>BTCW01000010.1:38789820-41189820 GCA_033239725.1 Echinochloa phyllopogon | reverse complement strand
CCCCTCAGAGGGCATAAGAGATTCCAAGTGAAAGGAAAACTAGCACCCCATTTTGTTGGACCGTATCAGATACTGGAGAGAATAGGGAAGCTAGCCTACAAGCTAGACCTACCTGAGGACTTAACTGGAGTACACCCAGTGTTCCACGTATCCCAGCTGAGAAAGTGTCTGAGAGTACCAGAACATGAGATCAAGACAGAGGCATTAGACCTACAAGACACCTTGGAGTACCTGGAGTACCCAGAGAGAAGACTAGACAGAGCAGTCAAAGAGACCAGAAGCAGAGCTATCCCATTTTGCAAAGTGCAGTGGAGCAACCATACAGAAAGAGAAGCTACTTGGGAGAAGGAATCAGTACTGAAAGAGAAATACCCCCACTTGTTCAAACCATAGGTAATCACAAATCTCGAGGACGAGATTCTTGTGAGGGGGGAGACTGTAACAACCCTGAAAATACCCTAGGATTTGTTGAGTGCCAAAAATGTGAATTTAAAAAATTTTGGTGAATTTTGTGCAAGTCAACAAACATATAAGAGTGTCTTCTAATTGCTCCCTAAATTCCTAGGCAATTTAAATTCAAATTTAAAATCAATTTGAAGTGCTAAGGATGAAATAGTGTGATTTGGAGTTATTTGGAATTATTTGGATTTTTGGTTGGTTTGAATTCAAATTCTAGATTTGAATTCAAACTCTAATTGGCCAAACTAATTGTCAACCATCTCTAACTGTTCGTGGGCCAATTTCCCGAAACCAAGTCTGAGAAACCACCCTGAACTCTTTCCCCGAGCCAGCGAACCAACCAGCCCGCTCGGCCTTTCGGCCCAGCGCGGCCCAGCCCCTCACCGCGTCCCCGCCGCGTCCTTATCTCTCTCACTGACGCATGGGCCCCGCCTGTCAGCCATCTTCTTCTCCCCCGCGTCATCTTCCTCACGCCGCTCTCTCTCTCGCGGTCACGCGCACGGCCGTGACCCCAACCACCCGAGCTCCGTGCGGCCCGTCCGATATGCGCCGCGTGTCCGCAGCCGCTCGAGCACCCCTATCTCGCCGTCCGTGCCCAGGGAACCCTAGCCCAGCGCCTATAAAAGCCGCCGCCGGCCGCATCTCCTTGTTCAAGCCGCCGCCGCCCCATTGGGGTATCCAGTCTTCAATTCGAGAGGGGGAGAGGGAAGGGGAGGACGAGAGGAGGAGTGGTGGAGGAGAGGAGGAAGAGGAGGGAAGCCGAAGCTTCTTCCCCGCGTCGCCGCCGCCAGAGCCAACGCCGCCGCCCACGGAGTCGCCGACGAGGAGCCGGACCAGGGATGAGAGGAGGAGCACGAGGACCGCCAGACCGCGTCGAGCCTTCCCCGAGCTGCAGCGTACGTCTACGAGACCCGAGGTGAGCCGTCGTCGTCGACCCCCTTCTTCCCCAACTCCGGCGAGTTCCGCCGCCGCGCGAGCCAGCCTTTCTCTGTGTTGCCGGCCTTCGAGCCGCGTCTCTTCTGCAGGTCCCTGTCACCGCTAAACCCTTTGCAACCCGCCGTCGCCCTTGCTCGCAGCCAAGGCCGCCGCGGCCGAGCTCTGCTCGCTGCGCACGAACGCCGAGGCCACGCGCGGCCGTGGGCGACCACGAGCCCGCGCGTGTGCACCTAGTTGCATCCCAGCAGCTGCTGGAGCCGCATGCACGCACGCATGACCCCTTCCGAGCGCAGTTGAGCCAAAAACCCGAGCCGCCGTTGTGCTCGCCGGCATCCATGGCCGAGCTGCCGCTGTTCGCGTCGGGAGGGCCAAACCGAACCCAATCCGAGCCCTTTTTCACCCCGATCCGGTTCGCTTAACCCTAGCGAAGCCATCCCGGCCGTCCTAGACCCGAGCCGAGCCCTTTTCCGGCCGATCCGCCGCTGACCGTCGCCGCCGGCGTGCTCCAGAGCGCGCCACGCGCGCGTCGCATCGTGACGAGGCCGAGCCACACCGAGGACCACACCAAGCCAGCCACACGAGCACCGCAGAAGATCCCGATTCGGCCACACCTGATCCTATACACCCGGCTCACGTGAACCACTGACTCGGTTCACGGTGGACTTGGTCCACCAGAGCAGCTCCAGCCGCGCCCCCCTTCGTGGGCCTAATGTTCGCGTTTAAGTCTGTTTAACCACCCTAAACTCTTCCGGCCCAATCACTTTCGGCCCAGTTCCAGCCCAGCCATCGTTTATTCTTTTTCTTTTTCTTTTAACTGCACTGACGTATGGGACCCACTTGTCATACACTGCGTGTCACTGACAGTTGGGGCCCACTAACCAGAGCTGACCCGCTGACCGTTGACCCCGTTGACCGTTGACCGGTCAACGCTGACGTCAGCAGGGACCACTGCTGACATCATCCTAGGCGGACCCCACTGCTGACGTCAGCATGACATCATGCTGACGTCAGCAGGCTAATTATTTGTCTGTTTTCTTTTTCGGAAATTATTTAATATTTTCAGAAAATGATTTAAACTTCGAAAATTAATAATAAATCAACCGTAGCTCAGAAAAATATGAAACCAGTTTCTATATTTTTCTAAAATCATGATCTACACGTTAGTGTAGAGTTTGGTGTTATTTGAGTCTTCTTTCACTGCTGTTTTAGTGTTTCTTTGCTAGTAGCCGCGTCTTATTTTATTTTCGCGCAACCTTAGGAGCTCCGGAGAGTCAGGAGGAGCCGGACCACTACAACAACTGCTTTGACGAGGACGAAGACCTTTGCCCAGGTTCACGCCCGACCATTCTCTAAAATACCTATTAGACATGCAACTAGTATGCTAGCGTTTTACTTTACTCGCATGATAAACCTGCACTGCCTTTGTTATTATCCTGTTACCTTGCTACCTACTACTCACTTTATGAAATATGCTATGCTATGCATGTGTTAAGATGGTTTTGATTTGATCCTCTTGGCGTGAGTTGTGGGTGGTTTGGGAGGAGTAGTGCAGCTAGGCGGTGTAAGCGAGTAATAACAACTCGATCGTTGATCGAGGTGCTGAGGGACTGCACTCGGGCAGTCCCTATGGGGTACCTGTTGCGGGTACATGGTTACTTGAGGGATTGGTACTCGGGGAGTACCTGAGGAGTTTGGGCGGCAATACCTGTTATGGGTGCCGATTGCGGACCATTGCGGCGGATCGCTCGTGATGCAGATACTCGCTTTACCGATAATTAAGGACCGAGTCGTGCCCCCACTTTGGACTTGGGAATTACCGTGCTCACCATCTACCCAGTATGGGGAGGGTTCCAGCAAGCCTACTCTAGTGCGGCGTCGAGACTGTAGGAGAATCGAGCTTGATATGTGTGGGGGGGGATTCGTTGCGGCGTAATCTCCCTAATTTACCACGGCCCCCGACTGGCCCCGGTGGGAAGGTTTCACGACCCTGGGGCAGATGTTAGATCAGATGTTTCCCGAGCCCAGGGAGACAGGATTGGCGCCGCTACTGTTTAAGGTCTTTGCTGTGGGCTGCGTCTCAGGTTGGTTGCGGACTAGCCTTGCAGCCCGGATGGATTCCTGGAGTGCCACCTCTGCAGTGTCACACCCGGTTTTAAGGGCAAAACCAGGTGCATCTCATATGTGCGCCAGGATCAGTTTACACACATATGGTAGACGTCACAAGTGAATATTCATAACCATGCATAACGAAAGAGTATTAAAGTGTATTTCTTACAATCTCAGAGTTGACACAAAGGTCATAGCGGAAGACTTGAATAAACGTTCGTCTAACGAAGCAAGAGTGACTCCAACTCCACAGGCAATTGACTAGGGGAGACTCGCCTAGAACTCCTCAAAACCAGTAGTGAAATCCTCAAAATTCTCCCGATCTGAGCAGCAATCCGGTTGTAGTAGATGCAAATAAGGAAAGAAAGAAAAGCAACAAGTATGAGCACATAACGTACTCAGCAAATGTAATATGACATACAAGGCTGAGGCAAAAAGGTTGGCTGACCATACTGCAGTAAGCACTTTTAGTTGGTCAAGTTTTATTAAGCAACTATTTACTAGCAAATGAAAGTATATACCACCCACAAATTAATGAATGTCATATTCCCAACATATTCACATAACCACGATTTAGATCATGTTCAAGTACGATTATCATGTAAGGGTCCAGGCCGCTCTTAACCGTGAGCACGGCTGTTATAACAGTTTTACACTCTGCAGAGGTTGTACACTTTCACCATAAGCCGCGTAAGAGTTCAAAAGAACTTTAAACCCAACCATGCCGAGGGGGCCAATCCTCTTAAATCACACTACCGAGGTGTGACCGCATAGGGACGCTACGAGGCCTTTACAAAGATTCCTTAGTAAATAGTAACCCGCTAAGGTTTCCGGTTCAGAAGCAAAGCATAACCCTCCCTAATGAGGTCTGTCTCTTACCAAAGCCCACAGCTCAAGAGGACCGAGCTATACCCCGTCAACCGCCGCGCCTCTTGCCCCTTTCAGGTAAGGTTACCATCCACTAAAGTCTCTAATTAGTCAGCCAAGACCAGAGCCATATGGTACTTATGGTTGCACTGTTTTCCTGGGTGGTTCTCCATGTTCCAATTAAAAAGATATGATCTTGCCAATTATTTATTTAAAATAGTATATGGAACATAGAGTAGGGGTTCATTTAACCAATCCCAGTTGAGCAAACTAAGCATCATCTACCATCAAAATTAATTAAATAACCCAGTTTCAGGGACAGGAAAATATAGTGGCTAGGCAAATCCTTAAATAGGAACCCATCAAATTAAGACACATGCACAGGTGGTGAAATTAATAATTATTAGGACATTTGCATGACATAATACACTTGCCTTTCTCCAAAGTATAGCTGCTCAGATTCTCTTCGAAGTCTTCTTCATGAACAACGTTCCGTCTACTCGGAGCAATCATCAAGCACAAGAAGAAACTAAACAAGCAAACAAACAATATACAACTAAGCACAATACACCAATCAAAAGAAAAGCTTTAAAAGAGCGTACTAATGGATAGGGCTCGATGCTATGGTCACGTGAGCGCAAGAATCGCTGAAAACGGGACAACGGTTGAAAAGATACAACCACCGGGAATTGATACTCTCAACTAATTGCTTAATTAATTTTAATTAGATAAATCGATAGTTAAATATTAATTTAGTTCGTTCAATCATATTTAGATTTATAAAACCAAATAAACTTAATCACATTTTATTTATAATTGTTTATGTATAAATTATATCAATTAAAATATTTAACTTGAAATAAAACATGTGAGGGCAACTATCGAATAACTTTTTATTTCGAGTTGAACTAGTCATATTATTATTAAAACATATTTTTATTGATATTAATCAGATTAATAATTATTTTATAAAACCGAAGTTTAACCTTAATTAGCTTTTAAATTAGAAATTAGTGGTCATAAACATTAATCAATTTAACATAAGTTTATGAAGAATCGAGATAGAGCCTAATTAAATTTTAGTTAGAAAGATTATCAAATTATTAATCAAGTTAACTTTTATTTATAAAAAACTCGAAGTATAGCTCTAATTTGGATTTAAATTAGAAAAACTAGTTATCATAAACATTAATCATATTAACTTTATTTACGAAACCAAAATATTTGTAACCTATCAACTTTTATTTATAAAACTCACTGAATACTATTAATCAAATTCATAGTTGACATGAAAACCGGGTTAAACCTTAATTATATTTTAATTTAGAAAGACACATTAAACTAGCCTTTAATTAAATTAATGTTAAATAAAATTCAGAAATATTTGTCATGGTAAATAACAGTACTAACACGTGGTTTAAGTTGATATGAAGCTAACGCAACAAGAACGGATTGAATCGGACCTAAAACGTAAAAGATATGGCTTTTCTAAGGTTTAGGGGCTTGCTGGCAAAGTTTTAAAAGTTCCAGGGGCTAAAATAAAAGAAAAAGGACTTATTTGCAATTATATTCGATTAAAATTGCACCGCGGGTTAATTACCAGAAACTTCAGGGCCTCTTCTGCAAAACTGTCGCGCTGACCGGTATGCGACCTAATTGACTTCGGCTCGATCTAATTCGGGCCGTTGCATCGCGATCGGACGGTCAGGGATGGATCGGGCGGAGGGGGAACTCCGGCGACGACTGTCGCGGCGGCGCCGCCAGCGGACGCGGCGGTCCTTCGCCGGAGAAACACGATCTAGGGCTACGGTACGCCAAACTCGACAGGAATTGGCCGAGAAGCGAGCGGAGAAGACGACGAGCTCACCTGGCTAGCTCTTGACGAGGGCGATGCAGCGACGGCGGCCGGCGACGAAGTATGGCGGGCGGCGGCGCTGGAGAACGGCGGCGAGCGAGTTTAGCGCGGTGTGCAGCCAAAGTCCGAGCGAAAACGCGAAGAAAAGGTGCGGCCTAACGAGGCGAACCTCCTGAGATGTCTCTTGGCGAAGGAGCGGCGATCTAGCGGCGGATCGACGACGGTGGCGTGGAGCTCGGTAATGGCCGCAGCGCAGGTGGCTCGGGTGCGAGGCTAGCGATCAATCTTGGATGGGAAACTCCCGGGCGTGGCGGCGGCTATAAATAGGCCAGGGGCCGGGACCTCGGCAAGCGCGCGGGAGCAGGACTCGGCGGCGGAGTCGGGATTGAACTCGGCCGAGGAGTTCGACTCGGTTACGACGGGAGGAAGAAGCTTCTGACAGGAGGGGGCCACCTGCCAGCGGCCGAGAGAGAGAGAGTGTGAGAGAGCGGCGGGGAAGGAGATTGGGCCGGAGATGGGCCTGAAGTGGGAAACAGGCCTGGAAAAGAATCGGGCCGAGGAAAAGAATTCGGCCGGGGAAATAAAATAGAGGGGGCAACCTTGGACTGGGCCAAGAGTTCGAGGGCCAAAAACGAACTCTATCAATTTAAACTTTTCTAAAACTCAAACAAAAGCAAATCAAATTTGAATTTAAACAGAATTTAAATTCTGTTGACACCAAAAATTGGCACCAGAAAGAGGCTGACATGTGGGCCGGATTCGTTGAGGAGATATCATTCGGCAAAGGGGTTTTTCCCCAGAAGTATTCGGTAAAGACGTTCTGCGGTCGGGAACGCACCGTCATTCGGCAAGAGAACTGTTCCGCGGGAGGCATTCGGGAGTGCGTGATGACGTGGATCAAGTATAAGGGAAAAGGCTGGTTTAACTTGGAATGCAAGACGGATACGGTGCCCCGACGTTTATCTTTTTAGGAAATAAATAAATGTAATCGTAACCGATTAGGAGTCGTGTCGAAACCTGGGTATAAATATAAACCCATGGTAATTGTAAAAAGGTCAATCAATCAATCATACAACAAACCGGCCCCGTGCCAACATCGAGTCCTTTAGTCGAGTCGTCGAGTTCTTCGAGAGGAATCATCGATCCGTCGACCTCCGTAAGTACCGGCAACCCTGCGCCATGCCTAGTATCATGCGGTGGATTTAGGCTTTGGTTCGGGAACGTTCCATTGTTAGATCATGAGTCATGCGGTGGGCTAAGTTTTAGCTTGGAACAAGTTATCGGCTCTATTGGATTTTGGCAAGATCTGATAGATTCATTAAGTTACCATGTGTTGCTTTGGATTTTACTTTTATGTTTAATTCATTACAACACTCTTTTGCCCAGTCTAGGTTGATTAGATTCGGTTCTAGCTCGTAATGCACTGCGTTTCCATAGCCGAATTCGAAGTCAATCTAGATTGCCACGTGTTGCGGGTCCAAGCTCATTGGTCTTGTGTAGATCTTGACAGAACCGGGTATCATGCGGTGGATGCAGGTTTTTGGGTCGTCTTAGAGCTAATCATCCGGTAGATTAGAATTTGATTCGATCTGATAGATCTATCATCATCAACGAAGCGTGTTCCTTCTTCATGGAACCCGATTCAGCTATATAGCTGTATTCGGCAGTATCGTCACGAGTGAAACGTGTTCATGGTTTTGTTTTAAGTAAAGAATGCTTTTAGCCTTCCAAGATTAGAGTGTATCATGCGGTGGATTGGTCTATTCTTGGTTGGTGGTGTGATTCCAAGCAAGTCGTATCATGCGGTGGATTAACTTGCTTGTTTCACGCTCGACGGATTGGAAAGTACCTAGACATGCGGTAGACTAGTGCTTTTAATCTATGCATTCTTGTTTATTATGAAATTATGGTCATGTCTTCGCCCTTTTATTTATGTATCATGCTCTGTTTCTCGTTAATCGGTTGTGAATATGCGTTACAATGTTTATTCAGTCAAATACCGATCTTTCGTCATGCTTACGTCACGCATTCGGCAGTGCGCTTCCTGCGTGCTTTGCCGATTGCCGAATGATGCTTTAACTGCCATTCGGCAGTGCGCTTCCTGCGTGCTTCGCCGATTGCCAAATGATGCTTTAACTGCCGACAGATAGCTTCCCCGTAGCTATATGTCGTTCGAGACTGGCTCCGTAGCCACAAATATGGGACTGACTGGTATCACCCGGTACGTTCCAGGTGTTATCTAAACATCTTTTCTCCCTTTGTCAGTTTTTCAGGAAAATTGACTGGCACGCTCTCGGATTCAAACGCTCGGGCCACGTGTGAAGCCAGCTAATTCGGCTTGCTGTGTGCTTGGCGTGAGGTGCGGATTTTACGTCAACAAATTCCAACTTGATTTACTAGCAACCAAAAATATATGCAACAGCATGAATGCAACAAAAACTTATTTTGACTAAAATAATTATTTAATGTGATATTTAAATTTATAAAAAGGCTAGAAATTCCAATTAATTCCTAGAAAATTTATTTAAGCCTTAATAAATCCTAGAAAAATTCAAAGGGTTGCTACAATTTAAATGTGATGAATTTTAGGGTGTTACATGCAGAGTGTAAACTATACGTATAGCCGTGTCCACGGTTACGGACGACCCATTTCTGAGAAGCCCCGGCTAGCATGGGAATCTGCTTTCTTACCTCATCCTTTGATTCGGGTTATGAGAGATTGGTCCAACTGAGGCTGTTGAGACGAGGTGGGGAGGGAGCTCACCGAGTCGACTAGTGAGTGAAAGGTGTTGGTGGATGATGTTTTTGCGGGAACCTGCTGAGGCAGGACGAGCCCGATGGGGAAATGTGAGGCTGATGGTTGGATTTGGGGAGTGGATGTTCGTGTGAGAGAAGGAGTCGGTGGTGAGATAAAATTTGGGTTATTGCTGCTGCTTGCATAAGAAAAAAAAACCTGGCTTAAACCTTGATTATTTCTATACTTTAGAATAGGCCACTTTAAAGCTTGCATCATGTTATGGTTGGTGACGTGGACCTGTCCCATTTCCTTGGGGACAGACTTTGGGTTCTCAGGTAAAGACCCCGACCACGAGTTCAACCAGGATGGGTGGTACGACTGAAGGGTGTGCGCTACGCTCAAGGATGCCTATGGAGGAGTGGTCCCTGTTGTTCTAGCTACCGCTGCGCAGATGTTTCTTATTGTCGATTTAGCCCAGAGGGCTTGTACCAGACGCTTTGTTTTTATATATGTCATGTATTGAATCTTTTATCGTTGTATGGATGTGATATTCGACTGAGATGAGTTCTGTACGAGATAGCTGCTATTCCTGGGACTATCTCAAGGGTACAGGGAGTCGGGTTCTCGTCGGTGAGAATCCGGTTCGTCACAGTTGGTATCAGAGCCATACTTGACCGTAGCGCGTAACCCTTAGAACGGAAACTTAGGACAGAAGCCCTAACTGAGTCCTCTATTTTATATGAAACCCCTTGGACTATTTGAAAACTACATATAAGAATATCTCAACTATTTGCAAAACTTTTACTCTTACCTTACCTTACTAACTTGCTAACTTACTAACAACCCACTAACTGTCTGGCAGATGGAAGGAAGAGGATCGGCAGATGAACGACGGGAGATCAGGACCACAGGAGCAGACTGTGGAGGTTTGGTAGTGCTACTGAGGGAGGTGCTACGAACAGTGGGGATAGATGTGGACAACGTCTTCTACGAGGGATGGATCTACGGACCTGGTGAGGGAGTACACACCCGGTTGCAGATGGTAGTACCCAATATCCCTGGACGACCAAGGCCACTGATGCTACGAGCAGCTACCAGCGAGAGCACTTTCAGTCGAGCAGTGCAGACTATAGCCATGAGGATACTCCGACTTGCCACACTTGTGTACCAGAGTCAGCTCAGCCACACTCGTTTCCGGTATCTACCGAGGGCTCTTGAAGATCCAACAGACAGAGACGCAGTCAGTTTGCAGGCTCACGCAGCAGACCGAGAGCGGAACGTGACTCTGCGGACCTCAGTTCAGTGCATGATTGAGCAGGAGTACTTGAACATTGGTCTAGAGGAGAAAGTTGCCAAGCTGAAAGAGAGGGTATGGAAGCAGGACATCGAGCTGATGGAGAAGGACAACAGGATCGCCTTACTTAAGGAGCAACTCAAAGCTAAAGCAAGAGAAGTCAGAATCTTGGACTACGAAGCTCGCAACAACAGGCAGTTGGCAGGACTGATCCGAGCAACTCACCATGCTCGAGATGTCCATCTGGAAGATCAACTCACAGAGAAAGACAAGGAACTGGCAGCCAAGGAAGAAGAGATAGAAGGACTGAAGGAAGAAGTATACTGGTTGGACAGTCACAACTCAGAACTTCAGGAAGAGGTGGATATTTACAAGGAGAAGAGTGGACGGAACTACCAGCTGATGAAGTACCTGAGTCTTCAACAGATTATGGCAAAGGATGAAGCACGAAGGACCCTTAGTAGTTGGGTAAGATCAGACAGGAAGAGGGTAGCAGAGATGATCACTGTGAACCAAGGACTACCAGAAGAACGCAGGGTTGAACCCAGAACAGAGAACTACAGGGTCTCACCAAGCCGAGTTGAGCCGATACCACCACCTGAGGCTCGAACCTTTACTCCCGAGATGACAAGACTGAGACATGAACTGGCACACCTAGAGCAGCAGTTGACAGGACCTGAGGTGGACCCAGTGAGGTTGGCAGCGCGCCTCACGGACACTCTTCACAACGACAGGCAGTGATCGAGCAGCAAACAGAGACTGAGGCTGTGAGGTTGGTAGCGCGCCTCACAGGCACTTTCAGCAGTATGAGACAGAAGCAGTAGGCAGTATCAGCAGATGTTAGCAGTGGTGATGAGACTTGTATCTATCTTCTTGAGTAGATGTCTAGACTTAGTAGATCATGACCACCTTTTGGCTCAGCCACGATGTAGCATTCGCTTAGATGTACTAATCCTCAAGGTTCTAGGAGCTGGCCTCGGGATAGTACTCTTGTCTAGGGTGTAATGCTGTAATGAATGATCGATCTTTTTGGCTGTTCTTGCAGTTTTATTGATGTTCATCTTGAGTGTACTATAGTGTTGAGTCCATTTCATGTGTGCAGCTCCTACTCTAGTTACGCTAACCTAACCATTACCGACCGCCACTAAACCCGCTTTATGAAAATACAGCAAGATGTCGATCCGAAGATCCAACCGACTGCTTGCACGTTTTGAGGAAGCTGAGCAAGAAGAGGCAGCAATGGCAGCTAGAGGCAAAGGACGTGGCAGAGGTCATGGTCGTTGAAGAGCAACAGCTGCAGTTGGAGGCAGGGGTCGTGGACGCGCAGCAGGCGTGCTCCAGCCCGAGAACAACGCACCAGGTGGAGAACAGGAAGTGGAAATGGAAGAACCAGCAGTGGAACCTCAGCAGAACCAGCAGAACAACCAGCAACCACCGCCACCTCCTAACTTGGCAGAAGTAATGACTACTCAAACACAGCTGATGCAACAGATGGCATAGGCCAACACACAGATGATGCAAGCTATGCAACAGATGCAGGGAAATCAGAACCAGAACCGTCAAGGACACCGTGAGGAAGACCTGCAAAGGAACATTGAAAGGTTCATTAGGCTGAAAGCACCCACCTTCGACTACTCAGACGAGCCACTCGACGCACACGACTGGCTACGTACCATCGAAACGAAGCTTGACCTGACAGATTACACTGAAGAGGAATGTGTCGCCCTTGCGGCGCACCAGCTTGAAGGAGCAGCGAAAGCGTGGTGGGAGAGCTACTGTGACTCGCACGCGAACCCAGCTCAGATCACCTGGCTAGAGTTTTGTGAAGCTTTCAAAGAGTACCACATCCCAGAACAAGTCATGGTGCACAAAGCAATGGAGTTCAGAACAATGACCCAAGGATGTTTGTCTGTAGCTGAGTACGCTCGACACTTTGCAAAGATGTCAAGGTACGCTCCTGAAGATGTCAACACTGAAAAGAAGAAACAGTTTTGGTTCCAGCGTGGTTTGCACAGAGGTCTGAGGACAGCACTCGCAGCAAGTTCACATAGGTCACTCAGAGAGCTGATTGACAGGGCTATCGCAGTTGAGAAAGAAAGAGTGGGTCTTGAAGATACCTGGCGAGAGAAGAAAAGAAAGGCTGAACAGTTGCACAACCACCGGCTGAGTCAGAGGCCGAGGAGTGGCCAGAGCAACATGCTCAGGAGAAGCTTTCAGCAGAGCAACAACCAAGGAAGCTCAGGGTTCAACAGAAACAATTACCAGGGTAACCGAGACAGTAACAGCAACAACTTTGGCAGCAGAGGTAACAACTACAGCAGTTTTGGCAACAAAAACAACAACTACTCAAGTCAGGGAAACCCAAACTGGAAGTCGAACAACACACCCAGAGTTGGTGGAGGGACCTCAGTGGTTTGTTTTGCTTGTGGGAAGCCCGGTCACAAGTCTTTTGACTGTCCGGAGAAGAAGAACAAACAAACCCCAGCCAAGGCACCGGCACCTGGAGGACAGGACAGGCAGCCAGCAACAGCGCAGAGAGGACGCCTCAACCACTTGACAGAGGAAGAAACCGAGGATGCTCCCGACGTTGTGCTCGGTGAGTTTTTAGTAAATGGCATTCCAGCTTTGATATTGTTTGACTCTGGAGCAACTGGATCTTATATTTCGACAAAGTTTGTGAGAGAGCAGTCACCCCCGACAATACCTAAAGCTAGACCTATAGTCACTACTTCTCCCCTAGGAGAGCTTAGGTGCACCTTAGAGTGCCCAGCAGTTAGACTGATGATAGGTGGGCAGGAGTTCGTGGGAGACCTGACAGTCCTGAAGTCAGACGGAATTGACGTGATACTAGGAATGGACTGGCTTACAGAGCACAAAGGAGTAATCAGTTGCTCACCCAGGATAGTTGAATTGACACACCCTAGCGGAGTCAGAGTAACAGTTGAGCCACAAAGAAGAAGACCAGGGAAAAGATCCAGAACATGTATTCTGAGGCAGTTGGTATACTCTATCGAGAAAATGACGATCGAAGAAGTACCTGTAGTATGTGAGTACCCGGACGTGTTTCCCGAGGAACTACCAGGATTACCACCTGACCGAGACGTGGAGTTCATAATCGAACTACAACCAGGCACAGGACCCATTGCCAAGAGACCGTACAGAATGTCAGTGGAGGAACTGGAGGAACTGGAGGAACTCAAGAAGCAGCTGAAAGAGATGCTTGAAAGCGGTGTGATTCGACCAAGTGCATCCCCATGGGGATCGCCAGTGTTGTTTGTGAAGAAGAAAGATGGGTCAATGCGTATGTGCGTGGACTATCGATCCTTGAACGCAGTGACGATCAAGAACAAGTACCCATTACCTCGAATTGATGATTTGCTAGACCAGTTGAAGAAAGCCAAGTACTTCAGTAAGATTGATCTGAGATCAGGATACCACCAGATGAAGATTAGAGAAGGCGACATTCCCAAGACAGCCTTTGTGACTCGGTACGGGCAGTACGAGTTCACCGTTGTGTCCTTTGGATTGACCAATGCACCTGCTTACTTTATGAACATGATGAATAAAGTATTCATGGAGGAACTAGACAAGTTCATAGTGGTATTCATTGACGACATACTAGTCTACTCAGAAACAGCCGAAGAACATGAGAAGCACCTAAGGATTGTACTAGAGAAGCTGAGACAGCATAAACTTTACGGGAAGTTCAGCAAATGTGAATTTTGGCTGGAGAAAGTAGCCTTTTTGGGTCACGTGTTGACAGCTGAGGGCGTAGCAGTCGACCCAGAAAAGATCGAGGCAGTAGCAGAATGGAAGCAGCCGAAGAGTGTCACGGGAATCCGAAGCTTTCTAGGATTGGCAGGATACTATAGAAGATTCATTGAGAACTTCTCCAAGATTGCCAAGCCAATGACCGAACTACTCAAGAACAATGTCCCATTCGAGTGGACGGACAAGTGTGAAAGGAGTTTCCAAGAACTCAAGCACAAACTCACTACAACTCCAGTCTTGACACTACCAGATATTCGCAAAGATTTCGTAGTCTATTGCGATGCTTCGAGGCAAGGTTTGGGGTGCGTACTAATGCAAGAAGGCAAGGTTGTTGCTTACGCATCAAGGCAGCTGAGGAAGCATGAGGAAAATTATCCCACGCACGATTTAGAACTGGCAGCAGTGGTACATGCATTGAAGATCTGGAGGCACTACCTGATTGGCAATAAGTGCGACATCTACACAGATCACAAAAGTTTGAAGTATTTCACCCAATCTGAACTAAACATGAGGCAGAGAAGATGGTTAGAACTGATCAAAGATTACGATTTGGAGATACACTACCATCCTGGCAAAGCTAACGTAGTGGCAGATGCCTTAAGCCGAAAGAGTTATTGCAACAATTTGATGATAGCAGAAAGTCAGCCAGAACTAGCAAAAGAGTTGTACATGCTGAAACTCGAGCTAGTAGAAGAAGGAAAACCCCAGGAAATGAGAGTGGAGTACAACCTAGAAGACCGAATCAAAGAAGCTCAAGGAAAGAGTCCAGAAATCCAAGAAGTAAAAGAGGATATCCAACGAGGAGTAGCACCTGACTTCCGAGTAGATGAAGCAGGGACAGTATGGCTGAAAGACCGAATCTGTGTACCCCAGGACAAGGAAATCAGGAGAACGATTCTCTCAGAAGCTCACGAGTCCAAGTACTCGATACACCCAGGATGCACCAAGATGTATCAGGATCTGAAGGATAAGTTCTGGTGGAAGAAGATGAGACAGGACATAGCAGAGTATGTAGCCAAGTGCGACTCTTGTCGAAGAATCAAAGCAGAACATCAAAGACCAGCAGGACTGCTGAAACCACTGGAAATTCCAATGTGGAAGTGGGAAGACATCAGCATGGACTTCGTGGTTGGCCTACCTGGCACTCAGAAAGGAAATGATGCCATTTGGGTCATAGTTGATCGACTGACGAAGGTAGCCCACTTTATACCGGTTAAAAGCACACACTCAGTAAGCAAACTAGCAGAGTTATATATAGACAACATTCTCAAGTTGCATGGGGCACCAAGAAGTATTGTGTCAGACAGAGGACCCCAATTCACAGCTCAATTCTGGCAAAGCCTACATCAAGCCATCGGGACAACCTTGGAGTATAGCACAGCTTACCACCCTCAGACAGATGGGCAGACCGAAAGAGTGAACCAAGTTCTTGAAGACTTGTTGAGGGCATGTGTTCTAGCTTACAGCACAGACTGGGAGAAGAGTCTATCTTATGCAGAATTCTCCTACAACAACAGTTACCAGGCCAGCCTACATATGTCACCCTTTGAGGCACTATACGGTAGGAAATGCAGAACGCCTCTGATGTGGTCAGAGGTCGGAGAACGAACATTCTTTGGACCCGACATGATTGTAGAGGCAGAAGAAAATGTGGCCAAGATCCGAGAGCACCTAAAGGCAGCTCAGAGCCGACAAAAGAGCTATGCGGATAAAAGGAGACGAGACCTAGAGTTCGAAGTAGGAGACTTCGTCTACCTAAAAGTGTCACCCCTCAGAGGGAATAAGAGATTCCAAGTGAAAGGAAAACTAGCACCCCATTTTGTTGGACCGTATCAGATACTGGAGAGAATAGGGAAGCTAGCCTACAAGCTAGACCTACCTGAGGACTTAACTGGAGTACACCCAGTGTTCCACGTATCCCAGCTGAGAAAGTGTCTGAGAGTACCAGAACATGAGATCAAGACAGAGGCATTAGACCTACAAGACACCTTGGAGTACCTGGAGTACCCAGAGAGAATACTAGACAGAGCAGTCAAAGAGACCAGAAGCAGAGCTATCCCATTTTGCAAAGTGCAGTGGAGCAACCATACAGAAAGAGAAGCTACTTGGGAGAAGGAGTCAGTACTGAAAGAGAAATACCCCCACTTGTTCAAACCATAGGTAATCACAAATCTCGAGGACGAGATTCTTGTGAGGGGGGAGACTGTAACAACCCTGAAAATACCCTAGGATTTGTTGAGTGCCAAAAATGTGAATTTAAAAATTTTTGGTGAATTTTGTGCAAGTCAACAAACATATAAGAGTGTCTTCTAATTGCTCCCTAAATTCCTAGGCGATTTAAATTCAAATTTAAAATCAATTTGAAATGCTAAGGATGAAATAGTGTGATTTGGAGTTATTTGGAATTATTTGGATTTTTGGTTGGTTTGAATTCAAATTCTAGATTTGAATTCAAACTCTAATTGGCCAAACTAATTGTCAACCATCTCTAACTGTTCGTGGGCCAATTTCCCAAAACCAAGTCTGAGAAACCACCCTGAACTCTTTCCCCGAGCCAGCGAACCAACCAGCCCGCTCGGCCTTTTGGCCCAGCGCGGCCCAGCCCCTCACCGCGTCCCCGCCGTGTCCTTATCTCTCTCACTGACGCATGGGCCCTGCCTGTCAGCCATTTTCTTCTCCCCCGCGTCATCTTCCTCACGCCGCTCTCTCTCTCGCGGTCACGCGCACGGCCGTGACCCCAACCACCCGAGCTCCGTGCGGCCCGTCCGATACGCGCCGCGTGTCCGCAGCCGCTCGAGCACCCCTATCTCGCCATCCGTGCCCAGGGAACCCTAGCCCAGCGCCTATAAAAGCCGCCGCCGGCCGCATCTCCTTGTTCAAGCCGCCGCCGCCCCATTGGGGTATCCAGTCTTCAATTCGAGAGGGGGAGAGGGAAGGGGAGGACCAGAGGAGGAGTGGTGGAGGAGAGGAGGAAGAGGAGGGAAGCCGAAGCTTCTTCCCCGCGTCGCCGCCGCCAGAGCCGACGCCGCCGCACACGGAGTTGCCGACGAGGAGCCGGACCAGGGACGAGAGGAGGAGCACGAGGACCGCCAGACCGCGTCGAGCCTTCCCCGAGCTGCAGCGTACGTCTACGAGTCCCGAGGTGAGCCGTCGTCATCGACCCCCCTTCTTCCCCAACTCCGGCGAGTTCCGCCGCCGCGCGAGCCAGCCTTTCTCTGTGTTGCCGGCCTTCGAGCCGCGTCTCTTCTGCAGGTCCCTGTTGCCGCTAAACCCTTTGCAACCCGCCGTCGCCCTTGCTCGCAGCCAAGGCCGCCGCGGCCGAGCTCTGCTCGCTGCGCGCGAACGCCGAGGCCATGCGCGGTCGTGGGCGACCACGAGCCCGCGCGTGTGCACCTAGTTGCGTCCCAGCAGCTGCTGGAGCCGCACGCACGCACGCATGACCCCTTCCGAGCGCAGTTGAGCCAAAAACCCGAGCCGCCGTTGTGCTCGCCGGCATCCATGGCCGAGCTGCCGCTGTTCGCGTCGGGAGGGCCAAACCGAACCCAATCCGAGCCCTTTTTCACCCCGATCCGGTTCGCTTAACCCTAGCGAAGCCATCCCGGTCGTCCTAGACCCGAGCCGAGCCCTTTTCCGGCCGATCCGCCGCTGACCGTCGCCGCCAGCGTGCTCCAGAGCGCGCCACGCGCGCGTCGCATCGTGACGAGGCC
Organism: Echinochloa phyllopogon; assembly: GCA_033239725.1. Taxonomy (NCBI): domain Eukaryota; kingdom Viridiplantae; phylum Streptophyta; class Magnoliopsida; order Poales; family Poaceae; genus Echinochloa; species Echinochloa phyllopogon. The sequence goes on along the minus strand of BTCW01000010.1, from coordinate 41,172,088 downwards.
GAGCCACACCGAGGACCACACCAAGCCAGCCACACGAGCACCGCAGAAGATCCCGATTCGGCCACACCTGATCCTATACACCCGGCTCACGTGAACCACTGACTCGGTTCACGGTGGACTTGGTCCACCAGAGCAGCTCCAGCCGCGCCCCCCTTCGTGGGCCTAATGTTCGCGTTTAAGTCTGTTTAACCACCCTAAACTCTTTCGGCCCAATCACTTTCGGCCCAGTTCCAGCCCAGCCATCGTTTATTCTTTTTCTTTTTCGTTTAACTGCGCTGACGTATGGGACCCACTTGTCATACACTGCGTGTCACTGACAGTTGGGGCCCACTAACGAGAGCTGACCCGCTGACCGTTGACCGTTGACCCTGTTGACCGTTGACCGGTCAACGCTGACGTCAGCAGGGCCCACTGCTGACGTCATCCTAGGCGGACCCCACTGCTGACATCAGCATGACGTCATGCTGACGTCAGCAGGCTAATTATTTGTCTGTTTTCTTTTTCGGAAATTATTTAATATTTTCAGAAAATGATTTAAACTTCGAAAATTAATAATAAATCAACCGTAGCTCAGAAAAATATGAAACCAGTTTCTATATTTTTCTAAAATCATGATCTACACATTAGTGTAGTGTTTGGTGTTATTTAAGTCTTCTTTCGCCGCTGTTTTAGTGTTTCTTTGCTAGTAGCCGCGTCTTATTTTATTTTCGCGCAACCTTAGGAGCTCCGGAGAGTCAGGAGGAGCCGGACCACTACAACAACTGCTTTGACGAGGACGAAGACCTTTGCCCAGGTTCACGCCCGACCATTCTCTAAAATACCTATTAGACATGCAACTAGTATGCTAGCGCTTTACTTTACTCGCATGATAAACCTGCACTGCCTTTGTTATTATCCTGTTACCTTGCTACCTACTACTCACTTTATGAAATATGCTATGCTATGCATGTGTTGGGATGGTTGTGATTTGATCCTCTTGGCGTGAGTTGTGTGTGGTTTGGGAGGAGTAGTGCAGCTAGGCGGTGTAAGCGAGTAATAACAACTCGATCGTTGATCGAGGTGCTGAGGGACTGCACTCGGGCAGTCCCTATGGGGTACCTGTTGCGGGTACATGGTTACTTGAGGGATTGGTACTCGGGGAGTACCTGAGGAGTTTGGGTGGCAATACCTGTTATGGGTGCCGATTGCGGACCGTTGCGGCGGATCGCTCGTGATGCAGATACTCGCTTTACCGATAATTAAGGACCGAGTCGTGCCCCCACTTTGGACTTGGGAATTATCGTGCTCACCATCTACCCAGTATGGGGAGGGTTCCAGCAAGCCTACTCTAGTGCGGCGCCGAGACTGTAGGAGAATCGAGCTTGATATGTGTGGGGGGGGATTCGTTGCGGCGTAATCTCCCTGATTTACCACGGCCCCCGACTGGCCCCGGTGGGAAGGTTTCACGACCCTGGGGCAGATGTTAGATTAGATGTTTCCCAAGCCCAGGGAGACAGGATTGGCGCCGCTACTGTTTAGGGTCTTTGCTGTGGGCTGCGTCTCAGGTTGGTTGCGGACTAGCCTTGCAGCCCGGATGGATTCCTGGAGTGCCACCTCTGCAGAGTGTAAACTATACATATAGCCGTGTCCACGGTTACGGACGACCCATTTCTGAGAAGCCCCGGCTAGCATGGGAATCTGCTTTCTTACCTCATCCTTTGATTCGGGTTATGAGAGATTGGGCCAGCTGAGGCTGTTGAGACGAGGTGGGGAGGGAGCTCACCGAGTCGACTAGTGAGTGAAAGGTGTTGGTGGATGATGTTTTTGCGGGAACCTGCTGAGGCAGGACGAGCCCGATGGGGAAATGTGAGGCTGATGGTTGGATTTGGGGAGTGGATGTTCGTGTGAGAGAAGGAGTCGGTGGTGAGATAAAATTTGGGTTATTGCTGCTGCTTGCATAAGAAAAAAAACCCTGGCTTAAACCTTGATTATTTCTATACTTTAGAATAGGCCACATTAAAGCTTGCATCATATTATGGTTGGTGACGTGGACCTGTCCCATTTCCTTGGGGACAGACTTTGGGTTCTCAGGTGAAGACCCCGACCACGAGTTCAACCAGGATGGGTGGTACGACTGAAGGGTGTGCGCTACGCTCAAGGATGCCTGTGGAGGAGTGGTCCCTGTTGTTCTAGCTACCGCTGCGCAGATGTTTCTTATTGTCGATTTAGCCCAGAGGGCTTGTACCAGACGCTTTGTTTTTATATATGTCATGTATTGAATCTTTTATCGTTGTATGGATGTGATATTCGACTGAGATGAGTTCTGTACGAGATAGCTGCTATTCCTGGGACTATCTAAAGGGTACAGGGAGTCGGGTTCTCGTCGGTGAGAATCCGGTTCGTCACATGCACCATGCTAGCTCACATATGAACTAGGGATAGCTTGTATATCAATATCTTGTCAATATCCAGACTAGAATCTGTTCAAATTGATCTTCAACTCGAGTTGGCTCAGCTCAGACCAAAAGCGGTCTGACCGGTTCTTGGAACCGGTCTGACCGGTTTTGTGCTGAGTTGACTCAAATCCTGTTGGATGCACTCTATCTATTCAAATCTTTTGATCAATCATCTCCTGGGTATTGATACTTTGTGTGTCATCCTGTGAACCCCGGAAGGACAGTAGAAGATGCCGAAGGGATCTCATGCGGAAAGATTCAAAAAGGGAAAATTCGACACCTCCGCGGGTAGCAGCTCAGGCATGGCGAGTGGAAGTTCATTAAGGCCTAGGAGGCCTAAGAGAGCGGCAGAGCAGCAGATTGAAGATGTTGATGAAGTTGGTAACGCCTCTAGTGATGAGGATGATGTTGAGGATGAGCAATACCAGATAGAACCACATGTAGATGATGATGAGGAGGAGGAGATGGCTGCCGATAATGACGAGGAAGAGGAGGCAGCAGATGATGATTCACCAGAGGCAAATGCCCCACTTGTTCTTGAAATTTGCCGACCCACTGGCTCAGCTAGCAGGAGAGTAACAGATTACTCTGCTAGTGGGATGACTGATGTTGTCAGGAGGCTGAGGAGGACTAGTCCACTTGATGCGGATAGGACAGCCACTGACTACAGATTTTGGACTCTTTTTCAGCAGGATTTCTATGCCACATCTATTATGAAGAAGACCAAGATCACATCAGATGCACAGTATATCGACTGGGAGTACATGAGCAAGCAAGACAATCCTGTGTTCAATGAGATCATCAGAGTGTGTTCTGAAAAGCGAATCAAACATCTCATGGGCTTCAAGCACAATTGGAACAAGGAAGTCATTGCTCAATTTTATGCTACTGTGTTCTTCGGTTATCATGAGGAGAATGGTGGGCGAGAGAGAGCTATGCATTGGATGACAGAAGGACAGCACTATCACATCACTTACACTGTCTTTGCTACTCTCTTGAGGGTTGAAAATGAGGATGAAAACACTGTGAAGATACATGACAGCGGCGTTCTTGAAGCATCTGAGTTGAAGTTCATGTATCCAAGAAATCAGAATGGCAGCTGGGGGAAAGTGAGTGGTCTTTACACCTACTATGGAACACTTTATAGGATGCTTCGCAAGACACTCACCCCTAGAGATGACAACACCTCAGATATCTCACTCTATATGAGAAACTTGATGTATTTTTTGAGGATTGGAGAGGAGACACCTCCCTTTAGTGTTGCTGATTTTATTTGGCAAGAAATTAAGACCATTTCTGAGTCCTCAGAAGATTTGTGCTTATAGCCCCTTCATCATGCTTATGATTGAGAGGGTGACAAATTTGAAGATCAAAAAGGACACCCAACACAAGCCTTTGAAGCCTCCCGTGCCTCACAAGTTTAGAATGCCTTCTCCTTCACCAGCAGACACAGATGCAGCAGTCGGAGGTGACCATGGGCAGCATAGTGGGCAGCCACAGCAGCATTCACAGCTGCAGGCCGGAACCGGTCTGACCGGTTCCGCAAACCGGTCTGACTGGTTTGGGTCTGGCAGTGGTGCACAGCCAGAGGGACAGACCTCTCCGATCAAGAAGTTCATATCTATGTTTACAGGCATTTGCAAAGGCCAGAGGCATGTCCAGGTTGATATTAGGCAGCAGAGGATAGAGAATAAGAAGACTCGTGATGAGTTCAAGAAACTGTGCGCCGCGTTGAGTCCGAATGATCCGCCATCACCTATCTCTCCACCACTTGAGCTACCTGAGATACCCCTGCTTCGAGACATCATGACCGATCACATGACTGCGGGATACTTTGAGGAGTATGGTGATATATTTGGATATGGACACGTTGGGTCAAGCTCACAGGCTCCACCACCCCCTCCACAGTCAGTTGGTGCTCCGGGGACCATGCCATACATGCCTACTTCAGAGGGTGACTTGTTTGGTTCCTCGTTTGGATTTGCACCTCCAGGTCCTACCTATTCAGCTGCCACACTCCCGTACTCGTCATATGCATAAGGTGGTGCGTCATCTTGTATGGCGGGAGTTCAGTTCTCTAGTGCACCATCTCCATCTCCCGGAGATTTTGCTTCACAGGCAGCAGCTTCTATCTTTGGTACCACTTCCGGTACCGGCCATGGTATGTTTAGCTCATCCATATCTTCTTCCATGGCTAGCACATCCGAGTCACTCCATATTATCACACATACACATTCACTTGAGTGAAGGTTTTCATTGGACTACATCTTCTTCGTCAGATGATCACAGCCCGACCTTCTAGCGGCGGAGGATATTGGATGCATGATGGGAGCGTAACTACAAGCTTCTCCAGGCCCTTTATGGATGATTGATGACAAAGGGGGAGAAGAATGGATTAAAGCCTATTTCTAGTTTATCTTGTAGTCATGACACTTTGGATGTAATAAATTCGTACTTTTATCTATTTGTGGACTTGAGAATTTGTAATGTGTGCTACTATGTGTGTTGAACTCATTTATATATCCTAAGTGACCTTATGTTAGTGTGATATACATGTCTTGGTTGATGCTTGCTGTGCATGTGCTATCTGGGCAAAACCGGTCTGACCGGTTTGCCAAACCGGTCTCACCGGTTTGGCCTGAGACAACACATGTAATTAGTTCTCCATTTATTGAGTGATATTCATGTCATATGCATCACACACTGTTTTATTTTATCACACACACTTGTTGCACATGATGGGTGCTAAGATATAGGGGGAACTCTCATTTTTATTATTTATATGTGCATTTGGCATTTGAGGCCGAATTTTCTGAGAATTCTATTCAAAACACATATTAAGGGGGAGCTCACTATATATCTTAGTTATCTAGAGCTTAAATTTCATATCTTTTGTAAGCTTTAATCATGTTGTCATCAATCACCAAAAAGGGGGAGATTGAAAGTGCATCTAGGCACTTATATGTTTTGGTGATTTTGGATGACAACATGATTTGTATTTAACTTGGTTGCTTAAGCATATGAGTAGGGTTTTATTCTTATGGATATTCATGTAATATGGTTGTTGAAGAATATAAGCTCATTATTGGTATAAAAGACATGAGAGCAAACAAGTGAATGAGATTCCATGCAACTAAGTAATACAATGACAAGTGAAGTGAAATGACAAATGAGACACGGTATTATGCAAATTAGTTGGTCTCATCTATAGGATACTTGTCAAAGTTTTTTTGGGACAAAATAATTGAAGAAATTGGGATTTCTTTGGGCATGATCCATGGCTATGGTTACATTCAAGTTGAGACATGACCCTATGGAAATATTGAAGTCTCAAGTGCATGAAGCATATGGACAAGTTAATTGCCAAAGAAATTATCGAAGACATTTCAAATCAATTGAAGACATGGATATTCAATGTGGATTTCATTGATGATGCAATGCAAAGCGTAGCTTAATCTGGCAAGTGAGGACAGAAGGGATCAAGCTAGATGGAAGTGACATTCCTAACAAAGTGAAGGGCAAGTTGGTCTTGTAGCCGAGGGACTTTGTTTGTGGAAAGGTCTAACATCTTGGTTTGGCTTCCATACGTCGATCAAGTCATGTCAAGTGAAGCAATGCGAAGCATCTAATCTTTATTGATCATATAGTGGAATGGCTTATGAATTATTTCATACAATGGAAATTCTAAGCCATTAGCTCAAGATTGGATTTGCTCAGCAAGACATGAAGTGTTGAAGCCCTCAAGTTGAAAATGATCAAGTATGGCATCAATGAAGATATAAAAGCTCAAGTGGTAGATTCTATTTATTGTTTTTATCTTGAGTTTAGAAATGCCGTACTATCAAGAGGGATGCAACATTAGTTGTCTTGACAACACCAAAAAGTGCTCAATAGATCAACCCATGAGAGATAACCTCAAGAGAGAAGTCCTTTAGGGACTTAGTGTGTTGAGGGGACCAAAACCGGTCTGACCGGTTTTGGAAAGCGGTCTGACCGCTTTTGGGACTCAAGTGTGCTGAGTCGTCCCAAACCGGTCTGACCGGTTTGGGAAACCGGTCTGACCGGTTTGAGGCTCTGACAGGTGCAACGGTTACTTTGGTTTGAAAATCGGTCTGACCGGTTTGGGAAACCGGTCTGACCGGTTTCCAACGGCTATAACGGCTAGTTTGTGTTGTGTGGGGTATTTATACCCCATACCCCTCACTTGTGAGGGGTGCTGGTTCCTTTGCCTTTGTGGCACGTCCCAAGCCTTCTCAAGCACCAGCAAGCTCTCCCCAAACCTCTCTTTGTGAGAGTTGATTGATTTAGTTCATATCTTTGGATTTGGGTTGAGGGATGCTTTGTGTATGAGCTAGATAGCAAGAGAGAGCTAATTGCAACAGTGAGAGCATATCCATAGTCTTGAGCACTTCCGGTGAAGTCTAGCAACAATTGAAGCATTTGTTACTCTTGGAGGTGATCCTCCTAGACGGTTAGGCGTCGCCGGTGAGCTACCTCGTGTGTGGTAAGCCACGGATTAGTTGTAAAGGCTGGCCTTGCCTCCTTCGTGGAAAAGGGTCAAAAGTTAGTGGAATCCGAGGAAAGTGGCTTGGAGTGGATAAGCCCGCCTTTCGTAGGCCCTCAACGGAGACTAGGATTCATCGTGTTTTTGTGACAGCCTTTGTGGCAGCGGTGAACTCCGAACTTCGAGAAAACAAATCCTTGTCTCTTGTTTTACTTCATAAGCTCAATTCTAGCATTTATATTCGCTTCCGCATCGTTCTACTTGGGTGTGCTCTTCTTGTGTGCAGGGACTAAGTGGACCTGCTAGTTATCATCTACAGGAGCCCATCACCAAGTTTGGTTTGTGCTAGAACTTGTAGAGGGGGTTAATTTACATAGTTGGTTTTCTCTGTGGAAAACTGGTCTGACCGCTTTGGCAAAGCGGTCTGACCGCTTTGGCAAAGCGGTCTGACCGCTTTGGCAAAGCGGTCTGACCGCTTTCAAGCAAAAGCGGTCTGACCGGTTTTAGAAACCGGTCTGACCGGTTTGTGTACTTACTGTGTGAAAAAGTGTGTAATTTGCAGATTCACCTATTCACCCCCCTCTAGGTGACATCAAGGTCCTTTCACTAGGGTTTGCTGCATGTTGCAAATGTATTTTTCACGTGTTTCAGATGTTTCATAAGAATGTTCCAACTGTTTTATGCGAAGAGTAAATTGCACCCACCATGCAACAACTTGGCAGGTGGGTGCAAATTGGTACAACAACCTATAAAATGCTCCATTTAGTGCAATAACTTGACGGGTGGGTGCAAATTGGTCCAACAACTCGTAAAATACTCATTTTAGTACACTAACTTGGTAAACTGATACATCCACAGTCCAAATGTTACATCAACAACATATTTTCTAACGCCGAGTCATAATAGAAAGTATATTCACATCGAAACCAATTATTACGCATTATTTTGCCATTGATATTCGTGTTGCGGTGGCAATGTATTTGGCTAAAATAAGAACCTTTAATGTTTAGAAAGTTAATGTTATGTCCTCAAATAAATTATTTTGATATAGTGATTTTATTTTGATTAATAATATTTAATTTCATATTCAATATTGATGAGTTCACCCATATTGTTTGATACGTATTTGATTATATGCATTGTTCAACTAAAAAAACAACATGCTGATACATACTATTAGGATGTTTTAGTAACTTGGCATAAATATTTTTAAAGGCTCCTATGCTTATTTAGAAAGGGAAAAAGACCTAAAAGGACATAAACAAGCATGCTTTCTATAGAATTGTTGAATAAATGAACCAAAGCGCAAAAAAGAAAAAAGAAAATTTCCAAAGTCTCTCTCATGTTCTTTAGTCTTTCTACAATTCTAATGGTGTTATTGTATAATATGATTGCATTTGGATTAAAGAATAAATAAGTTGTACATAGTTGAGAAGCAACAACCTAATACAAAAAGTATAAAAATTATTCATAGGTCTACTATGCTTAATACATTGTTGTTGTAAAGTTTGGACCGCAAATATATTGATTTGCAAAATTATCATACTAAAATAAGCATTTTTATAAGTTGATGGGCTAGTTTGCACCCACTTATCAAGTTATTGTGTCAACTTGAGCATTTTATAAGTTCTTGGATCAATTTACACCCACCTGTCAAGTTATTGCACTAAATGGAGCATTTTACAAGTTGTTGTACCAATTTGCACCCAACTAACAAGTTGTTGTATGGTGGGTGCAATTTACTCTTATGCGAATGTTGGAAAAGTAGATCTGGATGATTGCGATGTTGCATATATTTTACAGGCATGTTGCAAGTGTTTTACCCGGATGTTGCATTTTTATTGAGAGATTTTGACTGCGCTGAGTCAGGAGGGCGTCGTTTTTAGTGTTGCAAACAATGACTATTTATGTTGCGGAAACTATTATTTGATGTTGCATATTCTATTCTTGGATGTTGCAAAATTTTTACATGTTGCATGCAACATCATATCCATGTTGCGGCGGGAATTTTATGCTAGAGTACCGTCCGATTTTTACGCTCCCGTCGGATGTCCGGGCGCTAGCCCAACCGTTTTGCAAAACGCATCCCCGGCATAAAAAAGAGTACGATCGGAAATTCAATTCTTTCTATTCATTATGTACGAAAATCAATCTTTCACTCAAACCTATTAGGTTTTTATGTTTTTATGGTCTGGAAGTCAACGTTCGTTTGTCAAACTACTCAAAAACGTTATGGCAAACCTTGTTGGCTGATTCTTTACTTGCCTTTGAGGCTTTAGCTAGCTATATCCAATGTCCTTGTTTAGATGCAAAATTTACATCTTAAATTTGACCACTCGTAGTTTGTGTCATTGTAGCATTTCGTTTGTATTTGTGAAAAATTATTTAAAAATTAATTAATTAGGCTCAAAATGTTCATCCCGTAGAGTATAATAAAACTGTGCAATTAGTTTTTGATTCAATCCACATTTAGTACTCCATGCATGTGCCGACATTTTGATGTGATTGATTTTTTTTATATATAGTGAACTTTGGGGTGGAATTTGGGATCTAAACAAGGCCATTATGATTGATGACTCAAAAAAAATTTAAGTTCTCGAAAAGGTGTAAATTTGAGTTTCAAACCGTTTCAGTTACGTTTCCTGCGAATTTCAAACGGGCATCTACATCCTTTTCAAAAAAAAACGGGCATCCGCATCGGTCACTTGTTCATGGTCCAGGTTTTCCGGTTTACGGTTTGCTTCCGCACCAGCCCGAGTGAATCACAGTGGTCTAAAACGGGCCAGTTTGCATGGACGGTTCTGAAAGGCATCTCATCAATTATTACCATTTCAGCAAGTGCTTTGCGACAATCTTCGACGCTGCAAGATTGCTTTGGTATCCCTTGCCCTCTCTGTTGTAAGTCCTGACCTTTTAATGGCTCTTTTGGGCATAAGTATCTTAGATGGTTCCACAAACTGCTTGTTCCATGAGTTGATCTATCACAAGCATATACTTGTCCACAATATTTGGATATTACAATAGGATCTTGGCCTCTCAATCCTGTACTGAAATGCTTCCAAACAAGTGACCGTTTTGAACCAACTCTTCTGCTCTCTTCTGAGCCGGAGAAATCTGAGTGGGTGAGCTTACATGTACAGTGTTTGATGTATTAACCGCAGAAGTTGCTCTCTTTCGCTTCACTTGAGACATTTTTTGCATATCAGTTAACCTATTCAATCTCGCACTGCTATCTTTTAGGGGCTGTGCAGATGGTACTTCCAACGGTTCCTCTTCAACATCCAATATAACCTGTATATCGTTGAACCAGATTATGTCACAGAAGAAAAGCTAAACAAGCTTTCAAAAGCTGGATCAATTGTAATTGAAAAATATATTAATTCAATACCGCAGCCAGGTACCTGCTAGAAGCCTTCGAACACAGGAGCAAACAACATATACGGCAGTCAAGGGTCACTTAAATCTCATTTCAGTTTCAAGTGCCAACTCCCAAGTCCCTACCATGGAGTACCTAGAAATAGCTGCAGATCGAGTTGTCTATGGCCAAAATGTAGCTGTGCAGGAGCTAGCTATATGAATGATATGTGTCTGACGACTGTGATCGATCAATCGAGCAAAGTCTAATTAGTGAAAATAATACATGGAGCAGGGTTGACACACTAGAGCATCCAATTAGTAGAAAATAAAATATTCAAGTAATTCCTATGGCTGCCATCTGAATGGATTGTAATGCCTCATCTGCCTACTACGTCAAAATTGAAACGAAAAAAATATCGGCCCTCTACTACTGTAATATCCAAATTCTAGACAAGAACTAAGAAATAACTATTAATCGATTGAATCTTGGACCCCAAACAAGCAAATCCTAATCTCGATCTAGCGTTCAGAGCTAAAGATAATCCATGAAACAAGGAGCAGACATGGCGAGATAGAATGGAAACAACGACACACGAGAGGATAGATACCCTGTTCATCATCGATGGTCCGGGAGCAGAGATCGATCCATCACCACCGAGCTCCATCCTTATAAGCGGGGGAGACTCCACGTCCATGTCGAGAGAACCAGCCATGGAGGCGACGGTCTCCCGCAACGCCCGTACCTCCTCGCCCGCTAGAACCGCCTCCAACTCCAGGCCTCGAGCGATGCGGTCGCGCGGCATCGTCGTCGCCGTCGCTACCGCCGCCGCCACGGCCTCCTTTCCTTTCTTTTTTTTCTCGATGTGTACCAACGGGCTGAACCCGCAAACCAGGCGACGCTTGTGTTTCATCCGGATTCAGACGGTTCTGGTTTCAACCCATACTGGGAACCAGAATGACGGGTCCACTCGGGTTCGGTGCGGGCTGGCACCCGGTTTTTCTAACCCGGTGAACAGGGTGACGCATCGGGACATGCTGCAAGTTCGGGGTGTCGACCGTTGAGCATGAATGGAGAAGCTGAGAGACAGTGAGACCGGAGGATTGGGATTCAGCTCCGACTGCAAAGGGGAACTGCTAGAGTCATCACAGAGGTAGGAATGGGTTCCCGTCACCGTGGTGGGGCTGTGGCAGTGGCAGTGCTTGGCGCGACGTGCGGAAGGGGAGGCGACGAGCCGACGAGCGGCGGTTGCCGCCTTGCGGGGTTGGTTGGATGCGGGTGGGCCCCACGTCTATTGTCAATTTAGACCTCAAGCATTCCAGGAATGGCAATAACCATCGCCCTTGTCTATCCCCAGCAGGCGAATGGACGCCACCGCCTCCGCGCCCGCGGGGCGCCTCCTCCTCCCGCTGCGCACCGCGCCGCCGCCGCGGTGCGCGGTATCCGCGCGCTCCCGGCGCCGCGCCGGGCCCAGGCGGCGGATCCGTGCCGCCCCGGCCCGCGCGTCGCTCGACCGCGCCGCGGTCCTGCTCGACGCCGCGGCGGTGGCGGCCGCGGGCGGGACCGGGTACTCGCAGGCGAGCTACTACACGTCGCTGGGGCTCTTCGTTCTCTCCGTGCCGGGGCTGTGGTCGCTCATCAAGCGCTCCGTCAAGTCCAAGGTCCGCTCTTCCCCTCTTGCATTGCCTGCCACCCAGCTTGCTCGCGTCGCCTAGGTTGCCCGAGCGCGCTGTGAGCTTGCCAGTGTTATAGTTTCAGTAGATGCATTCATGGCTGTACATCTGGGCAATTCTGGCACTTACTGGTTCTGGATGAGCTTATCTTCTCCACAGAACTGTACCGTCTCACTTTTCTTTAGAAAAGGGAATATATATTAATATCCCAGCTACTGCACTAATCATTATTACACGTTTATATCATCGATAAGCAATGGAATTAAGAAAATAAAATACTGGAAGTTCCAACTATAAATAAAACGTGCAGTCTTCATCGTAGGAAAGGATCAAAAGGTAATTCTATTTCTGAAACGCCAACCATGAGTGTCAAAGAACTCCATGCCTGCGGACTCAAGCCTCGTGCAACCCATACTCACTGCAGGGCGATCGTCCACCTTTTGTAGCAATGACCAAAAACAGGTCTAGTGTCTTCCTCTGAAGAGTACCTGCAAGTAGGAAGGCACTAATCCCTTGTCAAATACCATCATTTCTAGATATCCAAATTGCCCAACACATGGCACTGGCACCTGCTAAAATCTGAGATTTAAGTTTTTTATTTATTCCACTCAACCAGCCATTGAACATATAATCCACACTAGTTGGCGGCAATAAATTAAAGCAAACTTGAACAATCCTCCAGATAAACTTTGCAAGGTGGCAATCAAAAAATAAATGTTGAATAGTCTCGTTTTGAGAGCAAAAAGAGCAAGACATATTTCCATGCCATTGTTTACGAGCCAGATTATCTTTGGTTAAGACTACCCCTTTAATTAGATACCACATGAACACCTTAATTTTTAGGGGAGTTTTCAACTTCCATATTGCAGTATTATGAGATAAAACTTGGTTTGCTACAAGTGCCTTGTACATAGAACGGACCGAAAACATCCCATTCTGGTGTAAGCCCCAAATAACACGGTCTCTCTAACGAGATAACTTAACATTCATTACCATGGTCACGATTTGGTGCCAGGCCTGCAGATTATTCCCTATGAGAGACCATCTAAATGCTACGTTCAAAGTTGTTGTGGATAAAACAGACTGAACCGTAGCACTTCTTTTTCTCACAATATTATATAGAGAGGGTTATAAAACCTTTAACGGTCGAGATGTTGCCCAAGTATCCTCCCAAAATCTAATTTGTGACCCATCACCTAAAGAGAACTTGCCCAAATTGAGGAATTCATCTCTAACCTTCATAAGGCCAGCCCAAAACTGTGAATCCCCGGCATATGTTGAACCTGTGTTATTGTTCTATCTCTCAAGTATTTTCTTCTCAACAAGTTGTGCCAGACCCCATCCCCGTTAATCAACTGGCGAGCGTGAGCATTTCGACCTTGTGACTAGCTTTGAAGCGGGGTTTCATTCTCTTTTTTTTTTAGATGCGACAGTGCTGTATGATGTGGGTAGTGCTAGTGGAGTGGAATTGTTCTGTCTGTGTCGGCGAAAGAGGACACTGCTTCCATTTCTTCTTTCATTTACAATGGTCCAAGATGCCACCACCACGTCGGATAGGGACTGCACTGCAGTATTGCATGATTAAAATTTCTTAGTCCTCGATGCAGCAAAGCTGTTTCATCACAACAGTTTTATAGTGACTAAAGCTTGGCTGCTATTTCAGACTTAATGTGGGTTTCATCAACCTTTTTGTTTGGTTCTTGGCCAAAACCATCACCGGCTAGCCCGGAATCTGCGGTTTAATGAATTCAGGTGGGGACTTTTTCGTCCCCCCACTATATATATATATATATATAGGGAATGTATACTCTGTGGCCGGCCATAGAATAGTTATTCTGTAGCCACCTCTTTTTACTGTAGTTTTATGTAGTAATTTACTATAATTTCAATACATATTTATGGTAATTGGGTTACTATAACATACATGGAGATATTTATCATTATATTATAGTAAATTACTTAGTAAGAAGTTACTAAAATCTCATGAATTACTATAGTAATTATAGTAACTCAAAGTGACCATAGAATAGTTATTCTACGGCCGGCCATAGACTATAGGTTATATATATATATATATATATATTCAGTAGCACCATTTGTCACATATGCCAAATTTGTGGATGCAGATTGTGCAAAAAACATTTGTCAAGGAGGGAGGGCAGTCGATGGCTCCAAATCAGGTGGCTGGAGAGATCCTGTCGTTCTTCACCCGTAACAGTTTCACTGTTTCAGACCGCGGCGAGGTTATCACGTAAGTATCATGCTACCATTATAAGTGGCTATCTGGTAAAGAGTTAGCAAACTATATTTTAGTGTGGTGAGGAAAAACTCTCGGGAATGCATGTACCATAATTTAATTTGTTTGCTAATCGAAATGATGCTGCCAATTTGGAACTCTTAGCTCAAATTGATCTCCATCATAGCATTGGACACAGCAATTGGTGTTTTAAGGAACCAGAATTGATTGCAGAAAATAAAATTATTTCAAAGGATTAGTACTTCTTATTCATGGAAGTGTTCTGAGTTATAATGATGAGCTTAACTACAAAAATTAGAAGAAACTGCATCTATCATTTTATTCTCTTAATTAATAGTCACACAGTATTAATGTAGCAGACTAGCCACTGTTCTGGTCATTGGTGAGTGGTGACTCGTCCAGTGAAGCTGCAATTCATGATATTTCTGTAATTTCCTTTAATCTAATGCGCTTATGGATTTTGGTTGACATGAAAATGCATTGTAAGTCAGTATTTTGTATTTGTGGACAGCTTTGAGGGCACGATGGTACCAAGCAGAGGACAAGCCGCGCTGCTGACCTTTTGCACCTGCATTAGCCTCGGGAGTGTTGGTCTCGTTCTATCAATCGCTGTCCCAGAAGGTGGCAACAACTGGTTCTGGCTCATGACCCTAAGCCCCTTGGCGTATGTCTCTGGTCTCTGCAACTCAGCTCCCAGCAATTCAGAATGATACTTCCAGTGCAAATGTAGTAACTGTCCCTTCATGATTCTCCCAGGGGAGTGTACTACTGGACAAAAGCATCAAGGAAAGAAGAGATCAAGGTCAAGATGATCCTGTCTGATGACGGGAACGTATCCGAGATCCTCGTGCGAGGCGATGACGTCCAAGTTGAGCAGATGAGGAAGGAGCTCAAGTTTAGTGAGAAGGGGATGGTATACGTGAAGGGCATCTTCGAAACATGACCAGGAGTTCGATTTCAACCATAAAGTGAATGGCGAAAACCCGGGGAGGGGATGCAAAATCGACGGGCAAATCTGTACCTTGGCTTATAGGAAAAGAAGTGATCTTCATACGGGATCTGGTTATGATGAGTGTTGCAAATGAGGATCGGTAATTGTATTAACTCTAGTTATTATGAGCATTGCAAATACGAGGATCGTTAATGTATTTTAACCTTACAGGAAAATTAATGTCATTGTAAAAAGTTGTTTGGAAACACCTTTTTGAGCTACAAAACGATAGCCTTTTAGGGGAGAAAGAAGTATCTGTGTGTGGCTGCATCTCGCAACCCAAAAGAACTAACTGAACTCCAGCATGGTACCCAAAGAATATGTGAGCTTGATTTCATGATGCAGTTGGGACTTGGGAGGGTGATTTTGGATCGGATTTGCTATATAACACCTGGGCGTCTGCTAGAACTATCCACGTTAAAAAGGATCACTCAAATCTTCACCATCCTCTCTAACTAAGGCGAGATTGGTCATTTCTCTTCAGTGGTGATGTCCTGGATCTTCCTTTTGATCTTTTCGCCTAATCCTAACCACATAAATCATTTTTTTGAGAACGTGCATAGCATGTTTTTTTATTAAGAAAAAAAAATAGATGTTCATACATTAAAGAAGTTACGGCAAACATAAACCAAGATACTCAAAAACAAAGAAATCCTGAAATGTTGGGTTTGTGCCTTTGTGGAGCCTCCTTTTGATCTTTATCTTGCCTGTGAATTTGATGTACAGCGAGTTATTCTATTCTGAAATGGCATGTTATTGGACATACTATATATCTTCGACCTTAACTATAAATTTATATAGGTTTATCTCAAGTTAAACCTTCTAAGCTAAAAGTTGGATTGATTTACTACGATGATTTGTTGCCATGGTCACAATGCTTGGTGGAGCTTTGGGCCTCGCAGCACAAGCTGCTGCTAAAGGGATGCGGCTAGCTGAGCGGCGTTTACAGTATTTGGCAGTGATAGTGGTGCAGGAGCTGTAGTAGACGGATTCCCTATGATGATCTGTTGTAGCCTCCTGTGTATTCATTCACAAACAACCAAAGTAAACCAACAACAGCCTCAGAGCACTCAACTCGTCGTCTAGACCACTACATCATATATTCATATCACTATCTCTGACATAGTTCCAGAGAGCGGCCAAAAATTTCGACAGAACCCCAGAAATCCTTATGTGCTCCCTCATTTTGTCATTTGAGTCAATTCTCCAAGGATGGAATGGAAGGCAACATGTAGCGGGCTAACTAGACTACTACCGCTGTTTCCTCCGCCGTTTCTTCACCCTCTCCGCCCTTGTCTGAGTTATCTCCAACCGTGAACCGCCTTTTGTTGGCGTTTAGACCTGACGAGTGCAGCTGCCCTCGTTTCTTGACGAGGCGGGATGCAGTTTTGCGGTCAGCTTTCGCGTCATCATGGTCAGGCTGTCAAAGCACATAGATCAGTTAGGTGAAAAAGAGTAGCTTATATATGATGGTTCATGATGCAATGCAGCTACAGCAATTCCTGAGCAGCACCAAAATGGAAATACCTTAATTGCCAGTGCTTTGTCAAATGATAGTATAGCTGAATCAGGCTCCCCAAAGTTTAACTGTGCTCTACCTAGTGTGACCCAAGCCTGTAAAATCATCAGATGTAGACCATATCATTCATGATGATGACCACAACATGGATTACAAGCGTTTGCGGAAATCCGAAGAAAAATCCGTGAGCATAAAGAGCGGGAGATCCAGGAGTTGGAAGAAGAAGCCGTGAAGCAATACATATCGCACTTCTCCGTGGATCGACAAGGGAACGTCAAGAAAGACAAGAATGTCGTCATTGATATTCCCGCGCTAAAGGTACAATCCAATGCTTTTCCTGAAATTAATTCAGAAATTGCAAATTTTATTGATGGAGCTGGTAGTGCGAGCTTTAATAATAAATTCGATGCTATGAATGGAAAGTTCGAATCAATGATTAATTCTCGTTTTGAAAACATAGAATCCAAAATTAATAAACAATTTTCTGGTAAGGATGTTAATAGTTCTACTTCTAATACCGAAAATTGTATAGATAGTGCATTAGAGGATTTATCAAATTTGCATATTCCAAAGGCTCCCATTGGTTCACCACCAATCAACCACATACATAGCCGAACTACCATTGGTACTTCGGCTGGTGGAGGGAGTACGATGATTGCTACTAATGCTATGACACCACATACAGCCGTGTATTATGAACCATCTATAGGTGCATATGTTTCTAATAGTTCGCCGCATCATGTTCCTAATGCATTGCCGAATCAAACAGCAACATATAGCATACCACAGCCCACTATAAATCGAGTACCACATTCTGGATCTGCTAGGCCTAGAACCGTTCCAGGGATGGAGGGATTTAGAGAGGAGATGCTCGAAATGTTTAGACAAACTTTTGGTATAGAGCCTAAAACTAAGAATCGGTCGTATCAAAGACCGTATCCTGAAAATTATGAATATCTCGCATACCCACCAGGCTTTAAAATACCAGAGTTTACTAAATTCAGTGGGGATGATGGTAGAAGTACTTTGGAGCACATAGGCCAATTTACTATACAATGTGGTGAAGCTGCTTCTAAAGATATTTGTAAAATGAGATTATTTCCTTTATCTCTATCGGGTGCTGCATTTAATTGGTTTATTTCTTTGCCACCCAACTCAGTTTATTCTTTCGCTAACATAGAAGAAAAATTCCATGATTATTTCTTTAATGGTGAAACTGAGTTAAAATTGTCAAATCTGGTATCGGTTAAGCAAAAATCTAATGAATCTGTTTCTGAATATATTAGAAGATTTAGAGACACTAGAAACCGATGCTATAGTCTAACAATTTCGGATAGAGATCTAGCTGATCTTGCTTATGCTGGTTTGCTTGATATTCATAGAGATAAGCTAGATGGTCAAGAATTTCTAGATGTAAGTCGATTGTTGCAAAAAGCTCTAGCTAATGAAAACCTACTTAAAGAATCTAAGAGTTCACAGAAAACTAATGATAAAAGTAATCGTCTTGTATATTATGCATCTGATAATTCGGACGATGAAAGTAATAATGTTTATAGTACTGAATTTGTATGGTCATCCAAAGACAAACCTAGCACTTGTGAGTCTCTAAAGCCGGTCCGCAAGAATCGGTAAGAGGAAGTTAAATATACTTTTGATGTGGCTAAGTGTGATATAATTTTCGATGAATTGTTAAAAGCCGGAAAAATTAGAATAACCCATACTATGCCGCCATTAGAAGAGTTAAAAAGACGTGCTTATTGTAAATTTCATAATTCTTATTCTCATGCAACAAATGATTGCAATGTATTTCGGCGGCAAGTGCAATCGGCCATTGATGAAGGTCGTTTGACATTCCATCCTATGCAAGTTGACACTAATCCTTTTCCTATGAATACCATTGAGTTACAAAATCCTAAAGTGCTAATTCGGCCACGTCAAGCCGAAAAAGCCGTTGGAAAAAATGTAATCATTGGAGATGACAAGCTTGCTGATCCAGAAGTGATAAATGTGCAGAAGGAGGTCCCTCAAGTGCTTGGGGGGAAACAAAAGGCAAAGAAGACTGACAACGCGCAAACCGGTCTGACCGGTTCTTCAAACCGGTCTGACCGATTTATCCAGGAAAACTGGAAGTGTCCCAAAAGCAAGAAAAATGTGAAGCCGACCTTTGAGGAGTTTTTGGCCAAGTACAAGAAGAAAGGAGCAAGCCCAAAGCAAGGGAATCGGCCAGGTAAAAAATCAAAACATCGAAATGAATCTTGTTCTTGCAAATCTCAAGTAAATTATGCTGTTGCACCTTGTTCATATGTTGGACCGACCTCACCATGGTCCTGGTTTTATCCTTATTATTATTCACCTTTAGATTACAATAATTTACATATGCGTTCATATATGATTCAATATGCTCCTACATATGAAAGTTATGGTTCAACGCAAAGACCGTTTGTTGTTAACAATAATCTGGTCAGAAGTACACCTATTTCTAAAAGAGATGAGAAGGACAGTAAGAGAGATTCAAAATACTCACAGCCGAGGTGGTGCCCCTCAGGCTTATCTCATACTCCAAAAAGAAGATTGCAGGGGATACGTAAGCAAGAATCAATGGAGCAACAAGCAAAGGTCATACCAGCAAGATCAACAGTTATTAAGCAGGTATGGAGGCCAAAGCAAGTCGTTCCTTGAAGTGAAGGGTAAGTTTATGCCCGATAAAACAATTATCGTCCTTAGAGCAATATATGGACGATGTGCTGTTAATCATCGTCTTTTACCAATTTTGATCATTATAGATGTTTTCTGACACGCAAGCTTTACCAGAAAACAGGGGGGCATATGTTCGCACCCAAAATTGGCAGTTGCCTATCAGGCCGAGGGCAACCGGTCAGACCGGTTCTAGGAAGCGGTCAGACCGGTTTTACTGTAGCCGATCTGGCAACGGCCAAACCGGTCTGACCGGTTTCCCTATCCGGTCTGACCGGTTTCTCCCGTGTTGGAGTAGGTTTAGGACTTTAGAGTTTTATCCCGTATTGTAAACCGACCTAAAGGGGTACGACTTCCCCACCCTATAAATATAAAGGGTCATGGCCGATTGAGAACATCATCCAATCGAACAAATACATCTATCTTTTATCTTTTTACTTTTTGTCTTTTCCCTACTTTTCCAATCTACTATTTGCTGTTCCTCCTTCGTCTCTACGTCGATTGAGGGCGTCCTAGGTGACCTGCCGACTCTAGGACAACCCTACGTGCGTTGCCCCGACGGGATCCTGCCCGGACGACGCTCGAAGGTCTACCGCCAGCCCTGTCTGGCAAACCGGTCTGACCGGTTACAGAAACCGGTCTGACCGGTTCTTGCGTTTGCGCTTTGTTGGCCGCGAATTCGTGCCAACAATTATCATTTAGAAACAGGGCATGCCTAGCCTGAACACCTGCAAACAAAAGTTATTACAGAAGCAATTTGGTGTGCAATAAAAAACAGAGTCCAATGATAGTGTATCTGCACCTCAATTTCTATCCTAGTCAAGTGATCTGCACATACTATGCGTTCAGGAAAACTTGTTACAATTACGAGCATTATGTTGCTCTGTTATTCTTGTGTAAAGAGGAAGAAGAAACATTGCATCCTAGAGTCCTAGAAGCAAATACAAAAAAAAAATACTATATGGGCTGCCAAAGCTGGAGATATCAGCAGCTGTCATGTGCCTTCCTGAGAAGTTTAATTGATCCAGTGCTTTTGCTCTTTGTTTCTAAGTATTATTTGGCCATGGAGACCATGAAATAATTAACCTCCGAAGGAGTGTGAGATAGGACCATTGGACCAACATGTAAACCCAGAAAAAACATGTCGATCCTTCATCTACCTACAACAATCAAATAAATCTGTAGGGGCTTGACCTAACAGAAATTGAGATACCTCGGCGAGCTTGTCTCCTTGACATTGGAGTGACTCGGCAGTGTCAGGCGGCTTTGTTCCAGGACAGGTTTTGTTTGCACCTGCTCCTTC
Source organism: Echinochloa phyllopogon (assembly GCA_033239725.1). NCBI lineage: Eukaryota > Viridiplantae > Streptophyta > Magnoliopsida > Poales > Poaceae > Echinochloa > Echinochloa phyllopogon. The sequence goes on along the minus strand of BTCW01000010.1, from coordinate 41,151,357 downwards.
CTCCTTTTCAGCCTCATCAGTATCGCTCTCCACTCCAAATGGTAGGCCTGGTTTAGTTGACACTACCACTGGCTGCTTCTTCCTCTTGGCATTCTTACCCCAGGCTATCTTCATTGTGGAGCTGTTTCAGAGGAGAAATGATCAGGTTTTCTCAACCAGAAAGGCAAAGCTAGACTCTTGCATAGTCAATCCACAGAAAAAGCACAATGAAGATGACTGCAACAATTCCAGTACCCACAATCAGAAAGGCACTTAGCATCAACATGCGAACCATGCAAGATAGATGTTACTTGAAAGACAGTTGCAGACAATTATGGACAGAATGCCTGTCTTTTCTCTTGCAAAACTGGAAGACCTTAAATTGAAGACCTCCACATATTCCACTTTACAAAAATTTCCGCACTTGGGCATTAATAACGCAAACTAATGTAGGGACAGAAGATTCAAACTGAGGCCAAGCAAAGGCATCGCTAGTTTTCTTTCTGAAACGAATGAGGCACAGTTTGGAGCTGTATGTTTTTATTTCCTCTCTCGCAGGCACAGCACCTAAGAGATAAATTATCGAACACGTTCTGAGCGCACGGGGCACCACCCCACCACGCGCATCACGGACCAATAAGTAGCTTGATTTCTGAAGCGGGAGGCGGACCAAGGCTGAGAGGCGAAGAACGAGACCAACTGCGGGGAGCAAGAGCCCGATCGCGGAGATGAATCTCGCGACTCGTCAGGGACTCAGCTCGCTCGAGTTACCAAAGAAAAAGAAAAGCCAGCGTCCGAGATTCCATGATGAACTAGTGATCAACACGGATGGAGTAGTAAAAATTTATCCAGGAACTCACGGATTCGAGCAGGGGAACCGAGCGTGTGGCTAGCTCCGAAGATTTCCCGAATTGATCGTTCTTCCGCTCGGAGCAGCAGGTCCCGCTTACCTTGCCGGTTGGGACGAGACAGGAACAGGACACCGTCTACGCAGGCGAAGTGCGAAACCAAACGAGCCACCGAGAGGAGGTGACGAAAGGCGAACCAGGCTAAGAGGCACCGTCCGCCGTAAGCGATGTGCTTTAAGATTTGTGCTCTAGATCTAATTTGTTTTATACTACTTCTCATGAGTTGCTAATACACATATGTTTAGATTTTTTTTAAACAGAAGTGATAAAAGATTTATTAATATATCATTTGTCAAACTGTACAGGGAGTATATATAATTTGTGTATGTCCACGTACTGTAAATGAAATGAATTATGCTTCCATGGATCGGCCGTTAACACCACATGACAAATGATTTTCAGATTAGTTTTTTTTCGCTTATCTCAATGAATCAAGTTTGGTAACTCAAAAGTAGTTGTACTTTGGAATTAATTTCAAACTCTGAACATAGCTATATTCTTAGACAGGTGAATACAAGATTATTTAACTCTATTTTACTACAAAATCCACAACAAAATGCTGAAAAAATAAAATGATTAATCATGTTATAACTATATAAAAGGTTTGTAATATCCAAACACTGCACCTGCATATTATTTGGAACCTTCCGTGTCAGTTTGTATAATAATAAAAAACTCGAAATATTGTATGTCCTCCTATACCGGACCATGTTGCAAAAGTTCAGTTGAGCGCCACGTACACACAGCCCAACAGTTTCGCAGTCCATCCCACAGTTCTTCTAGACTTGTTCGGCGCAGCTCGTCGTCTTCTTCCCTCGCGGTCCACCACCACCAGCCCACGCGTCGCCCCGCCATTGGCCATGCCAGATTAGACTCCAGCCCCGCCGCGCCACACACACGCCGCCACCGCTACCGCCACCGCCACGGCCGGCTCCTCCGAGCCTCACCCATCCAGACCAGTAGGCAGCAGCCAGCAGCCGAGGAGCCTTCCAACTCCGGAAGCCCGCGGACCAGCCACCCACGCACCCCCCGAGGCGCTCGCTTCCCTCCGAACTCCGAAAACACAAGCGCGCGCGCGGCGCCATGGCGGAGCGCCTCGCCGCCTCGCTCCTCCCCGCCGCGGCCTCGCCGTCCCCGTCCGCCCGCCGCACTGCCACGGTCGCGGCCGCCGCGTCCTTCCCCTCGCCGTGCTCCGCCCGCTCGGGGCTGCTGCGCCTCCGCTCCGCCTCCCCCGCGGCCCGCTTCTCCAAGGCGGCCGGGCGCGGGCGCGGCGGCGGCGCGGCGCGGGTGGTCCGGTGCATGGCGGCGTCGGACGCGGCGCAGCTCAAGAGCGCGCGGGAGGACATCAGGGAGCTCCTCAAGACCGCGTACTGCCACCCCATCATGGTAAGTGGTAAATACCGCGTCCCCCCTTGCTTGCGCACTACTGCCATAGTGCCGTCTGCTCTCGAGTCTCGACGCTAAATTAGCCTGCCCTCGGTGACACATTCCTGCGGCGCTGTGGCCGAACTCAAGCGCAACAGACCCTGTAGTTTGGGGGTCTTCGAAGCTATCAGCTGACTCGTTGAATTCACCAAGTCAACAGTGTTCTCCATGTTTCAATCGAGCCGTCGTCACTCTCACTCATGCTTGTGGACATGTGGTGTGCTCTGTGGTTATTGTACAGTGGACAAGTGGACACGCCAATATGATTTTCAAATGGGTTTTGATTAGATCAGAAATGTCCATGCCCATAGTAAAGGATATGTTGATCACAAATACAAAACAAAGGATTCTACCTTTCTCCCCTACATTTATCCATGATCAAGGAGTGAAGAAAAAAATAAGAGCACAGGTCCAAAAAATGCAGTGATGGCAGAAGAATAAATCAAGTGGGATTCGGCACCAAAAGAATTGGATGGAGCAATTATAAAACGTGTCAATGGATGACACTGGCTGATGCTCGAATGCTATCTTTCATGGTATAAAAAAGTCTCTGCTTAAGGAAAATGTGAAACATCTGCAACTAGAGCATGGATTTGGTTGGTGGCACAAATTCTACTTGCTTTGGTTGCTCTATTGATAGTAAACAGCCATACCGATGCAGTAACTAATGTAGAATGTGTACATTGGAGGAGCTACACTGTTCTTGCAGTCAATGTGTCTTGTTCTATTCAGTGACTACTTTTTAATGATACATTGTAAATCAGTGATACTCTGACATTGTGCTGATTTAATTTCCATTTTACCAAGTCAATTAATGGAAAACTATTACCTGTAGTCAATACATGGCGTGCTTTTGCAGGCTAGGTTACCATGGCCAAGTGGTCATCTTAGGTTGTAATGCTTTCCACTCTGTTCAGGTCCGTCTGGGGTGGCATGATTCTGGTACTTACGACAAGAATATTGAGGAATGGCCCCAGCGAGGTGGAGCTGATGGAAGCTTAAGATTTGAACCTGAGTTGAATCATGGGGCCAATGCTGGTATTTCTCTCATCTTCAGAGCTGTACATTCTTATACTTACATAGGTGAGTAGTAACTTACATATTTGACTTTATTTTTCACAGGTCTGATTAATGCTCTGAAGCTTATCCAACCTATCAAGGACAAATACCCAGGCATCACTTACGCAGATTTGTTCCAGTTGGCAAGTGCTACAGCAATTGAGGTCATAGTCTTTTCTCTGCTTAAGTATCTCACTCTGTCACCTTGGTCAGTTGAGTTTATGTAGTCATATGCTTTGTCAATGTCATTATACACAGGAAGCTGGTGGCCCAAAACTTCCAATGAAATACGGACGGGTGGATGTCACAGCACCCGAGCAGTGTCCACCTGAGGGGAGGCTTCCTGGTCAGTGTCAACATCTACTCTTGTGATTTGTTCAATGCTTGAAATTGTGACTTGTGAGAGGCATTTATCAAAGTTTGATTAACTTGTTGCTGATGCCCATGATCTACAGATGCTGGCCCACGTGATCCTGCTGAGCACCTTAGGGAGGTATTCTATAGAATGGGCCTTGATGACAAGGTCTGGCATGGTTTTAAAACTTCACTAAACTTCCCATCGTTATTTTCCTACAAATGAGATATGGTGTTGAACTTGAGGTGCATTTGTGCAGGAAATTGTTGCGCTGTCCGGAGCACATACACTTGGAAGAGCAAGGCCTGACCGGAGTGGCTGGGGAAAGCCAGAAACAAAATATACTGTATGTTTTGCAGTCTATTGGCTTCAGTTTATAGCAGAACACTAGGTTACTTTCAGTATTACGGAGTTTTCTGGGCATGCTCAGTCTGTATGCATCCATTATTCTACATTTTGCGTACAGAATGCACAGCTTTGCTATCAAATGCAATGAAGATACTGTGAACTTGTGAGTTACAATTCCTGCAGTACTTTGTCCTTAAGATGGAATAACTGATTAGGACATGACAACTTCTGTACCCTTTGTGTCTCCTTTGTACACATCACAGAATCAAGATGCAAACTGATACTTGGTACTACACTATTTTCCTACTCCTGACGCTTCTTTATTGAGAAATGAAAATTCTGCTCTCCTTTTATCCGAACTATATTTTTGCAACCGTGGTGTTAATCGGGGAGGGTTGTGCATCTGATTAGTTTCAATTAACCAGTACTGTGGTAATCCTATTATTGTGTTCTACAGAAGGATGGGCCTGGTGAACCTGGAGGACAATCATGGACAGTTGAATGGTTGAAGTTTGATAACAGTTACTTCAAGGTGTGCCTCCCTTTTGTCATGCCTACAAATCAAATTATCCACTAGAATCTCTGGTGATTTACTTTAAGCTGTTCGCAACACTTCAGGACATGAAGTATCTGACCCAGCTTCCATGGAAAGAGCAGAAGGAACATGATCTTCTAGTTTTGCCTACTGATGCTGCATTATTTGAGGATCCATCTTTCAAGGTAAACCACAGTTTGTAACATGTGAAGATCCTACTTGCATTCCTTGAAAATCAACGTCACATTCAGGTATACGCAGAAAAATACGCTGAGGATCAGGAAGCCTTCTTTAAAGACTACGCTGAAGCTCATGCTAAACTGAGCAACCTTGGTGCAAAGTTTGATCCTCCTGAGGTTAGTGTCACCATCCTGCCACTGGAATCTTCTCCAAACAGTTGCAGCTTAAGTAAACGAGCAAATGCAGTAGGATAGTTTCTATTCTGTAGGGCTTGCAATCTGAATGACAGATTTACTTCTTCTAATGTGCATGCTCTTCCATTCCGCATCCACAACCACTTGATCATATCCAGACATCCAGTTATACGGAAGAGACATAACACCACTACCTTAACATCAGAACTAGTCTGATGTTGTGAGTTTGAGAGATAGGCCAAGTGGCAAGTAAATCTGTGTATCTGGTGCCATTCCGATGGAACATGAGTTATTATGGATGGTTTGAGTCAATTTTTCCAGTTCGTGTATGAACTGATATGTTTGTTGGTTAGTGTCCCCATGTATGTGATGTAACTATCCTGCAGGGATTCTCACTGGACGATGACACGAGCGCTGAACCAGCAGCTGAAAAGAAGGAAGAAGCTGCACCAACACCGAAACCTGAACCGGCAACTGCAGCAGCACCGCCGCCGCAACCGGCACCGGAACTAAAGCCAGCAGCAGCACCCACACTGGAACCAGTAGCAGCGGCAGTAGCAACAGCAACCGCGGACGATAACAACGGCGCAGCACCACAGCCGGAGCCTTTCTCCGCTGCCAAATACTCTTACGGAAAGGTAAGCGCTAGTCCCCTCATCTTTTGCAATCCAGAGTTAGATTAATGGTAACTTGATGGAGCATGTCGTGGGTGAACTTGCAGAGGGAGCTGTCGGAGTCGATGAAGCAAAAGATCAGGGCAGAGTACGAGGGGTTCGGAGGCAGCCCGGACAAGGCCCTGCAGTCCAACTACTTCCTCAACATCATGCTCCTCATCGCGGGGCTCGCGTTCTTGACGTCTCTGGTTATGTCATGATCCTGACTTCCTGAGGATTACCAGCATCAGAGCTACGTACACTGTGTAAACAGTTTTTTTTTTTGCGAAATTAAGAAAGAGACTAGAGCAAAAGGGATGTATAGCAAGTGTTTCAAGAACAATACTATCAGTCAGCATCACTTATGATGTATTTACAGTACAACATTGAATGGATGGATTTGCATCTTTGTATACAGGAAGTCGTGGAAGCAATGCATTATATACTTTATAATAGAACCAGAAGTTTGTTCTTTTTTTTAGAAAAAAAATGAGTATCTTTACATTCAGTCGAACCCACCCCCTATTTAAGCACTCTATTCCACGGCTGATGTGGACCTCGTTGTTCCATGAAAGCAACTCCATCCGAGCTCTTATTCTAGAACTCCCAATAATAGAAAGTCCAATGTCCAAATTTCATCATATACATTTTAGCACACTTCCAGCCGATCCTCTAATGTTTTCTCAACTTTACACCATTTTGTTTCAGATCCCAACTATCATACATGTAGGAAAAGATCCTACGTGTAGGAAAAGATCGTACATCTATATTATAAAGAGAATTAGATTTAAAAACATTTCTCATCAAGATTAGGCCCACCCCCACTTCACAGAGGACTCATCTGTCATGAAAAAAGGACTACGAAAGGGGGAGACCCATTTTGTCGTCCTTCGGAAGAGAATTCCCCTCAAACCCAGAACTTTTTTCATCTAAATCGGGTCCACCTAAATCTACCCACGCGCCCTTTATGTTGTCATATTTAATATGTATAATCTTAGCAAGTTTTCAAATAGATGATAGTTGATGATTATGTTTGGATTTAATTCCAATCTGTTACCATAATTAATATGTATAATTTGAGTATGTTTTTAAACAGACGATAGATTTCCATATTTAATATATATAATCTGAGCAAGTTTTCAGATAGATGATAGTTGATGATTACGTTTGGATTTAAGTTCAATGTGTTGCCGTAGTTAATATGTACAATCTGAGCAAATTTTCAAACATATGATAGGTTTCCTTAGTTGATGATTGTGTCCGGATTGAAATCTAATAATTACCATACTAGACTATCCAAATTTAATATATACAATCTGAGGATGTTTTCAAACCTATGATAGGTTTCCTTAGTTGATGATTGTGTCCAAATTGAAGTCATAATTACCATACTAGACTAGCTAGGACTTATATAAATCATGCCAACCAGCCGTCACTTCTCATTATCCCCCCTCGACATGTGGTTGTTGCACAAATCCTCCAGCAGAGAGATCCGCCGCTCCGCCATCACCTACGGCCGTCGGCTCAACACATATGTGCACCTGCACGTCGGAGCGTCTCCAGGGTCGGAGGCCGTACTACTGGGCGTCGTGCATGATGGGCAGAGGCAAGAACGCCGGCGCCGTCGACAGCGATACGACAACGTTGGACGAGGAGAATGACGAGGTCAGAACCAGCAGCTTCGCCATGTCCGACGTGATGAAGAGCCCTGCGGCGGCGGCGGCGTTGAGCCGGCACGAGAAGTACTACCTGGTGGCGTGCAAGCGGATGGTGGGATTGTTTGCGATGGTACGGGTGAGTCGAAGTTGGTGCCGCACGTCGGCCATGTCAGGTTCTCCTGCGTCGGCCACGATATCATGGGATACTAGACTAGATAGTTTGATGAACTTGTTGACAGGATGAACTTATTGTGTCGACCGCGGCACATGCAACTATCGAATTGATTTAATTAGTTGTTAGATCCGTATGTTTACGTGATTTGCGGCACTGTTTGGATGCGTTTTTTTTCAGCAGCTCATACTTCATTTCTGAACATATATACAGTACGTATGCTGTCATATATACATCATGGTCAAAAAGAATTTTCCAGTATACTTGCAAAACTGGCGTATATGATTACGTTTAGATTAAAGTCCAATAATTTTATATTTTCTTTTTATTTTTATAGTGTACAATATGGTAAGTTCTGCTTTGATGCCGCGCCCTTTATGTTGCCATATTTAATATCTATAATCTGACCAAGTTTTCAGATAGATGATAGTTGATGATTATGTTCGGATTTAAGTCCAATAATTTTACATTTCCTTTCCATTTTTGCAGTGTACAATATGGTAAGTTTTGCTTGCAATGTCGCTCCTTTTATGTTGTCATATTTAATATGTATAATCTGAGCAAGTTTTTAAATAGATGGTAGTTGATGATTACATTTGGATTTAAGTCCAATAATTTTACATTTTCTTTCCATTTTTGCAGTGTATAATATGGTAAGTTCTGCTTACGATGTCGCGTCCTTTATATTGTCATATTTAATATATATATATAGTCTAAACAAGTTTTCAAATAGATTGTAGTTAATGATTACGTTTGGATTTAAGTCCAATAATTTATATTTAATATCTATTTTTGTAGTGTACAATATGGTAAGTTCTGCTTGCGATGCCGCGCCTTTTATGTTGCCATATTTAATATATATAATGAGCAAGTTTTCAAATATATGGTAGTTGATTATTACGTTTAGATTTAAATTCAATAATTTTACATTTCCTTTCTATTTTTGAAGTGTACAATATGGTAAGTTCTCCTTGCAATGCCACTCCCTTTATGTTGCCATATTTAATATGTATAATCTGAGCAAGTTTTTAAATAGAAAATAGTTGATGATTATATTCGGATTTAAGTCCAATAATTTTACATTTTCTTTCCATTTTTGCAGTGTAAAATATGGTAAGTTCTGCTTGTGATGCCGCGCCTTTTATATTACCATATATAATATGTATAATATAAGCAAGTTTTTAAATATATGGTAGTTGATGATTAAGTTTGGATTTAGTCCAATAATTTTACTTTTTTTTCATTTTTGGAGTGTACAATATGGTAAGTTCTGTTTGCGATGCCGCACCCTTTACGTTGCCATATTTAATATGTATAATCTGAGCAATTTTTCAAATAGATGGTAGTTGATAATTATGTTTGGATTTAACTCCAATAATTTTACATTTCCTTTCCATTTTTGTAGCGTACAATATGGTAAGTTCTCTTTGCAATGCCGCTCCCTTTATGTTGCCATATTTGATATGTATAATCTGAGAAAGTTTTAAAAGATAGTATTTGATGATTATATTTGGATTTAAGTCCAATAATTTTACATTTTCTTTTTATTTTTGCAGTGTAAAATATGGTAAGTTCTGCTTGTGATGTCGCGCCTTTTATATTACCATATATAATATGTATAATATGCGCAAGTTTTTAAATATATGGTAGTTGATGATTACGTTTGGATTTAGTCCAATAATTTTACATTTTTTTAATTTTTGCAGTGTACAATATGATAAGTTCAGCTTGCAATGTCGCGCCCTTTATGTTGCCATATTTAATATGCATTATCTAAGCAAGTTTTCAAATAGACGGTAATTGATGATTACGTCCGGATTTAAGTCCAATAATTTTACATTTTCTTTCCATTATTGCAGTGTACAATATGATAAGTTCTGCTTGCGATGCCGCAACCTTTACGTTACCATATTTCATATGTATAATCTGAGCAATTTTTCAAATAGATGGTAGTTGATAATTATGTTTGGATTTAACTCTAATAATTTTACATTTCATTTCCATTTTTGCAGTGTAAAATATGGTAAATTCTGCTTGCAATGTCGTATCCTTAATATTGCCATATTTAGTATATATAGGCTAAGCAAGTTTTCAAATAGATGGTAGTTAATGATTACGTTTGGATTTATGTCCAATAATTTTACATTTCCTTTTCATTTTTGCAGTGTACAATATGGTAAGTTCTGTAGATATGACTATTTTCACCTGCTTCCAAATAGTTATTTGGATCTTCATCACACAATGGTACCTCCTCCGGAAGTCTATGAGTTAGAGTAGATATGCCAATTGCACGTTTAGTCTCTATTTTATATTGTCGTTTGGAACATTTCGGTCTCAAATATTTACTTATTTGCCTTTCCAATATTTACTTATATTTATATATTATAGTATACACTTGAGTTCGATATTTTATCCATTATTCTCTTTTCGGTTTCTCTGATTTGATGTAGTGCTGAAACAGTTGATTACTTGAGCTCCAAGTGAATGTTTGTGAGTTTGTGATTCAAATTTGTGAATTTGCAAAAAGAGAAGAAGCGCTGAGCATAAAGTTTATAGAACTTGTACCGTGTGTCTTGCAAATTGAACATTTTCTTTAAATTACAATCAACTTTCTATTGAATTCAAGATTTTTCCCATGCCCTTTTTAAAACACATGCCTGTGGCACGTGCATACCAACTAGTGTAGGAAAAGAGAGAAGTAGGGGAAGAACGAGGGGTAAATACATGAGGGAGGAAAAAGAGAAAATTCCATATATGTCATAAAAAAATATAGCCATTTTTTATGTGCCATTAAAAATTATATTATTTCTTCAGTACCATCAATTCTATTTTTTTATCTTCGTATGTTATTTTTTTTCTCGTGCGAAGAAAAATGAACACCTTTATAGCATTTCCAATCAACACCTTGCGAAGAAAATGAATAAAAGAACTAACACTTTCCATTTTGACCACATGTCAAATGATTACGTGAAAAGAAAAGTAAATAATTGAGAAAGATTCTTGTTTTGTACTTTGTACTGCATCTGTTATGATCTTTTGCCCGTACCGGCATGCTCTGGCGAGTACGAGACTCGGCCACTTCCTACGCGTTGCTGGCTACGGAGCGGCCGACACAACAGATTGGGTCTCCTCTGTACTGTGTTTTTTTAAGGCTCTCATCTGTTGTACACGTACACACACCTACCCTACACACGCACACCTCACTCATACCACACGCATACGAACAAACCTATAACTATACGTAGATATGAAGACCGCGTCCTTCGATCTGGAGATCACCGAAGTCTCGTGGCTTCGTAGACGACGGGTGCGTCGCAATTCACGCAAGAGAGTCAGCTGTTTTCTCACTCGACAAGGCGCCCAGTCCATGCATTGCGTCCAGTTCGTTCAATATGACAGCACCCCAACTCGACGTCCTCAGCTGGAATGTGAGGAGATTAAACTCACCGGTCGGCATGACCGTCCGCGATATGTGCTAGCATCTAATTTCTGTCATCTAGCATGTTTACTGGAGACTAAGCTGAACAATGTGGATAGCCACATTACATCTTTTTTGGGAGGGCGTAGGCTTGATTGCTTTGCCTTCAAAACCGGCAATTGGAACCAAAGGAGGAATCCTCCTGTTGTGGAACAGCACCTACCTAGACATCCACGACATCACCATCAGACGATTCTCCATCTCTGCACAAGTGACAACTAAAAATTCTGATTCCTCCTTTGGTGTATGGTCCAACGAGAGATAACCTAAAGCCGACCTTTATGCGAGAGTTACGCCGGCAGAGGCCGGAACAAGACGAGAAGTGGCTGTTGTTGGGAGACTTCAACCTTATTTACGGAGCGCGGGATAAGAACAACAGAAACTTAGAACCTCACCCGTATGCGACAATTCCGGCGTACCCTACAATTTGGCCAATTAAAAGAGATCCACTTGCAGAATCAGAAATATACCTGGACAAATGAGCGGCGGCGTCCAACCACGTGTCGTCTCGACCGCTTCTTCTGCAACGACAGCTGGGACCTCCACTTCGAGCAGCACGACCTGCAAGCCCTCACCACCTCCCTCTCCGATCACTGCCCGCTCCTGCTCTCCAACATGGACAGCACGAGAATTCCACGACCTTTCACCTTCGAGAACTTCTGGACGCGCATGCCCGGATTCCTAGAGGAGGTGCAGCGGGCCTGGTCCTTGCCTACGCCACACTGGCAGCCGGTGCGGATACTACACCACAAGCTGGCCACAACCGCCCGACATCTGAGAGTGTGGAGCAAATCGCTTATATCCGAGAACAAGATGAAACTCTACATGGCCAACGAAGTGATCAAACGCCTCCACATAGCCCAGGAAAACCGCGAACTCTCAAACGCCGAATTCCACTTACGGAAGGCGCACTACCAGAATGATCAACATCCGCACCGGGTGGGAAAGCCCTTTAGCACCGGGTTTCCCACCCGGTGTAACTAAACCGAGGCTAAAGGGGTACCCCTTTAGCACCGGGTGCAGCCACGACCCGGTGCTAAAGGGCCTGCCCCGCAGCGCCTTTATCAGGGCCTTTAGCACTGGTTCCAGACACAACTCGGTGCTAAAGGGCCTGCCTTTAGCACCGGTTGCTGTCTGCAACCGGTGCTAAAGGCTCCGGATTTTTTTTTTGCTTTTTTCAGTAGCCATGCATGCACGTCTATATACGTGTATATACGTATATATTCGAATACGTGTATTCTAATGCGTATTCGGCCGACTCTATATTCATATTAGCTGACATTTCATCAAAATAGAAGACATATATATTACAAAAGTAGATATTCATGCATGTCAACTCGAGTTATATATATTTAAACTGTATTTTCTACTTAATTAAGATTGACGACTTGTTGAACTGTCCGGCACGTCCTCCAGTACTGGCGAGTGGAATTCTCCTCGGGGATTGACGACCTCGTCCCAGATCCATCCGACGAGCTGTTCTGCAATTGCATCAATTCTTTCTAGCTCTAGAGACTCTTCCTTCAGGCTAAACGTCTATAATTTACAAATAATTGAAAGATATTTAATCCGCCGAGTTGGAGACAATAATTGTGCACTTAATAATAATGGAAATGTGTTTATTATTACGTACCATAATATCGTGTTGTGTAAGCTTTTTATGTCCCCAATTCCACATGTAATCGCAAACATAGTATGCACATAAATTATTTCCCTTCCCCTGTTTGGCACACTGTCGACCAAAAGAAATTAAGTAAAATTCATATAATATATTAGCCGAGGCCTACATGTACAAATTACTTGCTTACCGGAAAGCCAATGTTCCATTTTAGTGTTTCATGTTGAATACCCGGGTGTTCTTGACGAAATTGATTCCAGGCCCTGCGAACAAAAAAATTGAGTTAAGTCATTGCGAGTGTAAGGGGTGAACTAAGTAGGGGAAAATATACATCACCTTGTCATCATGTCCATGATGTTTTGTAGTTTTTCTTTTGGAGTGTGCAATGAATCAGAGACGTTCATGACACCCCGGTCAGGACACAATATTATTAGGAACCAGTGGAATCTGTATATATGTATACATTATAATCAGAAATGAAATAGTACACAGACAGTATAAGAAGAAGCCTGTGTATGTACTCACTCGATGTTGTACGAGATTTGTATGGAGTCGCAGTAATTTTGTTTCTTAATATACTTGTATAGGTTTCCATATGTTTCCTCAGGATTCATCAATATCGTTTCTTCACTTATCCTTCGAGGATCCACGAAACCAACATCATATATTGGGGATCTCCGACATTTTTGAATCTCCATTCTGCATATGTTAAGCAATAAATAAAGCCCGCGTCAGCATAGATTGGAATTATTGTTTTCAAACTGTGAATTATAAGCAACAACAAAGTACTTACAGTGTCCAACAGGTGATCAAATCCACGTCCATGGCGTCGCGGTGGTACAGCTCATATATATCCTTAAACCTCAGCCAGACCCAATCATCGTCACCATTGTAGAAATCATGGCCCTTCACGCCTACTTTGATCATGCGCCGTTTATTCCTTCTTGATTCTTCCAAGTACCACTCATGGAATCGGCGCATATTCGTCTGTAGCTTGCTCTCCATTTCAGGAGGGACCATAGGCTCGCCAAGCTTAAACGACCACTTCAACATTGTGTTTACAGGCACCTCTTCTTCCCCCAGGACTTGTGCTCTGGATAGTCCAGTCTCGGCCATTACTCATTGCACGTTAATCTCGTCCAGAGATGGAAATGGACCCAAGGGCCGCTGAGGTTGCTCGCCGAGATGAGGAACCTTTTTGGATGGGCCCGCCTCCTTATCTGCAGCCTTCCGCTTCCGGCGAGATTTCAGTAATGAGCAGTCATAGTCTGTTACTATTACTTCCTTCTGTTGACCCTTGCTCAAATTACCGAGGAATGACTTGACGACAGTGGGATCAAGCTTCGGCTCCGGCTCCGGTTTTTTCCTCCACTCGGCCATTTGCCTCTTTGTGTCTGCTTTGACCGAGGCTTCGAGCTCCTCTAGAGTCTTCTCACCCGCTCTTTTCTCTGGTGCGGGCTTCTCTCTGGTTTTCCACGCCTTCTTGCCTGGTGGAGTGGGGGCAGAGGCTTTAGTGCGGCGTCCCATCTTCGGCGGAGGGGGCGGAGACCTCCGCGGCGGAGGAGACGGAGGCCTCTTCGGCGGAGGAGACGGGCTTGCATCAGGAGCTCCCGGAGAATCGTCATGATCCGGTGGATCTCTTGGAGACGGTGGAGGTGACGGAGGCTTGTTGGTAGCCGCAGGTGTCCCGGGTATGACGACGTCTGCCTTGCTCCATAGAATGATGCAGTGAGAACACTGACTGAGTTTTGTTTCTCCGTCACCTCCGGGGACGTCAAGTTCCAAGTCTTCCCAGTTGGTGACGACTTGCTCCACCTCAACAGGTACGTAACCATGTGGAATGTCATTGCAGTGCCATTTTTGCCCTTCTTCCACACGTTTGGTCATACCGTATGCGACCTGATAATTTAGTAGTCACAAAGAAAGTTAGTAAATGAATGTTATTTACGGTGAAATGTATGCAATACGAACTAAGGTCGCATACGTACCACGACAGCTAAGTTCTTCTGCCTGACGACAAGCTCGCACGCGGTCCGTTGAGTTATTTCATCCACGGGGTAACGGACCGCTTCGGCGGCCTGTGTGGAAGCGTGACTGCTTTGATATTGTTGTGGAGGGCTAATAAGGGCCGCATCTTGGAGAGGTGCATGCTCTGTGGAACCGGTCCCGCCTGCGGCTTGTTGGAGAGGTGCATGCTCTGTGGAACCGGTCCCGCCTGTGGCTTGTTGTATCTGCAGCCATGCTACCTTCATCCGTCGCTCCATCTCTGACTCCATTTCTTGGAGCTTTGAGCCCTGGGCAGCAACCGTTTGCTCTAGGTCCCTCACCCTCTGCTCATATTCGACCTTCTTCCTCGAACGGCTCCTATAGGTGGCGGCGTGCTCTTGGAAACCTTTCTTCCATGAGATGCTTGTGCCTACGCCGCGCGTCCGTCCAGGATGCTCCTTGTTCCCTAAGGCATAGGTTAGCTCATCTCTGTCTCTATCAGCAACAAATTCTCCCCTCTCAGATGCCCTGAGGATATCGAGGAGACGCTGAGCTAGTTCTCGCAAGTCCTCGGGAAAAACTAAGGAGCCGTCGATTGGGCTTAGGGTGCCTCCATGACCATAGTACCAATGCTTGATCCTTGTGGGCCAGTCATGTGTCGCTGGAGTGATGCCTCTAGCATATAGATCTTCTTCCATCTTCTCCCATTTAGCGATGCTTGCCTTGTAACCTCCCGAACCCATCTTATGAGAGTACTTTTTATTTGCGGCGTTTCCAGCGTTTCTAGCGCTAGCCGTTGCACCCTTTTCGGAGGTTTTGTACTCAAGGAATGCTTCCCACTCGTCATCAGTGATCTTCTTATACTTCTAAGGATCCGGGGCCTCTCCGGTTTTGAGAAATTGCGAGTACAACTTCTTCTTGAAATCCTGAAACAGAACTGCCATCTTCTTCATTGTCCAATCCCTCAGTTCTGCTTCATGAGTGCTAGGCCAGTCGAATATTGCCTTTAATTCCCTCCATAGCATCTCCTTCTCTGTATCGGGGAGCACGTACTCCTCAGTGGGGGTCCGTGGACTTCCATTTTCTGATACTAATGGGCACATTGTCCCGTACAATTACCCCGCACTGAGATACAAATTTCTTGGCCACTTTTGGGGGCTCAACTGGCTCCCCGTCATCCTCCACTCGAGTGATGTGCAACTTGACATCCTTCAGCTTATTCGTGGTCGATCGTTTTGATTTCTTAGCTCGACTTGTAGAAGCAGAGGCGGCCTACACAAATTACATATATACGAGATGATATAGAGATGATATACATAATTGACATGTACAGTACAAATTTATGTTATCTATATACACACCTGACTAGACGAGGGCTCGTTACCGGCCCCTTCAATAGTGCTGCCCTGGACACGTTCGCCCTGGACATTGGCGGCCCCTTCAACATTTTCGGCCCTTGCAACATTGTCGCCCTAGATATTGTCGTCCCTTCCAATGATCCCCAACACATCATCCATGGACATTGGTTGGGTTACAATATTAAAAAGTTGATTCGCAAAGAACGTGTCGTTGTCCTCTTGCATGGGTGGGACAGGGGTGCTGTTGTCCTCTTGCATGGGTGGGACGGGGTTGTTGTTGTCCGCCATCTATAAAATTAAAAATAATTGATAAGAAATATATACAAAGCATACATATTCCCAATATTTCTAACATTTTCGCTAAGGGGGTCGGTGCGTGAAAAACAGATTCGCCAAGGGGTTCGGGTGCGCGGTGTGAATTGATTCGCTAAGGGTTCGGGTACGCGACGCGAAGTGGTTTGTTAAGGGTTCGGCTACGTGACGCGAACGGGTTCGCTAAGGGGGTCGGTGCGCGAAAAACGGATTCGCTAAGGGGTTCGGGTGCGCGGTGGGTTCGGGTACGCGATAGAATTTCCGATAATAAACATTTTCGATAGTATATATTATACAAACATATAACATTTCCAATATACATTTAAATGAAGCATAGAATTTCCGATATAAAATTTCCAATATACATTTAAATGAAGCACATATATTTCTAATATACATAGAATTTCCAATATACATTTAAATGAAGCATATATACATTTAAATGAAGCATAGAATTTCCGATATAAAATTTCCAATATACATTTAAATGTAAATATTTCAATACAATGCATTTCAATAAAATAAATTTCCAATACATATAAAGCATATATATTTCTAATATTTCCAATACAACGCATTTCCAATAAAATAAATTTCTAATATTTTCTAATATTTTCAATACATATGAAGCATATATATTTCTAATATTTCAATACAATGCATTTCCAATGTTGCGCATGGCCGAACACGTTCGCTAAGCAAATGTGCATGGACGGATACCTGCACACACAAACACGTACACACGGCACGAAAGCCGGCTTCACAGAAGACTCACCGTGACGGGCGGCGGGCGACGGCGGCGCGGGGACGACGGGCGGCGCGGGGACGAGGGGTGCGGGGACGACGGCGGCGGCGGGGACGACGGGCGGCGGCGGCGTGGGCGTGGGGACCACGGGTGGCGGTGGCGTGGGCGCGGGGACGACGGGCGGCGGCGGCGTGGGCGCGGGGACCACGGGTGGCGGCGGCGTGGGCCCGGGGATGACGGGCGCGGGGACGACGACGGCGGCAGGGATGACGGGCGGCGGCGGCGTGGGCGCGGGGACCACGGGTGGCGGCGGCGTGGGCGCGGGGATGACGGGCGCGGGGACGACGGCGGCGGCGGGGATGACGGGCGGCGGCGGCGTGGGCACGGGGACCACGGGTGGCGGCGGCGTGGGCGCGGGGACGACGGGCGCGGGGACGACGACGGCGGCGGGGACGACGAGCGGCGGCGGCGTGGGCGCGGGGACCACGGGTGGCGGCGGCGTGGGCGCGGGGACGACGGGCGGCGGCGGCGTGGGCGCGGGGACCACGGGTGGCGGCGACGTGGGCGTGGGGACGACGACGGCGGCGGGGACGACGGGCGGCGGCTGCTGAGGAGATGAGGCGGCGGTTTCGATATGTGAGATGAGGGCGAAGTGAGGGAGGAGAGAGGTCCCCGGCCTATATAGGTCCCCCGTCTTTAGCATCGGGTGCAGCCACGACCCGGTGCTAAAGGCCCTTTAGCATCGGGTCTGTACAGCACCCGGTGCTAAAGGCCCCCCCTTTAGCACCGGGTCTTCCCACCACCCGGTGCTAAAGGCCCTTTAGCACACCCGGTGCTAAAGGCCGTAACTGCGCCAAACGAAAATTGGTGGGGGCCTTTAGCACCGGGTGCAGCCACGACCCGGTGCTAAAGGCCCTTTAGCA
This sequence comes from Echinochloa phyllopogon, assembly GCA_033239725.1. Lineage (NCBI taxonomy): Eukaryota > Viridiplantae > Streptophyta > Magnoliopsida > Poales > Poaceae > Echinochloa > Echinochloa phyllopogon. Next base: position 41,133,471 of record BTCW01000010.1, on the reverse strand, counting down.
CCGGGTCTGTACAGCACCCGGTGCTAAAGGCACCCCTTTAGCACCGGGTCTTCCCACCACCCGGTGCGAAAGGCCCTTTATAAATTACTAGAAAATCTTATAAATTACTAGAAAATCAATATAAAATGCTAGAAAATCTTATAAATTAATAGAAAATCTTATAAATTACTAGAAAATCAATATAAAATGCTAGAATTAATAAAAACAATCTTATAAATCAATAGAAAATCTTAGAACATAGGTGGAACATAAATGCAAATATAGTCATTACAAATTGGGTGGAACATAGTGCAATTAAATTACATGGCATCATCGTTTACTCGGACACTAATAAACTTCTTCTTTACAAATGTTCCTTGATTGTGATCACGCCGTAGATACGGTGTCTCCTCCGCCGCTAACAGGATGCTTGGGTCATCAGCCACTGAGAATGGAGGCCGGCCATCGAGCATATCATAATCTTCATCCGTCTTGTCCTCAACTCCTACGATTTTTCTCTTTCCAGGAAGAACTATATGACGCTTTGGCTCATCTTGTGATGGGTCCAATTGCTTACCCCCACCTTTCTTATTCGCCCCTTTCTTCGGTCTGCTAGCCATGTCCTTCACATAAAAAACTTGTGTGACAGCTTTGCCCAGGACGAACGGTTCGTCTAGAAAGCCAATCTTGTTTAGGTCCACTAACGTCATTCCATAGTCTGCTTCAACTTTAACACCTCCTCCAGTCAGCTTCACCCATTGGCACTTGAACAGTGGGATCTTCAAAGGTCCGTACTCTAGTTCCCATATCTCCTCTATGATTCCATAGTATGAGTTTGTATTGCCATTGGTGTCTGTTGCGTCGATCCGGACACCACTGTTTTGGTTGGTGCTTTTCTTGTCCTGGGCTCTTGTGTAAAATGTATACCCATTGATGTCGTATCCTTGGAATGTCAAGATCGTGCTCGATGGACCTCTAGCTACAAAAGCTAGCTGCGCATCAATGCCCTCGACACCCATAAGACGTCTTCGCAACCAATCGGCGAAAGTACTATTGTGCAGACGCTGAATGAAGGCCGCAGACTTTGTTGAGTTTTCGTCCCTGAGAATCTGCATGTGCTCCTCGATGTACGGAGCAACTGAGGTTGATTGTTGCAAAACTGTGAGGTGCGCTTTACGAAATGTCTCAACGTCCTTGATCACCATCGATCTTTTCCCTAGTGTACCCTTTCCACCAAGTCTCCCCTCGTGATGTGATTCGGGCACACCAATCGGCATAAGATCGTCGACAAAGTCAACACAGAATTCAATGACCTCTTCTGTTTCGTATCCCTTAGCAATGCATCCTTCTGGACGAGAACGATTACGGACATACTTCTTTAGGACAGCGAAGAACCTCTCAAATGGGAACATGTTGTGTAGAAATACTGGGCCCAATATACGAATCTCTTTGACGAGGTGAACCAATAGATGTGTCATGATATTGAAGAAGGATGGTGGAAATATCATCTCAAAGCTGACAAGACATTGCACCACGTCGTTCTGTAGCTGATCTAAATGGTCTAGATTGATCACCTTCTGAGAAATTGCATTGAGGAATGCACATAGCTTCACAATGGCTTTCCGCACGTTAACTGGTAGCACACCCCTGAGTATGACGGGAAGCAGCTGTGTCATCAACACATGGCAGTCGTGAGACTTCAGGTTTGTGAACTTCTTCTCTATCATATTTATTATTCCCTTAATATTGGAGGAGTAGCCAGACGGAACCTTGATACTGTTCAAACATTCAAACATGCTTGCCTTCTCTTCTTTGCTGAGAGTGAAGCTGGCAGGACGCAAGTACTGGCGTCCTTTGTCTCTCTTTTCTGGATGTAGATCAGTCCGTTGCTTCATTGCCGTAGTCTTTCTCGGCATCACGCAACATTTGCCCGAGTCCATCAGTAGGTTCATTTTCCTGAGCAACATCTTCCTGAGCATCGCCTTCCCGAGCAACATCTTCCTCATCGGCATCACCCATTGCAGCATATGCAAAGGAACCGTAGTATTGAGCCAATAATGGAATGTCGTCATCAGCCTCGTCTTCTTCATCTTCATCCATTAGAATTCCTCTTTCACCGTGCTTCGTCCAAACAGAATAATTCCTCATAAAACCGTGCCTCATCAAATGCACCTGAAGACAACCTCTTTGTTTGTACGATTGTATATTTTTACAATGGGTGCATGGGCAGAACATGAAACCGGACGGCGTCCTGTTAGCCTCGGCGGCATCGAGAAACGTCCTAAGGCCATCACGGAACGCCTGAGCGTGGGGGTCCCCGTACATCCATTGTCTATTCATCTGCATTATTAACAAATAACAAATATACAATACAATTTAAAGATAAAAAAATTTAATATATAAATAAATACAAATTATAATATATATTCCATTATATAAATAAATTTCTAAAACTACATTACTATATTCATTAAATAAATAAATATACCTTCCATTAAATAAATAAATAACTATTCTACCTTTTAATAAATAACTAATAATATATATTTCATTAAATTAATAAATAACTATTCCAACTTTTAATAAATAAACCTCTCTAATAAATAAAATACATAAGCCTTATAACTATTCACAAGTCATACAAAACAAAATACTAACTAGCTTGCGTTCTCTCTCCATTTAAAACACAACATGAACACTCTCTCCACCATGAACTCAAGCTCTCTCCTCTCTCTCCTCCAAGAACACAAGCTCTCTCTAGCTAGCTTTACTTTGATTCACAAATCCCTCAATTTCTAAATCATAGAAGGATTACAAGCTAAATAAAACATTAGAGAATGAAAGAGTGTACCTTGTAGTGCCCATTGAAATGGTTCTCGAAATGGTCATAGCCCTGTGATAAATTCTGGTGGGGAGGGGTTTAGTAATTAACATGTTGGATTGATCAACTAATCAAAATGAGTATTCTAATTAAACTTCCAAAATCTCTATATTTGATGTTCTTTGCGTAAGCTATTTTTCTAATGGATAAACAACAACTGCTGTTGACACCAGTACAGTGAGCAGCCTAATTAGCTTTGAGGGTTGGACAAATTAAAATTATAATTGATTACATTTAGCAATCACTACTTTCGAAAGAAATACAGGACAGCTACGGAGTCCGAGCAAGTGCTCCCTGCTGGTCCGAGAAGGGAGAGACGGGACAGTTGTCCAACAAGTCAGAGCCATCCTTTGTGTGGAGAGGGTGGATTTTGAGGAAAAATATTTGGGGCTCCCTACGCCACTTGGGCGCATGAAGAGGGATCGTTTTCAGCCGCTGCAAGAAAGATCTTGAAGAGAATGACGGCATGGCGAGAAAAGGATCTATCAGCTGCTGGGAAGGAGGTTTTGATAAAATCCATTGCCCAGGCTTTGCCAAATTATATTACGAGTGTCTTTAAGCTTACGGGGGGCCTGTGTGAAGACCTCATGAAAGCTATCAGAGCATACCGGTGGGGTGCAGAAAAAGGACGAAGGAAAGTTCAATGGATACCATGGAAAACACTTATACTTCCTAAATTGCACGGGGGTATGGGGTTCAAGGACTTGCAGCTGTTCAATCAGGCACTACTGGCCCGACAAGCATGGCGCCTGCTGATTTTTCCTGATAGCCTGTGCTCAAGAGTCTTGAAAGCAAAGTACTTCCCATCTGGTAATTTGCTTGACACGGTAACAGCTAGTGATGCCTCGGCCACATGGAGGGGTGTCGAATATGGTTTGGAGCTGATCGAAAAAGGAACGGTGTGGCGTATTGGAGATGGTAATTCTGTTCGGCTGTGGCAGGATAATTGGCTCCCCCGTCCTTTTGGCATGAAGCCCATTGGTCCTATGCGAACGTGCAAAATCCGCCGTGTGTGCCATCTCATCAATCATACGTCATGCACCTGGGACGAGGCCGTGGTGAGACGGTATCTCTACCCTTGTGATGTTGAGGAGATCTTGAAAATTAAGCTTCCTAATACTCCCGGCGAGGATTGGCTGGCATGGAACTTTGAGAAGTCCGGTCTATTCTCTGTGAGAAGTGCATACAGGTTGGCCATGAGGGATGCTCATGAAATGGGTTCGGTTGGGAGTAGTATGAATCCGGAAGGGGAGCAGGCGATTTGGAAGAAGGTGTGGAGTGCTCGGGTGCCTTCTAAAGTCAAGTTTTTTGCGTGGAAAGTGATTAAGAATGGTATCCCAACCAGGGCGAATCGGCATTATCGGCATCTGGATAAAGATAACAAATGCGAGTTGTGTGGGCTGCAGCCGGAGAACTGTTTCCATGCCGTAATTACATGTCCACATGCTCATGCGCTTAGACAAGCGTTGAGAGAGGAGGTGGTGCTGCCGGCCGAAGAGGATTTACAATATTCTGGCCCTGAGTGGCTACTGTCGATCCTTGACAGGTATGACCTTGACACTATTTCAAACTTTCTAATGCCAATTTGGAGATGTTGAGGTTTAGAAACAGTGTTCTCCAGGCGGGCGAAAAGATATGCATTACTAGCTCGGTTGTATTTCTCACAAGATATCTGGAGGCAAAGGGAAGCAGAAGATGTTTGCTGATAGCGGTGCGGAGCGAAACGAGAAAGCACCAAAGGTCTCTACCCGCTGGAGTCCGCCAGAAGGAGAGACGCTCAAGATCAATGTTGATGGGGCTTTCATTGTAGAGTCAGGCAAGGCCTCACTTGGTGTGATCATCCGAGGCCGGCAGGGACGGCACATACTCTCTGCCTAGCGTTGCCTGAGTCATTGCAGGGATGTAGAGGAGGCGGAGGCGCTGGCTTGTCTGGAAGGGATTCGTCTTGCAGCACACTGGCCAGATTGTCCGATGATCCTTAAGTCTGATTGTTCCGTGGTTGTGTCCAAACTGCAGGCCCGCAGTGTAGAACGATCCTTAATCGCACCAGTGATCCGTGATATACTAAGGGAAGCTAGTCAGTTGCAGGGTGTCGCTTTTGTTAGGATTGGGAGAGAGCAGAATAAAGTAGCCCATGAACTTACTCATTTCGCTCTTCGTTCGGGGAAATGCGTGGTGTCTTCTGTCAATCCCCCGATGTGTGTTGGGCCTCTGATTTGTAATGAGTTTCCTTAATCAATAATAATCAATAAAGCTCTCTCTTTCGAAAAAAATTCACCATATTCTTTTACACACGTGCGTGCCCAACCAACCAGTTATATAGATAAAGATAAAAAATAAGAAAGCAAAAATGACCTATTACGGTAAAAAAAACGCTAACACAGCCACGGGCACAAATTCCCAAAGCAGAGAGAGCCCGTTTACTCGTGCAGTCTTCAGGCCTTGTTTAGATGCTAAATTTGGGTGCCAAATTTGGCACCTTGTAGTGCGTGCGTCACTGTAGTATTTCGTTTGTATTTGTGAAAAATTGTTAAAAAATGATTAATTAGGCTCAAAATGATCGTCTCGTAGAGTACAACAAAACTGTGTAATTAGTTTTTGATTTCATCTACATTTAGTATTCCATGCATGTTATGATATTTTGATGTGATGGGAATCTTCTTTTTGTATAGTGGAATTTGGGGTGGAATTTGTGATTAGTCTTACTGGTTCGACGACCGCCCAGAACAAAAACCGTACTAGCCCCACCTGACTAGAACGACTGCCGAAACGAAAACCCTATTCCTCATTTCCGCCGCCGACGTCGCAATCGGCGACGGATCGCCGCCTCTTGGCCGCAATGGCATCAATGTTAAGAGCGGCATTGTCGTGTGGGCGGAGACTTCCGTATGGACAGCGGGCGCCTACCCCTTGCCCAGCGGCGCCCCGGCAAAATTGGAGGCCCAGTTCGAAACTCAAAGTGGAGGCCTATATCTAGTACCAAAACAAAAAAAAACTAATGACAAATATCGATCAACGTAGTACTTATATTACAAAATAATAAGTATGTAGCAGCATAGACCAATGTAAGAATTATACCTGTTATACAATTATCACTTGAAAAGCGATATTCTTTTAGCATTCTTCGAAATGAAATCTTCAATAATATATTCATAGTCGATCTTCTCCAGCAAGCCGCTCTCAAGTGCTATTAACGCTAGTGCGTTAAGTCTTTCTTGTGTCATTACAGTTCGCAAGTAGGTCTTCAATAGCTTCAATTTAGAAAAGCTCCGCTCTGCCGATGCAACGGTCACCGGAATGGTCAATAGAATTCTGTATGCAATGGTTGCATTGGGAAAACAATCATGTCGCTTCAAAAAATTTAGAATTTTGACCGGACTTTTATTTTCTTGTGGAAGAAAATCTTGAAGAAAAATCAACTCCACGTAAAGGTCATCAGCATCAATATCAGATCCTCCATCTCGTTCAAGTGCAGCCCCAAGATTATGACAACAAGATTTTAAGCTGTTATTATCCAGAGAACGCAATGCATCAAAAGTGAATAAGAAACCAAATATTTTCTTGTAACCTTGATATTGTTTAAATCTTGTAGTAAGAGAGGAAATAGCTTGATCCATAATTGGTACAAAATATTCGCGCCTAAATAATTCCTCTGGAGATACTGTGGTGTCATTTGAGTCATCCGGGTTCTCATCAAAATGCCTCTTTCTTTTAATTTTTCTTTTTTTCTGAAATGATGTACCAATATCCATGTTGAGTGCAATTTCTTTAGCTGCCTCCATTGCTTTTGACAAACCAGTTTCTCTGTACTGCTTGAAAGATGATATCAGCCCCTGCACTTTCTCAATAGCAACATCAATTAGCATGTCCTTCGATTGCAATTCTTTGCTTACTAGGTTAACAGCATATAATATGTCATACCAAATGATTATTGACACTAAAAACTCATACTCTCCGAGTTCATTTTTTGCTAAACATTTAGCCTCACTGCTTGACAAAGGATCATTATCACTATCTGCTGCTTGAAGTAGAGCCTCTCGAATATCAGCACACTGAAACCGAATAGCTTTAACACTATCGACACGACTCTCCCATCTAGTAGATGACACACACTTCAGAGTAAATCCAGTTATGTTATCTTTCAAAATCTGCCACTTCTTAGTAGATTTAGCAAATGTTGTGTAGATACGTTGGATGATTCCAAAAAAATCTTTGCCATTACCACAATTCTTGGCCATATCACAAAGTGTCAAATTAAGGCTATGACAGCCACAAGCAGAATAGAATGCTCTAGGATTTATATCCAGAAGTTTCTTTTGCACACCTTGATGTTTGCCTTTCATATTTGACCCATTATCATAGCCTTGTCCTCTGACATTATCTATATCAAGACCAAGATTCTTTAGTTCTTCTTCTAGTACATCAAAAATTCCTTGACCAGTTGTATCATTTATCTCCAAAAATCCTATAAATGCTTCTTCAACACGAACAGGACATGAAGATGAATCCACATACCTTATAATTAAAGACATTTGTTCTTGGTGGCCTGCATCAGGAGTACAATCTAATATGATAGAGAAATATTTTGCTTCCTTGATTTTCTTAATAATTTCAGATTTAATAGCAGAACCAAGCAAATGTATCAACTCATTTTGAATCCTTGGGCCAAGATAATGAACATTTGTTTCATCATTTGTAATCCGACGGACATGCTCCTGAATAACTGGATCAAATTCAGCCAACATTTCTATCAGCCCCAAAAAATTCCCATTATTGTCATCATATAGTTTGCTATTATGACCACGAAATGCAAGATTATGTTTGCCAAGAAATTTTACAATGGCCACTATTCTGAATAGAACTTTTCTCCAATGTTCCTTTTCCTTCTCAAGCTGTCGCTGAGCAACTTTATCAATAGTTTGGTCCTTTTGCAATCTATTACGCAAATCATACCAAGCTGTCATATTCAAAACATGATCTGCACTTGTCTCATGCTCTCTCGGTCTTTCACTAAGATGTACCCAATCATTAAATCCACAACCGGCCAAATTACCTTTTCCATGCCCTTTACTGAATATTTTACAACTAAAACAAAACACTTTGTCAAGTTCTTTGGAATACACAAGCCAATCTCTATCACACTCCTCTCCATTTGATAGAATTCTAGTATAGAATAATGCAGAAAACCTTCTAGAATATCTATCCTTGGGACCTTTCTGAACTGATAAATCTCTTTTAGGACCCTTTTCTGCTAAGATATCAATCTGTTTAGGATCTAGGGAATCCCAATATCTTGGATCAAAAATATCAGGCTGAAAAGAAATATCATCAACATTTACAGCATGAGAACTATCGATGTTATCCGGAACATGCTCAACAATATTTTCTATCTCTGGCTGATCATCACTAGGATTAGGAGCATCGACATTGTCTATATCTTGTTCGGTGCCGTGCCCAGCTGTATCATTATTGGGAGGGTGTCGCTTTTGTTAGGATTGGGAGAGAGCAGAATAAAGTAGCCCATGAACTTACTCATTTCGCTCTTCGTTCGGGGAAATGCGTGGTGTCTTCTGTCAATCCCCCGATGTGTGTTGGGCCTCTGATTTGTAATGAGTTTCCTTGATCAATAATAATCAATAAAGCTCTCTCTTTCGGAAAAAAATTCACCATATTCTTTTACACAAGTGCGTGCCCAACCAACCAGTTATATAGATAAAGATAAAAAATAAGAAAGCAAAAATGACCTATTACGGTAAAAAAACGCTAACACAGCCACGGGCACAAATTCCCAAAGCAGAGAGAGCCCGTTTACTCGCGCAGTCTTCAGGCCTTGTTTAGATGCTAAATTTGGGTGCCAAATTTGGCACCATGTAGTGCGTGCGTCACTGTAGTATTTTGTTTGTATTTGTGAAAAATTGTTAAAAAATGATTAATTAGGCTCAAAATGATCGTCTCGTAGAGTACAACAAAACTGTGTAATTAGTTTTTGATTTCATCTACATTTAGTATTCCATGCATGTTATGATATTTTGATGTGATGGGAATCTTCTTTTTGTATAGTGGAATTTGGGGTGGAATTTGTGATTAGTCTTACTGGTTCGACGGCCGCCCAGAACAAAAACCGTACTAGCCCCACCTGACTAGAACGACTGCCGAAACGAAAACCCTATTCCTCATTTCCGCCGCCGCCGTCGCAATCGGCGACGGATCGCCGCCTCTTGGCCGCAATGGCATCAATGTTAAGAGCGGCATTGTCGTGCGGGCGGAGACTTCCGTATCGACAGCGGGCGCCTACCCCTTGCCCAGCGGCGCCCCGGCAAAATTGGAGGCCCAGTTCGAAACTCAAAGTGGAGGCCTATATCTAGTACCAAAACAAAAAAAACTAATGACAAATATCGATCAACGTAGTACTTATATACAAAATAATAAGTATGTAGCAGCATAGACCAATGTAAGAATTATACCTGTTATACAATTATCACTTGAAAAGCGATATTCTTTTAACATTCTTCGAAATGAAATCTTCAATAATATATTCATAGTCGATCTTCTCCAGCAAGCCGCTCTCAAGTGCTATTAACGCTAGTGCGTTAAGTCTTTCTTGTGTCATTACAGTTCGCAAGTAGGTCTTCAATAGCTTCAATTTAGAAAAGCTCCACTCTGCCGATGCAACAGTCACCGGAATGGTCAATAGAATTCTGTATGCAATGGTTGCATTGGGAAAACAATCATGTCGCTTCAAAAAATTTAGAATTTCGACCGGACTTTTATTTTCTTGTGAAAGAAAATCTTGAAGAAAAATCAACTCCACGTAAAGGTCATCAGCATCAATATCAGATCCTCCATCTCGTTCAAGTGCAGCCCCAAGATTATGACAATAAGATTTTAAGCTGTTATTATCCAGAGAACGCAATGCATTAGAAGTGAATAAGAAACCAAATCTTTTCTTGTAATCTTGATACTGTTTAAATCTTGTAGTAAGAGAGGAAATAGCTTGATCCATAATTGGTACAAAATATTCGCGCCTAAATAATTCCTCTGGAGATACTGTGGTGTCATTTGAGTCATCCGGGTTCTCATCAAAATGCCTCTTTCTTTTAATTTTTCTTTTTTTCTGAAATGATGTACCAATATCCATGTTGAGTGCAATTTCTTTAGCTGCCTCCATTGCTTTTGACAAACCAGTTTCTCTGTACTGCTTGAAAAATGATATCAGCCCCTGCACTTTCTCAATAGCAACATCAATTAGCATGTCCTTCGATTGCAATTCTTTGCTTACTAGGTTAACAGCATATAATATGTCATACCAAATGATTATTGACACTAAAAACTCATACTCTCCGAGTTCATTTTTTGCTAAACATTTAGCCTCACTGCTTGACAAAGGATCATTATCACTATCTGCTGCTTGAAGTAGAGCCTCTCGAATATCAGCACACTGAAACCGAATAGCTTTAACACTATCGACACGACTATCCCATCTAGTAGATGACACACACTTCAGAGTAAATCCAGTTATGTTATCTTTCAAAATCTACCATTTCTTAGTAGATTTAGCAAATGTTGTGTAGATACGTTGGATGATTCCAAAAAAATCTTTGCCATTACCACAATTCTTGGCCATATCACAAAGTGTCAAATTAAGGCTATGACAGCCACAAGCAGAATAGAATGCTCTAGGATTTATATCCAGAAGTTTCTTTTGCACACCTTGATGTTTGCCTTTCATATTTGACCCATTATCATAGCCTTGTCCTCTGACATTATCTATATCAAGACCAAGATTCTTTAGTTCTTCTTCTAGTACATCAAAAATTCCTTGACCAGTTGTATCATTTATCTCCAAAAATCCTATAAATGCTTCTTCAACACGAACAGGACATGAAGATGAATCCACATACCTTATAATTAAAGACATTTGTTCTTGGTGGCCTGCATCAGGAGTACAATCTAATATGATAGAGAAATATTTTGCTTCCTTGATTTTCTTAATAATTTCAGATTTAATAGCAGAACCAAGCAAATGTATCAACTCATTTTGAATCCTTGGGCCAAGATAATGAACATTTGTTTCATCATTTGTAATCCGACGGACATGCTCCTGAATAACTGGATCAAATTCAGCCAACATTTCTATCAGCCCCAAAAAATTCCCATTATTGTCATCATATAGTTTGCTATTATGACCACGAAATGCAAGATTATGTTTGCCAAGAAATTTTACAATGGCCACTATTCTGAATAGAACTTTTCTCCAATGTTCCTTTTCCTTCTCAAGCTGTCGCTGAGCAACTTTATCAATAGTTTGGTCCTTTTGCAATCTATTACGCAAATCATACCAAGCTGTCATATTCAAAACATGATCTGCACTTGTCTCATGCTCTCTCGGTCTTTCACTAAGATGTACCCAATCATTAAATCCACAACCGGCCAAATTACCTTTTCCATGCCCTTTACTGAATATTTTACAACTAAAACAAAACACTTTGTCAAGTTCTTTGGAATACACAAGCCAATCTCTATCACACTCCTCTCCATTTGATAGAATTCTAGTATAGAATAATGCAGAAAACCTTCTAGAATATCTATCCTTGGGACCTTTCTGAACTGATAAATCTCGTTTAGGACCCTTTTCTGCTAAAATATCAATCTGTTTAGGATCTAGGGAATCCCAATATCTTGGATCAAAAATATCAGGCTGAAAAGAAATATCATCAACATTTACAGCATGAGAACTATCGATGTTATCCGGAACATGCTCAACAATATTTTCTATCTCTGGCTGATCATCACTAGGATTAGGAGCATCGACATTGTCTATATCTTGTGCGGTGCCGTGCCCAGCTGTATCATTATTGGGAGGGTGTCGCTTTTGTTAGGATTGGGAGAGAGCAGAATAAAGTAGCCCATGAACTTACTCATTTCGCTCTTCGTTCGGGGAAATGCGTGGTGTCTTCTGTCAATCCCCCGATGTGTGTTGGGCCTCTGATTTGTAATGAGTTTCCTTGATCAATAATAATCAATAAAGCTCTGTCTTTCAGAAAAAAATTCACCATATTCTTTTACACAAGTGCGTGCCCAACCAACCAGTTATATAGATAAAGATAAAAAATAAGAAAGCAAAAATGACCTATTACGGTAAAAAAACGCTAACACAGCCACGGGCACAAATTCCCAAAGCAGAGAGAGCCCGTTTACTCGCGCAGTCTTCAGGCCTTGTTTAGATGCTAAATTTGGGTGCCAAATTTGGCACCATGTAGTGCGTGCGTCACTGTAGTATTTTGTTTGTATTTGTGAAAAATTGTTAAAAAATGATTAATTAGGCTCAAAATGATCGTCTCGTAGAGTACAACAAAACTGTGTAATTAGTTTTTGATTTCATCTACATTTAGTATTCCATGCATGTTATGATATTTTGATGTGATGGGAATCTTCTTTTTGTATAGTGGAATTTGGGGTGGAATTTGTGATTAGTCTTACTGGTTCGACGGCCGCCCAGAACAAAAACCGTACTAGCCCCACCTGACTAGAACGACTGCCGAAACGAAAACCCTATTCCTCATTTCCGCCGCCGCCGTCGCAATCGGCGACGGATCGCCGCCTCTTGGCCGCAATGGCATCAATGTTAAGAGCGGCATTGTCGTGCGGGCGGAGACTTCCGTATCGACAGCGGGCGCCTACCCCTTGCCCAGCGGCGCCCCGGCAAAATTGGAGGCCCAGTTCGAAACTCAAAGTGGAGGCCTATATCTAGTACCAAAACAAAAAAAACTAATGACAAATATCGATCAACGTAGTACTTATATACAAAATAATAAGTATGTAGCAGCATAGACCAATGTAAGAATTATACCTGTTATACAATTATCACTTGAAAAGCGATATTCTTTTAACATTCTTCGAAATGAAATCTTCAATAATATATTCATAGTCGATCTTCTCCAGCAAGCCGCTCTCAAGTGCTATTAACGCTAGTGCGTTAAGTCTTTCTTGTGTCATTACAGTTCGCAAGTAGGTCTTCAATAGCTTCAATTTAGAAAAGCTCCGCTCTGCCGATGCAACAGTCACCGGAATGGTCAATAGAATTCTGTATGCAATGGTTGCATTGGGAAAACAATCATGTCGCTTCAAAAAATTTAGAATTTCGACCGGACTTTTATTTTCTTGTGAAAGAAAATCTTGAAGAAAAATCAACTCCACGTAAAGGTCATCAGCATCAATATCAGATCCTCCATCTCGTTCAAGTGCAGCCCCAAGATTATGACAATAAGATTTTAAGCTGTTATTATCCAGAGAACGCAATGCATTAGAAGTGAATAAGAAACCAAATCTTTTCTTGTAACCTTGATACTGTTTAAATCTTGTAGTAAGAGAGGAAATAGCTTGATCCATAATTGGTACAAAATATTCGCGCCTAAATAATTCCTCTGGAGATACTGTGGTGTCATTTGAGTCATCCGGGTTCTCATCAAAATGCCTCTTTCTTTTAATTTTTCTTTTTTTCTGAAATGATGTACCAATATCCATGTTGAGTGCAATTTCTTTAGCTGCCTCCATTGCTTTTGACAAACCAGTTTCTCTGTACTGCTTGAAAAATGATATCAGCCCCTGCACTTTCTCAATAGCAACATCAATTAGCATGTCCTTCGATTGCAATTCTTTGCTTACTAGGTTAACAGCATATAATATGTCATACCAAATGATTATTGACACTAAAAACTCATACTCTCCGAGTTCATTTTTTGCTAAACATTTAGCCTCACTGCTTGACAAAGGATCATTATCACTATCTGCTGCTTGAAGTAGAGCCTCTCGAATATCAGCACACTGAAACCGAATAGCTTTAACACTATCGACACGACTCTCCCATCTAGTAGATGACACACACTTCAGAGTAAATCCAGTTATGTTATCTTTCAAAATCTACCATTTCTTAGTAGATTTAGCAAATGTTGTGTAGATACGTTGGATGATTCCAAAAAAATCTTTGCCATTACCACAATTCTTGGCCATATCACAAAGTGTCAAATTAAGGCTATGACAGCCACAAGCAGAATAGAATGCTCTAGGATTTATATCCAGAAGTTTCTTTTGCACACCTTGATGTTTGCCTTTCATATTTGACCCATTATCATAGCCTTGTCCTCTGACATTATCTATATCAAGACCAAGATTCTTTAGTTCTTCTTCTAGTACATCAAAAATTCCTTGACCAGTTGTATCATTTATCTCCAAAAATCCTATAAATGCTTCTTCAACACGAACAGGACATGAAGATGAATCCACATACCTTATAATTAAAGACATTTGTTCTTGGTGGCCTGCATCAGGAGTACAATCTAATATGATAGAGAAATATTTTGCTTCCTTGATTTTCTTAATAATTTCAGATTTAATAGCAGAACCAAGCAAATGTATCAACTCATTTTGAATCCTTGGGCCAAGATAATGAACATTTGTTTCATCATTTGTAATCCGACGGACATGCTCCTGAATAACTGGATCAAATTCAGCCAACATTTCTATCAGCCCCAAAAAATTCCCATTATTGTCATCATATAGTTTGCTATTATGACCACGAAATGCAAGATTATGTTTGCCAAGAAATTTTACAATGGCCACTATTCTGAATAGAACTTTTCTCCAATGTTCCTTTTCCTTCTCAAGCTGTCGCTGAGCAACTTTATCAATAGTTTGGTCCTTTTGCAATCTATTACGCAAATCATACCAAGCTGTCATATTCAAAACATGATCTACACTTGTCTCATGCTCTCTCGGTCTTTCACTAAGATGTACCCAATCATTAAATCCACAACCGGCCAAATTACCTTTTCCATGCCCTTTACTGAATATTTTACAACTAAAACAAAACACTTTGTCAAGTTCTTTGGAATACACAAGCCAATCTCTATCACACTCCTCTCCATTTGATAGAATTCTAGTATAGAATAATGCAGAAAATCTTCTAGAATATCTATCCTTGGGACCTTTCTGAACTGATAAATCTCGTTTAGGACCCTTTTCTGCTAAGATATCAATCTGTTTAGGATCTAGGGAATCCCAATATCTTGGATCAAAAATATCAGGCTGAAAAGAAATATCATCAACATTTACAGCATGAGAACTATCGATGTTATCCGGAACATGCTCAACAATATTTTCTATCTCTGGCTGATCATCACTAGGATTAGGAGCATCGACATTGTCTATATCTTGTGCGGTGCCGTGCCCAGCTGTATCATTATTGGGAGGGTGTCGCTTTTGTTAGGATTGGGAGAGAGCAGAATAAAGTAGCCCATGAACTTACTCATTTCGCTCTTCGTTCGGGGAAATGCGTGGTGTCTTCTGTCAATCCCCCGATGTGTGTTGGGCCTCTGATTTGTAATGAGTTTCCTTGATCAATAATAATCAATAAAGCTCTGTCTTTCGGAAAAAAATTCACCATATTCTTTTACACAAGTGCGTGCCCAACCAACCAGTTATATAGATAAAGATAAAAAATAAGAAAGCAAAAATGACCTATTACGGTAAAAAAACGCTAACACAGCCACGGGCACAAATTCCCAAAGCAGAGAGAGCCCGTTTACTCGCGCAGTCTTCAGGCCTTGTTTAGATGCTAAATTTGGGTGCCAAATTTGGCACCATGTAGTGCGTGCGTCACTGTAGTATTTCGTTTGTATTTGTGAAAAATTGTTAAAAAATGATTAATTAGGCTCAAAATGATCGTCTCGTAGAGTACAACAAAACTGTGTAATTAGTTTTTGATTTCATCTACATTTAGTATTCCATGCATGTTATGATATTTTGATGTGATGGGAATCTTCTTTTTGTATAGTGGAATTTGGGGTGGAATTTGTGATTAGTCTTACTGGTTCGACGGCCGCCCAGAACAAAAACCGTACTAGCCCCACCTGACTAGAACGACTGCCGAAACGAAAACCCTATTCCTCATTTCCGCCGCCGCCGTCGCAATCGGCGACGGATCGCCGCCTCTTGGCCGCAATGGCATCAATGTTAAGAGCGGCATTGTCGTGCGGGCGGAGACTTCCGTATCGACAGCGGGCGCCTACCCCTTGCCCAGCGGCGCCCCGGCAAAATTGGAGGCCCAGTTCGAAACTCAAAGTGGAGGCCTATATCTAGTACCAAAACAAAAAAAACTAATGACAAATATCGATCAACGTAGTACTTATATACAAAATAATAAGTATGTAGCAGCATAGACCAATGTAAGAATTATACCTGTTATACAATTATCACTTGAAAAGCGATATTCTTTTAACATTCTTCGAAATGAAATCTTCAATAATATATTCATAGTCGATCTTCTCCAGCAAGCCGCTCTCAAGTGCTATTAACGCTAGTGCGTTAAGTCTTTCTTGTGTCATTACAGTTCGCAAGTAGGTCTTCAATAGCTTCAATTTAGAAAAGCTCCACTCTGCCGATGCAACAGTCACCGGAATGGTCAATAGAATTCTGTATGCAATGGTTGCATTGGGAAAACAATCATGTCGCTTCAAAAAATTTAGAATTTCGACCGGACTTTTATTTTCTTGTGAAAGAAAATCTTGAAGAAAAATCAACTCCACGTAAAGGTCATCAGCATCAATATCAGATCCTCCATCTCGTTCAAGTGCAGCCCCAAGATTATGACAATAAGATTTTAAGCTGTTATTATCCAGAGAACGCAATGCATTAGAAGTGAATAAGAAACCAAATCTTTTCTTGTAATCTTGATACTGTTTAAATCTTGTAGTAAGAGAGGAAATAGCTTGATCCATAATTGGTACAAAATATTCGCGCCTAAATAATTCCTCTGGAGATACTGTGGTGTCATTTGAGTCATCCGGGTTCTCATCAAAATGCCTCTTTCTTTTAATTTTTCTTTTTTTCTGAAATGATGTACCAATATCCATGTTGAGTGCAATTTCTTTAGCTGCCTCCATTGCTTTTGACAAACCAGTTTCTCTGTACTGCTTGAAAAATGATATCAGCCCCTGCACTTTCTCAATAGCAACATCAATTAGCATGTCCTTCGATTGCAATTCTTTGCTTACTAGGTTAACAGCATATAATATGTCATACCAAATGATTATTGACACTAAAAACTCATACTCTCCGAGTTCATTTTTTGCTAAACATTTAGCCTCACTGCTTGACAAAGGATCATTATCACTATCTGCTGCTTGAAGTAGAGCCTCTCGAATATCAGCACACTGAAACCGAATAGCTTTAACACTATCGACACGACTATCCCATCTAGTAGATGACACACACTTCAGAGTAAATCCAGTTATGTTATCTTTCAAAATCTACCATTTCTTAGTAGATTTAGCAAATGTTGTGTAGATACGTTGGATGATTCCAAAAAAATCTTTGCCATTACCACAATTCTTGGCCATATCACAAAGTGTCAAATTAAGGCTATGACAGCCACAAGCAGAATAGAATGCTCTAGGATTTATATCCAGAAGTTTCTTTTGCACACCTTGATGTTTGCCTTTCATATTTGACCCATTATCATAGCCTTGTCCTCTGACATTATCTATATCAAGACCAAGATTCTTTAGTTCTTCTTCTAGTACATCAAAAATTCCTTGACCAGTTGTATCATTTATCTCCAAAAATCCTATAAATGCTTCTTCAACACGAACAGGACATGAAGATGAATCCACATACCTTATAATTAAAGACATTTGTTCTTGGTGGCCTGCATCAGGAGTACAATCTAATATGATAGAGAAATATTTTGCTTCCTTGATTTTCTTAATAATTTCAGATTTAATAGCAGAACCAAGCAAATGTATCAACTCATTTTGAATCCTTGGGCCAAGATAATGAACATTTGTTTCATCATTTGTAATCCGACGGACATGCTCCTGAATAACTGGATCAAATTCAGCCAACATTTCTATCAGCCCCAAAAAATTCCCATTATTGTCATCATATAGTTTGCTATTATGACCACGAAATGCAAGATTATGTTTGCCAAGAAATTTTACAATGGCCACTATTCTGAATAGAACTTTTCTCCAATGTTCCTTTTCCTTCTCAAGCTGTCGCTGAGCAACTTTATCAATAGTTTGGTCCTTTTGCAATCTATTACGCAAATCATACCAAGCTGTCATATTCAAAACATGATCTGCACTTGTCTCATGCTCTCTCGGTCTTTCACTAAGATGTACCCAATCATTAAATCCACAACCGGCCAAATTACCTTTTCCATGCCCTTTACTGAATATTTTACAACTAAAACAAAACACTTTGTCAAGTTCTTTGGAATACACAAGCCAATCTCTATCACACTCCTCTCCATTTGATAGAATTCTAGTATAGAATAATGCAGAAAACCTTCTAGAATATCTATCCTTGGGACCTTTCTGAACTGATAAATCTCGTTTAGGACCCTTTTCTGCTAAGATATCAATCTGTTTAGGATCTAGGGAATCCCAATATCTTGGATCAAAAATATCAGGCTGAAAAGAAATATCATCAACATTTACAGCATGAGAACTATCGATGTTATCCGGAACATGCTCAACAATATTTTCTATCTCTGGCTGATCATCACTAGGATTAGGAGCATCGACATTGTCTATATCTTGTGCGGTGCCGTGCCCAGCTGTATCATTATTGGGAGGGTGTCGCTTTTGTTAGGATTGGGAGAGAGCAGAATAAAGTAGCCCATGAACTTACTCATTTCGCTCTTCGTTCGGGGAAATGCGTGGTGTCTTCTGTCAATCCCCCGATGTGTGTTGGGCCTCTGATTTGTAATGAGTTTCCTTGATCAATAATAATCAATAAAGCTCTGTCTTTCAGAAAAAAATTCACCATATTCTTTTACACAAGTGCGTGCCCAACCAACCAGTTATATAGATAAAGATAAAAAATAAGAAAGCAAAAATGACCTATTACGGTAAAAAAACGCTAACACAGCCACGGGCACAAATTCCCAAAGCAGAGAGAGCCCGTTTACTCGCGCAGTCTTCAGGCCTTGTTTAGATGCTAAATTTGGGTGCCAAATTTGGCACCATGTAGTGCGTGCGTCACTGTAGTATTTTGTTTGTATTTGTGAAAAATTGTTAAAAAATGATTAATTAGGCTCAAAATGATCGTCTCGTAGAGTACAACAAAACTGTGTAATTAGTTTTTGATTTCATCTACATTTAGTATTCCATGCATGTTATGATATTTTGATGTGATGGGAATCTTCTTTTTGTATAGTGGAATTTGGGGTGGAATTTGTGATTAGTCTTACTGGTTCGACGGCCGCCCAGAACAAAAACCGTACTAGCCCCACCTGACTAGAACGACTGCCGAAACGAAAACCCTATTCCTCATTTCCGCCGCCGCCGTCGCAATCGGCGACGGATCGCCGCCTCTTGGCCGCAATGGCATCAATGTTAACAGCGGCATTGTCGTGTGGGCGGAGACTTCCGTATCGACAGCGGGCGCCTACCCCTTGCCCAGCGGTGCCCCGGCAAAATTGGAGGCCCAGTTCGAAACTCAAAGTGGAGGCCTATATCTAGTACCAAAACAAAAAAAACTAATGACAAATATCGATCAACGTAGTACTTATATTACAAAATAATAAGTATGTAGCAGCATAGACCAATGTAAGAATTATACCTGTTATACAATTATCACTTGAAAAGCGATATTCTTTTAACATTCTTCGAAATGAAATCTTCAATAATATATTCATAGTTGATCTTCTCCAGCAAGCCGCTCTCAAGTGCTATTAACGCTAGTGCGTTAAGTCTTTCTTGTGTCATTACAGTTCGCAAGTAGGTCTTCAATAGCTTCAATTTAGAAAAGCTCCGCTCTGCCGATGCAACAGTCACCGGAATGGTCAATAGAATTCTGTATGCAATGGTTGCATTGGGAAAACAATCATGTCGCTTCAAAAAATTTAGAATTTCGACCGGACTTTTATTTTCTTGTGGAAGAAAATCTTGAAGAAAAATCAACTCCACGTAAAGGTCATCAGCATCAATATCAGATCCTCCATCTCGTTCAAGTGCAGCCCCAAGATTATGACAATAAGATTTTAAGCTGTTATTATCCAGAGAACGCAATGCATCAGAAGTGAATAAGAAACCAAATCTTTTCTTGTAACCTTGATACTGTTTAAATCTTGTAGTAAGAGAGGAAATAGCTTGATCCATAATTGGTACAAAATATTCGCGCCTAAATAATTCCTCTGGAGATACTGTGGTGTCATTTGAGTCATCCGGGTTCTCATCAAAATGCCTCTTTCTTTTAATTTTTCTTTTTTTCTGAAATGATGTACCAATATCCATGTTGAGTGCAATTTCTTTAGCTGCCTCCATTGCTTTTGACAAACCAGTTTCTCTGTACTGCTATAAAAATGATATCAGCCCCTGCACTTTCTCAATAGCAACATCAATTAGCATGTCCTTCGATTGCAATTCTTTGCTTACTAGGTTAACAGCATATAATATGTCATACCAAATGATTATTGACACTAAAAACTCATACTCTCCGAGTTCATTTTTTGCTAAACATTTAGCCTCACTGCTTGACAAAGGATCATTATCACTATCTGCTGCTTGAAGTAGAGCCTCTCGAATATCAGCACACTGAAACCGAATAGCTTTAACACTATCGACACGACTCTCCCATCTAGTAGATGACACACACTTCAGAGTAAATCCAGTTATGTTATCTTTAAAAATCTGCCATTTCTTAGTAGATTTAGCAAATGTTGTGTAGATACGTTGGATGATTCCAAAAAAATCTTTGCCATTACCACAATTCTTGGCCATATCACAAAGTGTCAAATTAAGGCTATGACAGCCACAAGCAGAATAGAATGCTCTAGGATTTATATCCAGAAGTTTCTTTTGCACACCTTGATGTTTGCCTTTCATATTTGACCCATTATCATAGCCTTGTCCTCTAACATTATCTATATCAAGACCAAGATTCTTTAGTTCTTCTTCTAGTACATCAAAAATTCCTTGACCAGTTGTATCATTTATCTCCAAAAATCCTATAAATGCTTCTTCAACACGAACAGGACATGAAGATGAATCCACATACCTTATAATTAAAGACATTTGTTCTTGGTGGCCTGCATCAGGAGAACAATCTAATATGATAGAGAAATATTTTGCTTCCTTGATTTTCTTAATAATTTCAGATTTAATAGCAGAACCAAGCAAATGTATGAACTCATTTTGAATCCTTGGGCCAAGATAATGAACATTTGTTTCATCATTTGTAATCCGACGGACATGCTCCTGAATAACTGGATCAAATTCAGCCAACATTTCTATCAGCCCCAAAAAATTCCCATTATTGTCATCATATAGTTTGCTATTATGACCACGAAATGCAAGATTATGTTTGCCAAGAAATTTTACAATGGCCACTATTCTGAATAGAACTTTTCTCCAATGTTCCTTTTCCTTCTCAAGCTGTCGCTGAGCAACTTTATCAATAGTTTGGTCCTTTTGCAATCTATTACGCAAATCATACCAAGCTGTCATATTCAAAACATGATCTGCACTTGTCTCATGCTCTCTCGGTCTTTCACTAAGATGTACCCAATCATTAAATCCACAACCGGCCAAATTACCTTTTCCATGCCCTTTACTGAATATTTTACAACTAAAACAAAACACTTTGTCAAGTTCTTTGGAATACACAAGCCAATCTCTATCACACTCCTCTCCATTTGATAGAATTCTAGTATAGAATAATGCAGAAAACCTTCTAGAATATCTATCCTTGGGACCTTTCTGAATTGATAAATCTCTTTTAGGACCCTTTTCTGCTAAGATATCAATCTGTTTAGGATCTAGGGAATCCCAATATCTTGGATCAAAAATATCAGGCTGAAAAGAAACATCATCAACATTTATAGCATGAGAACTATCGATGTTATCCGGAACTTGCTCAACAATATTTTCTATCTCTGGCTGATCATCACTAGGATTAGGAGCATCGACATTGTCTATATCTTGTTCGGTGCCGTGCCCAGCTGTATCATTATTGGGAGATGAAACTTGTGGTTCTCTAATAACAAATCTCTCCATAGATCCTTTCAGAGATTGAGTCAATTCCTCATTTCTTTGCTTTTTCTTACGCTTTTGATGGCCCGATTCAAATTTTCTAATCCGATTTGAAGAAGACATGACCAGCAAGTTGGAACAATTACACTAAATTAATTTGGGTATAAAAACAATGCATATAGATTAACTAGATAAAATAGGAACTAGGCAAGGAATTTACCGGACAATCTCCGTCTCCGATCTGGGTCTAGATGGCGACAAGGTCTTGTAAATAACGGCGACTGGCGAGCGGCGAGGGCGAGGCGGCTCTGGCTGGAAGTCGATCCGTCGAGGACTCCAGGCAGCAGGCAACGAAGGGTTACGTAAAAAAAATAGGAGTGGCCGGGGGCCTCACAAGGCTGGAAAGTGGAAGGAAGTCACGATCGTGACTTTGCTGTAGGCAGGCCAAGTTTTGGGCCGTAGAAGATACAGCTAAGTGATTTTCTAATTGAAATAAAGCCCATGATTATTATATATACCTATAAAACTTGTAAATTTGGAGGCCCATAGTTTTTGGAGGCCCTGTTCGATTGCACAGCCCGCACAGGCCCATGGACGCCCCTGCCTTGCCGCGCCGCCGCCGCCGCCGCGGATCTAGTGAACAGAACATCTCCGGCAAGGGATGTGCCGGAGGGCCTCCTCCGGTCGCCTCAGGAACCACCTCCCACACCTGGCCGCGCCAAGAAGATCTACAGGCCGGATCTGAAGCTTGCATGTTCTCAAAGGATGATGTCAACGGCGATCAACTATGAGAAGCCTAACCTTGTCGTGCTTACCCAAATTAAGTACCATAGACCCACCCTGATACAACATGCTATGCTAGTTACTTTTAATCAAGTTAACTGCCAAAATCTAACATGAGTTTGCATTGCACGAAATGGTGTCCACACACACTACGGGAAACCGGGTATATGCCGAGTGTCCAGCCCTTTGCCGAGTGCATTCTGTCGGGCACTCGGCAAAGAAAGATTTTGTCGAGTGCCCTTGGCAAGGCACTCGGCATAGAGGGGACACTCGGCAAAGAGGTGTTTTGCCGAGTGTCAGGCCAGCGACACTCGGCAAATCATAGCTTTGCCGAGTGTCAAGCTGGAGACACTCGGCAAAGAAGGCGCACGTGCTCGTCAGGCGACACGCCCGCCAACGTCCGTCCGTAGCCATCCGTAGCCGTTTGGGAGGCCCCTGGTTTGCCAAGTGTCGGGTCAAAGACACTCGGCAAAGAGGTGGCACGTGCACTGCACATGTCCAGCCAGGCCCGGGGTTGGACTTTTGCCGAGTGTCTACTTAGACACTCGGCAAAAAAATTTGAAAATTTGAAAATATTCTTAAAAAACTTGGAATTCAAACATAAAAGTTTGAAAATTTAAAAATATTTTTGTAAAACTTGGTGGGTTTGCCGAGTGTTTACCAGGCAACACTCGGCGAAGCTAGCCTTTGCCGAGTGTTTCTTGTAAACACTCGGCAAAGTCAGGACCTTAGTTTTTAAACTTATGTTTTTGGGGTCTAAACTTTATTTTTTTCTAGTGATACTTGTCAAAGGCTCTTTATATCTTATGTGAAGCCCGTGGGAAAAATGTTCTGGGAAATGTTTGCCGGGGGCTACACTCGGCAAACAGCACCTTTGCCGAATGTCAGGTCGGGGACACTCGGCAAAGAGGACCTTTGCCGAGTGCCTGCTCGGGGGCACTCGGCAAAGAGGCCACGAGGGCTGGCCGGACCGCGGACGCGCGGGCCACATCATTGGCCGACATGGCATGCTTGCCGAGTGCTGGATCTGTTTGCCGAGTGCTGGATCTGTTTGCCGAGTGTCAGATCCAAGACACTCGGCAAACAGGGGTTGCGCCGGGGGACTTAACCGCCCACGCGTGGCCCCAACCCTATACAACCCCCGCCCGCCCGCACACACGCACGTCGCCGCCGCCGCACCACGCCCCGCTCGCGGCTCGCCGCGCCGCCCGCCGCCGTTCCCCGCCCCGCGGCCGCCCACCACCCGTGCCGCGCCGCCACTGCTGCCCCGGCCGCCGCTCCACCCCGACGCCGCAGGCCTCCTCGCAGGGCCGGCCGCCCCAACCGCCGGCGCCGCTCCACCCCAACGCCGCCGGCCTCCTCGCAGGGCCGGCCGCCCCGACCGCCGGCGCCTCTCCACCCCGACGCCGCCGGCCTCCTCGCAGGGCCGGCCGCCCCGACCACCGGCGCCTATCCACCCCGACGCCGCTGGCCTCCTCGCAGGGCCGACCGCCGGCGCCCCTCCGCCCGTCCTGCCCCAGCGGTCGCGCAGGCACGCCGCCCCGGTCGCCGGCGCCTCTCCGCCCATCCTGCCCCGGCCTCCGACGCCTCTCCGGCCCCGACGAGCGACGCCGACGCCGCCCCATTAATCTTCTATTGGTGAGTGCGCCGCTCCTCTTCCTTGATCTGTCTCCAATGCAAATCGATGATTGTTTCCATATAGACATTTTCAATTTCTTGAATCCAACATAAATAAATGCAAATTGTTATAGGAATGGACGATTTATAGTTGTGAATGTGTATGTGGTATGTGATTGTGAATGCGGATTGTGAACATGGGACCAACAATATTTAATGTTTGAATTATTCCAAATATTGAACAATGTGGATGTATATGTCGGCATTCGTGCCATGGTTATCTTTGTATATGTCATTGTCGGCCTTCGTGCCGTGTTTTTTGCAGGACGTGTGGTTTCAGAAACCTCCCCGTGTAGGGGAGGTGCTGCCGAATTTTTTATTTGACAAAAATTTGATTGCTAGATTAGGTTGATGGTAATATGAAATGTATGTCAAATCAAAATGCCAAATTTGATTGATAGGTTGGGTTGGCTTGTAGCCCGTAGCCGTTCCCCGCCGTCTGCACCGACACGAGCGTCACCGACTCGCCCGACGTCGAGCCCGTAGGTGAGCACATGCAAAACCATACCCCCTCAGCATTTAATTCGTAGATTCATATTTAAGTTGTGTACCTTCTTCGTCTCTTGTATTTATCTTTACCGTGTGGCTTCTTTGCCATGTTCTTGCGTTTCCTACAGTAAATAAGATGATATAACATCTTATTTACCATAGGATACCCTACAGTAAATAAGATGATATAACATCTTATTTACCGTAGGATACGCAAAGACATGACAAAGAATTCATACCGTACAGTTAAATACAGCAGGCCAAGATTGTGCACAACTATGTCACGTAACCTAGTTAGGCGTCTCCCGTTCCAAAGAGATACGGTTGTGAATATGTGAATCTTTGCATATGTCTAACCGTATCTGTTTCGAATTGTCCACGTTTTTGGACAACTGTGTCACGTAACCTATTTTGTTTTTTCGGGAGAAACGCCCTGCGCTGCTGCCCGGCGTCGACGCGCATCGGAGTCGCCCACACTGTGCACGAGGCATTGGTCCTCGATGACTTCGTCATGGAAGAGCTCCGATTCTATGAGAAAGGGGACTACTACAACCAAGGCCTCATGGAGCTTGAGGCCTTGGTTGTAGTAGTCCCCTTCCTCGTAGAATCGGAGCTCTTTCATGGCGAAGTCGTCGAGGACCAATGCCTCATGCACCGTGTGGGCGACTCCGATGCCCGTCGACGCCGGGCAGCAGCGCAGGGCGTTTCTGCTGCCATGGCCTAAATTTTTGCCGAGTGCCAGGACAAACACTCGGCAAACAAGTGTCGGCCCCAACCACCTTTTCCGAGTGCGACACTCGGCAAAACTCGGAGTCTTTGCCGAGTGTGGCACTCGGCAAAGGCCCCGTTAGCACTAACGGACGGCCGCGAACGTCGCCGTGCTGTCCGCGGCCGTCTGTTAGTGCTTTATTTTGCCGAGTGTCGGCTTTTGCACTCGGCAAAACCTTTGCCGAGTGCCCGACAAAAGACACTCGGCAAAGGGGCTGTTTGCCGACACTAGCTATGCCGAGTCCCCTTTACCGAGTGTTACACTCGGCAAAGGCTTTGCCGAGTGTATTTCGGGGTTTGCCGAGTGCCCCAGGCACTCGGCAAACTCCGGGTTTCCCGTAGTGACACCCAGGGGACATCTCCACCTCTCTTTTTTTTGCCGTATTGTTTAGCTTTTCTGCCACATTACAAAAGGCTATGTTGTTGTAGCAATCATAAGTTTGTGGTCAAGAGTAGGCACTGAGCCCACTGAAGCATGAAGTGAAAAAACATATACCAATCATAAGTCTGTAATATGGGTATAAGTTGAAAAAAACATGAAGTGACCAAGTCCTTTTGTTGCAGTTTTTTTCAAAGTGATGATATGAATGTTGCTGAATGGATGGATCCGAAAAGTTTTCTCCAGAAGCATCCTGCGATACTAGAAGCATGGCGTCACAATAGGATGATACCTTCTTGTAGTATTAGGCCCTGGATGCTGTCGGGTATTGGGCGAAATCTCTGGCATAGTGCAGTTCAACTTGTTGTTTTCAATAAGCTTCGGTGCCATGACATCGCCAGTGGCTTAGTTGAGAGTAACCTACGTGTTTCTCCATATGGATCATTTGCAATGATTGAACCAATTGCATTACCATATGATGGAAAAACACCTTTCAGGGGTTACGAAGCCCTGCACGACTTATTTTTGAGAATCATGCAGAAGATATACGGGATGGCTGTAATGTCTATGCTGACCCTTGATGTTCAACATTTCCTGGATATACTTTTGCAAATTCCTGTTGATGATAGATTGCCACTCTATCATGCTGTGTTTCTGTCCCCATCTGGACGGGCAATGCTGAGCATTAGATTGCACTCTCTTGTACGCTTTGAAGTGAACATGGAGGGGTTCAGTGTTGATAAAAAAGAGATCCATGACCTATTGCAGAAGCTACCTGATGTCAGTTCTGATCCCAAAGAGGAGTTGACAGACAATATGCACATTTTGTTCCGATGCCTCCGTCAGCATGGACAGATGCGCAAATCTCAAGGTCCCAGCCAGGCTCCCCCTAAGCAGCATGCAGGTCCCCAGGATCTTGATGAGGAGGTGAAAAGGAAAGTCCGGATAACATCAGGTCTCTCTGTTGTTGGCATAAACAGAAATGCCGTTCTACATCGCGTATTGCGCAAAGCTGTAGATAAGTTAGCTGAAGAAGAAAGAAAGGCAGGGAAGTTTCTGAATGCACAATCACATGTAAAGTCATGGTATTATCTCTGGGAAGTCGTGCAGGTCCTTCAATTCTACATGCCGTTGCATTTGCCAAAAGCCCAAGAACTAGCCTTGAACAAAAACTTATGGAGTTATCTTGAAGTTGGGTCTCTATGGCCAAAGGACGAAATTTTTCATTTCATGACAGTAAAGAGAATTGGACCGACCCCTTATATGTCAAGCATGTTTACTTATCGTTCACGTAAGTCACAGAATCTAAGTCACAGATTCTAGTAGCAGCATCCTTATCACCATTTAATCTCACATTTTTTATATGCAGAGCTTGCAGTTCTTGACAAAAATGATTCCAATGAAGGTCTAAACAATTCAAGGGTGAGTGCATGCTTTTACCATTCAGGAGGAGTCTCAATGTCTCATGTTAGGTCTAAGGATGTACTTTTTGCTTGCAGATCTTTATTGGTGGCCTTGGACCAAGTATCAGTGAGCAGGATCTAGTACGGGTCTTTGGTTCACATGGAATGCTGGTTTATGTTAAGATTCCGTATGGAAAAAATTATGGTTTTGTTGAGTATGCAACAAGGTATTTCATTCCATCATAATATTTTTATCATGTATATCGTTGTAGCTTCCAACTAGCCGGATCGATGGATCAAATGTATCGTGTTTTTGAGTTTGTTTGCGAACATGACCTGTACTTTAAAGGTTCTGTTATACAACAGATCTTCTAGAGATGTTGTTGCATAAAAATTGCTAGCATAGATTATGATGCAGAAGTATAAATGGTGCTTGGCCTTTATGTGTTGTAGGGCATCAGCAGAAGAAGCCATTCAAGGGCTGAACGGAATTGATCTGGGATGCGGCCTCATTAGAGTTCGATTTGCCCATAGTCCTCCTATCAAGGTACATTTTGTCTTTTTTTTAATGAGCACTTCTTATATTTTTCATGGAAAGTTCATAGAAATTCCATTTGTTGACATGTGTGGTTACCCCGGTCCAATGTCAGGGTCCATTGCTTGGTGGTCACTATGCACACCCGCAAACCTATGATAACTACGTTTGGGCAATGACAGTTTTGGAGAGGGACAAGAAGAAACAATAGGTTAGTCACATTTTTCATATTGTTTCTCCTCTCCTCTCCTCTTCCGTTCTTGGTCATCACTGTTTTTGGAGAGAGCTCGCGTCGAGGACACCAGTGCCGAGTAGATCCTGCCGCTGCAGAGGAGGAGGCCGTTGCAACAGTCGAGGGGCAGGGCGCATGCACTGCACGACAGGAAACCTAGGCCGACGGCAACCCCGTGCCAACACCAGCCTGCCTGCTTGCCTACGCCGGACGGGTAGATCATGGATGGATCTTGCCTCCGGCACAAGGCGCAGGGGCGTGACACATTTCTGTATTCAGTCCCCGTGGCTTTCATTCTGTTGACACGAGACCACGCCAACGAAGTCGCCGCTGCCTTGAAGTGAAACCGGTCAGACCGCCTTACGAAACCAGTCAGACCGCTTTTGATAGTGAAACCGGTCAGACCGCTTTTGACGAGGCGACGATGAAAACCTAAAACCTCGAGCTCGGGAGGGACCCCGTCGGAGCTTGAGAGTCTAGGGTTGTTCTAGGGTCGGCAGGCCACCTAGAACGTCCTCAAACATCGTCGAGACGAGAGAAGAACAGAAGATACAGGGGGTTGGAAGAGCTAGGGTTTGGAGATAAAAGTAATGCGGAACATAAAAGATAAAAGTAAAGATAAAACGATAAAAGTAGATTTGATAGATTCGATTGGAGATCTTCTCAATCGGCCTTGGCCCTTTATATTTATAGGGTGGGATGGTCTTACCCCGTCGAGTTGGTTTACAATATGGGATAAAACTCTAAAGTCCTAAACCTACTCCAACACGGGAGAAACCAGTCAGACCGGATAGGGAAACCGGTCAGACCGGTTTGGCCGTTGCCAGATCGGCTACAGTAAAACCGGTCTGACCGCTTTCTAGAACCGGTCTGACCGGTTGCCCTCGGCCTGATAGGCAACTGCCAATTTTGGTCGTCAACATATGCCCCCCTGTTTTTTAGCAAAGCTTGCGTGCTAAAAAATAACCTTCTGGACCAAAATTATCTAAGGACGATGATGAACAATACATCGGCCATATATAAGCTCTAAGGGCGATAAACATATTATCGGCCATACCTTGCTTTAACTCAAGTTGAAGATGAAACAACTTGTTTTGGCTTCCATACCTGTTTGATTGTTGCTGATCTTGCTGGTACCACCTTCGCAAGTTGCCCCACTAATTCTTGTTTGTTCATTGACTGCTTTTGACATGGCTTCACACCTTTGACTTTGTTCTGAAGCTTCTTTTGTTTCTGAGCAGCCCCTTTCTTTTTATATTTGGCCAAGAGCTCTTCAAAGCTCGGCCTTGCTCTGTCTTTGATCTTCCTGTACCAACCGGTCAGACCGGTTCTAGAACCGGTTAGACCGGTTTGTGCAGAACCGGTGTCGTTGCTCCTGTCTTGCCCCACGAGTGTTTGAGTCTTCAACTTGAACCGAGGGGTCTTTTCTGATGGCATCTTTGTTAAACTCATAGGTCTTTCTTCACCAATGATCACATTTTTCCCTTTAGCTTTTTCGGCTTGATGCGGCCGAATCAACACTTTCGGATTCACCAATTCAAGTGTGTGCACAGGAAAAGGGTTTTCATCAATCTGCATTATATTAATCATCAATCGTCCTTGATCTATGGCCGATTGTATTTGCCTACGGAAAACATTGCAATCATTGGTAGCATGAGAATAAGTATTATGAAACTTGCAATAAGCTCGCCGTTTCAACTCATCACTCGGCGGTAGAGTATGAGAAAATTTCAGTTTCCCAGCCTTTGCAAGCTCATCAAAAATCCTATCACACTTAGATACATCAAAGGTAAATTTGACTTCTTCGTGCCGATTTTTACGAATCGGCTTGAGAGAAGCACAAGTGCTAGGATTATCTCTAGATGACCATACAAATTCAGCAGCATAAACCTCTTTACCCTCATCGTCTGAAGAATCATAATTTATAACATGCACACCAAAACGATCGGGTTTAGGTTTAGAATCTTTACTTCGACTTTCTTGAGCCAAAGCTCTTTGCAACACTTGATTAATGGTTAGAAACTCATAGCCTTCTAATCTTTCTTTAATATGAGATCTCAAACCATTAAGACATAATTCAGCAAGATCCTTTTCAGAAATAATCAAACTATAACATCGGTTTTTCGTATCTCTAAATCTTCTAACATATTCAGAAACAGGCTCATCACTCTTCTGCCTAACCGATGTTAAGTGAGAAAGTCTCAATTCATTATCACTATTGTAAAAGTGTTCATGAAATTTTTTTCTCTAATTGAGACCATGTATGAATGGAATTGGGGGATAATGCTGAAAACCATGAGAAAGCAGTACCAGATAATGACAAAGGGAACATTCGGATTTTTAAATGATAAAGATTACCATGAATACCCATTTGTGCATTAAATTGGCTAACATGCTCCCATGTAGTTCTACTATCCTCCCCAGTGAATTTAACAAATTCGGGTACCTTGAAATTGTGAGGATATGGTATAGCATCAAAACTCTCAGGATATGGTTTTTGACACACTAGAGTTTTGTCTTTAAGCTCTACGCCCAAAGTTTCTTTAAACATAATAGCCAAATCCCTTTTATATTTTTCAAGCAATTGATCATGATAAGTATCATTTGGCCTTTGCACACTAGAAGTAATATTATTCGGCGTATGATGTGGTACCAGGTTCGGCTGTACATCGGTACTTGTTGCGAATAAACATTGTTTGGCACTGCACCGTATGAATAACCTGAACTCTGGGGAGGTATAGGATGATATATAGTTGCATATGGAGAAACAAAATTACCAGCAAATCCATTTGTTCGGCTAAAATCAGCCTGAATAGGAGGTACACTAGTAATTGGTTCAGGAGATGATTGATATGCAACTACAGTACCAGAACCGGTCTGACCGGTTTGAACCGGTCTACCAAAACCGGTCTGACCGGTTTGTAAAACCGGTCTGACCGCATTGTTCAGACTGCGTGATTCTGGAGTTGTTTGACCTTCAAAATAATCCATCGGCATGCCAAATTGAGGTGTGTGTGTTGCCGATGATCTAGGAGGCATGACATTATTTTGTGAGGCACTAGCAACATCAAACTTAGGAGCATTACTATCATTGACCAAAGGTTGTTTGCCTAACGATTTATCAATCATGTTTTGGACAGTAGCAAACATTTGTTTTTGACCATTGACTAATAATTGATTAATTTGCTCCAAAGTAACAGGTGGTGCTGTAGTACTTACAGTGTCTTTTTCTTCATCATGCTCGTCTTCGCTCGAAACGAAGACTATCTCCTTGTCTTTGGAGATGACGCGCTTCCGATTCTTGGAGAAGTGAGATAAAAACCACTGAGTGGCCTTTTCATCTGCTGCTGCTTTGCGTCGGGCTTCCTTCTCCTCACGGTCTTTCATGAAGGCCTCATAAGCTTGGTGATCCTCAGCCGATAATTCATCAACAATCGGCTTAACAATGTTAGCAGGATCAACGTCACTAGGTTTTGGTAGATTAACCATAGTAACAGATCCCTTTGCTTTCGTCCCAAGCGGAGTCGCCAAAATATGTTGACACGAGACCGCGCCAACGAAGTCGCCGCTGCCTTGAAGTGAAACCGGTTAGACCGCCTTACGAAACCGGGCAGACCGCTTTTGATAGTGAAACCGGTCAGACCACTTTATGAAACCGGTCAGACCGCTTTTGACGAGGCGACGATGAAAACCTAAAACCTCGAGCTCGGGAGGGACCCCGTTGGAGCTTGAGAGTCTAGGGTTGTTCTAGGGTCGGTAGGCCACCTAGAACGTCCTCAAACGTCGTCGAGACGAGAGAAGAACATAAGATACACGGGGTTGGAAGAGCTAGGGTTTGGAGATAAAAGTAATGCGGAACATAAAAGATAAAAGTAAAGATAAAATGATAAAAAGTAGATTTGATAGATTCGATTAGAGATCTTCTCAATCGGCCTTGGCCCTTTATATTTATAGGGTGGGATGGTCTTACCCCGTCGAGTTGGTTTACAATATGGGATAAAACTCTAAAGTCCTAAACCTACTCCAACACAGGAGAAACCGGTCAGACCGGATAGGGAAACCGGTCAGACCGGTTTGGCCGTTGCCAGATCGGCTACAGTAAAACCGGTCTGACCGCTTTCTAGAACCGGTCTGACCGGTTGCCCTCGGCCTGATAGGCAACTGCCAATTTTGGTCGTCAACATATGCCCCCCTGTTTTTTAGCAAAGCTTGCGTGCTAAAAAATAACCTTCTGGACCAAAATTATCTAAGGACGATGATGAACAATACATCGGCCATATATAAGCTCTAAGGGCGATAAACATATTATCGGCCATACCTTGCTTTAACTCAAGTTGATGATGAAACAACTTGTTTTGGCTTCCATACCTGTTTGATTGTTGCTGATCTTGCTGGTACCACCTTCGCAAGTTGCCCACTGATTTTTGTTTGTTCATTGACTGCTTTCGACATGGTTTCACACCTTTGACTTTGTTCTGAAGCTTCTTTTGTTTCTGAGCAGCCCCTTTCTTTTTATATTTGGCCAAGAGCTCTTCAAAGCTCGGCCATGACCCTTTATATTTATAGGGTGGGGAAGTCGTACCCCTTTAGGTCGGTTTACAATACGGGATAAAACTCTAAAGTACTAAACCTACTCCAACACGGGAGAAACCGGTCAGACCGGATAGGGAAACCGGTCAGACCGGTTTGGCCGTTGCCAGATCGGCTACAGTAAAACCGGTCTGACCGCTTCCTAGAACCGGTCTGACCGGTTGCCCTCGGCCTGATAGGCAACTGCCAATTTTGGTCGTCAACACATTCTTTCCAGTTTTGAGTTTCCATGGGAAAGAATGCGGAATTTTCTTGCTAGCTCATCAATTTTATTCCTGTCAAATAAATTAAAGCTTGGCAGTTTTATCATGCGCTTTCAGTGCCATCTCAGTATTGAATTGAAGCTGCATCATGGACACGATTAGATGTAATAGACCTATGAAGGTTGAGAGGCCCGATTTCAGTTTGATCAGTTCCCAGGATACGATGTCTGAGCAATATCTTTGTCACTCATGGCTGAAGTTTTGGTTTGATCAGTCATAACCTCTGATTTCTTGCTCAGACGACAATGCATTATTTTTCTCTATGTCGATGGCATTATTAGTTGCTGCTGGTGATAGTGAGCCAATGCACTATCTTCCATTCTGGGTCTCTGTGATTTCTGAAACTGATTAGGTAGTTGTTATGTTTCTGCAGTATTTGTCTCTGCTTTCTGAAGGATTTTAGGATTATGCCAGAGTTAATATGTGTGCGATGTAATAGAGTTAATATCTGTTTTCACATATGCATCATCACTCATCAGCCAATGCTAGTCTCAATTCTCAAATGTATCGCTTACGGCCTTTCAATCATAATGTAACAGACAAGTCAGCTTTGTTTTTTCCAGCACATGCAGTTTGAATGCCCACACCTAGTGGTAGTAGAGTTACTACTGTACTTGTATCCATTTTTCTCATCCGTAAAGGAAAAAGTATTTCAGTACAAGTTGAACCTTTTTTTTATATCAGATGAGTGTGAATCTCTGATTCAGCCGGTCGCTCTCCCCCTCTAGCTGGTCGCCGAGGCCAAGCTACTGGCCCCGTCACAGCACTAGCTACAGAAATATTTTAGCTCTCCGTTCCATCTCCTGACTGCCAACGACGATACATACCCTTCGCTTGCTTGTCATCTGTCTGTGTGCACAACCTCAACCTGCTGTTTGCAGCAGCCGCAGCAGCAAATCTCTTTCTGTTTCTGACTGAGTTGGATGTTACTACTAGTATGCATGTATGGATCTGGCGGCAACAATGAGCTACCAACATATATAATTGCACATCTGAAATGAATGATGCTATTAAAAAAATGGTCTTGTTTACTACTCTGTAGTCAGCATCAATTGCATGCATCAAAACTGGTTCTACACATTCTAGCTAGTGCTGAGATAGACCTACAGAATATTTTAGCTTGGTCTGTTTTAGTGATTGATAGACCTGCCGTTGATGTGCCTGTGATTTTTATACTGCTAGTGCCTGGTGTTTCAATTGAATAATCACCAGTTCATCACTTGTTTATTGCAATAAGAAAACTGATAGCCCCTCAAGGTTGCCACATCAACAGCAGTAGTCAATCATGTCATTGCTTTTTATCTTTGGAATGAAAAATAGTGAATTAGTTCTTGTGTTGTAATAGCTCATTGTTGTTTATCTTTGGTCGATATATGGACCAAATGAGTGGCTCTTTGTTTGTAATAAAAGGTCTGCTCCATTTCAGTGTTTGCGAGTCCTTTGTTCAGCTGCATCTGAACCTGCTTGTTTCTGCTCGTTCTTTCTGTTGTTGGACTTCTGTCGGAGTTGCTGCTTGTCTGTTCAGTCTCTGGTCCCATTTCCTGCAGCCTGCATTGCTTAATTGCATTGCCAGTTGGTGCATTATTATAACACTCTTGTGATGCATGCATTATTTCGAGGCCTTTTTGTCTGTGCTTTTGCTTATTTGCTTCCAGTAAACCCACTTGTCACTCAAATAGTTAAATACCCAGATGTCTTAGCAAGGTACTCTGCATAAACTTCCTATTGTTCCATTGATTTGGTTTGATCACCACTGCATGTTTTTTATTCTGCTTGTTCTTTGGTTTCTGTTCTGCTTGTTCTTCCTATTGTACTGTACTTGTTGTGCCTCCTATCTGTGCAATGGAATTAGCCCTTTTTATATGTGTTGTGTGCCTCCTATCATTTCTGTTCAGTTAGCTGTTCTATTGGCAGATTAACAGAGGGCTGCTCAGTGTTGTGCTGTGTGCAACAGGCACAAGTTCATCAGTGTCCTTACCTTATCTCTGTTTTCTCCTTTGCAGATGGAGTTGGCATCAACCCCCAGTAAAGTTCAGGTACCATTTCCAGATAATTTCATACAATATTGTTTTGGTTCTATATTCTATTGTTCCTGGATTGTGATGCTTATTGGCTTCAAGAAAGTTGCCAGTGACATACTTTTCTGGTATAAACATGCTGCATAGGAGAATTTGCATCACCTGATCAGTTTAACATTTCGAATTAGAGAACATCTGTATAGACATTTAGTTATTTTTGTTCCCATTTGACGCACCATTTAACTTGTGCCGACACAAGTTTGCAGCTGAAGTTTCAAATAGGGTGATTGGGTGTGTTGCCTCTTCCTGTGTAGGCTGTAATTGCATAAGTTGAGTTACTCCCGACCTGTTCGATGTATGTAGTATATTTCTGAACACACTCTAAATTAACTCAAACCCCAACACAAATTCAGGTGGAAACAAAGCCTCATCAGTGAGAGCTATAAACAACTGACACTATGCTGAATTTCCTTCTTCCTTTTATCTAGAACATGCTGAGTTTTCCTGAACCAAAGGGACCATGAAAATTCTGTTCCGCTTCTTATCCTGTGTCCATTTATCCTCACGTGGATAAGCCGGATGTCTGTTTCAGCCTGAACGGAAGGTTTAAGGGTTTGAAAAAATTTATCAGTGGTGATGGAGATGGACCGTAGCCATGACCATGAGCACCGTCAAAGTCACGGAGAGACACAGGCCGACAAGTGTTCACTATGCAGCTATGCTATACTGTTTTTTGGATGAGTCCCTATGTTATTGGGCGGACCATCATGTGGTTTTGGCCATGTTAACCTTCTCGGATAGGTTTAAGGTCTGGCGGTTAGCTAGTAGTTGTTTTAGTGAAGTTCTCTGTTGGTCCTTGGTGTGAATTCTTTCACAGTTTCTTGGTTTCTAGAAGAAAGTCTCATTCTTGTTTGTTGCTTTCCTTATTGCCCAACAGATCAAAGCAGAGGGGACATTCAAGCAGAAATCTCATCTACAGAAATTCAGAAGATATTTATTGTCATCCTTAGAAGCAACTATGGCTCTAGAAATTTGTGAAATTCAACTCTTTTTTGTTTTGAGGTGGTAGGGGTTCTTGTTACCCGGGGCATGGGATGTTAAACTCTTCTTGGATTTGTGGTTATGGGATGTTAAACTCTTCTTGGATTTATGGGATTCTTGCAATCTAGCCACACATTATTGTCTTAGTTTAAGGACAATTTCAATGCATAGTTTTATTATACATTTACCTATACTAAATTTACTAGGTAACCGAACCAAATACTTATCTCAAGAGACAATTCTTTCAATAATCTCGCTCTTAGAATTAGCTTATAATAGGAAAGATTTCACCCATTATTCTCACCTAATTTCGAAGTGTGTATATAAGATAGTTCTTCTCTTTTTTTAAAATATATAAAAATATTAAAACATTAGTTAAACATCAAAAATTAAAGAAGGCCTATTCCGATTGCTTGCACTGATAACAAAACCAAGAGAAGAAAAAAAAAAGTCAAGACGGCATCGCGGCCTTTTCCAACCCTCTTCCGACGCGGGCACAACGTGTCGTAGACCCAATAGCCTCGTGAGCGGATCCCCTCCCTGGGCGGCCTCGGAACAGAGCTGCGCAATGTCGGGCGGCGGCCTCGCGGCGGCGTCGGAGCTTGCCGCCGTGTTCCTCATCCGGCCCCTCCTCGCCGTCGTCTTCGTCCTCACCCTCATCCTCCTCAGTACGCCGCCCTCCCCTTCCCGTGATCCCGTCCCTTCCTTTGCCGTCGTTGGCTAGTCGCTTGAGTTCCCCCGCCCTGATCCGCTCGTCCCCAGGCTGGTACGTGGCGTGGAGGACGGTGCTGGTGCACGTGCCGCTGGTGCAGGAGATCGCCGGCCTGCGCCCGAAGAAGCAAGCTAAACCCAAGCCGGCCAACCGCGGCCGCTTCGCCAATTTCTACCGGTCCCAGGCTGAGGCCGCGGCCAAAGGTGAAAGCTTTTACCCCGGCACGGCCACACAAGTCTCCCTCCTTTTGCTCATCCAGATGTGTAATGCAAATCGGTGTACCTACCAGCCTAAGTTCAATCGACCCAGGATTGATTACGTGATCAAAATTTCCTCTCTGAACATCGATTTGTCAGTCCTGGTACATCCATGGTTGCGCATAGGGGCCTAGTTGCGCACTTGAGCTGTAGGTGTTGGATTAGTCTGGGTCTGCTTCTGCAATCATGGTGCCTAGTTTCGTTAGCTGTATGTGGATATCTGCAGCTCCTTCATGAGGATGTGATCCAAATTGTAGTTTGGCTGTCATTGCAATTGCAATTAAACTATGCTGCTAACTTGATGTGCAGTTTGGAACAATTTCCTTAGGGTTTGCTGCATAAGCTGTGCCCTTGTTAAGACTGCTGCTATATGCTTTTCAGTTTGAGCTTGGTTTGACATTGGCCAAGCATGCTCATGCACACGCAGTGCACCTGAAGCTTACTGTTTTACTAGATTGCAGTAAATTACCTGATAAAGTAACAAGGCAGTTTTACCTGCAAATTTGTGTTCCTCATGTTCCCTCGGATGCTTACGTCAAACTAGTACAGCTAGTTTTGATGCTAAGGTAAAACTGTACGTCTCGATTGAAAGAAAAGAGTGAAAATTCACACTTCAATCCATGGAGTATGATTTGCTGGAGAGATTTCAATATTTGGGTCTCAATTCACAGGCCTTTTGTTATTTGACACCAAATCCGAAATGCTTACGAATCGGTTGTCAAATAATGAAAGGTCTGCGAATTGAGACCCAAATATTGAAATCTGTCGATTTGCTGGCACTTGGAAACTACTTTTTTGTTGATAGGCACCTTAGCTATATACAAATCATGAAATGGTGTTAAGTTTAACATTTGTTATTTTTTCAGAGTTGCATCTGGCAACTGTTCATGTTAGAATTCTAGTTGTCTAACAGGTCATATTGCAGAAGCTGTAATTTTGTTATGCATTACTTGGGCATAGTTGGGAGCACTTGATAGGGATGGAATAATCAAGCGTCTGTGGTTCATGTGTCACGAAACGAGTTATGATAAAAGTAGCTTATGCCACTTTATTTGAATCACTATCAACTGTGAATTGTCCCTGCTAAGCATGTATTTAGCACCTATCTGTGTTGCTGAACTGAAAGACAGCAAAGCTGTCTGTAGACAGTTACAGTGTAGCATTTGGCTCATGTGTTTCTGTCTCCTTAGAGTTCTTATATTGCTTTAATCTGCAGTGCAGTGCCAATTCAGTTTTACTATTAGAAATTCCTAGTATGCCTTTTGTTTGTCACATCATTTTCCTTCTACCTTAACGCCATAACTTTCTTTCAGCGCTTGGCAACTGCTTAGAACACAAGGATAGCATAACATTGTTTCACTAAGTAGTAGTAAATTCATCACTTCTAGGTGGCTTATGGCTGTTTGTAGCTAGCTTCTAAGCCTGCTATGGCAATCAGTTAGATCCAGTGTTAAACTACACCAGTGGTCTAGAGGTCTGCAACTTGGCCAGAGCGAAGGTTTCATGCTGGATTGTTTTACTCGACCAACCTAGGAGGAACTAGCTGGCATTGTAAAGAAAATGAAATAGGCTGAAAGAGATCTTGATTCAAGGCATGGCTGCACCTTCTACCTGCTGTGCATGTGATATACTCCCTCCATTCCAAATTATAATTCGTTTTGGCTTTTCTAGATACATAACTTTTTCTATGCACCTAGATATACTCCCTCCGTCCCAAAAAAGAAATCATTATAGAAATTTTAGGACAGATTTACGAGAAAGTAAAATGACCTTGATTGCCCCTAATTATTAGCCATATTTGGCACTAATTAGTTGTTGCATGCATATGCACCTACTAAATATAGTAGAATGACTTGTTTTTTGGGACAAATTTTGAATCCTAGAGTCTTCTTTTTCGGGATGGAGGGAGTACATAGAAAATATTATGTACTCTGTATCTAGAAAAACCAGAACAAACTATAATTTGGGATGTAAGTAGTACTCAAGTAGTTCCAAATCATATTGTGTCTACCGGCAAAAGTTGTAATGCCTCTGGTTTCAGTCCTGCTTTAGGCAAATGGATTAAGAAGCATACAGTTTTGTTCCCATACTAACCTGGTTGGTGGTTTGTTACCTCTTGACAGGAACAGCAAATCAGAAGGGTCATCATAAGTGGACTTAAATCTTTATATCTTCACAAAAAGGTACCTACAGGGCTGTAGAATTTGAAATCTGTCATTCTAATATGGAATGGAAAACTGTGAACGAAATGGCGGGTCTTTTCTGAGGAGAGAATGGATGTAAGCATCCCACAGAAGCTTCCTGCTTGGCAACTGCCTACACAGTAGTGCATCCACTGTATATTGCATGACCTTGTAAAGCTTAGGAACTTGTCATTCTACATTGTAAATATACCTGTACAAGA
Organism: Echinochloa phyllopogon; assembly: GCA_033239725.1. Classification (NCBI taxonomy): domain Eukaryota; kingdom Viridiplantae; phylum Streptophyta; class Magnoliopsida; order Poales; family Poaceae; genus Echinochloa; species Echinochloa phyllopogon. The sequence continues at coordinate 41,094,026 of BTCW01000010.1, read as the reverse complement.
ATAAAGAGAACCGCCTGTCCTTTGGAATTTCAATGTACCTTCCCTTGTGCAAAGTTTTTCTTTGTTAAGTTCAAAAAAAAAACTCGACCGGGTGGGGAAAGACCGCCCCACCGGTATTATCTTAAGAAGAAGCTTCGACTTCTCCGACTGAGAAAATCCCCGAACCCCGGCCCCGTCCTAAACCCTGGAATTGCCTGGGCCAGGACCGGTTCTTAACTAGTGTGCTTTGGCACACGGGACTGGCGAGGGGATTTTTTTTAACCACAGTCTAAAATTTGCTCCCATGGGGATTCGAACTCAGGACCTGTGGAGTGCCGCTCGAGTGTCTTGACCGCTAGGCTAAGCACCCTTTGGCTCTTTGTTAAGTTCAGCTCTCATCATTGGCTCATGATGGCATTTCTAAAGATCAAAACTGCTTTACATGATGCCAATCTGCTGGGATGATACGCTCATTCTTTTTCCGCTTTGCTGAACAATGATCATCTATTCAATCAACCAATCATTTGGTGTCTGATTCCATCTGGGAAGGATGAGGACCTAGCAAGAGAGAGGCCATACATTTCTTGAGAACCAAGACCAGACCACCTGCTCAAAAGCCGCTTCCTTTGCAACAAAGCAGGTTTGGCCCTGATTGCAATCCATATTAATTCAAAACTACGGAACTTGTGTTCATCCTTAAATAGTACTGAGTAGTCGCAATTACGCAACAGAATAGCTTGAAATAAACAAAGGCACATCTGATCCTCTTTTTCCTTTGTGTTCTCTTCCTACAAAGACTGAAAAGAGTGATGCAAAACCCTTCCAGCTTAAGAAATGCGAGTGGAATGGTGTCTGATTCGACCTCATGGAACTGTGGAAGGAGCCGGCAGTGCTCCCCTGCAGCGGCGCAAAGTGAGGCAGCCACTCTTACAGCAGGATCTCCCCCCCCCCCCCCGATCACCTCCAATCTTACCGAAAAGTGCGACGATGGCGACCTCCTTGCAGGGTTGTGTCGCCGTCGTTGAAAATCGGCTTGACGCCGTTTTCAGGGGGCCCTGGGGAAAAATGTTGTGTGGTGTGGGTGCCATGATTAGGGGCTTGGAGCATCATTGTACCTTCCCAAGCTTTCAGATTCCAAGCTAGTCATCATCATGCATCAGTGGTGACGGTGGTGGATTCGGCTGCTCTAGATTTCGGTAAGATTTCCTGGGCTGGCTCATGTCCAAAGCAAATAAAAGCGGAGGTAGTTGAGTTGCGAGCGGCCTATCATGCAAAAAGGGTCAAGAAAAGGGCACAGTTCAAGGTGCAGAGCCAATCTTTTGTTAGAATGTTCCATGTAGGCGATAAAGAAAGGTCATTTGTGAGAGTGCACATGACACAGCATACGCTAATGAATTCATAAATATTCCTAAAAGCGCATCCTTGACCTATCTATGCTAGAGATTGCACACGCAAGACTGTAACCGTGATGCTAGTATTCTACTCATGGGGGGTCTAAATTGGTAGTCACACAAGCGCAAATGCTCAGCACAGTGTTTCTTTGTTGGAAGTTTGGAGGCAAATTCGAGTGGCATAAACATGGCATTGAGATTTTTGTGTGACACCGGCCTCCCAAATCCCAATGGCCTTTAATTTGGACGTGTGCAAATACAAATTCAAGTGTTACCCCCATGCTACTAAGATGTACTCCCTCCGTCCTAAGTTGTTGGTTTTTCTGACTTTTGTAGATATACATAACTTTTGCTATGCACCAGATATATATTGTAAAAAAATATAGTTCTAGAAAAGATAAAACAATCTACAATTTGGGACGGAGAGAATACTAATATGTGTGTGCGCCAAAGAGTTTTGTCAGCATGTTTGACTTGTAGAAATGGTTGCATGTGGCGTATGCATTGTATGCTATGAATTGGCTAGTGTATATATGTTTATGTATGGAGTATGTACAGATTGTGCAAATAGACTTGCTGCATGAACTGGGCATCTGGAATGTCAAGCATATCAACAAGAATCGGTTGCTTGTTGCCATACTAGGTTGTTATGAAATTGTTGGTTGTGTTTTGCATACGAGAATGAATGCCAACCATGTCTGGTTCATTCCATGTCTCCAACAATCGAATGGATACAATGCTTGAAACGCCGTATTGGGTATTGGAGTTTGTCACTCCATTGAGTCATCTTTGAGATTATGTTGGGTCCGGATGGGTCAATAGACTGCATCTTTCAAGAGTCATCTTTTGAGACTCAAACGGCGGCTCATTCACTTTTGTGATGCTCAATTTTTGCTCTGGTTGGGTTATATCACTTCTAACACCATCCGTGTCTAAACTCTTTCAGGCAGAACCGTTGGAAATACACGAATCAACGCTTTTGGCCGTGATATTTATTCAATCCTTGGCCCTATTTCCCAGAAAAGCGATGAGATGAGATGAGATGAGATGAGATGAGATGGACCGGCAAGGCGGCAACTGCCTGCTGGTCTCGATTGGAACTGATCAAAATTGCCAGGACAGTGCACTGGCAGTACGAAAGCGATGATGCATGGGGATGACAGAGAGATGAGCAGAGTATCTAAGCCGGCAGCAGCTCAGCTTCCTGAAAAGAATTGGTCGTACAATGCTGAGAATGGACAATGCCATGTTTTCTCTATTGTTTTTCCTGAAATTTTACAAGTTAACATTATATATGAACCATTCACCTCCCGTAGATTCAGATAAAATTTACTCCATGTTCCGAATGAAAGGGGAAGGAGAACTATTCTATTAGCCGAGGTAGTTGTATCCCTTAGCCAGTATGGACCAACCCTATTTTTGACGTTTTCTGTGTCTTTTCTCCTTAATATAATATCTATTCAGTGGTATTTCAAAAAGGAAAGTGGGGGCAGAGTAGTGGTGATGCCTGGGACAGTCCAAAGTGTAACCAAAGAGAATACTTATTTTAAGCTAAAATGGTTAAACAAGCTGAGATCAGTAAGGATAGCTGACAGTCGGCAACCAAAATGAAAGAAGATTCATGTAACCATATGCATCACTGCAGATGTAATTTTTTAGGTCAAATGTATTCAGCTTCAGCCCTCAATGTGAAGGTTTTGTCAGAATGGATTTATCGTGGGCAAAAGAAGTGAGTTGCCATTATGATCTACTCTAAGCATTCAAATGATGTCATGGATAAGAAACACGAGGAGTGAGGAGAAGAAAAATTTTCAAGGCAATGACCTATGGTCTGTCTTTTTCCTTTTAGTTTGTGGAAAATTGCTCTTTCATCAGGATAGAGCATTGCGGCATTGCCATTGCCTTTTGGAACTCGACAAACACAGCACTCCTGCAAGCCATCTTTTACAAATATGGCACTCTTTTAAGATACAAAGCGTGCCTAGTGGTTTTGGACATTTTTGCCCCAACCTCCTATATACATATCTAGCCTCTAGGAGGGAGAAAAAAAGCACGTGAGTATATGACACAGTGACGGTGACTTGATATACTACCTTGCATCCTCGTTCTCCTGTCGAATTGGCAGTCTTTTTAGTGTGGCTATCTACAATGTTTTTTGGCCTTACCTGCTGGAATAATGAATTTGCTTTCAAAAATAGGTGGAAAGGGTAAAATTGTCCTAATAAGTGTCAAGTTTTTTTTTTCAAAGACCGCAAGTGTCAAGGTCAAGTGCTATTCTGGCAAAGATGGCAAGTGGGAACCGGCACAGATGTAATTTTCAGGGGAAAGAAAGATAAGGAAGATTTCTATCTTTTCATGCAAAAGTTTGGCTACAGGTAGGTTGCATAATATTTGGAACATAAAACAAACCCTGGAACATAGAACAAGTGGTCCAAACTCATGAATTGAGATGTAAAGCAGTGATTAAGGGATAAGATTAGTTAAATATATAACTACGAATACTTGATATTGATAACTTTCACTTGGATCTCTACTAGAGCATACAAACCAGAACATTGCAGGAAACTGTTTAGTTGGATTCAGGATAACATATGAAAAGAGAAGTGATCACATGGCAACTGCCTACACAGTAGTGCATCCACTGTATATTGCATGACCTTGTAAAGCCGAGGATCTTGTCATTCTACATTGTAAATATACCTGTACCAGAATAAAGAGAACCGCCTGTCCTTTGGAATTTCAATGTACCTTCCCTTGTGCAAAGTTTTTCTTTGTTAAGTTCAGCTCTCATCATTGGCTCATGATGGCATCTCTAAAGATCAAAACTGCTTTACATGATGCCAATCTGCTGGGATGATGCGCCCCTTCTTTTCCGCTTTGCTGAACAATGATCATCTATTCAATCAACCAATCATTTGGTGGCTGATTCCCTCTGGGAAGGATGAGGATCTGGAGTCACCTGGCAAGAGAAAGGCTATACATTTCTTGAGAACCAAGACCAGACCACCTGCTCAAAAGCCGCTTCCTTTGGAACAAAGCAGGTTTGGCCCTGATTGCAATCCATATTAATTCGAAACTACGGAACTTGTGTCCATCCTTAAATAGTACTGAGTAGTCGCAATTACGCAACAGAATAGCTTGACATAAACAAAGGCACATCTGATCCTCCTTTTTCTTTGTGCTCTCCTTTTCCTACAAAGACTGAAAAAGAGTGATGCAAAACCCTTCCAGCTTAAGAAATGCAAGAGTGGAATGGTGTCTGATTCGACCTCTGGAACTGTGGAAGGAGCCGGCAGTGCTCCCCTGCAGCGGCACAAAGTGAGGCAGCCACTCTTACAGCAGGATCTCCCCCCTGATCGCCTCCAATCTTACTGAAAAGTGTGACCACGGCGACCTCCTTGCGATGTTGTGTCGCCGTCGTTGGGGGGTCTGGGGGAAAATGCTGTGTGTGGTGTGGGTGCCATGATTAGGGGCTTGGAGCATCATTGTACCTTCCCAAGCTTTCAGATTCCAAGCTAATCATCATCATGCATCAGTGGTGGATTCGGCTGCTCTAGATTTCGGTAAGATTTCCTGGGCTGGCTCATGTCCAAAGTAAATAAAAGCGAAGGAAAGAGAGAAAGCGAAGGTAGTTGAGTTCTGAGCGGCCTATCATGCAAAAAGGGCCAGAAAAAGGGCACAGTTCAAGGTGCAGAGCCAATCTTTTGTTAGAATGTTCCATGTAGGCGATAAAGAAAGGTCATTTGTGAGAGTGCACATGACACAGCATACGCTAATGAATTCATAAATATTACTAAAAGCGCATCCTTGACCTATATGTGCTAGAGATTGCAAATGCAAGACTGTAACCGTGATGCTAATCTTCTACTCATGGGGGTATAAAATGGTAGTCACAAGCGCAAATGCTCAGCACGGTGTTTCCCCATTGGAAGTTTGGAGACAAAGTCGAGTGGCATAAACATGGCATTGAGATTTTTGTGTGCCGCCAGCCTCCCAATGGCCTCTAATTTGGAGTGAAAATACAAATTCAAGTGTTACCTGCATTGAGATAAATAACTTTTGCTACGCGTAAGATATATTGGCAAAAATATAGATCTAGAAAAGAAAAAAAAACCTACAATTTAGGACGGAGAGAATACTAATATATGTGCACGCCAAAGAGTTTTGTCAGCATGTTTGACTTGTAGAAATGGTTGCATGTGGCGTATGCATTGTATGCTATGAATTGGCTAGTGTATATATGTTTATGTATGGAGTATGTACAGATTGTGCAAATAGACTTGCTGCATGAACTGGGCATCTGGAATGTCAAGCATATCAACAAGAATCGGTTGCTTGTTGCCATACTAGGTTGTTATGAAATTGTTGGTTGTGTTTTGCATACGAGAATGAATGCCAACCATGTCTGGTTCATTCCATGTCTCCAACAATCGAATGGATACAATGCTTGAAACGCCGTATTGGGTATTGGAGTTTGTCACTCCATTGAGTCATCTTTGAGATTATGTTGGGTCCGGATGGGTCAATAGACTGCATCTTTCAAGAGTCATCTTTTGAGACTCAAACGGCGGCTCATTCACTTTTGTGATGCTCAATTTTTGCTCTGGTTGGGTTATATCACTTCTAACACCATCCGTGTCTAAACTCTTTCAGGCAGAACCGTTGGAAATACACGAATCAACGCTTTTGGCCGTGATATTTATTCAATCCTTGGCCCTATTTCCCGGACAAGCGATGAGATGAGATGGACCGGCAAGGCGGCAACTGCCTGCTGATCTCCATTGGAACTGATCAAAATTGCCAGGACAGTGCACGGGCAGTACGAAAGCGATGATGCATGGGGATGACAGAGAGATGAGCGAGTATCTAAGCCGGCAGCAGCTCAGCTTCCTCAAAAGAATTGGTCGTACAATGCTGAGAATGGACAATGCCATGTTTTCTCTATTGTTTTTCCTGAAATTTTACAAGTTGACATTATATATGAACCATACACCTCCCGTAGATTCAAACAAAATTTACTCCATGTTCCGAATGAAAGGGGGAAGGAGAACTATTAGCCGAGGTGGTTGTATCCCTTAGCCAATATGGACCAACCCTATTTTTGACGTTTTCTGTGTCTTTTCTCCTTAATACAGTATCTATTCAGTGGTATTTCAAAAAGGAAAGTGGGGACAGAGTAGTGATAATGCCTGGGACAGTCCAAAGTGTAACCAAGAGAATACTTATTTTAAGCTAAAATGGTTAAACAAGCTGAGATCAGTAAGGATAGCTGACAGTCGGCAACCAAAATGAAAGAAGATTCATGTAACCATATGCATCACTGCAAATGTTATTTTTGGGGTCAAATGTATTCAGCCCTCAGTGTGAAGGTTTTGTCAGAATGGCTTTATTGTGGGCAAAAGAAGTGAGTTGCCAGAATTATCTACTCTAAACATTCAAATGAGGAGAAGAAATTTTTTCAAGGCGATGACCTATGGTCTGTCTTTTTTCCTTTTAGTTTTTGGAAAATTGCTCTTTCAGGATAGAGCATTTGCGGCATTGCCATTGCCTTTTGGAACTTGACAAACACAGCACTTCTGCTAGCCATCTTTTACAAATATAGCGCTCTTTTAAGATACAAAGCATGCCTAGTGGTTTTGGACATTTTTGCCCCAACCTCCTATATACATATCTAGCCTCTAGGAGGGAGAAAAAAGCACATGTTAGTATGTGACACAGTGACAGTGACTTGATATACTACCTTGCATCCTCGTTCTCCTGTCGAATTGGCAGTCTTTTTAGTGTGGCTATCTACAATGTTTTTCGGCCTTACCTGCTGGAAGAAAGAATTTGCTTACAAAAATAGGTGGAAAGGGTAAAATTGTCCTAATAAGTGTCAAGTTTTTTTTTCAAAGACCGCAAGTGTCAAGGTCAAGTGCTATTCTGGCAAGATGGCAAGTGGGAACCGGCACAGATGTAATTTTCAGGGGAAAGAAAGATAAGGAAGATTTCTATCTTTTCATGCAAAAGTTTGGCTACAGATAGGTTGCATAATATTTGGAACATAAAACAAACCCTGGAACATAAAACAAGTGGTCCAAACTCATGAATTGAGATGTAAAGCAGTGATTAAGGGATAAGATTAGTTAAATATAACTACAAATACTTGATATTGATATCTTTCACTTGGATCTCTACTAGAGCATACAAACCAGAACATTGCAAGAAACTGTTTTGTTTGATTCAGGATAACATATAAAAAGAGAAGTGGTCACATGGCATAAATTAAAATGAAATCAACAGAGCAGTTGGAAGAAAAACAAGCACAACTAGACTTTCATTGTGAAAATTTAAAAAAAAAACAATCCTTGGAGTTAACAACGATACAGAGTTTCTCCGGTAGTCTTTCAATAAATTTTCTTAATAACATGCTAATGTCATTGTGAAAGTTGTTTTTGGGCTTTGCTAAGGTACTCCGAAATGAGTATAGACCGTTAGATTTGGATGATATTACCTCCTAGGAGGTAATGGTTTTAGCTTAATTATATATTTTTAAAATATGAAAATAGGGAAAAATCTTCTATTAGATCTAACTTGCATATGTAATAGGTGTAATATTTTCTTTTCCCCCCTATAACGTGATTATATATCTTACCTAAATAAAGATTATACATTTTATATGCAATCAGATATAGCGTCCCCCCCCCCCCCCCCCCCCCCACCCCCATGTAATTGACACCCGTCGGGAAGGAGACATGACATGGACAGATCAGCTAAAAAACGTATTTTCCCGGTTATGGTCAGCCGTTCCATTTAGAAATAAACAGAGAGAAATTTTTATACGTGCGAAACGGTGCTGCATGAGAAACACAAGATAACATGGGTGCTGCATCATTATTGTTTCATTTAAGACGGTGGTATCCTAGTGCAAGAAAAAATGTTTCTCCGGGTGCAGCTCCGCGCCAGCTGGATTGTGAGGCTTCCCAGCAAATTGTTTCACTCCTGCAAATTTTTATTTGGTGTAGAAGGAAATCTATTGGAAAAAATTGTTTCACTCCTTTTGCGCATCAAGAATGATCTGCTGTATGTCCTGCCACGTCCAGGAGCGTCGCTCCTGCTCAGCGGCTCGGCGTCGTCGCTCCTGCTCAGCGGCTCGGCGTGTCTCCGCGCCGGACGAGCAGATAACAAAGGGCAGTTAACCGTGCTGTGTAAGAGACGACGTGATTAGCGGTTTTTTTTCTTCTTTTTTTGATTATTTTAGTTATTTAAATGTTTTCTCTGTTTTAAAAATCAATGATTATGATTCATCTGAGGTCTTACCTTCTAGGAGGTAACCGGTGTACTGTAGCACTATCACTTCTTACTTAAAAAAAATAGGAAAGTTTATATACCTGCAGGCAGCATAATGGCGTCTGAAAGTGTGCAGAAGTCTAGTTGTTTTTTCTTCATTTTTTAATCTGGTTATGAGATTTGCATGGAGGGCCAACATGCCTTCCTCCGAGTTCAAGCATCACATTCCCCTAGAACCCACGATCACCCACCTCATTAAACAAAACATGGGATTACCGGGATTCTGTTCATTGTAAACAGTTTTCACGAGAGTAATGCTTATTGAGTCAGCTCAAAAGTACACAACCAGTTTAATTATTCGTAGTTAATAAAATCTTAACAAATAATTTATGCATATATGAAACTTGTTGGTTTCTCTAAAAGTATCATTTAAACAGCTACACTTGCGACGGCTTATTTGTCCAGAATTCTTGTATGAAACACTGTGTTTCAAATCCATCCTTATGTGCTATTGATGTTCATCTATTTGCAGAATGCTTCGCACTAGTATGTGTTATTGTCCATCCACGCGTAACATGGTTTTATTGTGTTGTCCAATAAAAAAGAATGCTAGTGCAAGTGTCAGATATCCATTAGTCACTTGAAAAAACATCCTGATTTTGCAATAAGATATTAAGATGCATCAATTGCCGGAGGAAAAGCAGAGCTTTGGGGCAAGTGAGAATCCAAAAAGGAGATCTACATAGTGGTCCGAAGATATGGATTTGATGCAATGCACAATGCATCCCCTTCCCTAGGAGTGCCAGAGGATCAGAACCCCGGGAATTAGGATTTTGAGCAGGCAACTGGAGCATAAAAGGATCTAAGTACTTCTATCTGACTCATGGTCATCTCTCACATGAATATATGCATGCATGATTCCCATGTCCCAACCCAGATGCCACGACGGGATGAGGTTTTGAGATGTGAGATCCTTCATGAAGGTCACATGGTGAGCCATTCCAAGGTCTCTTGAAACAAGCAGCAATGCAAGAGATGATTAGTCTCGGTAATGGCAGATAGAGAGCGAAATTAACCATCACCGCCGTCGTGGGTGGCATGGATTACCGATTCAACAATGCCATCCATCATGGGGTTGAATTGAAACGGTAGATGCAAATAAAGTAAAAGCGAGGCGAGATGAGACGGAGCGAAATGAACATAAAGCTAATAATGTGGGCACGCCATGTAATCATTTGGACATCACGCATATCAAATGGAGTGTCCCTTCATGCCAAGGGGGGTCCTCCGGCTCCCTCTAAAATCACAAATTCACATGAGAGCGAGCCAGCCAATGGCCTTTGCCTACCATCCAGCACTATCCCTATATATCTAGCACCATCACAAGCAATCAACTCACAAAGATTGAGAGATCTTGTTCCAGGTTTCTCCAAAACAAAAGCAAACAAGCCTCAAACGTATAGTGGTCCTAGTTGTATTTGGGCAAAATTTGCTCTGGGACACCGTTATTTTACGAAATTGGTCATAACACACCGCAAACGGCAAAATTGGCTGGGTACCATTACAAAATCGAAATCGTTTGTTGTAGGACACCGCAATGATTATAATATCAATTTCTCTGATTTGATGAGAGAGAAGAGACAGGAAAAGACCATTTTACCCTCGAGTGAATTGGGGCCCTGTGTCAGCTCTATCTTCTTCCCGTGGACGAGCGAGGGAGTGGCGTGGCTCTCGCCCTCGCCGCCGGCTAGGAACCACGCCCTCGTCCCGTGCCAACCTCGCCAGCGGGAAATGCACCGACGTGCCCTCCGGAAGGCGCCGCCACGTCCTGCAGGGCCGTACCGAGGTGCAGGTGATGAGCGACGGCACGGTGGCGCCGCAGCACCGACCCGGCATCGTTCCCGGTGGTGGACGCCGGCCCGGACAGCGGCGGCGCCGACGACGACGGCAGCGTGGAGTGGAAGTACGTGACGTGGGACCGGGAGAACGACCTCAACGCGCGCCTATACCGCCCGAGCCACCTCGGTGCCGCCAACAACGCGCGGATCCCCATCGTCGCCTACTTCCACGGCGTTGCCGGCGGCGGGTTCTTCTACCTAGGGTTTGGGCGCTGGCCAGGCCCACACGCCTAGTGCCTCTGCCTCGCCTCTGAGCTCCCCGCTTTCGGCAAGGCCCGCCTCAGCGCGCCGGTCCGGATCCGCGGGTCTGTCCTCCTGATGCCGGCCATGGCGACGTGCTCCGGGACCGGCACGCGCAGTACGTGCGGCAGATGAAGGAGGAGTGGGGCAAGGAGGTGGAGTCCATGGAGGTCGCCGGCGTCGGGCATGGGTTCTCGAAGACCGACGACCAACAATAGCCACATGCACGCCGAGGAGGCACTGCTCGTCATCGCCAGCGACGGACGACGACGAATTGACGGAAGAGACGGAGAAGAAAAGAAAACAAGCTGACATGCGGGCCCCACTTCCTGGAGGGCAAAATGGACATTTCTCCCGCCTTCTCTCTCCCCAAGTCAGATATATTCTTAATTCAATCACTGCGGTGTGTTGGAGCAAAAAATCACGATTTTAGAATGGTACCTGGCCAATTTCACGGGTTGCGATGTGTTGTGGCCAATTTCGTGAAATAACGGTGTCCTAGAGCAAATTTTGCCTTGTATTTGTAGTAGTATATTCATATGAACAATGTTATCTTTAATACACTTCCAACTCCCACCAAGTTCGTTCCCCTTTAAGATGGAAAGCCCAGGAGAAAAGGAGATTAAATAAGAAGAAAACAGTATTCATCTTGATCATCAAACCAATCTCGCTCTCACTTTATGGAGCAAATTATGTTAACAAGTAGTAGTAATCTATACTAGCTTAATGAAGGGACTAGAGATGGGCCAGATGTTGATTCCCTCATCAGAAGATAAGAGCATTCTTATATACCAATGGAAGTGAGAAAAAAGTGAGGAAGGAATGACCATCTTTTTGGCAAAAAAAATGGGGGGGGGGGGGGGGGGGAGGGGGGGGGGGAGTAAAAGGAAAAAAGGAGAATGAAAGGAGGCATCATAGCGGCTGTACGAGTTCGGCGATAGATGTCTTCTTCAACAACTAGAGAAACATCTTATGCAGCCAAAATACCATCACCAGGTCACTCGTACTATTGATCAACAGGAGAATGTTTGTATACTACCCCCACACACTAGAATATTTTGAGTAGGATCGGAGTAGGTAGGTGTATTATTCTTCATGAATAAACTATCCGCAACAAGTACTCTGGGAAATGAAGGCGGTTGCTGTTTAAAATTTGCTAGTACATGTACTACTACTTGTAGTAAGCTGGTGATGCAGCCCACTGGAGTGACTGGAAATGCAGCAGGGTCAAGACTCACAGGATCACAAGACTCTCACACCATGGTAGTGGCCATTTTGGAGGAAAGATTCGGGGTCAAGTCATTAGTCAAATTTGGGTAGGATTCTCCCTCGTTATCGGTCTAAATTGCTAGTCTTACTAGTAATAATTTGGCATGCCCACCTCCGTCCGCATCATGCAACCCATGCAATTGGGCATGGCCGCCGTGGTGGAATTTTCCTAGCCACTGCACCAAGCCACCAACTGCAACTATTTATCGTGAAATTTCTGCAAGTTATTAAGAAAATAACATGGGGGCTTTTGGTTCACTCCCTCCATTTATTTGTTTCCTTTTCTTTTTACAGGGTATGTACGTACTAGTAAGAACGGCACGTACGAAATGCACGCTTAATAGAAAATACGGAGATCATGCTAATTACAAACTCGACGATTCCATACTACAGAGATGGCGAGGGAGGCGGAGGGTTTGACGAAAAAATGCCTAACAGATGGGTCGCTAGGAGGGGTAGTGTTTCCGGTTGTCAAAAATTTGACGAAAAAAAGACCCGGCTGTCAAAAGTTTTAGATTTTTATAGTATAGAAAAAATTACAATGTATTAAAGGATCGGGGTTGTTTTCTATAAATATTAGAGGGTTTTCGCAAAATTACAACATATTAAAGTACCATAGGTTGATTTTTATAAATATTAGGGGGTTTTTGTAAAATTACGATAGTTTGATTGACGAAGCGAAAGTTTTGGATCTTTATAGTATAGATAGATTGGTGAGCAGACATGCATTTCAAGGGCCACTTAGTACTTATTAAATATTTATATTTGGAAGTGCAAAATCTATAGTTTATATCGATACTTGAAGGTACTTTCAACTTTTATACTATCATGGTTTTATTTTTTCATATGCAATTTAGTGTAACATAAGTTAGCGCATTCTTAAAGCCCTAACTTTATTAAACCATGTCTTATATATTTTTATAAAAGAAAAAAATCTATGAGGTTGGAAAGAAAATCAGAAAAGACCGTGCGCACAGGCCCCCGCGTCGCCCTCTGCTGGGCGACTCGGGCGGCTCCCCCAGCCCCCCCCCCCAGCCCGACCCCGCCGCCCGCTCCCTCGCCTCCGCCTCCGCCGCCGCCGGAGCTGCACGTTGGAAGTCCGGTGAGCAGCAAGGAGGGTGGTGGCGGGGTCCTCTCCCTCCTGCCCCTTTTCCTTCTCCTCCTTGCCATCCTTTTCTCCCCCCTCCTCCTCCCCTCTTCTCCTCCAGCTCCGGGGGCTCGGCCTCCGGCCGGATCCATGGCAGGGGCGGCCGGATCCGCAGCATTGGTGGCCAGATCCGCGCCCTGCCGGTGGTCCTCGGCCGGATCCGACGGTGGGCCGCAGGGGCGCGGCAGGGGTTGAAATCTTGGCGCACCAGCTTCCCCGGCGGCAGTGTCATGGCAAAGTCCACGGTCGGCGGCGGGGCTGGTCGATTCGGTGGGCAACCCACGGATCTGTGTGGTTGGAGGCGCTTCTCCCCTCTCCCTCGCCGGTGCGAGTCTGGCAGGATGGAGGGTGCTCCGGCGGCGGCGGCGCGGCCCTGCGGCTTTGGCGCGTAGCTACCGGGTCGGAGTCGCCTCGGGTGGCTCGGGCAGCGGCACATCTACGGTGGGGCCGCTGCCGGCTTCGGTTCTCCGATAGTGGCAGGGGTGCGGCGTCACTCGACGGTGGCGGCGTAGGGCTGGCGGCGCCCCCTCTCGGGCCTTGCCCTGGCCCTCTGGCTTGCCTCTAGCCTAGCAGGGTGAGGGGTGTGGGTGGGGAGGGGAGGGGGGCTTGGCACCGACCACGTCATCCCCAAGGGTCCGACCTGCGCTGCGTCTCCTGTTGGTTGTCCCCGTTCGGTCGCTGCCCTCCTCTGCCAGATCCAAGTGTTAATTTTTTATTGGAATTTCTCAGTGTCGCCTCCAATCGATGGGATGTAGCATGGGTTCAAGTGCATCGAGTGAACCTGAACCCGAGCGTGTGGTTCGTGTGGCATTTCGAGTCTCATATGGGGTCTTGCGGAGTGGTTCGGTGGTTACGAGATGTGGCTGTTGAATGGCGGCGTGCTTTGCAAGCTTGGTTCCTCTGGTTCTTTCTGGCGGTGATTCGCAGGCGAAAGCTCTAGTCCGACCCTGGATCGGGCAGCGGTGAGGTTTTGGACTTTACTTCTCTGTTGATGGCGCTGCTTTCCAATCACTTCCATTGGCGGTGGATTGGGGTCTCCGATGTGAAAACCTAACGTTGACACGGCGCGTCTTAGCCTTCCTGAAGGCGTTGTTAATGGAGTTCTCTAGCTCTCGCGGCGACGGTGTCGAGGGCTCCGCTGGAGGTTCAGGTCCTATCGGCGCTTCAAGAGATCCATGTCCTCGTAATCCTCTATTTAGAGTAGAGTTGTTCTGTCTCTGATGGTGGTCAGGGGGCCTTTTGTGGGGTCTATAGATTGCCCGGACCATTTGGCGGTGTGCGTGCTATATTGTATAACTGGTAACCTCAGTATGCTTCATTGTAAATTGGTATCCCTAGTATTTATATATATAAAGCTCGGCCAAGATCTTCTTAAAAAAATCTACATGACCTCGACATATCATGGGTATGTACATCACCTCTATCAACTATAAAACCAGATTTTTTTTAACCCCTCAACTTTGCAAAACCATTAACATGACTCACTTAGATGGTTGTTCATAGTGGTGTTGCCACACGTACGCATTCAGATGGATTGAGATGCTAAACGTGGACCAGCTGACATGCCGGATCTACTTGTGAGCGCCCTTCTCTTCTACGGTCTTGTTTAATTCCCAACTTTAGCAAATTAAAATTGAGATTTTGTCGTTAATACGCCACCGTAGCATTTCATTTATATTTGTGAATAATTGTCCATACATTGATTAATTAGATACAAAATGTCTGTCTCGTAAAATACAACAAAACTATGCAATTAGTTTTTGATTTCATCTACGACCGTGTTTCTTTGGGGTGGAAAAAAAATTTCCACCCCGTTTGACCAATACTTAAGGGTATTAAATAAAATCAGTTTACAAAACTATCTTCACAGCCCCGGATTAATTCACGAGACAAATCTAATGAGGCCTTTGACCGCACGATTAGAGACTGTAGCATTACTCCATGGACTAATTAGGCTCATTAGATTTGTCGCGTAAAGTTACGTCCATCTCTAAAAAGGTTTTATAAATAGACTTCATTTAATACTCCATGCATGTAAGATTCCTTTTAGAAATATATTTCCTAAGGGAAAGAAATACGGCCTAAATTTAGGCCTTGTTTAGTTCCCAAATTTGGGAGCCAAGCTTTGGCGTTGGGAGTGTGTGCGTCACTGTAGCATTTCGTTTGTACGTGTGAAAAATTGTCCAAAAATTGATTAATTAGGCTCAAAATGTTGTCTTGCAGAGTACAACAAAACTGTGTAATTAGTTTTTTATTTCATCTATATTTAGTACTCCATGCATGTGCCGATATTTTGATGTGATGGGAATCTTATTTTTGCATAGTGAACTTTGGGGGTGGAATTTGGGATCTAAACAAGGTCTTAGGGGCCGTTTGGTTTCAGGGACTAAAGTTTTAGTCCCGTCACATCGAACGGAAGAATGCTAATTAGAATTATTAAATATAGATTAATTATAAAATGCATTACATAAGCGAGGACTAATCTACGATACGAATCTATTAAGCCTAATTAGTCCATGATTAGACAATATATGCTGTAGTAATAATTTAATAATTATGTACTAATTATAGGTTAATTAGGCTGATTAGGTTCGTCTTGCGGAGTAGATATGACTTATGCAATTAGTTTTATAATTAGTTTATATTTAATGCTACTAATTATCACTTATTTGAGGGACTAAACTTTAGTCCCTACAATCTAAATACAGACTTAGTATTCCATGCATGTGCCGGTATTTTGATGTGACGAAAAAAAATTTTATAGTAGAATTTGAGGGTAAAGTCGAGGACTAAACATATAAGTACTATGTGTGCTTCCTCCCACCGGAGACCTATGTGGCCGAGGCAAGCCAGCTGCTCCGGGCGGTGGGCCTCCTCTTGTGCGGCATGGAAGTGGCAATCGCCGAAGAGCCTGGGACGAAGCGATGCAGGGAGGGTGCTGCCTTGATGATCCATCTGTGGTCTGTGATTGTGACGCTGGCGTGGACTGTGCCGCTGACCATTGCCGATGCAGCGAAGACGTTGAGGCATGATGTTCGACGAAATGCCTCGCATGGTTGCACTTATAAGTAGGCCCACATGTCAGCCGATTTATGTCGACATCTTGGTCCGCCTTAAGTATTATAGTGTGGCAATATCACCTTGCAAAAGAACCCCATATCGCATCTCTTATATAGTTTTGTAAAGATGGATAGAGTTTGAAAAACCAGGTTTTATAGTTAAAGAGTGGTTTTATATATAGTTAAAGAGTTGATGCAGTCGATCTTTTTTTTCGGAGATGTAGCGGATCCTTGATATGTTTATTAGAGCACACGTAGTTACGTGTAAAACAAAAAATAAACGGGATTATGAAACGTCAAAAGCACTTGTCAGTGAGGTGGTGTGCACGGGCCTCGATCTCACAAGAGTTCACGCGCGGGCGTCGCTCCCAACGCGGGCGGCGCGGGCGCTCCAACCCTAGCGCCGCCACCACCCCCAACCACGGCCTACCGCCGCGCCGCCGCCCGAGCGGCTCGCCTGGAAGTTCAGGCGGCTCGTGGGGAAGGCGGCGGCATGGCTCCTCCCCTCCTCCTCCGGCGGTCCGGTGCGGGCACGGCCGCCTCGCTGCTCGGAGGTCTCCTCGCCGGCGTGGCGTCGATTCACGTCGGCGGGGGCGGGATGCCACGGATCCGGCGACACCCCGGCCGGATCCGGTGGCTGCGCGGCAGGGACGTGCGATTGTAGGTCGGGGGCGGCTGCCGGCGCAAATGGTGACAGCGGCGGCGGACAGTGCGGACGCAGGCGATCGTCGTGCGGCCGGCGACCGGGCTTCGCGCGGCGCGGCGTGACGGCCAAGCGACGACGGCGGCGCGCGGTCGAGGTGTCGGCGGTGGTGAGCGGCCTGCGCGCTGTGGCCGGCGGCGATGCGGTCTGTGTGGCGGCCGACGATGGCGCGGCCCGTGCGCGGCGTGACCCTACAACGGCCGACGGATAGCAGCCAGGGTAGCCGGGACCCGCTGGTCCATGTCTAGACCCGGGCCTTGGTGGCCTAGAGATGCTGGGGTCAGTGGCATTCGGCGCGCGGCCAACAGACGTTTGGCAAGTTGGTGATGTTCCTCTTCTCCTCCTCGACGGCGATGCTGGTCCGGCGCCATCTTGGTGGTGGCGTCGGGGGCTGACAGGTGATTGCTTGTGGTGCCGTGGTGGCGCCTTGGGTGGTGTCGGAGGTCTCCTAGTCGGCGTGGCGTCGATTCACGGCGGCGCGGGCGGGATGCCACGGATCCGGCGACGCCCCGGCCGGATCCGGTGGCTGCGCGGCGAGGACGCACGATTGTAGGTGGGGGCGGCTGCCGGCGCAAATGGTGACAGCGGCGGCGGACAGTGCGGACGCAGGCGGTCGTCGTGCGGCCGGCGGTCAGGCTTCGCGCGGCGCGGCGTGACGGCCAAGCGGCGACGGCGGCGCGCGGTCGAGATGTCGGCGGTGGTGAGCGGCCTGCGCGCGGCGGCGCAGTCTGCGCGCTGTGACCGGCGGCGATGCGGTCTGCGTGGCGGCCGACGAAGGCGCGGCCCGTGCGCGGCGTGACCCTACGATGGCTGACGGATAGCAGCCAGGGTGGTCGGGACCCGCTAGTCCATGTATGACCCGGGCCTTGGTGGCCTGGAGATGCTGGGGCCGGTGGCGTGCGGCGCGTGGGCAACAGACGTTTGGCAAGTTGGTGGTGTTCCTCTTCTCCTCCTCGACGGCGATGCTGGTCTGGTGCCATCTTGGTGGTGGGGTTGGGGGCTGACAGGTGATTGCTTGTGGTGCCATGGTGGCGCCTTGGGTGGTGCCGGGCTTCTCCCAGTTGAGGTGTTGTGGTTACGGCGGGCCGCAGGCTTCTGTCATTAGTCGAGATTGTGCGGCAGGAATGGTGTTCCGGGCATAAGCCTCCACTGTCAGTGGCAATGGTGGCGGTGCCCTCGTGGCGTCACTTTCCCCGCTGGGGGGGGCATCATTGAGGGTTACCATGTCCTTGCATCACGGGTATCCCAGGGTGAAAACCCAGTCCTTTATGGACGTGCGACGATGGCGTCTTTGGTGTCGTGCCCTTCTTGGAGGCGCCGCATCTGGAGACCCGTCTCGGCTTGTGGCGGTGTTTGTGGTCGGCCGGTGGTGTTGCCTCGTGCTTTGCGGCTGTGGCGGTGCGCTTGGTCCGTGCTGGCAGGGAGGTGCAGAGGGACCATGGGGGTGTAGCCTCGGGTTGGCGCGCTTGGTGCAGTGGTGAACTCGGTGACGGCTAGGCGGAGGTGTTGCTCTCAGAGCAGGTTCAGGTATCCAAGTCTTTGGCAAAGGAGTGAGGAGGTGGGTGAGGCGAGGCCCCCACGCAGAGTGGCCAAGATCGGTGGTTTCATTGGTGCTACAACGGGAGTTTTCTGCCGAGGCAACGTCAAAGCAGGGGGATCGATGATCGATGTGTGGCTTGATGGTGATAGCCCATGGTGGAGGAGTTCGGGTGGCCACTTGAGCTTGCAGCGGGTTACGGCTTTGGACGTGGCACAACCTTGGTGACGACGGCGCTTGTTGCAGTGGCATGCTTTTGGCTCTTCTCCCAGGTTGTGGTGGTGTAGTGTCTCGTTGTGTGCGTTGTTTGTGTGAGGTGGTGTTCGCTTCGACGCATGATGTATAATTACTTTTTCTTCTTCTTAAATGATATGACAGTGCTCATGTCTTTAATTTAAAAAAAAAGAAACGTCAAAAGGAAATGACCGTGCCTGTCGTTGCCGTCACTGTAGAAATTAAAGTACTCTCTATATAGTATTTAGATATAGTTTTAGACAAGATTTTAGTTAAATATTAGAAATATAAATCACGAATAATTTTTAAATCATTAAGTATGGAAATGTGAAAACTATATGAATAGATTTATCTTAAAAAATATTTTTAATAAAAGTATACATACATTATTTTTAATAAATATTTTTATAAAAATAAGAAGTTAAAGTTACGTTTTGAAAACCGTGTCGTTGTTCAAAACAACATCTAAATCATATACGAAGAGAGTAGAAGACCATGCATTGAGGACACCACCAGTTCGCACCCCTAAAAATTTGACACTCCCAACATATACCACGACTATCTAATCTAATCTCAAAAAAAGAGAAGTGAAAAGGATGGGGAAAGAGATGTCCTATTCGTTTGACTTATCAGCCACCAGCCAGCAGTACTTTTCTATCAGAATAAATTAGCCACCAGTCAACAGTACTTTTCTCTCAGAATAAATCAGCACCAGCCAAACGAACCGGAGCAGATTGACTAACCTGCCGGTCGGCCGGTGGATCATACCGGATCATTTGTGTAGGCATCCAAAGAGACGAACAAATTGAACTGACTCCACAGTCCACACCCTCCTCTCTCTCACGAGGCCAAAGGCCAGCTCGCACTACACAGCAACTGCCATCGCTCCGACCTCGCGCCGCGGCCGTCCCGTTCCGTTCCCTCGTGCTCGTGCTCGTGCAGCGTGGTCCCTATATAACACGCGCAACGCAAAGATTGCCCTCCAAATCCAGTCGCCTATAGCAGCTAGCCATCTCCATCCTACACCCCAACAGCAACCATGGCCACCACTTGAGAGAGAGAGAGAGAGAGAGAGAGAGAGAGAGAGAGAACAAGGTCTATCTAGCTAGCTCACAGCCCCATCGCCGTCACCGCGTGGCTTGTGCTTGTTACCTTGGCTGGCTCGCGATCGAGTAAGAACAAGGTCGCCGTCGCTCCAGGCCAGGCCACCGTTTCCGTCCATCCACACGGTTGCGCCGTCGCGCTCGCGCCATTATCTCTACCACACCTAGCCGCCGCCTACTACCCCTGCCGTTTTTCCGATCCTCCTCTTCCTCCACCTCCGGCGCCATGAGCGTGAAGGCGCCGTCCTCGTCGACGGCGGCCGCCTTCTACGCGACGCTGGCGCGGGGGCTCGACGACCTGGACCGCTCGCTGGCGTCCTCGGCGTTCCTGTCGCTGCCGTCGCTCCGGGCCGCGCTGGCGCTGCTCCACGCCGCGCACGCCGGGCTGGCCCGCCTCGTCGCGTCGCTGCACCTCCCCGGCGGCGCCGCCTGGCTCGACGAGTACATGGACGAGGCGTCCCGCCTCTGCGACGCCTGCCGCGCCCTCCGCCTCGGCGCCGCCGCCGTCGAGGGCTACGCCGCCAGCGCCGCCCAGCTCGCCTCCTTCCTCTTGCAGCAGGCGCCCTCCAGCACCCACCTCATGCCGCGCCAGGTAATAATTACTTTCTTTCCTGCTTGCTCGATCGATCGATCAATCTCCAATTCTCCATGCTTCTTGCTTCTTCGATTATTGATCCAACTGGATGTGCCATGCCATTGCCGGCAGGTGGTGCGGGCGATCAGCGTGTGCAGGAGGGAGGCGATGGCGCTCAAGGAGGAGAACCGCGCGCTGGTGGAGACGCGCGCGGAGCCCCTGGCGCTCCGCCTCGCCGAGGGCGTCCCCGCCGACGCCAAATTCGGCGGCTTCAACGGCTTCCGCGGCGTGCTCTGCGCTACCAGGATGCTCACCTCCTTCCTCCTCACGATCCTCTCCTGGGGCGTGCTCCACTACTGGCCCGACCCCACCGCCGCCGCCGGGCCGGCCGACTGCGCCGCCTACTTCGGCGCGGCGTTCGCGTCGGCGCTGTCCCGCGCGCAGCAGCGCGCCGTGGCGGAGGCCGCCCGGTCCGTGGCGACCGCGGGCGGCGCCGGGGTGATGATGCACGAATTCAGGCGCGTGCGCGCGGCCGTGGAGGAGGCGAAGGACGCCGCGGAGCGCGGCGGCGGCGACGTGGCGGCGGCCGCGGCGGAGGTGGGCCTGCGCGCCGGCGCGCTCCGGGCCGCGTGCGAGGACGTGCTGGCGCTCATCGACGACCTGTTCGACGAGGTGGTGGAGGCCAGGAAGAAGCTGCTGGACCTCTGCAGCGCCGGCAACTGATCGGCCGGGGGACGCCATGAACGGCCTGCTGCATTGCGGCGGCAGTAGCTCCTGCCAGTGCTGCCTTCCCCGAGTTCCTCTTGCTTGTTGCTTCTTCTCTGTAGTAGCAGTAGCTGTGACAGTCCTTGGGCATGTCAGTCTGATCATAAATGCAGTAGCACGTACGTACAAGTGAATGCAAAACGAAAAAAAAAAGTGAGAGAAAACAGTAGCGTTCTTTGGCGATGAAGAGGTTAGCTTTGGCAGGTTGCCTACATGCCATGAAATGCTAAACAATTGTTGACTTGTGCTGTGCAACGTCAACGGGACCATGACGGCATGATCACGGGTTGACAGGTAGCGAAGCCAAAGGGCTCACTGTGCCCTCTTTCACAGAGAGCAGAAGCCAAGCGCAACAGGGAAAAGTCAAACCTCTTGGTGTTTTTCAGAGGAAAGCAAAGCTGCTGAAAGCTTTTTCAACGGCTAGCTACCTAGCTCTAGCTGGAGAAAGAGATCGATCTCTCCATGCCTGGAGTCACAGGTCGATTCTTGTTGACCCGGGCCGGGAGCAACGGCACCACTGCAACTGCAGTGTAGGGCAGCAGAGTACTCGGCGTAGGAACTGAGCAGCTGCAGTGCAGTACAATATCATCAGGGCAAAGCTGCCATGGAAGATCTCTTCTCTCCCATCCATCCGTCACCAGGCCCCATATCCTGATCCTGACTGACACATCCATCCGACTGCATGTGATTTCCCTCTGGTCAGTACCAAGTTGACCCCAAGAGAGGAGTGTAAAGTGTAAAGACACTGTGGTACAGTACACTATACCAGTGACCACAAGTGGACAAAAATGCAAGAAATTCTCGTGCTTTGTTGACCATGTGAGGGCGTGGCCAGAGAGAGCCCAGAGCTGAACTGGAGATTATCTTGGTTCACAGCAGGAGGGCATTGTCATCCATCCAGGGTTGCCTGGTTAGTTTCAGCTTTCCAAGGGCCTCAAATTCAGGCGAGGCAGCCAGGTAGAAACGAGTCCATTGCCGAGGGAGATGGCAAGCGAAACAGAGAAACGCAGCCTGCAGTGGTAGCCAGATGGTACTAGCAGCACTCGTGCAAAAACAAAACAAAAATGTTGTGACCAGATCAACATGTGATGAGACGGTATGATTGATCGATTTGGGGTCACTCACCGGTCAGCCAGCAGTCGGCACGGGTCTTCAGACGTGCGATCACTGATGGAGACTAGTAGATGGACAAGGGCTTAAAATGCATAGCTACACATGTGACTTGCTTGCTCAGATCAATTCGAGAGAATGAATGGGTTGCATGCATCTTTGTCATGCCTAGCCTAGAGAGGAAACTAACAACCCAGTGTCTGTTTATATTCAGATTCATCAACACAAAATCCCTGTTTGGAGCGCGAGAATCTTCCCGGATTGGAATTCTTGTGCCAAGGGATGATCTGCGTTTTTATAAAGTTTTACTGTGGCTAGCTGTTACCTTTGCCTTCGATCGAGCTGTGGTTGATGAGAAGCAAGAGGCTGATCGGGCATCCAGGCTCCTCAATTTGTTTGATGATGTTTCAGTGGGAATTCGCTGCTGCAGTGGATAACCAGAAAAGAGCTAGCATCCAGAAGATGGGCCATCAATGGTTCAGTGCAGCATTGGAAAACAACTTCCTATGGGCAAACAGACAAAAGTTTGGTACCTGAGAGTCAACAATGGCAGTGAACATTGACACTAGCCCTTCAGTGGCGATTACAGGATGCATGTAATGGCCTTTAGTCCCCAATTCCAAACGAAAAAGTCACATCGACATCACATCAAAACATTAAATATATCAAATGACGTATGCATGGAACACTAAACGTGAGTAAATAAAAAAACTAATTACATAGTTTTGATGTACACGACAAGACGAATCTTTTGAGTCTAGTTAGGTCATGGTAGGACAATATTTACCACATACAAACGAAAAATGCTACAATGCGCTGCAGTGTCCGACGTGACTTTTATACTAACTTTTGGCGGGAACTAAACACACCCAATATGCAACAGGCACACGTCCCATGCGACAAATAGGGATACATGGATGCACGATAATTACTTGTGCAGTGTTTCAGTCATACACCGACACAAATCTTGAGAGAGCAACGGAAAATATATTTCTCTTTATGTACATCCGACGTGTATGCAGAAAGTACCAGTTGGACTTTACAAGTATTATACTTTGGTTTAGCAAACCATTGTACACGGATTAGCAACTAGCAAGCATTACAAGACGTGCTACTTCAAATTGATCACCATCACTGGGACTTGTACGTAACATTAGGAGCAAATCAAGTGTTTTAAACAGCCTCATCACAAGCACTAACCATTTTCCCAGTGTACCCATCACACTTATTGTCCAGCAACCATGGGAGATCTCTGATTAAAGCTGTAATATTCTTCCTCAACATCCCTCGGAAGACACATAGAACAGTTTAGGCTTCAGAGCAGTCGGGGGTCAGTCACTGGAAGAAGATGCATTGTGTCGGGCTGCTTATCCTCCACCAGATGCCTTATGCCTTATGCATGCCTTCATGGCTTCAGGACTGCTGCTGCCGAGAATCTGATCCTGGTGGTCCTGGACCTCCTCGAAACACTCGACTTCGACAGGGGATTTTTCTGTCTGCCATGGGTTTATGGCTTTAGTAGGATTCAGAAGATCACTATAACCAATGTTGGACATCAGAAATCAGGCCCAACAAAACAAAACTTACCAAAATTTGGGGCTCCAAACTTGTTGAGGTTTGGAGATTCAGTGGTAGTAGGAACCTTTGAATGAAATGGTCAGATGTTCTATACAGACATTGGTGATCAGGAAAATGCAGATTGAACGTCATCAGTTCTATTCTCGAGAAATTCAGTCTCAGATAGAGATCACCACAACGGCGTGGAGAACAAACAAAAGAACCATCTATCAGAATTTCATACTTCAGTCAACAACCTCGAGAAAACAGAGGAGAAGAAACGAAATATAACGATTAAAGCCATTTTTATAGGTAAAAAGAAACCCTTCAAATGTTCATCGTTTCACATAAACAAAACACCACTCATGATATGTGATATTGGAAAAGGTAGTATGGATATATAAATTTTACCATGGTTTATCTTATCCTCCACATCTAGCCTTTGCAACAGTCTCATTTAGTATGGTCACGCACAATGATCTCGCGTTGGTAGAGCTAGGACACACGTTTGGCATGCACAAGGTAGTCGCAGCGCACGACAATAAAATAGGGTTCCCGTGGGGAATGTACGCTTTTTCTGGTCAACACACGCGAGCGCCGAATCGCGCAACGAACGAAACGATGAACTCGCCGCAGCCCCGCCTAAACCGGTCAGACCGGTTTAGGGATCCGGTCAGACCGGTTCCTGTCGAGGGCTTCGGGATGAACCTAGAATCACCACCTCGGGAGGGACCCCGTCGGAGATGGCGCGCCTAGGGTTGTTCTGAGATCGGTCAAGCCACTCAGAACCTCCTTGAACGCCGTAGAGACAAACAAGGAAAGCAAAGGGGTTGGAAAAGCTAGGGTTTGGAGATAAAAAGTAGAAAGATAATATTTGATCGATTGGATGATGACTCTCAACCGGCCACGGCCCTTTATATTTATAGGGTGGGGAAGTCTTGCCCCGCAAGGAGTCCTTCTATAATTTGGAAACGACTGGGACTCCTAATTCTACTCCAACTCGGAGTCAAACCGGTCAGACCGATTTGGCAAACCGGTCAGACCGGTTTGGCTGTTGCCACATCAGCTATAGGAAAACCGGTCTGACCGCCTCCTAGAACCGGTCTGACCGGTTGCACTCGACCTGATGGGTAGCTGCCAATTTTGGGTGCGAACATATGCCCCCCTGTTTTCTAGTAAATTTTCATGCACTAGAAAATATGCTAAGGTCGATGTCATAGAATTCATCGGCCATTTTTACTCTAAGGGCGATTCTCAACATAAATCGGCCATCTCTCATCAAGCACTTTGCCAAACACTTGGATAAAACTTCTTCAAGTATCTCCCATTGAGAGCTCTAGGCAGTTGCTGTCCTTGCAAGGTTTCTACCATATAAGAATTTCCTGAATAAACCTTCACAATCTTGAAAGGACCCTCCCAACTTGGAGACCACTTGCCAAACTTGTTGCTTTTCAATCCAATGGGCAGGATCGTTTTCCAAACCAAATCACCTACTTGAAAAGACTTGAATTTCACTTTCTTGTTATATGCTCTCGCCACTCGTCTCTTATCTTTTTCAATCTCTTCTAAAGCTTCCAAACGCTTGTCGGTCACTTCATCAATATTATCCATCATTAAATCATAGTATGTATCAACATCAAGATTATTTTGCTTTGCAAGTCTATATGCGCCAAGATTCACCTCCACAGGTAAAACGGCCTCTTGACCATACACAAGCTAAAACGGAGTAACTTTAGTAGCACCATGTTTAGAAATACGATGAGCCCATAAAGCTTCAGATAATACCTCATGACATCTTTTAGGATGATCCTCTACCTTCTTCTTGATGAGCTTTATCAAGGTCTTGTTACTAGATTCAGCTTGACCATTGGCTTGAGCATAATATGGAGATGAATTGAGAAGCTTAATACCATAGGAATTAACAAATTCACGCACCTCTTTGGATATGAATGAAGTCCCTTGATCCGTAGTCAAAGTTTGCGGAATACCAAACCTATGTATAATATTTTCTCTGATAAACTCAATCACCTCTCTATGTGTCATATTCTTCAAATGAACTGCTTCCATCCACTTGGTGAAATAATCAGTTGCCACAATCACAAAACAATGACCTTTTGTCGAAGGAGGATGAATTTTGCCAACAAAATCTAAACCCCATCCCCGGAAGGGCCAAGGTTTAATAACCGGATGCATCAATGCCGCAGGTACCAACTGAATATCTCCATGTTTCTGACACTCCTCACATCAAGTAGTATTTAAAACAATCGGCTATCATATTGGGCCAATAGAAACAAGCTCGTCTAAGGAGCCACTTCATCTTGGGAGCCGATTGATGAGTACCACAAATCCCTTCATGAACTTCTGCCATAGCCAACCTAGCTTGGTCAGGACCCAAACATTTCAGAAGCAAACCATCAATAGTCCGACGATATAACTCATCACCATCCAAAACGAACTTGAGAGCCCATCGTCGAATTTTTCTGTCAACTGTACTGCTAGGATTTTGCAAATAACTAACCAAAGGCTTCCTCCAATCATCCACTTCGTCTTGATTGCAAATAACAGCCGAAGCAGCATCTTTACCAGGCAACCGGTCAGACCGGTCTTCGAAAGCGGTCAGACCGGTCTTCGAAAGCGGTCAGACCGGTTGAACCGGTCAGACCGGTCTAAGGAAGCGGTGCGACCGGTTCCTCCTGAACAGAACACTCGGCTTCTAAAAACATCGGTTTTGTTCTTGAAAATTTCTTCTCTGAACGTTATAACCAGATGCTTGCTGAGCCAGAGCATTTGCCTTTGGATTTCTTTCTCGTGGTACATGACGAATCACAAATTCATTTAAGTAAGATATAATATCGAAGCATCTATCGAGATAGGCATTCAAAAATTCATCTAAGCATTGACATACCTTAGAAACTTGCTGTACCACCAGTAAAGAATCACCATAAGCTTCTACATGCTTTACTCCCATGTCATGCAAAATTTCCAACCCGAATAGAAGAGCTTCATACTCGACTTGGTTATTAGTACATTTATGATCTAATCGGTTAAGTGCTTCAAAAACAGCCCCATGTGGAGAAGTAATAACAATTCCAACACCACAACCACTCTTGCAAACCGATCCATCAAAATGCAACTTCCATGGAGTAAAAGTAACATAACCGACATCTAAATCAAGTTGCTTATCTATTCTATGTCCAACAATAAAGTCGGCTACTATTTGACCTTTCATTGAAGTTAATGGCTCACAATGCAAATCATATTCAACCAAAGCATAAGCCCATTTGCCGACTCTACCACTTAAGATTGGTTTGTGCAACATGTATTTGATTATGTCGGTTTGACATGCTACTATACAAGTATTTGGTAAAAGATAATGCCTTAACTTGATACAAGTATGATATAATGATAAACATAACTTTTCGATAAAGGTGTACCTTGTTTCGGCATCCAATAATCTTCTACTCTCGTATGCAACCACATGTTCCTTTCCTTCGGTTTCTTGAGTCAAAACACCTCCAATGACATTTTCTTCCGCCGCCACATACAACTTGAATGGAATCCCACTCTTTGGTGCTTGAAGAACGGGTGGCGAAGATAAATATTGCTTGATCTCATCAAATGCCTCTTGTTGTTTTGCCCCCCAAGTAAAATCAATGTCATTCTTCAACCGAAGTAAAGGAGTAAAGGCATTCACCTTCCCGGACAAATTACAAATGAATCTTCTCAAGTAATTTACTTTGCCCAAAAACCTTTGCAACTCTTTCTTGCAAGTAGGAGCCTTTACATTGTTAATAGCTTCAATCTTTTTAGGATCTATTTCTATGCCCTTTTCATGCACAACAAATCCCAAGAACTTTCCAGCCGATACACCAAAAGCACATTTGAGTGGATTCATTTTCAATTTATATCGACGCATTCTTTCAAATGCAAGCCTTAAATCAGCCAAATGAGAATCTACTCCAGCCGATTTGACAACAATATCATCAATATAAACTTCTATAATGCCAAGCAAGTCATGAAAAATCAAATTCATAGCCCTTTGATATGTAGCACCAGCATTCTTCAAACCAAAAGTCATCACTACCCACTCAAATAGACCAACAAAACCCGGACATAGAAAGGCCGTTTTGGCTATATCCTCTTCGGCCATAAATATTTGATTACAACCAGCATTACCATCAAGAAAGCTAAGAATTCTATGTCCAGATGCAGCATTAACAAGAAAATCGGCTATAGGCATAGGATATTCATCTTTAGGAGTAGCTCTATTAAGATCTCTAAAATCAATGCAAACACGAAGCTTTTTTGTTCCTTTCTTTTCAACAGGCACGATATTAGAGATCCAATTAGCATATCGACAAGGTCTAATAAATTTAGCATCTAGCAACCGATTGATTTCTTCTTTCACTCGGTCATAAATATCAGGATTAAAGTTTCTGCGAGATTGTTTAAAAGGTCTAAAACCAGGTTTAATAGGTAAACGATGTTCAACCAAATCACGACTTAAACCAGGCATTTCATTGTAACTCCATGCAAAACAATCAACATACTCCTTTAATAACTTTATTAACTCGGATTTAAACAAAGGATCAAGATTCTTGTTTACAAATGTCGGCCTAGGCATAGTACCATCACCAATATCTACCTCCTCTAGAGGATCAGCCGACGTAAACCCTTGTCCTAACTTGCTTAAATCATCAAAATCTTCAATGGCCTCACACATATCGTTCTTATGCGCCCGATAGTGTTCACACCTCTGCTGTAACCACTCTAGATTTGGATCCATCAAATTACAAGAGATGGTATAGCCAGATCTCCGATCGGCCTCATAACAGCAGTAGCAAAACCATCTTTAGTGCAACCAATGATCTCACAACCAGATAAATCTAAACCAGATAAGCACTTAAGATTTTCAAGACCATCCATAGTAGAACTATCGACCACTGCAACACAAGCCGATGTATCTCCATGAACGACCTCTACTTCATCATCTATCCATTGAATTAGAAATTGATGCAAAGTAGAAGGTACACATTGGTTTGCATGAATCCAATCACGACCAAGGATTAAACTGTAGTTACCTTGTGTCTCAGCGACGAAGAATGCAGTAGCCAAAGTCTTGCTTCCAATAGTGAGCTCCATAGAAGCAACTCCCTTGGCGCCCATGGGTTCGCCTCCTCCAACGCCGCTGATGGTCATGTTGGCCTTGATCAATTCTTCATCTGAACCTCCCAGCTTCTTGAACAGAGAGTATGGCATCAAATTGACTATCGCCCCTCCATCCACTAGCATGTGAGAGATAGGCCTTCCATTGATATGACCCTTCATGTACAAAGCCTTCAGATGAGTTTCAGTAGCTTTAGGCTTCTGGAAAATAGCTTCCTTTGGTCCAAAATCAAGATGAGAGATGCTTTCCTCTGATAACACATAACCATCCATAGACATATGAATTACATTAAGCTCAAAATTCATGCGTTCAGGAGAAAAACCATAATCAACAAGTTCTTCATTGTCCTCTGAAGTAGATACCGATGATAACTTGTCATCACAAACCAAAGGAGTAGAAGAAGAAAAATCGGGCGGCGCATCGGGCAAAGCGGTCTGACCGCTTTCGTCAACCGGTCTGACCAGTTCAACCGGTCTGACCGACTCCTCAACCGGTCTGACCGGTTCTGTCTGGGAGCTGGTCTTGGCTTTCCACTCTTTCCCTTGTGGAATCATGGGCCTGTACTTGTTGAATGCTTCGTCTCTCTGTTTCTCCAGTTCTTTCTCCTTCATCTCCTGAAACCTCAAACGCTGAAGCTTCCTCCTTTGAGTACGAGATAAACCGGGAGGACACCATCTTGGTAAAAAGTATTTGGAATTAGAATTACTTCCACTGGCCTCATGATCATTATCAGAAACAGATCCCTTCTGAATAGGTGTCTCAACCTTATTGTCTATGACAATCGGTCCTTTGTCACCGTCTCCAAGGGGAACGTTTATCAACCCAATTTGAATAACATCTTGATTTGTAGTTCTTTCTGGGTCAATATCCATCTTATGCACCTCCTCCTTCTGCTTTGGCTTGTAAACTTGCTTCATAGGAGGCGTTGCCGATTTCCTAGGGAAACCGGTCTGACCGGGTTGTGAAACCGGTCTGACCGGTTGGGTCTGGTGACCCTGACCAGATTGGCGAAGTGTCAAACGGTCCTGTTTAGGCCTTGAGATCCTGTCCAACACTGGCCTTCGTGGTCCTCCCCATCCATGTTGGAAAGGCTGCTGATACGGCACCCACATCACCCCATTATTATCATAAATTGGACGAGGCGGATATGAACTTGATGCCTCCCATTGTGGAACAAAATTCCTCTTTGGTTGAGAACATTCTTCTTGATGCGGAGGCACTCTCATTCTCTTTTTTACTGGCCGATCGCTTGTAACGGCCTTTTGCTTGGAGTACTTGTCAAATAGCATATCAAAGGTGACCTTTGGCCTAAGAGTACTCCCCTGATTCTTTGCAACATTGAGCTTCCAGTTTCCAATCTCCGGACGGCTTGGTTTGATCATCTTTGGACGACTCTGGGGAAAACCGGTCTGACCGCTTTCCCCAACCGGTCTGACCGGTTTGTCCTGTACAGGCTCAAACGGTCTCTGCTCGGCGGGAACGGACGACCCTTGCCCCCCATGTCCAAAGGCTTTCACAGTAACTTTGAATGTCTTCCTGCCATCTGGAGTTTTCTCACATGCAACTTCTCGAATCAACTCTTTTCCCCTCAAATCAGGCTTTGCTTCACCAATCACAACATTCTTCCCTTTGGTTGCTTCGGCTTGATGTGGCCGAACCAATACCTTAGACTACTGTAAGTCCATAGTATTGACAGGGAAAGGAGTTTTGTCCACTTGCATCTCATGAAATGTCAAACGACCTTCATTCATGGCCGATTGAACCTGTCGACGAAACACATTGCAATCATTAGTGGCATGAGAATAAGTACTATGAAATTTGCAATATGCACGCCTTTTCAATTCTTCAAGTGGAGGTAATTTATGAGATAATTTAATATTTCCAGATTTAAGCAATTCATCAAAGATACGATCGCACTTGGAAACATCAAATGTAAACTTAACTTCTTCTTGCCGACCTTTGCTAGCCGGCTTAAGTGATGTACAAGAATAAGTTTTTTCTTTAGAGAGTCATACAAATTCAGCAGCAAGTACTTCTTTATCACTATCACTTGAATTATCAGAATCATAGTCAATCATATGAACATTGGAACGACGTGATCTAGAAGTATCTCTTTCTTTTTCCTTATTCATTCGGTTTTCAACAACTAAAGCTCTAATTTGAACTTGTGCAACCGAAAGAAAATCGGAACCCTCTATTCTATCTCTTATGGACGACCTTAAACCCTTTAAGCAAATATCAGCAAGGTCCATATCAGTGATTGACAAATTGAAACAACGGTTCTTAGTTTCTTTAAATCTCTTAATGTAAGCAGAAACAGTTTCATCTCTACTTTGCCTAACCGATGTCAAATCTGTCAATTTCAATTGCAAGCTCCCACTATAAAAGTGATCATGAAATTTACGCTCTAACATATCCCAAGATATAATAGAACCAGGAGCAAGCGAAGAAAACCAAGCAAAAGCGGTACTAGTTAAAGATAAAGAGAATAAACGCACTTTAAGAGCATTATATGTACCCGCTTCTCCTAGTTGAGCTATGTATTGACTAATATGTTCCCACGTGGTTCGGTCATCATCTCCACTAAATTTGATCAAATCAGGCATACGCCAACCACGTGGAAGAGGAAAATTATCAAACTCAGCATCATATGGTTTTTGATACAAATTCGTGTTACCAATATCAACACCAAGTTTAGTTTTTACCACATTAGCCAAATCTTCTCTAAATTTATTAAATTCAGCCCAGTTAAGATTATTTGGCTGTTGTGGTTGCACACTCTCCAAATTCATTTTATTTAAGTAGGGAGCAATCTTAGCTTGAGCTAGCCTATAACTTTCAAACATATCATCAGGTATAACATTTCTTTGAGCAGATGTGTTGGTTGTTGTACTAAATTGAGGCTTAGCAGTACCCAAAGTATTAGTGTGAGCATAAACCATTGAATTAGGCAAAACAGAAAGCGGCATAGGTTGCTCATGCACTAATTCAAGCGCATTGGTCAGACCGGTCTGACCGGTTCCCTGATCCGGTCTGACCGGTTTGGCCATGTTTGGCCCAGTCGGTTGGAACGGCAGGGATTGACCAATGGCAAATTCAGGTGGCATACCATACATATATTTTTCAGTGTTAACATTAGGTATGGGTGACAAGCTAGGAAAAACTCACCCACTAGTATTAATTTTAGGAACGCTACCACTAGTTTCATTGTTGTTAAAGAAAGTAGTAGTCCTATCTTTTTCAAGATCCTCTAAACGTTCTAAACGAGCAATATATGAGGCGAGCAATTCATCACTTTCTACACTATTTTTAGGAACAGTAGTAGAAGGCGTCTTTTGTGATTTACTTATAGTGGGTATTACCTCAACTTGATTGTCGTTTAACTTGATCGCCGGTAGCTCAAATTCTTCTACTCTTGCTACCTTGCCATGACGATCTTTCTTGACGCCAGCCAAAAATTGTGTCTTCATGAAATTTTGTAGCGCCTCAAATTTCTTCTGCTCCTCCGGAGTAAGATCTTCCAATGAAGCCGTGATGATGTTATCCATATCAAGATCACATCGAGATCTCATCTTGTCTGGAGCTTAGATTGAACGGTCTTTGAAAACCAGATCTTCTATAAGTCCCCAGCGGAGTCGCCAAAAGTGTGTTGACGCTTTTTCTGGTCAACACACGCGAGCGCCGAATCGCGCAACGAACGAAACGATGAACTCGCCGCAGCCCCGCCTAAACCAGTCAGACCGGTTTAGGGATCCGGTCAGACCGGTTCCTGTCGAGGGCTTCGGGATGAACCTAGAATCACCACCTCGGGAGGGACCCCGTCGGAGATGGCGCGCCTAGGGTTGTTCTGAGATCGGTCAGGCCACTCAGAACCTCCTTGAACGCCGTAGAGACAAACAAGGAAAGCAAAGGGGTTGGAAAAGCTAGGGTTTGGAGATAAAAAGTAGAAAGATAATATTTGATCGATTGGATGATGACTCTCAACCGGCCACGGCCCTTTATATTTATAGGGTGGGGAAGTCTTGCCCCGCAAGGAGTCCTTCTACAATTTGGAAACGACTAGGACTCCTAATTCTACTCTAACTCGGAGTCAAACCGGTCAGACCGCTTTGGCAAACCGGTCAGACCGGTTTGGCTGTTGCCAGATCAGCTACAGGAAAACCGGTCTGACCGCCTCCTAAAACCGGTCTGACCGGTTGCACTCGACCTGATGGGTAGCTGCCAATTTTGGGTGCGAACATTTAGGATACCAAATACTAATGTGAGCCTCTCACTGTGGTAGAATAAGGTCCTGCCCTTTATCTTCCTCATCATGCAACCTTCCTTCCATATCTTCTGATAGTGCATAGAGCAGCCAATGCAAAAGAATGGGTTGCAACTTTGTCATGTCTAGAGAGGCTCACTAAAAGCTTCCTCTGTCCCTTTTGATGAATGCAACTGTTCAGGTGGGCTGCTTGGGCCCCATTGATTCCTCAAAAAAAAAGGAGAGGCTATCTACAACCCAACATCTGTTTCCTTTTATTCAGTTTGAGGACAAGTCCCCGTTATATGAAGTTGTAGAGTGAACTGTTACCTCCGAGCTGTGTTTGAGGAAGAAGAGGTTGATCAAGCATTTATGTTGCTCGATCTGTTTGCTGATGTTGCGGTTGCAATTGCTGCTGCAATGGGCAACCAGAAAGGAGCTAGTATCCAGAAGACAGTCGTCAGTGCTTGCAGGGCAAACATTTTCCTATGGCCAAGCAGACAAGAATTTAGTACCTGATAGAGTGATAGTCAACAATGACAATGAACACTGTTTAGTGACACTAACCTTTCAGTGGCAATTACAGGATGCATGTAATATGCAACAGCACAGCTGCAATTGACAGTTCAGGTATATATCCCAAGTGACAAATAGGTATACATGCATGCACAATAAGGCGTTGTTTAGATCTCAAATTCTACCCCCAAAGTTCACTATGCAAAAAGAATATTCACATCACATCAAAATGTCATAGCATGCATGGAGTACTAAATGTAGATAAAATCAAAAACTAATTGCACAGTTTTATTATATTCTACGAGACGAACATTTTGAGCCTAATTAATCAATTTTTGGATAATTTTTCACACATACAAATGAAATGCTACAGTGACGCGCATACACCTCAAAAGACCAAAGTTTGGCTCCAAATTCGGGAACTAAACGAGGCTGCGCAGGGTTTTAGTCAGACAACGACGCAACCATACCTCCAAAAGTGCAACAACCCTTTCAGACGGGCAGTTACTGAAATAGTAAATCCCAGCACACCACATGCTACCTTTGTTTATGTACACAACACACAGATTGGGATGTTAATGCTGCTTGAGCATGTCACAGGGTTGATATATGGCTGGGAATTTTCTTCTCCTTTTCTTGCAATATAATGATGACCCACAATGAATAAAGCACAATGCAATCAAACTTTCTTCTCCACGCACACCCAAATGATATTCCCAGCATGGAATTACCCGAAACGCAGCAGCAATCCCAAATCTTAGCAGAAACATGGAATATGACAGCAAATTACATGCAAACATTCATCAAGTATCTTAGTAACAGATATTGCAATCTGGAATATGGTCATACAAGAATGTGGAAACATGCATAAGTATCTTGGGAGAGAAAAGGAAAATATAATTCTCTTTAATGTACATCTGACGTGTATGCAGAAAGTACCAGTTGGATTTTACAGGAAGCATTCAGCTTTGGTTCAGCAAACCATGGTACACAGATTAGCAAGCATTACAAGAGGTACTTTGGTTCCCATCATCATTGGAACTTCATGGTATCATTACAAGCAAAGCACTTTAAAACTGCTTCATCACAAGATAGGTAGCCATTTGCCTAGTGCACATGACGACAGACTGAGAGTACTCTCAGATTCCCTCATGGTGCTCAGATGCCTATATGGGAGTCTCCCTGACCAAATGAAACATATCAAAGGTCAAAACCAAACCTTTTGCTGGTGCACTCCTCTGGTGCCGACAGAAGAAGTATTAAGCTAAGATAATGAATAACTGTGTGGTACTGTAAACATGCAAAATAAGAATCCAGTATTTATTACCTCTACCTAGCTAATACCAGATCAATTCAATCAGAATATAGAATATCAGTTAAATTGTGTCTTCAATCGAGTGAATTTGCAGTCTCAGAAACAAGTTGCAGAGTTGAGCAACTTCATATATGATAATAACAGTAATCACACCATCAGTCCAGTGTGATCAATTTCCACCTATTGATCAAACCTAAACAGTCCCCTGAAATATGTCCTTGTCTACACACATCAAAGCTGTGTAACAGAGCTGTTCAGCAGATAATCAAAGCATATTACCTTAAACGGCAACAAATAAGAGTGACAATTCAAGACCTCAAATGCTTCTGGGCGTGAATTACTATTGTTCACAATCGCAAGGAAGCATACCTGAAGTTATCCCTGGAATCGAAGGCTTCCTAATTATACTGATTAATGACTACAGTAGTTGCCAAAACATGCAGCACTAAACCCTGAAGCTCTAACCCGTGCAGAATGCACGAACCCGTGCAAACTGCTCCACCCAAACAGGCAGCACGGCAACATGATCATGGTTTCCTGGGAAGTTCAAACACAGCAGCCAGAAGGCTACATCCAATCCAATCCAAACACCAGACTCCCGTTCGGAGCACTCACCCTGCCCGATCACGCGATCAACGGAGTAACAAGCCAGCTAATCACGCCGGCCGCTACAGCAAGTTGGCATACGCCGAAGCCCGAATCGAGGGAGCGCGTGACACGGATGAAGTTAATTTAGTCGAGGGGAGGCGGTAGGATCGGCACCTGAGAGCCCCGGACCTAGGCGTAGGCGGCGGCGCGCGGGTCGCCGTGCGATTCTTCGGGGAAGCAGTTGCAGCAGTAGCAGCCACAGAAGCAGCGGCACCACCGGCGGAAGCAGCGGCAGTAGCACCACCGCGCCCGCGTCCTCCCCGACGCCGACGCGCCACTCGAGTAGTCCATCGGAACTAAGAGAGAAATAGAGTAGTTGGGAATCGGGATGGGATAGTAACGAACGTACAGAGCAGAGCAGAGCGGAGCGGAGGGAGAGGAGAGACTTTGGAAGGGCCTCGATCTGAGCCTCAGGGTAAGTGGAAGAAGATGCTTTCCTTCGGCCGGCAGGTGGATTCGGTATGTCTTCCCTTCTCGAAGCCGTCAGCAGGATTACTAGACATCTACAACTGTGAATCGTGTGGGTGGATCAAAAGTACTGCTTCTTGCTGTTTCTCAGCAGCAGCATTCAGCAATCATCTGCTCCCACCTGGTACGACTCCTTCCCACCTGCACCATCACCGGGCTTCAACTCTGAATTTGCCAATTAAAAGGTCCCATGGTTACATACATCATCAAATTTAACACAAGATTGACTGTTACTTATGATTTATCCTCCAGTGAGCTCTTTCATGATTCCATGCGAGCATGTCATTATGGTGGCTCCAGGCCTCAAATCAAGTTGTTTGGCAGGGGATAACTTGAGCCAAGGCTCAGAAGATGAAATCCAGGATCACAATGAGCGGTGCCAAATATAAGAAACCAACCCCAGCAATTTGACCGGTCCTTTGTTTCTGAGTTCTGACTTCTGAGTGCCAAACATTGGGACTCCAAACTGCACGAGGTAGGGGAGGCAGGAACTTTCTAAGGAAATGATCAGACTCAGACATCCTCCACAGACATTGGTTATCAGTTTATCACAAAATACAGATTGCACCAGCACTCCATGCAGTATCAGATTCTGTTCTCAGTGAAATTCAGTCTCACATAGAGACCAGCACAGGGAACCTAGTAGCAAGACAAAGTGACTCGTCAAGAGTATCACTGAAGAACAAACGAAAGAACCATTATTTCGTCAGAAATTCACCCTTCAATCAACGACCTTCAGAAAACAGAAACGAGAAAAAAAAGAAATGGTTGAAGCCATTTACATGTTAACAAAATCCTAAAAATGTTCACTGTTTCACATAAACAGAACGGTATTCATGATATATGATATTGGGACAAAATAGAATGAGTGTATGGCTGAGAAATTTTACCAGTGTTTCTTTTATCCTCCACATCCACCTTGGTTGTAACAGACATGTCTGGTCTGATAATCCTTTTCAGTTGCCGTTTTCAGATTGATGTTGATAACCATGCCATACCCAGTAGTAACATTTTCACCAGTAGTCATTGCAGGAGCAAACCCCATCACGGAACAAGTGAAAGCGATGGCGGTCACGCACAATGATCTCACGCTGGTAGAGCTTGGACACAAGTTTGGCATGCACATGGCAGTCACGGCACACTCGAAGGTTCTTGACTATACGAATAGGCATGTCACCGGGAATGTTTAGGATACCAAATGCTAATGCAAGCCTCTCACTATGGTAGGATAAGGTACTGCCCTTATCTTCCTCGTCATCCATGTCCATAAGCACTTGGCTGGTATTCTTGACATAGCCAATCAGTTGTAACCTCTGTTCCATATCTTCCAATAATGAATAGATCAGCCTTGTTTGAGGGTGTCTAGTATCACCTGATCTGAACTCATGGACCAAACCATTCCACTCTATAAAGCTCAAGCCTGTCTCCTTCTTGGCTCCCCTCTCCTCCATCATCTGCCGAACAGCTTTTGCATCTTCCCATAAACCATTGACTGCATATAGATTAAACAGAACAACATAACGCCCACCATCATCAGGCTCTAGCTCAATAAGTTTCTTTCCTACACGTTTGCCCACAGCAATGTTATTATGCATCAGGCATGATGACATTAGGGCCCCCCACTGTGATGCATGTGGTTCCATTGGCATGTCCAGTAACACGGCTTCGGCTTCTTCCATGAGCCCTGCACGTCCAAGGAGATCAGCCAAGCAACCATAGTGTTCCCTCCGTGGTTTAACGCCATGGTCCTGCATGGACCTGAAAACCTCCTTTCCTTCATCGGCATGCCCTGTGTGGGTGCAGGCGCACAAAACAGCAATGAATGTTGACTCATTTGGCACAAAGCCCTTCTCAAGCATCCTTCTGAACAACTCAATTGCACGCTTTCCATGGCCATTCATTGCAAGCCCGCCAATCATTGCATTCCACAACACCACATCGTGGCTCCGAACTTCGTTAAAGACCCGCCATGCCTCCTCCATGCACCCACACTTGCAATACATATCCACAAGCGCTGTCTCAAGCATGACATTCCATGTCCTCCTCCCAAACTCCTCTGCTTCCAGATACCTATGAACCCACCGCCCCCTCTCTAAAGCACCCAGATGTGCGCAAGCCTTGAGCAGGCTAACCAGCACCACAGCGTCCGGCCTAAACCCCTCCTCCATCATCCGATCGAATACCTTCAGCGCCTCGCTGAAGTCCTCCATGCGCACGGACGCATCCACCATCGCGCTCCAGGAAACCAGGCTCCTCTCGGGCATTCTGACGAACATCTCACGCGCGGCCTCCAGGTCCCCGCTCTTGCCGTACCCCGACACCATCGTGTTCCAGGAGACGGTGTCCAGCGCGGCGGCGCCGGTCGCATCGAACACCCTACGCGCGTCGGGGAGGAGGCCGAGCACGCAGTAGAGCTTGAGGAGGCAGTTGGTGACGACAGTATGCGCGAGCACGCCGCACTTGAGCGCCTGCGCGTGCGCGAGGCCGGCGGCGGCGAGGCGATCGCATCCGTCTCCGCCCATGGCTGGTGAGGGAGAGCGGGGCAAGGAGGAGGCAAGGGAGGCGAGGAGGAGGGAGAAGGTGTAGGGGGTCGGCGAGGCGGCAGCGCGGATGCGGGAGTAGAGGGAGAGCGCGGCGGCCGCTGGGGCGCCCCGGCGCGCGAGAGCGGCGTGTAGCGCGCACCCCCGGGATGGCGCCGTTGAGAAACTGGCGGCAGCGGCGGCGGCGGGTCGGAACCCGACGAGTGCCGCGAGGAGGCGGAGGCGGTGGCGACGGGCGGCCATGGGAATCGGGAGCCGGGAGCGAGCTCGAACCGGACCACCTCCGCTTTGGTTTTGAAATAGCCTGGCGAGACGCGCGCGCTGGTGGGTACAAGGGGTTTGCTTGTCTGCAAAACAAAATCCAAATATGCAGTATGTTTAACCCACCCACAAAATATCGCACAGCGGAACAATTGTTGAGGAACATTTAGACATGGGAATTTAAATATTTTCATGCGGAAAATGTAAACATTTTCCCAAAAAAAATCCTGATTCATGTGGAAATCTAAACGTTTTCTCTAAAATCTAAATTCCTGCAAGATTCATAAGATCTCAATGTTTGGGTTTAATTTAGAATGTTTGTACACTAAAGTAAAAATGCTACTGACATCATATTAACATCAATTGAAGTTTCGTGTCAATTTGGTTCGTCTAACTGCAAAGGGGATTTTGCCATGTTATGCACTTATGTCCATTTGATTTCTCGGTATTTTTACGATGTGTTGGGACCATAGTTCGAAATAGTGACCCAAGGGGTTTAGCCGATAGACTTTAAAGTAGCTAATAATGGACTAAATGAGGCTATAGCAGATTATAGAGGCTACACAAATAGCAATACTCTCCCTCGAATAACCGTAGCAGGCTATAACGGAAGATTTAAAACATTGGTTGGACTTTCACTAGTTTTATTTTTTCCAAAAAAAAATCTCATAACTTTGCAAAATAACGTTATAATTAATTAATGACCCAAGTAAGTTTTGCAGGGATTTGCTTGGTAGCATTTCATAAATCATCCCAGGTGGGCATACTGTCAGATTTCATTTTTTGTAACAACTTACAGTTCGTGCATTTTATACAAGAAATACTAATCTAAAAAATGCACAACTGCACACGTGACAAGCCTAAGGCAGAAAATGACTGGTCTTTTGGAGTTGTGCTTATATCGTCAAACATATGGTGATATGAATGTTACAGTGTATACCCTTAAATACAAGTTCCAATAGGTTCAAGGATAACAATTGTGTTATATACTAGAGCTACTACTCAACAACTACAACCGCTGCTATATAACTAATCCAACATGAAAATTTGTCATCGCCCGAAGCGAGATCAAAGAGAAACAAAAAGGGCAAGCAGCTCATCCCAAAGAATCATATATCCCCTCATATATTCCACAAAAACGCCCTGGCTTCTTGGCCGTAGGATAGACGAATGAATGATCATCAAAGAAACAAGGCTCTCCGGTATGCACTTTCTCCCAGTTTCCCCACTAGTCCGGATTGGGTTGGCATTTTCTTCATTTAGTCACACTTTATATTCCTGTAGATCCTCCTCACGAACAATGTTGATCCAAGATATCCTACGGCACCTGGATAAAAGAACCAAACAATATTAATTGAAATCACACTGGAGTTTGTACATCACGAGAGCAGAAGAGCTTACCACATAGTGTTCCTAAACCTAGGCAGAACATTAGAGTGTAGCCGAAGTAGAAGCTCGTCTGGAAGAATCCAGACATCTTGGTCTTCATGTGGTAATAATATACGGAGTAGAGGTAAACATACACAGCAGTGGAGGCAGCAGAGAAGAATGAAGTCCACTGCCAGTGGTAGTTCTCGGCATTTAGCAAGAAATATGTACTGACAATTGTTACACAGATGGTTACAATTATGAGGATCAGAAAGACCAGTAGCATGAACCCATAAACATAGTACACCTGTCAACATTGATCAAAAAGGAAGAGGCATCAGAGTTTACTCCTATGCCTCCTTAGTAATGAAACATGACGATGAACAAAACAAGGTTAGTCTTCCATACCTTATAGTTCCAAAATGATGTGAAGACAAAGTACATCTCGATGAATATACTACCAAAAGGAAGCAGTCCTCCCATAAGGGCAATGACAGATGGTGTGAGGTACCATTTCTTCTCAGGAATGGGACGAGGGATAGTCTTTACTCTGCATGGATTGTTTGGGGCGCCACTCCAGTTTCTACCAACAACGGTTCCCAAAAGGGCAAGGGGGAAAGAGATGAAGGCCCACAGGATGAAAACAACCACCATTGTACCGAATGGTATGGCAGCCAATGATCCGTAGAATATCGCAATAGTGTTAAGCACTAGGCCAATTCCAAAGCACATAAATGGGAAAAGTGATGCTGTCATGGCCATTGCCTTGATCCAGTTTTTCCCTGCTCATGAAAAAGGATTTAAACAAGTGATAACCTCATAGGAAACATAGGTACACAATCCCATTTGACATGAAAAATAAGCCCATACCCCCATGCCGTGAGTATAGTGCACCACTGACGTATCCAGAGATGAATGAAGTAAGAGCATAGCAAACAATGAATGTTGTGACAATAGCTCCTCGCCTGGAAGAATAAGAACACATGGTGAATAACATTTTTGTGTGGCATAACACAGTACAGTCAGTGGCGGAGGACAGATAAATGTTGAGGTATGGCGCAGGTGAACCGACAAAGCTACAAAGCCTCAATTCATGACGGCAGTGCAGAGAAAACACTGAAGAAAAAGCAGCATGCTAGTGGGGACGGGTTACTCCTGACAAAACAAGGTATGGCAATGGCCATACCTTGCCATATCGGGAGCTCCGCCACTGAGTACAGTTATCTAGAAGAAAACCAAGTAGAATTAGCATGCTTTGTAATAAAATTGCAAAGTTTCTTATGACAGATAGATAAAATGTCACAATTCTGAATATACATAAGCACCAACAATTATCGGGATTATGATGGGGCGCAAGGTTTTCCAAAGGACCACTTCAAGTAGTTAAAATGCAAGGTAATAGAACAAGGAAATGAGTCTGGAATTAGTGAGAAGAGTCTCCAAACATTTGGGATGAGGCTGAGGAACAAAAACAACAAAATTATACTGCATAAAGGTTCCATTTCTAGGAAAATATGATTTAGTATGTCTTATGTTTATAACATCAATTATATATGACCTTTGGAATGGACTTTGGAATGGAGAAGTATCAAGAAACAAGGCCAATCCATGCAGCTTCATTACAATGCTGGCTTTACTAGAAGCTGCTTGTGCAAAGGTATTATATGAAGCAACATTGTAAATTAAGCGCATACCCAATGTACAACATTCCGATGATTGCCAGCAAAATTACTAGCAGAATGAGTGCTGCCAACTGTGTGCCAATACCAACAAGAGAAGAAAGAAGAACTAGATTTCTAGGAGGCCTGAAAACATCACCATGTACAAGCTTCCATCCAGATTCTTCATTGACATCTCTTTCCTGATATGTGTTAAATATATCAGCAAAAGGTGCAGTAAGTAAAATAACTGAATTCTTCAAAAAATTACTGGAAGAACAGTATATACATATCATCTGTATAGAGAATCACCAGAGTTTCAATATCATCATCA
This sequence comes from Echinochloa phyllopogon, assembly GCA_033239725.1. NCBI lineage: Eukaryota > Viridiplantae > Streptophyta > Magnoliopsida > Poales > Poaceae > Echinochloa > Echinochloa phyllopogon. The sequence goes on along the minus strand of BTCW01000010.1, from coordinate 41,051,673 downwards.
TCACGAGCATATTTTGCATAATCATTTCTTAGAGTCCGCATCAATATCATTGACACTAGTCCAGTGAGAAAGATAACCATCATGAAAGAGTTGAAAATTGAGAACCAGTGAATCTGCAATTACAAGCAATATCCATGATCAGGGAAATGGCTAAATTTAGAAGATATGCTGCACATCCATTCAAATATATCGGACACAGTTAAAGGAAAATGCTTATATACTGAAAAATCAGTATTGTGATTCCCAAGAGCCAAGCTACAAAGATTTGCTTTAATTGCAAAATCATATAACAATTACCTGGTGTTCAAAGAAAGGATAGTCCAGGTACACATCAAATCGATGAGCAAATGTTATGTTTGTCGGTTCCCACTTGACAGAATATGTCATGTCCATTGCCTTATTCGCATCAATAAGCTTTGGACTTTCTTGAGTAAGATTAACATGGATAATCTGCAGGAATAGAGGTATCAAGGATGGTAACCAATAGCAATTATGTGAAAGGAAGTGATATAAGCTCGTGATAGACAAACACAAACCTGATTGTCATTGTATCTTATGACAATATTCTTGTGGGTGAAAAGAAAATATTTGTTATCATTGTTTCTGTCTGCCTCTCCAACAAAACCTGAAGATTTGAAAAGGATAAGCCGATAGAAGGTCTTAAAGAGAGCATATATATAAATAACAAAAGGACGAGCACACACATACCCCACAAAGGCAAATCATCTTGATTGCGGCACAATAGCAGATGGCAGCATATACAGAAAAGGAAATCAGTTTTAAGTCAATAGATCAAGCGCATAGAAATCTGATTATCAATTAAATCAGTGGTAGGCACATGATTTAATCTACTAAATGAAGAATAGATGCCTTACCGATGAAGAATTCAAACCAATATGAGTTTTCAATCGCATCCGATAATTGCTTGGCCTTGTCAGGATCAAGATCAAGAGAACAAATTGTGGCCTTATCGACATTCTCTGAGACAAAGCATGATAGTCAGTACACCTACTTTCCCACTTCGGTGTTAAAAGTACTGAAGCAGGAAAAATAGCAGTGCATAGCTCACTCACTCCTGAACTTTATGTCAATCTGGCTATTGATGAGTTCATTCCCACCGAGGACCTCGCCGAGCCCTCCCCACTTGTGCACATGGTTTTCTGTCGAATGGCAGAACGGGAGGCTGTAGTAGTTGTACGTCTCCTGCGGGTTGTTGTACGGGCCAACCTTGTTCACCCAGAGCGTCACAGCCTCATCTGCTTGGTACTGCAAGAAACAACAGCAGTGATCAAATTGGAGAATGAAACAACTCCCTGACGGAACCCTCTGTGGGTCTATCCATAATATAGGATGGGCAGAAAAGTTGTCAAATCACACAACTAGAGGCTAGGCATTGCAGACCAACTGCACTTGATATCACAATCAGTAGGTAGCGGAATGCAAGCAAGTCCTAAAATATGCAGTTCAAGGGGTTGGACGTATACAGGGTTAATAATCAACACAATGACTCCGCACTGCTGCTTCTCCCCCGCCCATTTCACTCCCACCCGCAATCCGCCACTGGCGCAGGTAAGATCTAGCAACCAAACGACGGGCTCGATCCCGCGCGCGTACTACCCAGAGATCCCGCCCGCCCGGGCCGGCGCCACGCAGATCTGACCCCGAGCGAGCGCGGATCTAGCGGCGGGAGAAACCTAGCAGCCGGACCGACTGGGGTGGCACAGCACCAGGGGTCTGGTTCTCCGACACGCACGCAGTTCGCTCGCTTCCGACGGACCGAGAGGTATGGGGGACGCGTCGGTCGGGTACCAACCTTGTGGTCGGAGTCGGAGGCGGCGGCGACGGGGAGGAGGACGAGGAGCGCGAGGGCGAGTGCGGCGCCGCCGGCGGAGGCCATTGGCGACGGGAACGGCCGGCCGGCGCGGGGCTCTGCTCGTCTCTGTTTTTTCTCCCCCTTGTGTTTGGAGAGGTGTGCGACGGAGGAGGGGGGCTACTGCTGCATGGCAGGTGGTCAGGCCAAGCGAAGCCGGAGGTTTTTGGCTGTTCCCAAACGTTGCCCTTAAGACTGGCCACAGCGTGGTGAAATAGCGATGCCTGAACTAGGAGAGAGAAAGTTCAGGCATCGATACAGCCACTGTGGGTACGGTGATTGAATGAAAAATTGAAGCGCGCGGTAGTCTTCGTGCCCCAATGCCCAGTAAATAGAATAATATTTTATAGTACATGGCAGTTGATTCAGTAACCGTTGCTAGCCATATGACCGTTGCCCACCTGCTCTATATATACACAAATGGTCACGTTCACCACACAAGCTACTACATACAAAATAAAACTTCTACAATCATGGACCCAAACACACAGCAGGCTTCAACATCTAGTTTCACAAATTTGTTGAACTCAAACTAGAGCTGAGACACACAACCAGATCCAAACATGCAGCACTACCCAAACTTCCACCAACAGCAGCACTCCATGAACTATCCACCCACAAATTTCCATGGTCATTACCCACACAGTTTCACCAATCCCTTTGCAGGTCCACCAAACTTTCCTCAGTTCCCAGCCACACCAGCAAACTACCATGGAGGTCCTTACCTAGGCAACATGGGGCAGTTCCAGCAAGGGATGCCTCCTGGTTTTGCATCCAATAGTCTAGCATCTCCAGTGGGATCTATGGCCTTCTTTGGAGCAAGTGGAGGCAGTGGCTCACGACGGGAAGATGTGTTCCATTTAGATAACTCTGACGAGTTGGCCCCACATTTTATTCGGCATCGGTGTCGACACTGCGTGGGTTTTGAGTTTCACGGCATCGGTGAGCTGGCGTCCAAACAGTTTCAAGCCCCGGCTACGCTGTGGCCAGTCTTAAATCCCAAATTCCATCCCCAAATTTCACTATGCAAAAAGAAGATTTCCATTACATTAAAATGTCATAACATGCATGGAGTACTAAATGTAGATGAAATCAAAAGGTAATTGTACGGTTTTGTTGTACTTTACGAGACGAACATTTTGAGCCTAAATAATCAATGTTTGGACAATTTTTCACAAATACAAACGAAATGCTACAGTGACGCAATGATTACGAAGTGACACTGTAGTCCCAAATTTGACCTCCCAAATTTGGGATCTAAACAAGGCTTTTCTCTCTCCAAACTTTACTATTCACATATCACATCAAATCACATCAAATCTCTCTCCTCATGCATGGAGCACTAAACGTGAGTAAATAAAAAAAACTAGTTGCATGGTTTTGATGTACACGACGAGACGAATCTTTTGAGCCTAGTTAGGTCATGGTAGGACAATGTTTACTACAAACAAACGAAAAATGCGTGCGCTACGGGGTGTCTGATGTGACTTTTTCGCCCCTATTTCACCCTCTTTTCAAGGAACTAGTATACCTCCGTATACGTGTACAACACGCTGTGCTGTTATTTTTTCTTGCGAAAAAAAAACACACGCTGTGCTGCTGTGCAGTCTGCACTCTGCGGTCTGCAGGGGGACACCGTCAGTTTTTTTCTTCTTTTTAACAATTTTTTCTTTGCAAAAAGGGTAATTTATTTATTTTTACTAATAACTGCCCATTTTCCCTCGTCCTTTCTTATATCAGAACCGTAGATAGGGTTTAGGCTGATCTTTCCTGTTGAGGTTGAAAGCTCTCGCATCAGAGCTAGTAGTACGCTCTATTTTCCAATACCTGTCAATTTTTACATTGGCTTTTGTCTTGTAAACATTTTCAATTCCAGAGAATTCTTTCATTGCCACCGGAAAATATACTCCATTCCCTCTATGTCATTGAAAATTAGATCATCCCCTTAGTGCCATTAGTTATATTTTCTCATCTCCTATATGTCATTGCCGTCACAATGCCATGAGAATGCTGTTAACTGAGAAGTGAAAGAACAATATTATCCCAACATAGAATAAAACATATTTCTGATATCACATCCCTTCCATGCCATCACATTATTCTTGAGATCTCATGATCATGTACTAGTACATGCTGGTCGCCAAATAACCGAATGTTGAATAGCGTTAACAGTGATATAGCTCTAGCGAAACATAAGGATGCCAAAGAGTCAAGGTACACTGAAAACGCAAATCCATGAGTTTGGATTATATTTTTCATGCATCACTGTGTATGCAAAGAAACAAAATATGAAAAAATTGACTAAGCATGCAATTACACAGAGGCTTTGTATTAGTATAAAGAATCCTACCAGACAGGCAAATAGAGAAAGCTTTTAGTAAGACAATGAACGATGTCAGTTTGGGGGTTCTTCGATGCAGGCACCAGCCCGCGCGGTCGCTCATGTCAAGTGAGCAAGGCCACGCGCCAGGGGTGCAGGGGGCACGCCGCGCCCTCGCGAGTCGCGAGAAAGCGGCGCGAGCCGCGGGCGGATGCGCTCGTCCGCGGGTCTGCACTGCCGGTCGTGGGATGGACCCTGGGTTTTAATACACTGGAATCGATTTTAGGACGAGGAAGAGGAAGAAGAGTGGCTGCAGATCGTGGTTAAGATAGAGAGGGGTAAAATCGGTAGAATAGAGAAAGATGAGTCGTTTTTTACGTCGTTATAGCGAGTTTCACGGTTAATAGCATAGAAGGGATGGAAACATATAACCAATGTTACTAAGAATGGTCTAACTTTTAATGGCATAAAAGGAATGTAATATATTTTTTGGTGGCAATGAAGAAATTCTCTCTTTCAATTCTCACATTCTTTTTGTCTAGTAATACGTCTTTACTATTTTATTTAGATAGCCCTATCAGGCATTTCACCAAATTTGCTTGGCGGATGTTATCTGTTTTATGGTAACAGCTTGCCTGGTGGTTCTACTACTCGTACGGGATTCGATCGGGAAGGCTCGTATGTTACTGAAGACTGAAACGGAGTGTTGCCTGAACAAAATGCTATACAGGTTCTACAAATAGCACATCTAGTGTACTCAGCGAGGAGAGAGCAGGCGGTGGATGCTGACGTGAAGGTGACCATGTGGATCTCGAAGCACGAAAAGTGCCCAGTCACTCACATGCAGGTGCACCGAGCACGGGAACGAGCAATACGCCACGTATATATGGATCCACGCCCCAGTCCCCGCGTTTTGCCCCTTTTTCACTCTCGCACGGCACGCGCCGTGCACTGGCCACTGGGCACCGTCAAGAACCTCACACAGCAGCAAAATTAAAATCTTTTCTACGGATCTTCTTCGCTTCGATCCCTTCTCCATCCTCTACGACGGCACCTCGCGGTCTCGTCTCGGGATCGGCGACGGTGCCGCGAGAGAGGGAGAGGGGAGATTCCGCCGGCCTCGCGTTCCGCAGGCTCGCTCTGCGTCGTCTTCTGACTTCTGAAAGCTCGCGTCGGCGTTGCTTGTCAACGAGTCTGGCGCGGTTTCGCAGAAAACAAAACGAGTCTGGCGCGTTTCTTTAGTGGTGTTTGACAAGGATAAAATTTAGTCCCTTAAATAAATGATAATCAGACATATTAAATATAAATTTATTTCAAAACTAATTGTATAAGTCATGTTTACTTCACGAGACGAATCAAGCCTAATTAAGATATAATTAATATATAATTATCATAGCATTACATTATCTAATTATGGACTAATTATGCTTAATAGATTCATCTCAGAATTTAGCCCTCGTTTATATGTAATGTGTTTTTTACTTAATCTATATTTAATACTTTTAACTAGGTATGTGTCCATGCCTTGGATATAAAAATAAATATCAATTTAATACCAGATACACGTCGGTCAACTAAGACATGCATATTCATTTATGATTCCTCATTGAAATCAGCAGTAAATAAAATCCTAATTTTGGAAAAAGTATACACATCCATTGAAAATAGTACTAAATTTTTTTGTGAGAAATAAGCTCCATGCAACAAACATATACTTTCAGCACACTGTGAGCCATTAGTGTCCAAACAATCAAAGCAGATAACTTGTTTAATATGCACTAATCTAACTAAGGATAAAAGACAATATCATTACATAAAGGACAGTGCATTAAACACAACGAGAGTATTATTATTCCAATATACTTCATCGTGAAAGCCATTTCAAAAATACGTAAGCCATCAATTCCACATGTAAAGCTGTAATTTAAAAGGAGAATATAAGAATCCACGACATTTGCTCACCGCCAAGCTCTTGCATGATAGTTGCAGGCTTCAAAGTAATACGGAATAATAACATCACTATACATCACCGCGTACATCAAGGAATTGATTGCAGGCGTTGTTTCTCTTTTTGACGGCGTGAAAATCGTAGGTCGTGGCGACGCGGGAGGCAGAACGATCGGGAGATCTGGCTGTAATATAAGCGCTATTACATTTAGTTAATTCTTTCAAAAATTTGGATGACATTAATATGGTAGCTCAAGGTGCAGATTAAATCAGATAATCAGTTAGCCAGATTCATCTAAGTGCCATGGCAACCGAAAAGGTTCACAAACACTATCCTAAACTGATTCACTTGGAGAGCACCGGAAAGTGACTGCTTAGGAGAAGAGAACACACAAATTTACTGAACTCTTACCATGAAAACTGATTCCCTAAAACATGAACATCACAGACCTAGCTTGCAAAACTTGGAAAGAAAAGTTGAACCCTCAGCTCTCTTGGCATTGGCAGCAAAACCCCACAATTACGCTTTCTTCTTGTAAGCAGCAGTACTCCACCGAGCCTCAAGCTCAAACTGATCGATCATTCCAGGGTGTCATGAAACTTGTTGTGCAGGTTCAGTCCCCATACCAGAAGCATGAACAGGAACTTAGGAAGGAAAGCCTGTCACTTACCAGGAGAGGAGGGTGCCGCACTACAATCCCATTGCTTGTGGCCGCTGTAAGCTCCCCATGCGGCCAGGGAACCGCCACTGTTGCATGACGGAGAAGCTACAACTATGCGAGGAGGCGACATTTTGAACTGCACAACAATAAAATAGTAAACAATCAAGATTTCAATTGTCATGCACAAGTTCAACATGATAGAACAAGAAAATCCCACATCCTGACATTAGCATAAACAGAGAGGAAAAGTTGTAAAAAAACACAACTGGTGCCAAGCAAGCCATGACAAGATGCTAGAATAATAATAGAAAACCTCACATGATTTTTTAAGTTTCTGCACTAAATAATTTTGCATATGTGCAGGCATCAGCACAATAACATTGATCTACCTCTTTCCTTCATTAAACGTCGTTAAAACCCAGTTGTAGGGAAGATTAGTATCAAACGGAGAAAAACACACACTACCCGCTGTGTGGGAATTCTACTGAGTAGTTAAAGAGATCCTCCTGAAATATAAGATTACACAGAGCCTAAGATCAGTTTGATATTAAGAAAACCATCAGTATAACTACAGCCTGAAAGTTATGTTGGTTAGTCCCACAGTCCAGAAAAGCATGAGGCATGCACTAATATTTACACCCCATATTTATTGACATATCATGGTGGCTATGTGCTAAATTTTCCCATAAAGAGCAGAGCAATTATTGCCAACCATAACTTCCTAAGCCCAATAAGGAAACAGAACAGTACAATGAATTAAATTACTCATTCAGTTAATTGAAAAAGTATTACTCCCCCCATTCCACAATATAAGCATTTGAAGCGTTCAAATGCAAAAAAATAGTAGAACTGCTAAGAGACCTCTATACCCCTCATTTTACACTACCCACCAACTCTCCACCCACCCCACCGACCTATTTAGTTTTGTCCTATCCCTAGAAATGCTTACATTTTTGCACAAAATTTGAACCCTATGTGAACCCTATATGCTACGGGCAACAAAATATTTATATTGCGATATACATCGGAATAAACATGACAATAATAATGTGAAAACAAATATAAATAATGGGAACACTAACATGAAGAATAAAAAATTGTATGACATGACCTCACAATAACGCATCAATTAGTTATAGGATACACATAAGTTCGAAATATTATAATCTTCCTGGGCATCTCTATTTTACAGACTTTTGCCTGTGATACGGGTAAGGTAGTCTTGTACGCCATTTAGAAGCCTCTTTTGATAGGCATTCCCCCTCGACCATAATGTCTATCAAAAAGTTTTGCCGCAGTGTCTTGTCATCCTATGTATAAGCAGTGGCACGTGATTTGATTGGAAAGTACATATCAACATACAAAAATATTTACCGTATAAATTGGAGTGGCTTTTGCATTGTGGATCGAGGACATATATTGAAGAATGATATATCCAGTTAGATGCCTATTGCAGAATCAGTTGTCAACCCAGACCCTTTAAAAAAAATTCATGCTTGTAGCCAATAGGATGACAATTCAAAGAAAGTTACCTAGGAATGTTCTTTGGGATTCCATCTGCAATTATATGCTTCCACTCGAAAAGATGTTCTTCCCATCCAGGCTGATGTATTCTCATGGCAGATCTATACATTTGAATAATGTCTACCAGTCTTAAAATATAGAAAAATATAGAGGTATTCTTTCGCAGAACTTGAATTATTAAAAAAATGCATGGGTGCTGTCCTAGAACATTCAATGATAGGAACAGAAAGAACCTGTAATTAAATGGAAAGAGTTTACATATTGAAATATCCAGAAGCCTCCGTCAGAGGAAGATCTAAAATGATTTGCCTTTCTTCATGTTCCTCAAGTATCGTTATGTGGAGACTATTACATTCAAGTACACAATTACAATCTCATTTACTGGCCTTTTGCATACTTTGCTGCTTTAGGATCTTTTTATGGGCGTAACAGTTCAAAAAAAGGAATGGAGATCAAAATAGTTTATATATTTACTAATCTGGAGAGCTACATGCACGAATAGAGGCCAAGCTACCGGCTATTCCAACTGACACAAGATTCATCAATGTTTTTCAAATCCTAACCTACACTACAAGAAGTTTCAGTGATCAACCATGAAGTTTCTGTTTATGACTGCATCTATTGGATCCCTTAGAGATACATGAAGCATCGATGTGTTCTCCGTACTAATTTTCTAACAAAACCGTCAAGTTACTCTAGAAATTTATCCAACAATAACAATTCAGAGAACCATCAAGCACATATTTACTGCTTAATTTAGGGGTGAAAAATAGCAAGCAGAGCAATGTTTAGACCTGTGACGATTCAACACATGAGCAGAATACCAAAATACATGAGCAGAATTTAATTAGCATCAAGAATCAATAGCAGCATACTGGTTCACTGATCTTTCATGTTTTATAGTTAGCTGTCAGAGAGACAACCTGTATCAGGAAAGGAACTCGTCGTTACTGGTTCCCTGTAGATAGTAATACAACAACATTCAATGATTCATGTGAGATCATCCATACTGCAACATGAAGTGATTGTTGCAACGATGGGTTGGCAGTGTTTCTAACTGAGCACTATAGGTTATAGCCCGGCATAATGCAATTTCTACAGTAAGACGATTGTGCCCAGGAAGATGATGCCTTACTCGTCCGAACAGAGAAGTGCTACTTCTCGTTCTCCCAGCGGGCGTCGGTGAGCTTCCCCTCCAGATCAACCTCGGCGGCGAGGAGGTCCTCAATACCACTGTGGGCGGTGACGGCAGCATGAGACTTAATTTAGAAGTGATAAAAACAACTAAAAATTTAAAGAAATGTGTCCGTTCTAATCAAGCAAAGAAACAAACGGGTAGAGGGCATTGTACCGCCTTCCCATATCACACATGAGCAGGAAAGATAACATCGTGGAAGAAGACTGTGCTTCAGGTGCTCACGCGAGGAGAATGCAACGGTCACGCATTCTGGGTTGTGGCTCCACGCACACCGCAGTACGAGTCTACCACCACCCCGATTCTCCTCTGCCCTGCACAAATGCGTTAAAGAACTAACAAATTAACTCATCGCTGGAAGCTACGGATTGAATGACAGAGAATCTAATACCTGTCAAAGTCAGCTGAGATTGAGATTCCGATTTGGAAAGGTCTGAACAAGGAGTCGTGAAGAGGAGAATCGGGGAGCGTCTGTGCTCGGAAGGCCACGCATAGGATGTTCTGGACGGCAGCGGTGAGGAACCAGTCAGGGCAGATATCGGAGCTCGGAGGGGCTGACGGCTGATGTGGTTGTTCCGCCAACTGGGGCGGTGGACGGTGGTGGAACGGGAGGCGAGGCGGGCGGATGCCTTGCTGGAGGCCTTCCTGTGGCGATGAAATCAACGGATCAGAGGCGCTCGGAAGCAAAGAAACGGTGGTGGGCAGAGAAATCAAGAAGTGCAGGATGCGCGCACGACCGTACCTTCTTCGCCGCGGGTGGTGGAAGCCGGGGCGGCGTCCGCGGGCGGTGGAAACCAAGGGCCGGCCAGCGAGGTCGCCACATCGGGCAGTGGAGGCCGAGGGCAGGCGCGCCAAGTCGTCGCGGCAGCCGCGGGAGATAGCGACATCGTGGGGGCGGGGAGGCGGCGGTCGGCGAGAACGGGCGGGCGAGGTGGCGCGGGAGGCTGAGGCGGATGGGCGCGGCTGCCGGGGAGGAGAGGGGGTGGCGATGGCGGAGGAGATGGTGGCGCGCGCCCGCGGTGGCGGAGGGGAGGTGGAGGCGGCGGCGGCGGCGCGGGCGGGCAAGGTGGGGAAGGCGGGCGAGCGGAGAGGAGCGGGAGGTGGAGGTGGAGGCGGCGGCGCGGGCGGAGCTCGCTGGGGAAGGCGGGCGAGGCGGCGATTGGCGAGCGCAAGGCGAAGGGCGAGTGGCGAGCTGCGAGATCGTGGGGGGAGTTTAAGGCGAGCGCAAGACGCGGGTGCGACGGGGGATCGTGGGGCGGGGACGGCAGAGGAGGGGGGAAGGTGGGGGAGGATGCGGGGAGAGGATGGTGACGGGCGGTTTGGCGGAGGGAAGGTGGAGGTGCGCGAGGTGAAAACTGAAGGGAGGGGGTAGGCGAGGTGGGCGAGTGAAAATTTCGCGTGGAACCGCGGCCCACCTGCCGGTGCCGAGGTTCTATTTTAGCGAGGCCACCGGTCGTTTGACGACGTTTTTTCTCCTCTTTGACTTTATTAAGTAGTAAAGATTAACATTCTTACATGACTAAATTTTAACGACGTGATCCAAGCATGCCCTTATTCAATGCCCATCACGGGCGGCTTGCAGTCGTGCAGAACGAGGAAGAGATCGCTCGCCACGCGAGGCTGTATGGGCCGAGCAAGCGCAATTCAGCTGGCTTTACTGAACTGGACGTCAAGGCCGGGTGCGTCTACACATCACCTATGTGATGCGGATGCACCTGTCGCCCACACCACAATTTGAGGCTGCATTTGTTAATTGGGTTAATTTAGGCCGAATTATGACCTCGGGTTCTGTTCGCGGTTGGACCGTTTCGCTTAATGACGGTTGGACTTATTAGTCGTATAACATGGATCTATATGCGAACAAATAATTTTACATGGACAACAAAAACGACCACATCGTGAATGAATTATTAATATAGTCAAATAAAAATAAAATACTAATTTCAACACAAAAACAAAATGACTTCACATACAAATAAATAATTCTACATCGAAAATAATTTCACATCACGAACACAATGTTATAACAGTCAAATAATTTATTTTATAACAAACAAATAACTCAAACATCGCAAACAAAATTATTACACATTGAGAACAAAAATATCCACGTCACGAATAAAGTGTTATTACAGTCAAACAATTTATTCTACAGTGAACAAAAAATTCAAACAACGCAAACAAATTAATCGAACATCACGAACAAATTATTACACATGAAAAACAAAAACATTCATATCACAAATAAAATGTTATTATAGACAAATAATTTATTCTATAGCGAATAAATAATTCAAACATCGCAAATAAATTGAGCAAACATCGCGAACAAATTATCACCCATTGAGAACAAAAGCATCCACATCACAAAAAATGTTGTTATAGTCAAATAGTTTATTCTATATGTTATTAGAGTCAAGTAATTTATGTTATAGTGAACAAATAATTCAAACATCACGAACAAAGAATTCTATATAAAAACAAATATTTTTATAGCAACAATAAATATATAGTGAAAGGGCCTCTAGTTTGGTGGTTAGAGCACTAAGGGTCTGTTTGGCAGAGCTCCATCTGATTCTGATTCTGTATGGGAGCTGATTTTCTGAGAGAAGTGATTTTGTGGCTGAAAATGATTCTCTTTAATTCTCTAGCATAAATGATCAAAATCATGATGGAGAATCACTCCATAGAATCAGGAGAAGCTACTTTTTTCAGCTCCCAGCCTCTTAGTTCATTTCAGAGAATCACTTCACAGAATCAGCAGGAGAAGCTACTTTTTTCAGCTCCCAGCCTCTTGGTTCATTTCAGAGAATCACTTCACAGAATCAGCAGAGAATCACTTCTCTCTGAAAAACTGTTTGGCAGAGCTCCTAGATTCACCCGAGAATCAGCTTTAGGAGCTCTGCCAAATGGTGCCTAAGCACCTGAGTAGCACCAAGCTGATCCAGGTTCGACTTACCGTGGGAGCGAATTAACTGTATTTGAAATAAAAATATAAAAAATAGGTAGGGGTTTCCCCTGCTGACTTCGATAAAAAACAACAAATATATACACGTGACCAACAAATATATAAACAAAAAGTGTAAAAAAATAAAGATATAAACAAAAATAGAAATAAAAGAAAACAAATAGAAGAAGAAATAAAAGAGAAAAGAGAAAATGAGAAGAGGAAACGAGATATATCCTTATGTCGGGTAAACTATTACTAAAAGTGAATGAAAAATAAAAATTAAATAAACTAGAAAGTGTGGGGTATACATCCCGGGTACCGTCAAGACAGAAGACCGAGTCTTAGTAGAACTACTCGGAGAACTCCTACTCCAAGTAAAACTACTCGTGTACTCCTAAGGCCAGTCTCAGTGGGAGTTTCATGGACAATAAAATTGACTGTCATGTCAGCATTTTTGATGATGTGTCACTGTATTAATTAAGAGAGAGGTGAAATGAGTTTCATGGTGATGAAACTCCATGTACACAGTTACCTAGACAGCATGTGTCTTGCATGTGACCTAGGAAACAACAATTGATGAAACTATGCATTGAGAGGGAGATGTTTCATCATAATTTCAAACACTTTTAGATGATGTGTCAATCTAGGTAATTGTGTCCAAGAAACTTCCATTGAGACTGGCCTAATAGGACTCCTAAATTGTAACCGACTAGGAGACTAACCACGTAACCTTGCCCACTGAGATATATAAAGGAGGGCAGGGGTCCCTAGCTCGGCAAGTTCTACAGAACCAACCAACGTTTAGAAAATACAATTTACAAAACCTTCATACAAGACGTAGGGTATTACGCTACACTGACGGTCCGAACCTGTCTAAATTCTTGTGTGTTGTGTCTTCGCGTTAACCATCAAGTTTCAAGTCCGACTATCCCACAAATCTAGTCTCTGGGATACCCCTAGACAGACACGTCGGAGATAAATCTTCGACACTTGACGTCCACCGTGAAGCAGATCGCAGTGATTAATGGAAGAGCTTGATGGACCAAAATTCAACCTACTCGGTGTTTCGTGGTTGCTGTTCTATATTAATTGGCGACTTAGCTCGAGTTCCTACTTTCTTACGTCAAGTCCGAGACAGAGTCGAACACAAGTTCGATAACCTTCTTGCCGCAAGCAATTACTAGAAAAGAGAAAAGAGAAAATAAGAATATGAAAATAGGAAAAAGAATGAAAAAGGAGAAAGAGAAAGAAAAGAAAAGGAGTAAACAAAAATAAAAAGACGAGCGTCGTGATCCTCACGTGCGCGTGTGATTCGTTCTAACTCTCACGAATAAATAAATTGATTTTTTTATATCGCGCTTGATGCATAACTGTTTCGAGAAGATATTCACATGTAGAAATAGAAATATAGGTCGGTGGGAGACTATAAGCCGAAACACGTAGGTCAAAATAGTACTAATACATCAGTAAGGGGCGCGTGCGGAAGTTCTTTGCGCGACAGATGCGAAAAAATAACGCGGGCGATAGGTACCGCGCCGGTCAAGGCCCTTCGCCGGCCTTTTCCGTGTACCTTTGTGGGGTCGTACAGGAATTCTTCAGGCACGAGTAAAGAAAATCAACACGAATCGACTCAGCGTCTCACAGACAAGGACGGATCAATTATTGTGTAGCTACTTTTTTTCCCCTGTGGAGATCACAGTTACCACCGTGCTGTACTACATGATCAGATAGGCATGAATATCATCTGAAAGTTAACAGCCACAAACTGACTAATGACCTCTTTCAAAAAAAAAAGAGAGCGTAGGAGTACGTTCTTTCTCTGAAACCGACTATTATTTGAATTCGAAGGACATGGCGAGTCCAGCGGCAAAGCCTTGCTTCAATTCAACTAACCCCTTGCACTACCGCAGAGTGCACAAATTGCGTTGGCACTGCTTGGCGATACGTTCCAGACCGAAACATATTCTGCACTAGTAAATGAGCACCGTTCGCTGCATATCTGACGCTGATAAGAAATATGGAGCGACAGAGAGTGTGTTCGCGTTCGCGGCCGTGGCGCGCCGCGGCGACGCCGGCGCGGAGCGATCTGTCCACGCGCGTGGGCTGCTCCGTGTCGGCGTGGAGACCGGGCGTGGCAACGCGCCTCCGGTCGCCGCCGCAGGTGGTGCGGCTCGAAGGCCAGCGTGCTCGTCAGTTCATTCCGCGACATCCAGCTCAAGGTGAGGGAGGCCACTGGACCATGCCCCTTACCTGTTTGTTGTTTTGCCCAAGCGAAAATTGAAGTGCTGATTCCTGTGTGCATCGAGGCTGTCAGTCTGAGCCAACTTATCGGTTTACTCAACGTCATAGTCATCACAAAGGATAATCTTCTAACACAGATCTCATTGTGCAGTAAAACCGATTTGTGATGGATATAGATTATGTATTTTTTATCCTACTAGTTCCCATGGAAAATGCAGTGAGATCGATTAGTCATGGATATATATTATATATTTGTTATCCTACTAGTTCCCATGGAAAATACAGTAAAATCGATCAGATATGGAGACTGCAATAATCAGAAACTGGATAAACAGATGCTGAATATTGCACATCATAGGAAGGTCTGCTACATACTGCTCTACATTTATACTTCCTTCGATCCTTCTTGCAGTTGCAGATAAATCCAAACATCTCCGAATATCCCGCAAATCTGAAAGTGCCAGCCTCTAGACTCTTCATACAAACATCTCAGTGCTGCTTGCCTCCCTGCTGCAAACTGACCAACCCAAAGTACGCCCCAGAGCGGCCGTTGGCCATGAGGGACTCATGAGTACCCTTCTCCACAACGACCCCTCTCTCAAGCACGGCGATCATATCGCAGCTCTGGATGGTGCTGAGCCTGTGCGCCACCACCACGCTCGTCCGGCCGACCATCACCCTGTCCAGCGCCTCCTGCACCGCCTTCTCGGACGCGCTGTCCAGCGCGCTTGTGGCCTCGTCCAGCAGCAGGATGGCCGGGTTCTTGAGGATGGCGCGGGCGATGGCGATGCGCTGCTTCTGCCCACCGGAGAGCTGGACGCCCCGGTCGCCGCACCAGGTGTCGTACCCGTCCTTGAGGCCGGTGATGAAGCCGTGGGCGTTGGCTGACCTCGCCGCGTCCTCCACCTCCGCCTCGCTCGCCGTCCCCGCCGCCAGCATTATGTTCTCCCTGATCGTGCCGGCGAACAGCGTCGGCTCTTGGCTGACGAGGCCGATGTGCCGGCGCAGGGCTTGGAGGTTGTATGATCTAATGTCTCTACCATCTATGTTCACTACGCCCTTAAGCGGGTCGTAGAACCGCTCTATAAGCCCGATGATGGTTGACTTGCCGGAGCCACTTTGGCCGACAAGGGCTGTTGACTTGCCCGGCATGATGTTCAAGGAGAACCCTTTGAAGATGATGACATCTGGCCTTGACGGATATGCGAAATCAACATCTATAACTTCCACCTCTCCTGTGAGCCTCTCCGGCTTGTGTCCCTTGGGATCGTCAGGGTCAATCTTGGTCTCACGGTCGAGGATTGCAAACACCGAAGAGACCGCATCGGCACCCTTGGCGATATCCGTCGTCATGCTGCACGCATCGGCTATGACACGACCTGTGGTGACTAGAATCATGGTGGTTTGGAAGACGGCGTCGACGGTGATGAGCCGCTCGGCCATGAGCTTGCCGCTGTACCAGTAGTTGAGGGCCCATGAGAATATGGTGAGGCTCACGGAGGTGCCGAGCCCGAAACCTGTGAACCATGACTGCCGGATTCCTTCCCTGTATGGCCCTTCCTGGGCTTGGCTGAAGAGGTGTAGGATGCGGTTCTGGGATGAGAAGGCAGTGATGGTGCGGAGGTTGGAGACAGCATCAGCAGCTATCTTGCTCGTTTCCGACTGTGCCTGGATTGATTTCATGGACATGCTCTTTAGCAAGACGCGGCGAGCATAGGAGCAGGCGATGATGAAGGGCTGCATCGCTATCATGACGAGGGCCAAGCGCCAAGAAATGACGAGACCCACGGTGAAAGAGATGAACACCATGGAAACCGTCTGGATCACCAGGGCTATCCGGTCGCCCACGAGTGACCTTACCTAAAACACAAATATTAACATGTATGAGCAGGCATGATCATAAGCTTCATATATTAACACGGAGTAAGTAATTTGTTTTTGTGTACTTACGATGTTGGCGTCCTTGGCAAGCAGTGAGCATATGGCACCAGTAGAGTTATCGTCATGGTCAAACCAGCCAATCTCAAAAGTGAGGATCTTTGCAAGCATTCGTTCCCTGATCCTCTTGGTCAGGTACTCACCCATGGCGCCGAAGCTATAATGCTGTCCGATGTTGAGCAAGAATGAGATCACCACAAGAGCGAGAAAAACGAGTGCATACAACCTTATTTTGTCCTTGATCACTCCATGATCTGATGAGTAGTAGACGGAGAAGGTGCACCCCATGCCGTATGCATAAATAGGCTGGATGCCCCCGGTCAGGATTGCGCTTAAGCCTCCCACCAGTCCATACTTCCACTCTGGCGCATTAAGGAGAAGCATCCTTCCTAATGACGGCGCAGGAAGTTTTTGTTTCTCATCAGCGCTGTCACCATCTCTTGCATCACCCGTGGACAATGCCCAATTTGACCTGCTAGCTGAAGAGAGCATCTTGCTCGTGTTGTTGCTGCTGCTGCTGCATTGCCCTGCATCAGGAGATGCCTGACAAGTTCCGCCAATCTCGTTGCCCTCACTTGAATCTCTCGTCTGCTGAAGATGAACAAGAGATGAGTACATGCCATTCTTGGCAATAAGCTCACTGTGAGAGCCTAGCTCCTGAACTTCACCAGATTGCACCACGGCTATACTATCAGCATTTCGAATGGTGGAGAGGCGATGTGCTACAACGATGGTAGTTCGGCCCTTGGAGGCCACATCAAGCGCCTCCTGCACGACGCACTCAGACTCAGTGTCCAGTGCGCTCGTGGCTTCATCAAGGAGCAATATCTTGGGCGACCTCAGAATTGCTCTAGCAATGGCAATTCTTTGCTTCTGCCCTCCAGACATCTGTGCACCTCGCTCACCCACCTGTCCATTTCAGGCATGCATGCATGGTTAGTACCAACATCAAAGATCTCGATCTGTAACGCCAAATGTTTCCTTTTGTTTTTCTTCGATTAACACCAGAATGTTTCTCAAATATTAATTTGTATAGTTATAAACACGATAGATATGTATCATAGTACCTGCGTGTCGTAGCCTTGTGGCAACTGCGAAATGAAGTTATGGGCGTTGGCCGCCTTCGCCGCGGCGATGACCTCCTCCCCCGTAGCATCCTCCTCGCCGAACAGTATGTTCTCCCTCACCGACATGGCGAACATGGCGGGCTCCTGGCTGACGAGCCCCATCTGCGCGCGCAGCCACTTGAGCCGCAGCCGCCGGATGTCCACGCCGTCGAGCATCACCTCCCCGGCCGCCGGGTCGTAGAACCGCTCCAGCAGCGCGATCGCCGTCGACTTCCCGGACCCGCTGTGGCCGACGAGCGCCACCGTGTGCCCCGCCGGCACCCGCAGGCTGAAGCTGACCAAGACGGGGCTCTCCGGCCGCGACGGGTAGCAGAACTCCACGCCCTTGAACTCCACCTCGCCGGCGACGTTGGCCAGCTCCTCGCCGGCGTCGCTCTCGGAATCGATCTTGGGCACCCGCTGTATCATCTCGAGGATCCTGTCCGCCGCCGCCGTCGCCTCCGAGAAGTACTTGACGTTCGACAGCGCCGACCCCAGGGACACGCCGCCGATGACGATGAGGGCGGAGACGATGAAGACGGTGCCGCCGGGGTAGCCGTGGTACATGACGAGCCGGCTGCCGTACCAGATGTTGAAGGCGTAGATGGCGAAGGCGATGCCGTTGCTTCCCAGGGCGAAGCCCTTGGCGAGCCCTTGCTTGAGCCCGAGCCGCGCCGACTCCTCCAGCGCGGCAGCGAACCGCGCCATGGTGGCCTCCTCCGCCACGAACGAGTACACGGTGCGCGCCGACGAGACGGCCTGCTCGGCGACGGCGCCCGGGCGCGCGTACTGCTCCCGGATCCGGCGGGCCAGGTCCGTGAGGATGCGGCCGTAGGAGACGCCCGGGATGATGAGGAGGAGCGCCGACGGGAGCGTCACGAGCGTGAGGCGCCACAGCAGCGCGAACCCGACGGCGTAGCTGCCGGCGAACATGGTGACGTACATGGCGAAGTTGGGGAGCTTCTCGGCCAGGGCGTCCTGCACGACGAGGCTGTCGTTGGAGACGCTGGTGATCACCTCCGACGTCGAGCCGGCCCTCAGGTCGAAGTACTCCACGTCCTGCCGGAGCACCGCCTGCAGGTAACGAGCCCGCATCCGGGACGCCTGCCGCTCCGCCGTCCGTGCCCAGCAATACCCCTCTGCATGCACGGCCAAATGGTAGGAATAATTAACGTGTCATCAGACACGTACTCTGGCGTAATAACAAATTAAATGAACTGATCACGTACGAGACACACAGAAGTACGTGATGTGTGGTGTGCTCACCTAGGAACGCCATGACCCAGGCGCCGCACGCTATGAAGACAATTCTGATCACGTTCTGGGAGGGATTAACACATTATTCTCTGGTATCAGTGACGATGGCGTTAACAGTACGTGCCTTAATTCCGGATCTGGGATTCTGGATTGGATGTGGCAGATGGATATATAGACGATGGAGTGTTATTGGTTACCGCATTGATCTTGGAGGTGAAGTCCTGGACGTGGTCGGGGCCGCTGCCGAGGTCGTTGGCGATGCGGCTGGCGACGAGGAGGCGGAGGGGCGTGGCCATGCCGTCGCCGATGGCGCCGACGAGGCCCAGCACCATCAGCGCCACGTCCACCGCGTCCGCGTGCACGAACACCGAGGACCCCAGCGCCGGCGCGGCGGCGCCGGCCTTCTTGCCGCGACCGGCGTGCATGATGACGGCGCGCGCGGGCTAGTAGATTGACACACACGGTCGTCGAACAGAGTACGAGCCGGTGTGGACGACTGGCTGGGGGATCCAGGCGATCGTTTTGGCAACTATATATATATGATCACTGACGAGAGACAGCATATATAGACCGATGGGATCGATCACGGGATACATGTGACGCTCCTGGTGCTCGAACGAACACGCAAGGCCGAGTTCAGGCAAACATGCGTGAGTCGTGTGGCAGCGTATCTCATCTTTTGCTATGCCGATGCCGGCAGAGGAGGTCCAACAAATTAGAGATGCCACCGCGACATGTGCATGCAGACATGCATATGGCTCACTAATACTTTCGGACTATTCAAACCTACAGAACTTGTCCATGCGATCCGAGTGATCGGGAATGGACTGCATTCTTTAAATACGGTATAGATATTGACAAAGTCAAATATATCATTTTATTGAGATCCACGGGCGCGGCATTCTTTTAATATCCGAGTAACTGATAATGGTACATGTAAATTAATAATATATGGTATGTGTAAAACAAAGCTGTCTTTTTCTCCAAACACGGTATAGAGATTGATACCGACAAAAACACCATGAATATTTTATTATCTACAGGCATGTCCCATAAAGAAGTTATCATGGACATCTCACTGATAATAGAGTAATAGACACATCACCTATCATTAAAGAATAATTAGTCATAAACATGAACACCTTTGCCAAGTTGGAGATTCAAACATGAAAAGGTAGATTCCACTATAAGAAACTTAAGCAATGAAGTTACGATTAGCTCGCAACACATACGGAGTAGGTGTTATTTTTTTGTCTTACTGAAAATATATTTGACATGGTTCTTACACTATGGTTGTATTTGTTATGCAGCTGCATATATTGAACATCAGGATATTTGGATTTATATTTGCCAAGACTAGGGTGGGAATGGATCATGGCCCTCGTGCCTCCTTCACAATCCAACTTGGCCCTAGTCAATTTTAGCTCAAAAACTAGTATTATTTTGACCCAGCCCTAATTGAGCCCGATTCTTAAAATTTCTAGTACAAATTCTAGGGCCATTTACCACCCCTAGCCACGACTCACACCCATGATCCATGAATATCATGGGTACTCAGTCCTTCGAAGGTGCTCATAGGGGCAAGGTTTGCGTACGTGTATTCATAGGGGCAAGGTTTGCGTACGTGTATTCATAGGGGTGAGTGTGCGTGCGTGTGTGAGCGTCTGCGTTGTACTGTGTAATTCTCAAAAAAAAATCCATGAATATCAGGTCATCAGGTTCCTGATGGTTGATGATCGATGAGGACACTGGCCTTTCGTCTTCCTCCCGAAGCCCGTTCTTGTCCATCTAAAAGTGCATCTCACCTCCAGAATTTTCTTGTTCTCAACCTTTATATACTTATAGCAAGACAACGGGATCTAGTGATGCAAGGGTCTTGCTACGCTTCCACATATATATACACCTGTGATGCTAGAGGATGGACTCGTGCTCAGAAGCTGCCGTGACTGCTAGCGCTGTCCATATGATCTTCTGTTGCAGCAGCTTCCTAGTTCACTCCCGATCCACCGTCCAGGAGGATCTTCTGTCCACGTGGTCGGTGGTTGGCACCACCTATGGTCCCTGCTAGGGCGTTTGGAGGCATGCATGCGTGTAGAAATGTATATTGCTTTGTTGGCCTACAACATGTTGAAGGACACATATTTGGGATGGGTTATTTTGTGTTGAGTTTCATGAGAATTTGTATTAAGTACATGGGAAAATTTGCTACAAGACACGCGAAATGGAACTCGTTTGCTGAAACACACCGTTGACCGCTTGTTAGGCTGAGGGACACTGCACTTTTGCGCCAATTTGCTGGAACACACCGCGCGCATTAAAATATCATTTCCTAGCTGAAGGGGTGAGAGAAACTGGATGAAATGTCATGTTTGCCCTTGGACCAGCTTGTCAGATTCTTCTTCCTCCTTCATTCCCTTTCTTCTCTCCGCGCCGATGGCCTTTCTGCTCATCAGCTTTGTTGTTCTCCATCAATGCAATTGCCTGACCAGCAGCTTTGTTGTTCTCCATCAATGCAATTGCCTCATCACTGCGCTCAGTCACACTGTCACAGGTGTAGGCGGCGGCAGGGTATCCAGTGCATCTCGCTCATCGAAGCGCTGAGAAGTCGGGGACGCAGGGCGGGGATGATCCTGCTCCCGGTGGCGCTTGTGCCCGGAATAGGAGGTGGACGGCGCGGTGTGGGCGCCGTCCTGTTGCTGCTGCAGCATGTGCCCGCGGTCATAGGTCGGCGACGCGGAGCGGGGCTCGTCCGGCTCCTGGTGGCGGTCCTGCCCGCGGTGGGAGCTTGGCGGCGCGGTGCGGGGGCGCTCGTGGGCGCGGTAGGTGGGCCACGCACCGCTGTGGCGTTCCTCCTTGGATGCTGCCGATGCTAGGCTGGGGCCGTCCCGCTCAAGGTGGCGATCGCTCCTCTGCTGGGACGTTGGCGAGGCGGTACGGGGTGCTTCCCGCTCCGAGCGGCGCTCATGGCCGCGACGATTGCTCTGCGATGACGCAGCGCAGGGTACGGCCCTCTTCGACGCATCGTGGGGCCCGTCCCTCTCCCGGCGGCGGCTGGTGCTTGGCGACGCCGCGCGGGGTCCATCCCTCTCCCGGCGGCGCTCGCGTCCGCGGCGCGGGCTTGGGGACGCAGTGCGGGGCCCGTCCCTCTCCCGGCGGCGGCGGGTGCTTGGAGAAGCTGCGCGGGGTCCATCCCTCTCCCGGCGGCGCTCTCGTCCGCGGCAGGGGCTTGGCGACGCGGTGCGGGGCATAGCCACATGCTGAAGGAAGAAGAAGAATCTGACAAGCGGGTCCAAGGGTAAACATGACATTTCATCCGGTTTCTCTCACCCATTCAGCTAGGAAATGATATTTTAATGCGCACGGTGTGTTCCAGCAAATTGGCGCAAAAGTGCAGTGTCCCTCAGCCTAACAAGCGGTCAACGGTGTGTTTCAGCAAACGAGTTCCATTTCGCGTGTCCTGTAGCAAATTTTCCCTAAGTACATGGTGGTCTGGATATTGTACACATACATGCATATACCTATCTCAAATTAATAATGAAGTAAACCATTTTTAACATGTTACATCTCTAAATCGTTACAACATCTAACACAGTTTACTTTATAACTTTATAATGTCTAGATAAATGAAACCCGTAACATTTAAGGCTACAAAAAACAATTTTATAGGTGGGTGCCGTGTCACACCCGGTCCAGTTTGTATGGCCCGGTAGTGGCCCATTAGTGCGGGATGCACATGTTTAGTGCCACATTGCTAGTTGAGCAAGGGTGGAGGCAACTTATAAGCCTTTGTCTTCCAGCCATAGCACCTTCGGGTTAACCCTTTTACACGAAGCGAGGATGAAAGTGTAAGCATGGTGCTATGTGTACGCGTGCGCGCCCCTCGGAAGGGCTGTGCGGGGCGGCTTTGGAGGGCGGGGTGTTACATGCCGACCCATTTTCACAGGCGTTCAGCTACGCACTTGTGACACGAAGCGTGTGCATGTATTATGAGATAAAACCATGCGACCTTATTTTGAAGATGCATTGAAACCCGTTGCATATCCTCTTTTCAGCTGTGTATTGAGAATTTTTTTGGATATTTTCAATGGCGTTGGCATCGACCATCTCATCTAGGTATCAGGTTAGACGTTCGTTACCTTCGCTTTTAACCGTATGTATTAACCCTTTTTGCACGTGGTGTGGATGGTAGGACCTCCACTGCCCAACCACCTCTACCACCTAGCGGATAGCGCTTCCACTGGTTCGCTATCTAGCCCACCATTAGCCACCTCTGCTAGGATGTTGAGCTCCCTAGCGATCCCTCTAAGCCCAATTACCTCAAATAAGCCCCAAATTCTAAGCCCAGACCCAACAAATCTAGCCGTAGCTTGATATCCCCATATCCAAGTGAATTTCTAGTATAAAATTTTGATGTTAGTGAACTCCTTTTCTTTTCAATCTTTCCCTTTCCTTCTAATCCTTGTTGTTAATCATTGTTATAAAACATTATGATTTATTACCCATGTTTGGCCCTTAGGAAGACAAAAATGCTCTAGGCTACAACCAAAAGGGGTTCCATCTTCCTGAGAAGTATGTTCTCATGAAGTTAAAATAATTTTCTTTTGAATCTATAATATTGTTCCGGTTAATAAAAATATCCTAATACCATGTGAATAATATTTTAGGTCAAAATAAAAATATCCTAATAGTCTAACTAGATCTCATTTTAAGAATTACAATGGGGGTGATAGTAATTTAATTTGGATGCTCAATTTGAAAACTATGGTATTTATGTCTAAGGGCATGTTTGTTTGGCAAGGTTTCTCCACCGCCTTCTTCATCGGTTTCTGTTGAAGCCCTTCCCATAGGAGTTAATTGGCTTTATCCAAAAAAACTATTTCACTATTGAAGCCAAAAGTTAGAACCGGTTTAGAAAGAGCCATAACCATGTCAAGTTTCTTTTGATTTTCTTCCTGTTTTTTTGTTTAAAGCCTATTTTGAATGATGGATCCCTTGGTAATCATGTTGTTTGTTTTCCTTAAAAAATGTGCAAAAAATAGGAATTCTATGGTCACCTTAGTGCTAAAATTGGAGAATAGTCTAGTGGATTTGAGCCAACAAAGTTACGAAGAATTTTAAAATCGGAATGAAACTCGATTGAGACAGTCTGGGTTTTATCACACATTCATTAACTCCAATTGGTCACTTAAATAAAACATTTAAATGATGTGCTAGCATATGAAACCATGAAATGAAACTTTTAATTGAGAGATCGAGTTTCATTCATCAACTCAAAAACAATGAGATGACATGACACTCTTAGAAATCACACAACAAAACTTTGCACTGAGAATGGACTAATGAGAGAAAAGGTGGCAATTTGCTGAACATATACTCGCATGCAACGGGTATGATTACTTCCGATCTTGTTGTCTTGGGCTCGTTTGGCTATCTATTTTGTTCTCCCTTGATGGGTTCCCCCACCAACTTCGCTTACGCCCGAGCTCCTTCCAAGCTTGCCGTGCCCGCTTGTGCCAGATGACCGGACCAGGCAGTCCACTCTGGCGGACTAAAGCCACAACCGCAACTATATATGATGATCTTCATCACGAGGAGAGTGCAAGTTCTATATGCACTGGAATTTCCACGACTATCCAAAATTATAATTTTTTATCCTTAAAATGGAAAAAGATAGCCAAAATTTTGCTTCACTACAATATGCATTGATGTTGCAATTATACAAGGTGATATTTTGAATTGGAAAGATATCATAGTAGTTCAAGTTTAAAATTCATAATTCAAATCATGTACAAGCACTAAAATACTAAATCTGAAGGATGCCTAACAACTGATTGATTTTTCACTGTCTAGTATTATTGGATAGTTTTGATAGATTCTCCCAATAGAAATACTTGAGAGGGAAATTAGGGTGTGTTTGGTTGGGATTTTTTCGGCTTTGGCTTTTCAAAAAAGCCAGTAGCCCAACCAAAGGGGCTGGCTGCCAACAAAAACCAAAGCCAAAAGCAGCTTTTTGCTAGTTCATTTCTGAAAGCAGGTATGGAGGTGCGTTTTTGGGCTTTGGTTTTCACAAGTTTGAAGAAATTACCTACATACATATATGTATGTACATATATATACATAATATATATATTATATGATATTTATTTATTTATATACATATATCTTATATATAGATATATAGATATATATGTATGCGTGTATAAGTATATGTATACATATACATGTATAAAATATATCTTATATATATTATGTGTTTATATATTTATTTATATCTTATATATATGTTTATATGTATAAGATATATATGTGTATATTTATTTATTTATATGTGTATCTTATATATATGTTATATGTATAAGATATATAGGACTCCGCTAATTCATACCCTGGGTACGTAATAGCTATTCTGTACCCCACGCGCTCAGCCTCCCGACGCTCGGCGTCCCGCGCTAGCGCCCCTTCCCCGTCTGGTTTTCTTTGGCTCCTGAACCGGTCGGTTTATTTCCCTACGTTGGTTTTAATCACCCCACGTCGTCCCCGGTTGCTGAAGCATACTCCAAATTCATTTTTTTCCCATCGGTAACTGAGTTGAACCGGTTGCTGAAGCGATACTCCAAATTCATTTTTTTCCATCGGTAACTGAGTTGAACAATAAACTACAAGTTGGACATGCGAGGTTTATTGGCCACTGCATGGGTATTGTTCACATGAATATTTTAAGACTTTTATCACATTGAGGTTTCTTTATTGAAAACTGACACACACACATAGAACATTATATCAAAGAAAAAAGCAATGTTGGAGGCGCTACACAAACTTGGTGGGAAATTTTGCGCCTTCTCATGTCTTTGTTGCTGTGCCAATAAATAGATCAACCATAGGGGCACACCCTTTGAAAAAAGCAGTACAAATATTACAACATGAAAGATTATTTGAGATTTAAACGAAAACATAAACATACACATACGTTACACAGCAGCTATCGACAACTGAAAAGAATGTATAGTTGCCACCTTCAGGTGGTGGCATGTCAAATAAGAATTCAGTATACTGGGAAAAGAACCAACTGATAGATGATCATCTAGAGAACATAGTGTAAATAATGCTCGCATTTGTGTAATCCTAATCACTATGTCCATGCCACATAGATCACATCCAGTGAAGAATATAATCGCTGCCACTGGTCACAGGATGACCGTGATGCTGCAGCCACCACCAGTAAGGGTGACAAGAATTGTCCTGCACAAGCACAACTGCTCACCACTAACGTTCCCTACCCAAGCTGGAGGAATCTGTACCCACCAATGAGTACATCCACCATGCTCCTAATGAACTATGGTAATCTGGTGCTGCATGTTGATGGGTCTCCAATCTGCATGCACAGGAGAGGTTGGAAATTGAATAATAAGGACAAAAATGAAACTGGAAATAAATCGGATAAGAAATGAATGTCTACACCACCATACAACATCGGCAGCTGCAGTAAAGTGACTAATTTAATATGGGGATGCATAAGTTCTCTCGTCCAACTAAATGAAAGAAATTACTGTGACGAAGAGGATCAGAATTCATCTCAACCAAATAAATAAATATATGACTACGGTATGATAACAAAGAAATAATCCAGGAGTACTGATTGGGCTAGAGTCCATCATGAACATACAAACAGAGAACTACAGTTCACTAATTTAACAAGGGAGTGCACCAGTTCTGTCATCCAACAAAATTAAAAGAAATCCATTGAAAGAGGATCAGTACTCGGCCTGACAAAAAAGTACCTAAGCCTGAAGTTCAATATACGGAAATTAAAAGGAGAGATACTGACAGCAGGATTTAAGAAAAGAAAATTAACCAAAGGTTAATTCAGTTAGTAAAGCCATGGGATCGACAGTCTAATCCACCCTTTACTCTGTCACTTGAAGTAGTATTCATTTAAAAAATAATAATCCCACGAGACATCAATTCGTAGAACACACACATCTTATGCAAGAGATGAAACAAAATCAACTGGGGCTGAAAGGATGGACCTGGATCTCAGCAGCTCAACAGAGGGTTTAGACCGGAGCCAGCAGAGGTTAGGGTGCTCCTTGCTAGCAGGATCGATCTCTGCATCCTTGCAGAGAGCCACCAATTGACCACGTTAAAAGGATTAAATAGCATACAACCAAATGAAATCGCATCTAATCTGTGAGATTTGTGCAGGTGCGATACAGGGAAGGGAAAAATGAAGAACACCTGGACTTGTAACCTGATCTCAAAGGAGAACTGAGTGGATTTGTTCATGGGTAGCAAGGTGAGGCTGCTGGTCAGGTATTCTACTCGGAAAAACAAAAATTTTGGATCTGTACACTAATCTGATGGGGCACGTTGATGAGACTTACCTACACTTGTTCATGGAGACAGATGACAGTGGCAAGACCTCGTATGTTAGTCTGCATTAACACAATTCTTTAGATTACCACGATGTCGATATCATTACACAATGCACAACGAACTAGAAGTATGAGTTTTATCACGATTCATGAATAATAGAATATTCACCTATTCAAGTGGCAAAAACATGGAGACAAACAAGGCCAATATCTCTGCTGAACATTAACTCGTTTCAGAAACCAGAAACACACATCTGCAATTTTGTCGAGATCTGCGGAAGCATAACATTAACCCAGGCAAAAAAAACATATATTTGATGAATCTGCGTTCCTTTCAGACACAAATGGCAACCACGATCATCTTTTAAGATACTGCAAGGATCACACTGAGAACGGATAGATATAAATTCTCAAAGTCGCATTTTGATAATTGAGCACAATTATCTGCTGATTACAGTAATTGATTGACAGGATAATGAGCCATATTATACTCACTTTCTGAAAGTGGAGCAACTGACGCACCTGAAGACTCCATCAGTAAAGGTCACGATCAGGGCACGATGCGGCGGTTCCATTCTTAACGCACGAGAGTCCTTCCAACGCCGAATTCAAGATTACAGCCATCGAGCGAGCTGATACCGCGTGGATGCGGAGGCCCTCTCTCACGGCGGCGGGGCGCGAGGCATGGGGCGGCCGAGGGCAAGGTGGGCAGCTTCCGCCGGCAGGGACCTAGCCCCGGGCGGCGGCAGCTACGGGCACAGGCAAAGCGACGGGCAGCAGTGCGGGGCATCTGCACGGCATGGTGCGGCGGCGACGGGCGCAGGCACGACGAGGGGCTGCGGCGCGGGGTATCGGCACGGCGAGGGGCGACGGCGACGGGCGCAGGCACGACGAGGGGCTGCGGCGCGGGGTATCGGCACGGCGACGGGCGCAGGCACGGCGACGGGCAGCTGTGCGGGGCATCTGCACGACATGGTGCGGCGGCGACGGGCGCACCACGACGAGGGGCTGCGGCGTGGGGTATCGGCACGGCGAGGGGCGGCGGCGACGGAACGCAGGAACGGAACGGTCGCAGGGTCAGAACCCACCCACGATCTGAAATAGTAGCTCGTAAGGTGGGAAAAACCAGAGAGAAAATAGACTAGCGAAAAACCGGTAGAAAAAAACCAGAGAGATGCGGTGGGAGGCAGGGGCGCGGGTTGGCTACGCGTGGCGGCAGGGATCGGGTCGACGGGTTGGTGGCTGGCTGGGGTGGGGTACACAATAATATTCCGTACCAGGGTACGGTATAGTAGTACTAAGATATATATATATATATTATATTTATATGTATATTTATCTATTTATTTATATCATATATATATATATTATATGTATATATGTACGCGTATATATATGACAAGTAGAGTCTGCTAGTAAGTTTTCAAAAAGCCACAGCTGTTTTACCAAACGGCTTTCAGCTTTCTTACAGCTCATAGCCCACAACAACTTTTTTCACAGCCCATAGCCACAACAGCTTTTTCCACAGTCACAGCCCAACCAAGCACACCCTTAAACACACCCTTAGGCTAGTCATTCATATTTGACCTCTACATCTGTGTTACGTCTTTTAGGCTATTTTGCATAGTTTCTTCTTTGTTCGTCTGCATCATTTAGTTATCCCCCGACCTGATGCACTTAATCTATGTTCTAATTAGATTCTTTGGTGTGCAGTATGAATGTACCTAAATTGGGTGAGTTGTTCTCCAAAAAATTGGCTGGATTCCAGATATTATTTCCTTAAAAATTTGGAGCCATCATCATTTCCTCCCGCAGGAGGATTACTCACTCTAATATTCTATTTGATAATGCTTTATTCAAACATTTGTTTTTTCTCTATTTTATTTCTCTTTGCATGTTGTATACTATGACTAACAAGATGTCCTTGCGTTGGGATGTCATGGCTCTCAATGTAGTAGTAGCCTTCAAAATGTTATCCAATGCAACCATGCTTATAATTCTATCGATACCTATAAAAGTCTAGAAGGTTAAAAAAATATTTTATAAATAACATGTGTTACTTCAAAAATATGATCAGATTGACCATGTTTATATCAACATATCAATTACTTAGTATGCAAATCCAAATGATGCTACAGCATATCTTTTAGATGTTCTAATGACAAGTGTGGTGACAATATCAGTGATCTTATCTAATGCATGTTTCATATATCATTCGCCACAATCTGCACTAGAAAAAAATAAGACAGGGGAAAACCACAAAATATTTAAAAACACTCTTGATACTATCTCTAAAAATTTCTCTCATGTACCAATCTTGTCATCATCCATCTTGCTATATCAAGTATAGAAAAAACCAATTAATAGTATGTAAATAAATTATATTAAGAACTTATATTAATATTAAGAAAATTGTCTCTTATAAAAATGGCTAAGCAGTAGCATATGATATTCTTAGGAAATATTTTAGAAGAGGCATTTTGAAGCTCAAATAGAATAGTTCAGCTTGGTATATGGAAATAGTAAAAAAACCTAGAATAAGAATATTATACAAGAATAGTTTAGAGTGTGACATGAAGAAACAACAGTTCTACAAACAAGTGTTGACCAAGCAGTGTCTTTACCCTGGCGCCTCCTCTCTCGAACATCATTCACAAGCACTCTCTCTTTCTTTCAATCTGCATTACATGATTTTTTTTGTCGTTGAAGATGGAACACACTATTTTGGGGATTGTGTATTTTTTGATGTTGGAGTAACCCATTTAAAATGTTGCCACTGGTGTTTACAAATGTTTCAATGGATTATTGTTTAAAAATTGATAGTTTTATATGCTTTTAAGGATGATTAGGGATGTTGCAATCGCATTGATTTTGAGATGCTGTAATAGTTGATTTAGTTGGATGACTTGTTTAATGTTGAAATAGGTTATTGATAATGTTACAATAGTGACGATTTTTGTTATGCTGCTGGCAGAGGTGGTCCAACAGATAAGAGATGCTACCGCGACATCTGCATGCAGACATGCAGGGCTCAGTTATACTTTCTGGCTATTCAAACCTGTATAACTTGTCCATGCTTATCCGAGTGATCGGGAATGACATGCATTATAGAAACATGTGTATAGATATTGACGGAGTCATCACAAACATTTAATGAAGATCCACGGGCATTTTATTGAGATCCAAGTAATCGAGAATGGCCTGCGTTCTTGAAATATGGTATAAAGATCGACAAAGTTAATATGAGCATTTTATTGAGATCCATGGGCATTCTATTAATATCCTTGTAATTGATAACGGTACGTGTAGAATACAGCTATATCTTTTTCTCTAAACACGATAGAGACTGAGATTGACAAAGACACCATGAATATTTTATTGTCTACAGACATGCCACATAAAGAAGTTATCGCAGATATCTCACAGATATATCATTGAAGGATAATTAGTCATAAACGTGAACACCTTTGCCAAGTTGGAGACTCAAACCTAGACAGGTAGATTCCATCATAAGAAACTTAGGTTGTGTTTGGATCCTAGAGATTAAAGTTTAGTCCCTCAAATAAGTGACAATTACAAGCATTAAACATAAACTAATTATAAAACTAATTGCATAAGACATATCTACTCCGCTAGACGAACCTAACAATCCTAATTATAGTACAAAATTATCAAATTATTACTGTAGCATTATATTATCTAATCATGGACTAATTAGGCTTAATAGATTCGTATCGTAAATTAGTCCTCGTTTATGTAATGTATTTTTTAATTAATCTATAATTAATACTTCTAATTAGTATTCTTCCATTCGATGTGAAACCAAACATGGCCTTAAGCAATGGAGTTACGATTGGCTCGCAACACATAGGTGTTATTATTTTGTCTTACTTAAAATATAGTTGTATTTGACATATATATGGTTCTTACACTACGGCTCTATTTGTTATGCAGCTGCATATATTGAAAATCAGGATATCTGGACTTGTATTTTCCACGACTGACACCCATGATCCATATGGATATCAGGTCATCAGGATCCTGATGGTTGATGATCGATGAGGACACCGCCTTTCGTCTTTCTCCCGAAGCCTGTTCATGTCCATCTAAAAATGCATCTCATCTCTAGAATTATCTTGTTCTCAACCTTTATATACTTATAGCAAGACAACGGGATCTAGTGATGCAAGGGGCTTGCTACGCTTCTACGTATATATACACCTGTGATGCTAGAGGATGGACTCGTGCTCAGAAGGCGCTGTGACTGCTAGCGCTGTCCATATGATCTTCTGTTGCAGCAGCTTCCTTTTAGGCCTGTTTGGAACAGAGGAATAGGAAAAAACGTAGGAATTGGAAAAAAAACGTAGGAAGCTTGAAAACAGAAACTGGATGGATAGTTGTTCCCTTAACTACAAAGATGAAGGAAGCTGCTCTAATTTCGTAGGAGCAGGTGTTGACTGCTCGCGCTTGGTTCAGTTACATGTTACAGGTCTTGCACATGGGAAATAACTGGAGATGGGGACAACCTACATTTGGTACTCAAGCCTAAATCCACCAATAACATCTTCTGAACACTGCACCGTGTACAAATGTTTACCTGGTGCCTTGCATTTAGTCTTCCTGCTTGCACTTGCAGGTAAATCCAAATTGTGGCTCATCTGAATGGGCTGCCAATCTGAAAGTGATGCTATACACTCTTCTCATGCAAACATCTCAGTGCTGATCACCTCCCTGCTGCAAACTGACCAACCCAAAGTACTTCCCAGAGGGACCCTTGGCCATTAGGGACAAGTGCGTGCCCATCTCCACGACGACTCCTCTCTCAAGCACAGCAATCACATCACAGTTCCGGATGGTGCTTAGCCTGTGCGCCACCACCACGCTCGTCCGGCCAGCCATCATCCTGTCTAGTGCATCCTGCACCGCCTTCTCGGACGCGCTGTCCAGTGCACTTGTAGCTTCATCTAGCAGCATGATGGCTGGGTTCTTCAAGATGGCGCGGGCGATCGCGATGCGCTGCTTCTGCCCTCCTGATAGATGAACGCCCCTGTCACCACACCATGTGTTGTACCCATCCTTGAGATTGCTAATGAATTCGTGTGCGTTGGCGTTTTTTGCTGCATCCTCAACCTCTGCCTCACTTGCCGTCTCCGCACCATACATGATGTTCTCTCTGATTGTGCCGGAGAACAACGTTGGCTCTTGTCTGACAAGCCCGATGTGGCGCCGTAGGGCTCGGAGATTATATGTTTTGATGTCTCTACCATCGATATTCACCACCCCTCTAAGCGGATCATAGAACCGCTCTATAAGCCCAATGATAGTTGACTTGCCAGAACCACTATGTCCAACAAGCGCCGTTGACTTGCCTGGGATTATGTCCAATGAGAATCCTTTGAAGATGATCACATCTGGCCTCAACGGATACGCAAAATCAACCCCTACAATTTCCACCTCACCTGTGAGCTTTTCTGGCTTGTACCCCTGTGGATTGTCAGGCTCAATCTTTGTTTCACGGTCAAAGATAGCAAACACGGAAGCCACCGCGTCGCCTCCCTTGGCAATGTCTGTTGTCATGCTACATGCATCTGCAATGACACGGCCTGTGGTGACAAGAATCATGGTGGTCTGGAAGACCGCCTCGGCGGTGATGCTCCGCTCGGCCATGAGCTTAGCACCATACCAAAAGTTGATGGCCCAGGAGAATATCATAAGGCTCACAGAGGTGCCAAGGTCAAAACCTGCGAACCATGACTGCCGGATGCTTTCCTTGTGAGGCCCATCCTGTGCTTGGCTGAAGAGGTGTAGGATGCGGTCCTGGGATGAGAAGGCGGCGATGGTGCGGAGGTTTGAGACAGCATCAGAAGCTAGCTTGCTTGTTTCCGACTGTGCTTGCACTGATTTCGCGGACATGCTCTTCAGCAAGACACGGCGAGTGTAGAAGCAAGCGATGATAAATGGCTGCATCGCTAGCATAACAAGGGCCAAGCGCCAGGCAATGACGAGACCCATGATGAAAGCAATCAACACCACGGAAACTGTCTGGATCACCAGAGCCATTCGGTCACCAACCAGTGACCGCACCTACAACACAAATATTGGTACACATGATCAGGTTTGATTCGTCCTCAAATATTGTAATAAAAAAGGTGTTCGCACCCAAAATTAGCAGCAGCTGACTAGACTGGGCAAAACCGGTCAGACCGGTTTGTAAAAGCGGTCAGACCGGTTTGTATAACATTGTCAAAATGCAGATTGGACTTCATCATTGCGTAGTTCTCGTCGAGACGATCAAGATGCATATGTGGAACGCCTAATTTGGATTCCGGATGAGGGAGTTATGACTTCAGGAAGATCTGCACCTGGGAAAACCGGTCTGACCGGTTTCCCAATCCTGTCAGACCGGTTTGGGTCTGTGTAGTCCGAGTTGGAGTTGTATTTTAGCTCGAGATTTGTTAGGGATTTGTTTCCTAAAGGGTAAGACCTCCCTGGCCTATAAATATAAAGGCCTGTGGCCGATTGAGGGGGATACACAATCGAATAAACACATCTATCTTTAATTTTACCTCTCCAATCTCTCTTTCCAACCTTCATGCTGTTCATCCTCTGATCTCCACGGTCATAGATGGCGTCCTAAGGCTTGCTGGTCGACCTAGGACATGCCGGCGACGTCCACGCCCTGACGGGGTCCCTCCCGGGCGAGAGCTTCGACGACCTTTGCTAGTTTGCTCGTAAACTAGTCGTTCTTCGCCACGTAAGTGCGTTGGTTATCTCTTTACTGGTTTGCTTGTAAACCTAGTCGTCCTCCAGCACGTAAGCTTGGTAGTTACCTTCACGAACGATCGATCCGGCAAAAACCCTAGGAAACCGGTCCGACCGGATTTCCAAACCGGTCTGACCGGTTTGGGCGACTTCCTGCCGTTTGGTCCGTTCGCGACCCGCGCGTCTAGCGCTCTCGTGTGTTGACCGAAATTTGCGTCAACACATTTGGCGACTCCGCTGGGGAAGAAAGATCCGGTTGCTCAGACCGTTCTATCAATCCCTAGCCTTTTACCTAATTGATTTATTACTTTGATTCGCCACTGTAGTTGAATCTGGTTTTTTGGAACCGATTACATCTACACTTGTATCTTTGCATCAGGCTGCTCAAGCTGTTTGCATTGTTTCTTGCTTGGCGCTAAATATTAAAGACTAGAATACAAGCAAGGTTTTGGTCATCGATTGCTTGGATTTTCTGGATTTATCTATTTGAAGATTGGAAGCATCAAGACTGTATGGCGGGCTATCCATATACTTCACATCAGTCCTATTACGACGAGCCCAAGGTACAATTTGCAAATATATTACCTATGTCTAATAATTATTTTGCAAGTACCATGAATCCTTCTGTTGATGTTGCTAGATTTGACACTAGTAGGCATATTGCATCGGCTAATACTTATTCAGATGATTTTAATTATGCAAATTATAATTCTGAATTTAATATGCAAAAGCCATTGTCAAATAATATGCATGCTTTGAATTTTAATGAAACTAGCAACATACAACATTATCTTCACACACTGGCTGTAGAAAAATTTCAAAAGTCGGTTAACATATATCAAGGCCAAACTAACATGGTGAGTTCGGCCAATCCTTATGGAACACCACATGATAGTAATTTTACTAATTTTCAACAAGGTGTTTCATCTATTAATTCATCGGCTAGAAATTCACAATATGTGATTATGCCACAAAACATGCCGGTGAATGAGAAAATTGGCTATGCTAATTCTAGCCATCAGGCCAATTATTCTCAACCATCATATGCTTCACAAATCGCTAATAGAGTGAAGGTTGCATCTATAGTTTCAGCACCATATGCAAATGCTAATAATCATAATTTGGGTCCAAGTGTTATTCATAACCATAGCCAAATTAATGAAAATTCAGCAAATGTGTTGGTGAATGAGAGAATTGGCCATGCTGGTTCCAGTTATCAGGCCATTTATTCTCAAACATCATGTGCAACCGATCTCTATAATATTCAGCAAGGAAGTGATGAATCGGTTTCTCATTACATAAGACGATT
This sequence comes from Echinochloa phyllopogon, assembly GCA_033239725.1. Lineage (NCBI taxonomy): Eukaryota > Viridiplantae > Streptophyta > Magnoliopsida > Poales > Poaceae > Echinochloa > Echinochloa phyllopogon. Next base: position 41,016,220 of record BTCW01000010.1, on the reverse strand, counting down.
CAAAGAAACCAAAGATCGATGTTCTAATTTATCAATCTCAAATATGAAACTTGCTGATATATGTCTAAAAGTATTAAGGTCATCTATTAGAGATAGAATAGATGGCTCTGATTTTCTTTCGATTGCACAAGTGCAAATAAGAGCTTTGGTTGTGGAACTTCGAATGACAAAAGAGAAAAAGAACGATTTGGATTTGTGCAAAAGTTCGGTTCTTATTACAACTGAACCTAATTATATGCATTCTGAATCTGTTCTACCAAAAAAGTCAAGCTTAGCTGTAGAGGAGCATATTAATCAAAAGAAGACAGCTACATTTAATTTTTCTAAAGCCGAAGGTGTCGTACACTTTTCTAGTGATTATTATGTCGTTAAGCGACAAGTTCAGGCTGAGGAAAGTTTAGAACTTCAAAGCATTGAAGAATTCAGCAATGTAAGCAGGGAAGCATTGGCATGTCGACACGAGGTGATTTCCAGCAAGCATGGGAATACCGGTCTGACCGGTTCTGTAATGCGGTCTGACCGGTTTTTACAGGAAGCAGCTGTTGTGGGCTGCCATCAAGAGAAATTCGATATCATTCACATCAAGGTTCCTCGTCTCTCCAAAATATTTGACAAGGTACGCTTTACAAGTAATTCCCAATCAGATCGTACATTTTCAATTAATTCATTTATTGATGATTCTATCATAAATAATTCTAAGAGTTCAGTTGAGGATAATTTGCTTTTTAGCAAAAGTATACCTTCAGACTCTATTAGCCAATGCATTGTTAAAGTTCGAAAGGCTGATCATAGAAATACTTTGACTTTTAAACTTTCTACGTCATCATTGTCAAAGTTTTTCTCTTCATGGTGTGCTTATGGTTATTCTGGACTTAAAAGCAAAAGATCAAAACCGAGAGCCATTGTGAAATCCGATGACAATGAAGTGATCAACTCTAAAGCATTGGGTATGAGAAGTGCAAAGAAAGGTATGGCCGAATGGGTCGATGAGAAATCTGAACCGTTCGTTTGCTTGGCCTTAAAGCCTTCTCCACAAAAGCATCGGTTGGAGAAAATAAAGTACACTTTTGATCTAACTTTGTGTGATAGCTTATTTGATATCTTGCTAGAGAATAATTTTATTAAGTTTTCTGGTCACAAAATTAGTCCATCACCTCTTGAGTTAGAAGATCGAAAGTATTGCAAGTGGCATAATTCATTTGGGCATAATGTTAGTGATTGCAATATGTTTCGTCAATGCATACAATCGGCCATTAATACCGGACGGTTGAGATTTTCTTCAACACAAGAGGATGACCAGTTGATGACAATTGGTTGTGATGGCAATGGATCATTAGATCGGTTAGCATAAGCCGATTTGTCTAAAGATCCAAATTTAATTGTTAAAAAGAAAAATTCGAAGCTCCCTAGTGACGAGAAGGACATCGTCCATGACTTGCAAATTAAAGAAATTATCGAGGACGATGAGCCTATCAAAATCTCAGAAGTTACTGGGGGGCAGAAAGATTTTTCTCCATCAAACCAAGAACCTTTTGCCCCTACTATAGGCGAAGCGGTCAGACCGGTTCGTCAAAGCGGTCAGACCGGTTTGGGCGGTTAGACCGGTCCCAATAGCGGTCAGACCGGTTTAGGTCTGAAAGGTTCAAGAATGTTGAGACCTGAGCGTCCTGTGGTGAATGGAGGTAAAGACCGTGTTAAGCACAATGGTAAAAGGCCGAAGCTCACTTTTGATGAACTTCTGGCTAAGTATCAAAAAGAAAATGAGGCCAAGCGTGCTAATCGGTCGAATGATGTTAAATCATCAAGATCACCTCCTAAACATAATTTTGAGAGGTGGAATCGGCAAAGGAAGGGTTTTCAATCAGCAGCATTATATTATCCTTTTGAGCCATCAAAGCCGGTTTCATTTGCTCCATATCCCACTAGTGTTCATCCTTATTCGTCATGGGGGTGGAATGATTCATGGGCACATACTCCTTCATATTTTAGACCATATCATGTGGAGTATGCAACTCCAAGACGGCCATCATGTGCAAGGCAGCCATATGTTGAAAGTGACCGTTTTCAGAACTATGATTGGTCTAGAGTTCAAAACAAGAAAAAGGTTGTCAAGCAAGTTTATAGAATCAAAAAAGATGGCCGCAAAGATAAAAGTTCAGATCTGAAATTATCTACTGAAAAGCCGATTCATGTGGAGGTAACATCGGCTGTTGAAGGAAGAGGAGCGGAAAAATCAGCAATTGATCTTTCAAGTGCCAAATCCGAACAAAAGAAGTTGAAGATGTCAAAAAACAAGAAAAAAGCACAGCTATCCAAGAACAAACCAAAGTCAGGTCCTACGCTTGGTTTATCAAATTGGTACAAAAAGGAGCTACAAAGATTTAGCGCTCAAGAGTTGAAAAAGAGAGGCCTGGCATGGGTTCCTAAAGGAAGCAATCAAGGCACGGGTGATGATCAAGCAAACGGTGCAACGCAGGTGAAGAAGAATAAAAGATATGAAAAACGATCTTCAAAATTAAGGTTTGCACCCAATCACCAAAATTATTGGTCTTTACCTAAATCATTTGCTTCACCAATGCCACATATGCCTATGTGTTGGATTATATCTTTAGGTGTGTTTGTATCCTTCATGGTCTTATTTTGGTCCTTGGTTCCACATGGATCTGTTTATCATGGAGGGTTATCACAATAGCCGAAATATTTAGTTCTTAGAGATAATTTTAATTTCTGAATTAATATATCTCTAAACTTTTATTTCGGTTGTGCATGCATTATGGATGATAATTTGTTATCGTTCTTGGCAATATATATATTCGTGTGCACCTAAAATTGGTCGTTGCTGATCAGGCTGGACAAACCGGTCAGACTGGTTTACTGGGTCGGTCAGACCGGTTGTCCTGTAGCCGATCTGGCAACGGCCACACCGGTCTGACCGGTGTGACAAACCGGTCTGACCGGTTTATCTCGAGTCCGAGTAAAATTAAGGAATCCTATTGTTTTTCGAGTTGTCAAAGGATTTCTTAACTCTTATTTCGGTTGTGCATGATCTTGTGTATGGATTTCTCGTGGATAATAATTTATTATCATCTTTGGCAACATATATGGTCGGTGAATCTCTTCGATCATCGTCCTAAAGTGTTAGTTTCCCCATACCTTGCTTGGGGGGCAAGGTATTAGTGAAAGAGTAATTTGTTTCCATGGGATTTCTATTTTACTAAATCGGTTTGCAAAATCTCTCATGACATTGTTGTTGTCTTTGTTTCACCAAGTGACGGTGTTTTGAGATTTTTAGCCGGTTGGAGTATTTGAGCAAGCCAAAAATAAAGAAAGAGTAAGAAATTCAAGGTCAATGATGGTGACTTCAATAGTAATCGGGTCTTTGACATAAGCGAGGTAATTATGTCATATTTCTCTTTTTGAACCGTTTGCATTGTTGTCTTACATTATACTAACATATAAACGCCATATACAATTATTAAACTACTCATTTCATTGGAGGAGTTATAAAGACCATTTGTTGATGACAATTTGGTCATTTAGTGCATTTATGGTCATTTTGGATTGTGAGCACAATTTTAGATATTGTTTCAAAAATACTCATGGCCGAGGTGTCATATACTCAGGCTTATCTCTCACAAATGATGTAGATAGCAACAATAAGATAATTTCTTCATAAGTAGACATAATTGGTTAATATGGCCGATAGACACTATCGTCCTTAAAAGTATGACATAATTGATATGCTTATGATAAACATTGCTATTGTATAGTTCTAGTGCTGATAAATATTTCTTGGTACGCAAGCTTTACCAAGAAACAGGGGGCATATGTTCGCACCCAAAATTGGCAGCAGCTGACTAGACTGGGCAAAACCGGTCAGACCGGTTTGTAAAAGCGGTCAGACCGGTTTGTATAACATTGTCAAAATGCAGATTGGACTTCATCATTGCGTAGTTCTCGTCGAGACGATCAAGATGCATATGTGGAACGCCTAATTTGGATTCCGGATGAGGGAGTTATGACTTCGGGAAGATCTGCACCTGGGAAAACCGGTCTGACCGGTTTCCCAATCCGGTCAGACCGGTTTGGGTCTGTGTAGTCCGAGTTGGAGTTGTATTTTAGCTCGAGATTTGTTAGGGATTTATTTCCTAAAGGGTAAGACCTCCCTGGCCTATAAATATAAAGGCCTGTGGCCGATTGAGGGGGATACACAATCGAATAAACACATCTATCTTTAATTTTACCTCTCCAATCTCTCTTTCCAACCTTCATGCTGTTCATCCTCTGATCTCCACGGTCATAGATGGCGTCCTAAGGCTTGCTGGTCGACCTAGGACACGCCGGCGACGTCCACGCCCTGACGGGGTCCCTCCCGGGCGAGAGCTTCGACGGCCTTTGCTAGTTTGCTCGTAAACTAGTCGTTCTTCGCCACGTAAGTGCGTTGGTTATCTCTTTACTGGTTTGCTTGTAAACCTAGTCGTCCTCCAGCACGTAAGCTTGGTAGTTACCTTCACGAACGATCGATCCGGCAAAAACCCTAGGAAACCGGTCTGACCGGATTTCCAAACCGGTCTGACCGGTTTGGGCGACTTCCTGCCGTTTGGTCCGTTCGCGACCCGCGCGTCTAGCGCTCTCGTGTGTTGACCGAAATTTGCGTCAACAAAAGGTATTGTCATAATCTTGTTACTAGTATTTGTTTGTGTACTTACGATGTTGGCATCCTTGGAAAGCCGAGAGCAGATGGCGCCACTGGAGTTATCGCCATGGTCAAACCACCCAATCTCAAAGGTGAGAATTTTCGCAAGCATCCGTTCCCTGATCCTCTTTGTCAGGTACTCCCCCATGGCACCGAAGCTGTAATGCTGACCAACGCTGAGCAAGAATGAGTACACCACAAGAGCCAGGAAGATGAAAGCAAACATCCTTGTCTTGTCCCTGATCTCCTCATGATCTGTCAAGGTATTGTCATAATCTTGTTACTAGTATTTGTTTGTGTACTTACGATGTTGGCATCCTTGGAAAGCCGAGAGCAGATGGCGCCACTGGAGTTATCGCCATGGTCAAACCACCCAATCTCAAAGGTGAGAATTTTCGCAAGCATCCGTTCCCTGATCCTCTTTGTCAGGTACTCCCCCATGGCACCGAAGCTGTAATGCTGACCAACGCTGAGCAAGAATGAGTACACCACAAGAGCCAGGAAGATGAAAGCAAACATCCTTGTCTTGTCCCTGATCTCCTCATGATCTGTCAAGTAGTAGATGGAGAACGTGCAGCCCATGGCGTATGCATACACAGGCTGAATGGCACCAGACAGGACTGCACTCAAGCATCCCACAAGCGCATGCTTCCACTCTGGCGCATTCAGGAGAAGCAACCTTCTGAAGGATGGCACAGGAGGCTTTCGCTTCTCGCCGCCGTCACCGCAGTCTCCTCCGTCACCGCCGCCCATGGACCGTGGCGAGCTTGACCTGCTAGCCGAAGAGGGCATCTTGCTCGTGCTGCTGTTGCGGCATTGCCCTGCAATAGGAGATGTACGGCAGCTCCCACTGACTTGGCTGCCCTCACTTGAATCGTCTCTGGTCTGCTGGAGCTGGACAAGAGATGAGTAGTGGCCGTTCTTGGCGATGAGCTCACCGTGGGAGCCCTGCTCCACGATTGCTCCTGACTGCATGACTGCTATGGTGTCAGCGTTCCTGATGGTGGAGAGGCGATGTGCAACGACGATCGCCGTCCGGCCCATGGAGGCCGCGTCGAGAGCCTCCTGCACGATCCGCTCGGACTCGGTGTCCAGCGCGCTCGTGGCTTCGTCGAGGAGTAGAATCTTGGGTGACTTCAGGATTGCTCTGGCAATGGCAATCCTCTGCTTCTGGCCTCCGGACATTTGCACTCCACGCTCACCCACCTGTTTCATTTGATACATATATGGTTAGTGATCACTGTAAGATCAGTGTCAAAAGTAAAAATCTGATGATGTCAGTTGGAAAAGAATGCTGATAATTTAAGTTACCTCCGTGTCGTAGCCCTGCGGCAGCTGCGAGATGAAGTTGTGGGCGTTGGCTGCCTTTGCCGCGGCGGTGATCTCCTCTGCCGTGGAGTTCTCCTTGCCGAACAGTATGTTCTCCCGTATGGTGGTTGCGAACAGGGCGGGCTCCTGGCTGACGAGCCCCATCTGCGCGCGCAGCCACTTGAGCCGCAGCCGCCGGATGTCCACGCCGTCAAGCATCACCTCCCCGGCCGACGGGTCGTAGAACCGCTCCAGCAGCGCGATCGCCGTCGACTTCCCCGACCCGCTGCCGCCGACGAGCGCCACCGTGCGCCCCGCCGGCACGCGCAGGCTGAAGCAGGTGAAGACGGGGTTCTTGGGCCGCGACGGGTAGCAACTCCACGTCCCTGAAATCCACCGTCCCGGCGACGGTGTCAAGCTCCTCGCCGGCGTCGCTGTCCGAGTTGATCTTGGGCACCCGCCGTATCATCTCCAGGATCCTCTCCGCCGCCGCCGCCGCCTCCGAGAAGTACTTGACGTTCGACAGCGCCGACCCCAGGGACACGCCGCCGATGATGATGAGGGAGGCGACGATGAAGACAGTGCCGCCGGGGTAGCCGTGGTACATGACGAGGCGGCTGCCGTACCAGACGTTGAAGGCGTAGGTGACTCCGTTGCTCCCCAGGGCGACGCCCTTGGCGAGGCCCTGCCTGACGCCGAGCCGCGCCGACTCCTCCAGCGCGGCGGCGAACCGCGCCATGGTGGCCTCCTCGGCCACGAACGAGTACGTCGTGCGCACGGACGACACGGCCTGCTCGGCGACGGCGCCCGGGCGCGCGTACTGCTCCCGGATCCGGCGCGCCAGGCCCGTGACGACGCGGCTGTAGGCGAACCCCGGGATGATGAGGAGGAGCACGGAGGGGAGGCCGACGAGCGTGAGGCGCCACAGCAGCGCGAACCCGACGGCGTAGCTGCCGGCGAACGTGGCGACGTTCATCAGGAAGGTGGGGAGCTTGTCGCCCACCGCGTCCTGCACGGCGAGGCTGTCGTTGGAGACGCCGGTGACCACCTCCGACGCCGAGCCGGACCTGAGGTCGAAGTACTCCACGTCCTGCCGGAGCACCGCCCGCAGGTACCGAGCCCGCATCCGCGACGCCTGCCGCTCCGCCGTCCGCGCCCAGCAGTAGCCCTCTGCGTCGAGCGACCGAATTGTCAGATGCATCAGCAGATATGGCGCTGTATTATACTGGTGAGGTGATCAGTGGCCTGCTCACCTAGGAACGCCATGACCCAGGAGGCGCACGCCAAGAAGACGATGTTGATGACGTTCTGGTGGAGACGGAGCGGATCGGGTTGGTCATGCGCAGCCAGGGATCACACGGAGGATTAGTATTTTGCCTTGATCTGGATTGGAAATTCAGAAGTGATTCATCAGAAATGAGTGCGCGGCGCACTTACCGCGTTGATCCTGGAGGTGAACTGGTGGAGTTGGTCGGGGCCGCTGCCGAGGTCGTTGGCGATGCGGCAGGCGATGAGGAGGCGCAGGGGCGTGGAGATGCCGTCGCCGATGGCGCCGACCAGGCCCAGCGCCATCAGCGCCCCGTCCACCAGGGCCGCGTGCATGAACACCGACATCGACATGGGCCAAGAACCCCCGGCACCGGCCGGCGCCGCCGCGTTGACCTTCGGATTAAGGCGTGGGCTAAGTCCGTCGATCGATCAGAGTTCGCCGTGCGGACAAGGCGACTGGATTCAGGCGATTGAAACGCACTGGTTTTTGTGTATAGAACAGGGGAGTTGTCACTGGAAACTTGTGGTGCTGGTGCTCAATCGAATATGCAAGTATTTGTTTTTGGTGAAACATGCAGGTCGGTGTTCCGTTAACCATGCAAGCATAGCCGATCCTCTTCTCGTGCTATGCCGACAGAAGTGGTCCAACAACAACTAGTGAAGTGGCCGGCGCTATTAGCGCGGCTAGACTTGCTAATTTATATATTATTTTGCCTAGTAATAAAAATATATGTTGGACAATAATATATTATTTATATCATTATACCCTAGTAATAAAAATATATGTTGGAATTTATAGACCTATTGTAAAATTTATATAGTAGTATTAGAAAAGTGATCTCTCAACAATTCATGCCTTGAATGTACACATTATTGTCCAACATTTCTCTTGTCAATCACCAGATAGTTCATAAATTGGTCTCTTGGTATCTTCAGCAAGACTAAGCAGCATGAGCAACGTACACATTATTGTCCAACATTTCGCTTGGCAATCACCAAAACAACCGTCTACTGAAGCTCACCCATTGCCGCATCTCCTCCTCTCTCTCATCGACCCTCAAAATTGGTTCTTTTTGTCATGGTGATTGTATTCCCTCCTTGTACTATTGATCAATAGTTTAAACATCAGCTGTTCACCTTTTAAAAAAAAAAAATCTCTTCTATGTTTTTGTTTGAGTTCGATTTCTGATGCGGGAGGAGTGCTAGTGGCCTTCTAAGCCAATATATGCTGGTAGCCAGCTCATACATACCATTGAGTAGCTAGCTCTCACAATTCTATTATAATGACTACTGAATAATTATAATTCAAGTGTCTTCCTAGATAATCCTATTGATGCTGTACAATTTTGTTACAAGAAACTAGTAAGGTGGCCCACGCTAACAATGCGGTTAGTTTTTTTTTCTATACTAACATTTGAGTTTTTTGCTTGGAATAAATCATCAAATGGTTTTTTTTTCTTCTCATCGTTGTCCTTCTTTCTTGTCTTGTAATGTAAATTTCAAAATTATAGTTACGATGACAAACACTAACCATCCTAGAATTCATCTCAATTTACGCATTGATTTGTCTTTTCAATCTTGTAATACAGGTTTTATTTATTGGCAAGTTTACCAAACTGTCTTACAGCCATGACATAACAGCATCTCACTTTTTGCATAGGTGGTGTGGTGTCTAGAGAGTATCTTAATTTGTTGATTTTTTCTCCACTCTCCGCTTCACCAATCTTATCACTACCATTCTCGGATGTTTATAACCTCATATTTCTCACTGACTTCCTCGGGATCTTTGGCCGGTGTGCTAACCCTAGCTACTTAGGTCTCTCTTTTTTTTCAAAAAATTAATGGTAACATGTAAATTTTGAGGGATTTAATCAAGTTAAAGCATTGACTCTTTTAGATTTTGCTATGATGGCAATATGCTTTATTTGCAAAAAAACACATAATATTATAATAGAATAATATACTTTATATTCTATAGGATTAATAGTACTATGTTGCTATATGGTAGATTTTTCGCTAAGTGAGAGTTTGGTATCACTTTAAATAAGTAGCCTAATATAGTTTTTGTGGAGTCGGTCTAATGTAGTTGTTTTAGCTCGGGTCTTTCTTCCTTCTTTGATAAGGTATACTTCCTCTTAGAATTGCAATGGGTGAAGTTCATGAGTTTTGGTTGCCGTCTATAATGTAACCATGACTAAGCATCAGCACCTCATCTTGCCCAAGAAAGAATGTTTGTACCTCATCTTTACCTATGAATGTATGGGTTTGTCATCTCTTTACTTCTAAATCCTAGCTGCATCCTCAGTCCTCACCATGGTCTTTAGCAACTTGCTAGGATCCATGTAAATGTGTTCGAATACACCTCCGCCCGCAAGGCAACAACTCAACCACATGTTCTCTTCGATGATGACTGCTTCTTCATCAATCTCAACAAAAGATCGAATCGACATTGACCGGCATCCTGAACATGTCGTACGTAAGTATGTCACCAAGCTCATCGTTGTGTTTGCTACATGAGCCACCGCCATATATATATATTGACTATTGTTTGTAGACACCGTCTTCCCCTCCACACGATCCTGCCACCCATGTTGCGATTAGCCGCATCTTCATTGTCCTACTTTGTCATCACTTGATCACCTTGCATAATAAACGCTTGGCGTTTCTCTACATCTCTTTTCCTACTCTCACCCTTGCCACCCCGTGCAAAGACGATTGATCTGCTAGCTCCAAAATCTCCATCCCATGTGCATATTTAACTAAGATGCAATATTAGACTCCTATTCAAGTTCAAAGAAAAACATCCTTTTTAGGCATGGTTTCCATCTAAAGCCAATTTCTTGGAATAATATATACCGTTAGATCTTCATAAAATCCACCGGCATATATTCTTCTTTTTTAGAATTAATAGAATAATATGGACTATTAGATCTTCATAAAATCTGATGGCATATATTCTTCTCTTTTTTTAGATTAACGTGGAAATTTCTTGGCCCTCTTGGCGAACGTTGGGCTCCTTTTAACACTATTGTATTAATATAATAGATAGCTGAATCTGCATGCATGCCCTCCTTCAATCCGCTCCGAGAAACTGGTTGATCTTTATTTGAACTGGGCAAATCTGGCCTCTACCCCACCTCCACCAATTTCTATCATAGAATTGCCATTTCTACCCGAACCAATTTGGAGGAGACAACTTGATTTTTGTTTTACACCGCAGGTCCGTGTTCCTCCATGGAACAATTTCTTCTTGCCACTCTCAAGGAAGGCGGTGTAGACGATAATGACAACGGCAAACAACTTGTTACATTGAGCAGACATGAAATGTTGGTCGAGCTTGGTGGCAATTGCTACTGCTCACGTATTTTCTCGAGGAACCCCAAATCATATTAATTTCCATCGTGTATCATCTTTTATTAGTACATAATCGTCATATCATAGGAATGTGTCCAAAGTTGGTTGTATTAGATATTCTTTCCTGGTAGTTCATGCATGGAATATATATTTTTAAAATAGTTTCCAATTTGGTTTTAATTTAATGAATCAGGTCCTTTCCTAAGAAAACAAGAGCATTGGTTATTTCTTATTTTAGATATCTACATAATAATTTAAAGTCTTTTCAATTGAACTTGGTGGCTCTACATTAACCTATTTTTGCTAATTTTCTTGTTTTCTAATCCAAAATAGTTTTGCTAATTTCAAGCTAGTTTGTTTTCTAAACACTATGGTGCTACACCATGCGTCTAGGGCGCCAAATCTTATGGTGTCATTAAAAAAGTCCATTTCTGCATATGGTTCTTTGTGGGTCTATATGTAAAAATATTTAGTAAAAAAATTAAGAGTAAAAAAAATATGACTTTTACATATTTTACCAAATGTTTCAAACAACTCTAGAATCGAAGAAAAATGGTAGATTACCTTGCGCCGCCACTGCCTCTACCTCCACAATCGTGTCGCCTGTGGTTGTAGCGGATGGAGCAGCATGGTGGCCCACAACACGATGAATCCTCTATTCACGGTGGTATGCAACTCTCACATGAAATCATTCTTTCAAAGACACTAGTACTACTAGTTTATTTGTCCTCTTCAGCTGCCCTCTAGTTAATTAGCTAGTAGTAGTATATTGATTTGATCATCATAATTCTATTAGGGTTGTTTTTTTCTACAACTGTGTATGACTATTAATTTATTCGCTTCGGGGTTATAATGATTATAGCAACTGGCAACTCATTGGGAGAAGGGCTCAATTTATTTTTCACTTGTGTGTAGCACTTTTGGATTAACCTTATCGATATTGAGTTTGATTAGGTAATATTTTTTTTCATAATCAACCACCTTATTGCGGTTTAGTCTTTATGTTGCGATCCCATACATGTATTTCATGTTGCTTTTAATCAATCATTCAAAAAATAGCAGTCTTCACAATTTTTACAAGCTATAATTTTTTTTCTAACAAAAGACACTTATGATATGTTACACCTAATTTACATTTTAAAAAATAAGAACTAGTTTATAATAGACCATGACAAAAAAAGAGAAAATTATAATAAAATTTGAAAAGCCTTTTTCTCCCGCTGCATCTAAGATCTATCCTAACTGTGGCCACCCAGTATCGTTCCTTATCACCGTTCATCTTACCACTGGTGATAAAAAGGACAAACAAGGGACAAAGCAAGATCTAAACGCATGGTTGTTTTCTCTTTCTCTAATTGAACCTCTAAAGTGGATAGATTTGAAAATACATATGGTTCTATCCTCTTTCTCATTGGAAATTTAGTTGCATATGAGGATTTTTATAACTATTATATATATATAATATGACCGCATATGTGAGAGATGTTAACTCTTGCCAACCACCAAAATAGTAGCATATATTGATCCTTTTTTCATTTAGTGTCTCCATCAGTAAGAAGATTTGTATATATTGTCATGACCATGACTATCACGATCCTGACCATTGAAGAGAGGACAAATGGCCTTTGTTTCTTCTTTCTCCCAAAGCCGTCCATGGCAATCTTCATAACTATCTTGTGCCCAACGTTACCATAAATTTAGCTAGATAAAGAATCTGTGATTCAAGGGGCTGCTCACCAACTTCTATTCTTGTGTTAGGACGATGGACTCATGTGCAAAACAGCCGTGCCTGCCATCGATGTCTATGTGATCTGGTGGCGCAGCTGCCTCCTTTGAGAGGATTCAGAGTTTCAGACGATCATGGTTATATCTCTCATTATCTCTTGTCAACATGATCTGCGTTTTGTTTGTGGTATATGCGTGCATCAGGGTGAAGGCCGGGGTGGGTGAACCAGAGACGAAATGCGAGCGAGGCGAGACCGCGAGAGGGAGGTTTGGATCGTCGTGGGCCGTAAAGGGGGCAGGCTGGCTCTTGACGTTGGGCTAGAAAATAAAATGGGCTAGACCGAAAGAAAGGAAAAAAAAGAAGGGATGGATTGGTGGGCTAGATTGATCATTTGGTTTCAGAAATTTGTTGATCTCTTGTAATCTTGTAACCTATGCATGATTGGGTAAACATGTCTAGGGATATGTTCATTGGTGTTGTATGCAATATATACATAGTTTAAGTTTTTTGTTAATGTGTTTAACAAAACCAACTACTCTAGCCAAGATTTTGTGGTATATATGAAAACGCCATGTGAAGCAGCTGCAATTAGGGTCCATCATCAATCATATTGAATCAGAGAGACAGTCTATTTCCTTGGAACCTGTTGCATGTTTTTTCCCGCCTTTCCCATATTGTTAATCAAATTAACCTTGGCATGACTTTAGCTCTTATTAGCTACTTCAGATCTGGAGCAGAAATATTGAGGGTCACCCTAGGGGTTTGGGTACTGTTTTCTCCGAAAATATCCGGTAATCTATCTATGAATCCATTTGAGATGCCATTGGGAGCAGTGTGCAGATGCCAAGCCGCGAGGTGCAACATTGAGACTACCACAACCCCTCCGACATGCATGCTACAACACTCAGAATCAGATTCAGTGTCAACGTGTCAACTCAAAAGGTAAGCCAGCAACATATTCGATCGACGTGTTCGGCGATGCCAGCGAGCTCTTCGGACATGGATCAACGACCTCGGCATATGGTATCTACTGACGCTGCTCCTCAACCTTGGCATCATCATCAACGACCTCGGCCGCGGCCCGGCTCGACCTCCTCCACGAGTTCAGCTCCGGAGATCGAGTGACCGACGATGATCCAGCTTCCAGTCACACTAGTGTGTGTACCCACTTGATGATCTTGGTCAGAACGTGTGGAACCTCGTCTTCTTGCCGTGCGCCTCGGGGTCAGATCAGCGTGGTGACGAAACCCAAAACCGCGGAACCGCACCATTGTACGATGGCCGTGTTTCTTTGGAAAAAAAGAGAAAGATTACTGCAACATTACTGTAGTAAACCATAGGTTAATTAGACTTATTAGATTCGTCGCGTAAAGTTACACTCATCTTTAAAAATGTTTTATAAATATGCTTTATTTAATAGTTCACGCATATTTTTTGAAGAATTTTTTTTTGCTGACACAAAGAAACATAGCCAATGTCATATATGTCTCTGCTAAATCTGACACGTCGTTGGTAGATTTCGACGAAGAGGGCTACTGAAAGTCGAAGGTGTTTGCCGTGTGTAAATTATCGGGCACACGACAAACAACCTCTTTGCCGTGTGCCAACGAAATGACACACGTCAAAGAAAGGACACACAACAAATAGATTATTTGCCGTGTGCCCAGAGCACAACACACGGCAAATAGCCCATTTACCGTGTGCCGCCGACCCAACACACGGCGAAGATTTAAAGCAAATAAAACCTGCGTGTCCTAAGTGGCATTGGCAGGCACACGACAAAGTCATGTCTTTGCCGTGTGCCAAAGGAAGACACACGGCAAAGACATGTTTTTGCCGTGTGCCTTGCCATGGCACACGGCAAAGCACAAGAGAAAAATCAAAATTTTGCCCCCAAACTTTTTCTCCACTCTATTTATATTGTTTGACATGTTTTAATTTGGTATATTTCTCGATCACTTTACTATATTTAACAAATTTATTTTATTCAAAGGTTTTTTTTCAAACAAGACAAATTTGAACAGCAAGTGCATGAAATAATAGAATAAAGTGAGTGGAAAAATGATATTCGTGATAATGAGTCCAATGTAAGAACTTATCCTATAGTTTAAACCAAATTTCAAAAACCGTATTCACGAAACAATAGCACGAATGTGGGATTGAATAGTGTTTAAATTCTATAAAATTCAAATACTGTCTAAAAATCATGAGATTTGTCAAATTCTCATGTTATCATACTTTGAGTCAACATTTCATGGTACATACATGTAATCATAAGATTTGTCATGTACGATGCTTACAGAGTAAAGTTTTCCCATAGAAGATCTATAGAGTTGTGAAGTACGTGGTTAGGTTTATAAGCGCAATAAGGTTCAATTTCGAGTTTGACTTTAAAACTTTTTCTATAGGCTCCACACAACATAGATTGCTTCATGTTAAATTTTGGTAAACTTTCGGATGCGTTCGGTAATTTTAATTGATTAATTATAATTGTAGAATTTTAATTGACACTAATAAACATGAGGTTTAACTACATGAAATAGTGGAAAAACTAAGAGGATAATTGTTATTCATGCTACTGAGTCAAGCATATTAAGTAATAGATAAAGTGGACATTACACGTGCTATGGATAACTTGACTTTGAGTTTGAAATACATGAAATAATATAATAAAATGAGTGGAAAAATACTATTCATATTATTGAGTGAATCACATAAAATAATAGAGTAAATAAAAAGTACATATTCATATTATTGATCTTCAACTAAATAATATAATTAATAGGGTAAACAAAAGGAACAAACCAAGAGAAAATAAGTTCAAAACCCTAAATCAGAAAAACCCTTTGCCGTGTGCCCAGAACAGGGCACACGGCAAAAAAGAAGTAAACAAATAAATAAAAAGGAAACAAAATGTGGCAGTTGTAATCGGTGAAAAAAACAAATAAAAAGTTTGTCGTGTGCCCCAGATCTGGGCACACAACAAAGTTAACAATTTGCCGTGTGCCAAGGGGGGCACACGGCAAACAGGAAGTAAAAAAAATAAAAAGAAAACAAAATGTGAAAGTTGTACTCGGTGAAAAAAAACAAAAAAAAGTTTGCCGATCTGGGCACACGGAAAAGTTAACAGTTTGTCGTGTGCCTCAGATCTGGGCACACGGCAAACCCCTCACACACACACAAAAAAGGGCAGCTGCCCACCCACACACACACACACGACCACCCACACACACCTTCGCCCGCTCACCCGCGCTGCTCGCGACCCACGCTCCGGCCAGCCGGCCCCCGCGCTCGCCCCGGCCGCCCCCAGACGGCCTCCCGCGCGCGCCCCCTGGCCTGGCCCCCGCGTGCCCGCCCCGGCCAGGCCCCCGCGCGCCCACTCCGGACAGCCGCTCGCCCCGGCCGCGGCCGCCCACGGTCGGCCTCCCGCGCGCGCCCGCCGCAGCCTGACCCCCGTGCGCCCGCCTCCGCCAGGCCCCCGCGCGGCCGCCCGGCCAGCGCCCCCCCACCGCGCGCGCGCCGCGGCCGGCAGGCCATCACCGCCCAGGTGCGCCCGCCCCTGCCTCCCGCGCCCGCCCATGCCCCCGCGCGCCCCTGCCCTTGCCCCCGCGCACGTTCGCCCCTGCCCGGCCCCCACGCGCGCCCGATCCTGCCGGCCGCCACCGTGTCGCCGCCAAGTCCGCTAGCCGCCCCGTGTTGAGGAGGAGGAGGACGAGGAGGAGGAGGCTGAGGCTCGTCTTGCCCCCGTGACCACCCCGTCCCGGCCGCTAGCTGCCCCGACGTCGAAGGAGGGGGGAAGAGGAGAGGAGTACCCGAGGTCTGTCTTGCGCCGGCGGCCGTCGAGCCCTAGGTGAGCAATATTTGCAAGATGTGTTGGATGGTATCTATCCGGTCATCGAGCCGTTAGAAAAGGACCTATGTGTAGCCCGGCCTTCGTGTCGTGCTTTTTGTTGCAGGTTATGGAAACCTCCCCGTACAGGGGAGGTGCTGCCGAAATTTTGAAGTGATACTAAGCATTGTTGTATTTCTACAGGAAAGCCCCGTTGCCACAGCCGTCGTTGAAGGAGAAGGACGAGTAGGAGGCCGCGACGCCGTTGCCCCAGAGGACACGTCGGACCCTCTCTCACCATCTGCCCCTGTCTCGCCGCCGTGGAGATACTAGGTGAGCACGTGCAAAATGCCTATGTTTCCTTTTCATGTCCTTAGTTCACGTAACCTATGCGTCTCCCGTTCGAAATAGATACGGTTGGAAATGTGCATACTTTTGCACATCTATGACTGTATCTGTTTCGAATTGTCCACGTATTTTGGACAGCCCAAGGATGTGTAGATGGTATTAGTTTCCATGCTCTACTCCTATCCGAGACAGAATTTCGACACCACGTCCCCGTTGTTCTCCAGATACACAATCTCCTTAACAGGACGTGTATTTGGAGAACAACGGGGAGGTGCTGCCAAAATTCTGTCTCGGATAGGAGTAGAGTATGTAAACTAATACCATCTACACATCCTCGGGTGGGATTAGGACCTATCTTCACCTATTAGAGCATGATAGACATCGTGTAGATGCCATTTATTTTTATATAACTCACTTATATCGTAAATGATGGATGATCATGAGTGGATGTACACGGGCTGGAAGGGTAAACGTGATTGGACAGATGAATTCGTTCACAAGGTTGCAGATTTCTTGAAAATGACATTAGATAAAGGATAGAGTAAAGCCATGTGTCCCTGCAGCAGATGTTGTAACACCCAAAAATGGACCGTTTAAATTTTTTTAGTAATTAATTGGCTTTTATTTTAATTGTTCATATTTAATATAGGTTAAATGAATTATTTATGAATATTAAAATCAAATATAAGTTGTAGAAACATTTTTGTTGCATTCATGTTGCTGCACTATGTTTTGGTTGTTGGCAAATTAAGTTGGAATTTAAATTCTGTTTAAATTCGAATTTAATTTGCATTTGTTTGAGCCCTAGAAAAGTTAATTCAAGTCGAGTTCACTTTTGCTCCCTAAGCTCTTCCCCTGGTCCACTCTTGCACCCTCTACTTCCCCCCAAACTCAGCCTAGCCCCTCTCCATTTCTCCCCCGGGCCCAACTCTTCTCCCGAGCCCAGCACTCCCCTCCCTTTATTCTCCCTTGGCCCAGCCCGCCAAACCCCCTTCCTTTCCCCGCTGGGCCTTCGGCCGAGCCGGCCCAGCGCTCGTCCCCCCTCCTACCTCCACCGACAGGCGGGCCCCACCTGTCGGCACCTTCCTCTTCCTCCCGACGGTGCCCGACGCTCCCTCCCGCGATCAGCGCCGCCTCGCCCAGCCTCACCGCCCGCCATCTCCGCGCCCTGGGCCCGCACGAAGCTTCCCCGAAGCCCCCTCCCCCGCACCATTCCTTCCCCGGCGTCCTCCCCGCAAGGAAACCCACTCCCCGCAAGGAAAGGGGGCGAGTCAACCCCCTCTGATCGCCGGCCGCCGCGGATTCCGGCGACTTGCCAAGCCAAGCACCCCCTGGGCTATTTAAGCGCGGCCCGACGCTCCTCCCACCTTCACCAAGCCACACAGCGAGCACCAGCCACCACCAGCGCCTCTCCACCTCGCCCCGAGCGCCGCCATCCTTCTCCGAGCGCCGCCGCCGTCGACTGCCCAGCTCCGGCGCCGCTCCGACCGAATTGGCCCTCGCAGAAGCATCGCGCTGTGGTGAGCTTCCTCCCAAGCTTCTCCCGCCCGTTCTCACGCTCCGACACCCCTCCCCCATGCTCGCCGACGATGGCCGACCGCCAGCCGCCGTCGAGAGCCCCCTACGCGGTCTCCCCCACATCTTGACCCACCCCAGTGAACTCGCCGTGCCGCGCTGAGTTCGTAGGACCAAATCCCGTGGCCTACCGAGCTCTCTAGCCCCAGATCGACCCACTCCGGCGAGCCCTCCGCCGCGCGCGCTGGCGGCGCCGCCGCCAGGCCTCGCTGTCGACCCCCCCTCGCCCGATCCAACCAGGGGCGTTGGATCTAAATCCAACTGCCCACGTGCCTCCCCAGCCCGAGTCAAACTCGAGACATAACGGTCAGCGAGCAATTTTTACAAAAGAACCCCTCCAATATTTGAATTAGAACCCGCAGTCCACCGCAGTTCAAAAATAATTATGTATAGGTCCTGGTTTTTATGGAAAACCCCCAGCTCTTTTCAAAAATAGAACCCGCTGTCCTATTTTATTATTTTCGCACGTAGGCCCTCAGGTTTTTATACAAAATTATGTTTAGGTCCCTGCTTTCTTTCAGTTAAGCCACTGGAAACTTTTAAAAATTGCCAGCAGGTCCCTCGAATTTAGAAAACTCATATGTTTTTCGTTTTAGCTCCGATTAGTGTGATTTTCGCGCTCATGTGTTCGTAGTGAAGCGTAGAATATATCTAAAACCTTTATTTCTACTATTTGGTGTACTATTCTAATAGATTATTATTTGTTTGCATGTATTGGTATGCGTGTATGCTTGTGTGGTGCTTCGTGTCCAGTCAGTGAGCCGTTAGCTTTGGAGTTCGAGCTCGGTGAGGACTTTCCGGAGCAGGACTCGCAGCAGCAGCAACAGCACTTCGAGGAAGGCAAGTTATAGCACGGACAATCCTTGCTACCTAACCACACCCTTTGCAATTATTTAATTTCATATGCATGTGTCTAATTTACTGTCCCATTAAGGTTGTACCTAGTTTTGTATATCCTGTTCCTTTGATAACCTTGGGTTTATGCATATGGGTAGATTTTTGCTATGCGCAGCTACTATCACCATTATTTAACTGCAAATTTTGACTTAATGGTTCACTTCAATATTAATGATAAAACTTGCTTTTTAGCAACTTGGTTTAGGGAGCTAGAGCATGTGCTGTGTGCTTTGCTCTAGTGTCTCTCCGTAAGGTTTGGTTCTTAAAGCGGCAACCCAGGAGTCTATCGCCACCGCTATAACTATTATGGCTCTGGTCTTGGTCAAGTGTCTTGTACAGCTCTAGCTTGCCAGTGGCTACCATTGGGGCCAACGGCGTTAGTGTACACAAGGTGAAAGGGTGTTTCCGGATTCCACCGAGGACGGGCGATCCGTCGGCTAGGTCACGTTAGACCCAGTCCCGTGTTGGGAGTCCCTGTGATGGGGAACTCCACACGTTGCGCATGGATGGGTGCGATGCCCGCGCTCTGGACGCCATCAACCCCCCTATGGTGTGACTCCGTAGGCGTACGTCGATCTCGGTGCCTATGGTCTCACCGCCTTGTTAAACTAGCATCTACTATCTTGTTAGGGTGTCTTGTGAAAAACCTCGTAGCGTCCCTATGCCGTCACACCTCGGAAGTGTTGATGTGCGTGGTTGGGTTCAAAGTTCCATGAACTTTTACGCGACTGGTGGGTAAAGGGCGAAACCTCTGCAGAGTGTAAAATCTATCATGATAACCTTGCTCAGGGTCACGAGCGGCCTGTATCCTTTTTGATTAGAAGATGATGTTCATTATGATTATTGTCACTTATACTTATTTAATTGGGTTACAACCGGGTTTTATTCACTTGTAGTAATTTGTTAAATGTTAAAATAAACCAACTAAAAATGCTAATGCAGTTAAGCCGTGTCTAGCCTATTTTGAGCCTTCATACCCGTGCTATACTTGCTAAGTATTTGTTTACTTACACTTGTCATTATTCAACAAAAATCCCAGATGGGTAAACAGATTGGGTTGATCAGGAGACTGCTGCTGAGTTCTGTCACACCCGGATTTACACGGAAACCCGAATGTTGCCATATGTGTGCCCAGGATGTCCACAGAACACATACAACTTACAAAAATGGAAAATCTGAGTACATATGCTCGAATAAAACATTTTACATCAGAGTTTACCTAAATAAAGCACAGCGAAAGTCTATTTCTCTCGATAGGTAGAGCCTCAAGTCCACAGGGACACCGACTGGTTGACCACAGCTCAGAAGTATCACTGATCCACCTGTTACCCATCCGGGATTTTGTTGAATAATAGCAAGCGTAAGTAAATGTCTTACTTAGCAAGTATAGCACGGGTATGAAGGCTCAAAATTGGCTAGACACGGCTTAACTGCATTAGCATTTTTAGGTTGTTCATTTTAACATTTAACAAATTACTACAAGTGAATGAAACCCGGTTGTAACCCAATTAAATAAGTATAAGTGACAATAAGCATGAATGAACATCATCTTCTAATAAAAAAGGATCCAGACCGCTCGTGACCCTCAGCAAGGCTATCATGATAGATTATACACTCTGCAGAGGTTTCGCCCTTTACGCATCAGTCGCGTAAAAGTTCAAAGGAACTTTGCACCCAACCACGCACATCAACACTTCCGAGGTGTGACTGCATAGGGACGCTACGAGGTTTTTCACAAGACACCCTAACAAAATAGTAGCCACTATGGTACAACACAGGCAGCATGATCCAAGGTACCGAGATTGACTGACTCTCAGGGCGCAGCGATAAGAGGGTCAATGGCGTCCAGAGCGCGGGCATGCATGCCAACAAGTACAAGAGCACGACGTGCAGAGTTCCCATACCACAGGGACTCCCAACACGGGACTGTGCCTGACAAGACATAGCCGACGGTACCCCCGTCCTCGGTGGATCAAACCATACTCTCACGAGTGATTCCCATAGCGTCGTCGGCCCCGTCGGTAACTACTGTCAAGCTAGAGCCGTACAAGTTACTTGACCAAGACCAGAGCCATAATAGTTCTAGCGGTGGCGATAGGCTCCTGGGTTGCCACTTTAAGAACCGGACCTTACGGAGAGACACTCGGGCAAAGCACACAGCACATGCCCAGTTCCCTAAACCATGTTGCTAAAAAGCAAGTTTTATCATTAAGATGATTAACAAAATAATAATGATGAAAGTAGCTGCGCATAGCAAAGATTCTACCCATATGCCAGAAATCCCAAGGTTATCAAGGTACATGATATACAAAACTAGATACAACCTTAATGAGACATCAATTTAGACACATGCATATGAAAGTAAATGAATATAAAAGGTGTGTTTAGGTAGCAAGGATTGTCCGTGCTATAACTTGCCTCAAATCCGTTATAATTACTCATAGTCTTTAAATCTTGATCTTCAAACTCTTCTGCTTGAAATCTCTCGATGACATTCCTCTACTCGCATCAACCATCGAGCACAGCATGCAGCTAAACAAGCAAGCAAACAATAAACAACTAAGAACAGTACACCAATCAAAATAAAAGCTTTAAAAGAGCGCACTAACGGATAGGGCTTGACTCTAGGATCACGTGAGCGGAAGAATCGCTGAAAACGGAACTACGGTTGAAAAGATACGACTATCGGAAGATTTATATTATAAAAGAAAATAAAAGACTATTTGCTGGATTAATTTTAATTAAATAAATAATATAAAAGATATTTCAGAGAAACATCTTATTTTAGAATTAGTTCAATTTCATTTGAATTGGTAAAAGCCAGAAATAAACTAATCATATTTTATTTATAAATGTTTATGTAGGATTTATACAAATAAACATTTAAGTTTAAGTAATAAAAATATGAGCGAGCATCTAATCGAATAATAAGATATTTCGTGTTGAACTAGTCAATATTATAATAAAAACATATTCATGTTGGTATTAATCAATATTGATAATTATTTATGAAAACTCGGAGTTTAACTCTAAGTAGAATTTTAATTAGAAAAGATAGCTTTAAATCAAATTAAAATTCATTCATGAAAAAACGAGATATAACCTAGTCAAATTTTATTTATAAAACTAACTGGATAAATATTAATAAAATTTATATTAACATTTAAAAGCCGCGTATAAATCTTAATTAGATTTTAGTATAGAAAACATAGTTAAATAATCTTTAGTCAAATTAATATTTAAATAAAATTCAGAAATAAACAACATGATAAATGTCAGTGCTAACGCGTGGTTTGAGTTTATATGAGTCCAACGCAACAACAATGGATTAAATCGGAGCTAAAACGTAGATGTTACGCGCAAAACAAGTTTTCAGGGACTTCGACGTAATTAACCGTAGACTCCGAGGGTTAGCAGAGAAGTTTACCATGACACTATAAATAGTTCCTGGAGATTTGGGTAAAAGATGGGGTTAGATCTGAAAAAGAAACTCGGGTGGGGTTTTCTGTGAAACTGCCGAGACACAAGGAAGGGGTCAAACAATACAGGATTCTTTGGGGGCCTAAGTGAAAAGTGTCGTCTTCTTCCTCTGAGCACACGCAGGGGAGTTGTCGGCGGCTCGGTCCGCTATCTCGCCGGCGCTTCGGCGGCCTAGGGCCATGAGGGGGTTGCGCAAGGGAGAGGGAAGGGCGAGGGGGTTGCGCGGGGATGCTCACCGGCGGCGGATGGGGACGACGTTGGCCGGAATCGCGCCCGCGACGGACGACATGGCCGGCGGCGAACGGCTCACGCGGGGGAGGCGCTCCGGTGGCGGGGTGGCCAGGAGGAAGGGCGCCGAAGGTTCGGCTTGGCGCGGAGAAGATCATGGCGGCGACGGTTTTCGACGACGTGCGGCGAGCGCGGTGATTCGACGGCCATGGCGCCGGCGGCGCTCGGACCTCCGGGGCGCTCGGACCTCCGGGGCGGCGGTGCCACACAGAGGGGGAGGTGCAAGCGGGGGGCGGCGGCTAGGGCATGCGCAAGCTCGGGCGGGCGGCGGCTTTGTAGGGCGCGGAGGCCGGGGCGGTCGTGGCACGCTCGCCGAGGAAGGAAGGCGCGGCGGTGCGGCGGAAATTGCGCGCGGCGGCGCTCGCGCGAGGAGGCCGGCGGCGCTGCTTGCTGGGCCGCGAGGGGGAGCCTGCTGGGCCTCGGGGCGCGCTGGCGTCTGGGTTGGCTGGGCCGCCACGGGGGAAGGCGAGGCGGGAGACGAGCTGAGCGGGCCGGCGCGGAGATGGGCCAGCGAGCTGGGCTGCGCGGGCGAGTTGCCGAGCCGGGGGGCTGAGGAGAGCAGGGGGGAAAATGAGCCAGAGGAAAACTCCAGGGAATAAAGTGGACTCGGCCGGGTTTAGCTAGCTGGGCCTGAACCGGGCCGAGCAAGCTCGGCCCGAGGAAAAAGGGAGAGGGGTTAGGGGTTGGGCTCGGCTCGTTAGGGGTTTGGGATTTTCTTTTTTCCTTTTTTTAGAGATTATTTTCCAGGGCAAGAAAATTCCAGAAAGTTCTAGATAATTCGTTTAAGCCACGAAAAATACTCTGAAAATTTCAAAAATTCCAGAAAACATCCCAGAGGTAGAATTGGACATGAAGATCCCAAATAAAATATTTGGAGCTCATGAAAAAGGTTTTAGCACCTTCCAAAAATTGGAATTAGCTATAGAAAAATAGGAATAAATCCCAGAAAAATCTGGAAAATTCCTATGAGGCTCTTAAACACATTTTAGAAACTTTACACGCATAAAAC
The DNA here is from genome assembly GCA_033239725.1 of Echinochloa phyllopogon. NCBI lineage: Eukaryota > Viridiplantae > Streptophyta > Magnoliopsida > Poales > Poaceae > Echinochloa > Echinochloa phyllopogon. The sequence continues at coordinate 40,992,441 of BTCW01000010.1, read as the reverse complement.
CACTAAATGCAAGCCGGCATGAATGCAAGGCACTCAATGTTAAACCTATGTTGTTTTAATTTAATTTAGAAAAATGGTTTTCCTTACACTAAATTCCCTGCAAATTAAATAAAGTTGAGAAAAATTTTAAAATTATGAGAAATTATTTATTTAATGATTCTTTAAAATCACATCCTGAAATCCAAAAATTTCAGGGTGTGACAAGTTCCCTGAGGACTAGCCGTACTTCTGAGTTGCGCTCTCCCAGTCAGAGTCCCTGTGGACTACGACTCCGCTTACGTTGAGAGTTATAGACTTCCAATGTAATAAATATTATTGTCATACTCTGATGTAAACTATTTTATTTCGAGCATTTGTACTTTGTTTATCATATTTGTTCGCTGTATGTGTCCTGTGGACTTTCTGGGCACACATATGGCCGCATTCGGGTTTTGTGAAAATCCGGGTGTGACAGATGTGCAAACAAGATATTTCAATCATAATTCAATATGGGTAAACACATTCGTACCAATGGGTTTGTGGCAAACTATACCCGTTGGATCTGCCATGGTGAAGCTCATCGTGCGAGAGATGAGGTCGTGAGACAACGCATCGAAGATTATGATGCTGATGCCGGGTGCGGAGACATGCTAGATGACTTTCATCAAGCACACTTTGATGAAGGGCCTAGTGATGTTAGGGAGGATCCACCAGAGGCATCCGCAAAAGCTTATTACGACATGCTGTCTTCGGCACAGAAACCATTTCACGAGCACACCGATGTTTCTCAAATGGATGCCATCGGACGCATTATGTCCCTAAAGTCTCAGCTTGGCATTAGTCGAGATGGCTTTGATAATACGTTGACAATTTTTGGCAGCCTGCTTCCGGGTGGTCACAATCTTCCTCGCAACTTGTATGAGGCACAAAAACTCCTCCGTGCACTTAAGATGCCATACGAGCAGATACATGCATGCACGAAGGGATGTGTCTTGTTTTAGGAAAGACCATGCAGATGCAAAATATTGTCCTAAATGTAAGGCCTCTAGGTACCTGGAGGTAGATTCTGGTGATGGTCAGAAGAGGCAGCTAGAAATCCCCGTGAAAATCCTACGGTACCTTCCCCTTATACCGAGAATCCAATGACTTTACATGACCAAGGAATCCGCAAAACGGATGACATGGCATAAACATGGCAAACGATACCGTCTTGAGAATATGGTACATCCAGCCAATGCCGAAGCATGGAAACATTTTGACGAGTGTTATCGTGAGGAAGCGATGGATGCTCGTAACGTACGTGTTGCGCTGGCAACAGATGGGTTCAATCCATATGGAATGGTGGCTGCCCCGTACACTTGTTGGCCTATGTTCGTTATCCCCCTCAATCTTCCCCCTGGTGTCATGTTTCAACGACAAACCATATTCTTGTCGTTGATAATTCCTGGATACCCTGGGGATAATATGAGTGTGTACATGGAGCCTTTAATTGACGATCTGCTCCGTGCTTGGGAGGAAGGGGTACGGACATACGACCGAGCTACAAAGACAAACTTTAAAATGCGAGTGTGATACATGTACTCCTTGCATGACTTGCCGACGTATGGGATATTCTGCGGCTGGTGTGTCCACGGGAAGTTTCCATGCCCAGTATGCAAGGCATCTCTCAAGTTCTTCTGGTTAACGAAGGGTGGCAAGTATTCTTCGTTCGACAAACACCGACAATTTCTTCCTATTGACCATCCATTAAGGTGAGACATCAAGAACTTTACAAAGGGTGTCGTGGTTGAAGACCCACCACCGCAGATGTTGACAGGTGTCGCGGTTCGTGCGCAGTTAGACGCGCTTAGGGTAAATGAAGAAGGTGGTGGTTTTGTGGGATATGGTGAGGAGCACACCTGGACCTCGAAGTCGGGCTTGTGGAGGCTCCCCTACATGAAAGACCTTCTTCTTCCACATAACATTGATATGATGCACACTGAGAAGAATGTCGCCGAGGCACTCTGGGTACAATCATGGATATTCCTGATAAGACAAAAGACAACGTGAAGGCTAGAGTGGATCAAGCTAGGTTATGCAATAGACCAAAGCTCGACATTCCGCCTCCCAAAGACGGCAAGAAATGGAAAAAGCCACCAGCCGAATTCGTTCTGAAGAAAAAGAAGGAAGTACTAAAATGGTTCCAAACTTTAATGTTTCCAGATGGATATGCTGCAAATCTGAGGAGGGGGTGAACTTAACTACTATGTGAATAAATGGGCTGAAGAGTCCCGAGTTGAGACAACTTGCCAATGGTTGTGCCTATCGGGTCATGTTATTTTCCGGCTATGACGTGAATGGATATCGTTTTCACACAGAGAACCACGAGCAGACTCGGCCCAATCGAAGAACCACCAATACAAGAGTTTGTACGACAGCCCTCGATGGGGTCGAGTATTATGGAAGAATTAAAGAAATATACGAACTCACGTTCGATGGTTGCAAACCTCTTAAACCTATCATATTCAAATGCCATTGGTTTGATCCTAACGAAGTGCGACGGACTCCTAATCTTGGACTAGTCGAAATTCGACAGTCATCCGTCTATCCAGGAGACGATGTCTATATTGTGGCCCAACAAGCTACACAAGTTTATTATCTATCATACCCTTGCAAAACCGATGCACGTCTTGTGGGTTGGGATGTTGTCTACAAGGTATCACCACATGGTAAACTACCCCGTCCCAAACAATGAAGATTACAACATAGACCCAAACACATATGACAGAGAGTTCTTTCAAGAAGAGGGGCTGCAAGGATGTTTTGAGATAGACTTAATCGGAGCGATCGGAATGGAAGTAGACGTTGATGAAATGATTGATGAAGATGACGCTGGAGATGAGGTTTGTAATGCTAAGGACTTAGAATTACTTGAGCGATTACAATTAGGGATTGATGAAGATGGCATTCCTCCTTCCGAGCACGGGCCTGATTATCTCGACATGCATGATAGTGATGATGAGACTTATGATCCAGCTAATCTCGATCTAGATGATTATTTCTAATACATGTATGTTTATTTTCCAATACATGTTTTGTTTATTTTGCTTATTATTTATAATATCATGTTAGTTTCAAATACATGTCTTGTTTATTTTGCTTATCTTTCTAATTACATTTTGTTTATACGTGCTAACTGGTTTAGTGTTTTTATTTGCAGGTGATTGAACAAAGATGGTGGGCAGTGGACTTCAACGTGCATGCTCGTCGGTTTTCCGAAGAATGGCGCCACGTTCTGATGATCCTGGGGGGACGGTCGCTAGGGGGACCAGAGGCAAGGGTCGAGGAAAGGGTGGCCCCAAGAGCTGAGGGAGGAGTCGAGCGAGTCGGCCTGTAGAGAAGGCGGAGGTGGAGGTGGAGGCGGAGGAGGAGGAGGAGCAGGAGGTGGAGGAGGAGGAGGCGGAGGAGGAGGGGGACGACGAGGAGGAGGATGTGTCAACCGGGGGTACACCGACTATCTGGCAGCGAGGTCCCTCGCGACTCCCGGATAGACCAATACCTCTATCTGGACGTCCGATCATTCGACCCTTTGGGCCAGGAAACCTTATTCGCCCTCTCCTGGTGCAGGATCACAAGGACGAAGGGTTCCGGAGACCTGCTCTCCCGTTCGCCGGTGCACGCCGGCGATCGGGATAGAGTAGGACTAGAGCGGTGGCGTAGCAGCGAGAGAAGGCAGAAACCCTAGCTCGATTAGATGTATTTTGGCAGAAGCTGACGGGTCGATTATATAGGGAAGCGGTAGCCCACGATCTCTAAACCGATAAGGATTCCGTATATCTCGCCGACTTGATAGCCAAGGAAACCAAAAAATTAAAACAGCAAAAGGAAACCGCGCCCCTGCAAGGCGAGGGGCCGGATTTCGGCGGACCATTCACGCAGACGTCGTGCGCCCGCGTCCTTCGGCCCGGCGAGGCGAGGCGAGCGAACGAGCGCACGCGTGTGGAGCTTCCCTTCTCTCCCCACACACATAGCTTGGAGGAGTGGAGACAACTTCCATATTTAAGTTGGTCATCCCTCCTCTCAACTAGCAATGTGGGACTAAAGGTTGCACCCATCCACCACTTCCTCAAGCACATATGAGCCTTTTAGATTTATTTAGGAATTTAGGAATTTCTTCATGGGCTTTAATGGGCCAAGCCCCTAAATTCCATCATATTTTTCTTGAGGAGCTCCGTCAAAGGCTTACTAATGACTCCAAAGTGCCGCACAAACTTCATGTAGTATCATGCAAGTCACAAGAAACTGCGTAATTCTTTGACACTGAGAGGTTGAGGCCACCAAACAATTGTAGAAATTTTTGCAGGGTCTGTACCCACGCCTTTCTCACTAATTACATGGCCCAAATAACTGATATGGTGTTTAGCGAAAGAACACTTCGACAACTTAATCTTCCACTTATCAGCAGCTAGCAGCTGGAAGACTAGCCTGATGTGTTGAACATGCTCTTCAAAGTTTGCACTATAAATAAGGATATCATCAAAGAACACAGGCACAAATTTCCGAAGATATGGTGCTAAAGTGGCATTCATAGCCTCTTGGAAAGCACCAGGAGCACCAGTTAAACCAAATGCCATCACCTTGAATTCAAACTGACCGCAATGGGCTTGAAAGGCCGTTTTGAATTCCTCCCCTGGCTTTAACCTGATTTGATGGAACCCAGCTCGCAGATTCAGGCTAGTAAAGCATGAGGCCTTCACCAATTCATCTAGAAACTCATCAATGATAGGCACATGATATTTGCATTTGATTGTAATTGCATTGAGATGACGATAATCCACACAAAACCTCCAAGAATTGTCCTTCTTCTTGACCAGCAGCACTGAAGATGAAAATGGGCTATTGCTCTTTTGTATCAGCCCATTGGTCAACATTTCCTTTATCTGTTGTTCTATTTCATCCTTCAAGGCAGGGGCATGTCTATAGGGCCTGACAGAAACCGGTGCAGCTCCAGGAATCAATGGTATTGAATGGTCACAAGCTCTAGATGGTGGAAGTTCTGAAGGGACTTAAAATAACTCAGCAAATTCTTCAATTAACTGTTGTATTTCTGGAGGGAAGTTTGCAGTAATCTGACCATCCTCGGAGAGAGATACTTCTACTGAACAAACTTGTACCACTGTACCTTCTGAAACAGAAGTCAGAATACCACACAGAAGAGCTGTAGAGCCCTTATAAGGAAGAGATATCCACTTTTGACCCCAATGAATCCTCATTGGACTGTATTGCTCAAGCGAGTCCTGACCCAAGATCATATCATAAGCACTGAGAGGAAAAACCTTATGGTCAGTGTAAAACTCATAGCCATTAGTGGACCAAGCACCTTGTGAAATAGAAGACATACACTGTAACCTTTGCCCATTAGCAACCTGAACTGACAGAGGAGCAGCAAGTTGGGTAACACCATCCAAGACTTGAGCCAATTGATCACTAATGAATGTGTGTGAACTGCCCGAATCAACCAGAATTGTGACACTCCTAGATTGAATCAGGCCCATCAAGCAAAGAGTCTTGGGACTGGGAACACCTGACACAGCAGCAACCGACATAGTCAAAAACAGTTGTTCTTCACCTTGGAACTGATCACCAGCAGAAGACAGGTCCTCATCACACTGAAACAACTGGAACAATTCTTGCAGAGCATGAAATTGTACAGAGTCAGCACACTTGTGGTCCTTGGACCATTTTTCTACACAAAACTGATAGAGGCCTTTGGCCCTTCGAAAGGCTCACAGAGCCATCCACTTCTCATCAGTAGACTTGGCACGGGTTGCTTCAATGTTGCGCCTGTGTTCAGATCCCCCACCTGTTGTTCTGGTAAATTTAGGAGGAGGAGAAGGAAGGGGCATTACAGTCTTGAACGAATACTTGCCCGAAAAAGAATTATCCTAACGCTTGAAATCCTTCTTCTTACTTGACTCCATCACTTCCTCCTGCAACTGAGCAAGAACATAGGCAGAATCTAGACTGGAAGGACGCTGAAGTAAAACAGCGGATCTACAATCCTCTTTCAGGCCATCAATAAATTTCATTGTGTAGTGCATATGGTCAGTATTGGTTTCATAGGCAGCAAGTTGGTCAATAAGCAAAGCAAACTGATTAATGTAATCTGTAACAGAACCTAGTTGCCTAATGTGAATCAGTTGATGAGCCAACAGCTCATGATGATCCCTCCCGAAACGATCAATCAATAAAGTACTGAACTCAGACCAAGAGCAGACTTTAAGCTTGGCTGACACTGACTGAAGCCACCAACGAACAGATTGGGAAAACTGCATAGATGCAACTTTCACCCATTTATCTGGATCTACTGGGTAAAGCTCAAAATAACTCTAACACTGAGCTAGCCACCACTTCGGGTTTTCACCATCAAACAAAGGGAAATTCAACTTGGGAACTTTGCTATTACGATCATAAGATTTGCCCCCAGGATTCAAAGTAAATTGCTGAGAATGGGACTGTGTGCACGCACCCTTGTCCGGGGGATGAATCATGGTCGTGACCGACCCAAATCCATCCTCCCGGGAGTAGTTGTCGATGCGGTGCCCATGGGGCCTGTCGGCTTGGCCTGCAGCAGGTGGGCGCTCGGCAGCCGTGGGGGAGGTCTCGAACAAAGGTGGGGGTGGGTGATGGAGCATCGCACGTTCCCAGTGCTTGTTGAGCTTCCCCACCTCCAGACGCATGTCATCGAGCTTGCTCGCGATCTCGGGCCGCCACTCGTTGAAGGAAGTAGCGGCACGCTCGAGCGCGTCCACGCGGGCGTCGGTGGCGACGGTGAGATCCGCGATTTGGCGCTCCCACTCATCGGTGGAGGCGAATCGAGACTCCCGGCTTGCTTCGATGTCGGAGATCCGGGACTCAAGCGTGGAAGACTGCTCAGTGAAGCGATTGTCCCACTTGGAATCAAGCGCATCAAAACGCTTGTTCATCTCGTCAAGGACAAGCTTGATGTCGGGGTTCATGGCGCCGTGGCGGCGCTGGAAGCAAGTGTAGTGGTCGTGGAGGGGGGTGAGGCTCCAGGGTAACAACGACGCCCACTAGATCGAGCAGCGGAACCTTGGAATTACAGAAGCAGTCGGATCTGAGGAAGAACAGATCGAACATGCCCTCAAGCCAACCAAGGTCAGTTGCCGCTCAATGGATAGCAGGGACTCAAATTGGAAGGAACGCACCGAGGATCGGTGTCTCTAATACCAATTGTTAGCACGAGGTGGGGAGATTGGAGAAAAGAAGGGATCTGGAAGAAAAGAAGAACAAAGGCGGGGGAGAGGGTAGCTTGCATGCCGGAAAGAAGAACAGTGATAATTGTTTACATCATAATTGTCGCCCCATCTCTCAACTCCCCCTATTAGTATCTCATTACATGGGCCCAGCCCCTTTCCATGCGTACAAGCATGTTGGCCCATTCTAGGCCACTGAAGCGTGGGTTGGACTTCCTAGGCCGAGCACCTCGAGGCCCAGTCAGCACGACTTCATCAGTAGCAGGCATTCCATCAGAAGAGTTGCTAACACGGGGCTCCAGGCCAATGTCGAGCTCTGCTCCGAGGTGAAGGATGGAGATTTCTCGGATATGGCTGAGGCCGAGGCCAAGCGGGCGGTGGAGGCGGAGAGGCTCAGGGAGAAAGTGTTGGAGAAGGCGCGTGAGATGGAGCAGCGCGCTTCGGAGGAGAGAGTGCTGTCGGTGGCACAACAGATGGCGCGCATGGCTCTGTGGCACCAAGGCAGGGCTCATATCCTCGACTTCGATCCCAAGCGGGGCACCTACTACAACCGTTGTTACTACGTCGACCATGCAACATTCAACCTCAACGAGGAGTGTAAGATGTCTTATTCCTCAGTTCGGTTCTTTCTGATCACATGTAGAGACTGTTGTCACATAATTTTGAAAAGTGTTACTTTCATTCTTCTTTTTATGTTTTTGGAAACCTGATACTTGATTTGATAATTATTTGTTACCGATATTAGACCAATTGGTACCACGTTCAGGTGATCCAGATACTAATTTCATATTAGCTACTTGTTAGCATGATTAGCCTCCTCTGCAGTGGAAACGTTTTGAATTTAGATAGATATGAATCTAATTTGTGGATAACCTAGCCTAATTCCTTTGTGTTTGTCCACAGCACCCCTTGGTTCGAGCTGATACACTAACCCCAGCAATCCGAGAGTAAAGTTTTTCATATCACGTTCAGGTGGATCAGTAAACATCTTCTCCCTGAAGATTGTCTCCTCGGATGTGGGCTTCCCGATCCATGTCTACGGCACTCTCATCGCCAGAGACTGCCTTGACAAAAAGTGTGTTTATCTCTTCTGCCGTGATAGAGACAATTGCCAAGTCATCGACTCTGAGGTACAAATTTGGTTGTCAGTAAACATGTGCAGTTCCCTTTTGATATGATGCACATCGTCATTTCTCGTTCTCAGTTCATATAGCGCTGAAAGTTGGAAATTTTACATGTCACTGATCACTGATCAATAATCAGATTAATAGATCACCTTATGATAGTGTTACTATAACAAAGATGTTCAGAATGAATAATGTAAGATGCATTTTAGTTCTTGTTTTGAGACACAAGTAGCTAGCTTAATTGTGATCCATAATTGACTTCCCTGCAATCAATTTCTATTTAGTAAACGAATGCGATCCCCTCTGCCCATATGATACACATCCACTTATTTCTCGTCTAAGTTCATATAGTGCTAAAAGTTGAAATTTTGCTCATCAGTGAACAATGATCAGAATATCAGATGATTGTATCATAGTTTTACAAAAAATAAGATGTTCACAGTGAAGTAGGTTCCTTTTAGTACTTGTTTATAGACAAAAGTGGCTTGTGATCCATGATCCAGTAGGTACATGGCAGTAGAACATTAGAACTAGATGATCTGAATGCACCTTCTGATTGACATTCATGATGCTACACAGAATGTGGAGACCTACATCGTAATTATAGCGTCAGTTCTTAACAGTTTCATCTATAGTACCAGTTCCGTACTGCTAGAATTCTTCTACTTCAGCAATATATATACCACTAACCTATCATGTTAAACCTTTTATAGGATGAATCATTGGTCTTGACTGGCCCAAAACGAGGACTTGCGTTAGTCAATGATATTTATGTTGAGACTGATCTGATGGTCAAGGATTATGGAGAGCAGGATAGACAACTTAGTAAAGGAATCTTATATATTGATAGCATAGCACGTCGAATGTTGGAAAAATGTGAGGTTGAAAGCAGATCCCTTGCTACCAGGCTCAGTATGGTGGATATGGTGTATGCAGTTGTGAAACGTGCAGTAGAGGCTGCTGTTGCAATTGAAGTTGGACGAGGAGATTTTGATGGACAAATCACTGATGAGGACATCACATGCTCGGATGTGACCATACGCAATGATGTGTGTTCAATGTCATTTTCAGAAATATATAGCTGGATCAAAAGGAGTGTTAAACATACATGGAAGGCATGGAGGACCAAAGAAGTTGATTGGGGACCAATTCTATGTATTTTCACGTTTCCCATCAGGCTACCACGTCACATTGACCCAAGGAAGGAAAGAGACCAAATCCAACACGTTTTGAAAAGTCTGGATTCGGACTGCAGGAAAGTGCTGACTTTGACGGCCGCCACGACTTCATCCGGACTCCATTTTGGGCGTTTAAGTACTTGATGGAAAGCTAATGAAGTCTACTTTCAGATGGATCCAGACGCACATTCATATCTCTTCGGATGCGGCCGCAATCATCGATTTACCACAGAGACTTTTTCTGTCCACAATGCTGCGTCACATGAATTTGGACCGATGGACCGTGTATCAAGTGGGGCCCAATAGGAACGTGTCCTAGGGTTGTGGGACGACCATAACCACGTCCTGGTAATCCTCCACCCTCTTTTATAATTCTATAGCCGCCACAAACAAATCGGATTTTGTTTAGATGAAAGTTTAGCCATTGCTACTTGCTTGTAAGCGCACGTGCTGGTCCAGCCGCCTGTCTTCGAGTCTATGGAACCCCACCTTTGTGTTTTCAGATTGGTTATTAACTCCATATTAGCAATTGAGTTGCTTGTTTTACTTGTTCTTGCTTTGTTCTTCGATTGCTTGCGGGAATTACCCTAGTGGTTTGGTTGATCGTACTCCACAAGATCGCGGCGACCGCTGGAATTGGTGTATCGGTTGCTAAGACGCGGTGTCCTTGGATGATTGTAGTCGGGACATGAACGTCTCTCCAGTCTAAATCGAAGAAATCCCTCTCTCATCGAAAGATCGGGCGTAAACCCTAGCGGGTTTGCATTAATCACTGCCTACACCACAAGCATCCGGAACAGGCTTGTGCTTTATGATAGCAGAGTGGCTGGCGATATGACTTATGATGGAAACGGAGTTATCCAACTTATGCGACCGGTCATATCTGTCTATTTGGAGGATATACTGATAGTTGCTGCAAAGACTGCTGATGGTAAATGTGAACGCAAATTCACTCCGGCGGTGAATGGTGAGGATTATGATGACATTATTGTTGGTGCCACTGAGATGCGCATGAAGGTTACTTGGTCGATGATTCATAATTAAGCTTTTGTTGGATGAATCTGTGTGCTCTATTGTAACTATATCTGAGTCATTGGTGTTTTGGTTAACATTAAGTTATCCAGACTTCGTTGGACACAGAATAAGCAAGAATGTGTACTCCCTCTGTTCCATATTAAATGTCGTCCTAGGGATCCTTTTGTATGTCCAAGTTCAGCTCATTGTCTACGTATCTGGATGCAAAGTCTGTCCAGGTCCACTTCGCCTCGCATGCATCTGGCAAGAGCCTACAACGACGTTTAATACGGACAGAGAGTACCTTGTTGTCTTTGTTATGTTGAACTATTGTCTTTAAAAATATGTAAATCCTTCTATGAACCTGCATTGGACCTCTAGAAGCGCTCCGCTTTACCTCATCATTCACTAATGTTGATCGTACTGCCTTGGGGCAGGAGAGTGGAAAAAGGCAGTAGGATCAGGAGCCACTGCTGTTCGAGCTACGATCTTACCTCGTTCTGGGCCTGTGCTTGGTTGGACTCTGCATGTCACGGAAGCCTGATCAAGGCGTGAATTTGGGCACACGCCAAATACATGGACGCACACCCTGTAACGATGGCGCAACAGAGCCAATTTTTTGTTCTTTCTGTTACTTTGCAGAGATTACAAATGTATAAAAGGCTAACTTTCATGACAGCAAACTAAAAGAGACAAACGAACGCGAACAATGATCCATTATACTTTCTTAAGTCATAAGACGTCTACTTGAGAGGGGCAAGGCAACTAAAACCTCTGTTGTCTACTAACAAGTCAGCCTTATTTCAACATTGTACATGTATGCAAAACTATAACCCCAAAATCAGTAAATTATATCCACAACTACTGAACGACGAATGGGTGCTAGCAGCTCATTCTTCGTCTTCGGTTTCCTCGTCATCGCTGCTAGCAGCTTTGTTGTATCTCCATCCATCCTCGACGTTGTTGTCCCCCTCTTCCTCGGTCTCCTCGCTGTCATCCTCGTAGACCACTTTCCTTGACCACTGGTGCTCCTCGGGGACGCTCACAGCTGGCAGTGGTGCTGTGTACCCTCCTTTGCGCTTCTGGATCTTGGGCGGTGGCATCCTGGCGGTGATGTCTGGCTTGCTTCTATGGGAACTCTTCGAGATGTTCCGCTTTGAAGAAGGGGCAGCGACTTGAGGACCACCGTCCTGGTAGTGGTTGGGGTGCTCCTTTTTCAAATGGAGGTTCAGCTTGTACTCATGAATGTATGCCTTGTCACAGCCATCATAAGGGCAGACATAAGGGCGCTCCGCTGAGGGAGCTGGAGGTGTTGCTGAAGTCTTTACTGGCTTAGGGGGCTGATGATAATCTCCTAGCGCATTGTGGTTCACTGTCGACACACCTGGGTTCTGCAGGCCACCAACCTATAGTAATCTTGTTAGAATATATATATTTCTTTCACAAGTAGAAATTCACAGAGAGTAAGAAGTATTACTTTCTCGTGTTGTGCCCTGATATGAGCTCTTAGTTTCGATTCTTGTGTAAATCTTCTGCCACACTCTGGGTACTGGCACACATGATAGTTATCCGCAGAATGAGTTTTCATGTGTGCCTTCAGATTAAAGTCCAATGAAAAAGCCTGTGATGACCAAAACAGAGCACATTAATAATACATATCGCCCAATAAATTACTGATACATAATAAAAAATGCCAAAAGGCTGTATTCATTTAACTGGTCATAAATATGGCATATCAAATGCATCCACAAAAGCTTCTGGCGACCCTAAAAAGGATGCCAGAGACAGCAATTGTTGACGATAGAATGCAGATCTATGGATATAGAGGGGAAACCCTGCATTTATCAGTGCATATTTTCCATGCAGATCTATGGATATGAAAGGGGGAACCCCGCATTTGTTACAACAATAACCATTGTTCAAACAGAAACTCTCTTCAGTATGTAATCTAATGTGGAGCATCGAATTGTGCATTTGTTGGATCCAGGGAAAAAGATAGTGCAATGTAAGAATAATGCAGCCAATATGACAATAAGAAAATGATAATAAAAGCTTTATATCGGTAAAGAATTGCACTGAACAGGAACCAAGCATAACAAATTTCTATATCCAGCACAAATTACTTCTCAGCAATTAAGTATTCTTGCTACAAATAAGAAAGCATAAACATTTTTCGTACATGATTAGAAAAGAAACTGTGGTCAAGAAATGAGTAATAACAAATATAATGGAGAGGAGATGGTGATTACCTTCCCACAGCCTTCATGGGGGCACACAAAGTTCTTTTCTCCTGTATGAATAAGAAAATGCCTCTTCAACTTCGAGCTATCCAAGAATTTCTACAAAATCAAATTCAGCAGATTAACAATAGCTAAGCAACTCAAATAGAGCAATGCCATTACAATATGAAAACTACTCCAGGGATCTATGAATAATACCTTGCCACAGTTCTCATAATGACAGATATATTGTCTCTCCCCATGGACATGAGCATGCTTCCTAAGAGCCCCTGCATCGAAGAATGTCTTCCCACATCCTTCATAGCTGCACAGGAAGAGGACCTCAGTGTTTGGTTCAGGCGTTGCAGATTCTGCCCCTTGTTCATTGTCCTTAGCTTTCAAAGCTGCCAGTCTATCCTCTGTAGACGAATGCAAAAAAAAAAAAAATGAAACAAACAGCACAAGAAACAACCCAGCTACTTCATACTCCGTAATTCATAGTCAACCATAAAGCAAACAGCATATCCAATAAAGAATTCAACTATCTACCTATTGGAAAATTGCATGAGAAGTTCATAAACAAAGTCGCAGTGCGCGCTACATTGTGTACACCAATCAAGAGGTGTCAGCAATCCAATAGAACTCACTTACCAAGCTGTTGGCAATCTCCAAATAAAATGTAAAGTTTCCACTAGTTATTTCAACTGAACTTACTAGCCTTAGTTTGTGACTCATGGACAAATAGGTCTGTTCTACTGAAATCTGGAAAGTAGAGAGAAAAACTCAACAATAATCCCATATGTGATGCTACCAGCAAAAGAAACAGGAAAAGACTGGTTTTTGCTAGGTCGGTTGGTCTTAAACAATATCCTTGAGGAATTGGGAATTCAAGTAGACTCTTAACATGACGATAACAATAAGACACTGTACTACAGTAACACTTCGAAAGGCCACGTTTTTACAGCAGCAGCAGCAGCAGCAACGAGGGAAAGGCAGCGGCAGCATAGTACCTCGTACCCACTTGAAGAGCGAGCAGGGGCCTCCGGCGACGACAAGGTCCTGCGGGATCCTGGTGACACAAGCAGTTCAGAGTCAGATCGGAATCGACGGGCGGGGCTCGCGACGGGGGAGCGAGAACCGGGGGACGGATAGGCGGGGAGCGAGAACCGAGAGCTCACCATTCTTTAACCCACCGGAAGCGGCGGCGGGCGGCGGCCTGCATCTCCGGTCGCGGCGGGCGCAGGGAGCCGGCGGCGGCGTCGGAGAGGGCGAGGTCTAGGGATTGGGAATTGGGGGAAGGAAAGGGGGGCGGGTGGGGGGAGCTGGGGAGAAGGGTTGTACGGGTGGGTAAGATGGGAGGAAGGTTGGAGCACGAGGCGGAGTCCTCTCCTTGGTGCGTTGCGATGGGGGCAAGGGCAGGGCATGGTGGTGACCGCCCCCAGCCTCCGCGAGAAGATGTATGGCTATGGATGCCATGCCCGACTCGGCGACTCCCCGCGCCATCCGACTCCCAACGCAACACGGTGGGGTGGGGCATCCGTTCAAGCCACTGCGTTTCTTTCTTTCTCCTGCCTTTTTCCGGGCGCTGCGCTTCGTCTTCGGTGGTGCGGAGCAATGGGGACCTGGCCAATTTTGGAACGGGGAGGTTGGGCTTGGCGGGATAAAAAGAAAAAAAAAAGTCTAGATCACCCCCTCATCTATGGGTTAGAGTACGTGACCTCCAACCTATGAAATGATCATAAGTATCCCTAAACTTTTTAAAACCGGTCAAATTATCCCTTAAAGAAAATTTGAAAATCATAGAAAAATCATAAAATAGAAAATACAATTGTGTTGGACTCCAAATGAGTATATCTACACAGTGAACATATAATATGATATGCTTCAGTATATTTTTTACAGATATGAAGAAAAGCATAGATCTAAAGCTACAACAAAAAAATGTACTAGATCTAGAGCTGCGCCTTCGCCCCCTCCCGGCTCCCGCACTGGCGCGCCGCCGCTGCTGCGCCGCCTTCCAGATCCCGTGCTGGCACCCCCGCTGCTCATCAAGAAGGTGCGGCACCACCGGCCCATCGGCGCCGCCGGGACCGGGGAGGGATGGGGTGACGGACGAGGGATGGGATAGGGTTTGGGGGGCTGGGGTCATCGGGTGGGGGGCGGGGGGACTCGGGGAGGCAAAGAGGGTGGTCGGCTGGGCCTGTTGGGCCATCGTGGGCCGGCAGCGGGAGGGGGCTGGATTAGCTAGATCACGAATTCACAATGGGAACTTCGGTTCTTCGGTTCGGTGTGAACCTAAACCGAAGCCAAAGCCATACACCGAAAGAAATCAGAACAAAAACTGACACCGAACCGAAAAACCAAAAAACCGACATTTCAGTTCAGTTCGGTTGGGTTCGATCCTGGCTTTTTCAGTAAAAAAATGCCCAGGCCAACCCTGGACACTCCAGGAGCTTACCAGATTTTTCGAAGACGCTTAAACCCGAAGGGCCGGCCCTGTCCCGGATACTCCAGGGTACCCAGAGACAACAGAAATTTTGTAATAGGATACTCTGACCCCTTGCCGGAGCATCTGACAACAGAAATACTTGTGTCCGTGAGTGCATTTGTGTCTCTCATGTGCACTTGGTTAGATCTCTTTGAGCATTTAAACATCCATGGCTTGATGAACACGCATTCCCCTTGATAGTACGATGTTCCTAACTCAAATCCAAAATAGAAAATAATTTAAAGTTGTCGGGGACAAACCCAGGGGGTCCCCTAATCATCGGGGTGATCACCCTCAAAGAACGATATACCTCGAGCGAGGCCGAATCGTCGGCGGCTCGGCCCGTCACAGCCTGTCGCGGCCCAAGAACGGCCATCCGAACTCGCCTGACAGGGGGGCCCGAGTCGCTACCCCCGTCTCGACCTCGCTCGAGGGCCGCGCACCCCTTCGAGCGGGCGAGCCAACTCCGCCTCGCTCGAGGCCACTCCTCTACATAACGCGGCGCTCCCCGGCGCCCCAACCGACAACGGCACTTAATGCCCGCCCCATCAGGCGGGCGCCGAAGTCAAAAGGCAATCTTTCCCCCACGCCGCGCCGCTGACACCGCAGAGCTCGCTGTTCCACCTACTCCAGTCACTGTGCGTCCTCACTAACGCTGTGCGGACGCACGCGGCACTGCGCAAGACCCTGTGCGGACTGGCAGGCGCCATTCTGCACCACTGTTCCACCTGCTACCGTCTTTTCCCCCCGGGACGCCCCTCGAATGAGCATGGGGAACCCTCGAAAGAATATCTAAACAGCAACCGAGTACAGACTCCGGTCAGGCGTGGCCTGGTGATGACGAATGCCGGGTCAAATCCGCCAACTCTCGACCATCCCCTGGTGAACCGGGCACGCCGCGCACTGTGGTTGACGGCAACCACCATACTGACCCCTGTACCGCCAACTCCGGTCCCTCCTCACCTGCCCCGCCCTCGAAGTCAACCAGCGAACGGGCAGCTGGACGCGGATTGCGGCAACGGCACCCCTCGAAGCCACTCCAGGACAAGCACAGGGACGGCCACGACACTCGCAGAAGCCGGGGCTCGCCATAAATCCCCCGCTAGGGTCAAGGACGAGGCACGCCCGACGCCATGCTCTCCGGTACATATCCCTGTAGCACGTCACGCTTGTACTTGTAAACCCTACCCCCACCTTTCTCTCCTTGACCTATAAAAGGAGGTAAGGGGAGAAGGAAAGAGGGGGGATCAGACACATCGCCACACACGATATTGGCACTCGCTTCAATCACACTCGTTTTCAGGGACTTGGAGACTCCTCCTCCTCTCCCGCCTTGCTTGTAGCCCCCCTCTGCAAGCACTCCGGTGCAAGATAGTACAGCGCTCCGAGCGCACCCTGCTGGACGTACGACCTCACGGTCGGAACCAGGATAAACGCTTGTCTCATCGTGCTAGCTCTTGCATCAACCGTCAAGGGACGGGACACAGCGCATTCTGTTCGGCGCTAGGGATTGGTCGACCGATCCTAGCACCGACAGTGGCGCGCCAGGTAGGGGGCTGCGCTGTGGACAATCACACCCGATCAGTTCCCTTGACGGCAGGCCGCGCCAGGACCATGCCACCACGATCCGAGACGGGGTCCCCCGGCCCGCTTCCGCGCGGGTACTGGATCACGTTTGGGAGCCTGGAGTTCGAAGCGACCGGTGAGGGCCTCCTCATGCGACTCGCCTCCAGGCCGCCCAACATGATGCCCGTTACCCCGACACCGCCGACGCCGGCCCAGCTCAGGAGACGACGAAGACTGCGCGAGCTGCAGATCCGCGTGGAGCGGCGCGTTGCTCCGCGTGTCGTCCTCCCTGACTGGGACGCACACCTGCTGCTCCAGCCCGCTGCCGCGTTACAGGGGGGCGGACCCCCGCCGGCGGCTCCCGCGGAGGGAGCGCGCTGGGAAAATGTGGTCGGGCCGGCGCAGCTCCCCCACGGGATGAACAACGCGGCCGCAAGCTACTCCGCGGCAATCAGCGCCAACCCGAACGCGCACGAGGATTCGCCGGGTCACCACGTGGTCATGGGTTCGATCCGCGGCCTCAACATTTCCTCACCCGGCGGACCCCAGTCCGAGTCGGATGATGGAGAGAGTGCGCGCGGGCAGGAGCACTCGAACTTGGACTACTCCGGGTTGCGCGACCGCAAAGGCCTTATCTCCTTCCAGGCCGTCGCGGACTTCTGCCTCACCTGCTCCGACGACTCCAGCGAGGGGGAATACGACCCCACGCGGGAATGCTTCGTCCTCGACGGCAAAGTAGAGTCCGTGGGAGAGGATGAAGAGACGCGCGACGGGGCCGGACACGACGAACCGCCACCGGCGCCCGCCGAGCCAGCGAGTGAAGCCGCACTCGCGCAGGCACAGCTTGCGCAGGTGCAAGAGCTGGAAGCCAAGCTCCAACAGGAGCGCCAACAGGTACAGGAGCTGCGCGCAGCCCTGGAAGCCCGGCAGCCCAAACGCGGCGAACGCGCACGAGCTGCCGGGCGTATTGCTCAAGCGCGCATCATGGGTGACGGCGACGACGCCGGTCCTGCCATGCCGCCACGAGCAAGCCAGAAGCTCGTCGCCGCAGCAACCCTGATTCGGGCCATGCCCGAACCATCGACACCAGAAGCACGCAGCATGCGGCGCCAGGTGCAGGCCCTTGTCGAAGAAGCGGCCGTTCAACAAGCGGAAAGTTCCGCCTCCCGCATGCGCCACCAGGACAGTTCGAGAGCCGGAGGCGGCAAGTGGGATAAGGAGCAATCCATCCACACCCCACCCAGGGGCGCGTGGACGCCTCACCGTCCAACGAACGATGGAAGGGCGCTCGTGACCGGCGACCGCGAAACGAGGAGGTCCGCGAAGGACCGACTCGTGGACACGCGGGGCGCCGTCGACGATGGCGATGCGCGCAACGTCCTGAACAAGAAGAGGCAGGACGCGGCGCCTCCCCGCAGCAGGCAGCCCCAACGGGGAGGTCGCTATGACAGCAAGGAGGACAGAAGCCCGACGCCGGAACCCCTGGGAACCCCGGTGTTCAGCCGGAAGATCCGTTCGGCAGCCATCCCGCCGCGTTTTCGCCAGCCAACCACCATCACCAAGTATTCGGGCGAGACGAAACCCGAGACGTGGCTCAACGACGACGCCGCCCTTGCTGCCCTCGACGCCACTACCCGCTAACAGCTCACCGAACGGCATAGTGACGTAGCAAAACATGCCAAACGGTTATGTTTGGCGCTTCACTCAGCACGCTACCAACAATCGCTCCGGCGATACCAAGCTCAGAAGGTGCGGCGTCGGGACCTCCACGAAGGGGACCTGGTGCTAAGGCTGCGCCAGGACAATCGAGAGCACCACAAGCTCACTCCGCCATGGGAAGGACCGTTCATCATCGCCAAGGTCCTCAAACCTGGCACTTACAAGCTGGCGAACGAGAAGGGCGAGGTCTTCACCAACGCCTGGAACATCCAACAGCTACGTCGCTTCTATCCTTAAAACTCTCAGTATTTCTTGTAAATACTTCATGTTCTTAGTTAACAATAATAAAAAGTTTGCGAAAAACATGAAAACATTGTTGCTAACAACACAAACAAGGGGGACTTGGTTCTATTTTCAAATAAAGCCAAGCCCCCCTCGGGGGCTGCAGGGGGGTTTACCCCCCCTAATCATCCCAATTTGTCGAAAATTGTGCTAAAACTCGAGGCGCTTAGAGAAGATGCGGGGCGCGAGCTAGCTAAAGCTGGAGCTGGTTGAGCCGTGAGACCGCCTATGCCCGCGAAGGGATACGGCATCTCCCTCTCCACTCCACGCTTTAATTGCTTGCAGATTCGAAATACCCGGCTAAAATCTCTCCAAGCCAAGAGTAGCACAATAGAACAATCGAACAAGTTTGAAACGCACAATCGACTTTCAATCTTAGTTTATTTACAGAGCTAGTCTCCTAAAAAACTAAGATACATCTAGATACTAAGCCTGAACCCTTCAGGCTCCACCTTCCTGTGGGGGCGCGGTGGCCTCGGCGGCAACGGTCGAGGGAACCGATGCAAGCGCCCCAGGACCATCGTCATCGAGGCACACCGAGGCGATGTCCTCCTCAAGGGACGCCACGGCGTCGGCCTCAGGATCAACCTCGGCTTCGGTGGCGGTCGCAGCCTCAGGCCCAACGTCGGCGCGCGCATCTTCATCCTCCTCGGGGAAAAGATCGCGCCCGAACTTGGCGGCAAGTGCCGTGGCGGCATCCTCGGCGCCGTCATCGGCCTCGTCGAGGGCAGCAAGGGCGGCGTCGTCGTCCAGGTCTGCGTCGATGAAGTAACCGCGTGCCACCGCCGCGAGGTCAATGTCGTAATGCGTCGACACCACGCCGAATGCCTTCTTCACTCCAAGGTGAAGCGCGTGCTTGAGGCGCTCCGCCACGCAGCTCTTCAGAGACCTCAGGCGGCTGGGCAACGACGACCCCGACTGCACGTCGACGCACTGGACGTCCCGGCACGCCGCATCGGCGGCGACCTTCAGCGCCTCGAGCTCCCCCTGGGCCTCGGAGTAGGCAGCCTGAACAGCCATCACCTCATCCGCCTTCTCCGCCTCGGCCCTCCGCAGCCCTGACAAAGCTCAAGCACGTCAAGACGAACTCCAACACAGAAATCCAGGAAAGCGTAAGGACATACCGTCCACCAAGGCCCTGGCCTCGGTAAGCGCTGTGCGCTCTTGCTGGAGCAGGCCCTCCGCGGTCGCCAGCGCACCCTCCTTCTCTCGAAGCGCGCGGCCGAGCTGCTCGGCCTCCTGGGCCTTTTGCCCTGCCCGGGCCACCGCCTCCGCGAGCTGGGACTGCGCGGCCTCGCACGCCTTGCGCTTAAGACGCAGCTCGTTCTCCTCCGCCATGCTCTGCCAGACCCGGGCGGAGACGCCAGGCTCCTCCGGCCACGCGCTCGGGCCGCGACGACCCTGGAGCAGCGCCACCTCGGCCGCATCCCACTCGACCGCTCCCCCGGCCACGGGCATCTGCGGCGGCCCCTGAGACAAGAAGCGCGCCGCCGACACCTCGGCCGCAGACACCCCAGCGGGGGGAACGCGCCTGCCATCGGCACCCTGGGCCACGCCTTGTGCGCGACCCAAAGCCGGCAGGATGACCGTGCCACCGACCGGCACGACCGCCTCCTGCCTCCTTCCAGTAGGGGCCGCGGCAGTGGCATGGCCCTCCTGCTCGCCCACTTCCGTCACCGGGGCGCCGTGCCCCGGCTCCACCTCAACCACCGGGGCGTCCTGCCTCGGCTCCGCCACCAGGGGCGTCCTCTCCCGCTCCTCCTCCGCCGACCCGGAGTCTCGCACCCCCGACGCCGGATCCACCGGCGTCGCTGCGGACATCGCTGCGGGACGTGGAGTCCCGCGCGAACGCGATCCTCCGGCGTGAGGGGAATCCGACCCCCCAACATTCAACGCCTTCTTGGGCGCGAGGTTAGGGGCGGCCTTGGCGGCACCCCGCGTGCTAAATCAAAAAGAAAGAACGGAAATCACGAAACAAAAAACCGAACAAGGATGAAAAACTACGAAAAAGTTCGAGGCAAAACTTACCGGATGCAATCCTGCAGCACCTGCACCTTCCGCTTCGAGCCGCCCGTTGAGGGAGCCCTCCTCGAACTTGAGGACCCCCTCAAATCGCTCGGGGGCTGCGAACCCCTCGAGCCCTCGACACTCGCTCCGCTGCGGCGCGGCGCGCCCGCAGCGGAGGAGAAAATTGCTCGCGCCCGCGGCGCCGCAGGTCGAGCAGGCGCGACCACCGTCCGCGCCGCCACCGGCGCAACATCGCCCGGGGCCACCACACCTGCCTCGGGCAGCGGCGCGGCCATCTCCTCCTCCTCACCGGTGGGCGGAACCCCGCTGGCATCGATCTCCTCCTCATCCTCCCCCTCGCTGGGAGGGTCCGGGGAGTCCTCGGGGGACGACGGCTGCGCCCCGCCGTCCCTCCTCCACCGGCGAAGCGCCGCCTGGTGCGCGTCCCGACGGGCTTGCCTCCTCCGGCTGTTGGCTCTCTTCGCCTCCTTCGCGTCCCTCTCTCGGTCACGGCGAGCGCAGTTCGAAGCGCGTACCTCCGGAGTCGGCGCGAGGGAGCGGTAGAGGCCTCAGTTCACATCCTGAAATCACGATGAATTAAGGAAGGGAATTCTAAATTAATCAATCCAACAGCCCGGAGAGGGAGAATGACGACTCACCGACAAAACATGGCCCTCGTCGGGGCGCAGCCGGAACGACCGGAGGTCGCTCGGCATGGTGTCGGGATGCACCGCCGTTCGCACCCTCGTAACGACGTACTCTTCAAGCAGCGGCTCCGACAACATGCGCGAAGCCGCCAGTGCCGCCGGGTCGGCACCCTCCGTCATCCGGAACAGAGGGAGCTGCCTCTCCATAAGGGGAACCACCCGGCGGCGATGACAGTGCGCGAGCACGTGCGCCACGGTCAGGCCCGACCCCTCCAAGGCACGAAGGGCGTCAACGACGGGGCGGAGCCTCTTCCGCTGACCTTCGCCGGAGACGCCGTAGCTCCAGGAGTCGGCCTTCTCCGTCAAGACCTTGCCGGTGTACTCCGGCAACCCCAGGCCGTCGTTGCGCAGATAAAACCATCCCTTGGCCCAGCCGCTGTTGTTGGTGGTCATCCTGCAGGCCGGGTACAAGTGCTTCCTGGACTCGACCGGCGCGAGCGTGAGACCGCCGGCGCACGAAGAACGGCGCACCCCCCTCCCCGCGCCGGACGTGCTGAGCTCGGCGCGGAAGAGGTGGACCCACAGGTCCCAGTGCGCCTCGATCCCCAGCACAGCCTCGCAGACGCCGACGAAGGCCGCCGCCTGCGAGATGGCGTTGGGGGAGAAGTTGTGGAGCTCCACGCCGTAGTAGTGGCAGAGGCCCCGCATGAACTGGCTGGCGGGCGCGTTGAAGCCCCGCTCGTGAAAGCGGATGAAGCTCACCACGTACCCCGCCGGTGGCCGCCAGCGCCGGGACAATCCACGCCGGCCGCGCCGAATCGCCCCTGGGCGAAAGCTGTCCGCCGTTCACCAAGCCCTCCAGGAGGTGCTCGGTAGCGGTGGACGGAGTCCACTCCGTGACGCCTTCGATGATCACCATGGCGGACGGCGGAGCAGGGAGCGCGGAGCAAAGGCGACGAAGGCGTGAAGGACGAACAGAGTGCGACTAGCGGGCTCGCAAGCAAGCGAAAGGCAGAGGCGAGAGCTGGTGCGAGGAATGGCGAAGGTAAGAAATCCCCTTCCTCCCCTTCTTTCCTTTTATAAGGGAGCGGGCTCGTCCCTGCCGCGCCAACCCACTGGCAACGGGCCGAACCCACGCGTGGCACGTCGCTGACAACCGGGGACCCCCTCCCCTTTTTTCCCGCGGAACGGCACGCGTGGGCGGCGGCATTTACTGCGGCATGGCAAAACGAAACGACGCAACAGCGGCGCCTGACCACCCGTCGCCTCGCCTCTCCCCGGCGCACGCCGACTCCGCCTAAAAAGGTAAGACAACGACCCCCCTCCTCCTCGAGGCGCAGGGCGCTACTGATCAGGGACTCGAAACCCGGGCCTCGAAAAGGTTCGTCGGGCGCCCCAGATTAAGCGATGCGAAGGCAGCCGGTCACGCTCGACCAACCCTCGAGCCCGCTGCTCGAGGGTGACCTGCACCTTTCGCAAGGCCCTACTGATCAGGAGTACGAAGCTTGGCCCTCGAAAGGGTTCGACAGGCGCTCCAGATCAACAGAGTCAGGGACGATTCGGGCGTGTCCAACGGACTTTACCCCGAACGCGAAGTTTGGGGACGCCCCTGTTGTGTTCCAGGCCGGACAAAGGTAGGTAGTGGGGGGATCCCAACGAGGGAGAGCTTTCGCGCCCTCGGTCTCTGCGAAAGGGACCGAGCCCCACCTAGCAAACCTTTGCAAGCGCTACATGGACGTGTCTCCGGACCACGAGCCGACCCCCAGCGAACGGGGCACGGACGTCCACTTGAACTACCCGCAAACAGCTCACCGAGGCATCCGTGTACGCTGCCCGATTCGAGGGTTGCACGAATGACCTCACCCCTCTCCCCCGCGAAGGGGAGGCGAGGGTCGCAACTCAAAGACAAGAAGCCCCTCCGATCGCCTCCGCGCGGGCCAGGAGCTCGGGGGCTCCTTGCAGCATGTCCTCCTCCTCTTATGCGCGAAACACATCAAAGCCGTGCAGGGTCCGCCCCCCGAATTCCGTATAACTCGGTCTCACCCCCGTCACACCGAAAGGGGAACGACTGACACAACCCTCGAAAGTCAAAGCCCTTGCACGAGTGAATTCACTCCTCCAAGGGCTCGGGGGCTACACCCGCGGGTGCGCTCGCGCGCCCCCACGGAAGAACGTGCATAACCGAGAAGGAGTAATCCCAGCAAAACGCCCGGGAACGATCCCACGAACCATCAGCCTCTGCCTGACTGACCCTTAGTCCGGCAGAGACTCGGGGGCTACTGTCGGGGACAAACCCAGGGGGTCCCCTAATCATCGGGGTGATCACCCTCAAAGAACGATATACCTCGAGCGAGGCCGAATCGTCGGCGGCTCGGCCCGTCACAGCCTGTCGCGGCCCAAGAACGGCCGTCCGAACTTGCCTGACAGGGGGGCCCGAGTCGCTACCCCCGTCTCGACCTCGCTCGAGGGCCGCGCACCCCTTCGAGCAGGCACAACACAAACTCCGCCTCGCTCGAGGGCCGCGCACCCCTTCAAGCGGGCGAGCCAACTCCGCCTCGCTCGAGGCCACTCCTCTACATAACGCGGCGCTCCCCGGCGCCCCAACCGACAACGGCACTTAATGCCCGCCCCATCAGGCGGGCGCCGAAGTCAAAAGGCAATCTTTCCCCCACGCCGCGCCGCTGACACCGCAGAGCTCGCTGTTCCACCTACTCCAGTCACTGTGCGTCCTCACTAACGCTGTGCGGATGCACGCGGCACTGCGCAAGACCCTGTGCGGACTGGCAGGCGCCATTCTGCACCACTGTTCCACCTGCTACCGTCTTTTCCCCCCGGGACGCCCCTCGAATGAGCATGGGGAACCCTCGAAAGAATATCTAAACAGCAACCGAGTACAGACTCCGGTCAGACGTGGCCTGGTGATGACGAATGCCGGGTCAAATCCGCCAACTCTCGACCATCCCCTGGTGAACCGGGCACGCCGCGCACTGTGGTTGACGGCAACCACCATACTGACCCCTGTACCGCCAACTCCGGTCCCTCCTCACCTGCCCCGCCCTCGAAGTCAACCAGCGAACGGGCAGCTGGACGCGGATTGCGGCAACGGCACCCCTCGAAGCCACTCCAGGACAAGCACAGGGACGGCCACGACACTCGCAGAAGCCGGGGCTTGCCATAAATCCCCCGCCAGGGTCAAGGACGAGGCACGCCCGACGCCATGCTCTCCGGTACATATCCCTGTAGCACGTCACGCTTGTACTTGTAAACCCTACCCCCACCTTTCTCTCCTTGACCTATAAAAGGAGGTAAGGGGAGAAGGAAAGAGGGGGGATCAGACACATCGCCACACACGATATTGGCACTCGCTTCAATCATACTCGCTTTCAGGGACTTGGAGACTCCTCCTCCTCTCCCGCCTTGCTTGTAGCCCCCCTCTGCAAGCACTCCGGTGCAAGATAGTACAACGCTCCGAGCGCACCCTGCTGGACGTACGACCTCACGGTCGGAACCAGGATAAACGCTTGTCTCATCGTGCTAGCTCTTGCATCAACCGTCAAGGGACGGGACACAGCGCATTCTGTTCGGCGCTGGGGATTGGTCGACCGATCCCAGCACCGACAAAAGTATTCAATCTTTTTGTCGTCCACACATTAGTTCTTTGGTTACATTTGTCATCATTCAACCAAAACCCACTAGGGAGAGCCTAGATGCACTTTCAGAAACTAGCAAAGGACCTCAAAAATACTTGTCATATTGTAATAAGTGATTTTTTATATTGTGATAGGTATTTTGTGAGATTGCAGTAGTTTGGTTTTGTGATGTTGAAATGGATGGCTTGTGATATTGCAATTTTTTGATTTTTGATATTGCAATATCTAATTTATTTGTAAAATGCCAGGATATTTGTGACTATTGTTTTGTAATATTGAATTTTCATTTTGAACTCGTTGTTACCATTACTCTTTTATAATCCTACTATTTGAATTCATCTTTTGGCATTCCTAAGCAATCACCTTAGACTCATGATGCTAGCAATAGGTACATAGGAAAGTAGAATATCCATCTTCTGATTAGTGAAGTAATGCAATTGCATCCTAAAATCTCTCTTTTACACAACAACCAACATGTAGAAATCAAAGAAATGTCGTAAGCAAGAATCAACATTAGTGCCTTTCGTTCTAGCCTTGCTATAACTAACCTCCACACAAAATACGGTGCAGGTGAACTATAGCATATGGAGAACGGGCAGGGGGCAGTGGCAATGGATCGGGGCCGATATAACAACAAAGACTCTAAATTAGGGATCACCCACGCTGGATTTGATAAGGATGGGCCTCAACCTTGCTTGCTAGCCATGGCCTCTTGCCCTAGGGAGTGATGGAAGTAAAGGAGATAGAGGGGGATGGTGGAAATGGTAGGTGTCGATCAGGAAAGCGGGCACCGGCAGCGGCATGATGGATTTCGACAAGGAAAGGCTAGCAAGCGGGTCGATGATTGTTTGCTCTAGTGGCGGCACGCTGTCGAGCGCAAATGGAAGGTTCCATGGTGGAAAAGTGATGGCACGGTTGCGATGTTGGACATCGATGGGTTTTATTTATTTTATTTTTGGGGTATATCGATGGGTTTTTATTGAGGGCGTATGGTAGGACCCACCAGCCAACCCCGATTTTAGTAGAGAGAGGGGGGAAGGAGAGGAGGCACGAACACGAAGGAGTGAAGACAAGAACAACCTTAGTCTTTGAGTAAAAATGCACGGACGGTCCTGAACTTGTATCAGGGTATCATTTAGTTCCTTAAACTCTCAAAAATAAATTCAAATATTCAAACTTGCGTTGATTTGTCATACAAGTCTTTAAGCTCTTAAATACATTTGCAGCTGTACAAACTTATCCTATGGTGCTATCTGCATCCTTAAACTCTTAAAATATATTTTAAAATCCTCAAACTTGTCACGTGCGTCATATAATCCAAAAATGATAGGAGTATGAGGAATACTCCTAGTTCTCCTTCTAGATCTCACCTCATCCTTTCATGTCGGATACACCACATCAAGCTTTACCCATTAGCAGCGAGACTTGCACCTACGCTTATGACGCTGGCTAGATCTAAACCCTTGGTCCTTGTTCTCCTATTGTGCCGCCATTACACGTCTCTAGCTCCACCGTCCTTGTCCTTCGTGTGTGATTAATGTCATCACCAGATGACAAGTTCTAGGACTTAAAATTGTACATGGGAGTTTAGAGTGTAGGGAGCCGACAGATGACACCCATATATAAGTTTAGGGATTTAAAAATATATTATAAGAGTTTAGTGACTTAAATAACATCTCTTAGAGATCTAACTCTATATATTTTGAGAGTTTAGGGACTTAAATGACACCAACGAAAAGTTTAGAAACCACCCATATATTTTAATCTTACTTTTTTATATAGTACATATCTATGTAGATGTAGATATAGATATAAATAGAAGTAGATAACTAGTAGATAGAGATAGAGAAAATAATTAGAGAAGAGCGAGAGAAAGAGAGAGGAGGCATAACAACAAAGGAGTAAAGACTAGAACCTTACTTACTAAAATATTATTGTATATAGACATAGTATAGAGTAAAGAAAAGATAGAGATAGAGATATAGACTTAGGTAGTGTTTGGTTCCTCCAATATGAGATGGTTCATCTAGGGTGTTTGGTTGCTTGAATATGATGGTAAATGATTTTGTTTGGTTGCTCGTATGGATTAGTTGTAACACCCTAATTTTCATCACATTAAATTATTAGAATTTTCTAGGATTTATTTAAGGGTCAAATAAAATTTGTATGATTAATTGGAATTTATTCTAGGCTCTAAAATATTTAATATCACTTAAATAAATTTTAGTAAAATAAGTGATTGTTGCATCACATGCTGGTGCACTTTTATTTTGTGCTAGTCTTTGGTTTGAATTTAAATTTCATTTAAATTCAAACTGAAAGTCTCTAGTTTTGTTTGTTTTTGCTAAAGTCCAGTTTCGCCCCTCAACTCTCAGTCCAGTCCGTTTCCGGTCCTCGATCTTTTCGTCGGTCGCTTAACCTTAACTTGGGTCGAGTCCTTTTCCCCGGCCCAATAGCTTTCCGCAGCCCACTCGCCCCCTTCCCTCTCCACTCCCGCCGACAGGAGGACCCCACTTGTCGGGGTCATCCCCTTCCTCCCGACCGAACCCGAGCCGAGCTCGGGAATCCCTCCGCCGCGCCGGATTCCTTCCTTCGACCCCCGTACGCCCTGTGGACTTCTCGAGCACCTTCTCCCGAAGCTTCATCGCTATTCTTTCCATAGCGCGCGGCCTCTCCACTAGGAAAGTGATCGCTCCGTAGGGAAGGGGATCGCCGCCGGCAGCCGAATCAAAATCCTTGCGCCTCATGTCTTGGCAAGTCCCTGGGACTATAAAACCAAGCCCCTCGCACCCCTAAGCCCTCGCCAAGCCATCCAATCGAGCTCCCGAAGCTCCAGTGCCTCCCACGCCCCGCATCGCCGCCTTTGGTCCGCGCTCGTCGATCTTCGCCGCCACTGCCCAACTCTCGACGAGATCAAGCCCACGAGCTTCGCAAGGAGGTAAAGAAGCTAGTGGAGTTGATCCCGTGCACGTTTTCGCCTTGAATCGCGACTAATCCCTCGCCGTGCTTGCACAGAACCGCCGGACCCGCACCTCCTCGTCGTCCGTACACCTCGCTGCCCGATCGTTGTCAACATCACCCTAGGTGAGCTTGGCATTCCCTCCTGATGCTTCTGGTGCCAGTCGCGTCGCGAATGGTGGCTTGTAGGCCGAGTTTCGTGCAGCTCCGGCGAAGTTCCGCCGCCGGCTGGGCGACGCCGCCGTGCTGCGAGTTTGCCCCGGCGCAGCAGTGTTCCAGCGAGCCCCAGCTCTTAGATCTAGATCCTACGGCTCAGATTTAACCAGACCAAACCCCGTACTGGTCAGCGCCCGGTCAGCCGTGGCAGAATTGTTAAAGAGCCCCTACACTTTTGTTGAATCAACCCGCAGTCCATCGTAGTTATAAAAATAATTACAGATCGGTCCTTTTTATTCGTTTTAGCCCCTGAACTTTTTGGTAATAGTGCGCCCCGTCCTGGTAGGGAAGTTTTACATGCTAGCCCCTTAAGAATTAAGCATAATTATGTTTTAGTCCTCGTTTTCTTCTCAAATAGGTCCCTGAAACTTGTTTTAGCCATATATTTCACGTTTTAGGTCCGATTTCAGTGATTCTTTCGCTCATGTGATCCTTGTACCGTGTAGATTAATTGTATAGCCTTGTTTAGTTCTGTTGCTACTGTTTGGTGTACTATTTCTTATTGTTTTGTTTTGCTCCCTTGTATGTGCTTGTGTGGTACGTTTAGAAGCCACGTCGTTTGAGGGATTCGAAGAGCAGTTCGAGGACGACTCTGAGCAGCAAGGCTTTGGAGGAGGCAAGTGTATTTTTGATCATATCTTTGCGGTCCTATTATTCACCAAATAAATGATACACTTTACTTTTCCGCATTTGCATTAATTTGATGGGTCCTATGTTAAGGAGTTCCTAGTTTTCTACCCTTGTCCTTGTTGCACCTGGGAGTTTTGCTTATGTTGGGTAGAATATTGCTTAGTTGCTGAACTTGGGCATGGTAAACTTTGGGTTCAATTATTAAACTGGATTTACTTCATGTTCATATATGTTAACTCAAGATCATATGCTAAATGGAACATGGATTGACCACCCAGGAAAACAGTACAACCATAAGATCAACGGGCTCTGATCTTGGCTGACTAATTAGAAACTCTAATATGTGCATGTCTTACCGGAAGGGCAAGTGGGGGAGACTTCGATGAGGTATAGCCCGGTCCTCTTGAGCTGTGGGCTTAGCTAAGAGACAGATCTCATTAGGGAGGGTTATGCTTTGCTTGGATTTTGAAACCTTAGCGGGCTGCACTTATTAGGGAATCTTCGTAAAGGCCTCGTAGTGTATCCCAAGCCATGCACTTTTGTGTTGTTATGAGGTTGGATCCCTCAGGCATGAGTGGGAAAACACGACTTATGGTGAAAGTGTACAACCTCTGCAGAGTGTAAAACTGTTATAACAGCTGTGCTCACGGTCATGAGCAGCCTGGACCCTCGCATGATTAATTATTCAAAGATGACATCAAATTGCTGTTCTTTATTTTCTAAACATGTTATTGTGTAATGTTTAATGTGGGATGATATAAACTTGTACTTGTTAATTAATGATTAAAACATTGACCCACTAAAAGCTCAATGCAGTCAAACCATGTCAGCTTTATCCTTGTTTAGCCTTGCATGTCATTTATTTACTCTACACTTGCTGAGTACCAACCATAAGTGTACTCATCCTTGCTTTACGCAACGCTGTTCAGACCAAGGTGAATTGGAAGAGTTTCCAGAGGATTTCCAGGAGTACTAGGCGTATGTGTTCACTAGTCAACTGCCTGTGGAGTTGATGGATTATCCGCTGCTAGCTACTCGCTTTACCTTTTTGTGAAAGACTTATGTCTTGGAGTGTAATAATGATACAACAACTCTTTTATTCGTTTATGCACTGTCTTATGATATTTCACTTATGACGTCTATTGTATGTGTGAATTTTTGATCCTGGCACACATATGAAAAGCATCTGGTTTTCTCCCCAAAACCGGGTGTGACAGAAGTGGTATCAGAGCCGTGTTGACTGTAGGACGCAAGCCTAGATAGAAAATGGTCGTATTTAAGGTCTATTGCTCTATTATTCATGCTTCTATACTTTATACCTCTCTAATTTTGTTTTACCCCATCTTGGTTCTATACGCTTTTATTCTTACCTTGGTTATGCTATCTTTGCTTTAAGTGATTCCTAGACTTGTTCTAATTCCAATCATCTTCTATCTTAGTAGATGGCACGTACCAAGAGGACTCAACGCAAGAACGCTACTCCCGCTGAAGAGCTCATGGAGGATGAGGAAATGCAGCAGGAGCAGCCAGAACCTCAGGAGATGCAGCAGCAAACCGCACCTGAAGAAGAGATGCAAGTGGAAGATGGAGATCCTGTGGAAGTCAACCCAGAAGTTGAAGCTGCTGATGGAGGAGCACCTGAGAAGAGGAGCATAGAAGAGTACCAAGATGATGGAGGCACCGCCCGCTTGCCTATCTTGCTCAGGCTTGTGATGAGCCAGTTGGGGTATACCCGGAGGCCGGAGTATCGCTGTGTGGAGCACAAGAGCACCTGGTACCCATCCTACTGGACAGTGTCTGTGCACATCAGGGTGGATGATCCTGCAACAGGATTGAAGAGGGTGGTTGCTATATCCAATGATGATACTCCGCGGTTGTTGGCACTTCTTATGATCCAATATCAGAATTGAGAATCCTGGTACTGGGGTAAGGAGTGTTTCAGTGGTTTTCCTTATGGCTTAGTAAAATATAGAAATATTCTGCAAGCGCACAGAATCACCGCTGTAGCACTTCACCTGGGAGTATTCCGAGGTATCGTAATTTATATTTCCGCAGGGAAGCTTTTCCAAGCTTACTAGTGAACAAATATTCGAGACTATCAGAGAAAGGTACACAACTAAACAAGACAGGGGATAACGGTATTGGATAGGAGTGGATATACCGGACACACAGCTCAAGGGATACTCAGGTAAGGGAGATAAGAGATAGATAGCTGGGAGGACAACGAGAAGAGATAGAGGACTCCTGGATTCTTTATCTACCTATGTCACTCTAGCTTAGAGATACAGCGGCTACAGAGCCAGCACTAGGAGATCTGGGATAACTCTAATGACTTAGCATCGGGACAAGGGAACCGGTGAACACACAGAAAGGGATGAGAAGGGGTGCCACTATTTCCCAACTGGGGAATCCTACGGACCGGAACTAACGTGATGGGCTACGAAGACCGAAAGGGCTGTCACCACCTCCCGGCTACCACCTCCGTTGCGACGGGAATAAACTAAGGCCACCGACTAGTCTAGGAACCACTCCTACACTAGGCAACGACTACTTACTTTGCTAGCAAGAGCAAGCAACCTTGTCAATACTCTTGGTGACAATTCACCTCCAGTATCAAGCAAGATCGAAGAACCAGCCAAGACAAAGACTTAAACAAGACTACAAGCACTAGAACTATAACTGACTATAGTCTAAACAAGATATATTTGCTACTAGAATAAAGTAGAAGCGAGATATAAATGACAAAGGCAGAGTGATAAAGATAACTATATTGATAACTCGAAGTCTTACAAAAGGAAAAGTAAAAGATACAAGAGCTAATACCAGAGCTTCTGAAAACGACTCCGGAACCTCCGAGGCAAAGCTCGACTCAACTCTAACTCCCAACTAAACTAGCCTAACTCTACTAGAATGAAAGTGGAAATGAGCTCCTTGGCTTGGTGTGTGCTTACAAGTGAAAGTGACCCTCTATTTATAGTTGCACAGGTCGGTTTGGGGCTGAGTAGCCGCCAAGGCATCCAGGGAATATCCCCCCTTGATTCGGGCGAGGAGAGGCGGTTCGGCCGAACCAGGGGGTTCGGCCAAACGTAGGATCCACCGACCTGGCCACCAAGGGCCAGGATGCACCCCTGGGAGGCGGTTGCCAGCCTGGGGGCGGTTCGGCCGAACTGGGCTGGAGGCCCAGGCCTGCCTCCCTGCGCCGCCTTTGCCCTGTGGACCCTCTGGGCTGCCTCCTGCTGGTTGGCTTCGTGTTGATTTGGCCCAGGATGACGTGTTTGTGCTCCGGGAT
This sequence comes from Echinochloa phyllopogon, assembly GCA_033239725.1. NCBI lineage: Eukaryota > Viridiplantae > Streptophyta > Magnoliopsida > Poales > Poaceae > Echinochloa > Echinochloa phyllopogon. The sequence goes on along the minus strand of BTCW01000010.1, from coordinate 40,960,216 downwards.
GGGTTGTCGGTCGTCCATGTGGCGTGTACTTGTTGTCGCTTGGTCATCGTTGATGTGGACGACTCCCGGTGGCATGCACGGCTAAGGGGGATAACCGGCCGAACGGAGTCGTTCGGCCGATTCGGTCATTTTCGGCCCCAATAGCGTGTATTTGTCGTAGTTGTACCTGCACAAGTGTCACTCACCAAAACTCGTGGAACTTTATTAGAAATAAAACCTAAGTACATGGAATGTTGCATAAAACCTCATTTATTCCCGAGTATTGGTGGTCGGATTTGGGCTGTAACGACCGCCAACAAGCACCCCCAAGCTTAGCTCTTTGCTCGTCCTCGAGCAAAGATATAAACTTAGGCTCGGTGGATCAGGAGTTGCTACAATGTCATTTCTTTTGCAGGTAACTTATAAACAACTAGTCTTCAAAAATACTTGAATCATAGGCAAAGTTTAAAATCACCTTTTTACCTATGGGGCTTATAGCAATCTCCTTATCTTGGGCGGTTGAAAGGATGAACAGTTTAAACTCAGTTTTATTCTACTCTACTCTTTTCAGGATCCCATCTCGGAATTTTTTCACAAGTTTTGAAAACTACAAATTGTTCCTCAATTGGCACACTCAATCGCTCAAGTGTATTTGAATCTTCACCAAAGGCTTGTGCCTTCTTTTTCATCCTAACTTCTAATATGGCTTTTTGTGTGGCTCAGGGACAAAGGATGAAGGCATGCATGCATCTTATATTTTGCTAAGTCAAAGACCGGATCTCTGAGGAGACAAATCACATCTTAAGATGGAGATGTGCAAGTGTGTGGATATGAATGGAGTGGAATATGGTGGAATGGTGGAATGGAATATGGTGGAATGGTGGAGTGGAATATGGTGGAACTCCTTGGATGAATTTCCCTCTGCTTGATTTATTTTCGAGAACATGGGCTATCTTTTATTCTTATATTTTTGCCATGCCACTTGGCATGCTTTTCTTTTTCTCCTTCTCTTTGCCATGCTCTTTGGCATGCTTTTCTTTTTCTCTTGTTTTTGCCATGCTTCTTTGGCATGCTTTTCTTTTTGCATAGCCCATGTCTCTATCAAGAATATTTGTAGAGGGAAATCATAGAACATGGAGCATTTATTTTTGTGGATGGATGATGGAAAATGTTTGCTAACTCCCAATGTAGGAATTGCAAGTGAGAGGTGGTGTGTGTACGTGGGTCTCGATCTTTAAGAATATGAAAGCTTCACTCAAAGGTCACAACAATTTGACAAAGCTCACTAAGATAACAAGCAGCATATGAGTAGAAATTTTCAACTAAGCTTATCATATGGCTCTGGTAGGTATTTTGACCAATGAGGAACTTGTTTCATTTTGAAAGCATAAATCTCCGAGATTTTCCCCGTACTAAAAGCAGAATAGAACTTAACCAAATTCTCACTATATCAATCCCCACAACAACTTAGACTTGGAATAAAGCATGTGCTCCCACAAGGTTTTCAGGATCATTTTTACTCATGCCAAATAACTCAAGCACAATCTATCAACTAGTTGAAGCAAAGTACTTGCAAAATTAATGACAGAGCAACTATTCATCATTTCCAAGGTGAGAGGCATATGATTCATTCCATGCATAGTTGGGAGTTATTTTATTCAAGGGAAATATTGTTTAAGGGAAATATTTTTGGTATTTTCATTTTTTTAAATGCAAACTAACATGAAGGGAAATGAAAGGGAAATTAAAAGATCAAAGTGCTGGATAAATCGGGACATACCTGGTGGGGGTCCTCCCCCAAGCTTGGACTTTCACTGGTAGGGGTTGAGCCTTGAAAGGTACTGGCTCAGCTGTTCCGCTTGTTCATGGACGTCGTGCTGGATAGACGCCACCATCCCGCTATTCTCTTGCTGGTACTGAGAATGGCGGGCTAGCGTGTCTTGAATCTCTCGGGTACGGTCGTCGATGAGCTCGACTCGGTCGGAGATGTAGGACAACTCCCGCCCGTAGTCGAAGCGTGTGGACTGTGAGTATCCGGGGTAATATGGCTGGGAGGCACTGTCGTACCCTCCTCCATACCGACTCCCAGACCACTCAGAGTCCGTGTCCTGGCCGTAGTCTCGGCGTCCTGAGGTGAAGTAGTTCGGCTCCTAATGCTGCCCGGAGCCTCCTGCTCCGGACGTCCCAGCGCCGGTGTACATGTCGTAGGGGGCCTCAAAAGCGGAAGTGTGTCGGTGCGGCATTTGTGGTGCATCTTCCGGTTCTTGTGAGGTGGCGAGCCCAGCATCATGCCTGGCTCGTCCCCTCGTGATGGGTCCGTCACCTGCAACACTGTGCCGAGCGGGCTCTCTCCAAGGTGGAGAATCGTCCGACTCGGTCCTCAACTAAAGAGTTAGTTTCGGCGTGGTATACAACCTTAGTGCTGCACAGGGCAAAGGCACTTCAGTTGTATATCCACGGTAAATCATTGCCAGCGTTGCGTCAGGCGTCCGCCGTATCATGTGGGCCTGCACGAAGTGCTCGGTATCCACGCCGGAACGCGCTGTCTCGATGTACGTGAGCCGGGCGCCTTGAAGGACGCCCAGGTGGTTAGCGAGGCGAGTGACTAGAGAAGTCATCGCCATGCTACCCGTATGAGAAATATGAGACAGCCAGTGACCAACCATGTCTTTCACAGGTGAATAGGGAATCTGCTTGACCATGGCAAAAAGAACCCGCAACTCGATGGTGTTGACAGGGCGCAAATCTGCCCGGGGGAATACCGTCATAGACACCCAACGATGCATGAAACGCAAAGTGGGGTTATGTATGCTGTTCGTGCATGGCGCATGACAGTTGGTATCCCCCGAAATCTTTTTCCAAAATGCCACCAGGTCAAATCTTTTAAGCGCCTTGTTCGGGTCTAATGAACAACGGTTTGAAAATCCGAGACCCGAACTAAAATCCCTCCAAGAGCAGAAGAACTCTTGGTTGAAGAACCGAAAACGAATCCCCCCAGTTTCAGAAACCAAAGTCGAGAGGAATTCAAGGGTGAGCAGGTACGAACCTTCTTCGTTGATGTGCCAGAAATTCTCCCAGCCTATGGCCTGGAAGATTTCTGTAAACTCTACGTCCATCCCCGTGTCCCTGAGCAAATCTTGCTCAAACACACGGGTGTGCTCCAACTCCTTCAGCCGAAGCTCGTTGAAGGTGTTCCGCTCCCTTTCTGTTCTAAGGTTGATGTCACTCTCGCTCAAGAGCTGCCTGGCTGGGGGCGTGGCATGGCCCCATCCCGAGCCGGCTGCTCCGTGCTCGTCCGTGTCCATCCGGCTCGAGCCTCGAGACGGAGCTGGGGAACTCCCAGCATCGTCTGATCGTCGGCCTAGCCGGGCGGAACGACGGAGTGACGTGAAGAACTTCGACATGATTCCTGCAAAAGGTTAGTACACAACAACTACCCGAAGGACTGAATATATATGGTTAGTACAAGAAAATCAAGTCAGTCGTTCAAGATAGTTAGTCATTCTTGCGGGGATGAAAATCACCACAAAAGGTTAGTCGTTCTTGTGGGTGTTGGTGACCACCACAAAATCGTCCAGAAATTCAGCACAAAGATCACAACAAAAGCAAAATATTTTTGGGATTTTCTAGTGATGCAAGTGAACCAAAACTTGAGCAAGAACTTGGGGAGAACTTGAGCAAGCACTAGAGCAAAGAAACTTGAGAGGGAGAGAGAGCTTCCTAGCAGAATTTTCAGAATGTATGAGTGTGTGAATGGTGCAAGGAAGCAAGGAAGCTTGGCCAGCAATTTATAGGCCAAGGGGGCAACGCAGGCTGGTTCGGCCGAAGTGCCTGGTTCAGCCGAACCAGTGCATTCGGCCGAACTGGCCCATGTGCCTCATGCGCAACCTGCCTCCCACCAGCACAAAAATCTTGAATGGGTGCAGCACTAGGTCATGAAAATTTGGTGGTTTGTGTTAGGTGAGATGCAAAATTGACATGACCAAAGTGGACTTTAGTGGAGTCACCCCCATGCTGCCATGTTTGTGATAATTTGTGAGTGTGCAGCCAATTTTAGTGGGGTAGACATGTTTGTTGCTGGTTGATGGTGATGGTAAATAAATAGAGATGTTCTAGAAGGGATGAAAATGATAGGAATTACCAACTACATCCACCCTAGGTAAAAATTCAGTATGTGACCATTTATTTAAACCAAGCTTGCAAAATTTTCTACTCTCTCTCAAATTAATTACTCAAGTGGTTCATTTATTTTGAAAAGGGAAACATGCAAATGCAATTGGAAATTTAAAAATTGGAAGGGAAATATGGGATACATACCGGTTTTCCTCGCGGCGAGAGCTCAGCTTTTAAGTCCGCGAGCGGGACTTCTCCTGTCTTCAGTTGCTCTTGTCATTGTCCGGTCCCGGAGTGGACGACTCAGACCATGCAACCTTCTTCCGCCACATTTTCTTGTTCTTCTTCTTCGGTGTCGGTGGCGGTGGGATCGGTGTCTCTGGAGAATTCCAGAGGGCTTGTTTTTCCTCGTATTTCTTAACGAGGAAGTCCATTTCTTCTGCACTTGTCGGTTTTGTCGGCTCGTTCCACTTGAGCTGCTCACCACCGAGTATTTCCAGCTCTCCATTAATGAGAGCCTTAAGGAAACACTCGGCGCTCCTCTGCTTCGGTGTGAATGGCTATGCCTTCTTCTCTTCCCGGGGTTGAAATTTGAAGTAAGTCAACCTTCCGTCGATACGGAACGAGATTTCTCTCGCATCCATATCGATCCTAGCCCGGGTGGTGTTCAAGAATGGTCGGCCCAACACAAGGGGAAACGAATGCTCGTTCCCCGTGTCGAGGACAACAAAGTCCATAGGGACATATCGTCCCCAGATCCGGATCGGTACATTCTCGATCACCCCCTTGGTGTAGCGGATGGTTGAATCCGCAAGCTGTACCTGGGCAGTAGTAGGTGACAAAGTAGGGTAGCGTAATTTCTTAAATAATACCTTAGACATGATGTTGACGCTTGCCCCCAGATCACAGAGTGCATCATCAGTGCGACGATTCCAGATCGTGCACTGAATGATGGGCACTCCGGGATCTTCCTTCCTATCCGGAGAGGTCTTGATGATCGCCCTTTTTGCAGCTCTCAGCAGGTAGGTCCATCTTGGTGTCAGCACTTGGATACGTGCGACCTTCCCTGCGTGGTTAGTACGGAAGACACTACGAGACATCTTACCATGCCTGGTAGTGATGGAATTCACTGTCTCAATGGAAGGCTCGGGTTGTCCCGGAAACTTCCCCGATTCAGTGATAGGAACAGCAACAGCTAACTGAGCGACTTAAGTTTCTATCATTTTATTAAAGCTCAGTTGACTTTTCATAGCAGAAGAAAATGATTCCATCCTAGAGTCTATGCTTTCCAGTGTTTTATCATTAGCAGCAAGCTTTTTATTGATGTTTTCAGTTATTTTCATCTGGCCAAACACAAGATTTCTAAGAGACGTCTGATTATTGAAGTTGCTGGAATTGAAATTGTTACCTTGTTGAGGCCTCTCAAAAGGGAGGTTTGGGCGCGGACTCCAGCCTTGGTTGCCGTAGTTGTTCGGTCGGTACCCGTTGTTGTTGGAGTTGTTGACGTAGTGGGCATCTTCTCGCGTTTCGGGGCAGTCATTTCCCAAATGGCAAGTGTTGCCACAGATTTCGCAGGTCATGCGAGCGTCCATGGCTTGCACCGTTTCTTGAGCAGGGGCCTCCAGTTTCTTCATCAGGAGGTCCCTCTTGGCAGCGAGCATGTCCAGAGCTTCGACTTGGTGAACTCCTCGGTTCTTTGGTTGAGTCCGATCGTCGGACCAACCTTGGTTCTCGACCATCTTCTCTATGAGGGCCATCGCACGACTCTCCTCAAGAGAGAAGAACGAGCCTCCAGCAGCAGCATCCAGGTACTCACGGGCAGAATTTCTCAGCCCGTGATAGAAAGTTTGGATTATGAACCAACTCTGCATACCATGGTGAGGACAAGCAGAAATATAGTCCTGGAGGCGATCCCATGCCTCCGGGATTGTTTCATCTTTTAACTGCTGGAAACTAGTTATTTTGTTCCGGAGGGCGTTGGTTTTCCCAACCGGAAAGAACTTTAGCAAGAAGGCACTAGTGCATTTATCCCAGGTTTCTATTGCTTCACGGCTAGCATAAAATCATTGTTTCGCCTTGCCTAATAATGAGAATGGAAATAAACGAAGGCGAATGGCATCGATACTTACTCCGCGGATGGTGAAGGTGTTGCAAATCTCCAGGAAATGCTGGAGATGAGCATTGGCAACTTCGTGTGGCTTGCCGCAGAATGGGCTAGCCTGTACCATGTTGATGAGGGCTGGCTTCAGCTCGAAACTACCATCTCCGACTGGCGGAGTTGGTCCGACACGTACGTTCTCGCTTGATGGAGCAGAGAACTCACGGATCGTCTTAGTTGCCATCCTCGATGTAGCCTGGTCAACGACGGGAAGGACTAGGTTCGTCAGAAGGAGTTGCTTCTGAGGAGGTACAACACGGGGTCATACTTTCCTCACAAATGACTCCGGATTTTCTTGGAAGTTTGACGGTAGTTGGAAACCAGTCATGCACTGCTCTGTTCCACAAAGACCAACGAACAGAGCAAGGATAAACCCGCTTGAGTAGCGGTACTCAACTAAGATAGCTCAAGATAAAAGTTCAAAAATAATCTAGTCAAAGACTTCCACGGTAACGGCGCCAGAAATGCTTGTTGGCACTTCTTACGATCCAATATCAGAATTGAGAATCCTGGTACTAGGGTAAGGAGTGTTTCAGTGGTTTTCCTTATGGCTTAGTAAAATATAGAAATATTCTGCAAGCGCACAGAATCACCGCTGTAGCACTTCACCTGGGAGTATTCCGAGGTATCGTAATTTATATTTCTGCAGGGAAGCTTTGGCAAGATTACTAGTGAACAGATATTCGAGACTATCAGAGAAAGGTACACAACTAAACAAGACAGGGGATAACGGTATTGGATAGGAGTGCATATACTGGACACACAACTCAAGGGATACTCAGGTAAGGGAGAGAAGAGATAGATAGCTGGGAGGACAACGAGAAGAGATAGAGGACTCCTGGATTCTTTATCTACCTATGTTACTCTAGCTTAGAGATACAGCGGCTACAGAGCCAGCACTAGGAGATCTGGGATAACTCTAATGTCTTAGCATCGGGACAAGGGAACCGATGAACACACAGAAAGGGATGAGAAGGGGTGCCACTATTTCCCAACTGGGGAATCCTACGGACCGGAACTAACGTGATGGGCTACGAAGACCGAAAGGGCTGTCACCACCTCCCGGCTACCACCTCCGTTGCGACGGGAATAAACTAAGGCCACCGACTAGTCTAGGAACCACTCCTACACTAGGCAACGACTACTTACTCTGCTAGCAAGAGCAAGCAACCTTGTCAATACTCTTGGTGACAATTCACCTCCAGTATCAAGCAAGATCGAAGAACCAGCCAAGACAAAGGCTTAAACAAGACTACAAGCACTAGAACTATAACTGACTATAGTCTAAACAAGATATATTTGCTACTAGAATAAAGTAGAAGCAACATATAAATGACAAAGGCAGAGTGATAAAGATAACTATATTGATAACTTGAAGTCTTACAAAAGGAAAAGTAAAAGATACAAGAGCTAATACCAGAGCTTCTGAAGACGACTCCGGAACCTCCGAGGCAAAGCTCGACTCAACTCTAACTCCCAACTAAACTATCCTAACTCTACTAGAATGAAAGTGGAAATGAGCTCCTTGGCTTGGTGTGTGTTTACAAGTGAAAGTGACCCTCTATTTATAGTTGCACAGGTCGGTTTGGGGCTGAGTAGCCGCCAAGGCATCCTGGGAATACCCCCCTTGATTCGGGCGAGGAGAGGCGGTTCGGCCGAACCAGGGGGTTCGGCCGAACGAAGGATCCACCGACCTGGCCACCAAGGGCCAGGATGCACCCCTGGGAGGCGGTTGCCAGCCTGGGGGCGGTTCGGCCGAACCTGGCCCTTCGGCCGAACTGGGCTGGAGGCCCAGGCCTGCCTCCCTGCGCCGCCTTTGCCCTGTGGACCCTCTGGGCTGCCTCCTGCTGGTTGGCTTCGTGTTGATTTGGCCCAGGATGACGTGTTTGTGCTCCGGGATGGGTTGTCGGTCGTCCATGTGGCGTGTACTTGTTGTCGCTTGGTCATCGTTGATGTGGACGACTCCCGGTGGCATGCACGGCTAAGGGGGATAACCGGCCGAACGGAGTCGTTCGGCCGATTCGGTCATTTTCGGCCCCAATAGCGCGTATTTGTCGTAGTTGTACCTGCACAAGTGTCACTCACCAAAACTCGTGGAACTTTATTAGAAATAAAACCTAAGTACATGGAATGTTGCATAAAACCTCATTTATTCCCGAGTATTGGTGGTCGGATTTGGGCTGTAACGACCGCCAACAGCGGTGCAGTCCACAAGCAGGAATCAGTGAAGCAGCTAGGCGCGCTCTTTATGCACTTTGCGAGAAGCACAAGGAAGAAGTGGAGAAGCTGCACTACAGGGTCATTCCACGCCGTGCTAGTGGAACACCTCAGACCGTCCTCTCACCCGTCCAAGGTGATATGGAGAAGGAAGTGCTGACCAACCTCGTGGCTGCTCTCAACACGGATCTGGACGCCATACAAAGTGAGTTGTGCTAGATTAGGTACTCGTTGATTTAGATGAGAAGGGAAAGAGATATCCTGGCAGCCCAGCTGAATGGAGACCCATTGCCCAAGCCATGGGGAGAAGATCATAATGAAGAAGTGCTGCGGGCAGAGTCACCGGTGCGGGATATACTAGATTATGGAGAAGCTGGTGCAGTGACACAAGTGCTCTAGGAGTTAGGTAGTCAACCCTCTTTTGTAATCGTTTAGTTTGATTCGTCGTTGAGGTCGGTGTGTTAGTTTTGTTAGGATGTGCTTGCTTGATGAGTGCTTGTTTTGAGTTGGATCTTTGCAGTGATTGCGGTGTTTTGTGGAGTGATGACCACAAGGCATCAGTTATCTTAAATCAATAAAGTTAGTTTGGTTTGGGTTAAATAATTGTCTCGGTTAATCATATTATGTATCCAATCAATTCGCCTCTACTTATCTTGCGTTTCACGCGATATTGGAATCTGTTCGCGAGTTCCCTGACATGTCGGTACTGTTTGAATTGTTTCTGGAGTTACAGAGGATCTATTGACATGATTCTCATTGGGATGGATTCCTAACTCCATAACCTACCTTCTGGAAATTTTTGGGAATTTTTGGATCAATAAATTACGAGTTATGAAATTATTAGCAAATTACTCAGAACCTGCCCGAGGAGAATCGACCTGACGTCACCGGCTTGTTAATTTTATATCTCGTGCTAAAGAACTCCTATTGTTGAACTTCAAGTTGTACTAGATTCATAGCTTCATAATCTATACTCTGGAAATTATTCAGAATTTTTGGATCGTCGGATAAATAGTTGTGCATATAATAGTATGTCCCTGGGGACCTGACTCGAGATGTTTGACGCAGCGAGCCTGTATATTTAATATCGCAAGATTTAGAAGTCCGATTAGGGTGATTCAAGTTGGGTTGGTTTCAAAACTTAACAAGCTTCGTTCTGACCAAGTTTCATAATTTTTAGAGCTTCTGATTGTGCGCTACACTCATTTCTTTGAGGCACTCAGAATCTGTTTAGATGCAGTCTGGCAATGACAAGTGTAGTAGTTGAATCTTTTGGCTATGCGCAACATCTTTATCCTTTTTCTCCCATTTATTGTGATTGTTTGTTTACCCAGCAATCATCCGAGGCTCATATCTCTAACCATCAGATGGTGAACACCAGGTCCGGTGGTGGAGTTGATCGGGCACCAGTAATACGTCCAGGACGCAACAACACCAACCCCAACTATCTAGCAGGACCAACACCACCAGCAGGGATGGATCAAATCCTCGCCGCTCAGACTTAGATCCTGCAGAACATCGCCGCCACCATGACGGCCATGCAGACTCAGATGAACAACAACAACAACAACAACAACAACAACCAGCCACCTCGGGACAAGCACAGGGACTTCATGAGCCACCAACCCCCGACTTTCTCTCACTCGTCAGACCCACTTGATGTTGATGATTGGCTGAAGACAATTGAAAAGAAGCTGGACATCACCCAATGCAATGACACGGAGAAGGTACTATATGCTGCAGGGTGACTGACGGGATCAGCTTCAGATTGGTGGGATGCTTTCAGAGCCGCTCATGCCACCCCTACTGCTATCACTTGGCTGGAATTCACAACCAACTTTAGGTTGCACCACATCCCCACCGGTGTGATGAAGATAAAAAAGAAGGAGTTCCTCGCGCTGAAGCAGGGCAGCATGTCTGTGAGCGAGTATAGGGACAAGTTCTTTCAGTTGGCTCGTTATGCACCGACGGAGGTGTCAGATGATGAGAAGAAACAGGAGCATTTCCTGGAAGGTCTGAATGCCCCTATCAAGTATCAGTTGATGGTGCATGTGTTTCCCACGTTCCAAGGCCTGGTGGACAAGGCCATTAGTGTGGAACATGTCCGTCGTGAGACGGGGGAGATGAAGAGGAAGTTCAACTCTACGGGACAAGGCAGCAGCAACATCCGTCCTCGTTTTGCTTCACCACAAGGAACCCCTTTCCGTCCCGCAACTCAAGGGGGAAACTTTGGGCAGACTCAGTTCCAGCGTCAGAACCAGTCTGCTCCGTGCCCTAATTTCCAGCAGAATCGTCAGAACACCCCAACAAGCACCCCAGTGAAGCCCTCTGCTCCCAACACCCCCGCTGGTCCCGGATGTTTCAAGTGTGGGGAGACGGGTCACTATGCCAACAACTGTCCCAAGAGGAGCACCCCAGGCGCCCAAGGTCAGCATGCTAACACCCCCAGACCCAGTCCTCAGATGCAGCAATCACAGAATGGGAATCAGACGCCGCAGGGCAACAAAGGGCAGCAGAATTTTGTGCGTGGCAAGGTGAACCACGTGGTCAAAGAAACTGCCCAGGAAGCTCAAGATGTAGTGCTCGGTATGTTCCTTGTCAACTCAGTTCCTGCATCAGTTTTGTTTGATACTGGAGCATCCCATTCTTTTATTACTACACAATACATAGCTAAACAAAACATAACCATGGTACCCTTGAGAACTCAAATGATAGTTAGCTCACCTAGAGGGGACATGAAAGCAAAGTTCTTATGTCCGGGAGTTAGTCTTAAAATTCTGGGGAAGGATTTCGATGCCAGACTCATAGTCTTGGAATCAAGTGGGATTGATATTATACTCCGGATGAATTGGTTGATCATGCATGATGTTGTGATCCAATGTGCCAAAAGATCTGTGTTGCTGACCAGTCCACAAGGAGAAAGGATTGAATTCATGACTACTATACCATCTACGGCTGATGGCACAGTGAATCAACTGGATGGAGCCCCACTAGAAGATATTCGAGTGGTATGCGAGTTTCCCGACGTCTTTCCCGACGATTTGCCAGGTATGCTACCAGACCGAGACATTGAGTTTATTATTGAGCTTTTACCTGGTACTGCACCTATCTCTAAGAGACCTTACAGACTGGCTGCTAATGAGTTAGAAGAGCTTAAGAAACAACTTAGTGAACTATTGGAGAAGGGCTTTATTCATCCTAGTTCTTCGCCTTGGGGAGCACCAGTCATCTTTGTGGGCAAGAAGGATGGTACGCAAAGGATGTGTGTAGATTATCGATCTCTCAACGAGGTGACCATAAAGAACAAGTATCCACTGCCCCGCATTGAAGATCTTTTTGACCAGATGAGAGGGGCCCAAGTGTTCTCCAAGATCGATCTGCGATCAGGATATCACCAGTTGAGGATAAGACCCTCAGATGTTCCCAAGACAGCCTTCACAACCAGATATGGTCTTTATGAGTATACAGTCATGTCTTTCGGCTTGACCAACGCCCCTGCCTACTTCATGTATCTGATGAACAAAGTGTTCATGGAGTACTTGGACAAGTTCGTGGTGGTTTTCATCGACGACATCCTGGTTTTCTCCAAGAACGAAGGCAAACATGAGGGACACCTGAGGTTGGTGTTGCAGAAACTCAGAGAGAACCAGTTATATGCTAAGCTGAGTAAGTGCGAGTTCTGGCTAAAGGAAGTGACATTTCTTGGGCACGTCATCAAAGATGGGGGAGTTGCAGTCGATCCGAGCAAGGTTAGCGAAGTGCTAGAATGGGAACCCCCTAAGAGTGTGTCTGGGATCAGGAGCTTCCTTGGATTGGCCGGTTACTACCGCAGATTCATTGAGGGATTCTCGAAGATTGTGAAACCCCTTACATCTTTGTTGGAGAAGGATAGAGACTTCAAGTGGACAGATGCTTGTCAAGCCAGCTTTGAGGAACTAAGGAGGAGGTTGACATCAGCTCCAGTGTTAGTGATGCCCGACATTCACAATAGCTTCGATATATACTGTGATGCTTCAAAAAGGGGTCTTGGCTGTGTGCTCATGCAAGGTGGACGTGTTGTAGCGTATGCATCCCGACAATTGAGGAAACATGAGCAGAACTACCCCACCCATGATCTGGAATTAGCAGCGGTGGTGCATGCATTGACGATATGGAGGCACTACCTTGTGGGAAACAAGTGTCAGATCTACACCAACCACAAGAGCTTGAAGTACATCTTCACGCAGAAGGATCTTAACTTGAGGCAGCGTCGTTGGCTGGAGTTGATCAAGGATTACGACCTGGAGGTACATTATCATCTAGGGAAAGCCAATGTAGTAGCGGATGCCTTATGCCGGAAGGGCCAAGCTAATATGGTCTCAGCCCACCAACTACCCCCGGAGTTGCACAAGGAGTTCGAGAGGCTGAACCTAGGGATGGTCACTCACACCGAAGGAATAACCATGGAGGTAGAGCCCACCCTAGAGGCAGAAATACGGAAGGGTCAGTTGGGAGACAAGAAAATTGAGCAGATCAAGCAGTTCATGAAGGATGGTAAGGCACCCGATTTCAGATTGGACCATCAGGGAACGCTATGGTTGAAGGATAGGATTTGTGTTCCTGATGTGGAGTCACTAAGACAGCTCATACTAAGGGAGGCCCATGACTCCGCATATTCGATCCACCCCGGGAGTACCAAGATGTATCAAGATTTAAAAGAGAGATATTGGTTGTACGGGATGAAGCGTGACGTAGCCAGTCATGTCGCCGTGTGTGACACCTGTCAGAGAGTCAAGGCTGAACATCAGAGGCCAGCAGGATTACTCCAGCCTTTGAAAATCCCCGAGTGGAAGTGGGAAGAGATTAGTATGGACTTTATAGTCGGCTTGCCGCGTACTCGAGATGGCTATGATTCCATCTGGGTGATATTGGATCGACTAACTAAAGTGGCTCACTTCATTCCTGTAAAGACCACCTACACGGGGGCTAGACTTGCAGAGTTGTATTTTGCTAGAATAGTATGCTACCATGGAGTGCCAAAAAGGATTGTTTCTGATAGGGGTACCCAGTTCACATCAAGGTTTTGGCAACAACTGCATGAGTCCATGGATACGAGGTTGAATTTTAGCTCTGCTTATCACCCTCAGATAGATGGTCAGACGGAAACGACGAATCAGATACTAGAGGATATGCTGAGAGCCTATGCTCTGAAGTATGGGAGAAGTTGGGATAAGAGTTTGCCATATGCAGAGTTCTCTTATAACAACAGTTACCAAGCCAGTCTCTAAATGGCGCCCTTTGAAGCCCTGTATGGAAAGAAATGCAGGACCCCATTGTTTTGGAACGAGACTGGAGAGAGGCATCTGTTTGGGCCAGAAATCATCAATGAGGCAGAAAGACAAGTTCAGATCATCAGGGAAAATCTTAGAGTTGCTCAATCGAGGCAGAAGAGTTACGCCGATAATCGAAGGAGAGAGTTGACCTTTGAGGTAGGAGATTTTGTGTATCTCAAGGTATCACCTATAAGGGGACTGCGGAGGTTCAAGGTGAAAGGAAAGTTAGCCCCTCGCTACATAGGCCCCTTCAAGATTTTGGAGAGAAGAGGAGAGGTAGCGTATCAGTTGGAGCTACCAATCCAGTTGTCAGATGTTCATAATGTGTTTCACATATCTCAGTTGAAAAAGTGTCTCAGAGTTCCCGAAGAACAGCTGCCCCTAGAAGAACTGAACGTACAGGATGACTTGACGTACACCGAGCAACCGATTAAAATATTGGAAACAGCAGAGAGGGTCACCAGGACTAAAGTTGTAAAAATGTGTAAGGTGCAATGGAGTCATCACGCAGAGGATGAGGCAAATAAATTATTAGAATTTTCTAGGATTTATTTAAGGGTCAAATAAATTTTTTATGATTAATTGGAATTTATTCTAGGCTCTAAAATATTTAATATCACTTAAATAAATTTTAGTAAAATAAGTGACTGTTGCATCACATGCTGGTGCACTTTTATTTTGTGCTAGTCTTTGGTTTGAATTTAAATTCAAACTGAAAGTCTCTAGTTTTGTTTGTTTTTGCTAAAGTTCAGTTTTGCCCCCTCAACTCTCGGTCCAGTCCGTTTCCGGTCCTCGATCTTTTCGTCGGTCGCTTAACCTTAACTTGGGCCGAGTCCGTTTCCCTGGCCCAGTAGCTTTCCGCAGCCCACTCGCCCCCTTCCCTCTCCACTCCCGCCGACAGGAGGACCCCACCTGTCGGGGTCATCCCCTTCCTCCCGACCGAACCCGAGCCGAGCTCAGGAATCCCTCCGTCGCGCCGGATTCCTTCCTTCGACCCCCATACGCCCTGTGGACTTCTCGAGCACCTTCTCCCGAAGCTTCATCGCTATTCTTTCCATAGCGCGCGGCCTCTCCACTAGGAAAGTGATCGCTCTGTAGGGAAGGCGATCGCCGCCGGCAGCCGAATCAAAATCCGCGTGCCTCACGTCTTGGCAAGTCCCTGGGACTATAAAACCAAGCCCCTCGCACCCCCTAAGCCCTCGCCAAACCATCCAATCCAGCTCCTGAAGCTCCAGTGCCTCCCACGCCCCGCATCGCCGCCTTTGGTCTGCGCTCGTCGATATTCGCCACCACTGCCCAACTCTTGACGAGATCAAGCCCAGGAGCTTCGCAAGGAGGTAAAGAAGCTAGTGGAGTTGATCCCGTGCATGTTTTCGCCTTGAATCGCGACTAATCCCTCACCGTGCTTGCACAGAACCGCCGGACCCGCACCTCCTCGTCGTCCGTGCACCTCGCTGCCCGATCATTGTCAACATCACCCTAGGTGAGCTTGGCATTCCCTCCTGATGCTTTTGGTGCTAGTCGCGTCGCGAATGGTGGCTTGTAGGCCGAGTTTCGTGCAGCTCCGGCGAAGTTCCGCCGTCGGCCGGGCGGCACCGTCGTGCTGCGTGTTTGCCCCGGCGCAGCAGTGTTCCAGCGAGCCCTATCCCTTAGATCTAGATCCTACGGCTGAGATTTAACCCGACCAAACCCTGTACCGGTCAGCGCCCGGTCAGCCATGGCAGAATTGTTCAAGAGCCCCTACACTTTTGTTGAATCAACCCGCAGTCCATCGTAGTTATAAAAATAATTACAGATCGGTCCTTTTTATTCGTTTTAGCCCCTGAACTTTTTGGTAATAGTGCGCCCCGTCCTGGTAGGGAAGTTTTACGCACTAGCCCTTTAAGAATTAAGCATAATTATGTTTTAGTCCTCGTTTTCTTCTCAAATAGGTCCCTGAAACTTGTTTTAGCCATATCTTTCACGATTTAGGTCTGATTTTAGTGATTCTTTCGCTCATGTGATCCTTGTACCGTGTAGATTAATTTTATAGCCTTGTTTAGTTTTGTTGCTACTGTTTTTTGTACTGTTTCTTATTATTTTGTTTTGCTCCCTTGTATGTGCTTGTGTGGTACGTTTAGAAGCCACGTCGTTCGAGGGATTCGAAGAGCAATTCGAGGACGACTCTGAGCAGCAAGGCTTTGGAGGAGGCAAGTGTATTTTTTATCATATCTGCAACTCTAATATGTGCATGTCTTACCGGAAGGGCAAGTGGGGGAGACTTCGATGAGGTATAGCCCGATCCTCTTGAGCTGTGGGTTTAGCTAAGAGATAGATCTCATTAGGGAGGGTTATGCTTTGCTTGGATTTTGAAACCTTAGCGGGCTGCACTTATTAGGGAATCTTTGTAAAGGCCTCATAGTGTATCCCAAGCCACGCACTTTTGTGTTGTTATGAGGTTGGCTCCCTCAGGCATGAGTGGGAAAACACGACTTATGGTGAAAGTGTACAACCTCTTCAGAGTATAAAACTGTTATAACAGCCGTGCTCACGGTCATGAGCAGCCTGGACCCTCGCATGATTAATTATTCAAAGATGACATCAAATTGCTGTTCTTTATTTTCTGAACATGTTATTGTGTAATGTTTAATGTGGGATGGTATAAATTTGTACTTGTTAATTAATGATTAAAACATTGACCCACTAAAAGCTCAATGCAGTCAAACCATGTCAGTTTTATCCTTGTTTAGCCTTGCATGTCATTTATTTACTCTACACTTGCTGAGTACCAACCATAAGTGTACTCATCCTTGCTTTACGCAACGCTGTTCAGACCAAGGTGAATTGGAAGAGTTTCCAAAGGATTTCCAGGAGTACTAGGCGTATGTGTTCACCAGTCAACTGCCTGTGGAGTTGATGGATTATCCGCTGCTAGCTACTAGCTTTACCTTTTCGTTAAAGACTTATGTCTTGGAGTGTAATAATGATACAACAACTCTTTTATTCGTTTATGCACTGTCTTATGATATTTCACTTATGACGTCTATCATATGTGTGAATTTTTGATCCTGGCACATATATGAAAAGCATCTGGTTTTCTCCCCAAAACCGGGTGTGACATTAGTGCAGGATGATACAAAATCAAGTTTGATCGGATGAATGAATCAGAGTATGTTTGATGATATGATAACTTTACCCATTTCGATGAGAGAAGAAAATAAATTATGTTAAATAAACAAATTGAGATATAGCATTAAAATTATTATAATCTTAAGAATATACAAACAAAACTATATATGAAGTTGTATGTGCTGTGATAGTGGTAAGGATCAAAATTTTTAAGGACAAAAACTAGATAAAATTTTTTCCCTTAGGCGATAGGAAGGACTGGGAATACCTCATCCATGCCTTCACCAGCGATGGAGGAAAAATGGAGAGAAGTGAGGTGAAGAAACACGTTCATTCATGTCCTGGATGAAGTGGTTCAATGGATTTTTGTCGTATGAGATGGTCCAACATGTTATTGGAATATTTTAGAAATCTGAACCAAGTCATTCCGATCCGTTCAATTTAGGTAACCAAACACACTAACAGCTAGATTCAGGACCATTTGATGCATGGACCGGTTCAATCATGAAACCAAACACTTACCTTATTGGAGGCCTCCTCGATGATGGGCTAGTGCTTTACGTACTTGAACTTGGGTGGGCCGCTGGGACTCATGGGCGACTAGGTATTGGACCTGCCTCTCGAAAATGTAAACATGATATTTTTCAGGATGAAACTAAGATCCCGCAAAAAATAGTGGGAAACATCCTTAACCATTTTCAGTTAGGCTCTTAGTTACCTCTATCGCGATTCGCCGACCATATTTGTGGTTTTATGGTAACTATAGAAATGGACAAGTCAAAAGTAAAAAAAAAGAATGAGATGTGATTAATGCCCTCTCATTTGAACCATACCAACAAACCAGGCCAACGGGTAAAAAAACCCTTCTATGTACACATGTATATATTTACGATGATAAATTGATTAGGATGTTACTATTTGTCAATGCGCTACAAAAATATTACATATTGGCCCCTCCTCGCGTATGATTTCCAAGATCCAGGAGCTTCATTCTTATGTTATTTCAAAGAGGGAATTAGGATGAGACATTTCAAACGTAGTCCTCTCTCCTTCGAAATTCCTATAAAATCAGAAGAAACAACAAAAACACTTTTGCAATATTCATCTTTAACTTGCGTTTGAAAATAGTTATATTTCTTCAAGTTCTCTTTAGGGTCATCTTTAAAATACAAGAGGTTTTTCTAGCACCAAAAGTGTTGTGCTGAGTATTTTTTTTTCTCTCCAAAGACCGAGTAGTGCTGAGTAAGACGCGTAAATTTCCTTTAATACTACGTAGAATGCATGTTGAATTTTTGTCTAAACTAGAAGAATGGCATAGCTTATCAAATGTACAGTCAACTCAACATGACAGATGTGAATAGATGAGACTTGCGTTTTCAAACATTAAGAAATTTGTCTGCATTATCTCCAAACTTCATGTCTACCAAAAGAAAACTCAGAGTTACACATCAGGGGCTTTAAAAACAGGTGGATGGATGGTCGACAGAAGAGCGCAAAGTCAAATCCCACAGAAAGTCACAGCTGCGGTGTGCTGACAGACCCTGCATTTAAGAAACCGCTCCCAACCGTGGACTTTGCCCATTCTCCATTTTATATTCTTTGAAAATAAATTCCGGCACGGAAAAGACGAGAACACAAGCAAGCCGCAATCGCGACTGTCTCCCGGCCCTCTCCGATCAAATCCCCATCGGAGCAACCACCGAAAAGCACGCGATTCCTACCCGTCCGGCCGCCGCCATCAACGCCGCCGGTGGGAGGTGCCTGTCGCCGCTGGTGGCGCCCCGCCCCTGGCTCTGCTCCGCTCCGGAGCGTCCCTCCCTTCCTCCTTGTGCGGCTGTTTCCACGGCGGTTGGGTCGCGTCAAAGTTCTAATCATTTTAGCTGCCTCCCGTCCCGTCCCTCTGACGCCGGCCTTTCTTGACTAATCGGCGGCGGAATTCGGCGACCTGGGTTTCGCTGCCTTGTCTTCTTCCTCCCGATCGGTACTTGCCTGGTAGTTGAAACCTTCTATTCTCTTCCCTTTTGGTGTTCACAAGGGCGCATTTCCCCCTTGGTTCTTGGTTTACCGGAGGTTGTCACCTTCTTCTTATCGCGTTGATTTTTTCCTCCGGCGGAGGCGCGACGACTCGACTGGGTAAGTTTGGCTCGATCTTTGCGGCGTTCCCCTAATTCTTTGTCGTCGCCGGCGACGGATTCCGGCGCTGCGTGGGATTTGAGCGAATTCGCTGCCAATTTCGCATCTTGCAGGTGCTCGGCTGGTGAAACGATTTGACTTGTCGGCGAGCGAGTCGGCATTGGTCACCATGGGTGGCGTGTGCTCGGCGGGGATCGCCGGGGACAAGTCGCCGACGGAGCTCTCGTTCCGGGCGATGGGATGGGTAGTGGAGCAGGAGTTCAGAGCCTTTTCGACCGCCGGTAAGAACAAGACCGCGCCCGTCGAGGAGGCGGTGGAGCCTGACCAGGTGAGCGATCAATGGCCTCGTCTCTCTGAGAAGGGTTCGCCGCCGCCGTCCACGGGCAGCAAGGTTCGCCACTCGGTCTCGAAGGAGGCGCCGCATCTGACGCGCGCCGAGTCGGGGAAGGCTAAGGCCGGGAAACCCAGGAGAAGCACCTCCAGCAAGGCTGGTCCGAGCAAGGCAAGTCTTTCCTTCGCAATATGTATAACAAATTAACAATAGCTCGTATAATTGCGCATGGTTCATCAAAAAATTAATTGAGCAATAAGTGTGGTTAGATCGTGCAGATTTGCGTGTGTATTACATTGTGTGTCATCGCAATAGTTTTGCTGAAAATGTCACTGTGATCTTGTTTGTCATCAGATGCACTAACCACTAATTTCTCATATTGTAGCATCAGGATTGTGACAATCTATTGAGTTGCTAATTCAGGCATGGTTTCTATAGTTCACATGAAGCTTGTTTTGCCAGGTTTCATAATGCTTTTGTTTTTCTTGACTCTTGCAGGTTTCAGATATAGGCTTAGTACTCGGTAGAAAGAGTACCTCTGGACTTGGGAAAGCAGTAGAAGTTCTCGATAATCTGAGTAGCAGCATGTCAAGTTTGAGCCCTGGTGGGGGGTTTGTGTCAGCACCAACAACAAAGGGGAACAAAATATCAATCCTTGCATTCGAGGTTGCAAACACAATAGTGAAGGGCATGAGCCTTATGCAGTCTTTGTCAAAAGAAAGCCTGAAGTATTTGAAGGACACGGTCCTTCTATCAGAAAGTGTACAGCGTTTAGTTTCAACCAACATGGATGATCTAATGAGGATCGCTGCAGCTGACAAGAGGTTTGCCAATAGATGTATTATCATTTTGATTCTCTGTTATGGTTTAGAAAGATGCCGTCCAACTTTCATGTTCCCAAAGAATTAAAGGTTTCCTATTCTGGCCACATCTTTGCAGGCAAGAGCTGAGAGTATTTTCACAAGAAGTCATAAGATTTGGGAATCGTTGCAAAGACCCTCAATGGCACAACCTAGATCGTTATTTCTCCAAGTAGGTTCTCATTGTTTACATGCTTTAATAATTGATATCCAAGTTTAGTGATCTCACTAGCTGTTCTTGTTTTTGTTTCCAGGCTAGAGTCAGAAATTACACCCCAACCAGAATTAAAAGAAATGGCAAAAGAAGATATGCAGCAACTGATGACCCTTGTTCGATACACTGGTGTGAGTATCACATACTTTGACAAAGCATTTAGTGCTTTTATAGAAAACAAACTATGTTTGGTTACATTTCTATAGTATTTGCTGATGTTTCCACTTTCCAGATCATGCTATCTGTCTACTTCTTCGAACCTTTTCTGATTCAGTTGCTATTCATTTTGCCTTTTCTGATTCAGTTGCTATCTCTCTTGTTGTCTCGTAGGATCTCTACCATGAATTACATGCCTTGGATAGATTTGAGCAAGATTATCGCCGTAAATTGGAGGAAGAGAAAAGATCAGTTACATTTGAAAGAGGTATTTCCATGTTCATCCATGTATCACCCTTGTAGCTTCAGGGTTCAGATGCTATTTTGCTGTTAGTCCAATTCTCTGATCCTCATCAAACTTTTAACTGCATTCCATGAATGAACAGGGGAGACTGTTCAGATTATCAGACAAGAACTGAAGAGCCAGAGAAAGCATGTACATAGTTTGAAGAAAAAGTCTCTTTGGTCTAAGATTCTTGATGATGTAAGTATTTTATACTTAATTTATATTAGAATCATGCACAAGAGAAAGTGTACAGATGACAATTTTCTAATTGTCTGTGTGTTAACGGGCAACATGAATAATGCAAATTCTACCTCCCATTTGTAGGTCATGGAGAAGCTTGTAAATATTGTCCACTTCTTACATGTTGAGATTCAAGATATTTTTGGGCCTTGTGGTAAGCTCACTCATCTAACGTCAGGGTCTTCTATGTGTTTATTATCAAACAAGTCATGGTTACCACCTAATTACTATTGGCTTGTCTACTCGCAAAAAAAAACTATTGGCTTGTCTGATATGTGTTTTTGGTTCCTGTAGATGATGAGTCAAATGAATCCAAAGAGAGCAGCCAAACGTTAGGATCTGCTGGCCTCTCTCTTCACTATGCTAATATAATTTCTCAGATTGACAATATTGTAAGTTTCTTGTGGTTACTCAAATATGTTTTGCTACCTCATTTCTCTTTTGGAAGTGTCCATATTGGTTAACTGCATTAATTTTCCATATTCAAACTATCAACTATTGGGTAATTCTGAAACCAGCAGACCAAAAATATGTTGTATATACTCAGTATTATGTTCTATAGTACACAACTTGTAGCCATTTTGGACAATGGTGCGATAGAGTAAGGTTCAAAAGGACGGTTAGGTTGCTACATTCTGAAACTCCAAAATTTTTGTTTTGGAAGTGCTGTTTCTATGGCTAATCAGTCACCATATGGAAATGTGAGCTAACACAAGTATGTGCCTTTTGCGCTGAAAAAATGTAACTGTGGCAGAATTAAATATCTTATTCTGCTAACCAGCATAATTAAAACATACATTCAAAAAATACTATCGCCAAGTACGATTAGTTGTTGAAAAGTCCTGGGGAACTGTTTACTAACTGAATTTTCTGACAAAAGGTTTCCCGAAGCTCTGTTCCCCCTCAAAGTACAAGAGATGCGCTCTATCAAGCTCTGCCTCCAAATGTTAAGTCGGCCCTTCGAACAATACTGCTAACTCCGTCAGAATCTCAAGAGGTACTCAATGCTTGAAACGTTGCTCACTTTGACAATCCTCTACTCAGAAACTTCATTTTCTAAACTGTATTTTTTCTGTGTTAGGTTCCAATCACTCAAATAAGATGTTCAATGGAGAAAACATTGCAATGGATTGTCCCAGTCGCTAATAATACAGCCAGGTACTTTAATTTGGGCCGTTTAAGTACATAAAAACAGATTCAACCAGAGCTTGATCCTTTTCAAGCTGTTAATCCTTGTCTGCAATGCTATACCAGAGCACACCATGGATTCGGATGGGTTGGTGAGTGGGCAAACACGGGGTAATGCACTCATTCTCTTTTCAGCTGTTGCTCAAAGTATTTTAGTGTAGTCCCGAAATGCAAGAATTCTTATCGGGTCGCGAACTAATCCACGCAGGAATGATCTGTCACGAAAGCAGCCTGGCCAGCCCGACGTGCTGAAGATCGAGACCCTCTATCACGCAAACAAGCAGAGGACAGACGCATGCATTCTGGACCTAGTGGTGTGGCTCCACCACCTCATCAGCTACAGTAGGCCAGACAAGGGCGGCAGGTCACCGAGCCGATCCCCAGTCCGTTCCCCGGCGCGGCCAAGCCACCAGGCCCCGCGATCGCCGGTCTCAGCGTCGGCCTCCGGCGTCCCTGCCACTGTCCTCACCCGAGAGGACCGCGAGATGCTGCTGGACGTTTACACACGGCGGCGCTCCCCCGGCAAGAGCAAGAGCCAGGAGCTGTCGACAGCGGCGCGTGGCGGCAGCAGCGGTAGGGCGGCGGCGCTGAGCAGGAACGACCGGATGAGCAAGAGCAGCAGCCACTGCTGCCCGTCGCGGGAGCACGGCGGCGGCAGGGTGTTCCCGCTAACGACGGCGGGCAGGCTGCCGGCCGCGTCGCCGGTCGTTCACTTCGACATCGACAGGATCAGGGCGCTGGACGCTAACGCGACGGACCGGGCGGGTGCTCAGCAGCAGTCGTGAGAGCACCTCGATCCATGCCCGGTCAGGTCACTGTGAGATTTTTGTCCAACGCAGTGAGAGTAAATTACTGAGCATCGCGGAGGGTTCAGAAGTTCAGGTGTTCTCTCATGGTGGTGGTGGTGTGTGCATGGCCATGGCATGGATGTCTGCAGTGTACTGTCTGAAAGGTGTGAGTGGCTTGTCAGTGCTGTGATGGAAGAAAGGGAGAGGTAGGCCAGATTTTAGGTGAGTGATTGTGTTGATTAGGAGATGAGATTATAGCATATATAATGTCTGCAGAATTGCTGTAAGCACATACATACATAGGTACAAGTCGTCTTTTCTTTTTTCCCCCTTTTGTCCCGTCCATCTTTCTGTACATGAACTGTGGCAATCGTGCAAAAATTCTGGTGTGTGTAACTTGTAAGTTGCAATTGTATATACAGACATTTGCGAACCCAGTAGGCATGCACCCCCGGTGCAAGTTCAGGAGTAGCATTGAGGTTGTTTGTTGGGAAGCTGTTAGAAATTTAGTCATCATTCGGTATATTTTAATTCAAGAAATTAGCAACAAATTCATGACAACAGCGAGTGATCCAGTGGTAACATAACATGTGCCAGTGTTCAAGTTAATTCTCTAAATAACATGAACAACGTGAGAAACCGAAACAAGAACAAAATGATGTTCAGGATGTACCCAGAGGCGGGGCCGGTACCGGAGGCACCGGATGCGCCGTCACCAGCTGGAGGAATAGTGTTAACCATCCTCGACTGGCCTTGCTCGAAGTAGTCGATCTAATTCGGTGCAGTGGCGAGTCGATGCAGTGGAGTCCCTCGAACGGTCACCGGGACGTAGTCGTTCACGTGAGGAAGACGGCCACCAGGAAGTAGTTGTTCGGGTTGACGAAGTTGGCCACCAGGAAGTAGTTGTTCGGGTTGACGAAGTTGGCCACCAGGAAGTAGTCGTACGGATGATGAAGTTACCCGCCGGGAAGTAGTCGTTCACAGCAGCGAGCAGGCGCGTACTCGTACGCTCCCCAAAAACCTTATCGTCCGCCTATCCCGAGTAGGATCACTAGACAGGGAGGTTCGTCGGCAGTTATTGGTAACGTTTAAGACTCAATCAATGTCATTTGTGGTAAAAGGTTCATCACACAGTACACGCAGAGCGGCTCGGCTCGGCTCGGCACGTCACGTCACGTCACATCACGTCACGGCATGGCACGGCACGGCACGGCCACGGCCACGGCGCGGCGAGGCGAGCGAGCGCGCGCGTGTGGCACGCTCTTCTCCTTTTACCAACTTCACAAGTGGTCCATAGTTGGTCCACTATTTAAGTTGGTTAGGATTCCCGTTGACCCTCCATCCGAGATTTAATTCCCTAGCATTTATTAGTGGACCTTTAATTCTTTGATTAATTGAGACTTAAATGGGCCAAGGCCCAATTAATCTAACAATCCCCACCAAGAATTTCAAGGTACACAAGAAAATACTCTCGACTCAACTGTTGTTTTGATATACTAGCCTCATGGCGGGGACTGTTAAGTTGAACATCCACCTGGGGCAAGAGATATACTTGTTCATAACTGACCAATGGACTATGACTTGAATTGACAGTTTTGTGCAAACAAGCTTGACTAGAGCCCCTTTGCCAGTACTAGGCTACTATAAGCATCCCCTCGGGTTGGAGCGTATAAGTCATACTCTGTGCCTTTCATGGGTATCTAGAGATCACCCTATCTCATAGATTGTGACTAGCAATCGAACTCATATAGGTGCAATCCTTTGAGATGTTATGTAGGTCAACATCTTTGCCCTCATTGAGCCACTCGGATCACATTAAGGTTTTCACCAACCTGCCATACAGACTTAGAAGATAAATGCACCTCCATTGGAATGAGCCATTTTTAAAGGTTCTCTTCTCTGAGTTAAACAGTAGCTTGTTTCACCATCCTAATTCACGGGATAGCCGATATCGGTTTCTCAACTACCGGCGAATCAATAAGGAGATCACGAAGCCATTCGGCCTCAACAGTGGCGGTGTCCAATGCGGTGAGTTCTGCCTCCATAGTTGACTTCGTTAAGATGGTCCGCTTGTAAGACTTCCAGGAGACAGCGCCACCTCCAAGTGTGAACACATATCCACTTGTGGCTTTAATCTCATCTGCATCGGATATCCAGTTTGAATCACTGTAACCCTCCAGTACTCTAGGGTACCCGGTATAGTGAATTCCATAGTCCACAGTACCTTTCAGAAAGCGCATTACCTGTTCAAGAGCTTCCCAATGAGTATCTCCCGGATTTGACACAAACTGGCTCAGTTTGCTCACAGCGAACGCGATATCGGGTCTAGTAGCGTTGGCTAGGTACATCAGTGAACCAATGATCTGGGAGTATCTCAGCTGATCTCTCATTATTCTTTTGTTCTTCCGTAATATTTTACTAGCATCATAAGGTGTTGGAGCTGGCTTGCAGTCATTATATCCGAAACGACTTAAGACATCATAGTGGGATTGTGTGAGAACAACCCCACCATCACCTTCTCTCACTAGCTTAATATTTAGGATCACATCACCCTCTCCCAAATCTTTCATCTCAAAACTCTGAGACAAAAACTCTTTGACTTCCTTAGTCACATTAAGGCTTGTCCCAAATATTAGTATGTCATCTACATACAGACACAAGATCACTCCTTCGCCCCCACCATAGCGATAGTACACACACTTGTCAGCTTCGTTCACAACAAATCCAACTGACGTTAAAGTTCTGTCGAACTTCTCATGCCACTGCTTAGGAGCTTGCTTAAAGCCATACAAAGACTTTATCAACTTACACACCATTCCTTCTTGACCTTCCATTACAAAACCTTCTGGCTGATCCATGTAGATCTCTTCCTCCAACTCTTCATTTTGTAAAGCTGTCTTAACGTCCATCTGATGAACGAGAAGACCATGGGAACCTGCCAGAGAGAGCAGTACTCGAATGGTGGTCAATCGGGCAACCGGCGAGTGAGTGTCAAAGAAGTCCTCTCCTTCTTTCTGAGTATATCCCTTAGCCACTAGCCTTGCCTTGTACTTCTCAACAGTACCATCAGGCCTAAGCTTTTTCTTGAACACCCACTTGCATCCTACAGGTTTGCACCCATACGGACGTTCCACGACTTCCCAAGTACCATTAGACAAAATAGAGTCCATCTCACTCCGAACTGCTTCCTTCCAATAGTCAGCATCTGGAGAGGAATATGCCTCTTCAATGGTTCTAGGGGTGTCATCCACGAGGTACACAATGAAATCATCACCAAAGGACTTTGCAGTCCTCTGTCTCTTGCTCCTTCTAAGAGCTTCACTGTCATCCTCCTCAGGATTTTCCACGTGTGTGTTCATTGTGTTCTATCGAAACAACAGGTTCTCTAGGTTCTTTATTAATAGACAGTTCATGACTAGACGTGCTAGCTTCCTCTTTCATGGAAAAATGTCCTCAAAGAATGTAGCGTCTCTGGACTCCATAATTGTACCAACATGCATGTCAGGTACTCTAGATTTTACTATTAAAAATCTATAACCTACACTATGGAAAGCATAACCAAGAAAGACACAATCAACAGTCTTAGGTCCCAATTTACGTTTCTTGGTTATGGGCACATTCACTTTGGCCAAACATCCCCAAGTCCGTAAGTATGAAAGGGTTAGCTTTTTCTTTTCTCATTCCTCGAATGGTGTTATCTCTTTGTTCTTCATAGGAACACGATTCAGGATATGATATGCAGTCAATATAGCCTCACCCCACCATTCCTTGGAAAGTCCCGATGTATCCAACATGGCATTAACCAAGTCAGTCAGAATGCGGTTCTTTCTTTCGGCTACCCTATTTGACTGAGGTGATTAGGGAGGTGTCCTCTCATGAATTATTCCATGTTCCTCACAGAACGCAGTGAATACATTAGAAAAATACTCTCCACCGCGATCAGACCTAACTCTTTTGATTTTTCTCTCGAGTTGATTTTCTACCTCAGCTTTATAGATTTTAAAATACTGTAATGCTTCGTCTTTAGACTTCAACAAATAAATGTAGTAAAATCTAGTAGAATCATCTATTAAAGTCATGAAATGCCTTTTTCCACCTTTTGTCAACACACCATTCATCTCGCACAGATCGGAATGAATTAAGTCTAGAGGTGCCAAGTTCCTCGCCTCAGCCGCGAAATGAGGCTTGCGATGTTGTTTTGATTCAACACACACATGACACTTTATTACAATTGCAAGACACATCATACAACCAAAATTAACATGACAGAGTCGCGAATGCCAAACATTAGATTCATTATTAACGTTTGCAGCATGGTTCACAACTTTATTACAATTGTCTGACAAAGAAAAGCGGAACAAGCCTCCGCTATTATAACATTTCCCAATAAAACTTCTAAATTTAGAGATTACACATTTATTGGATTCAAAGACTAATTTAAAGCCATCTCTACACAGAAGAGACCCGCTGACTAAGTTCTTTTTGATGGTGGGGACATGCTGCATGTTCTTCAGTCGAACGGTCTTTCCCGAAGTAAGCTTCAGATCGACCGAACCAGCACCAAGAACACGCGCATGTGATCCGTTCCCCATCAACACGGAGGAAGACCGGCCTACCTGGTAAGAAGCAAACAAGGAAATGTCAGCACAAACATGAATATTAGCACCAGTGTCAATCCACCAATCGGGTGAATGACATACTGAAAGAACTGTAGGTAAAAGATTACCGTACCCCGACGTTCCACCAGTCTCACTAACAACCATGTTGGCACTGCCACCATTGCCGCCATTGTTCTTGTCCTTGCGGTGCGGGCACTTTGCAGCAAAGTGGTCCGGGCTACCACAACAATAACAATGCCCCGTCGGCGGTTTCTTCTTCTTCTTGAACTGAGCCGTCTGATTAGCCTTTGTCTGGTTCTGTTGCGGCTTGTTCTTCTTTTTGTTGGATGCATTGAAGTTCTTCTTTTACACCAAGTTGGCAATAGAAGATCCAGCAATCCCTTTACCACGTTGGTCTTTTGCCCTCGCCTTCTCTTCCACATCAAGAGTGCCGATGAGATCGACAATAGTAAACTCTTGTCTCTTGTGTTTCAGAGAGGTCACAAAATCCTTCCAAGAAGGTGGCAACTTGGAGATAATACCTCTAGCCACAAACTTGTCAGGCAACCGACATGGAGCATCATTACTATAGTTCTCATAGTTCTCAAGATCTCTAGCCAGCGCCTGGATCTCATGGGCCTGCTCTACCACAGGACGGTCTTCAACCATCTTGTAGTCAAAGAGCTGTTCCATGACATACAGCTCGCCACCAGCATCAAAGACCCCAAACTTAGCCTCAAGCGCATCCCAAACATCTTTGCCACTCGGCAGCGAGAGGTACGTGTCCACAAGGCTTTCAGCGAGAACGCTCATGATGGCACCTCTAAACAGGTTATCGGCCGCCACGAAATCCCGCTCCTCCTCTGGAGTGAACTGTTCGGGCTTCCCCTGTATGACATGCATGATGTTCATTGCTGTCAACCACAGCGTGACCCTCTCGCGCCAACATTTGTAATTAGACCCATCGAAAACATTTGGTTTGATTGATGCGGCAAAACAAGCTACCGAAAGCCTATTATTAACATAGGGTTTTTGGATTGTTAGAAATTTAGGCATCATTTGGTATATTTTAATTCCAGAAATTAGCAACAAATTCATGACAACAGTGAGTGATCCAGTGGTAACATAACATGTGCCAGTGTTCAAGTTAATTCTCCTAAATAACATGAACAACATGAGAAACCGAAACAAGAACAAAATGATGTTCAGGATGTACCCAGAGGCGGGGCCGGTACCAGAGGCACCGGATGCGCCGTCACCAACTGGAGGAATAGTGTTAACCATCCTCGACTGGCCTTACTCGAAGTAGTCGATCTAATTTGGTGCAGTGGCGAGTCGATGCAGTGGAGTCCCTCGAACGGTTACCAGGACGTAGTCGTTCACGTGAGGAAGACGGCCAACAGGAAGTAGTCGTTCGGGTTGACGAAGTTGGCCACCAGGAAGTAGTTGTTCGGGTTGACGAAGTTGGCCACCAGAAAGTAGTCGTACGGATGATGAAGTTACCCGCCGGGAAGTAGTCGTTCACAGCAGCGAACAGGCGCGTACTCGTACGCTCACTAGACAGGGAGGTTCGGAGGCAACTGCTCACGCAAGCAGAGTGCGCGCAAAGCTTGCGTTGGGAATGCAAGAGAGCAGCAAAATAGGGAGAAGAGAGAGATCTCCTGAAAGGAGTACCAGAGAGGGAGGGTCCGCTAGTATTCTAGCTATGGGAGAGAGCCCCTCTTATATAGGCGACCAGAGAAGGAGGGGGGATAAACCTGGACACTGCTTGGAGGCATCAATGGCCATAATGACGTCAGTTACTGGTCAGCCCAATAATCTCATTAAACGTCATCAGTTACTCTCAGCCATCAAATCGGCAGTTACTGGTAACTTTTAAGACTCAATCAATGTCATTTGTGGCAAAAGGTTCATCACACAGCGGCTCGGCTCGGCTCGGCCACGATGAGGCGAGGCGAGGCAAGCGCGCGCGTGGTACGCCCTTCTCCTTTTACCAACTTCACAAGTGGTCAACAGTTGGTCCACTATTTAAGTTGGTTAGGATTCTCGTTGACTCTCCATCCGGGATTTAATTCCATAGCATTTATTAGTGGACATTAAATTCTTTGATTAAACGTCCGATTAATGTAACGGAAGCCATCCAAAGATATTGCTGTGATGAATGCATATCCCGGCCATGCTGCAAGGCTCCAGCTCCAGGTCAGTAGGCCAGGAGACGCGCACAAGGTTGTGGATGGGTTGCCTGCTGGTCCCCCAAAGAGATTGCAGGGCTGCAGCAGCGTGGGTGCCAGTAACAGTAAGAACATGGGAATCCTCCGCTCCGATCCGTCGGCAGCAGAGTTGAGTGGCGTGGCGTGGCGTTCCTGCATCAGCAAGCTTGGATCCGAGTTGAGTGGCAAGCAACATCACATCCATGCTGTCGAAGGCAGAGATACGATGGGCTGGCTGGCCTGGAGCCATATGTTATTTATGCGCACAGCTGCCTATGCGTCGACGCGGTGATTCAGGGTTCATGATGCGCCCTCGCTTGTCACTCTCGTTCCAGGGTAAAGGTTCTTCCGCCATTGCTGATCGATGCAGCCGTGGAAATGGCATCATTGATGCATGATTCGCTTACCAGCTGGGCGAATGGAGATCGGCTCTCTGTCTCTGCATCTCACGTATGGGTGACTCAAGAACAGAAACGAAGGCAAAAAAATTATATATATACGGAGTATGATCCAATCCAACTGTCCGAAAAAGATGATCCAATCAAATTAGCGTGATTCTTCCTTATCTGCCATTACAAAATCTTGCCGTCGATGTCTCAGTGACATGTATGGCCCACTTACCTCACTAACGGTGGGCAAACTACAATGCTAATTGATGATAATTGATAAAGAGATTTATATCAGGAATAATTAATGAGGTTGTACTGTTCAGCTGTCACTCGAGCACCCTGGTCGATATGTCACGGCCACGTAACGTGCCCGTCGCAACGAGCGCACGAGGTCCAGCCATGGCGCCCGTCGACAGGCTCATGGAGGCTAGCTAGCTCATCTACCGAATCGCTCAATTAAGCTGGAAGGGTCCATGGTCCATGGAGGCCTGCTGCTGCTGCTGCCGCCTTGCGTGCGCCGCATGCCATGTATCCGTGTCTCGCGCAGGATGTAGACGACAGCATATATACGACCATGCATATATGGCCACCGTATACCAAACTATGGTCTTCGTTTTTTTTATTTTGATGTTTGCAGGCATATGTATGCTGCGGACTCCGCACTTCACTTGTTGATGGAATCATCATATCACTCGGATAGCATCTCTCTTCAAAGACTAGTAGTTTTAACTCGGCAAGTTAATTTATTTGGAGTGTTTTGTAGTTACCAGATCAATATGGTGTCAAAAGATTCTTGAATTATGAATCTAAATGTGTGATTTTTTTATTATACTAAGCATAAAAAAATGTAGCTCAAGCTTAGCTACCGAGGCGCGTATGCTCGCGCTTGCCTTCCCTTTGGTTCTCCTTTATTTGCATTGCTCGAGAGCGCAAAGTATAGTATGTACCCTACCAGGAAAGGAAGATACCTGCTAGATTAACTAACGGAAAGTGATGAGAACACATCATCACAGATACTACGAATCCATGTGTTTCATGCTAAAGTGCAGGCGTTGAATAACGACACCCGGAAGAGCCTTCCATTGGCGCAGCTTTCTGACCAAATCCAACTAGTAATTGCTACAACAGCACCTGTTCTTAAACGTGAAGTTTTAGAATAGGTTTAGGCCTGTTTAGTTCCTAGATTTTGGATCCAGATTCACTACGTAAAAAGAAGATTCTCCGTCACATCAAAATACCGGCACATGCATGGAATACTAAATATAGATAAAATCAAAAACTAATTACACAATTTAGTTGGACTTTGCGAACCAAACGTTTTGAGCCTAATTAGTCAATGTTTGGACAATTTTTACTAAATACAAACGAAATGCTACAGTGGCGTTACAGTGCATCTTGCCAACTTTGCACACCCCAAGTTGAGAAACTAAATAAGCCCTTAATCCAAGTGATTATTTGGCATCGACTCCCTCCGCTCCGGTTTATAAAGCATGGCCAGAGTATCATACTTAATTAGCACGGTGTTGTAAATTACAATTTAACTATTCAATTATTTTATACTAGCAAATATGCCGTACAATGCTACGGGATGATCACGAGTGCGAGACAAGAGAACTTAGGTTCAGATCTTATCTTATGGAGCCCCTGTTACTCGCACGTCAAGGATCATATTGGAAGATGACACGAATTCTGATCTTATTTGGTTTTTTTATAGGGTCCACCATCGGTATCTCATGACGGACAAAAAGTCAAATTACCACGGAAACGGTCCTCGCTTTAGTAATAGAAGAGATTATACTGTTTGTAGTTTGAATTATGATCATTAGAGAGTTACGTTTAATTTTGAATCCAACCATTTTAAGTCATCATTATAAAAGTTAAATTATTAGGTAAATTATTGATTAAATATTATAAAGTTTGAATGTTGATGGGTGCGCGTTTGCAGACACAATGCAGGAAAAGTCCTTTCGTTATCATTATACTCCCTCCGGTATTGTATTAGAAGTCCTTTAGGACAGCGACACGGTCACCAAAGCACAACTTTGGCTCCACTTTTCTATAAAAATATTTTTTGAAAAGTTATATATGTATATTTTTATGAAAGTAATTTTCAAGACCAATCTATTTGTATGATTTTCACATTCCCAAACTCAATGACTTAAATGTTATTTATGATTTATATTCCCAATGTTTGACTCAAACATTGTCCAAAAGGACTTCTAATACGATACCGGAGGGAGTATTTATTTCTCTCATAATTAATGCACAATAACGACTCAAAGGGAAATTAATTGGGGGGTGGTGTAGCCACGCCACAGAGTATGTCAGACAAAACAATACATGGTGCTGTTTGATTGGTTACTATGTTTTGACGTGCCACATTTATCTATCAGTTTTTACGTTGTTTTCTTGTGCCACAGCCGCCAAAGGTTAGGCGTAGATTTTTTTTCCGCCCGCTATCTATGGCCAGCAACTAAACAAGCTCAATGTACCTAATGAAAAACTATTGCGATATGAAAAATACAGTAAAGTTAGTCTTAATAGAAGTTTTATGCTGGCGTGATAGGGTCATTAATGAGGAAAGAGAAGCACTAGGGTGTCACGGGATGAGAGGGGAGTTTCATTTTCATGAAACCCTAGTTCATCTATAAGTTTTCAGTCTTGGTAACCGTGCCATAAAACCATACACTAAGGGCAGTCCAAACCCTCCATATGATAGTTTTTATAGCATTAATTAGGCTGACACATATGACTTTTTTCTTGTGTGGCACTGTATTAAATAAGAGAGAGAGTGGAAAGAGGAAGAAACTAGGTCTCATGCAAGACCCAGTGTCGACACGAGAACCTATGCATAGGACACTACCAAAGTTTGTATTGGGAGAGGATAGTGTCTTCATGATAGAAAAAGAACAAGTATGATTGGTAGAGAGAAAAGATGATGAATTTATTAATGATCCATCCTAAG
The DNA here is from genome assembly GCA_033239725.1 of Echinochloa phyllopogon. Taxonomy (NCBI): domain Eukaryota; kingdom Viridiplantae; phylum Streptophyta; class Magnoliopsida; order Poales; family Poaceae; genus Echinochloa; species Echinochloa phyllopogon. Next base: position 40,926,971 of record BTCW01000010.1, on the reverse strand, counting down.
AAATCATGGGTTGGAGAATGTAGTGTCTAAGGTGATGTCTTGCTAACATGGCAGCATGGACACTACTCAAAGACATGATGGGTTGGGACTGCCCTAAGGCCTCCAACAACATGTCACCTAGCTCATAAGAATCCACATCATCATTTTGTTTAAATGGAAGATAGAGAAGATGAGGAGAGAGTGTACTATCTCCTCCTCAAGAACTAGTTCATAGAGAGAAAGTGGGATTCATGCTTTATTGTGAGAGAGAGGTGATAGGACCCAAAATGCTTTGAGCAATGTGCTATAAGATAAATCATTGGAGATATAATCTTTTTGCTATATTTTATATGAAGTGGACAAGCATTGAGCTAATGCACTAGCTCAACCATTGGAGACAGCCTAAGGCTGACCTACCTTACAAGCATTCTTGGATAGATTAATGAAGGTCTAAATTGCCCTACTTCATTTATCTTGTCCCACTACATAGGAGATCAAAGGTCCTAGCCAAAAGTATTTGCATTTAACCATACTAAACATGAATAGCAGCATGCGGATAGGGATAGATGGAAATGGTATTTTGACGGTTGATGGATAAAAACATCATATAGGTAACTCATAAATAACTATATCCTGAAATAAATTGTAAATACTGAAGTTAGCTACATTTCAGAAGGCGGGTGCATTCTTGATTTATTACAACTTATCGTCTGCAACTTTTATGAGTTTGCACATACTAATATACTCTACATCTCTTCATTTCGTGTCAGTGTTGGTAAATGACAATACGACGTACCCCGTACATTATTGGCTCCGGGTGCTCTATATATCTTGGCCCGTACATATACTACCATTTAAGTGAAATGGATCCTTGCAATTCCAATTAAGGGGGACAAGATCTTAAATAAATGCAACGATAGTGCTACGAGCGAGAGGTAGAGAGAGCTAGAGACTGGGGGGATGGTGGCGTTCATGCGATGCACTACTGGGGCGGTGTCCGTCATCCTTTATTGTGCCAGGACGACATCCGCCACAACGTATACTAGGTGATACCCCGCGCGTTGCTGCGGGAATTTGTTAAACAAAATTTTAAAGTGAAATGTGAAAGTATAAACACCAAAGTGATTGTATTGCAACGTTCTTTAGTAAACATTATACATGGAAGTATGACTGATCATACATGTAATTTTTACTCTTGTAATTTGTAATTACTACTCACCAAAATGTGGCCACAGAAAATCGATTGAAGAATAAATAGATATTGGTCTAGTGGACGATGACATGGCTTATAGTGGATAGTGATATGACGCATAGTGGATGATGACGTGGAATGGTTGCATGTTGAGAGAAATCCAACCATGAATTGATAGTGGGTATCAATTATATAGGTTATATAGATTACCAAAGTAGTCCATATAGATGAGCCCCATAACGGTGGTTAATAGTTATGTTATACCTCACAATGTTTATAGTAAAAGGTGACAGTAAATGTGGGAGACAAAGTAGAGAGAGAGAGAAAGAAGAGATATTTTATTCTTATGGTCAGCCCATATACATATGGGTATTTTTTTACTGAAGACTGCTATATGGACTACCTTCACAATGGTTCAGCTAGCTGGTTGGAATATTTTAGTCATTATAGACTGTTTTTTGAACGTATTGTGGACACCCTAGGAGCGTGGAGATGAGCAAACAAGAGACAAGTAGCATACACAGTAGTTGGCACTCAATAAACTTTAATTTGTCGATCATATGAAAAATGAGATCATGGGATCTACATCTGAAAGTACTTTTCTATGATTATTATGGTATTATTGCTGCAAATGTTATGCTAGTATATATTTATAGAAGAAATTAAGAGTAAAATTCTAGTTTGGACGTGGAACCATTCAGTATACTTTGAAATTGTGAGAACAGTGTTAGTAGATTTTCCATTGAAGTTGGTTGGCTATCGCTATATATGTCGTCTTTCTCGTAATAATGGTCAAAGACTTGAATGTTAATTTATATAGCTAGGAAAAATACTACAAAAAATAGACCTCGAAAGTCATAGGTAGCGGCTTAAAAGTCCTAGCTAGGGACCAAGTACACCTATATTCTCTAAACTAGTTCTCAATACCTTTTTTAAGTAAGAGCTGTCTCTATTTTTCATGGGTTTGATTTTTCATCTCAACTTCAGCAATATTCTCTAAACGATTTACAGTTTTATAGAAGCACCCGTGAGTATCTCCAATACTCTTTATATCTTTTTTAACTTACAGAAATAGAGATTTTAGTAAAAAAACACTCTCCAACGACCCCTTCAATTGGATATCTAAATATATGGATATCCTCTGTTCCGGATTTCTCGCTAGTCAAAGATGGAGAGCGAGATGACTCTCTAGACTGCGCACAAGATATAGAAAAACTGTTGAAAATTATAAAGATATAGAAAATAAATTTTACTCAAATGACTCTCTAAATAATAATTTAGAGAGTATATTTTAGATACACGGTTGGATACCCTCAGTTTATTTTTGGATAGAGGACGTACACGGTTGGATACGCTCACGGGGTGTGGGAGGGGATTTGGTTCCCTAAAATTAGGAACCGACGTAGAGTGCTGCTAGAGTTTATTTTTTTAATTACCGGTATTTAAATTTAGAGCAGGGGTTTATTTAAACGGCCTAAGCTAATGTCTACAACCTTTACGAGTTTTCACTCACACACACATCTCCTCTCCACCACGACGGTGTTGACCGTCCGACATGGCTCACACACGTCTTCATCGTGGCTCCAGGTGCTCTATCGATCATGCTCTGGTGTTACCACCCATGCATTCAACCCGATACGGACCCCTGCGATTCCAATTAAGGCGCGGATAATCCGAAAATAAATCCAATGACAGTGCTACTATGAGCATCTGGGTCGGTACATACGGTACCGGGGTGCCCGATCGACGATGGACACATCCTTGAATGAGGAGGACAAACATGCAAGAACGGACACGAGCAAACAAGAAGAGAGAGCAGCCGCATGTGGCAGATTAAGTGCGGCCGCGTCTCGCCCCGGCCCCCGTTTTTGTGCCTAATTGGTCGGCGGTCGCCGTAGTAGGTGCGGGGGCTCCGTCGTCGGCCGCTGTGTGTTTTATATATATCATTTACATGTCGTGCGCCGGTGAACAACGACGACGGCGGCACGCCGCCGGCGATCGGTAGAATCTGTCGAGCATTCCCTACCACACACATACAGGGTATACGGTCCTGGCCTACAGGAAGCCTATATATATAGCTACTGAGTGACATGACAGTGGGAGAGTATGATACTAATCCCGTGATCACGCGCGATCCCAGTGACAAGGACGCACACCCACGCACGCACGTACGTGACGCCGCCGCCATGCTGTACGAAACACGCTAGCTATAGCACCTGGCGTCGTACTTCGATCAGGTCACCAACTGCTTCAATTCAGACATGAACCTTTTGATGATGCATGGTTTGCGATTTGAAAATCCACCCAAAAAAGAGAAAACGTTTGGAAAAGCCCAGTCGCTCTCCCGACGCAGGCGGGACGCGGGCGGGAGCCACGCGTCGCCGGCGCCGCTTCTCCAACCCCTCTGCGTGCCCGTGCCCGCCCCCGCCCCACCGCCACCGAAGCTGACCGCCGTCCTCGCACGTGGCCGTGAGGACGGTGGCGACGGGCCCCTCTCCTCTCCTCGCTCTCTCCCCGCCCTTCTCCATCGGGCCCCTCTGCAGGATGGGCCGCTGCGGCGCCGGTGTCCACCGCCGGTGCGCTGCTCCCCCCATGGGTGGTGCCCCTCCAAGTGCTCCATGCCGCGCGTGGTGGCTGCCGGCTTCGTCGGGTGCGGCTGGATCTGGGGGGCGGTCCCCGGATCTCTTGGCGCTGGGTCCGGCGCGGCCCAAGTTGCCTCGGCGCGGTGGCCCCCGGAGCCTACGTGGGCGGCCGATTCTGGGGGGCGACCCCTAGACCGACGCGTCGGGCTCCCACAGGTGTCGTCCGATGGCGCTGGCTTCAGTGGCATGGCGGTGGCATCGGGGACCGTCATGGTGGTGGTCTAGTGTCGAGGCTACGACATGTGGCTCGCTAAACTGGTCGGGGTGGGTTTTGGCGTTTCCCTACGGTGGCGGCGTCTGGAGAGGTGTCGGCTCTCATCCTGGCTCCATTCTTGGTGTCAACGTCCCCAATGGTGTGGCTCATGGTGATACCCTCCCGTCGTGTCCCAGTTGCCCCTCCGCTTCTCTTATGCAGGGTCCATGGTTCCATCTTCAACTGGATTCACTCGGTATCGTCCTAATGGGGATGGTGCTGGGAGCAGTCGCTTTGTGGGTTCACTCGGCGTCGTCCCCAATTGAGGGTGGGCGGCCTCCGGGTCAATGGCGAGGTCCTGATTCGCCAACTCCGCGGAGCTGGCGGTGGTTTTAGTTCCTATGGGGCCCTGCTGGTTGGTTTCGGCGGTGGCGGTGTGGATGTTGCTCGGTGGTCGTCGTGTTTGGGCTGCTGCTGTTGATTCTTTGGGTGGTGATCCGTAAGTGAAAGCTTCGATCTGGCGGGCTGGATCGGGCAACGAGTTTCCTTGTTGGGAGCGTTGCTCTTGGATCACTCCCTTTGGTGGTTTGTGGAGGCCTCCTAGGTGAAAACCTGACCTTGGCGCCGGCTCGGCGCCTTGGCCTTCCTGAAGGCGTTGTTTTTGGAGTGCCTCCGACAGCCGTGATGTTGGTGCTTTGGACCGTGCTGTTGGCCTAATCTTGCAGGTTCTGTGATGGATTCATGGCGTTTTAGGTTTTCCGCCTAAAGTAGCCCCGTGTTGTCTCTGGCTTGTCACCTAAAGGGTCCCGCTTTGGAGTTGTAAGTAGTTGGGTTATCAGTGGATTTGTGCTTCATATAAAACTGGTAATCCCACTATCTTTCGCTTTATATATAAAGCTAGCTAAGGCCATTGGAAGAAGAAGATGATGCATGGTTTCCAGATATATACCCTCCGTATAGGATTTGCGCGTCATTTTTTACAAAATTTTAGTTAAACATTGGGAATATAAATCACGAATAATTTTAAGTCGTTGAGTTTAAAAATATGAAAACCATATGAATAGATATGTCTTAAAAAATATTTTTATAAAAGTATACTTATATTATTTTTTAATAAATATTTTTGTAGAAAATAAGAAGTCAAAGTTACGTTTTGGAGACCGTGGCGTTGTCTAAAACGATATCTAAATCATATACGGAGGAAATATAGCTTCAACATGACCCAGGGCTTCATGAAAAGGCTACTTAGTTAATTAGCCTGCATTATGTATCATTGGCCGGGATGATAACCCGGATACAGATTAAACAGAAGATCGATGATATAAGCTATGGCCCTCAGTAAAGGTTGAATATGCTGTGCTAGCTTTTTGCAGGAGATCGATTAGACAGCAGGACAAGCAAGGCAGCCTCCACTACCACTACTCCAAATGATATCTGTTCGAGTCTAACCGAAAGTCCCTGCTGTACACACATGCATATCCAAGGTGCTATGTACGTTTGGAGAAAGGCCAGGGATGGGGTTTTCGTGTTTACTTTAGGGCCGTAAAGGGGAGAAAAGTAGTAAGTTCATTTCAGGTGACGAAGCATGGATATATGGCGATATATGCATATATATGCAATTGTTTATGCATTAGTTAAGATGTGTGCGCTGGGACGGTTGAACAACAAGACTTTCCCCTGCTGCTTACATCTATCTGCTCCCTCCGTCCGTGAAAGAATGCAACTCTCGGATCCCGAAGAGTCAAACATTTTTAAGTTTGATTAAATTTATATAAAAAATTACTAACATTTACAATATAAAATAACTATCATTAGATTAATCATGTAATATATTTTCATACTAGATCTATTTTGAGACACAGATGTTAGTAGTATTTTGTATAAATTTGATCAAAGTTGAGATTGTTTGACTCCTCGATAAGTGAGAATTGCATTCTTTTGCGGACGGAGGTAGTAGTTGAGTGCTAAATAAATAGTACTAGTATGCACTAATGCACAGACAGGCTCAGTCCTGACAACCACACAATAGTGCGTGATTTGGTGGGGGTGCATGCTTCGCGCGCGTCGCAGCTCCGAGCTGTCGGTTAACACACGAATTAAGCTTTATATTCCCTCCGTATATGATTTAGATGTCGTTTTGGATAACAATACGGTCTCTAAAATGTAACTTTGACTTCTTATTTCTATAAAAATATTTATTAAAAAACTATATGTATATTTTTATAAAAATATTTTTAAGACGAATCTATCCATATAGTTTTTATATTTTCAACTTAACGACTTAAAAAAGTTATTTATGATTTATATTTCTAATGTTTGACTAAAATCTTGTCCAAAACGACATCTAAATCCTGGAAGTATATATGTATACGCACGCGCCCCTCGTCACTCGAATTCGATGTTTCCTCGTTGTCGCTTCCGATCCGGCGCTTGCGCATTGAGAATTTGAAATTTAACTAGTGCAGCGCTTTCTTTAAGGAAAACAGGGCACTTGTGTTTTGCGTATCCATTAAGGCATGATGTAACTTGAAGTGCTACCAAGGGCTCCCTCTACCTGTAATTTACATGACATTTACACAGGGCGGTGTAATATACTCGAAAAATTTTACTACCGTTTTTGGATGATGTCATTGGAACAATATTATTAATTTTCTCATGAAATATTTTTATATAGCGTATTACCTCTATTTCAAATTACTATTTGTTGCACAAGTTTGACCATTTCATCATATTAAAAAACTATGCAAGTATCGTTCATTTTATTTGCGGTTGTTATCATCTAAGGTGTTTTAAGCAAGATCTATTTTTTCATATATTTAAAATAAATTTTTGAATAAAATAAATTGTCAAATATTATGATAAAAGTTACTAATAAATAGTAATTTGAAACGAAAAAGACTATCCTGCATCTCGAGATAAGATGGTTTCTACTAGAAAGTTTCAAATAGATTACCATATTGGGGAATATATGTCATTGCTCTTCATTAATTATCCGTTCCTTAAGGGAAGCTCTGATATGTTATAATTAAAGCAGTTAACAGAAACTGGCGAGATAAATGCAAACCAGACGGTACATGCCTGCGGCATTTCCAGGAAGATTTAAGATGGCCACTCGGTGTCCACTAAACAACATTATGTGGAACGAAAACTTTGCCTATAGATAGATCCACTTAGTTTGGGATAGAAGAAGTATAATTCTAAAATTCAACTATCACTAAAAATAGTAATATTTAAAGTAAAGATATAGGTAATTTGTTATATGCAATAAAATTTCTATAAATTTTCATGAAAGACAGTTTTGAAATATAATAATTTTAGAATTTCTTGTAATTGTGGACACAAAATAGTAATCTTTAAAATGAAAATACAGGTAAATTTGCAACTTCTTGTAAATTTTTATTAAAATTTTCATAAAGATAGTTCTGTAGTATAATAAATTTGTAACTTCTTCTAACTGTCATAACAAAATGGTAATATTTAATATAAAAATATAAGTAATTTGTCATATGTAATAAAAAAATTGAGGCCACATGCTTTCAAAAGCCTTCAAGCTGTAGAATTTGGTCTCAAAGAACCAGTAAGTTTTTCTTTGGAAGAATATACCAGAAACTGTTGCCACCTTTAATGAAACGTGGGGAAAAAAATATCCAGTCCTGAAGTGGTTGTAGACTTTTGATCTCAATACACCCGTATTTTTTTATGCATGGCCTAAATGTGTAGTTCTTCTATAGTTCTATACATAGGCCAAATACTCCTATGTAGTTTATTTAAAATTCACAGAAAAAAAGTCAAAGTTGCATATACTTGATACAGTATATCCATGTCGAAAAAAAATCATAACACGTCACACACGTACGTCATGCTTGCACACTTCATCTTTTCATGAGCTTTCAGCTTTTCACGATTACACGCTTCATCTTTCGATCTCAGCGGTGGCCGGCCACCCACAGCAACTCAACCACAAGCTTAAAGTTCTCAATAAATAATTAATGGTGAATGCTTACTAAAGCACACCACCATCACCACCACCAACAGCCTGCAACTAATGCCTGCCGAATTATTGGAGCAACACGTACTAATTAACAGTTACTACGCACATGTATCAATTTGGAATCATATACTATGCTAGTATGGTCCATCACTAATTTACAAGGAAAATCATCGTCGCAAATCCAGACGCATCACACTATTTGCTATCAACAAGGCAACATTACACAGCACACGCGCGGACGGGGAGAGATCATAGGAGATGGTCGTGGCGTGGCAGCAGATTGCGGTGTGAACTTATCTCTCGGGCGACTCGGAGGCGGAGCTCATCAGGTGGCCTTGGCAGCGAAGCAGGCGGCGGCGCGCTTGCAGGAGCGGTAGAGGCTGAGCATGGAGAGCCACTCGGCGAGGGCGTCGCCCAGGCGCGGCGACCGGTGGCGGCCCCGGCGCGTCCTCCACCCCTGCAGGCGCCCCGCACCCCGGGGCGGCGGGTGCGGGTCCGTAGCCTCGGCGGCGTACTCGGCGGGGACGACGGAGGCGTAGGGGTCGGAGCCGCCGGCGCAGGACCTGGCGAGCAGCGACGGCGGGAGCGGGAGCGCCTTGCTCTTGGAGGAGGAGGAGGAGGAGGAGGACGGCGGCGGGCGGCTCCGGGCGGGCGTCTTGGGGATGCCCGGGCGGTGCTCCCACGAGAAGGGCACGGCGCAAGCGCGCAGCGGGGAGGGGAGGAACCGGTGGAACGGCGACGGCGACGACGGCGGGAAGAAGGAGAACGGGGAGCCCGGCGCCGCCGAGTGGTGGTGGCTGGACTTGGGCGACGGGAGGAAGCGCCGGCGGCGGCGGGGCGTGGAGACGGCGGAGGAGGGCGTCGCCGGCGCCGGCGAGTCGTGCGACGGGGAGGCGGGCATTGGGGTCTCTGGGTGGTGGTGGCTGGTGGGAGACGGGACGCCGCTGGGGTCGGTCGGTCGGGATTTATGCTACGCGCGCGGCGCGGGTTTGGGCGTCCGGGGGAGCGAGGGAAAGAATATAGGACCCCGCGTCCGCCGCGTCGGACGATGACATGGCTGCCAGGCTGGTTCGGTGTGCTTGGGTGATTTTCGATTGTTCGAGAGGAAATAAGGGGAAAGTAAATTTTGGGCTTGAGACGAAGGGCAGGGAAAAGTGTGTTGGTTTGAGTTTGGGAATAGAGAAATGATGGGCTCGTATCTCACCCAAACTTTGTACTACGTAGAGGTTGGATTTTCGCCCTATTCGTCTGGCTCATAGTCACATAAGAAATAGGGTCGGTGGCGCTTCCTCGACCCGAGAACGTCGTCCCAATTCGAGGGTCGGGTCACCATAGGTCATCGTCTTAATTCTCGCTGGATCATCGTCCCCACTTTGTAGGGTGATAAACTCTAGATCAAGGTCCTGGAGGTCGCCAGGGAGAAGCTCTAACATGAGGCAGGGATAATGTCGCCAGGGAGAAGCTCTAACATGAGGCAGGGATAATGTTGCAGTACATATCGGGCAATGAATATGGGCGAGGGCTTTGGGAAGCAGAAGAGGTGTTGTTGCGGAAGGAATAGATAAGGGATTTGTACGGATATATAGGAACGATGGCACTGCATCACTGCATCGGCTTCAAGAGGGAGACAACAAGAGGAGGAAGAAACAACGGCTGCAGGTGGCCTCGAGCCTCTATTAGAGGATGATAAAGTAAGGCAGAGGAGGGCAACTCAGTAATTGGCAGGCCATCTAGCCCTTTCCTTTTCTCCCTTTTCTTGGTTTCGCTTGACTCTTATATACCTCGTTCCGGGGTCATCGACCCGATACTCTTTGGTTCACATACCATGTTGCGAATTTTCGTCCCAGAGAGGTATACCCCTCCGTACCACAATTTTTTAAAGTTCATTGACCCGACACTCTTTGGTTCACATACCATGTTGCGAATTTTCGTTCCAAAGAGGTATACCCTCTTCGTACCACAATTTTTTAAAGTATCGACCCTCGATCCCGTTCCTCGACCCAATCGACTCGGGAACTTTGTGACTATGGTCTGGCTGGTGGCTGGTGCTGATTTGTTCTGAGAGAAAAGTACCGCTGGCTGGTGGCTGATTTGTTCTGGGAGAAAAGTACTGCTAGTCGGTGGCGTTGATAAGCCAAACGAACATGGCTCGATTAAGGTATTGTTTTACCAAAGTCAGCAGGGAAGTCTCTACCTATTTTACCTATTTTTTAAATATTTTTATTCTAAACCCAATTAATTCGAACCTGGGTCTGATAGGTGCTACTCAGATGCTCTACCACTAGGCTAGAGGCCCTTTCACGATTTTGATTAAGTTATTATAACATGTAAAATTATAAAATTTTCCCTATGTAAAAAGAAAACTTGAATATAAGAAAAAGAAGTGTTCTAATCAAGTGTGCATGCATTTTTCATTTCAAGCATATATCCCAAACCCAAATGAGAAAATGGGAAGAGAATAAAGTGATGTTTAGATCTCATTTGTGTGCCAAATAGAATAAGTGAACATGAAAACATGGACTAATTGCATAGATAATGATTAATTGTGGTTGGTTAGAGCATCTCCGGTAGTCTCCCAAAAATGCTTTTTTGCTTTTCCAACAACGAGCTATCGGGGATGTCCTAATATTTGTTTTATGGCTGCTAGAGGAGTTATTTTTGCAGTTCCCCAATAATCGTATCCCAATACAACTAACCTATTGAAAGACCTCCAACTCCCCCTTATTTAGGGAGAGTTAGGGTGAATTATTGGTTTACCGTGTAAATTCTTGGGAAAAGAGGAAGGTATATTAGGTTATGCTGAAGCATTATTTTTCCACCAACTATCTAAATCGCATTGGGAAATGAGTATCTGCTGGAGATGCTCTTACATCACATAGCATAGGGCATATTTAACTCATATTCAATCTTTTTACTGTAGTTAGGTTTAATGTTTAGGATTTAGGGTTTGAAATTACTAAACAATAACCTAATCTTAAAATCCAATGTCCATATCCATTTCCTGTTTCAAAATCCAAATATATATCCAATCACTAGGTTAAGGGCACATGCCCCCACATATTAGGGCTAAAATTACCACCTGCCAAGAGTAATAGCAACAATATGGATCCAAATTGAGAAAGGTACTTGAAATTGCATGTTTAGTTGCTATAATAATATCCAGGATTAAGAATACCAGTGTTCGTTATTCTAAAGGCTTATTCTAAAGGTGGCAGGAACACAAGGGAAATAAGATGCCAAAGTCCTACTCCCTTTCATTTTGTACTACGCCACTACGCCGGTGCTAATTTTGCGCACCCAAGTACCAATTGTATTTTTAGGATTCTAGGTCTAAAATTATAGTACCAAAATTACGATTAATGTATTGAATATAAACTAGAAACTAGAAAGGGCGAGAGATTGTGGAGAAGACAAGCACCTTAGAAGCTCGTGGGTCAGTAAATCTTAAGGTTGGTGGATCCTGCCTCGTTGCCTCCTTCTGTCTAGTGGTGCCTCAGCGCGCCAGCCTCCTTCTGCCGTTCTGACCGGTGCGCTTGGGTAGGAGTAGAGGCGCCCAGGAGCGGAGCCAGGCGTGTGTATGTGCAATAGCCGAGCTGTAAGGGACGACTGCTACGGCCAGAAGGAGAGGAGTCATGGAGCGGACCTCTGGTGGTTTGTTCATCAAGCGGCGGGTTCGCAATCACGAATAGAGGCGATAGGCTAGGCGAGTGGAGCCTATGCGGTTGTGGGGTTGTGCTCTGCGGGCTGCGGCTTTGCATCATGTGGGACCGGTCCATCTTTTTTTGGGCCAAAACAAAGGTGGCGCCGTGGAGATTATTGGGCCACGACTATGGCCACGGCCCGAGTGGCCTTAGGCACAGGTCCATACCTGGGCTACAAAATACGCTTTACGGTTTGTATACAAGAACTCATCAGAGATTATTTCATTTCTCTCGGAGAAATGAGAGAGCACATGTGTTGACGGCCACTAACGCTCATATTTAACTGCCAATTAAGTAATAAAATCAAACTCAAACCATAGTTATAGGATTTATAACTAACAAATTTCACAAGTTTTACTGACTATATGTATGCAGAGGCCACTTACCAGAAAATGGGCTAAAAAGGGCCAAGCATAGCTCGCCCAGCCTAGGATGGAGCCCAATAAGGCCCATCTTCATCTAGGATGAAGAAGCACATCCATAAACATTTGGGCAACCGATTGAACGTTGGTTGCCTCTAAAAGACCCGAACAAGCTATATGGGTTGCACATGTATTGAAGGGCCCCACCATGAGAACTAAACACGCCCAACTCAAGGAAACCCACACAGGATAACAACAAGGACTCACCTTCCCGTCACCCAAGCAAAATAGAGGCGGTTTGGCGCCAGAGAGGCGTCAGTCGTTGCCACCCGTCGCCTGACCCCAAGGGGCGCCAAATCGCCCTAACTTCCACGTGCACATGCAAACTGCCTTTAGTGCATTTGGGCCATGGAGGAGTTGAGTCGGCGCATCCTGGGTTTGGCCAACACCCCGGTTGGCCGACCTAGGGGTGGGGCCATGGCCTTCAACCGCCTCCAGGAGTCCCCTGCCGACCTTCTAAGCCTATATAAAGGGTGCCTTGCCTCATTTGAAAGGATCATCGAGTTGTGCAACACATTTCCAAGGTGAAGGCACGCTCTTCTAGAGTTAGAAATAGGGAGAAAGTGAGGGAGAGAGTTGGGGAGTTCCGGGCCTACCAACGCCCCCCCCCCCCCAATCTTGTCACCTCGGATACGTCATTCAACTAAGTGAGTATCCTGGGTCCTTGGTAATTAGTTCCTGATGTGATCAATTAGTTCTCTTATTTATGCTTGTGGGTTCATCATTCGTTTATCAGTAAATGATTGCTTTAGTCTCAACGTAAGGCTAGAGTACTAATCTTTAACTTAGGCGTGGTGCCTAGGTTAGTGGTTACCTTTGTTTGCCTCATTCCCCACAGATGTGTAGTGGTAGCCTATAGGTGGTTACAACCCTATATATCTTGGCCTTAGTAATTCACCGCGTTCGAGTTTGGCATAGAGCTGCAAGCCAGTATCTCTAGCCTAGCTAGGGTAACCCGATACCTGAAGTAAGTGTTATAAGTTGACCTTGATCATTTCCAGCTCTAATATCTAGAATCCTCTATATCCAGCCTTCTTCAATTCTCCATCGATCCTAGGAAGGCAATCCTATACTTAAGATAGTATCTGCATGTTTTTCAAGGAACATCGATACCTGAAATACGTACTCCCAGTGGAAGCTACTCCGACATCCGTGCACTTGCGGTTAATTTTGTTTGCCATAGCCAATAGCCAAGGTCAACAACATGCACTCAAGAGATTGTTTTTTTATTAATGTTATTGTACTTCCATAGGGAACTGGGTGACGAGGGTGCTTCAAGAGGACCTTAGGAAACATACCGTTTGAGTAGGCAATGCATCCATGTCACCATCATCTCATGTCTATTCGTGCTCCTATATCCGTCCAGATGGCTGATTTTTCGGTTTGGCAACTCTAGTCCGGTCCAGTTGATGGCCGCCACAAATTCAAAACTTTCAAACTAGATTTGCTCTCGCTGGTGCAACACCTCGAGTAATCTTTTATTCTTATTCTTTTTATAAAAAAGGAATTTAAACTTTCAAGTCAAGTTGCAAGCGTATTTAGAATATTTTTACAGTTTGCAATTCCAAATCTTTTCACTCAAACAATTCAATATTTTACACATATATTTGTACAACGTCCTCAGGGTGTGTGGCATATTTAACACATATATTTGTGCAACGTCCTCAGGGTGTGATGTTACAGGAACCGATTGGGTAGTAACTCTACAATTCTTATATGTATAGATGGCCAACGGGCCGGCCCGGCCCGACACGGCACGGGCACAGCTCGGCCCGGCACGTCGAGGCATGGCACGGACAGGCACGAGTACAGTGCCGTGCCGTGCTGGCCTGCGTGCCTGTGCTTCAGCCCAAGCACGGCCCGCAGACTGTTTAGGCTTGTCGTACCAGCCCGTTGGCCCGCTGGACCTTTAGAGCCCGGCGTGCTCGTGCCAGCCCGAGAGCCCATCAGACAAAAAACACTCATTCAAACCAGATTGTTAAGATCAACTCAAATTTGACAGTGCAATTGTGCAAAAAGAAATAGAATTCATACAAACAACACATAATAGAATTCAAAAGAGTTCAAATATTATTGAGCTGTTGTTTTGCTGCCTCATTAAAAACCTTTGTATATAAAAACTCACACCTCGTGAGAAAACCCTACAAAGGAAAAAAGAGTACAGCCAGCTCTAAAGGTCCATAAAGTCCATGCATTGTACAAATACAAACCACATACTACTAACAACCTACAAGGATACACAACTCCATTTTCATTCAGATACACGTTCTCAAAAGATTCTTGAAGTTCAGGATCCTCCATGGTGTGTTGAAGTCTTGCGTCGGCTTGCTCCCAATCCTTCACCAACGCCAGCATATCCACCATGTCAGGTCCAAGACGCCGCCGCCGCTCTTCAATGATCCTGCCAGTAAGACTAAATGCAGATTCTGAAGAGATGGTAGAAACAGGAACAGTCATAACATCCCTAGCTAAGATAGAAAGAACATGATATGATAGTTTATGTTCAAGCCACCAGTTCAAGATGTCGAAGTCGTCGTCGTACTTGTTGACAGTGTCACTGTCTAGATAAGAAGTAAGTTCAGTTGCAGCAGCAAGGGGTGCACCAGAACTAGCAGGCTGCAACAATGCACTAGCAGAAGTCCTCCTAGACAGGGAGGAGGCAGCTGAACCAGAAGAAAGACCAGCACCAAGTCCAACAGCACCAATAACAAAACTAGAAGTAGAAGTAGAACCGAACTAGAGCTAAAGATCTTACCCCAAGCTGTCTTTTTTGAACCTGTATGGCCTAGCTGTGTAGCCCTATGTAATCTCACAGAACCAAATTTAGATTCATATTATAAAAACACAACAACTAATTCAGCCCTTACCTCAGTTAAGTAACATGAATAGTCATTTCCATTGAGCTGAGATAAAAGGTGGAGAACATTGCTAAAACCTTTGATCTTAGCTCTAGGATCCAATATAAATGCAAAAGAATAAAGCATAGGTATGTCACACCAGTAGTCCAAGAACTTACTCTTCATGGGCAGAACAACATGTCTCAGATCTTTTTCATTTTCATAACTGCTTAGATGGCTAGCAATCTCAAGAATATGATGCAGTACTAATGGAGCAGTAGGATAATACACACTAGAAAGAACAACAGTAGAAGAATAAAATTGTTCAAGAAATTCAAGAATGTTCTCAGCAACATACCAGTGTCTCTTTGTCTAAAGTGGCTGGCCATCAATCAATGGATGATGGCTTGTAATGAAAATAGAAAATGTTTCCTTGTGTGGAATAAGATGCTTTAGCATGAGATAAGTAGCATTCCATCTCACATCCATGTCCAAACCAAACTTACGTGGGCGGACACCCATAGAAATGCAATAAGACTTGTATGCAGCAATGCGTTGGTTAGATGAATTCAAATATGATATTGCAGTTCTAAATGCAGTAAGTATGGGCTTAAAAACCTCAAGGCCAGCCTTAACAATAAGATTAGTAATGTGGCAAGCACATCGCTGATGCAAGAAAAGGCTCCCAACATAACCAGATAATATAGGATAGAGCTTACCAATGGCTTTAGTGTTTGCAGATGCATTATCCAAGGTAACAGAAAAGATCTTATCAGTTAAACAATAATCAGAAACAACTTGAGCAATACGTTCAGCAATATTATCAGCATTATGAGACACATCAATGAGCCGAAGCCCTAAGATTCTCTTTTCTAATTGCCAATTAGCATTCACATAATGAGCAACAACACTAAGGTGGTAATCTTCCTTAGCATTACCAGACCATATATCAGATGTAAGAGCAACAGAGGTAACAGATTCAAGTTTATCAACAAGAAGAATACAACGGTCATTGCAGTACTTAACAAAATCCCTGCTGGTGATTTGCCTCGACACAGTAGAAAATCTAGGATTATGAGCAAGTTGAATGTACTCAGCAAAAGCATCAGACTCACCAAAGGATAAAGGTAGATCGAGTCTAGCAATCAATCTACACAACTGAGTACGAGCAACCTCAGGCTTGTACTCCCAATGATGGATAGAGCCATCAGGATTAAACTTGAGCTGTGACTGAGCCATAGCAGAACGCCTTTTAAGGGCAGGACAAATAGGAACATGTCTAAGCAAATGGCCAGTACCACCAGTGGATGAACCAGAGAAGAGTTGCTTGGAATGATTGCACTTAGCACTAGTTCTTACCCTCTTACCATTTTTTACCTCAAATATCTCCTCGAAGTCGTTCCACGCCTTGGAGGTCGACAACCTTGACCTCTTACTGCCAGTACTCTCCGATGGCCCTCCCGT
The DNA here is from genome assembly GCA_033239725.1 of Echinochloa phyllopogon. Lineage (NCBI taxonomy): Eukaryota > Viridiplantae > Streptophyta > Magnoliopsida > Poales > Poaceae > Echinochloa > Echinochloa phyllopogon. Next base: position 40,910,550 of record BTCW01000010.1, on the reverse strand, counting down.
CCCGGCCCCACTGCCACTCCCATCAGTACCAGGCGTCAGATCACGACCACCACGCTCGCCCACGGCATCAGGGATGTTGATAGGAGTAGCGCTACTACCGAAGATTTCCCGTCGATCCGCCTCCAAGTCATCCTCGTCTTCTCCAGTATGCCCGAACGCCCTCAACTCGTAGTCGAGGGATGGTGGCTCTTCATCTATCGTCGGCTCCCCGGTTCCTCGACGGCACGCACACGGATCTGCAAACAACAGCAAGAAAGAAATGCCAAGAAACGAGAACGAGAAAGACAGAAAGGATCTAGGGTTAGGGTTAAGGTTTCGGTGTTGTAGATCCACTCACCTTGTGTGCAACCGGAGCACCGGAGTAGCCTTCGATGTTGTAGATCCACTCACCAGAGGACGACACGAGCACGAGGAATGGCACGAGGAGAAGAGCGGTGATAGCAAGAGACTGTGCGCTCCCTCAACGGCTAGAGCAACGACTGGAGCACATACGACGACGGCATGGTGGTGGCGTCAATGGAGGCGAAGCCGCGAAGGGACGACAAGCCGGCGGCGGGGCGAGAAGCGAGGCGGGGTGAGGTGCGAGAGGCAGGCGGGGAGGGGTCGCGGGGATGCGGTGCGAGGCGGGATGAAATGATTAGGGTTTGGGGGAGCCGGTGTCCCCGCCGCGACTTATATACTGGCCAGGGGGGAGGGGGGCGTGCATTGCGGGCTCATGGGTCGCCGCAGGCCGTGCCACACGATAGGCCACATCGGGTCGTGCCGCCGCAGGCCGTGCCGGGCCAGCCTGACGTGCTAGGGGTGCGGCCCAGACACGGGCATGCCTATGGGCCGGGCTGGCACGGGCCCACTGGCTGCCGGGTCGGGCCGGGTTAGGGCCGGGCCAAAAAATCGTGCTCCGGGCTGGCCCATGGGCTTTGTGCCAGATGGAAAACTATACTTATATGTAGACATTACTGGGTCATGGTGTTTCTTTTCTTTTTAGTGCAAAAGGTAAAGGATTCTCTACCTTGTAATCTCGTTTACTGAAGCAGCACAACACATAAATCATAGCAAACTATTTTCTGCCTACAATGCAAGTCCTATTTCAAGACATAATAAAAAAAGGAATTCCATCTCTAATTTCAACAAATATTTCAAATCTATTCAATAAATTTTACACTTTTGTGATCCAGCAGTTTCACTTAAACAATCCAAAACTTTACACATATTTTGCAAGAATATCTGGTAGAGTGGCATAGAACCATTTCTCTTGGACTGATGATCAAGACGTTGCGGGCACCGATTGACGACTTGTATAACTACTTTTGTATGTCCACATTTACTCTCTTGAAGTAATACAAAATCCTGCTGTTTCAATGTCTGTTTTCTTTTCGGAGCAAAAGGTAAAGGAGTCTACCTTATCGTTTCAACTGTTGATAGAATGCGGAAATGCAAAAGCCATTTGAAACTAGAGCAGCACAACGCATGCATGCACAAATTATATCATATACCGCTTGTTGTCATACACTGCAAGTCCTTTTTTTAAGTCAAAGGGATTATATACATCGATTTCAGATGCAAAAGCTACGTGGATGACTATTGGATATGTTACTCACATGCAAATCCCCCAAATTAAAGGCATAGCTCTTGCTCCCAACAACTATACGCAGCTCTGTCGTGTGGAGCAGGTCTTTTTGTTTCTCCAAAAAAGGTGTGTGTGTGAGAGAGAGAGAGAGAGGTACAGCAGGTGGTGTAACGAAGACACCGCGCACGGTTTCAACCTTCCAAGAAAAGCAGTATATATAGTATATTCCATTGCAATAGGATCAGCTGGTAATACGTCGTGCATCACGTTTGGCTCAAGCTTTAATCTGCATGCATGATATGATAGTGAGGTAAAAAAAAAGGGGGCAGCAAGGAACGCGTACGAGTAATTTAGCGCACACGTGTACGCGAGACAATGACAGTACGGTTGCTGCCGTTTTAATTTCCGTCTCTGCAACCAGCTCTCTAGCGAGTATACAGCAGTAGAACAGTTGTTGAACTAGATACGCAGATCGAACGAATACGACAGTTAGATTAGGCGCGAAATCGTAAATTATTTAAAAGCTGGTACTAATCCTGGGTTCGGTTAGTAAAAAAGGGGCGTTGCAGTACATTCAAGTAAGGGCCTACTCGATCAACTCCTGCCGTCACCTGAGTGTGATGCACGACCCATCCTCGTATCCTGACCTATCCTATTATTCCTTTGAGTGCTTTTACAGTGAGCTGTTTCTTTATAGCTAATTTCTTTATACGCATCTACGTTACTAAGATTAGCTTGGCTCCGAATCTTCACGAGCGGAAACCACAAGACACGGACCCATTTTACTGACAGGGTGAATTGCAAACTGCGGAACGACGTACGACAAATGCAGACGCCTCCACGTACGGTAACAAAAAAGATCGTTGGTTTTAAGCGAGAACATTCTTTCTCCATGCATGCACCCTTTGGCAGTTTGGAAGCAGCGCCACGCCACGGGCGCACGCATAAAAAAAAATGCAATGCGAAGCAGCGACGGCACCTACCAATAACGAGGCAACGAGGAATCATGTTGTATCCGGCCACATCGATCTCCATCAGCTGGGCTCTCCCAGTTAGCTTGGCGAGGAGAAAGTAGCTGGCTAGGCAAGGCAAGCATCGGCGAGAGAAACACCCGGAAAGCAAAGCAACCGGTCGGTAGCGATAGCGGTAGCTCTCCGCCGGGAAAGGAAGAGGAGAGGGCCAACCGGCAAAACCAAGTGCTAGCTCTTTACCCCTTTTCCCCACCTTGAAACTTGTCGACGGCGCGGCGTCCCCTGGACAAAAATTAAGTGGGCACATACTGATGTACATATATATGTCTGTCTTTTGATTTTCACCTGTGATCTCGATCGACGACATGATATATTGTTGCATGCATGTGCAGGTTCGTGGAACTTGATGATATGCCCGAGTGACATATTGCGAAAATGTCCGTGAACGTGCTGGTCCCTAGTACGAGTTTGTTGGAGGTCAATAAGCTTCATATGCTATCAACGTACTCCCGGATGAAATGTAATCGGGTGTTGATGTGCTTGTTCGATCATGGAAGACGGGTTCTTGGTTAAGGCAATGACTAAAATGTCCACGGTACTCTACCTTGAGCATTGTGAATCGTAGCGGAGGAGATCGCCCAATAATAGATCGGAGCCTGTCAAATGCCTCGGCACATCACAATTGACGCTTTGTTTCATATGAAAATAGCCACCACCTTCAATTCTGCTTATGAGACTGCCAGGTGATGTCAATATTTTTGAAGCCTAGCAATAGTGCCGTCACCTTGCAGTCACAGAAGCAGAAGGCAACGGTTGTCTTCATTCAAGACGAAGTACATTGTCACATCAATCAAGGAGAGTGCCATGGCATCTGGTTGGCGCTCGGCTCCTATTGGATGACCATCTCCTCGATCTACTTAGAGCATGTAGCTCAGTGCTCAAGGTGGATATATATTGCCTCAAGCAAGAATCCCGTCCACCATGATCGAAGCAAGCATATCGACAAACGATTCTATTTCACACGAACATGGCACAAATTTGATTGGAATAAAACTGGGAAACAAACTAAACCCTCTAATATGCTGATCTCATCTCCATATGTCAAAGTTGTCCGGGTTTATATAGACTCGAGCATGCATGTAACCAGAATATGGCTGGTTGAAGCTAGACGGCGAACAAGCATATGCATGAGACCAGGAATACCGTTGCTAAGTTTGCACAGGCCAAATTTAGATGATCTAAAAGTAGGGTACGGAGGGGCCGGTTCCAAACGTTGAACACGCTCGCACGGCCACTAAAACTTGGCTGCACACAGATGAACGCGATAGATTATTCGACTCAACAACTGAGAATCTACTACTGCATGTCTTATGGCCTGCCTTTCAGAACACACTCTCATCCGAAATTCATGTGACGATCTCTACAAAATAAACTGAATAAAGTGATCTGATCTGCATGCATATACGTCACATCGACCCCATTCTACGCAACCTTCACCTCCGCCCCGCCCGCAACTTCTCCCGTCGTCGCATACGGACGCACGCGCCTTTCCACTGGTTTCCAGTGCGCGAGCGTTGTCAGTCCGCAAGTGACAAGGGCAAGATCACAAAGGCCCGGAAGTTGTCTGAAAACGATGCACATTCCGTAGCATTTGGCGTCGCCTTGCTGAAAAAGCAAGAGGACGGGGATCGGGGACAGGCCGGCCAATTAATCCATGGAAATTCGGGGTGATTCCGCTCTCACTTTCAGGTTAATTTTCCTCGCCATTATATACGGGCCATGTGGCGCACACCTGACCTGACCTGTGGGGTTTGGCTCGTAGCAGCTAGAGGCATGTATTCTTGGGTTAGGTTGTGAGAGACAGCAGGTGTTTACTTCATTCAGAGCTCATCAGCGTTTGTTTCCCCATCAAAATCCGTCATTGTTAATCTTGGATTGTCAGATTTTCCTCCCAATCATGGACAAATTAAAGTTTTTACCCGGAGAAGGAAAAGTGCTTTTAATAGAATATACAATGCAAACATGACTTGCATGGAAATGAAGAACAGCTGTGGGACTACTTTCTTTGTTTGCAGACAAGGATATTGTGACAAATTAACAGGCTGGTGTGCGTGGGTGCACAGAGATCAGCTATATAAAGCAAATGTTGTTCAAGCTCTAGCAGGTCGAGTAAGCAGCTAGTCCTGTCCAGCCGTTTCTTTTTCTTAAACGAATCTGCTAGTTCAGCCGTTTCACACGGCTAGCTTTCCTGTTGGTGCAAGTCAGGACTCAGGTCGAGTTTGATCGCATTCGCTATCGCTAGAGAGACATCACCGGTACTAAGCAAACAAAAAGCAGTGGTCTGGCCAATCATGGGGCACTCTCATACATATGGTCATACTGCCTTTGTAAAAGGTGTGTGCACCCTGAAAGCTATATATGCATCCAAAGCACCTCCACTAGGAAAAACTTTTGCTGTCTCCTAGACACAATAGTTCAAGCTAAGGAATCATTGATATACTAGTAGAGATCTATATATAGTCAGGTAGTATCATATATCTTCGCCAAAATGAATTATTGTTATGTTAATATTCTGAAAGAGAAGGATATATAGCCATCAGTTTTCATCTTGTTGCAGCTTTATTATTTTTTTAATGAGGAACTAGTGTTCTAGAGTTCAAGTGTTCAACTAGCCTTGGGCAGAACGGTCTCAGCAACGGGCACCGAGCAGACTGAATGACATATCGAACTATCATAATCGGGAGAATCTGCTCGTTAGTTTCGTAGTTTATGACTTTATTATGAGGTTTTTTAGGTGGCAGGAAGGCATCATCATCAGGCAATGATATAAGCGAGCACACGGTGATGCTGGCAGCCCGGTACATAGCTAGAACACAATCTATACTCCTAGAACAACTGAAGTGTAGGAGAAATTAGAGTAGCTGGTTTCAGTTGCCAATTAACTATATAGGAAGCAGGTGTTCTGATCAGTTCATATCATCTTGTACTGGCTCAGGACCACAGAATGCTAAAGAGGTCAAGATTCGTTGATCTCGATACTACTTCCATCCCATATCATAGTTCTTTTCTCCTATCTCTTTGTTTGTGTGTATCATAGCTTTAGTAATGAAGCAGATGTGTAGTTGAGAAATCACGCTCTAGATTTTCTTTAAATATTTGTCCTTCTCACTAGCTGACCGCTTCGTTTTGTGGAAATAATCAATAAGCATTCACCATGAAGAACTGTTGTTTACTGCATGAAACATTTTCCTTTGAAATTAAACAAATGCCAAAACCTCCGCTCGATACATAATCACGGCAACCATGTAAAACGGCCTTATTAAGGCACTGCCCAAGAGTTTTTTTTTTCTTTATGAGAATGTGTCTTGTCATGAATTTCTTTTTTCTCGTACGTATATTTCTGTATCAAAAATCTGTCCTTCTGTACCTGCTCAATGCAGGATTGGAGCCTGTCGGTTGAAGCCCACAATCAAAGACTCCAACCAATAGAGCCTCTACCAATTTTGCTTACCTCCTTTGATGCCGATCATGCCGATGACTTCTTTCACCTTCTTCCACTGCACAAGACATGGTCGCTCCCATCATCCATCGTATCCAACCTCGCGCGCAATTGATTAGAAGGCTGCTATTAGAACGAAGAGGGGACAGAGAACACCCTCAGCTGCTGCTAACTAATACTTGGTCTAGACAGAGAAACTTGTGAATAAGCATCCTACCCGCAGTGGAGGAGCTTGCTCAAGAACCGAGACGCCACAGGCCGAAAGCGTCATCAAGCTCCGTCCCGATCTTAGTCTAGGCATGTATCTGTTTGGAACAATAAATTACATGTAATCCAGAGACGCGCCAACTCTCCTACATATCATAGCATCATAATACTGTTGGATGATCCGATCGTGTAGTACGTCGCCTTAATTCCTTAACTGTATCTTGTACTGGGTCTATAATTTCACTTTCTAAGGATGATGATGATGATCTTGTACGTACTCGGATGCATGCAAGACCCCGTAGCCGGCTGCGTGTTCAAGCTGCGCTCTTGGCTTCTTTCATTGCATGCATGCTGTTATAGTGTGTTATTGCCAGGAAATGGGCGGACGATGTGGATAGCTTAACAGCAGAAAAATTAGCAAGAGGACACGGAGAAAGAAAGGATCGGAGCTTATTAATTGGTGAGATCACCCCATGGATAATGGTGTCCTGCCCTGCATACATGAGAGGAGTTATGTAAAGTTCAGACGTCCTGTCGCTAGCTCATAATCTATGTTTCAGACCGACTAATTCCATATGGACCATTTTTTAGGACTTTTGTTAGGCTTTGGCTGTGGAAGATGGAGCAGCCTCTGCGTCCTGTAGCGACCAAGCAATATGCTGATTTTTTTTAGATAATGAAAAAATATTCCGGCTTCACCCTCCTCTATAAAAGATGGATCGGACCAAGCAATATGCTGATATCTTCAGCGATCAATGCAACTATTGTAACCGTATATGTGTACTGATAATGCATCTCAATTCTCAAACCGGGGTGCTCTTAATCACACTATTTTTTTAGCAAAAAGAAAAAAATACGTGTTGCTCAAGTGGGCATCGTGATCTTCACACAATCACACAGATGGTTTGCTACCTAAACTCACACCGTTGGCAGTTGGCACAGTAGTCCTGAATCAACAGTGTAAGTGTTCGATCGCCATAGAAGCAACAAAAGCAACAGGCTATCGGACTAGCTGCTGACCATCAAGGCAATTAGGCAATGATGGTATGCGCAGAGGACATATGGTACATGCATGATTCATGCATCGTATGAAAGTTGTGTTGACACGAAAACACGCTAACAAACTTGAGATCGATCAAACGCGCAGCGCAGCCGTCACAACGGCCAACTCCTGATCACCCGGGGCAAACCGGTCTGACCGGTCTTAAGAACCGGTCTGACCGCTTTTGGTCGGGAGACCGTGAAGACCTAGAAACCCAAGCTCGGGAGGGACCCCGTCGGAGCTCGAGCTGATCTAGGGTTGCTCTAGGGTCGGCAGGCCACCTAGAACGCCTTTGAACGCCGTAGAGACGAGCAAAGAACAGAATATGGGGTTGGAAAAGATTAGGGTTTGAGAGATACAAAAATAGAAGATAAAAGTGTTTGATTCGATTGGGAATACCTCAATCGGCCGTCTAGCCTTTATATTTATAGGCCGGGGAAGTCTTACCCCTTTCGAATAGGTTACAATATGGAATTAAACTCGGAATCCTAATCCTACTCGAATTACAGAACCAAACCGGTCTGACCGGTTTGGCAAACCGGTCAGACCGGTTTGGCCCACGGCCCAATTTGACCGTCAACACATGCCCCCCTGCGTTTTTAGTGAACTTGAGAACTAAAAAGCAAGTAAATACAACTCAGGAGCTATTATTTTATACTAAGGGCGATATTTAACAATATACCGGCCATTGATCTTCACGCATCTTGCCAAACACTTGGATAGAATTTCTTCAGATATCTTCCGTTGATAGCTTTAAGCAAAGGATCTCCTTTCAACGTCTCCAACATGTAAGAATTCCCAAAGATGACTTTGACAACTCTATAAGGCCCTTCCCAACTTGGTGACCATTTACCAAACTTGTTGCTTTTTGATCCAATAGGCAAGATCGTCTTCCAAACAAGCTCACCAACTTGAAAATATTTTCCTCGCACTTTCTTGTTGTAAGCTTTAGCAACCCGAAGCTTATCCTTCTCAATTTCCTTTAAAGCTTTCAATCGCTTGTCGGTTACCTCATCAATATTGTCCAACATCAAGTTGTGGTAATCAACAGCATCAAGGTCGTTTTTCTTAGCCAATCTATAAGCATCCAGATTTACCTCAACAGGTAAAACGGCTTCTTGACCATATACAAGCTCAAAAGGAGTAACTTTAGTAGCACCATGTCTAGATATACGATGAGCCCATAATGCTTCGGATAAAACTTCATGCCATCTCTTAGGATTTTCAGCTATCTTTTTCTTGATTAATTTGATCAAAGTTTTATTACTTGACTCGGCTTGTCCATTAGCCTGAGTGTAATATGGAGATGAATTGAGCAACTTAATTCTATAGGATTCGGCGAATTCACGTACCTCTTTAGACATAAAAGAAGTACCTTGATCCGTTGTCAATGTTTGAGGAATACCGAATCTATGAATAATATTTTGAGTAACAAACTCAATCACCTCTCGATGCGTCACATTCTTCAAAGGAATCGCTTCAGTCCACTTAGTAAAATAATCCGTAGCAACCAATATGAAACGATGTCCTTTTGACGATGGAGGATTAATCTGTCCAATAAAATCCAACCCCCAACCCCGGAACGACCATGGCTTAATAATAGGATGCATCAATGCAGCAGGAGCAAGTTGCAAATTCCCAAACTTCTGACATTCCTCACATCCTTTGTAATATTTAAAACAATCTGTCGTCATAGTAGGCCAATAGAAACCGGCTCGTCTAAGTAACCACTTCATCTTTGGAGCCGATTGATGTGTACCACAAATACCTTCATGGACCTCAGCCATGGCAACCTTGGCCTGATCCGAGTCAAGACATTTTAACAACAAATCTTCGGCGTTTCGACGATAGAGTTCATCGCCAAGTAAAACATACTTAAATGATACTCGCCGAATATTTTTCTCTGCACCACGACCAGGATCTCTCAAATAAGCAATAATGGGTACCCTCCAATCCTGATCTTCGACTTTGGATTGATTAGCATCATCCAAAGGATGTTTGCTTCTGTCAGGGGACAAAGCGGTCTGACCGCTTTCAGAACCGGTCAGACCGGTTCTGGCAGTACAACCGGTCTGACCGGTTTCTGAAACCGGTGTGACCGGTTCGTCCAGAACCAGAACCTCGGCTTTTGTTCGCATCGGTTTTTGGAGATAGAAATATTTCTTTGCAACCATATAACCAGATGCTTTCTGAGCCAGAGTATTTGCCTTATCATTATCTTCTCTCGGAATATGTCTTATAGTAAATTCATCAAAAGAAGCAATGATATCGAGACATCTATCAAGATATGCATTTAATGAACCGTTATAACATTGGCATACCTTTGATACTTGATGTACCACCAGGAGCGAATCACCAAAAGCCTCTACATGCTTTACTTCCATGTCTTGCAAAAATTCCAAACCAAATAGAAGAGCTTCATATTCAACTTGATTATTGGTTCGCTTTTCTTCCAATCGGTTTGAGAACTCAAAAACGGCGCCACTTGGAGAAATCAAAACAGCATCAATTCCTTGCCCATCATTGCAAACCGATCCATCAAAGTATAGCTTCCATGGTGTACAAGTAACATAACCGACGTCGAACTCACAAGAATCATTAATCCGATGTTCAACAATAAAATCGGCCACAATTTGACCTCTCATTGATTTCAAAGGTTCACAAGTCAAATCATACTCAACCAAGGCATAAGCCCACTTGCCGACTCTTCCACTAGATATCGGCTTTTGCAACATATGTTTAATCACATCGGTTTGACACAACACGATGCAAGTACTAGATAGTAGATAATGCCGCAATTGAGTACAAGCATGATACAAGGATAAACATAACTTCTCAATGAAAGTATACCTTGTTTCTGCATCAATGAGCCGTCGGCTTACATAAGCAATCACATACTCCTTATCGCCGATTTCTTGAGTCAAAACAGCTCCAATAGTTTTATCTTCAGCCGCCACATAAAGTCTGAATGGAACTCCCCGCTTAGGCGCCCTAAGCATCGGTGGTGAAGACAAGTACTCTTTGATCTTCTCAAAAGCTTCTTGCTGTTTTGCCCCCCAAGTAAAATCGGCTTCATTCTTTAGCCGAAGTAAAGGAGTAAAAGCATCAACCTTTCCAGACAAGTTAATTATAAATCTTCTCAAGAAATTTACCTTGCCTAGAAACTTTTGTAAATCCTTTTTGCAAGTAGGAGCTTCGACTTTCTTCATAGCTTCAATTCTCTTGGGATCAACTTCTATGCCGTTCTCATGAATAACAAACCCAAGAAACTTTCCGGCCGAAACACCAAAAGCACATTTGAGTGGATTCATCTTTAAACCATACCGTCGCATCCTTTCAAGAGCAAGTCTTAAATCGGCTAAATGAGAATCCAAGCCATCCGATTTAACTACAATATCATCAATATATACTTCCACAATAACACCAAGTAAATCATGAAAGATTAAATTCATAGCTCTTTGATAAGTTGCACCGGCATTCTTTAATCCAAAGGTCATAACTACCCACTCAAATAAACCAATAAATCCCGGACATTGAAAGGCCGTTTTGTGCATATCCTCTTCGGCCATGAAGATTTGATTATATCCGGCATTACCATCAAGAAAACTAACAACACGATGTCTAGAAGCTTCATTGATTAAGACATCAGCTATAGGCATGGGATATGAATCTTTTGGAGTGGCTTTATTAAGATCTCTAAAATCAATGCAAACTCTAAGTTTTCCCGAATCTTTCTTTTCAACGGGAACAATATTAGAAATCCACTCCGCATAACGACAAGTCCGAATAAAACCAGCATCTAATAAACGATTAATCTCTTCTTTTATTCGGTCATAAATAGCGGGATTAAAACGTCTAGCCGATTGTTTAAAAGGTCTAAAACCGGCCTTTATTGGTAAACGATGCTCAACTAAGTCACGACTTAAACCAGGCATCTCACGGTACTCCCAAGCAAAACAATCGACATACTCTTTCAACAAATTTATTAATTCGGCTTTAAACTCAGCCGACAAATTCTTGTTTACAAAAGTAGGCCTAGGAATAGTACCATCACCAATATCTATTTTTTTCTAAAGGATCAGCTGATGTAAAACCTTGACCCAGCTTATCCATATCACCAAGATCTTCAATGGCTTCGAATGTACCGGCCGAATGAGCTCGATGATGATCAATTCGGTCTTGAAGCCACTGTCCAGACGCAAACCGGTCTGACCGGTTCCCAGAAGCGGTCTGACCGGTTTGGCTCGGTCGGCGCTGTTTAGACTCAAACCGGTCTGACCGGTTTCCAGAAGCGGTCTGACCGGTTTGTCTCTGTTGATTTTGTTGCTCCATTAATTACAGCAAGTAATTCAACCGATTTTCCATCGGCTTTAATGTAGCAGGAACAAAACCATCCTTAGTGCAACTGATCAGCTCATAGTCGGTCAAATCCATGCCCAACAAACATTGGACCTTCTCATTTGCGCTAAGAGAATCGGAATCGGTCGTTGCAACAAAGGAAGAAGTATCACCATGTACAACTTCAACTTCATCGCCGATCCACTGAATGAGATATTGATGCAAGGTAGATGGAATACATTTATTTGCATGAATCCAATCTCGACCAAGAATTAAACTGAAGTTACCTTGCACCTCGGAGACGAAGAAAGCCGTAGCAATAGTCTTGCTCCCGACGGTCAACTCCATAGAAGCCACCCCCTTGGCACCAATGGGATCACCTCCACCGACTCCACTGACCGTCATGTTTGTCTTGATCAATTCTTCGTCTTTTCCGCCAATTTTCTTGTAGAGAGAGTATGGCATGAGATTCACAATGGCTCCACCATCAACCAACATACGAGAAATTGGCTTCCCGTTGATGTGCCCTCTCATATACAAAGCCTTGAGATGATTTTCTGATTCACTAGGCTTCTGAAACACAGCATCTCGCGGCCCAAGTTGAAGATGAGAAATTTCCTCCTCCGGCACCACATAATAGTCAGGAGATAAATATACAACATTAACTTCCATGTTGTCACGCTCTGGAGAAGGCTCAAAATCAACTAACTCTTCATCTTCAACCACTGGAGGAATTGGTGGAGTAGTTTCGATGGTTGAAGAAGCACCAGCCCCCGCTTCTGTCATCAAACCGGTCTGACCGCTTTCAGACACCGGTCTGACCGCTTCTGCAGCGGTCGGCTGACCCAAACCGGTCTGACCGGATTCAGAAACCGGTCTGACCGGTTGTGCTGCTGATTGCACAACGGGTTTAGCTTGCCAAATCTTGGTCTGAGGGATCATAGGCCTGTATTTGTTGAAGTATTCATCCCTCATCTTCTCAGCTTCCTGTTCCCTTTTCTCTTTGTTCCTCAAGCGCTGTAGCTTTCGCTTCTGTGTATGAGTCAACCCAGAAGCACACCATCTTGGCTGAAAAACTTTCTTAACGCCCTTGCTACTGCTAACTTCCCGATCATTAATCATGATTGGCTTCTTGACTGGAACAGGAGCCGAATTTCCAATGACTATCGGCTTTTTACCCAAGTCTTGCATAGCCACTGGAATATCACCAATTTTTATGAATTCATTGGCTTGGGCTTGCACATCCTCCTTCTTCTCCTTGATACGGTATTCTTGCTTAGGAGGAACATGAACTCTTTGCTCAGACCGAAACCGGTCTGACCGGTTCATAAAACCGGTCTGACCGCTTTGATGAGCAGTCAAAAAACCTGATTGGTATGAGCCCAATCGGTCATGTACAGAACCACCACGGCGCTTGTAACTTGTAGGATCAATCAAATGTTGTGGTGACCTCTGCCTCTTTTTTGTTGGCCGATCAACTTGAACGGCCTTTGTGTACTTGTTCATGAGCTGAGAGAATGTAGGTCCTTGCTTCAGAACCCTCCCTTGAATCTTTGGCTCATTGAATTTCCAAGTACCCACTTCCGGGCGCTTGGGCTTGAAAGTTCTTGGACGGTCTGGAGACAAACCGGTCTGACCGGTTTGGGAAACCGGTCTGACCGGTTTCGCCTGGCTAGCGGACCGATTCTCTTCCAAAGAACTTTCTTGCCCCCCGGGCCTTGATGTGTTAATAGTAATCTTCAGAGACTCTTTTCCATCAAGAGTCCTCCCAATCATCACTGTTCTGACCGGAACTTTGTCATCAACTTTTTCCGGCCTTGGATCTCCAATCACCACATTCTTACCCTTAGCTCCATCGGCTTGTTCCGGCCGAATCAGCATCTTGGTGTTCACATCCAAGGTATGAACAGGGAAAGGAGCCTTGTCAACTTGCATTTCAGCGAGCACCAATCGACCTTCATTAAGGGCCGATTGTACCTGTCGTCGAAAAACATTGCAATCATTCGTTGCGTGAGAAAATGAATTATGCCACTTACAATATGCACGATTTTTTAATTGATCGGCCGGTGGAATTGCATGAGAAAGTTTAATAAAGCCATTCTTAAGCAATTCATCAAAAACACGATCACATTTGGCTACATCAAAAGTAAATTTTTCTTCTTGCCGATTTTTCTGAATCGGCTTCAATGAAGGACAAGAACTAGGTTTACTTTTGGATGACCAAACAAATTCAGCGGCATAAATCTCTTTATCATCGTCCGAAGAATCAGAATCATTATCAACAATGTGCACATTCGAACGATGGGGTTTAGCAGATTCTTTTGCATTTTTAAATTTCAGCTCTAGACTCATGGCCTTCATTTGCAAATGATTAATAGTGAGAAAATCAGAACCTTCTAATTTTTCTTTGTAATGAGACCGTAAGCCTACAAAAGCCAAATCTGCTAAATCCTTTTCAGAAACAGTTATATTGAAACATCGGTTCTTAACATCTTTAAATCTTTTAAAATATTCAAGAACCGATTCCTCACGGCTTTGTTTAACCGATGTTAAATCAGATAATTTTGCCTCATTTTCTCCGCTAAAGAAATGATCATGAAATTTACGCTCCAATTGAGTCCAATTTTGAATAGAGTTAGGAGCAAGCGAAGAAAACCATGAAAAGGCAGTTCTAGTTAAAGATAATGAGAACAACCGTATACGCAATGCCTCATAAAATGATGCCTCTCCTAATTGCAAAATATATTGACTAATGTGTTCCCAAGGAGTTCTATTATCTTCGCCACTGAATTTAATAAAATCAGGAACACGCCAACCATTAGGATAAGCAACTAAATCAAATTCAGGCAGATACGGTTTTTGATATAAGCGTGAAGTACCAAATTCAAGCCCGAGTCTTGTTCTAAGTGTATTAGCTATATCTTCTTTAAACTTAGCTAACTCAGCTTGATAATTCCCATCACCTCTATTTTGTGGAAAACGAGGAACATTATACGTTGCATTTTGAAAAGTACTCGGAATCGGCCCGTGAGACGCGCCAGATCCGTGGGGTATACTTCCCGCAACCGCAGTGCGTGGAATAGTGTAAACAGGACCAGAAGCAACCGTATTAGATAAAACCATCTCACTCGGCGCCCCTGCACCCATGGAACCGGTCTGACCGCCAGAAGAGGCCAAACCGGTCTGACCGGTTGTGAAAACCGGTGTGACCGGTTCGTGGACCGAACCAGGGTGAAGTGATTGTCCCGCATAGAAATTCATCGGCATGCCTAAATTAGGATCTAAAAATTGTTCTGGCACGCCTGATGAGCTAGGAGTTGAGTTAGGCAATTCATTAAATTCTATATTATTTTTACCCTTATCAGAATTACCCGACATATTAGCAATCAACTCACTAGTAACAGTTTGTGCAGCAAGTAATTTATCATCCATCATGCGAGTAATTTGCTGCATCAAATCAGAGGATTCGCCAGTTACCTTTGGAAGTTCTTCAACTTGATCGTTTGCCAACTTGAAAGCCGGCATGACGAATTCCTCCACTCTCTTGACAAGACCACCACGATCCTTCTTGAAGCCCTTCAAGAATTGCGTCCTGAAGTGCTCCTCGGCGATCAGGTACCGCTTCCGCTCCTCGTCCGTGAGCTCTTCCATCGTCGCGGCGATGATGTTGTCTTTGTCAAGGTCACACGTTGATCCAGACATATTTGGAGTAGATTGAATCGGTCGTGAAACCAGATTAATCTTCCCCAGCGGAGTCGCCAAAAAGTATGTTGACACGAAAACGCGCCAACAAACTTGAGATCGATCAAACGCGCAGCGCAGCCGTCACAACGGCCAACTCCTGATCACCCGGGGCAAACCGGTCTGACCGGTCTTAAGAACCGGTCTGACCGCTTTTGGTCGGGAGACCGTGAAGACCTAGAAACCCAAGCTCGGGAGGGACCCCGTCGGAGCTCGAGCTGATCTAGGGTTGCTCTAGGGTCGGCAGGCCACCTAGAACGCCTTTGAACGCCGTAGAGACGAGCAAAGAACAGAATATGGGGTTGGAAAAGATTAGGGTTTGAGAGATACAAAAATAGAAGATAAAAGTGTTTGATTCGATTGGGAATACCTCAATCGGCCGTCTAGCCTTTATATTTATAGGCCGGGGAAGTCTTACCCCTTTCGAATAGGTTACAATATGGAATTAAACTCGGAATCCTAATCCTACTCGAATTACAGAACCAAACCGGTCTGACCGGTTTGGCAAACCGGTCTGACCGGTTTGGCAAACCGGTCAGACCGGTTTGGCCCACGGCCCAATTTGACCGTCAACAAGTTGCTACAGTTACAATTGTTCAAAGTACATGTGGTCTCGATCAGATCTTTAGCTACTAGCTAGCTAGATGCACTGCCGAAGTGCCGATCATAATAGGATCCAATCAATCAGTGAATCCACTACCAACCTGGACTCAGAATTCAGGGAAACTGAAGAAATGCTCGACATTGAATCGTGTGGATCCAAAGGTAATGTCTAATGTGTGGTACGTATGTACGTGGCTAGCTGGGCTTAGGCTTTTCTTTTCTTAGTTGATGGGTGAGGCTAGTGATTATACATTTGGAAGTTGAACTGTCATTTAGATAATGAATTCCTTGTCGTCGCAGTTTCGTGTGCCACCGCACAATACACCACCCACATTAATTTTCATGGAGCCCTCGTGGAGGCATAGGAAAATCGGGAAATTATAAGTGGGCTTCTGCGATGCAGTTGCTCCCTCTAACGTGTGCGTTGGCCCAGGAACACCTTGGAGGAACTTTGGAAAAAGTCCTTTCGACTTCCCTCAACTACTGCCTAAGTTTGATTCTCTTCCCTCATCTCTAAAATTGGATGTTTGTGGTCCATGAAATCTGAAAAACGGTTGCTTTTTATCCTCGGCAGTTTCAACGGTGGTTTCGAAGGGAGTAAATTGAAGTCTAGTTGAGAGTTCGAGAATGTAAAAAAGTCTTTTTGAAAAAAAGTTTGCAAATATTTTTTTCAAAATCTGATAAAAATCCTAGAATATGGTTTAATCTGAAAAATATAGGAAAAAGTTTTAGATAAAAAGTATGAAAGTAGTTTCATATTTTTTTTCTAAAATCATGTTTTTTATGATTACTTTGGAGCCATACTAGTTTCTAGACATATCATACCAATTATAATAAATAATGAGAGTAACTGTTGGCACTTCTTACGATCCAATATCAGAATTGAGAATCCTGGAACTGGGGTAAGGAGTGTTTCAGTGGTTTTTCTTATGGCTTAGTAAAATATAGAAATATTCTACAAGCGCACAGAATCACCGCTGTAGCACTTCACCTGGGAGTATTCCGAGGTATCGTAATTTATATTTCCGCAGGGAAGGTTTGGCAAGATTACTAGTGAACAGATATTCGAGACTATCAGAGGAGGGTACACGACTAGACAAGACAGGGGATAATGGTATTGGATAGGAGTGGATATACCGGACACACAGCTCAAGGGATACTCTGGTAAGGGAGAGAAGAGATAGATAGCTGGGAGGACAACGAGAGGAGATAGAGGACTCCTGGATTCTTTATCTACCTATGTCACTCTAGCTTATAGATACAGCGGCTACAGAGCCAGCACTAGGAGATCTGGGATAACTCTAATGTCTTAGCTTCGGGACAAGGGAACCGGTGAACACAGAGAAAGGGATGAGAAGGGGTGCCACTATTTCCCAACTGGGGAATCCTACGGACCGGAACTAACGTGATGGGCTACGAAGACCGAAAGGGCTGTCACCACCTCCCGGCTACCACCTCCGTTGCGACGGGAATAAACTAAGGCCACCGACTAGTCTAGGAACCACTCCTACACTAGGCAATGACTACTTACTCTGCTAGCAAGAGCAAGCAACCTTGTCAATACTCTTGGTGACAATTCACCTCCAGTATCAAGCAAGATCGAAGAACCAGCCAAGACAAAGACTTAAACAAGACTACAAGCACTAGGACTATAACTGACTATAGTCTAAACAAGATATATTTGCTACTAGGATAAAGTAGAAGCAAGATATAAATGACAAAGGCAAAGTGATAAAGATAACTATATTGATACTCAATGTCTTACAAAAGGAAAAGTAAAAGATACAAGAGCTATTACCAGAGCTTCTGAAGACGACTCCGGAACCTCCGAGGCAAAGCTCGACTCAACTCTAACTCCCAACTAAACTATCCTAACTCTACTAGAATGAAAGTGGAAATGAGCTCCTTGGCTTGGTGTGTGTTTACAAGTGAAAGTGACCCTCTATTTATAGGAGTCCAAGGCGGTTGAGGTAGGGTAGCGGCCAAGGAAGCTAGGGGGGTACCCCCGGGATTTCGGGCGAGGGGAGGCGGTTCGGCCAAACAGGTCGGTTCGGCCGAACCGACCATCCCACCGCCTTTGCATCCAACGGCTGTGGGCAGCTCCCTGGAGGCGGTTACGTGCTGGGGGCGGTTCGGCCGAAGGCCCCAGTTCGGCCGAACTGGGCCTGGCCCGTGGCCGCCCTCCCCAGCACCGCCTCTGGTCTTGGGCGTCCATGGGCCGGCCTCTGCTGCTTGGTCTTGAATTGATTCGGCCCAGGATGACGTGTCAGTGCTCCGGGATGTGTTGGTGGTCGCCCACGTGTCATGTGATGTGTTCGCTTGGTCATTGTTGACGTGGACGACTCCCTGTGGTCTGCTCGGCTAAGGGGGGTAACCGGCCGAACGGAGTCGTTCGGCCGATTTGGTCATTTCCGGCCCCAATAGCACAAATTTGTCGTAGTTGTACCTGCACAAGTGACACTCACCAAAACTCATGGAACTTTATTAGAAATAAAACCTAAGTACATGGAATGTTGCATATAACCTCATTTATTCCCAAGTATTGGTGGTCGGATTTGGGCTGTAACGACCGCCAACAAGCTCCCCCAAGCTTAGCTCTTTGCTCGTCCTCGAGCAAAGATATAAACTTAGGCTCGGTGGATCAGGAGTTGCTACAATGTCATTTCTTTTGCAGGTAACTTATAAACAACTAGTCTTCAAAAATACTTGAATCATAGGCAAAGTTTCAAATCACCTTTTTACCTATGGGGCTTATAGCAATCTCCCTATCTTGGGCGGTTGAAAGGACGAACAGTTTAAACTCAGTTTTATTCCACTCTACTCTTTTCAGGATCCCATCTTGGAGTTTTTCATAAGTTTTGAAAACTACAAATTGTTCCTCATTGGCACACTCAATCACTCAAGTGTATTTGAATCCTCACCAAAGGCTTGTGCCCTCTTTTTCATCCTAACATCTAATATGGCTTTTTGTGTGGCTCAGGGACAAAGGATGAAGGCATGCATGCATCTTATATTTTGCTAAGTCAAAGACCGGATCTCTAAGGAGACAAATCACATCTTAAGATCGAGACGTGCAAGTGTGTGGATATGAATGGAGTGAAATATGGTGGAATGGTGGAATGGAATATGGTGGAATGGTGGAATGGAATATGGTGGAATGGTGGAATGGAATATGGTGGAACTCCTTGGATGAATTTCCCTCTCCTTGATTTATTTTCGGGAACATGGGCTATCTTTTATTCTTATATTTTTGCCATGCCACTTGGCATGCTTTTCTTTTTCTCTTTCTCTTTGCCATGCTCTTTGGCATGCTTTTCTTTTTCTCTTATTTTTTGCCATGCTTCTTTAGCATGCTTTTCTTTTTGCATAGCACATGTCTCTATCAAGAATATTTGTAGAGGGAAATCATAGAACATGGAGCATTTATTTTTGTGGATGGATGATGGAAAATGTTTGCTAACTCCCAGTGTAGGAATTGCAAGTGAGAGGTGGTGTGTGTACGTGGGTCTTGATCTTTAAGAATATGAAAGCTTCACTCAAAGGTCACAACAATTTGACAAAACTCACTAAGATAACAAGCAGCATATGAGTAGAAATTTTCAACTAAGCTTATCATATGGCTCTGGTAGGTATTTTGACCAATGAGGAACTTGTTTCATTTTGAAAGCATAAATTTCCGAGATTTTCCCCGTACTAAAAGCAGAATAGAATTTAACCAAATTCTCACTATATCAATCCCCACAACAACTTAGACTTGGAATAAAGCATGTGCTCCCACAAGGTTTTCAGGATCATATTTACTCATGCCAAATAACTCAAGCACAATCTAGCAACTAGTTGAAGCAAAGTACTTGCAAAATTAATGACAGAGCAACTATTCATCATTTCCAAGGTGAGAGGCATATGATTCATTCCATGCATAGTTGAGAGTTATTTTATTCAAGGGAAATATTGTTTAAGGGAAATATTTTTGGTATTTTCAAATTTTTTTTTAAATGCAAACTATCATGAAGGGAAATGAAAGGGAAATTAAATGATCAAAGTGCTGGATAAATCGGGACATACCTGGTGGGGGTCCTCCCCCAAGCTTGGACTTTCACTGGTAGGGGTTGAGCCTTGAAAGGTACTGGCTCAGCTATTCCGCTTGTGCGTGGACGTCGTGCTGGATAGACGCCACCATCCCGCTATTCTCTTGATGGTACTGAGAATGGCGGGCTAGCGTGTCTTGAATCTCTCGGGTACGGTCGTCGATGAGCTCAACTCGGTCGGAGATGTAGGACAGCTCTCGGCCGTAGTCGAAGCGTACGGACTGTGAGTATCCGGGGTAGTATGGCTGGGAGGCACTGTCGTATCCCCCTCCATACCAACTCCCGGACCACTCAGAGTCCGTGTCCTGGCCGTAGTCCCAGCGTCCTGGGGTGAAGTAGTTCGGCTCCTGATGCTGCCCGGAGCCTCCTGCTCCGGACGTCCCAGCGCCGGTGTACATGTCTTAGGTGGCCTCAAAAGCGGAAGTGTGTCGGTGCGGCATTTGTGGTGCATCTTCCGGTTCCTGTGAGGTGGCGAACCCAGCATCACACCTGGCTCGTCCCCTCGTGACGGGTCCGTCACCTGCAACGCTGTGCCGAACGGGCTCTCTCCAAGGTGGAGAGTCGTCCGACTCGGTCCTCAACTGAAGAGTTAGTTTCTGCGTGGTATACAACCTTAGTGCCGCACAAGGCAAAGACACTTCAGTTGTATAGCCACGGTAAATCATTGCCAGCGTTGCGTCAGGCGTCCGCCGTATCATGTGGGCTTGCACGAAGTGCTCGGCATCCACGACGGAACACGCTGTCTCGATGTACGTGAGCCGGGCGCCTTGGAGGACGCCCAGATGGTTACCGAGGTGAGTGACTAGAGAAGTCATCGCCATGCTACCCGCACGAGAAATATGAGACAGCTAGTGACCAATCATGTCTTTCATAGGTGAATAGGGAATCTGCTTGACCATGGCAAAAAGAACCCGCAACTCGATGGTGTTGACAGGGCGCAAATCTGCCCGGGGGAATACCGTCATAGACACCCAACGATGCATGAAACGCAAAGTGGGGTTATGTATGCTGTTCGTGCGTGGCGCATGACAGTTGGTATCCCCTGAAATCTTTTTCCAAAATGTTACCCGGTCAAATCTTTTAAGCGCTTTGTTCGGGTCTAACGAACAACGGCTTGAAAATCCGAGACCCGAACCAAAATCCCTCCAAGAGCAGAAGAACTCTTGGTTGAAGAACCGAAAACGAATCCCCCCAGTTTCAGAAACCAAAGTCGAAAGGAATTCAAGTGTGAGCAGGTACGAACCTTCTTCATTGATGTGCCAGAAATTCTCCCAGCCAATGGCCTGGAAGATTTCTGTGAACTCTACGTCCATCCCCGTGTCCTTGAGCAACTCTTTCTCAAACACACGGGTGTGCTCGAACTCCTTCAGCCGAAGCTCATTGAAGGTGTTCTGCTCCCTTTCTGTTCTAAGATTGATGTCGCTCTCGCTCAGGAGCTGCCTGGCCGGGGGCGTGGCATGGCCCCATCCCGAGCCGACTGCTCCGTACTCGTCCGTGTCCATCCGGCTCGAGCCTCGGGACGGAGCTGGGGAACTCCCAGCATCGTCCGATCGTCGGCCTAGCCGGGCGGAACGACGGAGCGACGTGAAGAACTTTGACATGATTCCTGCAAAAGGTTAGTGCAACAACAACTACCCGAAGGACTGAATATATATGGTTAGCACAAGAAAATCAAGTCAGTCGCTCAAGATAGTTAGTCGTTCTTGCGGGGATGAAAACCACCACAAAAGGTTAGTCGTTCTTGTGGGTGTCGGTGACCACCACAAAATCGTCCAGAAATTCAGCACAAGGATCACAACAGAAGCAAAATATTTTTGGGATTTTTCTAATGATGCAAGCGAACCAAAACTTGAACAAGAACTTTGGGAAGAATTTGAGCAAGCACTTGAGCAAAGAGGTGAGAGAGAGAGAGAGAGCTCCCTAGCAAAATTTTCAGAATGTATGAGTGTGTGAGGCAAGCAAGGAGGCGAGGGGCTGCATTTATAGGCAGAGGGGGCAGCGCAGGCTGGTTCGGCCGAAGTGCCTGGTTCGGCCGAACCAGTGTATTCGGCCGAACTGGCCCATGTGCCTCATGCGCAACCTGCCTCCCACCAGCACAAAAATCTTGAATGGGTGCAGCACTAGGTCATGAAAATTTGGTGGTTTGTGTTAGGTGAGATGCAAAATTGACATGACCAAAGTGGACTTTAGTGGAGTCATCCCCATGCTGCCATGTTTGTGATAATTGGTGAGTGTGCAGCCATTTTTAGTGGGGTAGACATGTTTGGTGCTGGTTGGTGGTGATGGTAAATAATTGGAGATGTTCTAGAAGGGGTGAAAATGAAGAAAGTTACAAAGTACACCCTCTCTAATTAAATTTCAGCATGAGTCCAATTATTTCTAACCAAGCTTGCAACAATTTTCTACTTTCTCTCAAAGTAATTACTCAAGTGGTTCATTTATTTTGAAAAGGGAAACATGCAAATGCAATTGAGAATTTAAAAATTGGAAGGGAAATATGAGATACATACCGGTTTTCCTCGCGGCGAGAGCTCAGCTTTTAAGTCCGCGAGCGGGACTTCTCCTGTCTTCAGTTGCTCTTGTCATCGTCCAGTCCCAGAGTGGATGACTCGGACGATGCAACCTTCTTCTGCCACATTTTCTTGTTCTTCTTCTTCGGTGTTGGTGGCGGTGGGATCGGCGTCTCTGGAGAATTCCAGAGGGCTTGTTCTTCCTCGTATTTCTTTACGAGGAAATCTATTTCTTCTGCACTTGTCGGTCTTATCAGCTCGTTCCACTTGAGCTGCTCACCACCGAGTATTTCCAGCTCTCCATTAATGAGAGCCTTAAGGAAACACTCGGCGCTCCTCTGCTCCGGTGTGAGTGGCTCTGCCTTCTTCTCTTCCCGGGGTTGAAACTTGAAGTAAGTCAACCTTCCGTCGATACGGAACGAGATTTCTCTCGCGTCCATATCGATCCTAGCCCGGGTGGTGTTCAAGAATGGTCGGCCCAACACAAGGGGAAACGAATGCTCGTTCCCCGTGTCGAGGACAACAAAGTCCACAGGGACATATCGTCCCCAGATTCGGACCGGTACATTCTCGATCACCCCCTCGGGGTAGCGAATGGTTGAGTCCGCAAGCTGTACCTGGGCAGTAGTAGGTGACAAAGTAGGGTAGTGTAATTTCTTAAATAATACCTTAGACATGATGTTGACGCTTGCCCCCAGATCACAAAGTGCATCATCGATGCGATGATTCCAGATCGTGCACTGAATGATGGGCACTCCGGGATCTTCCTTCCTATCCGGAGAGGTCTTGATGATCGCCCTTTTTGCAGCTCTCGGCAGGTAGGTCCATCTTGGTGTCAGCACTTGGATGCGTGCGACCTTCCCTGCGTGGTTAGTTCGGAAGACACTACGAGGCATCTTACCATGCCTTGTAGTGACGGCTTTCACTGTCTCGATGGAAGGTTCGGGTTGCCCCGGAATCTTCCCCGATTCAGTGACAGGAACAACAGCAGCTAACTGAGCGACTTGAGTTTCTATCATTTTATTAAAGCTCAGTTGACTTTTCATAGCAGAAGAAAATGATTCCATCCTAGAGTCTATGCTTTCCAGTGTTTTATCATTAGCAGCAAGCTTTTTATTGATGTTTTCAGTTATTTTCATCTGGCCAAACACAAGATCTCTAAGAGACGGCTGATTATTGAAATTGCTGGAATTGAAATTGTTACCTTATTGAGGCCTCTCAAAAGGGAGGTTTGGGCGCGGATTCCAGCCTTGGTTGCCGTAGTTGTTCGGTCGGTACCCGTTGTTGTTGGAGTTGTTGACGTAGTGGGCATCTTCTCGCGTTTCGGGGCAGTCATTCCCCGAATGGCCAGTGTTGCCACAGACTTCGCAGGTCATGCGAGCGTCCATGGCTTGCACCGTTTCTTGAGCAGGGGCCTCCGGTTTCTTCATCAGAAGGTCCATCCTGGCAGCGAGCATGTCCAGAGCTTCAACTTGGTGAACTCCTCGGGTCTTTGGTTGAGTCCGGTCATCGGACCAACCTTGGTTCTCGACCATCTTCTCTATGAGGGCCTTCGCACGACTCTCCTCAAGAGAGAAGAACGAGCCTCCAGCAGCAGCATTCAGGTACTCACGAGCAGAATTTCTCAGCCCGTGATAGAAAGTTTGGATTATGAACCAACTCTGCATACCATGGTGAGGACAAGCAGAAATATAGTCCTGGAGGCGATCCCATGCCTCCGGGACTGTTTCATCTTTTAACTGCTGGAAACTAGCTATTTTGTTCCGGAGTGCGTTGGTTTTCCCAACCGGAAAGAATTTTAGCAAGAAAGCGCTAGTGCATTTATCACAGGTATCTATTGCTTCGCGGTTAGCATAAAACCATTGTTTCGCCTTGCCTAATAATGAGAATGGAAATAAACGAAGGCGAATGGCATCGATACTTACTCCGCGGATGGTGAAGGTGTTGCAAATCTCCAGGAAATGCTGGAGATGAGCATTGACATCTTCGTGTGGCTTGCCGCAGAATGGGCTAGCCTGAACCATGTTGATGAGGGCTGGCTTGAGCTCGAAGTTGCCATCTCCGACTGGCGGAGTTGGTCCAACACGCACATTCTCGCTCGATGGAGCGGAGAACTCACGGATCGTCTTGGCTGCCATCCTCGATGTAGCCTGGTCAACGACGGGAAGGACTGGGTTCGTCGGAAGGAGTTGCTTCTGAGGAGATACAACACAGGGTCGTACGTTCCTCACAAGTGACTCCGGATTTTCTTGGAAGTTTGACGGTAGTTGGAAACCAGTCATGCACTGCTCTGTTCCACAAAGACCAACGAACAGAGCAAGGATAAACCCGCTTGAGTAGCGGTACTCAACTAAGATAGCACAAGATAAAAGTTCAAAAGTAATCTAGCCAAAGACTTCCCCGGCAACGGCGCCAGAAATGCTTGTTGGCACTTCTTACGATCCAATATCAGAATTGAGAATCCTGGTACTGGGGTAAGGAGTGTTTCAGTGGTTTTCCTTATGGCTTTGTAAAATATAGAAATATTCTGCAAGCGCACAGAATCACCGCTGTAGCACTTCACCTGGGAGTATTCCGAGGTATCGTAATTTATATTTCCGCAGGGAAGCTTTGGCAAGATTACTAGTGAACAGATATTCGAGACTATTAGAGGAGGGTACACGACTAGACAAGACAGGGGATAACGGTATTGGATAGGAGTGGATATACCGGACACACAGCTCAAGGGATACTCTGGTAAGGGAGAGAAGAGATAGATAGCTGGGAGGACAACGAGAGGAGATAGAGGACTCCTGGATTCTTTATCTACCTATGTCACTCTAGCTTAGAGATACAGCGGCTACAGAGCCAGCACTAGGAGATCTGGGATAACTCTAATGTCTTAGCTTCGGGACAAGGGAACCGGTGAACACAGAGAAAGGGATGAGAAGGGGTGCCACTATTTCCCAACTGGGGAATCCTACGGACCGGAACTAACGTGATGGGCTACGAAGACCGAAAGGGCTGTCACCACCTCCCGGCTACCACCTCCGTTGCGACGGGAATAAACTAAGGCCACCGACTAGTCTAGGAACCACTCCTACACTAGGCAATGACTACTTACTCTGCTAGCAAGAGCAAGCAACCTTGTCAATACTCTTGGTGACAATTCACCTCCAGTATCAAGCAAGATCGAAGAACCAGCCAAGACAAAGATTTAAACAAGACTACAAGCACTAGGACTATAACTGACTATAGTCTAAACAAGATATATTTGCTACTAGGATAAAGTAGAAGCAAGATATAAATGACAAAGGCAAAGTGATAAAGATAACTATATTGATACTCAATGTCTTACAAAAGGAAAAGTAAAAGATACAAGAGCTATTACCAGAGCTTCTGAAGACGACTCCGGAACCTCCGAGGCAAAGCTCGACTCAACTCTAACTCCCAACTAAACTATCCTAACTCTACTAGAATGAAAGTGGAAATGAGCTCCTTGGCTTGGTGTGTGTTTACAAGTGAAAGTGACCCTCTATTTATAGGAGTCCAAGGCGGTTGAGGTAGGGTAGCGGCCAAGGAAGCTAGGGGGGTACCCCCGGGATTTCGGGCGAGGGGAGGCGGTTCGGCCAAACAGGTCGGTTCGGCCGAACCGACCATCCCACCGCCTTTGCATCCAACGGCTGTGGGCAGCTCCCTGGAGGCGGTTACGTGCTGGGGGCGGTTCGGCCGAAGGCCCCAGTTCGGCCGAACTGGGCCTGGCCCGTGGCCGCCCTCCCCAGCACCGCCTCTGGTCTTGGGCGTCCATGGGCCGGCCTCTGCTGCTTGGTCTTGAATTGATTCGGCCCAGGATGACGTGTCAGTGCTCCGGGATGTGTTGGTGGTCGCCCACGTGTCATGTGATGTGTTCGCTTGGTCATTGTTGACGTGGACGACTCCCGGTGGTCTGCTCGGCTAAGGGGGGTAACCGGCCGAACGGAGTCATTCGGCCGATTTGGTCATTTCCGGCCCCAATAGCACAAATTTGTCGTAGTTGTACCTGCACAAGTGACACTCACCAAAACTCGTGGAACTTTATTAGAAATAAAACCTAAGTACATGGAATGTTGCATATAACCTCATTTATTCCCGAGTATTGGTGGTCGGATTTGGGCTGTAACGACCGCCAACAGTAACTACTTAGTAAAATTATCAAAGCGAATTAATAGAAAATTTATAATAAAAACTATCAAAGCAAATTAGTAGGAAATTAATAGAAAATTTGTTTTAGATCGAAAAGCTTTGATAGTTTTTTACAAAGTAGTTGCTCTCGTTATTTTTTATGAAATTTTAATATTAAACTAGATTTTAGGATTTTGTTTTATAATTTTTTAAGAAAAAATATATGCAAACCATTTTTTTTCAAAAGCACCATTTTACGTCCTTGTAATATCAACCAAACTCTGGATTATAAAACAACTAGTTTTCAGAGTTTAGGGACCACAAACATCCGGTTTGGAAGATGAGGGATGAGAATCAGAGTTAGGCAATAGTTTTTTCGTGTTGAGGCTGCATCAGTTCAGGAAAATCCGCCTACATTCCGCTTCCGAAGGGGTTAGAACTTGGGACCTCCTTACTGGGGGGCTCCTATATAGCGCGCGGAAGCTATATAAGCATGTTGGCTTTAAAGCCCACTAAAGACTAGAAAAAGTCCAACTAATCAGTCGTATTCATGCGCGCATCTCCCGCAGTACCAATTTCTTCCATTCCGTTGGAAACAGAAGTCGCGCACATGGCTGTATTTGAATATTTTGTTTTGTTCCGGCACGAAATTCTACTAGCTACCAACTGTTTTGATACCAGATTGAATACTTTTGTGAATTTAATTCAACATTTTAAAAATATTGATTCAACACTTAGAAAACTAATTCAACATTTTTCTAGAAAATATCGAAATAATATATTATAAATGTGAGACAACATGTGAAAAGTGTTGAAGTAGTACATTCCTAATGTTGACTAGATTTAATATTTATTCAAACCTAATAATTAACAATTTCGAAAAGCTATTTCAATAGTTCTTTCATAAAATGTTGAAACATTGTAACGAACATGTTGAACTAATTTAATACAAATATTGATTTTTTTTAAAAAGCTACAAAAAATATAAAATATATTTAAAATGGATCTTATTTTGTTGCATAAATTCTAACTAAGGCCGTGGTTCAAACGGATTCAAAAAAGGATTTACAGTTTGAGAGAAAAATGAATCCAAAGATCAAAATCTAAATAAACCATTCCCGTCGGATTCATGCATGCGACCAGCCGCGTGGGAACAATTGTCCATGTGCATCTCTTGACCATGGCCAGCTCACCCTTCTATGTCGATCCTGTTCGTTTATCCATTATATATGAATCTCAAACAACGGAAGCATATAGGTTTTCCGTCCTTACTGAGGCCAACCGGTCCCAGGCCCGTTCGCGAGTTAGGCAATAGTTGAGGATGCTAAATGGATCATTTTCGGGAACTTTTGCTGAAGGCGTAAACGGGCCAACCACACCACGGATTACATCACATACGTTAGCCCGGCCCATGTAGGGAGCCCAGACAGCCCACGCAGCAGACTACAACCCAACGACCCCGTTCATCTCTGACCTTGTCCATTCCCTTTTGCTCGCGCACGCGCTCCCTCCCTCCTTCCCTCCCTCGAGGCCTCGAACCGCACCGCCGGCGACTACCGGAAGGGAGGAACGCGACGACAGAGATGGCGCTCAACCGCGGGGTACGTGCAGGCCTTCGCCTCCTCGTCGCCGGCGCCGAGGCCACCTCCGCCCCTGGTAAGACCCGCTCACCCTCTGTCGCCTACCCGCGATCCGATCGGGGGTTCTCTCTGTCATCCGACTCGATTGCTTCGTTTCCCTCTTAGATCAGACGCGTTGGTCCCTGGGAGTAGTATCCTGTCCGTGAAGATTCCATTTCCCGTGGTGCGCGCGATTTGTGTGGCGAAGCTGCAAATGTTCGCTTAAAATCTGAGGGAACTATATGATTTATTTGCGAAGGGCGGATCCTAAAAGTAAAACTTACGGTGTCATAAGCTGAACCAATGCGGCCGCTGTAGTTAGCCTGCGTTTTGATCTGAACAAATGGGGAGCGCGTCCAAGGATGAGGATTGCGTGAACTAACGGAGTTTATGAACTCCTTTTCGACCTGCCACGGCGGTAAATGTTTGATTCCCCTGCATTGGTATAGGTTGCAATTAGTTTCAGTTCAGAATCGAACTGCTCGAGCTCTGCTGTTTCTTAGCTGCATTGTTGCACTGGAAGGTACCTGCATTGTGTCCTTTCCTCTTTCCTGTAAGCAAGGGTGGCAATTGCTACTGCCAAAATGAATGTCTTGTCTTGGATTTGTTCTCATGTCTACAGCCTGTATAATTATGCTTTGTTATTATTTTGTTATTCTCTTGCTTGTTGGTAATCAGTTGGTCATGTACTGTTGTAGGCAGGATTGGGTTCTTTTGCTAATGATTGTTTAGATCATTCTGTCATTCATATGAATTTGTTGGTTTGATTAGTAATCAGTTGATTTGGTGGGCCTGTACAAATCACAATCTCCATCTTAGGCCCTGCTGCATTGATTTGTCACCCGTTGATGTTTTAGTCATACATCACCAAATGCAAAAATCCAGAAAAAAAAAATAATACTACTTGCATATTAATGGTGTGTAGTGGTTATAGAAGGATGTAATTTGTATGGATGCAGATGTTGATCCTGATGACATGGAAAAGCAAATTACATCAAAATTGTAAAGAAATTCTTCACATGAAACTGTCATTTTTGCATCACTCTAAATGTACTATTCATCATCTACATTCTCATTTTTCTGTCAAAATGCCAACTTGCCATGCTATTGCGATTGTCTACCTTCTCCATGTAATTAATCTGTATTCTTCATCTGGCATTCAATGCCTAGCTGTATCGATCATATTATCTCTATGCAAATTCTCATGTTCAAAAATCTCTATCCAACCTGCATCACTATGTTAAACATATTGCATCATTACGTTAATTGGCTCAAAAGTTTCTTTTGTTCTGCACAACGTTATTAGAGTTGGCACTTGGCAAAGCAAACTTACAGCATGAGACAAATGCTCGTTTTAACTATTATACTCTTGACTCTTGAGTATCCATATTATCGAATTGAAAATGTTATCTAGTCTTCCCGTGTGATATAAGCTCCTGATGTTTTGCTTCTCTGACTCACACAGCATCTCGCGGATTTCATTCCACTGGAGTAAGGAGGATGGGAGCACACGCACACGATGAGCCATACTATGTCCACGCCAAGCACATGTACAACCTGCACAGGATGAAGCACCAGCAGCTTAAGGTGTCTCTCGCCGTGTTGGCTGCAGTGGGCACTGGTGTTGGAGTCCCTGTGTATGCAGTTGTTTTCCAGCAGAAGAAGACTGCCTCTGCGTAGTTTGAAATACCAAAAACAGCACGACTTAAAATACCTGTCCATGAGATTCCCATTTTTTCATAGCATTTTGAGAAGTTCAGGCTGGAGCTTCAGTTTTACTTGGCCGTTTCTCTATTTTTTCTTCCCACAGGTTTACTATTTGCTTATTGATTATGACGTAGGAACAGAATACTGTTAATAATACATTGGTCTGAACTTTTGCCATGATGTAGAAGTGACCGAAACCATATTGTAACACATTCTAATTTTTTCCCCCAGTTTCCCCATATCCTTAAATTAATCGAATGTTACATCTGCTGTTGTGGTCTGATTTGCTCTCTGAATTGTGTCATACTGCCCTGGATCCATTGAGTTGTAACTCACAGGCTCACGGCTGCCGCTGTTGGCTGAGAGTTGCTGCTCCATTGATGAGCTCTCAAATCTCAATTGTAGTTTCGGTGAAGAACGCTTGCGTAGAGGTTAGGACTTAGGAGTGCAGAAGATACAATTTTAGCTTGCAGGATGTTTGTTTTCTGTTGTGTTCACAATACCTTCGTGGACTCGTGGTGATGTTGGCTTAGCATTCTGTAGTGCCTAGTCGAATACCAGTGTAGCATCGTCCTCGAGTTTACGTCTTCTCCATGTGTTTGTGCTTTTTACTGGCCACGATGTTACGCCTTCTCCGACTAGAGGCGCCTACCTCGTGGCACAGTCAACTGGTGTGTTCTAGGCCTCAGCCCACACATGCCCGCAGCTCAGTTCGAAAGCGAGGCCATCCCACTCCACGTGCACCTCCGCTCAGGGAAGAGGCGGCGAGATCGAATCAAGCGGAGCGGAGCATACCCATGGCGCTGCTGCGGCGGCTGCTTCCCCTCCTCCTCATCTTCCTCTTCGTTCTGCGGCTGCAGAGCTGCGTGGCTAGCGACGGCGGCGGAGGGGAGCCCGCGGGGTTCGAGATTCCTCGGGACGGGAGCGTCCTGGAGCTGGATGATAGCAACTTCGAGGCAGCGGTGCGCGCCGCCGACTACCTCTTCGTCGACTTCTACGCTCCCTGGTGCGGCCACTGCAAGCGCCTCGCCCCGCAGGTAACCGATCCCCTCCCGGCGTGTCTGCTGCCTCCTACTCACTCTCACCTGCTTGCTCAGTGGATCACTAGCAAATCCAAACGGTGTCATCGGAATCTTCCGTGTTGATAGAAACTGTTAGTATTGCATTTCTGAGGTGTCTAAAATTCGAGCAGACTATGTAATTCGAAAAAAAAACGAGCAGACTAGAGCCAGGAAATGCAGAGCACCGGATGATGTTCCCTTCAAATAAACAAGTGATTAGGGGGCTAGACGGCATGGCCATGCTACCATATGAATTTACATGTGGGAATTGGGTCATACTAGTGCCAGTACATTCATATCATCATATTCCATTCCCTTGGTTGTCAAATTGCAACATCATTTTTCTTGTAATACCACTGCTCTCTTTCTGTGCTGTGGCCACATCGGTTGAAATTGAAGTGAAGAGACGAACATTTTTCTCGGTTGTCTTCTGCAGTTGGATGAAGCTGCTCCGGTGCTGGTTGGACTGAGCACGCCCATCATAATTGCTAAAGTTAATGCAGACAAGTACAAGAAGCTTGGGTCTAAATATGGAGTCGAGTAAGACACCTGCCTCACTTGAGTATTTCAGTTTCCAGACAGCCAAAGAGTTCCTTACCTTTGTGATTTCTGATGCAGTGGGTTCCCTACTTTGATGCTCTTTGACCATGGAGTACCATCTGAGTACACGGGTTCGAGAAAGGCTGATTTGCTCGTTCAGAACCTTAAGAAGCTGGTTGCACCTGATGTCTCTGTTCTCGATTCAGACTCCGCAATCAAAGGCTTTGTTGAGTCCGCCGGCACCAATTTTCCATTGTTTATCGGGTTTGGGTTGGATGAGTCATTGATTGCTGAATATGGAGCAAAATACAAGAAGAAAGCATGGTTTTCAACAGCAAAGGATTTCTCCGAGGATATGATGGTTCTGTATGATTTTGACAAGTTTCCGGCATTGGTTGCTGTCAACCTAAAATACAATGAGCAGAGTGTATTTTACGGACCATTTGAAGGTATGATTGAGATAACATCCTCCATTCCACTTGTTGATATGTGTGGTTCAAGGGAAAATTTCTTCATTGCCTATTATTTGTGGTATATTCTCTGATTTCTAATAATGTAAATGTGTCTTTCATTTGGTGTAGACTCCATATTCTGTACAAAGTAACAAAACATAGATACTTGTGTGTTTGTAGTGCATACTTTTTCCAGCTTGATGGTACATGTTAATAGTTGTTTTGGATGCAGGAACCTTTCTGGAAGATTTTGTAAGGAAATCCCTACTGCCTTTAACTGTGCCCACCAATAGAGAGACTGTAAAGCTATTGAAAGATGATGGGAGGAAAGTTGTTCTTACAATTTTGGATGATGAATTGGATGAAAATTCTCCACAGTTGATAAAAGTGTTGAGGTCTGCAGCCAATGCAAACCATGATTTAGTGTTTGGATATGTGGGGGTTAAGCAGTGGGAAGAATTCACTGAGACTTTTGATGTGAAGGGCTCTCAGCTGCCTAAGATTATTGTCTGGGACACAAAAGAAGAGTACGAATTGGTAAGTAAATTATTGTTTTTTCTTTCAATTAATTTTTCAATGATAATATATTCACCGCATATAGAAAATGTAATTCATGTTGCAATAAAAAATGTGTGTCTGTTCTTACACGTAGAAGGCATGCTACATTGTTATTTTTTTCTTCATTTACAACTTACAACCCAAATGCCCAGCCATATATAAATTTGGCATGTCAATCTTGCTTGTCTGTTTAGTTATGGAGATATGTGACTGGTTGAAATGCTTTTTTCTTTCAAGGTTGAGGGTTCAGATAGGCTCGAAGAAGGTGACTATGGATCTCAAGTTAGTCGTTTCCTTGAGGGATATAGGGCAGGAAGGACAATAAAGAAGAAAGTGGGCCGTGGCTCCCCAACGCTGCTCGGTCTCAATGCGATCTTCATTCTCATCTTCTTGGTTGCCATTCTCGTTGCCTTGATGTATTTTTCTGGGCAAGGCGAGGAGGAGCAGCGGCCAAGAAGGACCCATGAAGACTGAAAGAAGTGCAATGACTATCCTGGCAAGGTTAAATTCTCGGTAATGATCCTGCGAGGGTTATTTATCCTTGAGAGGTGGAAACAGCAGATGAGGAAACTTTCCTGATTTCCATTTAACATGTCTTGAGGAGGCTCAGTTTTTAGATGTTCCTGCAGAGTATGTGACCTCCCTGTATTTCTCTTGAGCCCTAGATGTTTCTGACTTGCACGGTTTTGGTCAAGTTACCATCCGTTTCAACCTATAATGCTCGGTTCCTGTAATTATTTGGCACTTATACGTACATGTACCTGTTGCATTTGACATGTTAATTAAGAGAGACGACTCTTGCTCTTCTGGAGATTGAACATGCTATATAAGCGGGAGCATATCTGTTACACGACTTCTGAATACGCAGGCCGCCGCGGTGCACGCATGCTATATAAGCAAGCACATGCTAATGCATACAACCCCTGATTGACTCATTTTCATTCCTTTTTTAGTGGAGGACAGGACACCTGGATTGACTCGATGATCGAGTCCCGGCAGACGGCGGAGGCCGTCGTGGCGGCGCTGAGGGCCGGAAACCTCGACGTCCGCACGGAGGGGTGGCGGCGGCTGCTGGCGGCGACGGGCCTGGGGAGCGAGGACGTGCGGCTAGTGGCTCGGGCCGTGGAGTCCGCGAGGCCTACACGACCCTGCCGTACTCGGCTCTGCCCGCGCTCATCGGCTTCCCGCTGTGCGTGGGCATCATGGTCGTCGTGCTCGGCGGCGTCCGCGGCAAAACCGCGGACGGGAGGAACATGTCCTTCCTTTGTGGCGGCGTCTTCCTGGCGATGGCGGCGGCACCGACTTGCTGGGTCGTGGTCCGGTGTTGGTGGGCAAAGAGGGCGGTGGCCGGGGTGGAGCCGATCCTTGTCACGGCGCTGCTCCCCGCTGGGTCTGGGTCCGTTCAGGGCATCCAAAAGTCTAGGATAGTTGACTTGAAGGATAGGGTACAGGCTATCCACGCTGCAGAACGCCAAACCGCCCTGGCGTACGCGATGGCATATGAAATCGCTGCAGCGGCGTGCGCTATGCCATCCGCAAGGCGAGCGGACAACGCCGCGTTTGCCAAATTCAAGCGCACCGTGGAGGAAGGAGGCGCGGAGGAGAGGGGAGGGGCCGGGCTCGAGGAGGGAAGGGACCAGAGCGGGGAAGGGACCTCGAGGCGGACCTGCCGCCTCCGATCGTGATGTGCGCCCCACCGCCGCTGGGCTTCTTCATCAGGGAGCCCCGCCGTCGGTGCTGCAGGCCCACCGGGGAAGGAGGACGAGCACCGCTGCCGCCCGCCGCCGTCGCCACCGAGAGAGAGCGGGGAGAGAGGGGCGCGATGGCCGCCCGCCGCCCCGTCGCCGCCGCTCCCGTTCCTCCTCGCCCTGCCACCGCTACCGCTCCTCCTCCTCCCGCCCGCCACCGTCCGCGACCTCCTCCTCTCTCGGCGCATCGCCGCCCGAGGACGCGCGCCGCCACGCAGGAGCCCCTGCCGCGCTGCCGCCAGGACGCCGATGTGAACGTGGAGGGAGGGGAAGGGGGTGTCAGTGGGGGAAGGGACGAGGGGGGAGGGGGCGGCTCGGGGAGGGGAGGGGAGGGCGTGAGGCAGCGCGGAGCTGGATGGCGCGGGGAGGAGAGCGGGGAGGGGAGCCAGGCGACACGGGCGGAGGGGCTGCGGGGGCGGCGCTAGCGGGTGGGGGCGGGATGGAGCGGCGGGGGGCGGAGCAGGCGGAGGCGCCGCGCGAGTGGAGGGGTTGCGGCGGTGACAGTGATGGGGAGAGAGAGAGAGGGGAGGTGGAGGCGACGAGGGGGAGAGAGAGAGGAGGCGGGGGAGAGATCGAGAGAGAGGGGAGGGGAGAGAGAAAGGGAAGAAAGAGAGAGGAGAGTGAAAACAATAAAATAATGGGTCCCACACAATGGTAGTTGATATGGAGTATGGGTACAGGGGATGACGAGTGCGGAAATACTGAGACTATACTAGAGAATCTTGATGACCAGACAGAATATTCTCTTTTAGGGGATGAAAATGGAGTACGTCAAGTACGGATAGCGTGAGAAAATTTAGGATGGTTTTCCTTAGGCTGACGGTGTCGGACCTTAGGACCGACAATCCACTTGGGGGGTACCCGAGTGGTTGATTTGTAGGCGAGGGATCGTCAAGCGAGTAGCTTAATGGTACACAGGAGACACTTATTTAGATAGGTTCGGGCTACCCGGAGGTATAATAACCTACGCCCTGTGTCGGTGTTTGTGTTTGTATTGCTGGAACTCGGACAAGCTTCAGGAAGCGAGGACGAGCGAAGGGTTACACGATGGCGTACCCTCATGGGGTTGCCCTAGGCCCCTTATATAGGATGACGGACTAGGGCTTACAGGTCGGTTTGACTCTAAACCTACTAGATTACAACAAGGATTCTTATCCGAGTTGGTTATAACAAGATATCCCGAGATATCCGGCCGCACCGTCGGCCGTGTCTTCACCAAGCTTGTCCGCCAAGTCGGGGATCCCTCGTGGGCCGCCTAGGGGTCGGCCTACAACCTTGTTAGTCATGGGCCCAGGTCCGCGCAGTCTCCTCTGACAGTGGGCCTAGTGGTACCCATATCCCACGAGCCCCCGAGCAACGTACATGCGCGTGTCGAACTGTTGATGAAGAAACGAGGCCAATGTAGTCGGCTGAAGGTGCTTCGACACATGGTCGGCACAAGGGTGGGCGGTGCTCCAAAAAAGAAGAGTACCCCAACACGACGCCGAGTCCCTTCGAGGTGGTCGACCAGTTCTCATGAGGACTGAATACAGGGCGACGATCAGGAGCACTGTATGTACAGTTGCTCCCGAGCGTTGGGTTTGTTAGTATAAGTGAGCCAAGGCTCAAAAAGTGATCGGCCAACCTCTTGCCCAAGGGTTGGTGGAAGCATGCTGCCACCACAAGGAGCCAAAACAAAAAGGGTTTTCACATTTCAGAAATATACCATCGGTGTGTCACCAATAGATGGGGACCACCACAGTCACTGACAATGGAATTTTTCAAAAGTTTGCAAATTTTAATGGCACGGTTGAAATTTTCCCAAACAAAAAAGGAAGTCGGATAACATGTTGTCGGGAAAAGTAGGTGCCTTCGCCTCGGGAAAGGCCAAAACATTCAGCGCCCCTGAATCAATAGGTGCTTGACGACAATGCAGAAAAGCCGCTTACCAGGCATGCCTGGTCAAAAGTGCAATCAATGACTGCACAGAAAAAACACAATGCGCATGCGCATATATACCCCGGCTGCTAGCGGGTCACGAGCGAACAGTAGCTAGCCCGCCGCACCTATAAATAGACGCCTCTGCATGGTTTACCAGAACAACACACTTGAAGTCGCCAGCATGTGATATCCCAAAATTCATCCTCCTGATGTGTTCTTGAGTGGGAACGAAGCAGCCACAGCGATGCGCAGAAACGCGCGCCACTGATGCCAGAAGAAAGCTAGCGAGCGGCGAAGCAGATGCTGGGCGAGAGCAGCGGAGGATGAAGCTCAACGTCGCTGAGATGGGGGTCGACTTCGCTAGGTAGCTAGCGAATAACGCCGCCCAGGGTCAAATTTCTGCGCCGAGGGTAACTCAAATGCCGCCCTCTTCCAGCAATGTAGCCGCACATGGTTCTTCAGTTGGTGTGATGCCACATAAAGCCAGCGAGAGGTCCGTGCAGACTAGACTGGTTTCGCTTGGGCTAAAAACCTTACTGTAGTGACCTGTGTACTGCCAAATAGGCAGTTTATGTCTTTGTATTTGCAAATAACCCATAATTTTTATCTTGTAAACCCACCAAGTTTGAATATGAACATGTCCACTTGCAAGAGAAAACTAGGCGACCGACCCTTCTCAGGAGAAAAGAGTCAGCATGGTGCCGAGAACACGCCGCGTTTCGTCCCAGCACCCAGCTCCCGAGCATGCGGAGGGTCTGGCATGGCCTTGAAGGCGCGCCGAGTCCGTGTCAAGCGCCCAGACCCTAAGCACGCGAGGTGTCTGGCCCAGTCCCTTTGGACGCGCCGAGTCTGTGTCGTGCGCCCAGCCCCCGAGCATGCGAGGTGTCTGTCCTGGTCCCTTTGGATGCGCCGAATCTGTGTCGAGCGCCCAGCGCCCGAGCATGCGAGGTGTCTGGCCTGGTCCTTTTGGACGTGCTGACTTTCTGACGAGCGCCCAGCCCCTGAGCATGCGAGGTGTCTGGCCTGGTCCCTTTGGACGCGCCAAGTCCGTGTCGAGCGCCCAGCCCCCGAGCATGCGAGGTGTCTGGCCTAGTCCCTTTGGACACGCCGAGTCTGTTTCGAGCGCCCAGCACCCGAGCATGCGAGGTGTCTGGTCAGGTCCCTTTGGACGCACCGAGTCCGTGTCGAGCGTCCAGCCCCCGAGCATGCGAGGTGTCTGGCCTGGTCCTTTTGGACGCGCCGAATCTATGTCGAGCGCCCAGCCCCCGAGCATGCGAGGTGTCTGGCCTGGTCCTTTTGGACGCACTGAATCCTTTGAGAAAGGAAGCTTATCCCGCCCGCCAATTTCAGATGCAACGGATTGTGGATTGCCGATCCCGCGGATTCTGTCCGTCAGTTTCGAAGCCGTTAGGGTAGACATCCGTCGCCTTATAAGTATGCCGCGGCGGCGCCGTCATCGTCATCTTCCTCATCGCGCCGCACCCTTCGCATTCCGCACAATAGCCGTTGCTTTTCGCCCGCCATTGCGCCAAAGTGAGCTTTACGTCGTCCCATTGGGAAGATAGATCGTGCCTCACGGGTTCAGCTGCGCACCCCTACCTACATTCATCCGTCCAATCGCCGCCTCCAGGCTTGATCCATGGCCACCGAATCCGCTTATGCCACCGCACTGCTGGTGCCGGAGCAGGAGTCCAGCTGGGGGGAAGTCGTGCATGACCGAGGTGAGGCTCGAGGCCATGGCGAGGCACGACGTGCTACCACCGAAGAATGGTGACGCGTGGGGGGTGCCGGACAAGGAGAAGCAGCAGTTCGAGAACACCGGCAAGGTCGTCTGCTTCGCCCACTTCGTCGAGCGTGAGTTCGGGGTGCCGACTGGTGATTTCTTCTGCGGGCTTCTTCACTACTACGGTATGCAACTCTCACATCTTAATCCCAATGGAATCCTGGACATTGCTTTCTTCATTTATCTATGCAAGGCCTATTTGGGGGTTGCTCCCCATTTCAATCTGTGGAGGCACTTGTACCGAGTCAAGGCGATTGGCTCGGGCAAGCGTTGTGACGGTCCGACCTGGATCACTGGCGGGGCAGGGATCATGCTTCGGGTTGGAATGGCGAAGATGTACTTCGATGTGGAGCTGAACGACTGCAGCAAGAGATGGCGCGAACATTGGTTCTACATGAGAGACCATCCGCCAATGCTATCAGGGAGGTCAGGTTTTCCTCTAGTGGAGCTTGATTCCTGGAGGGAGGCGCCAAGGGGAGAGGACTTGGAGAAGGTGGAGGAGCTTTTGGCCAAGATTGATGTGTTGAAGTTGGCCGGACTCACAACCCTGACCGTGATAATTTCATTCATCGCCCCAGCAATTCAACCCATCAAGGAGTGTGTGCACCCGGCGTACGAGTTCTCTGGTTAGAATGACCTGACTTTGGAGCATAACAGGATTGTGGATCAGGGCGAGTCAGCAGCATCGTGAAGGGCGACATTTCCAACAGGGGTACTCCACACCCTTTCCATCTTATGTATCTTCAAGACCCGGTGCGTAACGAGCTACCTAGTGCTTGTGATCTGTTTTTCTTAGATGTTGAGTTTTTGCACATTATTGTTTGATCTTTCCGTCTTGAACTTTTGTGTGCGTAGGAGGAAACCAATCGCTTCTTCGGCCTAGCTCATTTGCCTGCCGATTCCGTTCGGCGGGAGAAGGTGATGACCTTGGAGGAGGCGCAGGCCGACCCCTTACGGTTTGAGTCTGAGACATGGGTGTCGGGTGAGTTCGGTTCGTCACCGAGTAGCGAAGGAGCTGCTGGGGCGCCAAGTCGAGCCGCCGGACCCACGGGGAGGACCCGAGCTGCCGTGTGCAAGTTGTCTAAGTCTCGGGCAGAGCCCAACACGCAGAAGAGGTCCGCCAAGCCCCGGACGCAGAGTCCGGTTGACGCGAACGCAAAGAGGCAACGTGCAGAGACGCCGCCGATGGCCAACGAGGAGGCTGGTTCTTCTGCTGGTGCCTTGGAGGGGAACCTTCCCCAACAAGGCTCGCGGGAGGCGATGCCTTCGTCTACCGCCCCAAAGGCAATTATGCCTATCCAGGCCTGTCTTCTCAATCCGCTGGGCATGAGTGCCTAGAGGCCGGCCAGAAGCAACATGTGCGTTTGGTTATGCATGTTGTTGTTGTTGATGCCATCCACATTGTGTCTTTGGATCCTTTTCATTGCTAACGTCTGCTCACTTCCGCAGGCCGTTGAGCAAGAGTCCCAGGCTACGGCAATCAGAGTCGGCGAGGTCTCGCTCGGTCGAGGACTCGGCGCTGGGGGAGGTGTCGAAGCCGAGCACCATGGGCGCGGGTTCCTCACCAGAACATATTTTGGTGTTGGCAGAGGACCCGCCCATCGGGGTTGTCATTGTGCCAAGTACGGCTCCCACTCAGGCCGTTATCCGCGCAGCGAGTGCTCGAGAGGTGCCAAGTACTAGAGTCCCGCCTGCTGGTGCCAACACGCTGACAAACGAGATGCTTCAAAGGGACTCGGC
This sequence comes from Echinochloa phyllopogon, assembly GCA_033239725.1. Classification (NCBI taxonomy): domain Eukaryota; kingdom Viridiplantae; phylum Streptophyta; class Magnoliopsida; order Poales; family Poaceae; genus Echinochloa; species Echinochloa phyllopogon. Next base: position 40,870,716 of record BTCW01000010.1, on the reverse strand, counting down.
CGGGAAGGGTGACAACGAGGACTTGTCGGATCTGGTGGATACCGCTCTCCCCGACTTCGGGCAGCAGGTAGAGCTGGGTGCTGAGGGGAGTGGAGGTCGGAGTCGTGCCGAGCAATTTGAGTACTCGTACGACGACGATCGTGAAGCCATCAACAGGATGCACGATGCCATGAATGTTATTGACAAAAGCCTTGAGGTATGTGTGGTAATCTCATCGTAACTTCTGTGTTAACTGAATCTTGATGCCGAGTGCTACTCATTGTTGTTGCAGATTCTGCTGGCGAATGCTCGTGAGCGCACCAGAATGGTGAAGGTGGTAGAGGAGCAACACAAGGAACTCCTGGAGCTGCGGGCGCATGTCCGCGCGGTAGCCACTGTGGCCAAGCAGTTCACTTCCTAGAAGGAGGCGGATATGGAGAAGATCGCGGAGCTCAACCGGGACCTTGTCGCTCGGCTGGCGGAACTGACCACTAGTAAGTTGATCTCCACTCTGTCTTGAGTATATGTCGAGTTCTTGAATCCTTCAAAATCATGTTTTGGTCATGTGTAGATGCTGAAAGGAGAAGAAGGCACTGGAGGACTAGGTGGCGGTCCTGGAAGCTGAAGTGAAGAAGCAGGCCGCCGAGCGCAAGCAGGCTGTTGCCAACCACCAGCGCGCTTTGCAATGTGAGCCTAAGCCCGTGAGGCGCCATCTCTGCTACCCCATTTGTGTATATCATGACACCATAACACTTGATTATGGGTGGACATCGTGTGTAGGTCATGCCAGCGAATGGAAAGTATGGGAAGAGAAGCTGGAGCTCACGCTGAAAGAGAAAGAGGACATTGGCCGGGCATTCAGCTGGGGCAAAGGGCTCCCACGAGGCCGCTTTGCAGGGTAGGTTTGCTTTCTTGATCCTTTGGTTCTGCCACATGTGGCTGGCAAGAGATAGGTGCTTAGTGCCGAGCTGTTCTGATCATGCAGAGTTCGTCCAAAAATACAAGGCCTTGGACAAAGCAGCGCGGTCCGCCTGCGATATCATCAACTAGGTGGAAGCCGATGCTCCTGCCCGGTTGCTGGAGGAGGCTTCGGGCGGCACCTGGCCAAGCCCGAGCGGCAATGAAGACTGGAGTCGCGATGGTGGCGGGGGACTTGCTGGTGATCTTGAAGACCCACTATCCCGATCTCCAGCTGGATTGCATTGGGGAGGGTTTCAACTGCGCATATAGCGATGAAGAGTTCGAGGCGATCACGACGTCTTTTGCGGGCTTGGTAGAGCAGCTCACCAACAGCATTTACCTAGAAGAAGAAGATAATAGTCAGTAGTCCTGTGGAAGAAACAATGCTTTAAGTACTTATCGTAATAAGTGTATCAATTTTGCATCTCTTTAATTGGTTTTAGTTGATATATCAACCCTTAACACCTTGCTATAGTCATGACAATGCTTGAGCGCTCGACCGGGAAGGTGGCTGGAGCTCGCATGGAGGCAGCACGCCTACATGCTATGATGCTCTCATGGAGACTTAGTCGTAGGTAGGACACCGAGCTAGGTAATTTTGCACGTGTTTAGACTTGCCAGCTATTGCTTACATGAGCATTTTCGTATGGGCGAACACATGGTTGCCAGGATTTAAGTAATTTCAATTTGCAAAATAAATCATCATAAGTAATTTGGAGGTGCAATATACTTTTATTGAATATTAACAAGAGAGTAGAGGTACATAGCTGGTGTTGAGGACTAAGGATAGAACTTAGTAAGGTGCAGGATGTTCCAAATGTTTGGAACTGGATCGCCATTGGCCCACTCTAGGCGGTATGTTCCTGGTGAAATGACCTCTTTAACGATGAAGGGGCCTTACCAAGGAGCCGACAACTTGTGTTGGTCCTTTGCAGTCATGACTCGGCGCAATGCGAGGTCGCCCACATTTAGCGAGCGTTCCCTGACGTTCTAGTCGTGATACCGGTGAATCTGCTGCTCATGGCGTGCATGTTGGGTCAAGGCACGAAGCCTGTGCTCTTCTAGGGCGTCGATGTCCTCCTACTGACTTGATTCGGCCTCACCTTCCTCGTAGAACTGGATGCGCGGAGCACCGTGGGCCAGGTCAGCATGTAGGACAGCTTCCGATCCGTAGATGTCACACCCGGATTTTCACAAAAACCTGGATGTGGCCATATGTGTGCCCAGGAAGTCAAAGTACACATATAGCGAACAAATATGATAAACAGAGAACATATGCTTGAATAAATTATTCATTAAATAAAGTTTTACAGCAGAGTGCTTCATAAATAAACTAACCAATAACAGCGGAAGACTAATAAACTCTCAAACTAATGGAGCCGCAATCCACAGGGACTCTGACTGGGAGACCATAGCTCAGTAGTACGGTAAATCTTCAGGAAACTCAGCAGCAGACTCGTGCACAACCCAATCTGTTTACCCATCCAGGATTTTGTTCAATAAATGACAAGTGTAAGTAAACAATTACTTAGCAAGTATAGCACGGGTATGAAGGCTCAAAATAAGGCTAGACACAGCTTAACTGCATTAGCATTCTTAGTTGGTTCATTTTAACATTAACCAAATTACTACAAGTGGATAAAACCCAGTTGCAACCCAATTAATAAAGTATAAGTGACATTAAACATAATTAAACATCATATTCTAATAAAAAAGGATCCAGGCCGCTCGTGACCCTGAGCAAGGCTATCATGATAGATTTACACTCTGCAGAGGTTTCTCCCTTTATCCATCAGTCGCGTAAAAGTTCAAAAGAACTTTGCACCCAACCACGCACATCAATACTTCCGAGGTATGACTGCATAGGGACGCTACGAGGTATTTCACAAGACACCCTAACAAGACAGTGGCCGCTAGGGTACAATAAGGTGGTGAGACTCTAGGCACCGAGATTGATTGACCCTCAGGGCGCAACGTGAGGGGGTCAATGGCGTCCGAAGCACGAGCAACTCATGCCAACAACAAAAATAAAGAGCGCAACATGTGGAGCTCGCGTACCACAGGGGCTCCCAACACGGGACTGTGCCTAACGAGACATAGCCGACGGGGCTACCGTCCTCGGTGGAATCAAGAAACACCTCGCGCCTTACTTCCCATAACACCGTCGGCCCCATCGGTAACCACTATCAAGCTAGAGCCGTACAAGCTATTTGACCAAGACCAGAGCCACAATAGTTCTAGCGGTGGCGATAGGCTCCTGTGTTGCCGCTCTAAGAACCGGACCTTAAGGAGAGACACTAGAGCAAAGCACACAGCGCATGCTCTAGTTCCCTAAACCATGTTGTTAAAAAGCAAGTTTTATCATTAATATTGAAGTGAACCATTATGTCAAAATTAACAATTAAATAATAGTGACAGTAGCTGCGTATAGCAAAGATTCTACCCATATGCAATATTCCCAAGGTAACAAGGACAAGATAATCAAAGGCTAGGTACAACCTTAATGGTACATCAAATTAGACACATGCAAGTATGAAATAATTTAATACATAGTGGGTAGGTAGCAAGGATTGTCCGTGCTATAACTTGCCTTCCTCAAAAGGCTGTTGCTGCGAGTCCTGCTCCGGAAAGTCCTCACCGAACTCGAACTCCAAAGCGAACGGCTCACCGACTGGACACGAATCACTACACAAGCATCCACACAAGCCAGTACATGCAAACAAATATAATTTTATTAGAACAATACACCAAACATAGAAACAGTACAGATAAAGGTTCTAGAAATATTCTACGCTTCACTACGAATACATGAGCGCAAGAATCGCTGAAAACGGAGCAACGATTGAAAAGCTACCGTTATCGGAAGATTTGGATAAAGAAAACAAAAGACTATACGCTTGACAAATTTTAATTAAATAACTTGTATAAAGGATAATTCAGCGGAGTATTTTATGTTGGAATTAATCCAATTCAATATTTGATTATGAAACTCGGGGTGAACCTCTAAGTTGCTTTTAATTAAAAAGTTGAGTTAATAATTTATTAGGTCAGTTAACATTAGGTTACCAAAACTGAGATATAACCTAGTTATCTTTTATTTATATAATTAATTGAATAAATATTAACCAAATTAATATTATCATGAAAACCGGGTATGAACCTTAATTAGATTTTAATTAGGAAAATATATTTAGATAACCTTTAGTCAAAATTAATATTAAATAAAATTCAGAAACACATGACATAGTATATATGAGTACTAACGCATAGTTGAAGTTGATACGAAGCTAACACGATAAGAACGGGTCGAATCGGAGTTAAAACGTGAAATCTATGGCTAAAACAAGGTTGCAGAGACCTATGCATAATTAACCGTAAATTTCAGGGGTTAGCAAAGAAGATTGCAAAGACTCAGTGAATAGTGGCTGAGAATATAGGAAAACTTCGGGGTTAGCTCTGTAAAAATGGCTGGGTTGGGTCTGGTTGGGAGGGCCTAATGGATCTAGGGGATTTCCTGCAAAAGTCGCAAGACATAAACGATTTTAGGGTTTATGCAAATCTTCAGGGGCCTAGATGCAAAAGCATCGTCTTCTTCCCCGAGAGAGCTCAGGGGACTCCTCACCGGTGCTCCGGGCGGCTTAGCTCACCGGCGCTCCTACGGCCTAGGGCCCCGGCGAAGTGGCGCAGCGTGGGGACCCTGTGGAGGCGCTCACCGACGACGTGGGCAGCCGGACTTGCGCCCGTGACGGAGACAAGGGCCGGTGATGAACCTTCACGGGGGTGGAGGTGTTCCAGTGGGCCTCTGGTGAAGTGGACGAGCTGGGAAGCTTCGTCCGGGCGAGGGGGTGCTTGGGGTGGCCTTGGATTGGCCCGGCGACGAGCGGAAGCGGCGGGGCGACGACAATGGCGGTGGCGGCTCTCGACGGTGGTGCTCGGGCGAGGAGGAGGCACTGTGGGGGCGGTGGTGCTGGTGCTGAGGAATGGCGGGGGCGGCCTCCTTAAATGGAGATGGGGGAGGCGTTGCGGGGCTCGGGGAGCGGGGTGGCGCAAACGCCCAGGTCGGGCGCGCACGCCGAGGAGGCGACGGTGACTGCGGGGCGGGGCTACGTGCGCCACGCGGGGCTGCGTCGCGGGCCGAGCGAGGAGGGGCGGAGCGGCTGGGCCGGCACGATGTTGTGCCGAGCGGGGGAAGGGGCGGAGCGGGCCAGGGCAGCGCGCGGCTGGGTCGGCTCGGCGAGCGGGCGAAGCCCAAGTGGGGGAAGGGGCGCGTAGGGCCGAGTTGGGCCAAGGGAAGGGAGGAGAGAGTGGTTGGGCTGGCTCGGGCAGGGATCAGGAGCGGCCTGGGGAGAAAGTTGGAGGTGCAGAAGTGGACTAAGGCTAGAACAACTTTTCTAGAGGTCCAAACAAAGCAATTCAAGCTCGAATTTAAAATAGATTTAAATTCGTATTTGAACTGCCAGCAAACAAAACTCAATGCAGCAGCATGAATGCAACAAAAATGTTTCTACAACTTATATTGGATTTTAATATTCATAAATAATTCTTTTAACCTATATTAATTATGAAAAATTTAAATAAAAGCCAATAAATTACTAAAATTTTTAAATATGCTAGTTTTGGGTGTTATAGTAGACCAGAAAGAAAGGGGTGTATCCCATAGCTCGGCTCTTCTGGGTGCGTAGGCCCCATACCACATCTGGTACTTCTTTTGCCTAGCGACCCGCGCGCGTGGGTTGAGTGCGTGTTGGCACTTCTTACAATCCATTATCAGGATTGTGAATCCAGGTACTGGGGTAAGTTGTGTTTCAGTGGTTTTTCTTATGGCTCTGTAAAATATATAAATATTCTGCAAGCGCACAGAATTACCGTTGTAGCACTTCACCAGGGAGTAATCCGAGGTATCATAATTTATATTTCCGCAGGGAAGCTTTGGCAAGATTACTAGCAAACAGATATTCGAGACTATCAGAGAAGGGTACACTACTAGCTAGACAGGGGATAAACAGTATTGGATATGAGTGGTTATACCGTGACACGCAGCTCAAGGGTGGCTCGGATAGGAAAGAGATGGAATAGATAGTTGGGAGGACAACGAGAAGAGATAAAGATGCAACTAGAATAAAGTAGAAGCAGACTATCAATGACAAGGGCAAAGTGATAAAGATAACTATATTGATAACTCAAAGTCTTATAAAAGGAAAAGGAAAAGATACAAGAGCTTATACCAGATCTTCTGAAGATGACTCTGGAACCTCCGAGGCACAGCTCGACTCAACTCTAACTCCCAACTAAACTATCCTAACTCTACTTTGTTGACGTGGGTTGGCTTTTGGTGATGGTCTTCATCTTCATCTGGCCTAGGATGAGGTGGCGGTCGCCCACGTGTAATGCATCGTCATCTGCTTGGTCATTGTTGACGTGGACGACTCCCGATGTTGTGCACGGCTAAGGGGGTAACCGACCAAATGGAGTCGTTCGGCCAAATCGGTCAATTCCGACAACTATAGCACGTATTTCTCGTTGTTGTACCTGCACAAGTGTAACTCACTAAAACTCATGGAACTCTATTAGAAATAAACCTAAGTACATGGAATGTCACATATATCCTCTTTTATTCCCGAGTATTGATGATCGAAAACGTGCCATAACGACAGCCAACAAGTTCCCCCAAGCTTAGACCTTTGCTCGTCCTCGAGCAAAGATAAAGACTTAGGCTCGGTGGATCAGGAGTTGCAACAATGTCAATTTTCTTGCAGGTAACTTTATAAACAACTAGTACTTGAAAATACTCAATCATTGGCAAAGTTTAACTCACCATTTTACCTTTGGGGCTTATAGCAATATCCTTGTCTTAGGCGGTTGAAAGGTTGAACAGCTTAACTTAGTTTTTTATTCCACTCCTACTCTTTTCAGGGTTCCATCTCGGAGTTTCCACAATTTTCAAAAATTTAAATTTGTTTCTCAATTGGTACACTCGATCGCTCAAGTGGTGTTTGTATCCTCACCAAAGGCTTGTGCCTTCTTTCATCCTAAAATTTAACAAAGCTTATTGTGTGGCTCAGGGACAAAGGATAAAGGCCTACTTGCATCTTATATTTTGCTAAGTCAAAGACTGGATCTTTGGGGAACCAAATCATACCTTTAGATCGAGAAGTGCAAGTGTGTGGAATATGTGGAGTGGAATGTGGAATGTGGTGGAACTCCTTGGGATGATTCTTCCTCGCCTTGACTTATTTTCGAGAATATGGGCTATCTATTTTTTGCTCATATTTTTGCCATGCTCTTTGGCATGCTTTTCTTTTTCTCTTTCTTTTTGCCATGCTCTTTGGCATGCTTTTCTTTTTGCATAGCCCATGTCTCTATTCAATGATATTTGGAGAGGAGATCGTAGAACATGGAGTATTTATTTTGTGGATGGATGATGGCAATATTTGCTAACTCCTGGTGTAGGAATTGTAAGTGAGTGTGGTGTGTACGTGAATCTCGATCTTAGAAGCATGAAGGTTTCACCCAAAGGTCACAACAATTTGACAAAGCTCACTAAGACAACAAGCAGCATATGAGTAGTAATTTTTTACTAAGCTTAGCATATGACTTTGGTAGGTACTTTCACCAATGAGGAACTTTATTTTATTTTTGAAAGCAAAAGACATCCGAGATATTCACCGTACTAAGAGCAAAAGCAAGAACTCAACCAAATCTCACTATATCATTCCTCACAACAACTTAGACTTGGAATAAAGCATGTGCTCCCACAAGGTTTTCAGGTTCATTTTACTCATGCCAAATAACTCAAGTACTATAAATCAACTAGTTGAAAACAAGGAACTTGCAAAATTAATGACAGAGCAACTATTCATTATTTTCAAGGTGAGAGGCATATGATTCATTCCATGCATAGTTGGGAGTTATTTTATTCAAGGGAAATATTTTTTGGTGTTTTTGTTTTAAGATGGAATAAAATAGAAAGGGAAATGGCAAATGCAAGATCAAAGTGTTGAAGGGACATCGAACATACCTGATGGGGGTCCTCCCCCAAGCTTAGATTCTTCACTGGTAGGGCCGAAACTTCGAAAAGTATCCTGACAGTTGATCCGTCTGTTGTTGGACGTCGTACCGTAGAGAGTCCAGCACGCTGCTATTCTCTTGGTGATACTGAGAATGGCGTGCCAGGGTGTCTTCAATGCTCCGTGTACGGTCGTCGAGGAGGTCGACTCGGTCGGAGATGTAAGACAACTCTCGACCGATGTCATAGCCACTGCGTGCAACGAATCGTGTGGACTGAGGGTGCCCAGGGAAGTATGGTCGGGAGGCACTGTCATACCCTCCTCTATACCATCCCTGGGAGTACTCTGAGTCCGTACTCGAAGCATTGTCCCAGTAGCCTGAGGCGAAGTAGTCCGGGTCCTGGGGTTGTCTAGAGCCTCCTGCTCCAGACGTCCCAGAACCTCCGTATGCATCGTAAGCTGCCTCGAATGCAGACGTGTGTCGATGTGGCTGCGTCGGTGAAGTTTCTGGTTCTTGAGCGGTGAAAAGCCCGGCGTCACGCCTGTCTTGCATCCGGGTAAATGCACCCTCTCCTGCGCCACTGTGCCGAGCCGGATCTCTCCGAGGAGGAGAGTCATCCGCCTCGGTACTCAACCGGAGTGTTAATTTCTTAGCTGTATACAACCTCAGTCCTGCACAAGGCAAGGGCACCTCGGTCGTATAACCGCGATAGATCATAACCAGCGTTGCATCGGGCGCCCGTCGTATCATGTGACCTTGCACAAAGTGCTCAGCATCCACGACGGGTTGCGCTGTCTCTAAGTATGCAAGTTGGGCGCCCTCCAGAACGACCAACTGGTTAGCAAGGCGGGTGACTAGAGAAGTCACCGCCACGCTACCCACGCGAGAGTGATGAGACATCCAATGGGCAACCAAATCTTTTACCAGAGAAACAGCAACTCGTTTAACCATGGCGTATAAGAACCGTAACTCGACTATATTAACGGGACGCAAATCAGAACGTGGAAACACCGTCATAGCCATTCACCGATGCATGAAACGTAAGGTGGGGTTATGAATATTGTTAGTGCGTGGTGCAGAACAATTGGTGCTTCCCGAAATCTTTTTCCAGAACCCGTCCCGACTGAAACTTTTCAAAGTTTTGGCAGGCTCCAAAGAACAATGACTAGCAAAACACAGAGCCGTACTCAAATCCCTCCAAGAGTAGGAATACTCTTGGTTGAAAAATCGAAAGCAAACACCCTCCTGTCTAGATGTGAGAGTCAAAAGAAATTCGAGGGTGAGGAGATACGAACCTTGTTCGTCGAAACGCCAGAAGTTGCCCTAGCCAACAGCTTCGAAGACTTCTGGGAACTCTTCGTCCATACCCGTTCTTATGAGCAGGTCCTGCTCGTAGACACGGGTATGCTCAAACTCCTTCATGCGTAGCATGTTGAAGACGTTCCGCTCCCGGTTCGTCCGGAGAATGATGTCACTCTCGTTCAGGAGCTGCCGGGTTGGGTGCGAGGCGAAGCTTCTCCCCAAGTCGGCTGCCCCTGACTCGTCTACATCCATCCGGCTTGAACCGCGGGACGGGGCTGGGGAGCTCCCAGCATCGTCCGAGCGTTTTCTCAGCCGGGCGGAGCGACGGAACGCGGAGAAGAGCTTTGACATGCTTCCCGCAAAAGGTTAGCGCAACGACTACCCGAAGGACTAAATATATGGGGTTAGCACAAGTAAATCAAGTCGTTCGAGAGAGTTAGTCATTCTTGCGGGGATGAAAACCTTCACAAAAGATTAGTCATTCTTGTGGGTGTCGGAAACCACCACAAACACGTTCAAGTTTCAGCACAAAGATCGAACAACGGCAAAATATTTTTTGGGATTTTTCACCAATGCAAGTGAACCAACTTGAGCAAGAACTAAAGAAGAACTTGAGCAAGAACTTGAGCAAGGAACTTGAGAGAGAGAGAGAGAGAGAGCTTTTGGTGGAAATTTTTTTCAGAGTTGGATGGGGTGAAGAAGCTAGCAAGCAGGGGGTGGTATTTATAGGCAAGAGAGAGAGCTGGGGCTCATTCGGCCGAATGGCCTGGTTCGCCCGAACCAGGCCAATTCGCCCGAATGCCCCATGTGGGTGTTCTCTTTCTTGCCTCCCACCAGCACTAAAAATTTGCCTAGGTCCAACACTAGGGCATGGGCACTTTGGTGGTTTTTGTAGGTGAGATGCAAAATTGACATGACCAAAGTGGAAGTTAGTGGAGTCACCCCCATGCTGCCATGTTTTGTGATAATTGGTGAGTGTGCAGCCATGTTGAGCGGGGTAGACATGTTTTGTGCTGGTTGGTGATGATGGTAAATAAATGGAGATGTTCTAGAAGGGGTAAAAGTGATGAGAATTACGTTTTACATCCCTTGTAAATAAATTTCAGCACGTTGTCCATTTATTTTTATCATGCTTGCATTTTTTTCTACTCTATTTCAAATTAATTACACAAGTGGTTCATTTATTTTGGAAAAGGAAACATGGAAATGCAATGATGGAAAATAAAATTTTGGAAGGGAAACATGAGACACATACCGGATTTCCTCGTGGCGAGAGCTCGTGTTTAAAGTCCGTGAGCGGGACTCCTCCTGTCTTCAGTTGATTTTGTCATCGTCCGATCCCGGAGTGAGTGGTTCGGGCGATGCAACCTTCTTCCGCCACATCTTCTTACTCTTCTTCTGTGTCGGTGGCGGTGGGATCGGTTCGTCTGGAGAATTCCAGAGGGCTTGGTCTTCTTCGTATTTCTTTACGAGAAGATCCATCTATTCTTCTTGCATTGGTGCTATCGGCTCATTCCGTTTGAACTGCTTGCCACCGAGTATTTCCAGCTCTCCATTGATGAGTACCTTCAGGAAACACTCGGCGCTCTTCTGCTCCAGTGTGAGAGGCTTTGTCTTCTTCTCTTCCCGTGGTTGAAATTTGAAGTATATCAATCTTCCGTCGATACGAAACGAGATTTCTCTCGTATCCATATCGATTTTAGCACGGGCGGTGTTCAAGAATGGCCGGCCCAACACAAGGGGAAATGAATAATCGTTCCTCGTGTCAAGGATGACAAAGTCCGTAGGGACATAACGTCCCCAAACGCGGACCGGTACATTCTCAATCACCCCCTCAGGATAGGGGATCGTTGAGTCTGCAAGTTGTACCTGGGCATTTGTAGATGACAAAGTAGGGTAGTGTAATTTATTAAATAATACCTTGGACATGATGTTTATGCGGCCCCCCAGATCACAAAGAGCATCATCAATGCGACGATTCCAGATCGTGCACTGAATGATGGGTACTCCGGGATCTTCCTTCCTCTCTGGAGAGGTCTTCGTGATTGCTCTCTTAGCAGCTCTTGGTAGGTAGGTCCATCTTGGTATTTGTACTTGGATGTGCGCCATCTTACCTGCATGATTAGTATGGAACGTACTATGAGACACCTTACCTTGTCTCGTAGTAACAACATTTACTTTTTGATGGAAGGTTCAGGTTGCCCCGGAATCTTCCCCGATCCAGTGACAGGAACAGCTGCAGCTAACTGAGCAATTTGGGTTTCTATCATTTTATTGAAACTCAGTTGGCTTTCATAGCAGAAGCAAAGGAATCCAGCCTAGAGTCTATGCTTTCTAGGATTTTATCGTTAGCAGCCAGCCTTTTATTGATATTTTCAGTGATTTTACCCTGGCCAAACACTAGATCTCTAAGCGATGGCTGATTATTGAAATTGCTGGAATTGAAATTGTTACCTTGTTGAGGCCTCTCAAATGGGAGGTTTGGGCGCGAATTCCAGCCTTGATTGCTGTAGTTGTTCGGTCGATACCCGTTGTTGTTGGAGTTGTTGACGTAGTGGGCATATTCTCGCGTTTCGGGGCAGTCGCTCCCCGAATGGCCAGTGTTGCCACAGACCTCACAAGTCATGCGAGCATCCATGGCTTGCACCATTTCTTGAGCAGGGGCCTCCAGTTTCTTCATCAGGAGGTCCATCTTGGCAGCGAGCATGTCTAGAGCTTCAACTTGGTGAACTCCTCGGGTCTGAGGTTGGGCTCGATCGTCGGACCAACCTTGGTTCTCGACCATCTTCTCTATGAGGGTCTTTGCACGGCTCTACTCAAGAGAAAAGAAAGAACCTCCAGCAGCAGCATCCAGATACTCACGGGCAGAGCTTCTAAGCCCGTGGTAAAAGGTTTGAATGATAAACCAACTCTGCATACCATGGTGAGGAAAAGCAGATATATAGTCATGGAGGCGATCCCATGCCTCCGGGACTGTTTCATCTTTTAGCTGCTGGAAACTAGCAATTTTGTGATAGGAGGACGTTGGTTTTCCCAACCGGAAAGAATTTTAGCAAAAATGCGCTAGCGCACTTATCCCAAGTTTCTATGGCTTCGCGGTTAGCATAAAACCATTGTTTTGCCTTGCCTAATAATGAGAAAGGAATAAACGAAAGCGAATGGCATCAATGCTTACCCCGCGTATGGTGAAGGTGTTGCAAATCTCTAAAAAATGCTAAAGATGAGCATTGGCATCCTCGTGCGGCTTGCCACAGAACGGCCTAGCCTGCACCATGTTGATGAGGGTTGGCTTGAGCTCGAAGTTCCCCTCTCCGACTGGCGGAGCTGGTCCGACACGCACGTTCTCGCTCGATGGAGCAGAGAACTTGCGGATCGTCTTGCTTGCCATCCTTGATGAAGCCAGGTCAACGACGGGAAAGACTGGGCTCATCGGAATGAGCTGCTTCTGAGGAGGTACAACACGGGGTCGCACTTTCCTCACAAGAGACTCAGGATTTTCTTGGTAGTTTGACGGTAGTTGGAAACCAGTCATGCACTGCTCTACTTCACAAGACCAACGAAACAGAACAAGGATAAACCCATTTGAGTAGCGGTATACTCAACTAAGATAGCTCGAGATAAAAGTTTGACAGTATCTAGCCAATTGCTTCCTCGGCAACGGCGCCAGAAATGCTTGTTGGCACTTCTTACGATCCAATATATGGATTGTGAATCCAGGTACTGGGGTAAGGAGTGTTTTAGTGGTTTTTCTTATGGCTTGGTAAAATATATAAATATTCTGTAAGCGCACAAAATTACCGTTGTAGCACTTCACCAGGGAGTAATCCGAGGTATCGTAATTTATATTTCCGTAGGGAAGCTTTGGCAAGATTACTAGCAAACATATATTCGAGACTATCAGAGAAGGGTACACTACTAGCCAGATAGGGGATAAACAGTATTGGATATGAGTGGTTATACCGTGACACACAGCTCAAGGGTGGCTCGGATAGGAAAGAGATGGAATAGATAGTTGGGAGGACAACGAGAAGAGATAGAGGAATCCTGGGTTCTTTATCTACCTATGTCACTCGGGCTTAGAGATACAGTGGCTGAAGAGCCAGTACTCAGATATCAGGGTTAACTCTAATGCCTTAGCGTCGGGACAATAGAACCTATGACACGCAGAAATGGATGAGAAGGGGTGCCACCAATCCTACACTCTGGGATCCTGCAGGCCACGACGAACGTGATGGACTATGTAGGCCGTATAGGGCTGTCACCACCTAACAGCTACCACCTCCATAGACGTGGGGACAAAGTAAGGTCACTGGCTAGTCTGGGAACCACTCCCACACTAGTCAACAACTACTTACTCCGCTAGCAAGAGCAATCAACCTTGTCAATACCCCAGTGAAAATTCACCACAAGTATTGAGCAAGATCGAAGAACCAGCTAAGACAAAGACTTAATCAAGATCTAGAAGCACTAGAGCTACAACTAACTATAGTCTAAACGTGATATAGATGCAACTAGAATAAAGTAGAAGCAAGCTATAAATGACAAGGGCAAAGTGATAAAGATAACTATATTGATAACTCAAAGTCTTACAAAAGGAAAAGGAAAAGATACAAGAGCTTATACCAGAGCTTCTGAAGATGACTCTGGAACCTCCGAGGCACAGCTCGACTCAACTCTAACTCCCAACTAAACTATCCTAACTCTACTAGAAAGAAGTGGGATGAGAGCTCCTTGGCATGAGTGTGTGTGTTACAAGTGAAATGCCACTACACTTATAGGTGAACTAGGACAGTGGAGAGGAGTGGCGGCCAAGGGAACCAGGGGGTTACCCCCTGGTGATTCGAGCGAATTGTCCGGGTTCGGCCGAATCCTAGGATTCGGCCAAACCCTTGGATGCACCGCCATTTGCTCCCATGGCCTGGATTTGCCCCCCTTGGTCAGTTCTGGTGCTGGGGTCGGTTCGGGCGAATTGGGAGATTCGGCCGAACCGAGCCTGGCCCGTGGCCGGCCACCCCAGCACCGCCTTTGGTCTTGGACCCCCCTGGGCTGGCTTCTGGTGATGGTCTTCATGTTCATCTGGCCCAGGATGAGGTGGCGGTCGCCCACATGTCATGCATCGTCATCTGCTTGGTCATTGTTGACGTGGACGACTCCCGATGTTGTGCACGGCTAAGGGGGTAACCGGCCGAACGACAGCCGAACGGAGTCGTTCAGCCGAATCAGTCAATTCCGACCCCTATAGCACGTATTTCTCGTTGTTGTACCTGCACAAGTGTAACTCACCAAAACTCATGGAACTCTGTTAGAAATAAACCTAAGTACATGGAATGTCACATATATCCTCTTTTATTCCCGAGTATTGGTGGTCGAAAACGTGCCGTAACGACCGCCAACAGTGCGTCGTAGATGTCCTTCTTGAGGGCGTCCAGGACCATGCCATTGGCGCGCTTGTTGGCACTCCTTATGGCCTACAGATAAATCCGCAAGCGGACGGATACCGATGTAGCTTTCACCCGGGAGTATTCCAAGGTATCGATTTCCACGGAGAACGAGAAGTGGACTGATTCTAAACTAAGTTGTCCTAGGTAGATGGAATGGAGTGAGTGGTATGGATGAGGTGGATGACAACAACAAAGAGAGAAGAGGAGTGATAGGAGGGTAGAGAGGGTACGAGTCTGGTAGAGGTATTCTACTGATTGATCGAGCAGATCAGAGGATACAGATAGATACTTGCTTCGGGACAAGGGAACCAGTGGACACACAGAAAGGGATGAGAAGGGGTGCCACTATTTCCCAACTAGGGAATCCTACGAACTGGAACTAACGTGGTGGGCTACAAAGACCGGAAGGGCTGTCACCACCTTACGGCTACCACCTCCGTTGCGACGGGAATAAACTAAGTTAGTCTCAAGTATAGGCACCACGCCTACACTAGTCAACTAATACTTATCTCCTATAGAAAGATAAGCACCCAAGCTAAGCAACCAGTATACAGCTATACCAATCAACTAAGCATTGAACGAAGAACCAGCAAGCATATAAAAGTAAGAACTGAATGCTCAATTAATCAGAAATAGATACAAGAGTTACCAGACACAACCCGGATGTTACTCGAAGTGAAGCCGCATCTGTAGAGGTACATCAGGAAGAGGGGCCGACACTTCGGCTCCTCTCCGGGACGCTCACCTTTCCTCTCTCCCTATCTCTACTGATACAAGTGGAGAACTAACAGTGCTTCGCCTGCACTCTACTCTTGTGTTGTCTGTCTTGTAGGTGACCAGGGGCCTCAATTTATAGTGGCCAAGGACGGTGGGAGGCAGAGTGGCAGCCAAGGCATCTGGGAGGCGGTGCCGAGCCGTTCGGGCGAATCTCCTGGTTCGGGCGAACCAAGGAGTTTGGCCGAAGTGCCACGTGCACCGCCTCAACCCTCTACGGCCTTGATCTCTCCTCCAGGTCGGTTCTGAGGCGGTGGAGCCAGTTCGGGCGAACTGGGGGGTTCGGCCGAACCCGGGAAGTTCTGCCGAACCGACCTCTGCGCCGCCTTCGTCCCTCCCACGTGTTGGATCACCTCCTGGGTCGGTGGGTAGGTCGGTTCCTCGGTCTGGGCTGAGCTGGAGGCCTTCTGGTGGACTGACGGGCTTCGGTCGAGATGGACTTGGGCCTCTCCCGTCTTCCGGTCCACTGGGTTCATAGACGGAGTTCGGTCGAATCACGGGATTCGGCCGAACACATCTTTTCTTATGCTTTTTGCCTCAACTCTGGTCATGTGCCTCTTGGAATCGAATAAACACCAAAACTCATGGAAATGGTTAGAAATAAGTCCTATAGCTATGGTGTGTGATTCCATTGTGTTCATTTTATACTTGGTTGGAGGTCGGAAATCGGTCTGTAACGACCGCCAACAAGCTCCCCCAAGCTTAGCTCTTTGCTCGTCCTCGAGCAAAGATAAAAACTTAGGCTCGGTGGATCAGGAGTTGCTACAATGTCATTTCTCTTGCAGGTAACTTTATAAACAACTAGTACTCAAATTTTTACTTGAATTACTAGCAAGGTATAATTCATCATTTTACCTATGGGGCTTATAGCAATCTCCTTATCTTGGGTGGTTGAAAGGATGAACAGGTTAACTTAGTTTTATTCCACTCTACTCTTTTCAGGATCCTATCTCGGCGTTTTTCACCCTTTTGTGAAAAGATAAATTGTTCCTCATTGGCTCACTCAATCGCTCAAGTGTATTTGAATCCTTACCAAAGGCTTTGCCTTCTTTTCATCCTAACATCTAATTTGGCTTTTTGTGTGGCTCAGGGACAAAGAATGAAGGCATACAAGCATCTTATATTTTGCTAAGTCAAAGACCGGATCTCTGAGGAAACAAATCATATCTTAAGATCGAGAAGTGCAAGTGTGTGGGATATATGGAGTGGAATATGGTGGGATGGAATATGGTGGAATGGAATATGGTGGAGCTCCTTGGGATGAATCTCCCTCTCCTTGATTTATTTTCGAGAACATGGGCTATCTTTTATTCTCATATTTTTGCCATGCCACTTGACATGCTTTTCTCTTTTTTTTTCTCTTTCTTTTTGCTATGCTTTTCTTTTTCTTTTTATTTTTGCCATGCTTCTTTGGCATGCTTTTCTTTTTGCATAGCCCATGTCTCTATCAAGAATATTTGGAAAGGGAAATCATAGAACATGAAGCATTTTATTTTTGTGGATGGATGATGGAAAATGTTTGCTAACTCCCAGTGTAGGAATTGCAAGTGAGAGGTGGTGTGTGTACGTGGATCTCGATCTCTAAGAATATGAAAGCTTCACTCAAAGGTCACAACAATTTGACAAAGCTCACTAAGATAATAAGCAGCATATGAGTAGAAAGTTTGAAACTAATCCTATCATATGGCTCTGGTAGGAATGTTTGACCAATGAGGAACTTTGTTTTGAAAACATAAACATCCGAGATTTGCACCATACTAAGAATAGAAATAGAGTTCGACCAAAGTCTCACTACATCAATCCCCACAACAACCTAGACTTGGAATAAAGCATGTGCTCCCACAAGGTTTTCAGGTTCATTTTTACTCATGCCAAATAACTCAAGCATAGTCAAGCAACTAGTTGCAACAAAGTACTAGCAAAATTAATGACAGAGCAACCATTCATCATTTCCAAAGTGAGAGGCATATGATTCATTCCATGCATGGTTGAGAGTTAATTTTATTCAAGGGAAGTATTTTCAATTGAATGACCAAAGTGCTGAGTAATTCGGAACGTACCTGATGGGGGTCCTCCCCCAAGCTTGGACTCTTCACTGGTAGGGATTCAACCTTGAAAGGTACTGAGTCAGCTGGTTAGCCTGCTCGTTCTCGTCCTGTTCCTCCACTGTGTCATGCCTGTACTCATGTATCTTTTCGTTAAACAGGGCAATCTCCGGTTGGCTCAAATGCACCAACCGGAGCGACAATTTTATTCTTTCTGCATTCAACTCTTATTTTATTTATTCATCAAGCTAAGGTTGGAAAAAAATATTTGGAAGGGAAATAATTAGAGCACCTCCTAAACAATGATTTGAGCAAAGGGAAATTGAATTGGAAAATAAATTGAAACTAATGGTGCTCTACAGGATACAACCACATGACATCTACTCTATAGATGGATCATGGAGGTCTAGATGTTACGTGGCTTTGGCGAGCCTCTCTGATTTGGCTGTGAATGCTTGGTACAGGACATTGTTCTTGTCCATCTACCAAGGCTCGCCTTCAGTGACCTTCTCATCTTGGTTGCTCAACTTTTGGCATGTTTGTGCCAGTTCTTTTTCAGGCTCTTTAACCATGGGTTTCTCTTCTCCCTCCTCCATGGCTTTCATCATTGGTGGACTTGTCGTACTCATGGAGAGAGAACCATTGGGTGAGGAAAGGTCTTTGGATAAGGATTGGGTGGTCATGGCGGCTGGGAAATGTGAACACTTGTTCGTGTTCAGGAAAGTGATGGAGGATGGTTTCTGATTTGAGATCGACAAGCAGCTTTCCCCAACATTTTCCTAGCGACTTCAAGACAAGATGGGATAGAGATAGGATCAAGGGTCCAAAAGGACGCTCAGGGGGCAAAAGAGGGGTCCTTCGGTCGAACCAACATGGTTTGGCCGAATTGTCCTAATTTTCCCAAACTAGAGGGTTCTAGTTTGCCCAAAGTGCTTTTACGGAGTCTATCTCTCTAGTGCACACGTATCTCATTGACGTTCTTGATGTGAGTGTTGGATGTTCTGCTTGACCACTAGTTTGGGGGTGAGAATGTGTGGCTATAAAATGCGGCTCCCCCAAACTTAGATATTTCCGCGAGATGGAGTCAATGAGATAGGAGCCCCTATGACTAGCCCAAGGACGCCAAAGCGAGGAAAGATGTTTCATGGGACATTTGCTTAGCGTGCCTGGTGGCTGTGGCTCAGTAGGGCTTGGCTTCTACCTAGTTAGAGACGGGATCTATGGCTACCAGAGTAAACTCGTAGTTCTCTGAGTCAGGGAAATGACCCATGGGGTCTATTCCCCATACACAAAAGGTTTCTACTTGAAGACTACTGGTAAGTGGCTTTGCGTCTCTTATATTCCCGTGTTTCTGGAAGTGTGGGCATCTCTTGCTAAATTTCTTAGCATCTCCATATTGTCAGACCTTTGTTCTGAACGCTCCATAATTACCTCCATAAGGTGCTCCATGATATCTCTCCCAGGTTTTATGTGCCTCAGGTGCAGGCATGCATCGTCTGAGTTCATTTTGTATCCAGAAGAGATACGGGTTGTCCCATAGGTGATGTCTGCTCTCATAAACCAATCTTTTCCTATTTTCACCTGATGGGACGTACCCTAACACCATGAAGTCAACTATGGTGGCGTACCACGGCTCTAGTGTTGTGGCTTTGAGGAGCGTATCACCCCGTAAGAAAATCGCTGATGGAAAGATCAAACGGGACTTATACCCGAGACAGACCCAACGAATGAGTCTTGGGTTCGCATCCTTTTTGGCCAAGAAATACTTCAGAGCAGTATGGTCGGAATAGACTATGACCTTTGCCCTAACTTGGTAGGACCGGAATTTGTCTATAACAAACATAGTTGCTAAGAGTTCCTTTTCCGTGGTTGCGTAGTTGAGCTGGGGCCAGTGAGCATAATGCTTCTTGTCCTTGGTTTGGCCCACAACAGCTCCAACAGCATAATTGCTCGCATCACACATGATTTCTAATGGGATGCTCTAGTCGCGAGACCGGATGATGGGAGCAGAATTGAGTGCTTTCTTAGGGTGTGAAAGGAAGCATAACACTCTTGATTAGAGACGAGAGGGGTTTCCTTGGCCAAGAGATTGGTCAACGACCGGGCTATTTGAGAGAAATTTTCGATGAGACACCTATAAAGCCCGGTGTGGCCAAGGAACTACGAATCCCCTTTACTCGTGGGAGGTGTATGCATAGGGTCGTATTTGGGAGTATGACAGGAGAAGATGATGGCTTTAGGCTTTGAATCTAGTCTTTCCCCGATCAAAGATGAATCTTCGTGACAATTGTCTTACGACCCCAAGGTAAGATAAGATAGGGATATGATGTGTATGAAGGTTAGGAGTAATCCCTTTGAAATCTTGGATCGAGTGTCCTAAGACTGATCGATCCTCCTCCAGGACAGTGAAAGTCGGTTGGGTTCCGGGGGGTTTGTCACTGATGGTCACTAGAGTTTGTCCGTCCATAAAGAGGGAAGCACACTTCAATCCAGAGGGAAGAGGCTTAGGTTCGACTGGAGGATGAATCTCTTCTTCCTCCATAAGGAATTGGGCATCTTCTTCTAGGAAATGTTGCTCTAAGTCTATCAAGGATGTTGACATGACCTCCTCTATTGGCTCAGGATAGGGATCTGTCTCTATTGGAGTATTCAAGGAATAAGAATAAGACACTGGGACGAGTTCTTCTCCGATCCTAAGCTCTAGCTGGATTATTGGTGAATTTTCTAGGATTTTCATGATTGGCCTACCAATAAAGATGGAGTAAGTGGAATTTTTAGGTAGGTCAAAGATATGGAAATCCAAGAAAAGTTCAGGGTCGTTAATCTTAACGGGTGTGACCCGCAAGATCCCTAAACAGTCGAGGATCCTTCCCGATGTGAACCTTAAACGTTTCTGAGATAATGACCATGGTTCATCGGGGAGTTGCGCTCGCACCAAAGAGCTAGAGATTATGTTGATTCCGAGGCTTGGGTCGTACCCGATTTCTCTATCATGGCCCATAACTTCATAGAATATGCTTCTGATCCTTTTGGGCATTTTGACAACCTCGGTCGAGGCTTCGGCCTCGTCTAGCCATTCCCGACTCTTGATGGCAGAGAGACGGCCTAAGTACTCTCTTTGATATTCTAGTGCTTCCTTGTCGGGTGGTGGATCCTTTTGCTCTACACATTGTCCCCGTGGGAAACTGTAACAACCCTAAAATTCCTATAGGTTTTGTTGAGTGCAAAAATTCGAATTTAAAAATTTTTGGTGGAATTGAGTGCATGCAAACAAACATATAAGAGTGTCTTCTATTTGCTCCCTAAATTCTTAGGCAATTTAAATTCAAATTTAAAAATCAATTTGAAGTGCTAAGGATGAGATAGTGTGATTTGGATTTATTTGGATTTAATTGGATTTTTGGTTGGTTTGAATTCAAATTCTAGATTTGAATTCAAACTCTAATTGACTAAACTAATTTCCAATTCTTCTAACTGTTCGTGGGCCGTTTTCCCGAAGCCAAGTCCATCTTTCACCCCTGAACTCTTTTTTCTGAGCCAGCAACCCAATCGGCCCGCTCGGCCTTTCGGCCCAGCAGCGGCCCATCATTCTCCCCGCCGCGTCGACTCCGCGTCGCCGCCTCTCTCTCACTGACCGCCGGACCCCACCTGTCAGCTGTACCCTCTCCCCGCGTCATCTCCTTCCTCGCGACGCCGCCGCTCTCTCTCTTCCGCGCGCCGCCCGTGACCCAACTGCCCGAGCTCCGTGCGGCCCGACGCGATTGCGCCGCGTGTCCGCAGCCGCTCGAGCACCCCTATCTCGCCGTCCGTGCCCAGCGAAACCCTAGCGCCTATCCCCTATAAATCGCCCCGCCGGCCGCACTCCCTGTTCAAGCCGCCGCCGCCCCATTGGGGTTTCCTAGATCCAATTCGAGTGGGGGAGAGGGAAGAGGAGATCCAGGGGAGGGTCTGAGGAGGAGAAGAGGGAGAGAAGAGAAGCCGAGGCCCCTTCCCCGCAGCGCCGCCGCCGAAGTCGCCGCCGCCGCTCGTGGACCGCCATCTCCAGGCCGAACCAAGGAGCGAGAGGAGGAGCACGAGGACCGCCGGACTGCGTCGAGCCTACACCGAGCTGCAGCGTACCTCGTCGTGACCCCTAGGTGAGCTAACCGCGTTCGCCCCCTTCTTCTCTGTTTCCGGCGGAGCGCCGCCGCTCGTGCTCGCCGTGCCAAGCCAAGCCCCTGTGTGCCAGCCTTCGAGCTGTGCGTGTCTTCTGCAGGTTCCCAACGCCGCTAAACCCTTTGCAACCCGCCGTCGCTTGACCCCCTCAGCCGAGGCCGCCGCGGCCGAGCTCTGCTCGCCCCGCGCGCGAACGCCGAGGCCACGCGCGGCCGTGGGCTACCACGAGCCCGCGCGTGTGCACCCAGGTGCGTTCCAGCAGCTGCTGGAACTGCACGCGCACATGCACATCCCCTTTCCGAGCACTTTTGCGCCAAAACCCCGTGTCGCCGTCGTGCTCGCCGGCGTTCATGGCCGTGCCATCGCCGTCGCACGTCGGGAGCCCAAGCCAAACCCTAATCCGAGCCTTGTTCACCCCGAACGTGTCCGCCTAACCCTAGCGCTGCAATCCCGACCGTTCTTGAGCCCAGCCGAGCCCTCTCCGGCGATAACCGCCGTCGACCGTCGCCGCCGGCGCGTTCTGGAGCACGCCGCGCGCGCGTCGCGTCGCGCCGTGGCTATGCCACACGCGGGACCACACCAAGTCGCCACACAGCCATGCACAGACGATCCCAGTCGGCCACAAATCGATCCCGTGCACCCGGCTCACGTGGACCTATCTCACGGTGCACCGTGGACTCAGTCCACCAGGCCAGATCCAACAGCCACCCCTTCGTGGGCCGAATCTCGCAAGTTAAGTCTGTTTAACCACCCTAAACTTTTCCGGCCCAATCGCTTTCGGCCCAATTCCAGCCCAGCCATCGTTTATTCTTTTTCTTTTTCTTTTAACAGCGCTGACGTATGGGACCCACCTGTCATACTCTGTGAGTCACTGACACATGGGGCCCACTGACCAGAGTTGACCCGGTGACCGTTGACCCCGTTGACCGTTGACCGTTGACCGGTCAACGCTGACGTCAGCAGGGCCCACTGCTGACGTCATCCTAGGTGGACCCCACTGCTGACGTCAGCAGGCTAATTATTTGTCTGTTTTCTTTTTCGGAAATTATTTAATATTTTCAGAAAATGATTTAAACTTCGAAAATTAATAATAAATCAACCGTAGCTCAGAAAAATATGAAACCAGTTTCTATATTTTTCTAAAAACATGACCTACGCGTTAGTGTAGAGTTTGGTGTTATTTGAATCTTCTTTCATCGCTGTCTTAGTGTTTCTTTGCTAGTAGCCGCGTCTTATTTTCTTTCCGCGCCCCTAGGAGCTCCGGAGAGTCAGGAGGAGCCGGACTACTACAACAACTGCTTTGTCGAGGACGAAGACCTTTGCCCAGGTTCACGCCCGACCATCTTTGAAATACCTATTAGGCATGCAAACTAGTATGCTAGCGCTTTACTTTACTCGCATGATAAACTTGCACTGCCTTTGTTATTATCCTGTTACCTTGCTACCTACTACTCACCTTATAAATATGCTATGCTATGCATGTGTTGGGATGGTTGTGATTGATCCTCTTGGCGTGAGTTGTGGGTGGTTTGGGAGGAGTAGTGCAGCTAGGCGGTGTAAGCGAGTAAATAACAACTCGATCGTAGATCGAGGTGCTGAGGGGCTGCACTCGGGCAGTCCCTATGGGGTACCTGTTGCGGGTACATGGTTACTGGTTACTTGGGGTTTGGTACTCGGTGAGTACCTGAGGAGCTTGGGCGGCAATACCTGTTATGGGTGCCGATTGCGGACCGTTGCGGCGGATCGCTTGTGTTGCAGATACTCGCTTTACCGAACAATTAAGGACCGAGTCGTGCCCCCACTTTGGACTTGGGATTTACCGTGCTCACCATCTACCCAGTATGGGGAGGGTTCCAGCAAGCCTACTCTAGTGCGGCGCCGAGACTGTAGGAGAATCGAGTTTGATATGTGTAGGGGGGATTCGTTGCGGCGAAATCTCCCTGATTTACCACGGCCCCCGACTGGCCCCGGTGGGAAGGTTTCACGACCCTGGGGCAGATGTTAGATCGGATGTCTCCCGAGCCCAGGGAGACAGGATTAGCGCCGTTGCTGTTTAGGGTCTTTGCTGTGGGCTGCGTCTCAGGTTGGTTGCGGACTAGTCTTGCAGCCCGGATGGATTCCTGGAGTGCCACCTCTGCAGAGTGTAAACTATACGTATAGCCGTGTCCACGGTTACGGACGACCCATTTCTGAGAAGCCCCGGCTAGCATGGGAATCTGCTTTCTTACCTCATCCTTGATTCGGGTTACGAGAGATTGGTACAGCTGAGGCTGTTGAGACGAGGTGGGGAGGGAGCTCACCGAGTCGACTAGCGAGTGAAAGGTGTTGGTGGATAATGAAATGCGGGGACCTGCCGTGGCAGGACGAGCCCGATGGGGAAATGTGAGGCTGATGGTTGGTTTTGGGGAGCGGATGGATGTGTGTGTGAGCAGGAGTTGGTGTTGAGATGAAATGGGGTTATTGCTGCTGCTTGCATAAGAAAACCCTGGCTTAAACCTTGTTTATTTCTATATCCTTAGAATAGGCCACCTTTAAAGCTTGCATCATATTATGGTTGGTGACGTGGACCTGTCCCATTTCCTTGGGGACAGACTTTGGGTTCTCAGGTGAAGACCCCGACCACGAGTTCAACCAGGACGGTTGGTACGACTGAAGGGTGTGCGCTACGCTCAAGGATGCCTGTGGAGGAGTGGACCCAGTTGTTCTAGCTACCGCTGCGCAGATGTTTCCTATTGTCGATTTAGCCCAGAGGGCTTGTACCAGACGCTTTGTCTTTATATGAGTCATGTAATGAATCTTTTATCGTTGTATGGATGTGATATTCGACTGAGATGAGTTCTGTACGAGATAGCTGCTATTCCTGGGACTATCTCAAGGGTACAGGGAGTCGGGTTCTCGTCGGTGAGAATCCGGTTCGTCACAGTTGGTATCAGAGCCATACTTGACCGTAGCGCGTAACCCTTAAAAACGGAAACTTAGGACAGAAGCTCTAACTGAGTCCTCTATTTTATATGAAACCCCTTGGACTATTTGAAAACTATATATAAGTACACCTCAACTATTTACAAAACTTTTACCCTTACCTTACCTTACTAACTTGCTAACTTACTAACAACCCACTAACTGTCTGGCAGATGGAAGGAAGATCAGCAGATGAACGACGGGAGATCAGGACCACAGGAGCAGACTGTGGAGGTTTGGCAGTGCTACTGAGGGAGGTGCTGCGTACAGTGGGGATAGATGTGGATAACGTCTTCTACGAGGGATGGACCTACGGACCTGGAGAGGGAGTACACACCCGGTTGCAGATGGTTGTACCCAACATCCCTGGACGACCAAGGTCACTGATGCTACGAGCAGCTACCAGCGAGAGCACTTTCAGTCGGGCAGTGCAGACTATAGCTATGAGGATACTCCGACTTGCCACACTTGTGTACCAGAGTCAGCTCAGCTACACTCGTTTCCGGTACCTACCGCGAGCTCTTGAAGATCCGACAGACAGAGACGCAGTCAGCTTGCAGGCTCACGCAGCAGACCGAGAGCGGAACGTGACTCTGCGGACCTCAGTTCAGTGCATGATTGAGCAGGAGTACTTGAACATTGACCTAGAAGAGAAAGTTGCCAAGCTGAAAGAGAGGGTATGGAAGCAAGACCTCCAGCTGATGGAGAAGGACAACAGGATCGCCTTACTTGAGGAGCAACTCAGAGCTAAAACAAGGGAAGTCAGGGACTTGGAGTACGAAGCTCGCAACAACAGGCAGTTGGCAGGACTGATCCGAACGACTCACCATGCTCGAGATGTCCGCCTAAAAGATCAGCTCACAGAAAAAGACAAAGAACTGGCAGCCAAGGAAGAAGAGATAGAAAGTCTGAAGGAAGAAGTATACTGGTTGGACAGTCTCAACTCAGAACTTCAAGAAGAGGTGGATAGCTACAAAGAGAAGAGTGGACGAAACTACCAGCTGATGAAGTACCTGAGTCTTCAACAGATTATGGCAAAGGATGAAGCTCGAAGGACCCTTAGTAGTTGGGTAAGATCAGACAGGAAGAGGGTAGCAGAAATGATCGCAGTGAACCAAGGACTACCAGAAGAACGCAGAGTTGAACCCAGAACAGATAACTACAGAGTCTCACCAAGCCGAGTTGAGCCGATACCACCACCTGAAGCTCGAACCTTTACTCCAGAGATGACAAGACTGAGACAAGAACTGGCACACTTAGAGAAGCAGTTGACAGAACCTGAGATGGACATAGTGAGGTTGGCAGCGCGCCTCACGGACACCCACCAAGACAACAGGCAGTGATCAAGCAGCAGGCAGAGACTGAGGCTGTGAGGTTGGCAGCGCGCCTCACAGGCACTTTTCAGCAGTATGAGACAGATGCAGTAGGCAATATCAGCAGATGTCAGCAGTAGTGATGAGAGTTGTATCTATCTTTTTGAGCAGATGTTTAGACTTAGTAAATCATGACCACCTTTTGGCTCAGCCACGATGTAGCATTCGCTTAGATGTACTAATCCTCAAGGTTCCAGGAGCTGGCCTCGGGATAGTACTCATGTCTAGGGTGTAATGCTGTAATGAATGATCGATCTTTTTGGCTGTTCTTGCAGTTTTATTGTTGTTCATCTTGAGTGTACTTTAGTGTTGAGTCTATTTCATGTGTGCAGCTCCTACTCTAGTAACGCTAACCTGACCCTTACCGACCGCCGCTAAATCTGCTTAATGAAATATACAGCGTGATGTCGATCAGAAGATCCAACCGACTGCTTGCACGTTTTGAGGAAGCTGAGCAAGAAGAGGCAGCAATGGCTGATAGAGGCAGAGGACGTGTCAGAGGTCGTGGTCGCGGAAGAGCAGCAGTTGCAATTGGAGGCAGGGGTCGTGGACGCGCAGCAGACATGCTCCAGCCCGAGAACAACGCACCAGGAGAAGAACAAGAAGTGGAAATAGGAGAACCAGCAGTGGAACCTCAGCAGAACCAGCAGAACAACCAGCAACCACCGCCACCGCCTAACTTGGCAGAAGTAATGACTACTCAGACACAGCTGATGCAACAGATGGCACAGGCCAACACACAGATGATGCAAGCTATGCAACAGATGCAGGGAAACCAGAACCAGAACCGTCAGGGACACCGTGAGGAAGACCTACAAAGGAAGATTGAAAGGTTCATCAGGCTGAAAGCACCCACCTTCGACTACTCGGACGAACCACTCGACGCACACGACTGGTTGCGTACCATCGAGACGAAGCTGGACCTGACAGACTACACTGAAGAGGAATGCGTGGCCCTTGCGGCACACCAACTTGAAGGAGCAGCGAAAGCGTGGTGGGAGAGCTACTGCGACTCTCACGCAAACCCAGCTCAGATCACCTGGCTAGAGTTTTGTGAAGCTTTCAAGGAGTACCACATACCAGAACAAGTCATGGTGCATAAAGCAATGGAATTCAGGACAATGACCCAAGGAAGTTTGTCTGTAGCTGAGTACGCTCGACACTTTGCTAAGATGTCAAGGTACGCTCCTGAAGACGTCAACACTGAGAAGAAGAAGCAGTTTTGGTTCCAGCGTGGTTTGCATAGAGGTCTGAGGACAACACTCGCAGCGAGTTCACACAGGTCACTCAGAGAGCTGATTGACAGGGCTATCGCAGTTGAGAAGGAAAGAGTGGGACTTGAAGATACCTGGCGAGAGAAGAAAAGAAAGGCTGAACAGTTGCACAGCCACAGACTAAGTCAGAGGCCGAGGAGTGGCCAGAGCAACATGCTCAGGAGAAGCTTTCAGCAGAGCAACAACCAAGGAAGCTCAGGATTTAACAGAAACAGCTACCAGGGTAACCGAGGCAGTAACAGCAACAGTTTTGGCAGCAGAGGTAACAACTACAACAATTTTGGTAACAGAAACAACAGCTACTCAAGTCAGGGAAACCCCAACTGGAAGCCGAACAACACACCCAGAATTGGTGGAGGGACCACAGTGGTCTGTTTTGCTTGTGGGAAGCCCGGTCACAAGTCCTTTGATTGTCCGGAGAAGAAGAACAAACAAACTCCTGCCAAGGCACCGGCACCTGGAGGACAGGACAGGCAGCCAGCAACAGCGCAGAGAGGACGCCTCAACCACTTGACAGAGGAAGAAGCCGAGGACGCTCCCGACGTTGTGCTCGGTGAGTTTTTAGTAAATGGCATTCCAGCTTTGATATTGTTTGACTCTGGAGCAACTGGGTCCTATATCTCGACAAAGTTTGTAAGAGAGCAGTCACCCCCGACAATACCTAAAGCTAGACCTATAGTCACTACATCTCCCTTAGGAGAGCTTAGGTGCACTTTAGAGTGCCCCGCAGTTAGACTGATGATAGGAGGCCAGGAGTTCGAAGGAAACTTGACAGTCCTGGAATCGGATGGAATTGACGTGATACTAGGAATGGATTGGCTTACAGAGCACAAAGGAATAATCAGTTGCTCACCCAGAACAGTTGAGTTGACACACCCTAGTGGAGTCAAAGTAACAGCAGAGCCACAAAGGAAAACAAGGAAGAAATCTAGAACATGTATTCTAAGACAGTTGGTATACTCCATTGAGAAACAGACGATCGAAGAAGTACCTGTAGTATGTGAGTACCCGGACGTGTTTCCCGAGGAACTACCAGGACTACCACCAGACCGAGACGTAGAGTTCATAATAGAACTACAACCAGGCACAGGGCCTATTGCTAAGAGACCGTACAGAATGTCAGTGGAAGAGCTGGAAGAGCTCAAGAAGCAGCTGAAAGAGATGCTTGAAAGTGGTGTGATTCGACCAAGTGCATCCCCATGGGGATCGCCAGTGTTGTTTGTGAAGAAGAAAGATGGGTCAATGCGCATGTGCGTAGACTATCGATCTTTGAACGCAGTGACGATCAAGAACAAGTACCCATTACCTCGGATTGATGATTTGCTAGATCAGTTAAAGAAAGCCAAGTACTTCAGTAAGATTGATCTGAGATCGGGATACCAACAGATGAAGATTAGAGAAGGTGACATTCCCAAGACAGCTTTTGTGACTCGGTACGGGCAGTACGAGTTCACCGTTGTGTCCTTTGGTTTGACCAACGCACCTGCTTACTTCATGAACATGATGAACAAGGTATTCATGGAGGAACTAGACAAATTCGTAGTGGTGTTCATTGACGACATACTAGTTTACTCAGAAACGGCCGAGGAACATGAGAAGCATCTGAGGATTGTACTAGAGAGGTTGAGGCAGCATCAACTCTATGGGAAGTTCAGCAAATGTGAATTTTGGTTAGAGAAAGTAGCCTTTTTGGGTCACGTGTTGACAGCTGAGGGCGTAGCAGTCGACCCAGAAAAGATTGAGGCAGTAGCAGAATGGAAGCAGCCGAAGAATGTTACGGAAATCCGAAGCTTTCTGGGATTGGCAGGATACTATAGAAGATTCATTGAGAACTTCTCCAAGATTGCCAAGCCAATGACCGAACTACTCAAGAACAATGTCCCATTCGAGTGGACGGACAAATGTGAAAGGAGCTTCCAAGAACTCAAGCACAAACTCACTACAACTCCAGTATTGACCCTGCCAGATATTCGCAAAGATTTCGTAGTCTACTGCGATGCTTCGAGACAAGGTTTGGGATGTGTTCTGATGCAAGAGGGCAAGGTTGTTGCCTATGCATCGAGGCAGCTGAGGAAACATGAGGAAAACTATCCCACGCACGACTTAGAATTGGCAGCAGTGGTACATGCATTGAAGATCTGGAGGCACTATCTGATTGGCAACAAGTGCGATATCTACACAGATCACAAAAGTTTAAAGTATTTCTTCACCCAATCTGAACTGAACATGAGGCAAAGAAGATGGTTAGAACTGATCAAAGATTACGATTTGGAGATACACTACCATCCTGGCAAAGCTAATGTCGTGGCAGATGCCTTAAGTCGAAAGAGTTATTGCAACAACATGATGATTGAAGAAAGTCAGCCAGAACTAGCGAAAGAGTTGTACATGCTGAAACTCGAGCTAGTAAAAGAAGGAGAACCCCAGGAAATGAGGGTGAAGTACAACCTAGGAGACCGTATCAAAGAGGCACAAGGAAAGTGTCCAGAAATCCAAGAAGTAAAAGAGGATATCCAACGAGGAGTAGCACCTGACTTCCGGATAGATGAAGCAGGGACAGTATGGCTGAAAGACCGTATCTGTGTACCACAGGACGAGGAAATCAGGAGAACAATTCTCTCAGAAGCTCACGAGTCCAAGTACTCGATACACCCAGGATGCACCAAGATGTATCAGGATCTGAAGGATAAGTTCTGGTGGAAGAAAATGAGAGAGGACATAGCAGAGTATGTAGCCAAGTGCGACTCTTGTCGAAGAATCAAAGCAGAACATCAAAGACCAGCAGGATTACTGAAACCACTGGAAATCCCAATGTGGAAGTGGGAAGATATCAGTATGGACTTCGTAGTTGGCCTACCTCGCACTCAGAAAGGAAATGATGCCATTTGGGTCATAGTTGATCGATTGACGAAAGTAGCTCACTTTATACCAGTCAAAAGCACACACTCAGTAAGCAAACTAGCAGAGCTATACATAGACAACATTCTCAAGCTGCATGGGGCACCAAAAAGTATTGTGTCAGACAGAGGACCCCAATTCACAGCTCAATTCTGGCAAAGCCTACATCAAGCCATTGGGACAACCTTGGAGTATAGCACAGCTTACCACCCCCAGACAGATGGGCCGACTGAAAGAGTGAACCAGGTTCTTGAGGATTTGTTGAGGGCATGTGTTCTAGCTTACAGCACAGACGGGGAGAAGAGTCTATCCTATGCAGAATTCTCCTACAACAACAGTTACCAGGCCAGCCTACAGATGTCACCCTTTGAAGCATTATATGGCAGAAAATGCAGAACACCTCTAATGTGGTCAGAGGTGGGAGAACGAACATTCTTTGGACCTGACATGATTGTAGAGGCAGAAGAAAATGTGGCCAAGATCCGAGAGCACCTGAAGGCAGCTCAGAGCCGACAAAAGAGCTATGCAGATAAAAGGAGACGAGATCTGGAGTTCGAAGTAGGAGACTCCGTCTACCTGAAAGTGTCACCCCTCAGAGGGCACAAGAGATTCCAAGTGAAAGGGAAACTAGCACCCCGTTTTGTTGGACCATACCAGATACTGGAGAGAGTAGGAAAGCTAGCCTACAAGCTAGACCTACCAGAGGAACTAGCGGGAGTACACCCAGTGTTCCATGTATCTCAGCTGAGAAAGTGTCTGAGAGTACCAGAACATGAGGTCAAGACAGAGGCATTAGACCTACAAGACACCTTGGAGTACCTGGAGTACCCAGAGAGGATACTAGACAAAGCAGTCAAAGAGACCAGAAGCACAGCTATCCCGTTTTGCAAAGTACAGTGCCCAGCGAAACCCTAGCGCCTATCCCCTATAAATCGCCCCGCCGGCCGCACTCCCTGTTCAAGCCGCCGCCGCCCCATTGGGGTTTCCTAGATCCAATTCGAGTGGGGGAGAGGGAAGAGGAGATCCAGGGGAGGGTCTGAGGAGGAGAAGAGGGAGAGAAGAGAAGCCGAGGCCCCTTCCCCGCAGCGCCGCCGCCGAAGTCGCCGCCGCCGCTCGTGGACCGCCATCTCCAGGCCGAACCAAGGAGCGAGAGGAGGAGCACGAGGACCGCCGGACTGCGTCGAGCCTACACCGAGCTGCAGCGTACCTCGTCGTGACCCCTAGGTGAGCTAACCGCGTTCGCCCCCTTCTTCTCTGTTTCCGGCGGAGCGCCGCCGCTCGTGCTCGCCGTGCCAAGCCAAGCCCCTGTGTGCCAGCCTTCGAGCTGTGCGTGTCTTCTGCAGGTTCCCAACGCCGCTAAACCCTTTGCAACCCGCCGTCGCTTGACCCCCGCAGCCGAGGCCGCCGCGGCCGAGCTCTGCTCGCCCCGCGCGCGAACGCCGAGGCCACGCGCGGTCGTGGGCTACCACGAGCCCTCGCGTGTGCACCCAGGTGCGTTCCAGCAGCTGCTGGAACTGCACGCGCACATGCACATCCCCTTTCCGAGCACTTTTGCGCCAAAACCCCGTGTCGCCGTCGTGCTCGCCGGCGTTCATGGCCGTGCCATCGCCGTCGCACGTCGGGAGCCCAAGCCAAACCCTAATCCGAGCCTTGTTCACCCCGAACGTGTCCGCCTAACCCTAGCGCTGCAATCCCGACCGTTCTTGAGCCCAGCCGAGCCCTCTCCGGCGATAACCGCCGTCGACCGTCGCCGCCGGCGCGTTCTGGAGCACGCCGCGCGCGCGTCGCGTCGCGCCGTGGCTATGCCACACGCGGGACCACACCAAGTCGCCACACAGCCATGCACAGACGATCCCAGTCGGCCACAAATCGATCCCGTGCACCCGGCTCACGTGGACCTATCTCACGGTGCACCGTGGACTCAGTCCACCAGGCCAGATCCAACAGCCACCCCTTCGTGGGCCGAATCTCGCAAGTTAAGTCTGTTTAACCACCCTAAACTTTTCCGGCCCAATCGCTTTCGGCCCAATTCCAGCCCAGCCATCGTTTATTCTTTTTCTTTTTCTTTTAACAGCGCTGACGTATGGGACCCACCTGTCATACTCTGTGAGTCACTGACACATGGGGCCCACTGACCAGAGTTGACCCGCTGACCGTTGACCCCGTTGACCGTTGACCGGTCAACGCTGACGTCAGCAGGGCCCGCTGCTGACGTCATCCTAGGCGGACCCCACTGCTGACGTCAGCATGACGTCATGCTGACATCAGCAGGCTAATTATTTGTCTGTTTTCTTTTTCGGAAATTATTTAATATTTTTAGAAAATGATTTAAACTTCGAAAATTAATAATAAATCAACCGTAGCTCAGAAAAATATGAAACCAGTTTCTATATTTTTCTAAAAACATGACCTACGCGTTAGTGTAGAGTTTGGTGTTATTTGAATCTTCTTTCGTCGCTGTCTTAGTGTTTCTTTGCTAGTAGCCGCGTCTTATTTTCTTTCCGCGCCCCTAGGAGCTCCGGAGAGTCAGGAGGAGCCGGACTACTACAACAACTGCTTTGTCGAGGACGAAGACCTTTGCCCAGGTTCACGCCCGACCATCTTTGAAATACCTATTAGGCATGCAAACTAGTATGCTAGCGCTTTACTTTACTCGCATGATAAACTTGCACTGCCTTTGTTATTATCCTGTTACCTTGCTACCTACTACTCACCTTATAAATATGCTATGCTATGCATGTGTTGGGATGGTTGTGATTGATCCTCTTGGCGTGAGTTGTGGGTGGTTTGGGAGGAGTAGTGCAGCTAGGCGGTGTAAGCGAGTAAATAACAACTCGATCGTAGATTGAGGTGCTGAGGGGCTGCACTCGGGCAGTCCCTATGGGGTACCTGTTGCGGGTACATGGTTACTGGTTACTTGGGGTTTGGTACTCGGTGAGTACCTGAGGAGTTTGGGCGGCAATACCTGTTATGGGTGCCGATTGCGGACCGTTGCGGCGGATCGCTTGTGTTGCAGATACTCGCTTTACCGAACAATTAAGGACCGAGTCGTGCCCCCACTTTGGACTTGGGATTTACCGTGCTCACCATCTACCCAGTATGGGGAGGGTTCCAGCAAGCCTACTCTAGTGCGGCGCCGAGACTGTAGGAGAATCGAGTTTGATATGTGTAGGGGGGATTCGTTGCGGCGAAATCTCCCTGATTTACCACGGCCCCCGACTGGCCCCGGTGGGAAGGTTTCACGACCCTGGGGCAGATGTTAGATCGGATGTCTCCCGAGCCCAGGGAGACAGGATTGGCGCCGTTGCTGTTTAGGGTCTTTGCTGTGGGCTGCGTCTCAGGTTGGTTGCGGACTAGCCTTGCAGCCCGGATGGATTCCTGGAGTGCCACCTCTGCAGAGTGTAAACTATACGTATAGCCGTGTCCACGGTTACGGACGACCCATTTCTGAGAAGCCCTGGCTAGCATGGGAATCTGCTTTCTTACCTCATCCTTGATTCGGGTTACGAGAGATTGGTCCAGCTGAGGCTGTTGAGACGAGGTGGGGAGGGAGCTCACCGAGTCGACTAGCGAGTGAAAGGTGTTGGTGGATAATGAAATGCGGGGACCTGCCGTGGCAGGACGAGCCCGATGGGGAAATGTGAGGCTGATGGTTGGTTTTGGGGAGCGGATGGATGTGTGTGTGAGCAGGAGTTGGTGTTGAGATGAAATGGGGTTATTGTTGCTGCTTGCATAAGAAAACCCTGGCTTAAACCTTGTTTATTTCTATATCCTTAGAATAGGCCACCTTTAAAGC
Organism: Echinochloa phyllopogon; assembly: GCA_033239725.1. Taxonomy (NCBI): domain Eukaryota; kingdom Viridiplantae; phylum Streptophyta; class Magnoliopsida; order Poales; family Poaceae; genus Echinochloa; species Echinochloa phyllopogon. The sequence goes on along the minus strand of BTCW01000010.1, from coordinate 40,836,750 downwards.
TTGCATCATATTATGGTTGGTGACGTGGACCTGTCCCATTTCCTTGGGGACAGACTTTGGGTTCTCAGGTGAAGACCCCGACCACGAGTTCAACCAGGACGGTTGGTACGACTGAAGGGTGTGTGCTACGCTCAAGGATGCCTGTGGAGGAGTGGACCCAGTTGTTCTAGCTACCGCTGCGCAGATGTTTCCTATTGTCGATTTAGCCCAGAGGGCTTGTACCAGACGCTTTGTCTTTATATGAGTCATGTAATGAATCTTTTATCGTTGTATGGATGTGATATTCGACTGAGATGAGTTCTGTACGAGATAGCTGCTATTCCTGGGACTATCTCAAGGGTACAGGGAGTCGGGTTCTCGTCGGTGAGAATCCGGTTCGTCACAGAAACGTATGGCACAGTCGATGTCATCGAATAGACCATCGTCAAAATCGTAGGGAGTGGTGTAGAGTGGAGGATAGTAGTCCAGGATAGAGTAAGGTTGTGGTTCGAATTGAGCATCGGGTTCTGATGGAATGGAAGGGCTGATAGATTTGGATCGTTGGTGTACAGGCTCTTCAGGTTTAGGCTGCTTCTCTTCTTCATCAGGGAGTTCGTCATAGACTCCAGTGTAGGGAGTGTCATCCAGGATGCGCTCCAGGACTATCCTCGCTTCACTAGGAGTCAAATGAAAAAATGACCCTTTTGAAGCAGAGTCCAAGAATGTTGCGGCTACGGGACAGAGGCCAAGGCTGAAGTGTTGTAAAACAACAGGTTCTGGTAGGCTTAGGTCCGGTCCTGAGGCCAGTATTTGCTTGAAATGAGCCCAGGCAGCTCCTAACGATTCTCCCTTTAATTGCTTAAAGTTAATGATTTCCGCTCGGAGACTGGCTACCTTGGAGACTGGGAAGAAGTTTAGGCAGAATTTTTCCTTGAGAACGTCCCAGCTCCCGTCCATAGTACTGACAGCCAGAGAGTACCATTTCTTTGCTCCTCCCGCTAGTGAAAACAGGAATAGCTTCCATTTGAGTGTCTCTTGTGTCATGCCCGCAATGGTCAGGCATGAGCAGAGTTGCTCAAACTCGCGCAAATGCGCGTATGGACTCTCGGCCTTCGTTCCTGAGAACGATTGCTCACGAACCATGGCTATGAAGCCGAGACGTAGCTCATAGCCGGGTGTGGATATGGGATGTGATGATGGTGGTGGCTCCAAACAAGCGCCCTTTGGAGCCGAGTGTTGGCGTAAGGTAAGAGTGTGATCCATATGGATGGTGGATGGTGGTGGGATACACGGACAACTTGGGTACGGAATCAGAACAGCTACCGTTCCCCGGCAACGGCGCCAGAAAGCTTGTTGGCACTCCTTACGGCCTACAGATAAATCCGCAAGCGGACGGATACCGATGTAGCTTTCACCCGGGAGTATTCCAAGGTATCGATTTCCACGGAGAACGAGAAGTGGACTGATTCTAAACTAAGTTGTCCTAGGTAGATGGAATGGAGTGAGTGGTATGGATGAGGTGGATGACAACAACAAAGAGAGAAGAGGAGTGATAGGAGGGTAGAGAGGGTACGAGTCTGGTAGAGGTATTCTACTGATTGATCGAGCAGATCAGAGGATACCAAATAGATACTTGCTTCGGGACAAGGGAACCGGTGGACACACAGAAAGGGATGAGAAGGGGTGCCACTATTTCCCAACTGGGGAATCCTACGGACCGGAACTAACGTGATGGGCTACAAAGACCGGAAGGGCTGTCACCACCTTACGGCTACCACCTCCATTGCGACGGGAATAAACTAAGTTAGTCTCAAGTATAGGCACCACGCCTACACTAGTCAACTAATACTTATCTCCTATAGAAAGATAAGCACCCAAGCTAAGCAACCAGTATACAGTTATACCAATCAACTAAGCATTGAACGAAGAACCAGCAAGCATATAAAAGTAAGAACTGAATGCTCAATTAATCAGAGAGAGATACAAGAGTTACCAGACACGACCCGGATGTTACTCGAAGTGAAGCCGCATCCGTAGAGGTACAACGGGAAGAGGGGCCGACACTTCGGCTCCTCTCCGGGACGCTCACCTCTCCTCTCTCCCTATCTCTACTGATACAAGTGGAGAACTAACAGTGCTTCGCCTGCACTCTACTCTTGTGTTGTCTATCTTGTAGGTGACCAGGGGCCTCAATTTATAGTGGCCAAGGACGGTGGGAGGCAGAGTGGCAGCCAAGGCAGCTGGGAGGCGGTGCCGAGCCGTTCGGGCGAATCTCCTAGTTCGGGCGAACCAAGGAGTTCGGCCGAAGTGCCACGTGCACCGCCTCAACCCTCTACGGCCTTGATCTCTCCTCCAGGTCGGTTCTGAGGCGGTGGAGCCAGTTCGGGCGAACTGGGGGGTTCGGCCGAACCCGGGAAGTTCGGCCGAACCGACCTCTGCGCCGCCTTCGTCCCTCCCACGTGTTGGATCACCTCCTAGGTCGGTGGGTAGGTCGGTTCCTCGGTCTGGGCTGAGCTGGAGGCCTTCTGGTGGACTAACGGGCTTCGGTCGAGATGGACTTGGGCCTCTCCCGTCTTCCGGTCCACTGGGTTCATAGACGGAGTTCGGTCGAATCACGGGATTCGGCCGAACACATCTTTTCTTATGCTTTTTTCCTCAACTCTGGTCATGTGCCTCTTGGAATCGAATAAACACCAAAACTCATGGAAATGGTTAGAAATAAGTCCTATAGCTATGGTGTGTGATTCCATTGTGTTCATTTTATACTTAGTTGGAGGTCGGAAATCGGTCTGTAACGACCGCCAACAGCGCTCAACCTGCCCGTTACAGTGGGGGTGAGCGGACGAGGAGTAGTAGACGTCGATGTTGCTATCCAGGCAGAAGTCCCAGAACTCGTGGCCCGTGAACTGGGGGTCAAGGTCTGTGACGATGCGGTTTGGCACACCAAAGCGATGCATGAGTTCCTTGATGAAGGCGACCGCTATCGCCGACTTGGTGTCGGTAACCACCTTGTACTCGATCCACTTGGTGAACTTGTCCACATTGTCCAGGCCCCATACCGCAAAGGGCCAAGATGGCTGGTGGCGCGGGCAGTGGAGTCTTCCCGCGAGGCCTACAGGTCCCTGTCCTCCTGCTTGCTCCCCGCGCTCATCGGTCTCCCGCTGTGGGTGGGCGCCATCTTCCTTGCAATCAGCGGCGTCTGCAGCAAAACCGCGGAGGGAAGGAACACGGCCTTCGCCTACGGCGGCCTCTTCCTGGCGATGGCGGCGGCCGTGACCTGCTGGGTCGTGCTCCGGTGTAGGTGGGCGGATAGGGTGGTGGCCGGGGTGGATCCGATCCTCGTCACCGCGCAGATCCCTGCTTGGTCCGGGTCAGTTCAGGGCATCCAAAAGTCCAGGATGGTTGTCTTGAAGGATAGGTTATGAGAGAGTTACTTTAGGATGGATTAACGTAGCCGATAGGGGATTTGATTTTGTTTAGCTTATTATTATATGATGAGGTTTTAGGAATTTCACAGGACAGTTCCATTCATATAGGATTCTGGAAAATTAAAAAGGTCCGAGCTCGTAGAAAGAATGCATCGTCTATTTAATTGCATCATCTCCTACGGCGTCTTCATGTAAACCTTGGAGCTTAGTCTGTCGTTCTTCTTTTGCCGTCTTGTTATATGTAAACCTTGGTGCCTACTTGTGCTTTAGTAGTCGGTATATTGTTATATGTGTATCTTTGAAGTCATTGCATTATTTGCTAACTAGTTTGTTTTGACTTTTCTAAATATGAAGTCTTTTTTGGTTATATGAAAAAAGTCTACTTAACCCCCCCACCTATGGGGGTGGAACACATTACCTCCAACCTATAAAATTAGCTTTTTACCCCCCCCCCTCAACTTTTTAAAACTGGACAAATCACACCCTGAAGCAGTTTTGGACGGCGGTTTACTATAGTAATGGCGGTTTTGTCTTTTTTTTTCTTTTTTGTTATTTCAGCTGAATCTTTAAAAAATCATAGTAAATCACAAAAAATTGTAAAATGGAAAATCCAATTTTGTTGAACTCCACATGAGTAGATCTACACAGTGAATATATAATATGGTATGTTTTAGAACCTTTTTTGCTGTAGCTTTAGATCTATGCTTTTCTGTAATTAATTCATAGCTGTAAAACAATGTTCTAAATCATACCATATTATATGTTCACCGTGTAGATCTACTCATGTGGAATCCAACAAAATTGTATTTTCTATTTTATGATTTTTCTATGATTTACTATAATTTTTCAAAGATTCAGCCGAAATAAAAAAAGGAAAAAAAAGACAAAACCGCCGTTACGGTAGCAAACCGCCCTCCAAAACAGCTTCAGGGGGTGATTTGTCTGGGTTTAGAAAGTTGAAGGGGTAAAAAACCAGTTTCATAGGTTGGGGGTGATGTGTTCCACCCTCCATAGGTGGGAGGGGGTTAAGTAGACTTTTTCCTTGGTTATATGTATCAATGTATACATTATGTCTAGATACATAATAAAATTTATGTCTAGATGTACATTAATTTAGAACGGAGGAAATATAAAGTTATTTTGGTGTATTAGTTAAAACAATACTCTCTTCATATTGGTATTAGATGATGTCTTGGACAAGATTTTAGTCAAACATTGGGAATATAAATCATGAATAACTTTTAAGTCATTGAGTTTGGAAATGTGAAAACCATATGAATAGATTTGTCTTAAAAAATATTTTTATAAAAATATATATATATTTTTTTAATAAATATTTTTATAAAAATAAGAAGTCAAAGTTACGTTTTGGAGACCGTGTCGTTGTCCTAAACGTCATCTACTACCAATATGGAGGGAGTATGTTCCTCGACGTATTGATGTTTAAATGATGATGGAGTGTTGATATCATCTCACCTAGTGATGCTTAATTGGCAAGATATTCTGTTGTGTGTTTAGGTTTGAATCAAAGAAGTACCGACAGGAGTACTCCTGCTGCCAAGCATACAAAACCGCAGCATGCCGCTTTTGGAGAATTTCAGTTTGCGAGGCACAGGAAAAATAGGCCGGCACCAGTTGATTCTTGGCTGCTGGCTTGATGTTCCGATTCCAAACGGCGGCACTGCTCCTCCAGAGCAAGTGTTTAATTAGCACACTGAATGTGCGTTGAGTTCTTTGGTAATGGCCGCTCTTGATAAACTTGATAGCCTAATGGTGTGTCTGGTTTGCTGGTCCTGGCGTTTGGTTTGAGTCATGGTGTCAATCGGTCCATCATCAAGTGGTTCCCGGCCTTTGTAGCGCAAACAGATGACCCACTCTTCCTCCAGAAAGCACCGGACAATATGGTCCGCTCCTCCTCGTCCGATCCGGCCTGTTGCAAAAGCCAATATTTTCCAAGATAATGTCCCATTCAACTTGCAACTACCGATCAGATTGCAAACAAGGATCAAATCAAAAGCTGATTGCAAAGAAGGATCAAGAACTGGCAGTCAGATTGCTGTTCTATTGATCGATCCATTTTAAGTGTGCTTTCACCGATGGCATGTCAGTCGGAAAATATTTGGGAACGAAAGACCACCCAGCACCACACAAGAAAAACAAATAGGAAGAAGTACATCGAAGACCACAAGCTCATTTAAAGGTTGCTAGCAATGTCATTTCGAACATCCAGCTAAAGACTATTTTTCAATGACAACGATAGAAAGGTGATTTTTGCAGTGTCACGCATAAGGCGATTTTTGCAGTGTCACGCATTTTTTGGTTGGTAAGTATGAATCGTTGAAGAGTTAAGCATTACGAAAAATAATATGAACTGCCGGAAAAATAACAAATAGAAATGGGTAAAAATATGGGCGAAAAAAAGGTCTCGCCGGGATTCGAACCCAGGTCGCCTGATTCAAAATCTGGAGTGCTAACCACTACACTACGAAAACATTTGATACTACATTACACATTGTATTTTAGTTAAACGTTTACAATCATACTTGGAACATTGACCAGGCTTCTGAGTTGACAGTTTTTATTGGTGGTGATCAGGATTGTTCCAGGAAAACATCAAAGAACCATCTGACAGTCGACTGTCCACTGATAATTCTTGTCCGCGCAGTATAAGTAGCATTGTAAGCCGATAGATTCAAAAGGAAAGAGGAGAGGTAAAACTGTTAGCACTTTCAGTCTATCACCCAAAGCCCATGTCAATCTTTATATTTGCCTGGAGCAGCATTCTGCACTGTTCGGTGGCCGGCGACCATCCGTCGGTGCCCGGTCAATGTCAAGAGGGGCTAATCCAGATGTAGCAATACTTCTATGCAGAACGTGCATGGTCGACGTTTAGATATACGTGTTCCGTTCTTTGGTTTATCATCTATCAGCCAGCGGTTCTTTTCTCTCAGAATAAATTAGCCACCGATCAGCAGTACTTTTCTCTCAGAACAAATCAGCACCAGCTACCGGCCAAACGAACAGGACGAGTGGTTGGTGCTAATTTGTGTTGAGAGAAAAATATTGTTGGCTGATTGGTTGGTGCTGATTCGTTGTGAGAGAAAAACACTACTGACTGATGGCTGATAAGCCAAACAAACAGGTGAGCAATTCCAACCTCATGTTATAAAATCAGTTGAAAGCTCCCGTGCTTAATCTCACTAACTTTCCTCTCCCTTGCTAACGAAAGTTAACGTGAAGAAGTCGTGTGTTTTCTCTTCCAAGTTCCAAGCATAAAAATACTTTTGATTTGTTTGAGTCTTTTCTTCTTTTTATGAAAACAATAAAAATATCCAAATACACACATGCACACTTACCGATAAATATGAATAAAATTCACCGATGGCCCCTAAACTTACACGGCGATGTCATCTAGGTTCCAAACTCAGAATTTTTGATATTTGAATCCCTAAATTAACAGGGCGGTGTCATATAGGTCATAAACTTACGATTTTTGATATTTGGGTCCCTAAACTTCCACAACGGTGTCATATATGTCCCAAACATATTCGGTTGCGGCGGTTTGGAGATTGAGAAGAAGTTGGTACTTAAATCAAACAACAAGGGTTAGGGATTGACATCACGAATAAGGGTTAGCTACACACCTTTTTTTTATCAGCAGGATAAATTATTGGATCTAAATATTAAAATTATGAGTTTTGGACCTAGATAATACCATCATGTAATTTTAGGGACCTAAATATCAAAAATCTTAAGTTTGGGACCCAGACGACACCGCCGTACAAGTTTTGGGACTCAAATATAAAAAATCCTGAGTTTATGACCTAGATGACACCGCTGTGCAAGTTTAAGGTCCGCCGATAAATTTTACTCCATAAATACTATTCTTATAAGTACACCTCTTATAGACCGAGCAGGATCACGTAAGTTACATAGACGCCTTGTTTCGGCACATCATCTCCCCTTCCACAAGAAATCTAAACTGATAATTCACCTCTCTCTTTGAGAGGTTATAATTTGGAGCCAAATCTACTTATAAACCGGAATATTTCATCCCTCCACACCTTGATTATTGACTCTAGGATCAGCGATTGAGATTGAGTCTTTCTTCTTTTGTCCTTATACCCTCCCCATCTATCTATCCATCCATCCAACCCTAGCAGCGCCAACCTTATGGCGAGACCTGCCATCATGCGTTTCTCCCTCTTCTCTTTTCTTTCTTTAGTGTTGCTTGATGCTCCCTCCTGCCACCACTACCCCACCCCCCGCCTCGGCTCGAGCACGGCGCCGCCGCCTATAGTCGTCGCTTCTCTCTCCCACCCTTCCATAGGTCAAATGGTTGTCCGCACCATCCGCATTTGGTGCCACCTGTGTTGTCTCGTCGCCCTGTTGTCTCGATCATAGTCACTCACCCTTCCTTCCACAAGCTCCCATAGATATCTCTTTCTTCCGAATCTCAATTCCGAAGAATTTATCAGAGCTCCAAAAATGTGACACGGAAGAAGAAAAAGTTTGACGTGGGAAAGGAAATTTTTACCCGATTTCGGTATAGCAATTCCTTAGAATTTTTCTCTAGCTTTTAGAAGTTATCATCAAAATCTTTCATCTCCTTTCGATTGAGAAGTTAGAATCTTTCCTTTTGAGAGGCCCTCAGGCGGGCCTAAACTGGTTGACTCGTGCACGCCTCGGACTACCAAAGCCCGCGAGTGTTTTCTTTCTTTCTTTTTTCTTCAAGAGATGCTCGTGAATGTTTCGCTAACGACTGCCCCCCTCTGTTTCCGCTGAATCTCAACTAATCCAAAAACAAATTAAAACGGAAGAGGAACAGAAGTACAGAACAGCAGCAGCCCCACCAAGCGCCGACCTGTCGGAGATGGCGGCTGCGCCGGCGCCGGCGGCGGGGACGGGGATGGGTAAGCGGAAGCGGCCCCTCTCCGAGGACGACGTGTACCTCCTCCTCCACAGGTCCGTCCTTCTTCCCTCCGCCGCCGCCTCCTCCTCCCCGGCCCGTCCTCCCGCTACCCCCGGGCTGCTCGCTCAGGCCTAGGGTTTTATTTCACCCCGCCGCTTGCAATCCTTCACCCCTCTGCAGGTACGCGCCGGGGACAATCCTGACGGCGCTGCAGGAGGTGGCGCAGCACGCGGAGGGCAGGCGCATCGACTGGAGGGCGGTGGTGGGGAAGTCGGCCACGGGGATCACCTCCGCGCGCGAGTTCCAGATGCTCTGGCGCCACTTCGCCTACCAGCACGACCTTGACGAGACCGTCGACGCCGGCGACCAGCCTCTGGTTCGTAATCGTACCCGCTGCCAAGATTCGGTTGCCCCTTTCGATTGGATTGTAAGGTGCCCATGCAACTAGGATAATTGTAGTAGGGATTGTTAGGATTTTAAGGTAGCACGCACAGTATTTCAGTTTGTTCTACTGTTGGTTGGTCCTTTCCTAATGCTACTATGGTTCTTATGTTCACCTGCTTGGCCTTGGTAGGGCGATGACAGTGACCTGGAATTGGAGGTTGAACCAGTTCCCAACCCAACAAATGAAGCTTTATCCGAGGCCTCTGCATTAGCCAAGGTACCATTTTCTTTTGAGAAAGCATACAGTAGGATGGCCCTTTTGAATCTAAGATGTCAACCACTGTTTTGTTCTCCTTTTTTTTCTTTGAATTCGCTGCTGCAAAATCTCCAGGATGAGCGTGAGGTGCCTTTTTTGCTTAAAATTGGATTGGAATTTGTCGATGCCTTACTTTACCATGAATAAGCATTCAGTTCACAAGTGTTGTGCTAGAGTGATTAGCTTACCCAAGCAGATCTTTTACTACAATCTTATTTAAAACTATCTAGAAGCCCCACTTGATTGCCATCAAACTAAATGCAAGATTTTGAAATTCAAATATGAAGAACAAATCTGAAGTCTAGAGGCGGCCTTGTGGTAGTTGAATTGGACTTGAATCTGTTGGCCAAAGTGGACACCCAGTAGTTGGCAGTGATAACCTTGCAGCCAGATATAGGGCAGGATTGCATCCCATGAGAGGAAGTCACGAGCGGAGGTAAACATCAGATTCAGCTACTCAGGTAAGCAGACAGGCTAGACAACTAGTGTGGGAGTGGCTGCTCGCCGATGGCGGCGAGAGTTGGTTTGCAGGTAGTGTGCCACATTAGGGGATTAGGTTGAAGAGCAGGGCAGGAGAATGATGCTGCTTTCACCATGTGTGGGTGGGTGCTTGGCATGGGATGTGAGCCTGTGAAAGGAACAAGGTCAGGTGGCAGGTGGGATGCTTATTGGGCTAGCTAGGTTAGCGCTGTTACATATACCTACTAAAGACCAAATGGGCTGGCCCGATGCTTCAGCCTCTCTAGCACTTGGCCTGGATCCCTGATTTGGATGACTCAATAGTTATTCTGATTTGTAGTATTTCAGATAGTACACAGATCATAACTCTCAGTCTGAGTCTATCCAAGGTTATAATTGATACACAAGTTGACCCTTGAAATGCTTGATTATGATTGATGCCTCATTACCAGCTGGAAAGGTAAACTCCACTTTATTTCACTAGCTATCAGATGGCAACTAAATATATTTGTTTGTTTGGTATAAAAGAAAATGTGGAAGTTTTTTGTCTATAAAAAATTGAGTTTTTGCGATAGCTATGTGAGCTTTGCTTCTCCTTTTCGATATGTATGGGCTACCAATTTATTTGTGAATTTACAGAATGGATCTTATAGAATGCCTCAGTGATCTCACTTGATTTAAGTTCCACTAACTTGAAAGTGTTTACTGTTGGACTGTGCATTTGCATACGTCAACCTCTGTAACCAAAAGTATGTATGCATAACAGCACGAAACAACTGTTATGTTTGGATTATTGGGAAAAAAAATTGTTTCCTTGAATGCCAATGTGGTGCTGGAAAAAAATCACATAACCTCAAGATCCATTTGTAGTTTTCTCTTTTTGTCGTTTTGCGATTTTAAGTATTGGGCAATCATTTTTGTTCTGTTATCTGCACTCTTAATTTATTGTTACCTTACATACATGCAATGACACTTGATTATGTACTACAAATTGCAGGCACTAATATCTGGATCTTCACGTGAGCAAGCCTCTGGTCAACGTGTTAATTTGGATGCTCCTGATGAAAAGATAGCACGAGTTCCATCTGAGAAACAGCTTGCTCAGAGTCACCGTATAAGAAATGTTATGGGTCCTGTTTCCAACTCAAAACAGGCATCCCATTTAGGTCCCTCTCCTGGTTCTTTGGATCCAAATGGACCTTCTAAAAAGAAAAAGAAGCCTAAAGCATGGTCTAAAGAGGAGGATGCAGACCTAACAACTGGTGTACAGAAGTATGGTGAAGGAAATTGGGATTATATTTTCCATAAATGTAAATTTGATAATACAAGAACACCTGATCAGTTGTCTCAGGTATATAAGTATATCTTGTCAGTTCAGTTGTGTAATAGTGTTCACTATTCTGTCATAACTCATCCATATTTACATGTTTTGGGAGTTATATTCCTGAAGGCTTAGCTTATGGTTACATACTTCTTGAATATGCTTAGATGTCAGAGGGCACATATGCATTCATCTGGTGACTTATCGAAGTACCAGGGTTCCCAATGCCAGACCCCCCATCAAAACTTTCCCTGCCCTTTTACATCCTAGTATTGTCTTTACCGGGTCCAGTTGGTTGGCTTCTTTGATGCATCTTAGAGTTATGAATTTGGTAATGGTGATGCCTTAGAATTCCTGTGTCCTAATGTAGATACCTGCAATTAGAATAAATCTATAAAAAGGTTAATACATACTGTTCTTTTCAGAGATGGGCACTAATTTGCAAGCGTCCAGGAGGATCAACCAAGCCTGTTAATGCAAAACATGCCACTGTTGCTAGCTCAGAGGCAAGAAAGGATTGTAATAAGGCACTTTCAATGGCTGTTGGTCCTATACGTAGATCATCTATGCTAAGACCAGGTATTTACAGAATTTTAGTGCTTTGCCAGGAAAGCTGGTCTTTTAGAATAACGTTTCAATGCTGTATTATCAAACTCAAGCATTGTTCTGTAGCTTTGTTTATAGTCCTGGCTGTGTGGTTCTTACTTAGATTGTACATGCAGGAGCTCATCAACAAGGCATTCAGAACATGTCTACAGTGTTTGCTCCTAAGATACCTGAAGTAAGATCTGCAGCAGCCCCTTCACCAGCATTGGCGGTGCCGGTTCCAGTGCCAGTGCCAGTCCCAGTTCCAATGCCTTTGCCTGTGAAAGTACAGGTCAAGTCACCACTTCCTCAGGGGCAACAAGCACCTGTCCAACGTGCACCTCCAAAATCGGCAAATGCTTCAAATAAGACTCGTAAGAAGCAAGCTGCCCAACCAAATCCTACCATTGGTACTTCCTCAATACAAGCAGCAGCTATTGCTGCTGGTGGACGACTTGCCCCAGCTTTGGCGGCCGCAAAATTCTTAAAAGTTGCACAGAGTGCGCACATAAGATCTCAAGTAACAGGATCTTCAAAATCTTCGGCAAGCCCTGAAGCACCGAGTGTGGTTGTTGAACCTGGTACACAACCTGGCAGCACTCAGCATCTAGAGCCTCTAAACACTAGTGCCACTAAATCTGGTCCTTCCATTTCGACCAAGCATGCAACTAAGCAAGTTCATGGTGCTTCAGAGGTTGCCGTAGTTAATCCTCGAGGGCCATCTTCTGGGGCAGATTTATTGGAAGCTAAGAAAGCATTGAGTACCATACCAGTGCCTGGCTCATGTGACAGTGAGGAAAAGGAAGACGACTCTACATTTTGTGTTATCACTATTGATGACTTGTTCCCTGAAGATGCAAAGCAGCCAGAAACTGTAGACCTCAAGGAAAAGCAGCCAGAAATTGTTGATCAGAAGGTAAACCAGCCAGCTGAAACTGTTGGTCAGAGGGCAAAGCAGCCAGAAACTGCGGATCCCCAGGCAAAGCAGCCAGAAACTGTGGATCCCCAAACAAAGCAGCTAGAAACTGCGGATCCCAAGGCCAAGCAGCCAGATACATTAAACCCCAAGGTTGAGATGGTAGATCCCAAGGATAAAGACATGCTTGAGTTTGATCAATTTGTTGCTTCTCAAGGAGGTGGAGTAAACACAGATCATCTGGATAAAAGCAAGACTGGCAGAAGTGCTTTGCAGGCCCAAGGCCTTGTTGGCAGCCAGAAGAAGCAAGTGAAACTGGTGCCCACCACCGTAGGGAAAGGCAACCCTGTGTCAGCTGGAGTGCCAGCAACTGTGAAGAGAACCAAAACTCCTGTCCCACCACATTTAGTGAACCAAATCGCAGCAGGGAGCCCCCGTGGCATTGTTGGCACAGTCAATGCAAATGCGCTGAATAAGACACTAGTAAGGAAGGCAGCCGCTCCTGTTCCCGCCGGTGTCCAAGCCCCTCCCCTGAAAAAGCAGGCCACGAACTCAAGAGGCAACCAAGTGATGCAGCCCAGCACTGCCGTGGTCGGCTTTGGAGTACCGGCCAGCAGCCAGGCTAGCATGGCCATGAATGGAGCTAGCAAGGCGAATCCGCCATCCAGCAGCAGCCAGGCTAGCGCGGTGGTGAACATGGGTAGCAAGGTGAACCCACCACCCAGCAGCCAGGCTAGCGTGGCGGTGAATATTGTTAACAAGGCGAATCCACCATCCAGCGGCCAGGCTAGCGCGGCGGTGAATATTGTTAACAAGGCGAATCCACAACCCAGCAGCCAGGCTAGCACGGCGGTGAATATTGGTAACAAGGTGAATCCACCATCCAACGGCCAGGTTAGCACAGCGGTGAATGTTGGTAGCAAGGCAAATCCACCATCCAGTGGCCTGGCTAGCGCCGCGGTGAATTTGAATGGTGCTAACAGGGCGACGAATCAACCGTCCAGCAGTCAGGCTAGCGCATCCTTGAGTGGTGCTGCTAACAAGGCGAATCCACCAGCTGCGCCCAAGCAATAGATATGCTCTAACAGTAAATTTTGTAATAATCCTCTTAGGACTTTTGCGCGTCGATTGTACCTGAAATGTGAATAGGGCATTATAGACAGACCGTGTGATTCTTTTCACCTCGCATTTGCAGTTGCACCCAGGAACTGGAGAGACCACTAGATTGGAGTGATCTTTTTTTTTTCTTTTTATAGTTATGCTAGTCACTAACATAAAGACTATTGGCCTCGTCCAGTTCCCTTTGTGATGCTTATGTTTGTTACCTCGCGTTTGAGATGATGGCGGCATGGCTTTGCCTGTATGAGCAGGCTCCTACATCTCTTGGGCCTGGTGGGTCTGTTGAAATGGTGACGATGGCACGGCACGTCAAGCTGTTCCATCAGCGTCATGAATGGATGGCACTGAAAGCTGAGTGGCTTGTTCTGAAGATCTTTCTCTGCTGACACTGCATGTACATGAACTGATTTGACTGCCTGTAGTAGCACCTAGAGCGAGCGGTGTTCATGTAGTAAGCAGGAGAATGTTGTGGGGGTGATTCGGTAACCACCCACCGGGGCCGCATCAAATCATCAAATCAAATGAAAATCAGTGTATGGACAGGACTGGGTTTGGTGCAACTGTCACATACGGTGGCTGTAAAATCTGGACCCCTGGGTACCCACGTGTATTTGAGTAGTTGACATTTTGGTCACCCGGCGAATTAAACACTGTTGAGGGTTTTCTTTTTCTTTTTTGTCAGGTCACGAACTGTGTAGTTTTCATCGTTTGCAATCGCGACAAATGGGACGTCTTGATTGCCCGATCTCTGGCTTGTCCACATGAATAAGAATTGACTCGATGCCGCTCAAGAAACAGGTCTCGTTTTCGTTCATGGTAAGAAATAGGATGGTGACAGATTAGAATGCGTGACCGGATGCGAACAACACTCAGAAGTTCTTTTGTTCTTTCAACGAATAGTAAATAATGCACTCCAGCACTCCCATGCGCGGCCGGCCACGCTCTCCGCGTCATCTACGAAACGTGGCATGGTTAGTTTTAGTCCTGCTTCCCTGTTTCAGATTACGAAGGCTTATTAGTGTTCGGCGTGATTGTGGATTTTAGTTCAGTCACCATACACCAATATATGTATTTGATTTCTTTTTATTTAGAGGATTCTAAATTATCCTATGTAAAATTGTTTATTTGATTGTTTTGATACTTGGAAGCTAGCAAAAAAAATAGCAATCTTCTTTTGACCTCAACTAATAAAAAAAATCTATATGCATTATTTATCTATACTATAAGGATCGATCTAGTAGAATTAAAAACACTTCTCACCAAAATAATTCCTACCCACCCCTCACGGAGGACCCACCAACGGTGGAAACGACGTGGAAAGTTTTTAAAAAAACGATGTTTCTAGAAAGTTTTTATCGTTTTGGACATTATTTTTCTCACCATAAAACTTCTTTACCCATCACACGTACCCACCAAACAAATCTATCTATCTATCTATCTATCTATCTATACTATAAGGATCCAATAGAATTGAAAATGCTTCTCACCCAAATAATTCCTACCCACCCCTCACGGAGGACCCACATGTCGGGTCCAACGGTGGAAACGATGTGGAAAGTTTTCACAAAACGATGTTTCTAGAGAGTTTTTGCCGTTTTGGGCATTACTTTTCTCACCATAGAATTTCTTTACCCACCCCGTGTACCCACCAATCAAATAGTCTAAAATAACCCATAAAACGATTTGAGTCCACGGTGAAGGATGGAAAAAAAGGAAAAAAAATTGGTACAGGACTCCTGCAAACCAACGAGAGACTGACGTTTATTAGTTTCTATTACCATCCTGCAAACTAACGAGAGACTGACGTTTATTAGTTTCTATTACTAATATTTTCCTTGATTGCATTGGTCGAGTATTTTTATCTTTCCAAAATACCGATACGTTCATGAATACACTTTCTATCACAAAAAAGGAAACCAAACAGCTTCATCAGCCTTACCTGGCCCCATGGCCCTAACATGCATGCATGCTTCCCTAACGCGCATGGAGGGGTTCTGGTTGGTGCTCCGCAAGGAGGACTAGGGCGCCATGCTCCGGACGCTACGTGTCCCCGTGGTGATCTTCGTGTGCATCACGATAGCGATGGCAGCGACGGCGGCGTGCGTGCTGCTGGTGCGCGCGGCGCAGTGGACGGCAGCGAGGGAGGCGGTGCTGAACGCCGGCCTGCAGGTCCAGTAGAAGGAGGTGCTACGGCTGGCAGAGCGCAAGAGCATGAACAAGACCAATGCCTTCACCAGCGCCGGCCATGACTTCCGCTCCGCACTCGCCGCAATCGCCGGGCTCACGGCCCGAGGTGCACACGCTCCCCAGCATCATGCATGGAAAACCTCGATCAGAGGGCCATCTGCACCAACAAGCTCTTTGGTTAGTCTTCCTGTGGAGCTAATTATTTGCATCAAATTAACACGTTGAACATTCATCATCGTCTAGGAATATTGATATAGATATTATGTTACTAATGTTTATGGTCCAATCAACTAGCTAACACTAGCAATACAATGTAGGATTTGTGGCCTCCCTATATTCTCTTAGGTAGAGTAGAAAGATTTATACACATAATATTGATAATATCCAGGTCTGTGATTTATCACTCGTAGACTACAGTCATAGTAGAAGACAAGGCCGTGGCCAGCTGTGGTCTGGTCGTGGCCGTATGATCACTTGCCGGTACCGACTGTGTCCTGACCGCGCCGTAATGTGGCCGGCCAATCACTGGCTGCTGCTAGCTGTAGACTGGTTGTCCCTTGCGTTAAGGTTTTCAGCTGCGTACACCAATCATGTTAGGGTTTCTTTAGAATGTCCTATATCTATCAAGTTTACATATTTGAAGTTTACATATGGTTTTAGTTGTTACTGGTCTTTGATGTCAATTGCACCGCACGTCCTATTTCATGTAGATCTTTGTCTTTGTTATGATGTGCTATTTTTTTGTCAATCTTATCCTTTAGATAGTGATTGTAGTACTATAGACTGTACTATTGTGAATATATGTTTTCCATGGCTGAATGATCACTTGTGTTATGTGTAGGCCATTACTGCTAGCATGAGGAAAAATGAAGCTATCTTCAATAAAATCCAGAAACAACTAAAGCATGAAAATATGACAGTGGACATGAAGGCAATTTTAGAATCGAATGTAAGTTGAATATATGTTATTCCTCATTTATAACCACATATTTTATTGATTTTGAACTTTCTAAACTGTCACTATTTCTATACATTTTGGATGTGTACATTCTATAGAACTATGACCACACAATTTTTAATAAATTTTAAAAAACTATGAATTTTGTAGAATTTAACTCATTTAAAATACTTAGGATACTCTTTTTAAAAAAAATTCTAACGTAAGAATGTAAAATTCAATCCAATTTGAAAAGATAAATTCTTGTTTACTTCATTTGGGGAGATGGCGCGGACATTGGTGAACATGTTCGAGACGGGCGTCGCCGCGACGAACATGTCGGCCGCCACCATTGACATGACACCCAAGCATATGTAGAATGTCAAAAACCGAGCTCATATGCGATCTGGGCGATGAATTTAGTGTGGGCTGCTCCTATACTCCGAGGTGGACTCGAACTTAAGTTTCTTTAGGCCTCCACCTTGGGGACTCGAATCGGATTAGCCTCGGACCTTCTTCTTCATTTGGAAAACCTTGTTGGTCTCATTCTTCTCCACCCCATGCACCACTCATGGACATATGCATGGGTGTCATGTCCTCATCACTGCCGGCCGTGGCCTTCATCGAGCTCACCGCCTTGGAAGATGATGGCCCGCTCTGCTCCGTTTGACTTTAGGTCAGTTTAGCTACTACATATATAAATCACCGCCTTGCTACACACACGGTTCTAAATTATGAACGACGCCCCACTCTGTTCGTTGTTTTTGGTAGGATTTCGAGGCCGGCGAGACGGTGTGGAGCTTGCTGCAGTGCTAGCACACGTTCTACCTGCCGTGCATGGACGTCTAGCTGCGAATTGGTTTGGGGTGGACCAAGTCTTATTTGTAAGAAATGTATCAAAATTAATCATCTCTATTGAAGTCTAATTAGTCTAATTCTGAATGTGTAACTAGAATATAAGACGCTGATGCGGACCGGTAAAAACAACCCTCAACGGTGATTGTGCCGCCGCCGTCGATGCACGTCTTCGTCGGCACTGCATCATCGACTCCTCCGACGGGCTATTCCTCCTGCAGCATGTATATTATTGCTATCTGTTATACAATCTTATTTTCTATTAAACATGGTGCGTGTCGCAAGTGGTTCCTCCTAGTTAAATAAATGATTAATGACCAAATCTGCAATTTGTTGGCTGGTACGAGTGGCCAGACGCCGGCGCTATCTTTGACCGGACATGCGTGTTGCCTAACCGACGTGAACATCGCATAAAATATCTTCTCGCTGCATAGTACTCCCTGCGAGTTTCACTAAATCACCATCATAAAAATTGACCAGCAGGTGTTTCCATATCCTGAACCAGACATGGTCAGAAAAGCCGAATTTCCACGCCCCAAAACCAAAAAAGAAACGAGTGCCTCCCTGGAACTTCTTCTTTGCTATATTATTACGCAAGGTATTATAAATTCGTAGAGGAAGGAGATGAGAACTGTAGCAAAAGGAGAAAAGAGGAATGAACAGAAGAAGATGGGAAATTCTTTTTCCTGAGGATAGGCAGGCGAGCAGGAGCAGCCGTCGCCATCACCCCGGAAGTCAGAGCTGCCCGATTGCCGGGCAGCGTGTGCAAGTGCAAGGCAAACATCGTACGCCGCTCTCCGCTCCTCTCCCACGTGTTCCGCGCCACGTGACCCCACATTCCGCCACTGGCTACTTTTATTTTATCCTCACCGTTTCACGGAATGGCCCCTCGACTTTTAGGTAATTTGGACTCCGGCCCTCCGGTGGCCTTGATCCTCCGTGCCCGTTGTGGCCTGTTTGCTCGACAAGGTCTTGGTCGCTCGTCGACGGTGTTTTTATTCCACATTTTTGGGCACTTTTCGCATCCAAAATTGGCAAGCCATGCAAACCGGTCAGACCGACCTCAGGAAGCGGTCAGACCGGTTTCCCTGTAGCCGATCTGGCAATAGCCAAACCGGTCTGACCGGTTTGCCAGAGCGGTCTGACCGGTTTGGATCCGAGTTGGAGTAGAATTAGGAGTCCTAGTTGTTTACAAATTGTAAAAGGATTTCGTGCGGGGCAAGACCTCCCCACCCTATAAATATAAAGGGCCATGGCCGATTGAGTTATCATCCAATCGATCAATCAATATATTTTCTACTTTTTATCTTCAAACCCTAGCTTTTCCAACCCCTTTGCTTTTCCTTGCTTGTCTCTACGGCATTCAAGGAGGTTCTGAGTGGCCTGACCGATCTCAGAGCAACCCTAGGCGCGCCATCTCCGACGGGGTCCCTCCCGAGGTGGTGATCCTAGGTTCATCCCGAAGTTCCCGAGGGAAACCGGTGTGACCGGATCCCTAAACCGGTCTGACCGGTTTGGGTGGAGCTGCGGCAAGTTCATCGTTTCTTCGTTTGCGCGATACGGCGCTCGCGTGTGTTGGCCAGAAAAAGCGTCAACACACTTTTGGCGACTCCGCTGGGGAAATAGAAGATCTGGTTGTCAAAGACCGTTCGATCTAAGCTCCAGACAAGATGGGATCTCGATGTGATCTTGATGCGGATAACATCATTGCGGCTTCAATGGAAGATCTTACTCCGGAGGAGCAGAAGAATTTTGAGGCGCTACAAGAGTTCATGAAGATGCAATTTTTGGCTGGTGTCAAGAAAGATCGTCATGGCAAGGTGGCAAGAGTGCAAGAGTTTGAGCTGCCGGCGATCAAGTTAAACGACAATCGAGTTGAGGTAATACCCGCTGTAAGTAAATCACAAACCACTCCTTCTACTACTGTTCCTAAAAATAGTGTAGAAAGAGATGAATTGCTTGCCTCTTACATTGCTCGTTTAGAAAGATTAGAAGATCTTGAGAAAGATAGGACCACTACCTGCTTTAACAATAATGAAACTAGTAGTAGCGCTCCTAAAATTAATTCCAGTAGTGGAGTTTTTCCTAGCTTGGCACCCATACCTAATGTTAATACTGAAAAATACATGTATGGTATGCCACCTGAGTTTGCCATTGGTCAATCCCTTCCGTTCCAACCGACCGGGCCAAATATGGCCAAACCGGTCAGACCGGATCAGGGAACCGGTCAGACCGGTCTGACCAGTGCGCTTGAATTGGTGCATGAGCAGCCTATACCGCTTTCTGTTTTACCTGATTCGATGGTTTATGCTCACACTAATGCTTTAGGTACTGCTAGACCTCAATATAGTACAACAGTTAATACATCTGCTCAAGGAAACGTTATACCTGATGATGTTTTTGAAAGTTATAGACTAGCTCAAGCTAAGGTTGCTCCCTACTTAAATAAGATGAATTTGGAGAATGTGCAAACCCAACAGCCAAATAATCCTAACTGGGCTGAATTTAATAAATTTAGAGAAGATTTGGCTAATGTAGTGAAAAGTAAACTTGGTGTTGATATTGGTAATACAAATTTGTATCAAAAACCATATAATGCTGAGTTTGATAATTTTCCTCTTCCACGTGGTTGGCGTATGCCTGATTTGATTAAATTTAGTGGAGATGATGACCGAACCACGTGGGAACATATTAGTCAATACATAGCTCAACTAGGAGAAGCGGGTGCTTATAATGCTCTTAAAGTGCGTTTATTTT
This sequence comes from Echinochloa phyllopogon, assembly GCA_033239725.1. Classification (NCBI taxonomy): domain Eukaryota; kingdom Viridiplantae; phylum Streptophyta; class Magnoliopsida; order Poales; family Poaceae; genus Echinochloa; species Echinochloa phyllopogon. The sequence goes on along the minus strand of BTCW01000010.1, from coordinate 40,816,595 downwards.
CTTTATCATTGACTGGCACCGCCTTTGCTTGGTTTTCTTCGCTTGCTCCCGGTTCTATTATATCTTGGGATATGTTAGAACGTAAGTTTCATGATCACTTTTATAGTGGGAGCTTGCAATTAAAATTGACAGATTTGACATCGGTTAGACAAAGTAGAGATGAAACTGTTTCTGCTTACATTAAGAGATTTAAAGAAACTAAAAACCGTTGTTTCAATTTGTCAATCACTGATATGGACCTTGCTGATATTTGTTTAAAAGGTTTAAGGTCATCCATAAGAGATAAAATAGAGGGTTCTGATTTTCTTTCGGTTGCACAAGTTCAAATTAGAGCTTTAATTGTTGAAAACCGAATGAATAAAGAAAAAGAAAGAGATACTTCTAGATCACGTCGTTCCAATGTTCATATAATTGATTATGAGTCTGATGATTCGAGTGATAGTGATAGAGAAGTACTTGCTGCTGAATTTGTATGGCCCTCTAAAGAAAAAACTTACTCTTGTACATCACTTAAGCCGGTCAACAAAGGTCGGCAAGAAGAGGTTAAGTTTACATTTGATGTTTCCAAGTGTGATCGCATTTTTGATGAATTGCTAAAATCTGGAAACATTAAATTATCTCATAAATTGCCTCCACTTGAAGAGTTGAAAAGGCGTGCATATTGCAAGTTTCATAATACTTATTCTCATGCCACTAATGATTGCAATGTGTTTCGTCGACAGGTTCAATCGGCCATAAATGAAGGTCGTTTGACATTTCATGAGATGCAAGTGGACAAAGCTCCTTTCCCTGTCAACACTATGGATTTACAGCAGCCTAAGGTTTTGGTTCGGCCGCATCAAGCCGAAGCAACCAAAGGAAAGAATGTTGTGATCGGTGAAACAAAGCATGACTTGAGAGGAAAGGAGTTGGTTCGAGAAGTTGCATTTGAGACAACTCCAGATGGCAGGGAGACATTCAAGGTCACTGTGAGAGCCTCTGAACATGGGAGGCAAGAGTCGACCGTTCATACCGGACAAAGACCGTTTGAGCCTTTACAGGACAAACCGGTCAGACCGGTTATGGAAAGCGGTCAGACCGGTTCTCCCAGGGGTCGGCCAAAAATGATTAAACCAAGCCGTCCGGAGATTGGAAGTTGGAAAGTCAATGTGGCAAAGAATCAGGGGAGTGCTCTTAGGTCAAAAGTCACCTTTGATGTGTTATTTGACAAGTACTCCAAGCAAAAGGCCGTTACAAGTAATCGGCCGGTAAAAAAGAGATTGAGAGTGCCTCCATATCAAGAAGAATATCCTCAGCCAAAGAGGAATTTTGTTCAACAATGGGAGGCACCGAGTTCATGTCCACCCCGTCCAGTTTATGATGATAATGGAGTGATGTGGGTACCATATCAACAATCTTTTCAACATGGATGGGGAGGACCGCGAAGGCCAGCATTAGACAGGATCTCAAGGCCTGGACAGGACCGTTTGGCACCTTGCCAATCCGGTCAGGGTCACCAGACCCAACCGGTCAGACCGGTTCCACAAACCGGTCAGACCGGTTTCCTTGGGAAATCGGCAAAACCTCCTATGAAGCAAGTTTACAAGCCAAAACAGCGTGAGGAGGTGCATAAGATGGATATTGACCCAGAGAGGACTACAAATCAAGATGTTATTCAGATTGGGTTGATAAATGTTCCCCTTGGAAACGGTGGCAAAGGACCGATTGTCACGGACAATCAGGTTAAGACACCTATTCAGAAGGATTCTGTTGCTGATGGTGAAGCCAGTGGGAGTGGTTCCAACTCCAAATACTTTTTGCCAAGATGGTGTCCTCCTAGTTTATCTCGTACTCAAAGGAGGAAGCTTCAGCGATTAAGGTTTCAGGAGATGAAGGAGAAAGAGCTAGAGAAGCAGAGGGACGAAGCTTTCAACAAGTACAGGCCCATGATTCCACAAGGAAAAGAATGGAAAGCTAAGACCAGCTCTCAGACAGAACCGGTCAGACCGGTTCAGGAGTCGGTCAGACCGGTTGAACCGGTCAGACCGGTTGACGAAAGCGGTCAGACCGCTTTGCCCGACGCGCCACCCGGTTTTTCTTCTCCTTCTCCTATGATTTGTGATGGCAAGCTATCATCGGTATCTACTTCAGAGGACGATGAAGAGCTTGTTGATTATGGTTTTTCTCCTGAACATACAAATTTTGAGCTTAACGTAATTCATATGTCTATGGATGGTTATGTATTGTCAGAAGAAAGCGTTGCTCAACTTGATTTTGGTCCAAAGGAGGCTATTTTCCAGAAGCCCAAAGCTGATGAGAGTCATCTGAAGGCTTTATACATGAAGGGTCATATTAATGGGAAGCCTATCTCTCGCATGCTAGTGGATGGAGGGGCAATAGTTAACTTGATGCCATACTCTCTATTCAAGAAGCTGGGAGGTTCAGATGAGGAGTTGATCAAGACCAACATGACCATCAGCGGCGTTGGAGGAGGTGAACCTATGGGCGCCAAGGGAGTTGCTTCTATGGAGCTTACTATTGGGAGCAAAACTTTGGCCACTGCGTTCTTCGTCGCTGAGACACAAGGTAACTACAGTTTAATCCTTGGTCGTGATTGGATTCATGCAAACCAATGTGTGCCTTCTACTTTGCATCAATTTTTAATTCAATAGATAGATGATGAAGTAGAAGTCGTTCATGGAGATACGTCGGCTTGTGTTGCAGTGGCCGATAGTTCTACCATGAATGATCATGAGAATCTTAAATGTTTATCTGGTTTAGATTTATCTGATTGTGAGATCATTGGTTGCACTAAAGATGGCTTTGCTACTGCTGTTATGAGGACGATTGGAGATCTGGCCATACCATCTCTTATGATCTGATGGATCCAAATCTAGAGTGGTTACAGCAGAGGTGTGAGCACTACCGGGCGCATAAGAACGATATGTGTGAGGCCATTGAAGATTTTGATGATTTAAGCAAGTTAGGACAAGGGTTTACGTCGGCTGATCCTCTAGAGGAGGTAGATATTGGTGATGGTACTGTGCCTAGGCCGACATTTGTAAACAAGAATCTTGATCCTTTGTTTAAATCTGAGTTAATAAAGTTATTAAAGGAGTATGTTGATTGTTTTGCATGGAGTTACAATGAAATGCCTGGTTTAAGTCGTGATTTAGTTGAACATCGTTTACCTATTAAACCTGGTTTTAGGCCTTTTAAACAATCTCGTAGAAACTTTAATCCTGATATTTATGACCGAGTGAAAGAAGAAATCAATCGGTTGCTAGATGCTAAATTTATTAGGCCTTGTCGATATGCTAATTGGATCTCTAATATTGTGCCTGTTGAAAAGAAAGAACAAAAAAGCTTCGTGTTTGCATTGATTTTAGAGATCTTAATAGGGCTACTCCTAAAGATGAATATCCTATGCCTATAGCTGATTTTCTTGTTAATGCTGCATCTGGACATAGAATTCTTAGTTTTCTTGATGGTAATGCTGGTTATAATCAAATATTTATGGCCGAAGAGGATATAGCCAAAACGGCCTTTCTATGTCCGGGTTTCGTTGGTCTATTTGAGTGGGTAGTAATGACTTTTGGTTTAAAGAATGCCGGTGCTACATATCAGAGGGCTATGAATTTGATTTTTCATGATTTGCTTGGCATTATAGTAGAAGTTTATATCGATGATATTGTTGTCAAATCGGCTGGACTAGACTCTCATTTAGCTGATTTAAGACTTGCATTTGAAAGAATGCGTCGATATAAGTTGAAAATGAATCCACTCAAATGTGCTTTTGGTGTATCGGCTGGGAAGTTTTTGGGATTTGTTGTACATGAAAAAGGCATAGAGATAGATCCTAAGAAAATTGAAGCTATTAACAATGTAAAGGCTCCTACTTGCAAGAAAGATTTGCAAAGGTTCTTGGGCAAAGTAAATTACTTGAGAAGGTTTATTTGTAATTTGTCCGGAAAAGTGAATGCCTTTACTCCTTTACTTCGGTTAAAGAATGACATTAATTTTACTTGGGGGGCAAAACAACAAGAGGCATTTGATGAAATCAAGCAATATTTATCTTCGCCACCCGTCCTTCAAGCGCCTAGGAGTGGAGTTCCATTCAAGTTGTATGTGGCGGCGGAAGAAAATGTCATTGGAGGTGTTTTGACTCAAGAAGCCGAAGGAAAGGAACATGTTGTTGCATATGAGAGTAGAAGATTGTTGGATGCCGAAACAAGGTACACTTTTATTGAGAAGTTATGTTTATCATTATATCATACTTGTACCAAGTTGAGCCATTATCTTTTACCTAGTACTTGCATAGTAGCATGTCAAACCGACATAATTAAATACATGTTGCACAAACCAATCTTAAGTGGTAGAGTCGGCAAATGGGCTTATGCTTTAGTTGAATATGACTTGCATTGTGAACCATTAACTTCAATGAAAGGTCAGATAGTAGCCGACTTTATTGTTGGACATAGAGTGGATAAGCAACTTGATTTAAATGTCGGTTATGTTACTTTTACTCCATGGAAGTTGCATTTTGATGGATCGGTTTGCAAAAGTGGTTGTGGTATTGGAATTGTTATTACTTCTCCTCATGGGGCTATTTTTGAAGCACTTAACCGATTAGATCATAAATGTACTAATAACCAAGTCGAGTATGAAGCTCTTCTATTCGGATTGGGAATTTTGCATGACATGGGAGTAAAGCATGTGGAAGCTTATGGTGATTCTTTGCTGGTGGTACAACAAGTTTCTAAGGTATGTCAATGCTTAGATGGATTTTTAAATGCATATCTCGATAGATGCTTTGATATTATATCTTGCTTCGATGAATTTGTGATTCGTCATGTACCACGAGAAAGGAATCCAGAGGCAAATGCTCTGGCTCAGCAAGCATCTGGTTATAACGTTCAGAAAAGAAATTTTCAAGAACAAAGACCGGTGTTTTTAGAAGCCGAGTGTTCTGTTCTGGAGGAACCGGTCGCACCGCTTCCTCAAACCGGTCTGATCGGTTCAACCGGTCTGACCGCTTTAGAGAACCGGTCTGACCGGTTGTCTGGTGAAGATACTACTTCGGATGTTCTTTGCAATCAAGACGAAGTAGATGATTGGAGAAGACCTCTGATTAGTTATTTACAAAATCCTAGCAGTACAGTTGACAGAAAAATTCGACGGTGGGCTCTCAAGTTCGTTTTAGACGGTGATGAGTTATATCGTCGGACTGTTGATGATTTACTTTTAAAATGTTTGGGTCCTGACCAAGCTAGGTTGGCTATGGCAGAGGTTCATGAAGGGATTTGTGGTACTCACCAATCGGCTCCCAAGATGAAGTGGCTCCTTAGGAGAGCTTGTTTTTATTGGCCCAAAATGATAGCCGATTGTTTTAAATACTACAAAGGATGTGAGGAGTGTCAGAAATATGGAGATATTCAGTTGGTACCAGCAGCAATGATGCATCCAATTATCAAACCTTGGCCTTTCCGGGGATGGGGTTTAGACTTTGTTGGGAAAATTCATCCTTCTTCGACAAAAGGCCATTGTTTTGTGATTGTAGCAACTGATTACTTTACCAAATGGACGGAAGCAGTCCCTTTGAAGAATATGACACATAGAGAGGTGATTGAGTTTATCAGAGAGAATATTATACATAGGTTTGGCATTCCACAAACTCTGACTACGGATCAAGGGACTTCGTTCATATCCAAAGAGGTGCGTGAGTTTGTCAATTCTTATGGTATTAAACTTCTCAATTCATCTCCATATTATGCTCAAGCCAATGGTCAAGCGGAATCTAGTAACAAAACTTTGATAAAGCTCATTAAGAAGAAGGTAGAAGATCATCCTAAAAGATGGCATGAGGTATTATCTGAAGCTTTATGGGCTCATCGTATTTCTAAACATGGTGCTACCAAAGTTACTCCATTTGAGCTTGTGTATGGTCAAGAGGCCGTTTTGCCTGTAGAGGTGAATCTTGGCGCATATAGACTTGCGAAGCAAAATAATCTTAATTTTGATACATATTATGCTTTGATGATGGACAATATTGATGAAGTGACTGACAAGCGTTTGGAGGCTTTGGAAGAGATTGAGAAAGATAAGAGGTGAGTGGCGAGAGCATACAACAAAAAAGTAAAACTCAAATCCTTTCAAGTAGGTGATTTGGTTTGGAAGACAGTTTTGCCCATAGGGATGAAGAGTAACAAGTTTGACAAATGGTCTCCAAGTTGGGAGGGTCCTTTCAAGATTGTAAAGGTTTGTTCAGGAAATTCTTATATGGTGGAAACCTTACAAGGTCAACAACTGCCTAGAGCTCTCAATGGGAGATACTTGAAGAAGTTTCATCCAAGTGTTTGGCAAAGTGCTTGATAGGATATAGCCGATTCATGTTGAGAATCGTCCTTAAGATAAAATGGCCGGTGAATTCTGTGAACATCGACCTTAGCATGTTTTCTAGTGCATAAAATTTACTAGAAAAAAGGGGGGCATGTGTTCGCACCCAAAATTGGCAAGCCATGCAAACCGGTCAGACCGACCTCAGGAAGCGGTCAGACCGGTTTCCCTGTAGCCGATCTGGCAACAGCCAAACCGGTCTGACCGGTTTGCCAGAGCGGTCTGACCGGTTTGGATCCGAGTTGGAGTAGAATTAGGAGTCCTAGTTGTTTACAAATTGTAAAAGGACTCCGTGCGGGGCAAGACCTCCCCACCCTATAAATATAAAGGGCTATGGCCGATTGAGTTATCATCCAATCGATCAATCAATATATTTTCTACTTTTTATCTTCAAACCCTAGCTTTTCCAACCCCTTTGCTTTTCCTTGCTTGTCTCTACGGCGTTCAAGGAGGTTCTGAGTGGCCTGACCGATCTCAGAGCAACCCTAGGCGCGCCATCTCCGACGGGGTCCCTCCCGAGGTGGTGATCCTAGGTTCATCCCGAAGTTCCCGAGGGAAACCGGTGTGACCGGATCCCTAAACCGGTCTGACCGGTTTGGGTGGAGCTGCGGCAAGTTCATCGTTTCTTCGTTTGCGCGATACGGCGCTCGCGTGTGTTGGCTAGAAAAAGCGTCAACAGGCACACTGTGGAATTGCTGTGGCTTTCATCGGATAAAAGTATCGCGCTTTAATAGGGAATATGATAATATCTCAACATGATGTTTGTGTATACGATATTAATTGCTTATTTGAGGCGGGGTTTGAAACTCTTGAGAACGAGGTCTGTGCATGAGTACTAAGCAATAGGAATGTGTGATAACTTGCGGTTGTTGCTAAAGCGAAGTTAGGACGACATCCGAGATATGTTTGATAGAGTTCTACCTGATTTTCATTATGAGTTGGTTCTATAAAATTAACGATTTTATAGTCGAACTAGTATAAAATCTCAAAACTAGAATAGAGAATTATTTCATAGAATTAGAAGAAATACTGTTTTCATCTCACAACCTCTAAATTTATTTCAGAGGATACTTTAAATAATTAATAGAGAATTAGTTCTCCTTAAAAGAACGTTTGGTAAAGCTCCAACTAGATTCAACCGAGAATATGTTTTGGGAGCTCTACCAGATAGGACCCTGATGTTAGAAGCTAGGATCGAATTGGTAAAAAAAATTATATGACTTCAACAAGAGAAATTTTGAGGTCGTTACCAAATGTGAGTATTGTTTTCTATTATCAAATGTGAGTATGCTTTGTTTTTCACATATAACATGCCAAGCCAACACATGCCTCCACTCACCCAAAAAAGGTACTGTGAAGAAATACTTTTTTCAGCTCACAACCTCTAAATTTATTTTAGAGAATCACTTCATATAATTAACAAATAATTACTTCTACTTAAAAAATGTTTGGCAAAGCTCCAACTAGATTCAACCGAAAATATGTTTTGGGAGTTCTACCAACTAGGACCCTAATGTTAGAAGCTATGATCGATTTGGTAAAAAAATTTACATATGACTTCAGAGAAATTTGGAGGTCGATACCAAATGTGAGTATCGTTTTCCATTATCAAGTGTGAGTATGCTTTGTTTTTTGCATATAACATGCCAAGCCAACACATGCCTCCACTCACCCAAAAACTGTACTATGAAGAAAATTTCTAAAGTTGACAAACTCTATGCTGCAGTATTTATCGACCTAATCACTTGGTAGCAGTAGTCAAATGGTGAGTAATGACCTATTCAAGCCAAACTTTAGATGAGCTTTTCTAAATTATAACGAGGTACTATTGAGACAGAAAAATCGACTACACCCTGACTTGTACAACATGGCACTAGCAAGTTGTAATTCCTTGAGATATTTTGAGATTGGAAAATCAATGGGATTAGAATCCTCAAAAGCCGCCACACAAGGTGGACTCTGTTTTTGAGGAATTTGCTACCTCCTATTATACTTGAGCTGGGTGGATCATAGATGTCATGTTGCCACTGCACGTAGCGCCTGAATCATTTGTCATTCATTTACAACTCGGTTTCCTTCCCATGTTATCAAGATAATATTCTTTCTTTTCCATTTATATATACAGCTTCCCTTTATTGGCTTCCTAGATCGGGAACCCTGCGGTTTGGTTCGGTGGCTCTCGTCAATGCACTCGCACCCGAGGCAAGGATAAGGACCGATACACAAAAACTTGTAAACCCAAGGGCGTGGCAGAAACAAGGAAACGCGCATCGCCGCCGCATGCACACACGGCGTGCCACATCGTCTAATCACCGCATAAACTACTCCTAAACCCCCCGCAATTCGCCTAAACTAATCCACCCCTGAAAGCAAATCACGTATACTAATCACGCGCAAGCCCCGGCGCGGAGAGAAAGCACAAGCAAACTACTGTAGTATAGCAAAGCAAACCGGCTGCCGCTGCCTGCTGCTACTAGTAACCGAAACGCGAAGGAGAAGCCTCCTCGTTAAGCTTCGAATCCCCACGCGCTCTCCTCCCTCCTCCTCCTCCCCTCCAACTCCAAAACCCCCCGCCGGCGAATTCCCCGCGCAGCGGGATCCAATCCGATCGGCGCGGCCTCGGATCCTCGCGCCGGGGACGCGATGGAGAGGTACGAGCTGCTCAAGGACATCGGCTCCGGCAACTTCGGGGTGGCGCGGCTCATGCGGAACAAGGAGACCAAGGAGCTCGTCGCCATGAAGTACATCCCCAGGGGGCTCAAGGTGTGCGGCGCGGGGCGCCGAGATTCGGCCCGGCCCCCGATTCCTGTGCCCCCGTGTTCGGATTGTCGCGGAATTTTCGGTCTGACCGGGTTAATTTCTCTGACTGCCTGCAGATTGACGAGAATGTGGCGAGGGAGATCATAAACCACCGCTCGCTGCGGCACCCCAACATCATCCGGTTCAAGGAGGTGAGGCAGACGGGGGGGAATTTCGGGGAGTTCGTTTCGACCTCCTGCTGCTCTAGGCTGGGCGGCGAAGAATTTTGATTCGTCTTATTCTTCTCCCGTTCGTTTCATCATTCATTTGGGGGGGACGTTTTCATTTGTTTCCAGGTCGTGCTCACGCCCACGCACCTCGCCATCGTCATGGAGTACGCTGCCGGCGGCGAGCTCTTTGACCGGATCTGCAGCGCCGGCAGGTTCAGCGAGGATGAGGTGATCACGCCTTTCCTCCAATTAGGAGTCTCTTCTGTTTTTTCCCAGAATCATTTGGGCTTGACGTGCTAATTTATTTCTCCTTTTGTTTCTAGGCGAGGTATTTCTTCCAGCAGCTAATCTGCGGTGTCAGCTACTGCCACTTCATGGTGAGAACAGCAACCAAGTAAAAGCAAAGCGTTTTCTCTGTGCAACCAAAAATTTTTTAATGCTGATGAGGCGTGCAACTGCAAACTTTGTTCGGATTCGCAGCAAATTTGCCACCGGGACTTGAAGCTGGAGAACACGCTGCTGGATGGTAGCCCGGCGCCGCGCCTGAAGATCTGCGACTTTGGCTACTCCAAGGTAGCAATTTTTTTATTTCCCTTTGTTTTTTTTCTTATGTGATTTCTTTTGAAAGGGATGCAGAAAGGGCGCTTTCTTGCTTAACTTGCCATGTTGGGAAGACCAAAATTTTGACACGAAACTGTGCTGCCTTTTCTCAGTCACACTGCTTATTGAACTCCTGCCTTTTATTGCCTTAAAAAATATATGTGAAATTGAAACTTTTCTCCAGCTGTGTTGAAAAACCGCTCAAACCCACATGTTTGCAAACAAATGAAGTAGGCAATATCTAAACTAAGTGTTCTTCACTGTAGCAGTGTAATCAGCTGCTAATACCTTTCTTGGACAAATGTTTTTTTTTGTCAGTCATCACTGCTGCACTCAAAGCCCAAGTCGACGGTCGGAACTCCAGCGTACATTGCTCCGGAGGTGCTCTCACGCCGGGAATATGATGGCAAGGTTAGTGCTCTAATTTGTTAATCTCTTTTGATTGTATCACGGCAGCTAGGGTACCCGTTGCAGTTTCTTCTTAAACTATTTGCTTGCATTGCCTATGCATGTGTGCTATGCCAGTCTGCTGTGTGATACCATCTGGCTCTGACGCTGACCGTACTGTAGTACTCCCGTAGTTCATCTGCATTCCTAGACCCAGTGCATGAAAGCACGACCTGCATTGGCCTGTGGCCCCACTGCAGCATAAGTTTCTGCCTTGTGGACCAGGCTCCTGGAACCCTTCTCTAATCAGTGGTTTTGGATTTTTGGAAATTTTTCCTTTGGTCTAGTAGGCAGGGAATGGGCCTGGCCCCACACACCAGGATTGGCTTGTTATCCCTATCTCTGTAGGGAGATTCCAAATTCCAACTTCCAAGTACTCCAATTATTTGTGTTGACAATTTTGCCAAAGAAGCATGGGGGACAGCTTGTCTAAAGAAATCCTCATTCAGTGTCACTGGGACATTTTTTTTCACGTAAATTGTCTGATGTTAAACTTTGCCCTAGTGGGTTACGTCTGCTTTTCTTGCATGCATAGATTCTAATTGTGATCAGATTCATACTTGATTACATGTTGGAGTCTTGTCGTTGTGGCATCCGTGGAGTAATGACCTATGGTGAAAGTTTGATTTGATGGAGAAAAGGCGCAAGATTCTGCTGATGCAGATCATATTGCCATGCTTAATTTAAATTATCTGCTTGAAGTGAGGACTAATAAAAGAGTTTTTGTGCACTTTGTATTCTGGTGAATCCTTGACCCAGCAAACTTTTCTCTTAAAAAAACTCCTGCAAAACTCCAAAATATTGTTTTCGCCTCTCTAGAGGGTACATGAAAAAGAAATGAAATCCTTGCTCATGATGAACTCTGTATTGTGGAGATGTTTAATGAATCATATTTTGTCCCCATGTGTCATACTTTATGTCCATTTCATGACCAATTTCCCGTCATTTTTCCTGCTCAGTTCATGTGCACAACGATCTCCGGCCCCTCAGGCCTTATCTTTTTCATGTAACCATGTTAGACTGAATATCCTGTTGGCTGTCTCCTATCTGTGGTCCTCCAGAGCTGTTTTCCTTTGTCCTCTGTTTTCGTTTTGTCATCTATTATGTGTCTTGCCCAATGCAGATACTTTTTAACCAATTATCAATGTACTCTGTTTCTTACCTTTTGGGATATCATACCAAACTGCTCGCAAAATTTCCTTTCCAGGATGCAAAAATTTGTTGCCTTTGTGTGTGAAAGAGAAACCATAGGATGTCGCTGAGATTAGTTTAAGCAATGGACACTGCCAAGCATTTTTGTATTGTTGGTTTCTAGAAGCTTTGTCATAGATTCGATGGCCCCACTACTTTCCAAAGGGTGCCTACTTCTGTGGCTTGCTTTTTGGCTACTCTGGAGTTCTAGTATTCTCCAGTAGTGGAATTCACTTTATCTTCACCTATCCAGTTTCAAATCTATTTCTATTTGTATCTTCTGAGTATCTTACTTATAGCCCATGCTTACATTGGTAAGAAATGTTACAAATGATTTTTTAGACTAATGTTACAAGTAATTTGTTATGCCTGATCTTATAAAGTGACATAATAGATATGTTGGTGTATTTGTATCTGTTCAAGGTTTATATTGCCAAGTCCCAAGCGACGTGTGATTGTTCCACTGTTCTTATATTTGAACAAGTGAAGTATTTGATAGATGTGTTTTCACCAATGGATATGCTTTTAACTCATGTCAGCACATGCTTAGGCAAATTCTGCGTAAGATGTTTTTTGTTTAAGCACAATGGCTGCAGTCAATATTACATTACAGATGACATAGGTTTTTGTAACATAAACTGCAAAGTGATTGCCAGTTGGGCTGTAGCATGCTTCCTTCTCTTTTTTTTTAGCTCAAATTTTGATGTGTTGGCTACTGTTAGGGCACCTGCTTCCTTTTTTTTAGGTCATATTTTGATTTGTAGGCTACTGTTAGGGGAACTGCTTGCTTGAAATTGCTGTTGCCCGTGTTCTTCTCCTTCCCTTTATGGAGCTCATTGCAGTTTGCAATGTATATTGCAGATGGCAGACGTTTGGTCTTGTGGAGTAACTCTTTACGTGATGCTGGTTGGTGCATATCCATTTGAGGATCCCGATGACCCCAAGAATTTCAGAAAGACGATTGGGGTAATAGTTCACTCACTTCCACCAGACTAAATATTGGGCTCTTGCACCTAGTAATGATAAATATTCTGTGTCCATATCTTTTTTTTTTCAGAGAATAGTGGCAATTCAATACCAGATACCAGAGTATGTCCACATATCCCAAGATTGCAGACAGCTTCTCTCTAGGATCTTCGTTGCGAATCCTGCAAAGGTATTGTTGGGCAGTGAACCGTGCGAAGAGTCAATGATTTTACTATGGTTTGCCACTACCTTAAATACCATTTCGTCTCATTTTCAGAGAATAACGATTAGGGAGATTAGGAATCACCCCTGGTTCCTGAAGAACTTGCCCAGAGAGCTTACAGAAGCTGTGCAAGCAAAATACTACAAGAGGGACAACAGTGCCCCCACCTTCTCTGATCAGACCGTCGATCAGATCATGAAGATCGTTGAGGAGGCCCGCACACCACCGCAATTGTCTACGCCAGTGGCTGGTTTTGGTTGGGCTGAGGAAGACGAGCAAGAAGATGGCAAGAAACCTGAGGATGAATACCAGGATGGAGAGGATGATGAATCTGATGGTGAGGACGAGTACGACAAGCAAGTGAAGCAAGTACACGCCAGTGGGGATTTCCAACATCTGATAAAATGAAGCTGCTGGCAAGGCCAGTTCTCAGCTAATGTATTTGTTGTAGTTTGTGGTGTTGAGATGCTGCACCCTCGGTGTTTTCTTGTAGTTTCCTTCTGTCTGGAATGGATCCTCCTTTTTTTTTATGGTATTGTGTTATAACTCCCTGTAAATTATCAAACTGGCTTCCTCAATGCCTTTGTAATTGCAATGAAATGTTGAGTGATTAAGCTAGAAGGTGAAATATAATTTCTCTGGAATAAACATCAATCCTGGCAGAAGTTTTTGCGTCTATGTTACATTGGAGGAAGTACATCGCAACAATAGGAACAACTGAAAATCCAGCACCTGACTGAAATCCCACACGCAATTCATACCTATTTGAACTGTTGTTATTGGCGTCGGATATTCATTTTCCATCTGAGCAACTTGGATCTTTGGTTTGCATTCTTTTTTATATATATTCTTTTACAAAAAAAAGCCTACGCTTGGTTCCAAAACTCTTCTAGGTAGCATATTTCGTTCATCACTTTCCTTCTCACATGCAGATGATATGACAAAAGCAAATGATGCGATTGCCACATCGCTCTGACTAACATGTTTTTGAGAGATGTGGGTGAGTTTTAACTGGCTTTGGATTAAATGATGAAAATCAAGTTACCCAACAAAGTCCAAGATTTTTTTACCAACAATTCCGTTATCAAATGACCAACAACGCCATTATCCTAAAAGCTCTAAGAGCAACTCCAGCAAATCCTCTAAACAGACCCCTATCCCAGTTTAGAGGGTCAAGCAAAAAATTACAAATCCCAGTTTAGAAGGTTAAGCAAAAAATTAGACTAGAACAGACCTTTTATTTGGCATCCTATTATATGGGAGGTCTCCAAATTTATCCCTCCACCCTCTATTATGCGGGTATCTAGGAGCCCTATATTCCTATGGGTTATTGTTGGAGTTTAGAGCAGGTTTTAATAAAACCCTTAAAATATAGAGACAATTCCATTTAATATTTAGAGGGTCCGGTTTGAAGGATATTGTTGGAATTGCTCTGAAACTGTTAAATCCATCGGCTAACTGAAAACATCACACCATTACACTTGAGTACCCGCATGCAACCCGTCACAAAGAAAGAGAGAATCCAGGGGCAGAAGTAACAGAAGTGGATAGCCTGTAACAGCAAAAGGCTTGAATCCCAGTCCATACTCATGCATGAGGGCCAGACTGTGCTCTGTCAACACAGGAAAGTAACAGAGGCGTCAAACGCGGGCACTTCATTCACAACCTGTGCAAACAGATGGGTGAAGTCACTGCGTAAGCTCAACTGTGGAGAATGGGTTGCTTCGTCTGTCTTGAATCTTCTCAGCACAGAAGCTGTCGCTCATGGCCTCATGGGTGATGGTGGTCGTCCTTCCTGAAGCAAGGGCGAAGGCTATCGACCACTTCTGATGACTGATGCTCCTCACCAGGCGCTTCTTCAGAGAAGTCATACAGCAGTAATAGTCAGTCAAGGGTAACTGCACTGAATATGACCGTATCATTACATGACATAATGCCGGAACATAAAGGCAATGCTAACTTAACCGACTGAAAGCCAATGTGGTGATTTTCCATACATATCCTCAAAAATATATCAGCATCCTTCTCTGAACTTGTCGTTAATTTAGTTATTGATTTTTCCAATGTTCCCAACTGACGATGAACAGACTAGAGTCCATATGTAATTACAGAAAGGAAGGTAGTATATGTGTAGGATGACATTCTTTCAAATCAGATGTACTAACTATGCATTAGCTTTTACTTCGTCCATGTACGCACGAATTAAACAACAGCAGCATCTGGCAGAATCAAGCATCGATCTAAGGAGACATCTGGATAGCCAATTGGCGAAATTCCTACCAAAATGGCTGCCCGTGGCAACTTGGCAAGCAGTACCAGGACTTGACAGCAAGCAGACGATGGCGTCAATATCGTGATCAAGCAAATCAAGATATGCATATGACAGTATGGAACCATTCATGCTAAGCATAAATAAGGAAATACTACGTACCGTTCTGAAGCGAGGGTGGGATCCCCCAACGGCCCAACCCAAGCGAGGACGTGGCGTCAGTTGATCGGCCATGGCCCGTCGACTACCTAGTATAAATGCAGATGACAGTAATATGGAACGGAATTTCTAACTGTCTATCGGGTGATAATATGTTGTTTTCTCACCCAGATTTCTAGGGCCAGGATCACTCCAACATTGGTGCAGATGTGTGGTCGGGCCGTTATTTGTTTTTTTGCTGTCCACTACTTTTGGCCCTTTCATTGGCCCAGAAGTATTTTTAGAGATGTACTGGTTGCGCTTCCTGTCCTAAAAGAAAAAACTAGTTGCTGTTCTCTCTACCCGGAGCAGCTCGTGTCTCCTTCACATCCATGTTCCTCGCTGAAGCTCTCGGTAGTAATATGTCGGCTGTTCTCTGGATGGAGTAGTGTGTTCTTCCGCACACAAACAACTTCAGCGTGGAGTCTGTTGTTCAGTTATTCTAGTATTTGCCTTCTCTTTTATTGTCCCCTGAAAATGAACGGCCAAGCTCCTCCCAGATTAAGCGCTAGTTATGATCCAGGTGTGGGTGGTGCTCAACAACAAGGCCTGGCTCTTTACAGCCAAGGTGGTAGGCATGGCGCTGACAATGCCGGTGGTCTAATCTACTATTGGTTCTACAAAAATTAATACTCGATGTTAGGCTCTTTCCCTTTCATGCAACAATATTCAGTGTCAGTATTTTCAAGTTTCTTAGTGTTCATTTGTCTCTGAATATCCAGTGTTCGGTGTTTCATCAATCAGGCTGCTGAATGTTCATTTATCTCTTAATATTCAGTGTTCAGTGTATTCATTTCATCAGTTAGGTTTCCAAATGTTCATTTATCTCTGAATGTTCAGTGTTTGGTGTATTCAGTTAGAATTATCTCTATTTTAAAGTTTTTGAATATTGTTGTCCTCTGAATATTCAGTATTCTGAATGTACTCAGTGAAACTACTATTGCGGTGTGAAACTACTATACAACATGGTGAAGATTTCCCAATAACAAGAGCAGTTGTTCATAGATAATTTATTGATTTCTTTAGTTTCCAAAGTGGTCTGGTTTTCAACATTTAGCTTAGCCTCTCTTCTATATGGTCATCAGTATAGTTTACTCTGTTTCATGAATGCTGAAACAAAATTATTCTAAAAGTCTGTACAGGTAGTTGCATTGTGGTGTTGTGCATTTTTAGATTCAGTTTGCTCGTCTTTGTGTTCATTAATCTTTTAACTCCTTTTATGAAACAAGCAATAAGGATCAGTGTCGAGTTTCAAATTTCAGAGAACAATGGACTGTAAATGGATACTACCTATGCCTTTTAATTAAGTTTGTAGAACCTTAGAATGATGCGTCAAATGCGTTTCGAGGTGATTTATGATCTTGTTGTCACTCAGTTTTTTCCCTCCAATCATTCCATTATTTTCTGGGTGAGGAAAAGTTCTTCTATCACTCAGTCTTCCATTTGCATACTAGGTGTGACGTGTCAGCACCCCATTGGGTCAAAGTCTGAGTGATATCCAGATTGAAAATTACCCGGATGAGAGGTAGTCACTTCCAATATGGATCGCTTGACCCACTCCCAGACCTCGTTCGTTGTCTTGCACGTTGACCCCTGGGCCGTCGTCTTGCTCGCGGCCCAGGTCGAAGCCCACGTATGGGCCCGGCCCGCTCGGGGAGGCCGGCGTCGTTGTCGGCGTACGACCTGGGCTCGGGGTGGACGCTCGTCGGCACGGTGAGGCTGGAGAAGCCTGCCCGACGGCGGCTCGGCCAGCGCGTCCTCGACGGCGTCGTGCTGTACGAGGCCGGCGCGGCCCACGGTGGTGCCGGCTCGGACGAGGAAGGCGGCGACGCCATTTCGGCCGGTGGCAGCAATCGGGCGTCGTGTCTTTTTGGATGTGTCCGGGCGTTTGGCGTGCCTTTGGCCGGTGCGGCGTGGTGAAATCGTCACCGGCTCACCGCAGTAAACGCAAGAAGGGGAGGCAATATAAATAAAACAGAGTAAGAAGAACAGAGAGCTTGCAAGGTGGGGCCGGGGTTATTTTTCGATTACTGCACACGCCGCGATGGACTCTGAGGGCAGGTACAACGGCCGTCGACACCCGTCGATATGCAAAGAATTTTTTTTTAAAAAAACCCCGACGGGGCGCATCTACGGCAGCTGTTGTCGTCTACGGCAGCGGCGCGTGCTCCGACGCGAGTCATCGAGTCCCAGCACGCGTTGTACGAGCGGCCGGCGGTTGGTGTCGGCGTCACGGATCCCATGCGCGCTCTTCCCCCTAATCCTTTGGAAGACGGCGCGAAATTGGAAGATGGCGCGAAGAAATCAACCTCGCCGCGCTTACTTTCTCCTCCCTCAATCAGTCGTCGGAGCTTACCAGGACCCGGCCTCGCGGTTGTGGCTGTCGCCGAGGAGCTTCCACGGTCGCAGCTGCCGCTCTTTGCATAGCTGTGCCAAGCACTGCGCCCCCGCACGCTGCTCAGTGCCGTGCCGCTCTGCTCCTCGCCACGGCAGGCCAAGCTCCTTCCTCCATGCCTGCGCGTGAGAGTGCAGGAGAGAGAGAGTGAAGGGGAAGAAGATGGATGCGAGAGAATACATGCGATGAGACATAGGTGGTGGTTAGATGTTAGAATTGGGAGGTTGAATTTGGGAGTAAAATGTCACTTCGTAATCATTGCGCTACTGTAGCATTTCGTTTGTATTTGTGAAAAATTATCCAAAAATTGATTAATTAGGCTCAAAATGTTCGTCTCGCAGAGTACAACAAAACTGTGTAATTAGTTTTTGATTTCATCTACATTTAATACTCCATACATGTTATGACATTTTGATGTGATGGGGAATCTTCTTTTTGCATAGTAAATTTGAGAGGTGAATTTGGCATGTAAACAAGCCCTTACAGAGAGGAGGGCCTCACGCTCACGAGAAAAGGTAGGATGGAAAGAGATAAGGTCACAGTCTTGTCGTTTCATCTATTCTTTACCTTCAATGTATATTCTTTTGCCTGCCCTTTACTTTCATATTTTTCATTTATGTATATATTTTTTAGCCACGTATTTGTATGTATTTTAATTCTCTGATGTATACAACAAAAACAGCTACAAAGATCAAGTATGATGTAGATCACCATTAGTTTTTGTGTCAATGATGAAATTAATCACCATACAGACAACCAAATAGACAACATATTGTACCAGTTGTCTGTTAAGCTATCTATTTGTGCTAAAAAGACAGCAGCTGTCTGAAATGTTGTATTTGCCCTGAGGTGCCGAGCTCTCGTTTGGACGCAACAGCAATTTGAAAGTACAATCGCTTTTCGATGGCTCTTCCGTTAAGTACAAGCACAGCACCCTCTAGTCAGTCAAAAAGCTACCGACTAGTTCTGGAAGAGAAAACACAGTAAAAATAGATGGAATGCTCTCTGAACAAGTTCTCGGCTTCACCATTGTTCTCTGATACAGATACAACCTGCTGGCCTGCTCCAATTCGAATCAATCAGGACTAACTAGTCCAGCCAGTGCCTTGGATGGATTATAGAAAGACAAAGTCGCTCAGCAAAATCCAACCCGTGGGGTGGGTTGGTTATGTTTGGGCTGGAAAATTCCTTTGCCCAGCAACAGGTTCAATTATTCAATCAAATGGGCGACAACAACACCCTATATATCAGACAAGATCTGAAACTACAAGTAAATCCGATAGCTGAAAACTCATCACAAGGTTGCATACAATCCTGTTGCATACAATACTCAGAGAAGGAGAAATCATGGATAGAACCAATAAAATTGGCTAGTCTGTGGGCTGTGGCCATGTTGCTTTCTGAATTTTAATCAAAACTGTAAGCTCCCACTAAATCTTCGGTGCTCAAGTATGCCTGAACCTGACCCCTTTCCTTCATTAATTTCTCCCGAATATAGCACATAGGGCTACAACTTCTATATAGCTGTAAACTCTAAGGATACACTTAGAATATGGCACATAGGGTTTGAAGGACAACATCACTGAGCTTGTAACAATTGCAGAGTTGCGGCCATGTGCGTTCATTTTCGTTCTGCTGCTTTTTTTGATGGCCGTTCCCTCTCCCCCATCCCCTCACCTCCCCACCTCCACCAGCCCCCCGTCGTTGCTCACCCCGAGCCCGGCGGCCACCACCTTTCCCCCGCCGTCGTTCACCCCGAACTCGGCGGCCACCCACAGTCGTTCCTTTTCCCCTGAGCCGGTCTCGACGACCCCCACCGGCGGACAGACTGGACGCGGTAAGGCTCAGCGTTGGAGCCGGGACACCCCACCGACAGGCAAGTCAGGGAGCCTCCTCTTCTCTTCGTACAAGGACATGCTGCTGGAGGGCGCAGCTGCGATGGTAGCTCAAGTTGCTGCGGCCTCTACTCCGGCTGCTCCGAGTGCTTTTACTTCTCGTTCCCCGGCGGTCAAGTTCGTGCTGCACCCGGAAGCCCGGCCTCAAATTCCGGCCGCAATTCTGGACGTCGAGGGGTGGCGGCCATACCTCACCAGGAGAGCGCGGCTGGCAGCGGGGCGGCCGCCCCGCCCACCATGTCCCGTGCCGGTCGACCTCTGGGGGAAGTGCTTCAACTGTTTCTCCCCGCGGCACCGTGCGGCCTCCTGCAAGTCCAAAACTCGGTGCTTCCACTGCCGTGCGACCGGCCACCGCTCCTACGTCTGTCCTGCTCGCCGCTCCGGCCTCCCGGCGGCTGCTTCGCGTGAGTTGGTGTGGCGGCCGCGCCCCACGCCTTCCCCTATGGCGGAGACGTCCATCGAAGCTCCAATGGCTCCTGCCGTGGGGATTGCGCCGGCCACCGCTGAGGACGGTGGCGCACCCAAGCGGCGGCGCCGGCGTGCTCGCAAGAGACGAAGAAATCACGACGTCCCAACCCCAAACCCCGATGGCTCCGGCGACGCTCCCTCCCTTGCTTCGAGCGATGAGGATCGCCTGACCCCGGCTGCTGGTCACCAACAGCGACCACGCCGCGTGATCAGACGATCGGTCCTCATCGATCAGCAGGAAGCAAACCTTGCCAAGCGAGCACTGGTTGTCGCAGTGATTGCTGACAACCCCGGCGAGCATGAAGACTCCATCACCCCGGTGATCGCTCAACGGTTCGAGATCGAGGCTGGCTTGCTGTCCATCCATCCTTTGGGATGGGCGAGCTACCTTTTGATCTCACCGGACGAGGCTACGGCGTCTCGTATCTCCAGCGACGGGAGGCCGATCCCCATTACCTCTGGATGCATGCACATCAAGCGTTGGACACGCTTCGTCAATTCTTCGGGTGCTGGTGTTCTTCCCTCTGCTGTGGATATTGAGCTCAAGGGAATCCCGGCACATGCATGGGACTTGGATACTGCAGCACAGATCCTGAGCGACTGCTGCATCCCCTGCGGCCTGCATCCTGAGACATCCGTGCAGAGGAAGGTGTTCCGTATGGCTGTCTGGTGCTCTAATCCGGAGGACGTCCTGTCGGTGATCGACCTCGAGATACCGGAGCCTGAGGTGTTGGCGGGGAGTGCGACTAGAGAGCGCCGGACCCTGGCCTATCCCGTCACGATCTCCGTGGTGTCTCCCGACGTATCGGCCTCTACGGACCTCCTGCCGTCGTCGCCCCATCCTCTGGCGGATGAGGACCACCAACATCGTGGGCGGCGCTCCCTGTTTTCTTCCCTGACGCCGGCGGCGCGTGGCGATCCCGCTCCGACTTGGGCCCATCGCGCCCCGGTTCACACGCGGCTGGGCCCGCCGGTGGTTGATGGCGGGGACTCCGTCCGAGGGACCGCTTCGGGTCCTGCGCGTGGGGGCGCACCTTTGCTCCCTGCGCGTGTGGGTGCGCCTCTTCCCGAGAAGCCCGAGGCCGCAAGTACCGAGGCTGTCACGGGGATTGCACTAGCCGTTAAGGAGGTGGCTGCGGCGGTCGAGCTACCAGCGTTTGACGAGGAGGCCGAGGAAATCGCGAGGATCGGGCGACCTATTGATGAGGCGATGGGTCCTCCGTCGCCTGGCCTTGCTGCACGCGAGGATCCTCGGGAATCCGGCCTGGAGACCTGCATGGACCCCTCGGTGCTGGCCTCTTTGGTGCCTTGCCTGGTGAATCAAGTGGATCCATCGAAGCTGAACCTGGTGGCCCCCGTGTCTTCTATGGATGCGAATGAGGAACCAGAGTTGAATGCAACACTTCCTGAGGAACCCAGTAACAAAGATCCCACAGTGGGCAAGACCATCGTTGATGTGCTCCCAGTCTCTCCAACCATTGGAACAGGAACCATTGCGCCAGCATGCAGTGTGGACGCACCTCCGGCCACCATTATTGTGGCTGTTGAGGAACTCCCACCTGTGCCTGTGACTGTTGATACACCTGGGACAACGGTGACTCATGTAATAGCCCCGAGAGAGCTTCCTGATAATCTGATCGTCTATAGCAGGAGAAGAGAGGAACCCACAACCCCGGCGACTGAGTTCATTGGGAAGATCACGAAGAAAGTGGATGCCATGGTGCCTGTTCCTAACATACCAAAGAGAAGAACAAAAACTGCTGGACCTGCTGGTCGTGTGAGCCTGCTACGCCGTAGCCGTCGAATTGCCAACATGCCCCCTGAAACAGACTTCGCTTCTGCTGCCACGGCGTGCAGGGCGCTAGGCCTTGCTGATGAGGATGGCACGATTTCGGATGAAGCCCTGAATAGATATGCAAAATACTATAACCATCTCCCTGGCAGAGACCACGTTGCTGCTTTATCAGCTCTTTTTGGTTGGGCAATTCTAGCAGAAGGGGAAGCACGTGTGGCTGCTGGCTCTGTAACAGTCTATTGAATTCCCTACTGACCTTGGTTATTTTTTTCTCGGTCATGTTTCTGTGATCTTGCTTAATGGGTAGATCGACTTTTCTGATTTGGAACGTCTGTGGGCTCAAGAACAAGGCACAAAGAGATAATCTACGGAAAGTAGTTGATGATGCCCGGCCAGTGGTGGTCTGTCTCCAAGAAACTAAATTAGCAGAAATATCTGATCGTGATGTTGTATCTTTTCTTGGGGGTGACTTTACCAATTTTGTATTCCTGCCAGCACAACAGACCCGCGGAGGCATTCTTATTGCATGTTGCGATGGACATTATGTGGTTTCAAGCCATCGAGTTCATCGTCATTCTGTTTCAGTTCTGTTAAGTAACAATGAGGATCCACCTTGGTGGTTTACTGGGGTGTATGGACCTCAGAGTGATGCTGATAAAGTGGCTTTTCTTGAGGAACTCCGAGAAGTTTGCTCGAATTGTCCAGGACCTTGGGTGTTGGCAGGAGATTTCAACATGATTTATTGCTCAGAAGACAAGAATAATGAGAACATCAATCGATCCATGATGGGAAGATTCCGTCGTTTTGTGGACGATCTTGAACTGAAAGAAATACCGCTGTTGGGAAGAAGATACACTTGGTCCAATGAGCGTGATTCCCCAACGCTTGTCAAACTGGACCGAGTGCTTTGCACCAATGATTGGGAGGACATCTATTCAGAGAACCTGTTACAAAGTCATGCTACTGAAATGTCAAACCATTGCCCTTTAATCTTGGGCCTTAGAGAAGGCAACGTGGGTAAGAAGAGGTTTCATTTTGAAAGTTTTTGGCCAAAACTTGAGGGATTTCATGAAGCCGTGCAACAGTCCTGGGATCAACAAGTGAACTGTAACTGTCCTCTTGAAAGAATCTCAATCAAGTTAAAACGACTTACAAGGGCGCTACAATCCTGGAGTCAAAAGAAAGTTGGAAACATCAAATCTCAACTTGCTCTGGCCCGACACATCCTCCATCGTCTAGAGA
Organism: Echinochloa phyllopogon; assembly: GCA_033239725.1. NCBI lineage: Eukaryota > Viridiplantae > Streptophyta > Magnoliopsida > Poales > Poaceae > Echinochloa > Echinochloa phyllopogon. The sequence goes on along the minus strand of BTCW01000010.1, from coordinate 40,793,562 downwards.
TGGCCCAGGACCATCGCGAGTTGTCAGGCGATGAGCACTGGTTGAGAGGTAAACTGAAACAACACTGCTTGTCCCTTGCTTCATTGGAAAGAACAATTGCTCGCCTACGTTCTCGAGTTCGGTACCTGAAGGATGGTGATGCGAACACTTCTTTTTTCCATAAACAAGCTGTCTTTCGGAAGAATAAGAATTTTATTTCTAAATTAGTGGCAGGTGATCGGGTAGCCACCACTCAGGAAGATAAACATCAAGTTCTCTTTGAGCATTTTGATGGTATATTGGGTCAGGCTAGTTCCAGAGCTGTTACTTTTGACTTAGCGGCCTTCCACCGAGCTAGGATTGATTTATCTTCACTTGATGATCCATTCTCGGAAGATGAAATCTGGGCAACTATACAGTCCCTGCCAGCAGACCGAGCACCAGGGCCAGATGGCTATACAGGTCGTTTTTACAAAGCATGTTGGTCAATAATCAAGGCTGATTTCACAACAGCGCTTATCTGTCTTCAACAAGGAGATGCAAGGAAATTGGAGCTTCTAAACTCAGCCTATCTGACTCTAATTCCCAAGAAAGTGGATGCTTTGGAAGCAAAGGATTTTCGCCCCATCAGTCTGGTTCATAGTTTTGCAAAACTTGTAACCAAATTGATGGCCAATCGTTTGGTGCCTCTTTTGGACAGACTGGTTGCATCCAACCAAATGCATTTATCAAGGGCCGGTGTATTCATGACAACTTCATGTTGGTACAGCAAACCATTAAGGTGCTCCATCGTCGAAAAATTGGAAGTTTATTCTTGAAGCTTGATATTTCTAAGGCTTTTGATTATGTCACATGGGCTTTCCTTCTTGAAATTCTTGCATACTTGGGTTTTGGTGCCATTTGGAGAAACCTTATGTCTAATCTCCTTAAATCAGCCTCTACCCAAATACTTTTGAATGGAGAGCCAGGGAAATATATATCTCACCAACGAGGCCTTCGCCAGGGAGACCCTCTCTCTCCCATGTTGTTCATACTGGTCATGGATGTTTTGAATAGCCTGTTTGTCAAAGCTGAACCAGAAGGCTTGCTACTACCTCTACACCCTACTGGTCAGCGGCTGTCAATTTATGCAGATGATGTGGCACTATTTATTCGCCCTGAAGAAACAGACTTACAACTCACTAAAAATCTCTTGCAAATTTTTGGAGAGGTCTCGGGTCTGCAGACCAACCTACAAAAGAGCTGTGTGATCCCTATCCAATGCGAAGGTGAAATTGTGGGAGTAGTTAATAATACCTTACAATGCACAACGTCTAGTTTCCCTACCATATATTTGGGTTTACCCATATCTGATAGGAAGTTGAGAAGAGGTGATCTGCTCCCTTGGATTGAAAAGGTAGCCAACAGGTTGCCAGGGTGGAAATCTTCCTTAATGACACTGGCTGGTCGTGCAGTTCTTGTTCGCTTTGTGCTTACTGCCATACCTATCTATCTGTTGGTGGCTGTCAAAGTTCCCAAATGGTTCATAAGAGCAATTGATAAGATAAGAAGAGGTTTTCTGTGGAAGGGGAGAAAGGAAATCAATGGGGGCAGTTGCTTAGTAGCATGGGAGAAGGTCATGAGACCAATTGATCTTGGTGGCCTAGGCATTCACAATTTGGAAATTATGGGGTGGGCTCTCCAGATGCGTTGGCTCTGGATCGAGAAGACCAAGCCAGATCGTTCATGGGCAGGTCTAGAGGTGCCGGTACACCCCAACACAACTGCTATGTTTGCACTATCGGTCGTCTCCACAATTGGAAACGGTCGGAACACCCTATTCTGGTCAGATCGATGGTTACATGGCTGCTGTCTAGAAGACCTTGCTCCTAATGTTGTTAGTGGAGTACCGCTGAAAATACGAAGAACAAGATCTGTGTTTGAGGATCTACAGGATCAGGCATGGGTGAGAGACATTAAAAGTGCACTTGGCTGGCACGGTATTGTAGAATATCTCCAGCTATGGGACACCATCTCTACCTTCATGCTTAATACCACTGAGGATATTCACCATTGGGAATTCGAAGCGTCAGGTATCTACTCCACAAGATCAGCCTACAAGAATTTTTTTGCTGGTTCTATCACTTTTGAACCTTGGAAGAGACTATGGAAGTCCTGGGCCCCGAGCAAATGTAAAACCTTTGTCTTGTTGGCAATTCGAAATCGCTGTTGGACAGCAGACAGACCGCAAAGAAGAGGTCTCCCACATCCGGAGCGCTGCCTTCTTTGCGATCAAGAAGAAGAAAATATTCAGCACATCCTTACCTCATGCATCTTTGCACGACAGTTTTGGTTTTCTATCCTACAACCCATGAATTTGTCCCACCTGACACCCAATGATAGAGCTAGCTCCTTTGCTGACTGGTGGAGGAGGTCTTGGAAGAGAATGCAAAAACAGCACAGGAAGGGGTTTAACTCGCTATGTATCCTGGGAGCTTGGATTCTATGGAAACAAAGAAATGCCTTGTCTTCGATGGAGTGGCTCCAAATCTGCAGCAGACACTACAGACATTCAAAGATGAGTCCCTCCTTTGGATGTTCTCGGGAGCTAAAGCACTTGCTGCCTTACTCCCAAGAAGGACACTTGAGCCCACTTAGGCTCAATGGTGTGTAGTGGTCATGTCTTAAGATCATCTTTTTTGTAATAGTATGTTAGTTATTCCCTTAGCCCTCACTCGGTCCAAGGTGAGGTGCTGCCCGTTGTAATTGGACCATCTATTTCCGTCTTAATACAAAGATACACAGCTCTCCTGCGTGTTCGAGAAAAAAAAACAATTGCAGAGTTCCAGTTCTACTCCCAGTGCATATCAATCCTCTGAACCTGACATGTTCAATGCCCTGTATCTTCCAGATTTCGAACTCAAACTCATCTATTTAAACCATACGGCTACAAGTTGTATCAAGAGCTTTTGTTCAAAGGATCACTTAGCTGGGAGATCGAAGGTACTGAATTATGATCCAAACACTAAGTCCCAACTGAACCTTCATTTTTCTTTTTCCAAATTTTAAATTCGAAAAAACCTCATCCCTTGCCACCTCAGGTGGCCTAGTTCATAGATTTGCTAAAAAGGCTGCAGTTAAGTTGTAAGTTTTTAAAAAGATGAGCTTACAACAAGTACCTTTCTGGTACATAGATTTGCTAGAAAAGCTTTAATAATCTGAAACATTATATGAACCTTTCCGGTTCTATAAACAGAGAACGATAATAACTTGTTGTGGTATTTGAAACTTCAGCTGAAAGCTAGTAGGGTGAAACTTAATTTATGGAACAAACCTTGCATCACGCAGGAGGTTTTGAGGCTTTGCTGAATTACACAAGTGCTATGATAATACTGAAAATTGCTGAAGATGTATCATAATCTGAAGGAAAATCATGCATGTGCTCAAGTAAATTCTACTGTCATCAGTATTTGATGTTCATTTTCCATGGTCCAACTTGAATCTCTGTCATTCATTATCTTAGGGATAAGGAAAGAAAAAGAACAAGATAGAAAGATGAAGCCACTCGGAAAAATCCAACACGTGGGTTGGTCTTGTTTGGGCTGGAAAATTCCTTTTCCCAGCAACAGTTCAGTTATTCAGTGATATCGGCAACAACAATACACTATATATCCTACAAGCTCTGGAACCAAAAGTAAATCATGGATAGAACCAACAAAATTAGATTGTATATGACCAACAAGGCTTGTATTCCTGTCTACACTCTTGTCTGCTCACAGCCAACACAGGAAACAGCAACAAAGGCGTTATGCATAACCTTCGCGACCTGCACAAAAAGATGGGCAGTTTTATGAATGTTTGTTGTACTTGCCACTGGAAGCAATGCAGGTATATAGCTAGACGTTCAACGCAAGAGAGTAGTATATACTCACCGTGAAAAAGGCTTTACTTCATGCAGTGCCTTCATTCTCGCCAATCAGGTTAGGAGATGGCGCTGATGGTTGTTGACCTCCTTCGGCAGGAAACACATCCTAGTTGTCCTCGCTAAAGTCGCTGTCAGAATCTTCAGTTCATGATTGACACCTTGGTCTTCAGAGAAGTAACACACAGACACAGTACTAGTCAGTCAAGCTTAATATGATAATATTATTATTCCATAATGTCAGTAAAACTACTAAGAAAACTGATAATTGTGATATGAAATTCTGGAAGAGCAAATACTGTCAGACTAATTGAATGTTCTCTAAAACAGGCCGTAGTTCATACATTCCCCTCAAAAATGCTTTCGCATCATTCTACATTTTGGCTCTGTTAAACTGGAGTTTCAAGTACTACAAGAAGTTCTATCAAGTTGTTCATGCACAAACAGGATATGCATGGTTTCAACTGGAATTTTATTCACCAGCTTATATATTAATTGCAACATCTGTTACCAACCTACATGTTTTACCCCCTTCTTTTTAATAATTAGCATTCATCTTTCATCAGTGCAAAACACAGTTCCTTTCAATTTTCCCATGCTCCAAACTGAAGATGAACACTATACAGTAGTCTATGCATGTAATTGCCGAAAGATCCAAATTAGGCAATATCTGGGTGGTAATTAATAATAATGGAATCATAGGTGATCACATATGTACTCTACATTATCTAAAAAAAATACATTATCACTGTAGAAGTACAGAATTAAGATGCAATCACGAATTCCAATCAGATATACTCTGCATGTATTGTTCAGAAGATTCAGAACGGCATCAAGACTTCAGGCAGTTCATGAAAAATTGCAAATAAAGCGAGGACAGGCAGGAAACACATCCTAGTTGTCCTTGATAAAGTCACTATAAGAATCATCAGTTTTCATGTTCGACATCTTGCTCTTCAGAGAAGTAACAAACAGTACTACTGTTACTAGTCAGTCAAGCTTGATATGGTAACATTATTATTGCATAATGTCAGTGAAAACACTAAGAATTTCTCTAATTGTGATAGGAAATTCTGGTAGAGTAACCACTGTGAAACTAAAACAACGCTCTGTAAAACAGGTTACAGCTTATGAAAAATATTAGTAAAGGAAAGAGTGGAAGACACGCAGATGAAAAATAAAACATATGCAATGCCAAGCACAAGCTAGTTAGTGCCATACCATTTTACTGCTGTCAGTATGTCACTCGTCGTCCATTTCATCATCATCAGGGATGTCAAACTCGTCATCAGAGTCGGCCGGGTAATGCTCATTGTTCATATACTCGTGTTCAAGGGCTGTGGTAATCAGGCCATCAGATACTCGTGTTCCAGCAGAGGATCAATATTGCCAAGCACTCGAGCATTACACATAACAGTGCAGATTGCAGCAACTAGAATCACAATTTGAGAATGCATGGAACACGGAATGCAAATTGCAAAGTATGTAGAAATAACATGTACCGTGGTCAAGCGAATTCGGGAGCATCCAGGCGAGTACGTGCCGCGAGCTGAACGGGAGCATCACCTCGCGCATCCCGTGCTGCACTGGGAGGAAATCAACGACTTCGCTTAACCTCACGTCGACACCGAAGAGGTAGTTCCCCAGGAAGAAGTAGACGACGTCTGGGTCGGCGGGATGCAGGAACGCGAGCACGGGTACCTCCTCTGTCAGTTCGTCCTTGTCCTGGTAAGTCTCGTGATCCCAGATCTCGCCCAGGCTCGTGGTACTCCGCAGCTTCCACGACAGAGCAGGGCGCTGGACCAGCGTCCAGACGGATACCTCCACTGCCGTTTCGGGAAGATCACGCAGGCGTGTCATCGCCACGCACCGCACCTTCCGATGGCTGACGCTCACCATTCGGATGTGCTCCATGCTCTCCGGCAAGGGCGCCATGTCGTGGTTGTAGAGTTCAGGCGGCAGAGCGACGTACCGTAGCACAACATCTCCGTACTGGTCGACGTCGAGCGGGTCGCCGCCGATGATCCCGTCGTCGAGGTTTACCCACCAGAGGTTCCCGCCGTGGGCGATCACGTCGTGTACGGGAAGCGCCCAACCCGACCAATCCCAGCCGCCATCGCCGCTGACGTCCCTCTGCACCCACGCGTTCTCGCCCGACCGGAACGTCAAGAGGCTGGGGCCGCGGGCGTCGTCGGCGTCGGCGTCGGCGTTGGCGTCGGCGTCGGGGATGCGGAGCTCGGCGACGACGTACTCTCTTCTGCCGGTTCCAGGAATGGCGACGAGGCTGACGTTCCTTAGGTTGGAGATCCCGTTGGGGATGGGGGGCACACGCTCCGCGGCGCCGGTGGCCCTGCCGTTTTCTGCGTCCCGCTGGTGGACGAAGTCGGTCACCACCTCGAGGACTCCCGGCGGGTAGGGACCCAGGTTGAAGCCGATGAACGGGCTCCAGGAGACGTGGAGGAGGAGGCCGGCGTCGTTGGCGGTGACGACGTACGGGAGCCTGTCCACGCCATCGCCGAAGCGCCTCGGGTGTAAGTTGAGGGGGAAGATGAGGTTGGAGACACGCGGCGGCTCGTAGAGGACGACGGATGGATCGCCGGGCTCCACGGCGTCGAGTGGCACCTGCGCGGCGCGCTCTAGGATAACCCAATTCGGGAAGGGCGGCGGCGACGGCGGGGACCAGGCGCGCGGCGACGCCATTGCGGTTGGGCGAGCAGAGGAAGGAGGGGGGACCGGGGAAGAGAGAGAGATTTAGTGGGGTCCGCAGGCGGGACCGGGGAAGAGAGAGATATTTGGTTTTCATGTGTCGCCACCCTGTATTCCCCTGTTTGACTTGCGTCGCAAGTTGCCGCGGGTGAAATCGTTAAACGCAAAAGGGAGAGCCGGAGAGGTAACAAAACAGAGTAAGATTGTAAGAACAGAAATTACTGCGCTGCACGCACACGCCGCCGCGGTGGACACGCACCGATGCCCAAGGTTTTCAATTCCGGTTTAAAAAAAAATTTGGGACTCAGCTATAAACACGAAATTTCGGGAATTTCAGTGAAATTTCGGTACGGTAGCATTTTGTTTTTCACGAAATTTCGGTCGAAATTGGGAACCCTGCCGATGCCTCCACTACGGGAAACCCCGAGTTTGCCGAGTCCCTGGGGCACTCGGCAAACCCCGATATACACTCGGTAAAGACTTTGCCGAGTATTACACTCGGCAAAGGGGACCCGGCATAGCTTCGTGTCGGCAAACAGACCCTTTGCCGAGTGCAAGAGCCGACACTCGGCAAAAAAAAGCACTAGCAGACGGCCGCGGACGGCGCGGCGACGTTCGCGGCCGTCTGTCAGTGCTAACGCAGCCTTTGCCGAGTGCTAGAGCGGACACTCGGCAAAGGCTTGTTAGGGGTAGTCCCCTGGACAGCACTTTGCCGAGTGCTATGGCTTTAGCACTCGGCAAAGGCCGTATCTTTGCCGAGTGTAAGGCAGAAACACTCGGCAAAGCCTGCACACTCGGCAAATGATGTTCCAGAAATGACAGAAGCAGCCTGTTTGCCGAGTGTTAAGGCCAATACACTCGGCAAACAGGCCCTTTTCCGAGTGTCACACTCGGCAAAGCATCAATTTTACCCCTGTTTTATTTATTTATTGCGTTAAAAGGACCCCCTCAACAAAAACATCACATGCAGCTCATATATATGATGATAAGCATCACAAGCAGTTCATATATATGATAATGACCATCACAGGCAGTTCATATATATATACATCAACCTTTCACAACCATAAATCCACAATAAACATCATAGCAGTTCGACAAAAACATAAAAGTTACTAAACATTCATAGGTTCACAAGTACACTCATTCACAATGAAACAAAGTCACCATAGTCACAAAGTCGCCAACTCACTGAGGAGGGGGTCCGAACAACACTCTAGCCGCCTGCGCCGCAACGTCTTCGTCTTGAGGGCCGTCATTCGACGCCGCCGAGCCAGGAGCCTGCCCAAAAGAGATTTTCCATGTGTGTTACAAGATTTTTGACAGAAATGAGTTATGAAATGAAATTATAAGGTTCTCAAGTGACTCACAGGAGAAACAGGTACACGTGGTGGAGGCGGTGGTGGCATCAGCGGCGTCGTACCTTCACCCACACGCTGGCCAATGCTCTACAGGTAGGCAAATACCTGCTCTTGCCACGCTCGGTTCGTCCGCTCAGCCTCCTCTTTCTGCCTCTCTTTCTCGGCCTCCACGTCCTTCATCCGCTGCACCTCCACCTCCAGGTGCTCCCGCCTCTGCGTCTCTTCCTCCAACTGGACCTGCAATATTCAATCACAAAGTTACAATACATTGCAAATGTAAGTAAACTTCACGTACGAAGAACAAAACAGAAATAACCTGGAGTGCCTGCATCTCGAAGTGTGAACCGGGAAGAGGCTGGCGGATAGCCGCGGAAGAGCTCGTGCTCCTAGCTCGAATCTGGGAGAGTGTGGGGGTAGCGGCCGTGTCGATGGTGCTATTGCCGATCAAGTACCGCCCGTGCTTCTTGCCTCCTCCCGCCCTCATGACCACTTCTCCATCAATGTCGTAGGCGGTCGGATCCCAGTCTGGCCCGTGGACCTTCCTCGCCACCTCTGTATATGCCGCGAGGCGATTGTGGACACTGGCATTGCTGTATGCCGCGGGCCCGTCCTCCGGGTTGTATTGGACGTCGGAGGTCGCCTTGCCCTTGTGGGCCATAGCAAATGCCTCGAGCTGTGAGCAAGACGCACCACCATGTGACGCCGATTGAAAAAATAAACAATAAGAATTAGCAATTATACAGAATTGAGTGAGCGAATATAGAAATGACTCGGCGTACCCATTTGGCCCTGTACTCCTCGAGGCTAAGGCTGCCCTGATGGTGTGCTACAACGGGCATAAGCAAACGCCGCTCCCGGCAAAGGTCGTGCTGTACGGCCCACTCGGCGCTGCACCACTTGTCGACTATCACCTCCCAGCACCTGGGATGCGGGGCACACCACCACGGAATCGCCTACAAGACATCAAGTGTACGACATATAACAAGATCGAATTTAAAGTACTTAATCATAGAATAAAACATTATCGATTTTCATACCGCCATGTATTGCTCCTTAGTCAACTTCGTTTTTCTTGCCTCCGGTTTCTTCACGAGGATCTTGAGTGCAGCATAATAATCAATTACGGCCTGCACGCGCGCCTCGTAGTGCAGGTCCTTGACAAGCTTCCAGCAGGATGCATGTGCCACAGCATCCACCAAAGCCTCCTGTCCCGGGGCGCATCTGAAAAAGTCCTGCGCATATATACACGATGGATGTTGCATTATTTGTAGATTGTTCAATGAAAGTATTGTGTTGAGCAATGTAGTGCAACAAATACTTGCCCACAGCTTGCCCTTTACCCGGGCAGCCTTGTTGTTGAAGATCCTGCGCTCCCGGTCCTCCTGATCGCCAGCGGCGACGTAGTGGTCAAAGGTGTAGGCCGGCTCCTCCCTGCCGCCAATGGTCACCAGACTCGGAAACAGCTCCCTGCAAAGAAGACCCCGGATGCCGTTGACTTTGCGGGCTTTACCACCGCCCAGGGTGACCCAATTCCTGCCCAAGTGATTAAGATAAATTGTTAGTCCATATTGTGATTTCCAACATATGAATATGAAACGAAAAGGTACTTATAACATCTAAAATTACTTACCTTGGAGGGCTGGGTGCAATCACGGGGCGACGATCCATGGGTATCGGTCGCTTCGGGAGTTGCGAGGGGCCTCGCTGCCAAAGGGCCAAGTTCTCAGAGCAGGTGGACCCGTCTACGTCCTCCTCCTCATCCTCGGGGTCCTCGGCCTCGTGCTCCGCTGCCTCGTGCTCCTCGTGCTCCGCTGCCTCGTGCTCCTCGTCCTCACGGTCCTCGTGCTCCGTGGCCCGAGTGTCCTCCGCCGAAGGAACAAACTCCGCGTCGGACGAAGACGATGAAGGTACGGGGGTCCGCTCTCGCCTCTTGCCCTTGCCTCGCCCCCCGCGCGCGGCCTTCTTCTTTCGCCCCTTGCTCTTGCCACCAGACGACCTAGCTGCATCGCCGGATCTTCCATCTTTCAGCTTGTGGTAGAGCGACATGACGTTCCTCATTGCACCGCCCCGACCCACCATCTTGGTTCAATCACCTGCAATCAACAAAAACAAACATTTATTAGATTTCACATATAAACATAAATTATTAGAAACACATGTAATATACAAGAAATATAAACCGACATAAACTATTAGAAAGAGATGATGCAATATATAACCGTACTTTTATTAGAAATAATCATCAGGATCAGGATTATCTGGATCAACGGTCGCATCATCACTATCGTACATTTCGAGATGTTCATGGTCGTCCTCCAAAGCCGGGGGAATGTTGTCAGCTTCGTCATTGCCTAATTGTAATCGCTCTAGTAACTCTACCTCCTTAGCATTATGAACCACATCTCCAGTGTCCTTGTCAACAAACATTTCTGAGTCTAAATCCATTCGGACCGCTTGGGTTAAGTCTATCTCAAAAGACCCTTCTAGCCCATTTTCTTGGAAGAACTCTCCATCATAGGTGTTTGGATCTATGTTATAATCTTCATTGTTTGGGACTGGTAGTTTACCGCGTGGCGACACTTTGTATACAACGTCCCAACCCTCAAACCTTTTGTCCTTTTTGCACGGGTATGACAAATAATACACCTGGGTGGCCTGTTGAGCCACTATATAGACATCGTCTCCAGGTAAGACACATGACTGTCGAATTTCGACTAGCCCAAGACTAGGGGTCCGTCTCACCACTGAAGGATCAAACCAATGACATTTGAAGATAACAGGAGAAAGAGGTTTGCTTCCACCGAAATTAAGCTCGTATATTTCTTCAAGTCTCCCATAGTAATCGATCCCATCAGAGCTTGGAGTATAGACTCCGGTATTTGTAGTCCTTCGATTGGGCATCCTCTGCTCATGACTTGTTGTGCGAAAACGATAACCATTCACGTCATATCCGGTAAATGACTTGACCTTATACGCACAACCATTGGCGATCTGTCTCAACTCGGCACTCATAGACCCATCGGATTGGCCCTGCGAGTTCGACCAGGATAGTTTGTTATATTAATGACACGACTTCATTAACGTCAAATTTAGGACAAAACTGAAATTAAGTGTACCTTCCGTTTGAACCAAGAAAAGTGTACCTTCCGTTTGAACCAAGAAATAAAATCTGGGTTTCCATGTTTAAGAAGGTTATCAATTTCGTGCGGGGTAGGAGCCCTCCTATTACGCCAGAATTGATCAAGAAATTTTAATGTTTGGAACCAACTTAGCACTTTCCTCTTTTGGTCATTATCGAGAACAAAATCAGCCTTAGGTTTTTTCCATATTTTGTCGTCCCTGGGAGGTGGTATATTTAGCTTCGGTCTATTGCATAACCGTTGCTGATCCACTCTTGCCTTGGTATTGTCTTTGGTTTTATCAGGAATGTTCATGATTGTACCCCAAAGTGCCTCGGCAAGATTCTTTTCAGTGTGCATCATATCAATATTATGTGGAAGAAGAAGGTCCTCCATGTACGGGAGCTTCCACAAGCCCAACTTATGAGTCCAGGCATGTTGCTCACCATATCCCACAAAATGGCCATCCTCCCCGACCTCGAGAGCGTCTAACTCTGCACGAACTTCCGCCTTTGTCATCATCTTTGGTGCAGGGTCTTCAACCCTGACACATTTCGTGAAGTTCTTGATATCTCATCTGAATTCGTGTTCAAGAGGGAGAAATTGACGATGTTTGTCGAAGCATGAATATTTTCCACCCTTGGTCAACCAGATGAACTTCAGAGATGCCTTGCATATTGGACATGGAAACTTCCCGTGGACACACCAGCCGCAGAATATCCCATACGCCGGATGGTCTTGCAGGGAGTACTGGTAGAAGACATGCATTTTAAAGTTTGTTTTTGTAGCTCGATCGTATGTCCATACACCTTCCTCCCAAGCACGGTCCAAATCATCAACAAGAGGCTCCGTATACACACTCATATTTTTCCCCGGGTAATTAGGAATAATTAACGACAAAAATATGTTCTCTCGTTGAAAGAGGACGCCGGGAGGGAGATTGAGTGGGATCACGAACATTGGCGAACAAGAGTATGGGGCAGACGTCATTCCATATGGGTTGAACCCATCTGTTGCCAATGCAACACGCACATTCCGAGCCTCTCTAGCCTTGTCATGATGAATCCCATCAAAGTGCTTCCACGCTTCACCATCGGATGGATGTACGAGCTTATCAGAATTGTATCGCACTCCACTTTTGTGCCATGTCATCTGTTTTGCGAAGTCCTCGGTCATGTAAAGCCGTTGGATCCTCGGTATAAGTGGAAGGTACCGTAGGATATTCACGGGTATTGTGCTTTGCTTCTTCTTACCATCAACAACGACTATGTCCATGAATCTAGAAGCATTGCACTTCGGACATTGCTTTGCGTCCTCATATTCTTTCCTAAATAAGATGCATCCATTCGGACAAGCATGTATCTTCTGATACGGCATCTTAAGTGCATTTAGAAGTTTTTGTGCTGCGTACATGTTCTTTGGCAGAATGTGACCTTCCAGAAGGAGGCCGCCAAAAACTGTCAGGATGTGGTCAAAGGCGTCTCGACCCAAGCTAAACAGGGATTTGACAGCCAACAGATGTGCAACGGCATCCAATTGAGAAACCTTAGTGTGTGAGTGAAGGGGTTGTTGTGCCGCTGACAACATGTCATAATAAGCCTTTGCATTGGCCTCCGGCTCCTCCTCCCTAGGTCCATCATTGAAGTGTGCTTCGCCATAGTCATGCAACATGTCCCCAACCCCTGCCTCATCATCAAACTCCTGGATGCGCTGCCTCACGACCTCGTCTATCACACGATCAACGGCTTCACCATGGCGTGTCCACCGGGTATAGTTCTCCGTAAATCCATTCTTGACGAGATGTTTACCCATGACAACTTCTGTTTGGCATTTACGGTTGTCACAAACCGCGCATGGACAGAAAGTGGTTGGCACCCCTTTCGCATTGGCAAAAGCTTGCTTCAAGAATGCATCAGTCTTGGCAATCCATTCATTTGTACACTCACCTTTACTTGAGCGGCCAGTGTACATCCACTCACGGTCATCCATACCTTTACATATCACCGAGTAATAAATTTCTTCCATACCAAATTTATAATAATGAAATGCATCTACCGGATGCTAGCTTATATGTCTAATAGGTGAAGATAGGTCCTAATCCAACCCGAGAATGTGTAGACGGGCTAGTTTCAATGCTCTACTCGTATCCGAGACAGAATTTCGGCTTTCGGCAGCACCTCCCCGCTGTTCTCCAAATACACGTCCAATTACGGAGATTTTGTATTCGGAGAACAACAGGGAGATGATGCCGAAACTCAGCCTCGGTACGAGTAGAGAATGGAAACTACCCATCTACACATCCTCGAGCTGTCCAAAAACGTGGACAAATCGAAACAGATACGGTTAGACATATGCAAAGATTCACATATTCACAACCGTATCTCTTTCGAACGGGAGACGCCTAACTAGGTTACGTGACACAACTTAAATATGGATCTACGAATTAAATACTGAGGGCGTATGGTTTTGCATGTGCTCACCTACGGGCTCGACGGCGGGCGAGTCGGTGACGCTCGTGTCGGTGCAGACGGCGGGGAACAGCGGGCGGCGTCGGAGTCCAAGTCGAAGACGGTGCAACCTCTCCCTGAAATAAAAACAAATTTTTGTCAAATAAAAAATTTGGCAGCAACTCCCCTACACGGGGAGGTTTCTAAAACCATACATCCTGCAAAAAAATACGGCACGAAGGCCGACAACCACATACACAAGGATATCCACGGCACGAAGGCCGACAACCACATACACAAGGACAATGAGGAATCAAATTTAACATGCATTTGATATTAGCATCAACCCAACCTATCAATCAAATTTTGCATTTTGATTTGACATACATTTTATATTACCATCAACCTAATCTAGTAATCAAATTTGACATGCATTTTAGTTATGAATACACTGAAAATTTCGGCAGCACCTCCCCTACACGGGGAGGTTTCTGAAACCACACATCCTGCAAAAAAACACGGCATGAAGGCCGACAACCACATAACAAGGATACGGCACGAAGGCCGACAACCACATATATATACATATATACGTTTCTATCATCCATTCATATAGATATATATATATGTTTCTATCCTATGTATAAAGAACAGCAACTACCACATCTATCCTACCACAAAATAGCAACTACCACATCCTACCACATTTACCTTCAGGGCGTCGGACGTCGAGCAGGGGCACGGGTCGCCGGCGTGGGAGCAGCAGCAGGGGCGCCGGGCAGGGGCACGGGCAGGGGAAGCCACCGGATGGCCGGGAGCAGCACGGGAGCCCGGCGAGGAGGCCGGCGGCGTCCGGGGCATCGGCGGCTCGGGGCGGCGGCTCGGGGCGGCGGCACGGTGCGGCGGCAGGGAGGAGGCCGGCGGCATCCGGGGCGGCGGCGGCTCGGGGCGGCGGCACGGTGCGGCGGCGGCTCGGGGTGGCGCTCGGGGCAGCCGGGGAGGAGGTCGGCCGGGGCGCGGAGGGCGGCCGGGAGCAGCAGGACCGGCGGTGTCTCGGCGTCCAGGCCGGGGGGCGAAGGACGGGCGGGAGGGAGGGGGCGGCGGCGGCGGTGGGCAGGGAAAGGGGGAGGTGGCGACGGCGTGTGTGTGCGTGTGTGTTTGCGTGTGTGGCGCCAGGGGGCGCGTGGGTGGTTAAGTCCCCCGGCGCACCCCCTCTTTGCCGAGTGTCGTAGATCTGACACTCAGCAAACAGATCGGGCACGTGGCCGCGCGCGGGCCGCTTACGTGGTCGCGCGCGGCCGAAGAGGTTGGCCACGTGGCCTGTTTGCCGAGTGTCTGGCCCAGGGCACTCGGCAAACAGGCCTTTGCCGAGTGCCTACACTCGGCAAAGGTGCCACGTCGGCCAATGACGTGGCCTGCGCGGCCGCGGGCCGGCGAGCCCACATGGCCTCTTTTCCGAGTGCCCCCAGGAGGGCACTCGGCAAAGGTGCTGTAACACCCTAAAATTCATCACAATTAAATTATAGCAACCATTTTAATTTTTCTAGGATTTATTTAAGGCTTAAATAAATTTTCTAGGATTTAATTGGAATTTCTAGCCTTTTTACTAATTTAAATATCACATTAAATATTATTTTAGTCAAAATAAGTTTTTGTTGCATTCATGCTGTTGCATATATTTTTGGTTGCTAGTAAATCAAGTTGGAATTTAAATTTTGTTTAAATTCGAAATTGATTTGCTTTTGTTTGAGTTTTAGAAAAGTTTAAATAGCCGAGTTCAGTTTCGCCCCTCCAACTCTTGGCCAGTCCATCTTTGCTCCCTCAACTTTCCCCACTCGGCCTGTTTCTCTCCCGAGTCGGCCCGTTTCCTTCCCCGGCCCAACTTCCCTTTCGGCCCATTCCGGCCCGTTCTTCTTCTATTCCCGCGCTCTCTCTCTCACTCGCCGACAGGTGGGGCCCACCTGTCGGGTTCGTCTTCCCCGTGGCCGAGCCGGACTCCGAGCCGAGTTCGACTCCGCGCCGCCGCCGAGTCCTGCTGCTACACGCACGCCGAGGCCCCGCTCCCGACCTATTTAACCCGGCCGCCGCCTCCGCTTTCCCTCCCATCAAGTTGAGACCGAGACTCCTAGCCGCCCGAGCCGCCCGCGCCATCGCCGCCGCCGAGCTCAAGCCGCCGTCGCCGATTCGCACCGCCGCCGCCTTTTCTCGTCGCCGGCCGCCGTCGTCGCTCTCCCCTCGTCAAGAACCCCGGGGGTGAGTTCGCTTTCCCCTCCTCTTGCTTCCTGTCCTGCTCCCGTCGCTAGTCGTGCACCGGAGCGCGTTTTCGATCTACTCCGGCGAAGCTCCGCCGTGAGCGTGAGCGGCGCCGCTGTCCCGGCCGTCCGCGCCGACGAGCCCTGTGCCGATTTATTCCCGATCGCTCGATCTTCATCCAACGACCGAGATCAGCCCGAGCCCTGAGTCAAACTGACCGCGTAACGGTCAGCGTGGCCACTTTGCTAAAGAGCCCTCCAGGATTTTGGAAATTAACCCGCAGTCCACTTTAGTTCAAAAATAATTCTAAATAGGTACTGTTTTCTTCTGTTTTAGCCCCTGCAAGTTTTAAAATTGTGCCCGTGGTCCAAGGTTTGTCTTTTTACATGAAAACCCTCGAGTTTTTATACAAAATTATGTTTTAGCCCCTGGTTTTTCGCAGTTAAGCCCCCGGAACTTTTAAAACTTTGCCAGCAAGTCCCTAAACCTTAGAAAAGCCATATCTTTTGCGTTTTAACTCCGATTTTAGCGATTCTCGTGCTCACGCGTTCGTTGTAACGTGTAGATTAGTTTTGTGCTGTTGTTTTCCTCTGTTGGAATTGTTTGGTGTACTGTTTCTTATTTATTGTATTGTTTCTTTGCATGTGAATGTGTGATGCGATTAGGAAACGAGCAATTCGAGGATTTCTCTGAAGATCCAACTGTTGGAGAAGGATTTCAGCAGCAACCGAGTTGGGAAGAAGGCAAGTGTATTATGTCATGCAAATGTCCTAATAATTATTAATTTCACCACCCATGCATGTGTCTTAATTTGATGGGTTCCTATTTAAGGATTTGCCTAGCCACTATATTTTTCCTGTCCCTGAAACTGGGTTACTTAATTAATTTTGATGGTAGATGATGCTTAGCTTGCTCAACTGGGATTGGTTAATTGAACCCCTACTCTATGTTCCATATACTCTTTTAAATAATTAATGGATAAGATCATATCTTTTTAATTGGAACATGGAGAACCACCCAGGAAAATAGTACAACCATGAGTGCCATGTGGCTCTGGCTTTGACTGACTAATTAGGTGCTCTAGTTTATGGTAGTTTTACTCGAAAGGGGCATGGGGGGCGGCGGTTGACGGGGTATAGCTCGGTCCTTTTGAGCTGTGGGCTTTGGTAAGAGACAGACCTCATTAGGGAGGGTTATGCTTTGCTTCTGAACCGGAAACCTTAGCGGGCTATCATTTATTAGAGTGCTTTTGTAAAGGTCTCATAGTGAAACCCAGTATTCGGTCCACGTGGTGTGGGAAGGGTACAATGCTTCGGCAATGGGAATCACGGCTTATGGTGAAAGTGTACAACCTCTGCAGAGTGTAAAACTGTTATAACAGCCGTGCTCACGGTCAAGAGCGGCCTGGACCCTTACATGATAATCATACTTGAACATGATCTAAATCGTGGTTATATGAATATGTTGGGAATTTGACATTCATTAATTTGTGGGTGGTATATACTTTCATTTGCTAGTAAATAGTACTTAATAAAACTTGACCAACTAAAAGTGCTTACTGCAGTATGGTCAGCCAACCTTTTTGCCTCAGCCTTGTATGTCATATTACATTTGCTGAGTACGTCATGTGCTCATACTTGTTGTTTTTCTTTCTTTCCTTTATTGCATCAACTACACCCGGAATGCTGCTCAGATTGGGAGAATTTAGAGGATTTCACTGCTGATTTTGAGGAGTTCTAGGCGAGTCTCCCCCAATCAATGCCTGTGGAGTTGGAGTCACTTTTGCTTCGTTAGAGAAACGTTTATTTAAGTCTTCCGCTATGACATTTGAGTCAACTCTGATATTGTAATAAAGGTTCTTTAATACTCTTTCGTTATGCATGGTTATGGATATTCACTTGTGACGTCTACCATATGTGTGTAAACTGATCCTGGCGCACATATGAGATGCACCTGGTTTTGCCTTTAAAACCGGGTGTGACAGAAGTGGTATTAGAGCTATGTTGACTGTAGGACGCAAGCCTAGATAGTAATGGTCATTCTCTAAGGATTAGTTTGCTTAACTACTCTTGGTCTATCTATTCTTGGGTTAATTTGCTAATATTCCAGGCCACTGATAATTGTCTCCTCCTTGATTTTTGCTTTTCTGTCCTCTCTTTTCTCCATCTCACCTGGTTTTAATGTCTTTAGAACTATTCTCACCCCTTTTTCTTGCTTAAACTATAGATGGTGTTGACAAGGGAAGGTGCTCGTAGATTGGCAAGCACTCTTTCCTCTTTTTCGTCGCATTCGGTGCAAGAGGTGGAACCGGAACCTGAAGAGATGGAAGTGATGGACGAAGAAGTCAACTCAGGAGGGAATGCTCCAGCTGGATCTGAAGGAAGTGAAGGACCCTCTCCGCCGTCTGACGTGTGGGTAGTGACTATTCATCACCACGATGGAGGCAACAGTGGGTTTCCGATGATGCTTCGAATACTCTTCGAGCGTCTGAACTACCCAGTGGAGATAGAATATTGTGGAAGGAGGAGGACACATCCAGATTATCCAGAGGACTGAGAAGTTGCTGTATACATCAGGGAGCCTGATTATGAGTTTGGAGGAACCAAAGAGGCTGTAGTGCATCACGCCATCGCCATGAGATCAACTTTTGAAGCTGGAATTCAGGATGCAGCCAGGAGGGAACTTTCTGTGCTTTGTCATGAGGAGGCTGCTGAAGTGTGTCACACCGCTTGGGCATATCTTCCTCGAAGGCAGCAAGGCACTCCAACTGGGGATGTACCACAACCGCCAGGTTTAGACTCTACACTCAACGTCCAGGTGGCGTTCACCCAGATGCTCAATGCGCACGCGGATGACACTACAAGAGAGCTACAAGAAGTGCGTGAAGAACTCACTGCTGAACGAAGGAAGAACAAGAGGCTGATAGCTGAACTCAAGGGAGAAGCACTTCCGCCCTTTGATGATGATGTAGAAGGGTTGATGGGACATTCACCGCCTCGCTAGACAGTGCTTGGTGGATCGTCTAGTTGCTTCACCCATACCTATTAAGATAGGATACCCTCTCATTTGTTAGTTCAGTACGTTTAGAATCGTTGAGACTCGTGTGTAACATGTGTTTTAGTTCTGTTTAGGAGTGTATGCGTCATGTTTGCTTTTGTGCTAAATGTGTGATTTGGATCTTTGTAATGATTGAACTTAATTGTGGAGTGATGACCACAATTGAGTAATTATTAAATAAATAAATTTAGTTAGTTTTGGATTATCTTGGTCTCTGATCTTAGCCCCTAAACTATCAATTTATCCATACAATTATACCCCTCTTATAAATCATGTTATGCGGCAATCTGTTCTCGCCACTGCATGATATCCTGGTACTGTCCGAATTGTTTCTGGAGTTTTAGAACTCCGATTGAAGTAAATCCATTTGGGTTCGATTAAGGACTTGATAACCTAGGATCTGGGAATGTTTTGTGATTTTTGGAGGTTCTGGCAAAGAGATATAATGGTTTTATTGGAGTAACCAGAATCTGTCCCGTGGTCCTGACACAGCTGTCTTGTTTATTTTATATCTCGAGCCACAAAATTCCGATTGAGGTGATTCAAGTTGGGTTAGTTTCAGAATTTTATAGTCTACGTTCAGACAAAAGATCATGATTTTTGGATACACAGAATGAGAGTTACAACTGTTTAATTAGGACAAACAGAATCTGTTCCAGAATTTGATTGGTCCGTCATTGACAACTAGTTCTACATTAACTCTTATCTGTTCATGATTTGAGTTATATCTTTTATCACCCTCTGAACTTCATGTTCTAACCACCAGATGGTAAACACCAGGTCTGGAAGTGGAGTGGATCGACCACCTGTGATTCAACAAGGACGTGCCAACCCCAATCCAAATCCTCCGCCGAATCAAACACCGACAGCAATGGATCAGATCCTCGCAAACCAGACTCAGATTCTCCAGGGTATGGCTAATACCTTGGCAGCCTTGCAAGCACAGAACAACAACAACAACAACAACAACAACCAGAGAGACAAGCACCGGGAGTTCATGAGTCACAAACCTCCTACCTACTCCGATTCTGCAGATCCTCTTGATGCTGATGATTGGCTAAAGATTGTTGAGAAGAAGCTGGATATGGCTCAGTGCAATGACAGGGAGAAGGTCCTGTATGCCTCAGGTCGCTTGGAAGGATCAGCTTCAGATTGGTGGGATGCTTATCTTGCTGCTCATGCCACCCCTGATGCTATCACCTGGCAGGAGTTTAGGACCAACTTCAGGAGCCACCATATTCCTGCTGGTGTCATGAAGCTGAAGAAGAAGGAGTTCCTCTCACTCAAGCAAGGTGGGATGACCGTCAGTGAGTACCGGGATAAGTTCATTCAGTTGTCCCGTTACGCCCCAAATGAGGTGAAGGATGATGAGCAGAAGCAGGAGCGATTTCTGGAAGGATTGATCCCGCCGCTCCAATATCAACTCATGTCTCATACCTTTCCAACATTTCAGAAGCTGCTGGATAAGGCTATTGGCTTGGAGAGCAAGCGTCGTGAGTTGGGAGAGCAGAAGAGGAAGTTCATGTCTTCAGGACAGTCAAGCAGTAACACCCGCCCTCGTTTCCAACAGCCTTAGCAGAACATGCCCGTTCGTTTTGGTGGGCAAGGGAGTAACTTTGTGCAGAGTCAGGGTCAGCGGTCAGCACCTCCACCGCAGCGTCTAGCATTTCAGCAGAACCGTCAGACCACCCCGGCTCAGACTCCAGTGAAAACCCCTGCACCAGGCAGTGCTCCTACTCCTCGTACCTGCTACATTTGTGGAGATCCCAGCCACTATGCCCACAACTGTCCTAAGAAGAGTGCTCAGACCCCACAGCGCCAGAGTGGCAGTGCACCTATGCAGAATACCCCTCAGCTGCAGAACAGGAATGTGAACTCGACGCCCCAGAGTAACAAGGGTCAGCAGAATCAGATGCGGGGCAAGGTGAACCATGTTGCTGCAGAGACCGCCCAGGAGTCCCAGGATGTGGTACTTGGTATGTTTCTCGTCAACTCAGCCCCTGCATCAGTTTTATTCGACTCTGGAGCATCTCATTCTTTTATTACTGCTCAGTACGTAGCTAAGTATAATATACCTATGGTCCCTATGAGAAATTTTATGCTAGTTAGCTCTCCCGGTGGGAACATGAAAGCCAACTTTATCTGTCCCCGAGTTAATCTGAAAATAGTTGGGGTAGATTTTTCCTGCGGATTTGATAGTCCTGAACTCTGAGGGAATTGATGTCATACTTGGAATGGGATGGTTAGCTGCTTTTAATGCGGTGATTCAGTGTGCCAAGAGGTCCGTGTTGTTGACTAGCCCTCAGGGAGAGAAGATTGAATTTGGAGCCACACAACCCTCAGCTTCAACTTACTCAGTGAATCAGGCCAGTGGTGTTCCTTTGGAGGATATCAGAGTTGTTTGTGAGTTTCCAGATGATTTGCCAGGTATGCCACCCGAACGAGACATTGAGTTTATTATTGAGCTTTTACCTGGTACTGCTCCTATTTCTAAAAGACCCTATAGAATGGCTGTTAATGAACTAGAAGAACTTAAGAAACAACTTAAGGAATTGTTGGATAAAGGTTACATTCGTCCTAGTTCTTCACCTTGGGGAGCACCTGTAATATTTGTGGGTAAGAAGGATGGTACGCTGAGGATGTGTGTGGATTATCGTTCATTGAATGAGGTGACCATCAAGAACAAGTATCCATTGCCCAGAATTGAAGACTTATTTGATCAGTTGAGAGGAGCTAAGGTTTTCTCCAAGATTGACTTGAGATCTTGCTACCATCAGATGAGAATCAGGAGTTCCGATATTCCTAAAACAGCATTCACCACTAGATATGGATTGTATGAGTTTACGGTGATGTCGTTTGGATTGACAAATGCACCCGCCTACTTTATATACCTGATGAATAAGGTGTTCATGGAGTACCTAGATAAGTTTGTGGTGGTGTTTATTGATGATATCCTGATTTACTCTAAGAATGAAGAGGAACATGAGGAGCATTTGGGGTTGGTATTGCAGACCCTTAGAGAGAACCAGTTGTATGCCAAGTTTAGTAAATGTGAGTTCTGGCTGAATCAAGTGTCTTTTCTTGGTCATGTTGTTACTGATGGAGGTATTGCAGTGGATCCAAGTAAAGTCAAGGATGTATTGGATTGGGAGCCTCCTACCACAGTCTCTGAGATCAGAAGCTTTCTGGGATTGGCTGAATATTACAGGAGATTCATTGAAGGCTTTTCTAAGATAGCGAAACCTCTTACTTCGCTATTAGAGAAGGGCAAGGAGTTTGTTTGGTCAGAAGAGTGTCAGGCCAGTTTTGAAGAATTGAGAAGGAAGTTGACTACAGCCCCAGTGCTCGCTATGCCAGATATTCACAAGAACTTTGATATATATTGTGATGCTTCTCGCAGAGGTCTTGGATGTGTGCTCATGCAGGAAGGCAGAGTTATAGCCTATGCATCCAGGCAGTTGAGGAAACACGAACTGAACTATCCTACTCATGATCTAGAACTTGCAGCTATTGTCCATGCCTTGAAGATTTCGAGGCACTATATTCTAGGAAATAGATGTGAGTTGTATACTGATCACAAAAGCCTGAAGTACATATTTACTCAGAAGGATCTGAATTTGAGGCAGAGAAGATGGTTGGAGTTGATCAAGGATTATGATCTGGGAATAAACTATCATCCTGGCAAGGCTAATTTGGTTGCTGATGCGTTGAGTAGGAAGTCACAAGTAAATGCAATGCTTGGTCGCCAGTTACCAACTGAGTTGCTTGCAGAGATGGAAAAGCTGAACTTGGGATTCCTGAATCAGACAGAAGGTGTGACAATGGAAGTTGAGTCTACATTGGAACAGGAAATTCGGAAGGGTCAGCTTACTGATGAGAAGATAAAGGAAATCAAAGAAACCATGTTAGCAGGGAAAGCTCCCGATTTCACCGAAGATGATCAAGGTACAATTTGGTTTAGAAAGAGGATATGTGTACCGGATATCGAGTCTCTCAGAGAGCAGATATTGAGGGAAGCTCATGATTCTGCATATTCTATTCATCCTGGAAGCACCAAGATGTACCAGGATCTGAAGCAAAGGTATTGGTGGTATGGACTAAAAAGGGATGTGGCTACCCATGTGGCATTGTGCGATGTTTGTCAGAGAGTTAAGGTTGAACACCAGAGACCAGTCGGTTTGCTTCAACCACTCAAGGTGCCTGAATGGAAGTGGGAAGAAATCAGTATGGATTTCATTGTTGGATTACCCCGCACTCGTGGAGGATATGACTCTATATGGGTTATTGTGGACAGATTAACTAAGGTAGCTCACTTTATACCCGTTAATACTACTTATACCAGCGCTAAGTTAGCAGAGTTATACATGTCCAGAATTGTTTGTCTCCATGGTGTACCTAAAAAGATAGTGTCTGATAGAGGTACTCAGTTTACATCTAGATTCTGGCAGAAGTTGCATGAGTCTATGGATACCAAGTTGAATTTCAGTTATGCATATCATCCTCAGACAGATGGTCAGACAGAGAAGACTAACCAGATTTTGGAGGATATGTTGAGAGCTTGTGCTTTGAAGCATGGAGGCAGTTGGGACAAAAGTCTTCCACATGCAGAGTTTTCGTACAACAACAGTTATCAGGCTAGTTTGAATATGGCACCGTTCGAAGCACTTTATGGTAGAAAGTGCAGGACACCATTGTATTGAAGTGAAACTGGTGAAAGTCAGTTGTTTGGTCCAGAGATACTGCAGGAAGCAGAAAGACAGGTTCAGATCATCAGAGAGAACTTAAGAACAGCTCAGTCCAGGCAGAAGAGTTATGCAGATACAAGAAGGAGAGAATTAACTTTCGAAATAGGTGACTATGTGTATCTGAAAGTATCTCCTATTCGAGGCTTGAGAAGGTTTAAAGTGAAAGGAAAATTATCTCCTCGTTTCATTGGACCTTTCAAGATTGTTGATAGAAAAGGTGAGGTTGCTTATCAACTGGAGTTGCCAGCCAGACTGTCAGATGTGCATGACGTGTTCCATATCTCTCAGTTGAAAAAGTGTCTTCGAGTTCCTGAGGAAGAATTACCCTTGGATGAGTTGGATGTGTAAGATGATTTGACTTACAAGGAATACCCAGCTAAGATTTTGGAAACTGCTGAAAGAGTTACTAGGAGTAAGGTGATTAAGATGTGTAAAGTTCAGTGGAGTCACCATGCGGAAAGTGAGGCAACTTGGGAAAGAGAAGATGAGTTGATGGCAGAGTTCCCTCAGATTTTCTCTAATCCATCCGAATCTCGAGGACGAGATTCTCTTTAAGGGGGGTAGGTTTGTAACACCCTAAAATTCATCACAATTAAATTATAGCAACCATTTTAATTTTTCTAGGATTTATTTAAGGCTTAAATAAATTTTCTAGGATTTAATTGGAATTTCCAGCCTTTTTACTAATTTAAATATCACATTAAATATTATTTTAGTCAAAATAAGTTTTTGTTGCATTCATGCTGTTGCATATATTTTTGGTTGCTAGTAAATCAAGTTGGAATTTAAATTCTGTTTAAATTCAAATTTGATTTGCTTTTGTTTGAGTTTTAGAAAAGTTTAAATAGCCGAGTTCAGTTTCGCCCCTCCGACTCTTGGCCAGTCCATCTTTGCTCCCTCAACTTTCCCCGCTCGGCCTGTTTCTCTCCCGAGTCGGCCCGTTTCCTTCCCCGGCCCAACTTCCCTTTCGGCCCATTCCGGCCCGTTCCTCTTCTATTCCCGCGCTCTCTCTCTCACTCGCCAACAGGTGGGGCCCACCTGTCGGGTTCGTCTTCCCCGTGGCCCAGCCGGACTCCGAGCCGAGTTCGACTCCGCGCCGCCGCCGAGTCCTGCTGCTACACGCACGCCGAGGCCCCGCTCCCGACCTATTTAACCCGGCCGCCGCCTCCGCTTTCCCTCCCATCAAGTTGAGACCGAGACTCCTAGCCGCCCGAGCCGCCCGCGCCATCGCCGCCGCCGAGCTCAAGCCGCCGTCGCAGATTCGCACCGCCGCCGCCTTTTCTCGTCGCCGGCCGCCGTCGTCGCTCTCCCCTCGTCAAGAACCCCGGGGGTGAGTTCTCTTTCCCCTCCTCTTGCTTCCTGTCCTGGTCCCGTCGCTAGTCGTGCACCGGAGCGCGTTTTCGATCTACTCCGGCGAAGCTCCGCCGTGAGCGTGAGCGGCGCCGCCGTCCCGGCCGTCCCCGCCGACGAGCCCTGTGCCGATTTATTCCTGATCGCTCGATCTTCATCCAATGAACGAGATCAGCCCGAGCCCTGAGTCAAACTGACCGCGTAACGGTCAGCGTGGCCACTTTGCTAAAGAGCCCTCCAGGATTTTGGAAATTAACCCGCAGTCCACTTTAGTTCAAAAATAATTCTAAATAGGTCCTGTTTTCTTCTGTTTTAGCCCCTGCAAGTTTTAAAATTGTGCCCGAGGTCCAAGGTTTGTCTTTTTACTTGAAAACCCTCGAGCTTTTATACAAAATTATGTTTTAGCCCCTGGTTTTTCGCAGTTAAGCCCCTGGAACTTTAAAAACTTTGCCAGCAAGTCCCTGAACCTTAGAAAAGCCATATTTTTTGCGTTTTAACTCCGATTTTAGCGATTCTCGCGCTCACGTGTTCGTTGTAACGTGTAGATTAGTTTTGTGCTGTTGTTTTCCTCTGTTGGAATTGTTTGGTGTACTGTTTATTATTTATTGTATTGTTTCCTTGCATGTGAATGTGTGATGCGATTAGGAAACGAGCAATTCGAGGATTTCTCTGAAGATCCAACTGTTGGAGAAGGATTTGAGCAGCAACCGAGTTGGGAAGAAGGCAAGTGTATTATGTCATGCAAATGTCCTAATAATTATTAATTTCACCACCCATGCATGTGTCTTAATTTGATGGGTTCCTATTTAAGGATTTGCCTAGCCACTATATTTTTCATGTCCCTGAAACTGGGTTACTTAATTAATTTTGATGGTAGATGATGCTTATCTTGCTCAACTGGGATTGGTTAATTGAACCCCAACTCTATGTTCCATATACTCTTTTAAATAATTAATGGATAAGATCATATCTTTTTAATTGGAACATGGAGAACCACCCAGGAAAACAGTACAACCATGAGTGCCATGTGGCTCTGGCTTTGACTGACTAATTAGGTGCTCTAGTTTATGGTAGTTTTACTCGAAAGGGGCATGGGGGGCGGCGGTTGACGGGGTATAGCTCGGTCCTTTTGAGCTGTGGGCTTTGGTAAGAGACAGACCTCATTAGGGAGGGTTATGCTTTGCTTCTGAACCGGAAACCTTAGCGGGCTATCATTTATTAGAGTGCTTTTGTAAAGGTCTCATAGTGAAACCCAGTATTCGGTCCACGTGGTGTGGGAAGGGTACAATGCTTCGGCAATGGGAATCACGGCTTATGGTGAAAGTGTACAACCTCTGCAGAGTGTAAAACTGTTATAACAGCCGTGCTCACGGTCAAGAGCGGCCTGGACCCTTACATGATAATCATACTTGAACATGATCTAAATCGTGGTTATATGAATATGTTGGGAATTTGACATTCATTAATTTGTGGGTGGTATATACTTTCATTTGCTAGTAAATAGTGCTTAATAAAACTTGACCAACTAAAAGTGCTTACTGCAGTATGGTTAGCCAACCTTTTTGCCTCAGCCTTGTATGTCATATTACATTTGCTGAGTATGTCATGTGCTCATACTTGTTGTTTTTCTTTCTTTCCTTTATTGCATCAACTACACCCAGAATGCTGCTCAGATTGGGAGAATTTAGAGGATTTCACTGCTGATTTTGAGGAGTTCTAGGCGAGTCTCCCCCAGTCAATGCCTGTGGAGTTGGAGTCACTTTTGCTTCGTTAGAGAAACGTTTATTTAAGTCTTCCGCTATGACATTTGAGTCAACTCTGATATTGTAATAAAGGTTCTTTAATACTCTTTCGTTATGCATGGTTATGGATATTCACTTGTGACGTCTACCATATGTGTGTAAACTGATCCTGGCGCACATATGAGATGCACCTGGTTTTGCCTTTAAAACCGGGTGTGACAGGTGCTCTTTGCCGAGTGTCTCTTCCCTGACACTCGGCAAAGGTGTTGTTTGCCGAGTGTAGCACTCGGCAAACATTTCCCAGAACAATTCTTGCATACCAAATTTTTCAAATTCGATCAAATACACATCAAAATATCTTGTCAAATACATTCAACAATGCATATTTTATGCTTAGATGAAATGTTTTCATTATTTGAAGCATATATATCTCATAATTCCTTCATATATTTTATTATTTCATGCGGAGATAGTTGTAAAAATAATTTAAAAAATATCAAATGGGTCCGGAAAAATATGATAACTTCAAATGAAGCAATCTACGTCGTCTATTGCCTATACAAAAAATCATGAACTCAAACTCTAATTCAACTTAACTTCATTTCGAAATCCAGCTGTCTCCTTCTCAACTCTCCGAATCTTCTATGGGGATATGCTTCGATTGGAAAGGGCCGTATATATAAACTTTTCGAAATCGTCCCAACTTTTTGCCACAGGCTCCACATAAGATATAAAGAGCCTTTGACAAGTATTGTTAGAAAAAAATAAAGTTTGGATCCCAAAAATATAAGTTTAAATAAACAGGGCCAAACTTTGCCAAGTGTTTTTTAGGAAACACTCGGCAAACATAAGCTTTGCCGAGTGTCTCCCAGGAAACACTCGGAAAGAGATGATGCAATATATAACCGTACTTTTATTAGAAATAATCATCAGGATCAGGATTATCTGGATCAACGGTCGCATCATCACTATCGTACATTTCGAGATGTTCATGGTCGTCCTCCAAAGCCGGGGGAATGTTGTCGGCTTCGTCATTGCCTAATTGTAATCGCTCTAGTAACTCTACCTCCTTAGCATTATGAACCACATCTCCAGTGTCCTTGTCAACAAACATTTCTAAGTCTAAATCCATTCGGACCGCTTGGGTTAAGTCTATCTCAAAAGACCCTTCTAGCCCATTTTCTTGGAAGAACTCTCCATCATAGGTGGTTGGATCTATGTTATAATCTTCATTGTTTGGGACTGGTAGTTTACCGCGTGGCGACACTTTGTATACAACGTCCCAACCCTCAAACCTTTTGTCCTTTTTGCACGGGTATGACAAATAATACACCTGGGTGGCCTGTTGAGCCACTATATAGACATCGTCTCCAGGTAAGATAGATGACTGTCGAATTTCGACTAGCCCAAGACTAGGGGTCCGTCTCACCACTGAAGGATCAAACCAATGAAATTTGAAGATAACAGGAGAAAGAGGTTTGCTTCCACCGAAATTAAGCTCGTATATTTCTTCAAGTCTCCCATAGTAATAGATCCCATTAGAGCCTGGAGTATAGACTCCGGTATTTGTAGTCCTTCGATTGGGCATCCTCTGCTCATGACTTGTTGTGCGAAAACGATAACCATTCACGTCATATCCGGTAAATGACTTGACCTTATACGCACAACCATTGGCGATCTGTCTCAACTCGGCACTCATAGACCCATCGGATTGGCCCTGCGAGTTCGACCAGGATAGTTTGTTATATTAATGACACGACTTCAGTAACGTCAAATTTAGGACAAGACTGAAATTAAGTGTAC
The DNA here is from genome assembly GCA_033239725.1 of Echinochloa phyllopogon. Lineage (NCBI taxonomy): Eukaryota > Viridiplantae > Streptophyta > Magnoliopsida > Poales > Poaceae > Echinochloa > Echinochloa phyllopogon. Next base: position 40,765,099 of record BTCW01000010.1, on the reverse strand, counting down.
CTTCCGTTTGAACCAAGAAAAGTGTACCTTCCGTTTGAACCAAGAAATAAAATCTGGGTTTCCATGTTTAAGAAGGTTATCAATTTTGTGCGGGGTAGGAGCCCTCCTATTACGCCAGAATTGATCAAGAAATTTTAATGTTTGGAACCAACTTAGCACTTTCCTCTTTTGGTCATTATCGAGAACAAAATCAGCCTTAGGTTTTTTCCATATTTTGTCGTCCCTGGGAGGTGGTATATTTAGCTTCGATCTATTGCATAACCGTTGCTGATCCACTCTTGCCTTGGTATTGTCTTTGGTTTTATCAGGAATGTTCATGATTGTACCCCAAAGTGCCTCGGCAAGATTCTTTTCAGTGTGCATCATATCAATATTATGTGGAAGAAGAAGGTCCTCCATGTACGGGAGCTTCCACAAGCCCAACTTATGAGTCCAGGCATGTTGCTCACCATATCCCACAAAACGGCCATCCTCCCCGACCTCGAGAGCGTCTAACTCTGCACGAACTTCCGCCTTTGTCATCATCTTTGGTGCAGGGTCTTCAACCCTGACACATTTCGTGAAGTTCTTGATATCTCATCTGAATTCGTGTTCAAGAGGGAGAAATTGACGATGTTTGTCGAAGCATGAATATTTTCCACCCTTGGTCAACCAGATGAACTTCAGAGATGCCTTGCATATTGGACATGGAAACTTCCCGTGAACACACCAGCCGCAGAATATCCCATACGCCGGATGGTCTTGCAGGGAGTACTGGTAGAAGACATGCATTTTAAAGTTTTTTTTTGTAGCTCGATCGTATGTCCATACACCTTCCTCCCAAGCACGGTCCAAATCATCAACAAGAGGCTCCGTATACACACTCATATTTTTCCCCGGGTAATTAGGAATAATTAACGACAAAAATATGTTCTCTCGTTGAAAGAGGACGTCGGGAGGGAGATTGAGTGGGATCACGAACATTGGCCAACAAGAGTATGGGGCAGACGTCATTCCATATGGGTTGAACCCATCTGTTGCCAATGCAACACGCACATTCCGAGCCTCTCTAGCCTTGTCATGATGAATCCCATCAAAGTGCTTCCACGCTTCACCATCGGATGGATGTACGAGCTTATCAGGATTGTATCGCACTCCACTTTTGTGCCATGTCATCTGTTTTGCGAAGTCCTCGGTCATGTAAAGCCGTTGGATCCTTGGTATAAGTGGAAGGTACCGTAGGATATTCACGGGTATTGTGCTTTGCTTCTTCTTACCATCAACAATGACTATCTCCATGAATCTAGAAGCACTGAACTTCGGGCATTGCTTTGCGTCCGCATATTCTTTCCTAAATAAGATGCATCCATTCGGACAAGCATGTATCTTCTGATACGGCATCTTAAGTGCATTTAGAAGTTTCTGTGTTGCGTACATGTTCTTTGGCAGAATGTGACCTTCCAGAAGGAGGCCGCCAAAAACTGTCAGGATGTGGTCAAAGGCGTCTCGACCCAAGCTAAACAGGGATTTGACAGCCAACAGACGTGCAACGGCATCCAATTGAGAAACCTTAGTGTGTGAGTGAAGGGGTTGTTGTGCCGCTGACAACATGTCATAATAAGCCTTTGCAGTGGCCTCCGGCTCCTCCTCCATAGGTCCATCATTGAAGTGTGCTTCGCCATAGTCATGCAACATGTCCCCAACCCCTGCCTCATCATCAAACTCCTGGATGCGCTGCCTCACGACCTCGTCTATCACACGATCAACGGCTTCACCATGGCGTGTCCACCGGGTATAGTTCTCCGTAAATCCATTCTTGACGAGATGTTTACCCATGACAACTTCTGTTTGGCGTTTACGGTTGTCACAAACCGCGCATGGACAGAAAGTGGTTGGCACCCCTTTCGCATTGGCAAAAGCTTGCTTCAAGAACCCATCAGTCTTGGCAATCCATTCATTTGTACACTCACCTTTACTTGAGCGGCCAGTGTACATCCACTCACGGTCATCCATACCTTTACATATCACCGAATAATAAATTTCTTCCATACCAAATTTATAATAATGAAATGCATCTACCGGATGCTAGCTTATATGTCTAATAGGTGAAGATAGGTCCTAATCCAACGCGAGAATGTGTAGACGGGCTAGTTTCAATGCTCTACTCGTATCCGAGACAGAATTTCGGCTTTCGGCAGCACCTCCCCGCTGTTCTCCAAATACACGTCCAATTACGGAGATTTTGTATTCGGAGAACAACAGGGAGATGATGCCGAAACTCAGCCTCGGTACATTCAGGGCGTCGGGCGTCGAGCAGGGGCACGGGTCGCCGGCGTGGGAGCAGCAGCAGGGGCGCCGGGCAGGGGCACGGGCAGGGGAAGCCACCGGACGGCCGGGAGCAGCACGGGAGCCCGGCGAGGAGGCCGGCGGCGTCCGGGGCATCGGCGGCTCGGGGCGGCGGCACGGTGCGGCGGCGGCTCGGGGCGGCGGCACGGTGCGGCGGCAGGCAGGAGGCCGGCGGCATCCGGGGCGGCGGCGGCTCGGGGCGGCGGCACGGTTTGGCGGCGGCTCGGGGCGGCGCTCGGGGCGGCGTCCTGGGCGGCCGGGGAGGAGGTCGGCCGGGGCGCGGAGGGCGGCCGGGAGCAGCAGGACCGGCGGTGTCTCGGCGTCCAGGCCGGGGAGCGGAGGGCGGCGGCGGCGGCGGCGGGGCGAAGGACGGGCGGGAGGGAGGGGGCGGCGGCGGCGGTGGGCAGGGAAAGGGGGAGGTGGCGACGGTGTGTGTGTGCGTGTGTGTTTGCGTGTGTGGCGCCAGGGGGCGCGTGGGTGGTTAAGTCCCCCGGCGCACCCCCTCTTTGCCGAGTGTCGTAGATCTGACACTCAGCAAACAGATCGGGCACGTGGCCGCGCGCCGGGCCGCTTACGTGGTCGCGCGCGGCCGAAGAGGTTGGCCACGTGGCCTGTTTGCCGAGTGTCTGGCCCAGGGCACTCGGCAAACAGGCCTTTGCCGAGTGCCTACACTCGGCAAAGGTGCCACGTCGGCCAATGACGTGGCCCGCGCGGCCGCGGGCCGGCCAGCCCACATGGCCTCTTTGCCGAGTGCCCCCGGGAGGGCACTCGGCAACGGTGCTCTTTGCCGAGTGTCTCTTCCCTGACACTCGGCAAAGGTGCTCTTTGCCAAGTGTCTCTTCCCTGGCACTCGGCAAAGGTGTTGTTTGCCGAGTGTAGCACTCGGCAAACATTTCCCAGAACAATTCTTGCATACCAAATTTTTCAAATTCGATCAAATACACATCAAAATATCTTGTCAAATACATTCAACAATGCATATTTTATGCTTAGATGAAATGTTTTCATTATTTGAAGCATATATATCTCATAATTCCTTCATATATTTTATTATTTCATGCGGAGATAGTTGTAAAAATAATTTAAAAAATATCAAATGGGTCCGGAAAAATATGATAACTTCAAATGAAGCAATCTACGTCGTCTATTGCCTATACAAAAAATTATGAACTCAAACTCTAATTCAACTTAACTTCATTTCGAAATCCAGCTGTCTCCTTCTCAACTCTCCGAATCTTCTATGGGGATATGCTTCGATTGGAAAGGGCCGTATATATAAACTTTTCGAAATCGTCCCAACTTTTTGCCACAGGCTCCACATAAGATATAAAGAGCCTTTGACAAGTATTGTTAGAAAAAAATAAAGTTTGGATCCCAAAAATATAAGTTTAAATAAACAGGGCCAAACTTTGCCGAGTGTTTTTTAGGAAACACTCGGCAAACATAAGCTTTGCCGAGTGTCTCCCAGGAAACACTCGGAAAAGAGGTGGTTTGCCGAGTGCCCCGCCGAAGCACTCGGTAAAACCACCAATCCAGCCGGCCAAAAACTCTTATATTTAAAATGTTCAAATTTTTTGAGTTTGAATTTCAAGTTTTTTAAAAATATTTTTCAAAATTTCAAACTCTTCGCCGAGTATCTGACCCAGACACTCGGCAAAGGGCCAATACATCAACGGGCCTGGCACGTGTCAAGCACGTGCCACATGTTTGCTGAGTGTCTGGACCGTGACACTCGGCAAAGAACTGACAGGCCAAACGGTCGTCCACGATCGTTGGCGCGCGTGGCACGTGCTGGACACGTGCCACGGCTTTGCCGAGTGTCTAACGCGGGACACTCGGCAAAGCGTCGTTTTGCCGAGTGTCTGTCGTGTGACACTCGGCAAAGCTACTGGAGCCCAAATGGCCGTCCCTGGCGTGGCACGCACAGGACACGTGTGGCAGCTTGCCGAGTGTCTCTGTCCTGACACTCGGCAAAGATCCTGTTTACCGAGTGTCTCTTTTCTGACACTCGGCAAAGATCTTGTTTGCCGAGTGTCTCTTTTCTGACACTCGGCAAAGGTCCTATTTGCCGGGTGTCGCCTCTTTGCCGAGTGCCTTTGTCTGGGCACTCGGCACAGCCAGTCCTTGCCGAGTGCCCGACAGAAAGGACTCGGCAAAGAGGGAAGCACTCGGCACACGTCGGGTTTCCCGTAGTGCTCCTCTGGATGCAGGCATGCAGCCAGCAGCTAGGAATTTAAATCACTTTTTGACAGATGTTCAGTTAAGTACAAGCTCAAGTGTTCTAACTTGTAACTAATTCATCTACCACCTTAGCACCAGTTGATACAAAATCAATTTTTAGAAGTTGTTGTGGAACTCTTTTAGCCAACTTCCGTGTGCTTTGTTGTTGCATGAAAAACAAGGTTAGAGGATTTATACTTGGCACCGAGATTAGCACATCAAAGATCGAGGTGCAGCTAGTGGCGCCTAGCTTTATCCCTAGTTCATCAAGCAAGGTTTGAACCCACATTACCTTTGCTGTTCCATTTGCCAAAACTATGTGAAAGAGCTTGTAGCTTGGTGGTTGCAATGCTTTAGTAGCACCCCTAGGTCGCAGGTTCGATCGGTTTGCTAGGGTTCGGGAAGTTTTTCTAGATCGGGAGAATGTTCTTTCTTAATGAATAACCGTGGAGCAATCCTACCCCACCGGTCTAGTTATTTTACTAAAGATATGTGCTCGGCCTCTGTAATAGACCCTGATCCTGGAGTGATCCTAGACCCTGCACACCAAGAGATTAAGTCAGGACATAGAAAAGCTGCAAACTCTCTTGTTGATCATCCCATCCTATCCACCTGCATCAGAAGACACTGACAAGTACAGAGACCTTCTATATTTTAGCCTCGTGTATAATGTATTCTTTAGATACCTTAGAATCCTTTTATCTACCACAGACGGGGATATACAATGGTACTAGCATGTAAGTATTGACAACTTTATTAACGGAGAAGGAAATATCAGGCCTTGATCGATCGGGGAAGGAACATGGACGTGGACGGCGAACTACAGCCTCGGGTCCGGCCGGGTCACGTTCTGGCGCTGGCGCAACCGGAACCCGGGGTTCCCTTCCCGCGACGCCGCCAGGCCGTGCGACTGCGATCTATGTGGATGCGGCGGCACGGTACAACCCGTCCTGGCTGCCCCGCCGCACCAATTCGAACCAATCGCAACTTAACCAGCCTTGGATGGATTTTAGAGTCCATGTGGATGACGCCAAGCTATTGCGCGCTTATATATACTTAAGAATTACTCCCCCCCAAGGCTTAATCTCCTGACGCACAGCATCAATTAATTGGTCGGAGTCGTGCAGTACGTACTCGGCCATGGACTCGGCGAACGGACGGAACGACGACGGGCGGGACAATGTCCACGATGCTCCACTCGCCGCCGCCGCCGCCGGCGGCATAGACATGCTGCCCACGGACGTGCGGCGCGAGATCCTGCTCCGCGTCCCGTCCGACGCGCTCTGCCGCCTCCGCCTCGTCCACCCGTCGTGGCGGTCTCTCACCTCCGACCCATCCTTCGCCAAGGCCCACGCGCGCCACCACCCGCTCATCGCCGGCCTCACCAGCTGCCGGCGCGCGGTGGAAGTCGTCGACACGTCCGGCCACACCCTCCGCCGGATCACCCTCCCGCCGCGACGGTGCGCCCTCCTCGACAGGTCCGGCCACATCGTCCGCTGGATCCGGCGGCGACAGCGCGCCTTGGCTCTAACCACGGCGCAGCCGGGCCTCGTCTGCTTGACGCCGGACCACGGGCCAAGCCTCCTGGCGAACCCGGCCACCGGCGAGGTCACCGAGCTGCCCAAGAACGACGGCTGCTCCGTCGAGTCCCCCACCACGCTGGGGTTCGTCCCGGCCACGGTGGAGCACAAGGCCCTCCGCCTCACCCTGGAATGCGCGGACCGCGTCACGGTGCAGCGCTGCCGCGTTGTGACCGCCGGTGCCCACGGGAAGTGGAGGGCGGCGCCGAGCCCTCCCATGATCGTCGAGGGGAGGAAGACAGGCCACAGGGTGGTCGTGGACGGAGTCGCCTACTTCTTGCTCAGAGCGTGCGCGCGCAACGACGGTGTCCAGCCAGACACCATAGCTGCGTTCGACTTGGCTACGGAGGAGTGGAGCCTTCTCGCCGGCCCTAGCGAGAGCAAGCTCTTGTACCCCAAGCACCGGCATGAGTTCCGGCTGGCCCAGCTGGAGGGTTGCTTGGTCATCGTCCATCACCATCGGTATGGCTCCATGATTCTCTGGTTCCTGGTGGATAGAGACAAGGGGGTCTGGGACAAGAGATACTCGATCGAGTGGGAACCCAGCTGCCAGACCGATACGTATAATCCTCCGAATCCACTGGCTGTCCTGGACGATGGAAGAATAGTGTTTCGAGTGCCACGGGGAATTACTATAAGGGCGTATGATCCAAGAACAAGGATGTGGGCTGATGAACTTGTCAGGTTGGGAGGCTACTTTGCCACTATCTATGAAGGAAGCCTTCTGAGTCCATATGTTCTACCAATCAAAGCGTGACCACGCATAAGCTCTGTATAAATCGTCTAGCGCACGGGTGAAATTGGCTCGATCTGTTGTGGATCTTTTCCCTCTGTTTTTAAGCCTGCATTTTAATTTTCATCGTTGGATCATGGGATGTTGTCTCGTTGGAGCAACTATTGTATGCTGCAATCTTTCTATTGCCATAGTGTTTGGGACATGCTGAACCCCAGTCCATACTCAACACGCATGACGACCAAACGTCAACTCTTGCATTGTCTACCCTGTCAACACATGAAATAGCAATAGGTGTTAATGCACACGTCCATTGATTCCGTCCAGCTGGCATACATTTAACAAGTTGAAAGGGGAATCCTATATTTGACACCAAAATAAATTACAATTCCTTTCTTGGCCCTTAAATTTTTTCCTCCTGTATTTGACATTAACTTCTGACTTTCATTCATAAACGACATTCAAATCACTTCCAAAATTCAGAAGATTTTTCTAATGACTAGTATGATACATAATTTTGTGCTAATTACTATTTTTGTTATATTTATTTAATTAATTCAGAATTTAACACGGCTATTACCAAATTAATTCAACACGTTGGACGCGAACCGAATAAGGCCCAGATCATACGTCTTATAATTATATGTCTTATAGCTGAGTGGTTCGCTGGGGTAATGAATTGAGACTTAAGTATAACTATATGAGTTCTATTTTTAGACTCGATGAATTATAGTATACTTGTGATTGTTTGAGGAATTCTAAACTATAAATTTTAATATTGTGGAACATGTTCACCAGCAAAATCTTAGCAAAATTATATATGTGCTATTAATACATAAGCATACATGTTTAGTATTCGTTTTTTTTTGTGAATGTCTGAAATCCACAAGTACACAAACTAATGTTTGGGCGCACATGCTCACATGTAGAACACAAAACATGGTTTTTCTTCTGACCAACAAGAAGTATGAACAAATTAATGTACCCTATGAGAACTGGAAGTTCAGAGAAATAATAGGTGCACCGTACATCCAGATTCTAGTAAAAATCCATATTCCATCCAAACAGGTTCATTCAATCGTTGCTGAGATAAATCCAACAAGCTACAAAATTGGGGCATCGGCTTCAACGTTAGTGGATGATCTTAGTAGCCACGAGAGAGTTCCAAAAAAAAAAGTAGCCAGGAGAGAGATGTACTCGGCGATGATTTCGGGCAAGATCGAGACCTATCCAAGCACGAAAGAAGCGATAATATAATGCCGGTAACTACCAATTCGATCCGGATCCAATCAACATGACGGCGGCTATATATTTAGACATGTACTGCACTGCCACGGGCGACGCCGTCGAATCTGCCGACGCAATGGGCGACCGATGGGATCGCATCCCTAAAGACCTCTTCATGGAGATCCACCGGCGGCTGCCGCCGTGCCCGGGGCGGCGCCTCCGCCTCATCTGCCGGCACTGGCGCAAAGTCATCGACGAAGACACGCCCAAGCCGCAGGCCCGCGCCAAGGTCCTCGCCTTCGTCGACAGGCTCGGCAGTCCCCGCGCCTACGTCTTCGACGACCTGACGGCCCGCAGCAGGGATCTGAACCTGCGAGGCGGCGCGTACTCCGGCGCGAGCATGGCCGGCACGTGCAACGGCCTGCTCTGCCTGCGCCGCCGGCACGGCGACGTCGTCGTGGCCAACCCGGCCACCGGCGAGAAGCTCGCCGTCCCGCCGCCGTCGAAGACTCCCGAGGTGTGCAAGGACGCGGCGGCGTACAGCTTTGGGTACCACCCGGCGACGGGGCTGTACAAGATCGTGCACCTCCCGTACGTGCGACGGCGACGGCGGGACGTTCGACGTCGTGAACGTGTTCACGCTAGGGGACAGGTCGTGGCGGCGTGTGCCGGTTCCGGCCGGGTCGAGCTGCTGCCTCAGCTTCGGCATCGTCACCGTCGACGGCGTCGCGTACTGGGTCTCCAAGGACGACGCGCCCTCGCTCATGGCGTTCGACCTCAAGGACGAGCGCCTCGCGTTCGTCACGGCGCTGCCAGAGCGAATGCGGCCATGGCGGGACTCGTCTACGCACCTGACGACTGACATGCGCGGGAGGCTGGGTCTCGCCGTCTTCTCCATAGAGCTGAAGCGGAGAAGAACCCTACTGAAGGAGGACAAGACCGAGGTAGACGAACGCCCGCACATTGTTCATTTATATGCCATCATGCTCATAGGTCATAGCTCCATCCTGATCGATCGAGTGATTTTCCCTTTTCCCTTGTGTGTGTGCAGGTGTGGATGCTGGAGGACGGAGGAACAAACACGAAGCCGACCTGGGTTCTCCGCTACGCCGTAGCTTCGCCAGGGCCCGAGGCACCTCAAGAGATCGCCTGGCCACTCGTCGCCCATGGCGGGCACATCCTTAGCACCCGGGCGTGGGCGGGTATGCGGAAGAGCTGGGTGATCTTGCACGCGTACAGCCTGAGCGAGGCGAGGGAGCACGGCGGCGTTGTGCAGGTGGAGTGGGAAGAGAAAAGGGCATTCATCGGGCAATACGGCAGCAGCAGAAGCCTCCTGACGTTCGCCTATGTCGAGACCACGGAGCCCTTGGCGTTGTATGGGCACGGCGGCAACGTGATTGGCGGCGATAGGGATTGGATTTGGGAGTTTAAAATGGATCGGAAGGACGGTGGACGCTGACGCGACGACCGAGTTCGGCGTGGCATGCTTTTAGGTAAGCTAAAGAGTCAAGAATGGAGGTACAGTAGTGTGTATCATTGATAAGGGGAAGAATCAAAGTGCCATTCGACACTAATTAAACTTTTTTTCAATGTGTTTGGGGCAGCTGAGTGGGGCTCTACTCTATTCTAATGCTAGTACGTCCCAGTGCTAGTTTCATCGAAAAAAATTGCATGCGCGATGCCCTCACGGAGGCCACGGTGCGCGCCCCATCCGGATGCCGCACGCTGGGCATCGTACGGCGACAGCTCCGGATTGCCCCCGGGCTATTTTTGCCAGCTCTGTTCGTTTAATTTACAACGGCTCAGCATTGCCTGCCTTAGAGGCTCGGCTCCCGCGTTGTTGTACGCCGTGTCCTGGTCCACGCATGTACTTACATTGGCTCCCGCATTAACTGCCTGTCAAGTAAACGACGGAGCTTTGACCTGTACGTATAATCGTACATCGTAGCAGCTGGTACACGCATGTGTTCTACTATCATTCTTTTTATTGAAGGCAACGCAGCAGCTGGTACTCATATACGAGAGTATTGTAGAGATGCACCGTAAAATAACATATTTTCGTAGATGAGCAGCTTAATAGCGTAATTGCAATTCGAATAAATTCAAACTTCAGTCAAACTAATACAATTCCCTTAACATCAAAAGAACACAGTTACATCGATTCATTATTTTTGCACTCCATCGAAATGTAACTTTGTAGCGGCGGTTTGCAATGCAGCATCTTGATGATCAACTCTCGTTCAGAGCCTTGTGTATCCTCCAGATATTGTTGAAGGATCATCAAGTAAATTGAACTCTACCATTGTAGAATTAGCATATCCAGCTTGCACGAAATTAGCATCCATGGCAGTGGAGGGGCCAACATGTTCATCTCTTATTTCTACATCATTACCTATAATGTAATATATAGTCTGTCAATTTATTGTTAATTTAATTTTCTAACCTGATAAGGTACTCCCTCTTCTCCTCGATCGCCACCAACAATATCATTTAAAGATGGACAATAATGTAATCTACATCATGGAGCGTATGAGGTCTAATAAGAAATAGGATCTTAACATGGAGTGATCATCACGGATCGATGCCCAAGACATGGCAATGATCATGATCAAGCAGCGAGGAGGAGCCGTACGTAGCAGTTACCTGACAACCCACGGCGACGGAGCAACCTGTGTGCAATCCAATAAGGATTCCACCGACGTTGCTGGGTGGCGATGCGAACTGGCTCTCGTTGACCTCTAATCGATATTGCCGTGACCGTCATCGGGCGTATCACTATCCCTTCATCAATTTTCTCGTTGACCTCTAATCGATATTGCCGTGATCCGTGACTTACAAAGAACACGGGCATGCTCTCATGATGAAGGTGCAAGGGCGTATCACTATCCCTGCAGAATTGCTCCTCTCACCCTTACCCTCCATGGCCTGATTGTCATGAGCTTATTTCAGGTGGACAGTGATATGGGTGGCAAGGTGCTTATATATTTAGAACAAAAGTTCCTTCCTTATCCCTGTCCTTTCTGGATTTGAGTTCTCTTATCCTTCTTGCATAAAGCGATTTTATCCAAGAGAAATCAAGAATAGTTCTTTTTCTGCAACTTGACACGGCATGCAATTGAATTATTATAAGAAGAAAGTGTACAACTAAGTCCAGAAACAAAAACAGAAGGCACACAGCGAAAAGGCTGCTACCTGAACAGCCCTACTGACAACAAACACCACAACATCTATCAGAACACTACCAGAATGCACGACATCTGCACCGGGTGGGAAAGCCCTTTAGTACCGGGTTTCCCACCCGGTGCAACTAATCCGAGGCTAAAGGGGTACCCCTTTAGCACCGGGTTGAATAACCGGTGCTAAAGGGCCCTTTAGCACCGGGTGCAGCCACAACCCGGTGCTAAAGGGCCTGCCCCGCAGCGCCGTAGCAGGGCCTTTAGCACCGGGTCGTGGCTGCACCCGGTGCTAAAGGGCCTGCCTTTAGCACCGGTTGCTGTCTGCAACTGGTGCTAAAGGCCCCGGATTTCTTTTTTTTTTGCTTTTTTCAGTAGCCATGCGTGCACGTCTATATACGTATATATTCTAATACGTGTATTCTAATGCGTATTCGGCCGACTCTATATTCATACTAGCTGACATTTCATCAAAATAGAAGACATATATATTACAAAAGTAGATATTCATGCATGTCAACTCGAGTTATATATATTTAAACTGTATTTTCTACTTAATTAAGATTGACGACTAGCTTGTTGGACTGTCCGGCACGTCCTCCAGTACTGGCGAGTAGTATTCTCCTCGGGGATTGACGACCTCGTCCCAGATCCATCCGACGAGCTGTTCTGCAATTGCGTCAATTCTTTCTAGCTCTAGGGACTCTTCCTTCAGGTTGAACATCTGTAATTTACAAATAATTGAAAGATATTTAATCCGCCGAGTTGGAGACAATAATTGTGCACTTAATAATAATGGAAATGTTGTTTATTATTACGTACCATAATATCCTGTTGTGTAAGCTTTTTATGTCCCCAATTCCACATGAAATCGCAAACATAGTATGCACATAAATTATTTTCCGGCCCCTGTTTGGCACACTGTCGACCAAAAGAAATTTAGTAAAATTCATATAATATATTAGCCGAGGCCTACATGTACAAATTACTTGCTTACCGGAAAGCCAATGTTCCATTTTAGTGTTTCATGTTGAATTCCCGGGTGTTCTTGACGAAATTGAATCCAGGCCCTGCGAACAAAAAAATTGAGTTAAGTCATTGCGAGTGTAAGGGGTGAATTAAGTAGGGGAAAATATACATCACCTTGTCATCATGTCCATGATGTTCTGTAGTTTTTCTTTTGGAGTGTGCAACGAATCAAAGACGTTCACGACACCCCGGTCAGGACACAATATTATTAGGAACCAGTGGAATCTGTGCACATGTATACATTATAATCAGAAATGAATTAGTACACAGACAGTATAAGAAGAAGCCTGTGTATGTACTCACTCGATGTTGTACGGGATTAGTATGGAGTCGCAGTAATTTTGTTTCTTAATATACTTGTATAGGTTTCCATATGTTTCCTCAGGATTCATCAATATCATTTCTTCACTTATCCTTCGAGGATCCATGAAACCAACGTCATATATCCCGGATCTCCGACATTTTTGAATCTCCATTCTGCATATGTTAAGCAATAAATAAAGCCCGCGTCAGCATAGATTGGAATTATTGTTTTCAAACTGTGAATTATAAGCAACAACAAAGTACTTACAGTGTCCAACAGGTGATCAAATCCACGTCCATGGCGTCGCGGTGGTACAGCTCATATATATCCTTAAACCTCAGCCACACCCAATCCTCGTCACCATTGTAGAAATCATGGTCCTTCACGCCTACTTTGATCATGCGCCGTTTATTCCTTCTTGATTCTTCCAAGTACCACTCATGGAATCGGCGCATCTTCGTCTGTAGCTTCCTCTCCATTTCAGGAGGGACCATAGGCTCGCCAAGATTAAACGGCCACCTCAGCGTTGTGTTTACAGGCACCTCTTCTTCCCCCAGGACTTGCGCTCTGGTTAGTCCAGTCTCGGCCATTACTCGTTGCACGTTAAGCTCGTCCAGAGATGGCAATGGACCCAAGGGCCGCTGAGGTTGCTGGCCGAGCTGAGGAACCTTTTTGGATGGGCCCGCCTCCTTATCTGCAGCCTTCCGCTTCCGGCGAGATTTCAGTAATTAGCGGTCATAGTCTGTTACTATTACTTCCTTCTGTTGACCCTTGCCCAAATTACCGAGGAATGACTTGACGACGGTGGGATCAAGCTTCGGCTCCGGCTCAGGTTTTTTCCTCCACTCGGCCATTTGCCTCTTTGTGTCTGCTTTGACCGAGGCTTCGAGCTCCTCTAGAGTCTTCTCACCCGCTCTTTTCTCTGGTGCGGGCTTCTCTTTGGTTTTCCGCGCCTTCTTCGCTGGTGGAGTGGGGGCAGAGGCTTTAGTGCGGCGTCCCCTCTTTGGCGGAGGGGGCGGAGACCTCCGCGGCGGAGGAGACGGAGACCTCTTTGGCGGAGGAGACGGGCTTGCATCAGGAGCTCCCGGAGAATCGTCATGATCCTGTGGATCTCTTGGAGGTGACGGGGGCTTGTTGGTAGCCGCAGGTGTACCGGGTATGACGACGTCTGCCTTGCTCCATAGAATGATGCAGTGAGAACACTGACCGAGTTTTGTTTCTCCGTCACCTCCGGGGATGTCAAGTTCCAAGTCTTCCCAGCTGGTGATGACTTGCTCCACCTCAACAGGTACGTAACCATGTGGAATGTCATTGCAGTGCCATTTTTGCCCTTCTTCCACACGTTTGGTCATACCGTATGCGACCTGATAAGTCAGTAGTCACAAAGAAAGTTAGTAAATGAATGGTATTTACGGTGAAATGTATGCAGTATGAACTAAGGTCGCATACGTACCATCACAGCTAAGTTCTTCTGCCTGACGACAAGCTCGCACGCGGTCCGTTGAGTTATTTCATCCATGGTGTAACGGACCGCTTCGGCGGCCTGTGTGGAAGCGTGACTGCTTTGATATTGTTGTGGAGGGCTAATAAGGGCCGCATCTTGGAGAGGTGCATGCTCTGTGGAACCGGTCCCGCCTGCGGCTTGTTGGAGAGGTGCAGGCTCTGTGGAACCGGTCCCGCCTGTGGCTTGTTGTATCTGCAGCCATGCTACCTTCATCCGTCGCTCCATCTCTGACTCCATTTCTTGGAGCTTTGAGCCCTGGGCGGCAACCGTTTGCTCTAGGTTCCTCACCCTCTGCTCATATTCGGCCTTCTTCCTCGAACGGCTCCTATAGGTGGCGGCGTGCTCTTGGAAACCTTTCTTCCATGAGATGCTTGTGCCTACGCCACGCGTCCGTCCAGGATGCTCCTTGTTCCCTAAGGCATAGGTTAGCTCATCTCTGTCTCTATTGGCAACAAATTCTCCCCTATCAGATGCCCTGAGGATATCGAGGAGACGCTGAGCTAGTTCTCGCAAGTCCTCGGGAAAAACTAAGGAGCCGTCGATTGGGCTTAGGGTGCCTCCATGACCATAGTACCAATGCTTGGTCCTTGTGGGCCAGTCATGTGTCGCTGGAGTGATGCCTCTAGCATATAGATCTTCTTCCATCTTCTCCCATTTAGCGATGCTTGCCTTGTAACCTCCCGAACCCATCTTATGAGAGTACTTCTTATTTGCGGCGTTTCCAGCGTTTCTAGCGCTAGCCGTTGCACCCTCTTCGGAGGTTTTGTACTCAATGAATGCTTCCCACTCGTCATTGGTGATCTTCTTATACTTCTCAGGATCCGGGGCCTCTCCGGTTTTGAGAAATTGCGAGTACAACTTCTTCTTGAAATCCTGAAACAGAACTGCCATTTTCTTCATTGTCCAATCCCTCAGTTCTGCTTCATGAGTGCTAGGCCAGTCGAATATTGCCTTTAATTCCCTCCATAGCATCTCCTTCTCTGTATCGGGGAGCACGTACTCCTCAGTGGGGTCCGTGGACTTCCATTTTCTGATACTAATGGGCACATTGTCCCGTACAATTACCCCGCACTGAGATACAAATTTCTTGGCCACTTTTGGGGGCTCAACTGGCTCCCCGTCATCCTCCACTCGGGTGATGTGTAACTTGACATCCTTCAGCTTCTTCGTGGTCGATCGTTTTGATTTCTTAGCAGAGGCGGCCTACACAAATTACATATATACGAGATGATATAGAGATGGTATACATAATTGACATGTACAGTACAAATTTATGTTATCTATATACACACCTGACTAGACGAGGGCGCGTTACCGGCTCCTTCAATAGTTTCGGCCCTTGCAACATTGTGGCCCTGGACATTTGCGGCCCCTTCAACATCTTCGGCCCTTGCAACATTGTCGCCCTGGACATTGTCGTCCCTTCCAATGATGCCCAACACATCATCCATGGACATTGGTTGGGTTACAATATTGAAAAGTTCATTCGCAAAGAACGTGTCGTTGTCCTCTTGCATGGGTGGGACAGGGGTGTTGTTGTCCTCTTGCATGGGTGGGACAGGGGTGTTGTTGTCCTCTTGCATGGGTGGGACGTTGTTGTTGTTGTCCGCCACCTATAGAATTAAAAATAATTGATAAGAAATATATACAAAGCATACATATTCCCAATATTTCTAACATTTTCGCTAAGGGGGTCGGTGCGTGAAAAACGGATTCGCCAAGGGGTTCGGGTGCGCGGTGTGAATTGATTCGCTAAGGGTTCGCTAAGGGGGTCGGTGCGCGAAAAACGGATTCGCTAAGGGGTTCGGGTGCGCGATGGGTTCGGGTACGCCATAGAATTTCCGATAATAAACATTTTCGATAGTATACATTATACAAACATATAACATTTCCAATATACATTTAAATGAAGCACATATATTTCTAATATACATAGAATTTCCAATATACATTTAAATGAAGCATTTTCCAATATACATTTCAAACATATAACATTTCCAATATACATTTCAATGTAAATATCTCCAATACATTTAAATGAAGCATTTTCCAATATACATTTCAAACATATAACATTTCCAATATACATTTCAATGTAAATATCTCCAATACATTTAAATGAAGCATTTTCCAATATACATTTCAAACATATAACATTTCCAATATACATTTCAATGTAAATATCTCCAATAGATTTAAATGAAGCATTTTCCAATATACATTTCAAACATATAACATTTCCAATATACATTTCAATGTAAATATCTCCAATACATTTAAATGAAGCATTTTCCAATATACATTTCAAACATATAACATTTCCAATATACATTTCAATGTAAATATCTCCAATACATTTAAATGAAGCATTTTCCAATATACATTTCAAACATATAACATTTCCAATATACATTTCAATGTAAATATCTCCAATAGATTTAAATGAAGCATTTTCCAATATACATTTCAAACATATAACATTTCCAATATACATTTCAATGTACATTTCCAATATACATTTCCAATATACCATAGGAAAGGCCACAACAAATACAAGCCCTCCAAGAGCAGCAGCAGCCGCAGCACCGGTGGCAGTAAAAGGGACAAGAAGCATTCTCGTCATGGTGGTAGCAGCAGCAGCAACAAGGATAGGAAGCATTCTCACCACAGTACCGGTGCGGGGACGACGGGCGGCGCGGGGACGACGACGGCGGCGGGGACGACGGGCGGCGGCGGCGTGGGCGCGAGGACCACGGGTGGCGGCGGCGTGGGCGCGGGGACGACGACGGCGGCGGGGACCACGGGCGCGGGGACGACGACGGCGGCGGGGACGACGGGCGGCAGCGGCTGAGGAGACGTGGCGGCAGTTTCTGTGGCGTCGATCTGGGAGGAATGAGGGTGAAGTGAGGGAGGGGAGAGAAGTCCCCTGCCTATATAGGTCCGGGGCATTTAGCATCGGGTGCAGCCACGACCCGGTGCTAAAGGGCCTTTCGCACCGGGTGGTGGGAAGACCTGGTGCTAAAGGCCCCCCCTTTAGCACCGGGTCTTCCCACCACTCGGTGCTAAAGGCCTTTTAGCACCGGGTCTTCTACACCCGGTGCTAAAGGCCGTAACTGTGCGCCAGACGAAGGCCTTTAGCACCGGGTGCAGCCACGACCCGGTGCGAAAGGCCCCCCTTTCGCACCGGGTCTTCTACACCCGGTGCTAAAGGCCCCCCTTTCGCACCGGGTCTTCTACACCCGGTGCTAAAGGCCCCGTAACTGGCGCCAAACGAAAATTGGGGGCCTTTAGCACCGGATTTTAGATCAACCCGGTGCTAAAGGCCCCAACTTTTCGTTTGGCGCCTAGTTTCCAAACCGGCCTTTAGCACCGGGGGCTACTATTTGGGAATCTTATAAATATAGTTTTTAATGTATAGTTATTAATACTTGTTTTAATTCAGTTATTAATACCTGTTAAAAATATATATTAAATAAGAAAATCTTATAAATTACTAGAAAATCAATATAAAATGCTAGAAAATCTTATAAATTACTAGAAAATCTTATAAATTAATAGAAAATCTTGTAAATTACTAGAAAATCCTGTAAATTAATAGAAAATCTTATAAATTAATAGAAAATCTTATAAATTACTAGAAAATCTTATAACTTACTAGAAAATCTTATAAATTACTAGAAAATCTTATAAATTACTAGAAAATCTTATAAATTACAAAAATTGATAACTAAATGAAAGATTTTGGAACCTTAAACGGTCTCAGATGAAAAAGTCATGAATACCAAAATTTCATATCTCATCAAGATCTACAATCTTTATTTAAGTCATTTTTGCATTTGAGAAAGTGGTAGTATACATTGTTCATTAATCCTAGATTCACTCGCATAGTTTCCAAAACTTTGTTAGAGACTTTTCAAATTTCTACTACATGTTATTACCCATTTTGAAAATGACAAAATGACCTAAATAAAGATTGTAGATCATGATGAAATATGAAACTTTGGTATTCATCACTTTTTCATTTGACATCACCTAGTGTGAAAAAAACCTTGGTTGTAGTTGTCATTTTTAATTCAAAATTTGGATTGTTCAAACACGAGAAGATTTTTCAAAATAATAACATTAATAAGTTTAATAACTTGATAGAGTATGATTTTAGGAATTTTTAGGAAGAAAAATGATCTTTTTTGAAGTTTGTACGAGGGAGAACGACTAATTACAACTTTTATACAGAGATTAAAAAGAAAAATTGTTCTTGTTCATCCAGTGACGTGGCCTGTGTGCGGCCGGTGACGTGGCCAGCTGCCGCACGGCCTCCGTGGCCAGGCCGGTCGGCCCGGTCGTGGCCTTTAGCACCGGGTGCAGCCACGACCCGGTGCTAAAGGCCAAAATCTTATAAATTAATAGAAAATCTTATAAATTAATAGAAAATCAATATAAAATGCTAGAAAATCAATATAAAATGCTAGAAAATCTTATAAATTAATAGAAAATCTTATAAATTACTAGAAAATCAATATAAAATGCTAGAAAATCTTATAAATTAAAAGAAAATCTTATAAATCAATAGAAAATCTTATAAATTACTAGAAAACCAATATAAAATGCTATAAAATCTTATAAATTAATAGAAAATCTTATAAATTAATAGAAAATCTTATAAATTACTAGAAAATCTTATAAATTACTAGAAAATCAATATAAAATGCTAGTAAATCTTATAAATTATTAGAAAATCTTATAAATTACTAGAAAATCTTATAAATTACTAGAAAATCAATATAAAATGCTAGAATTAATAAAAACAATCTTATAAATCAATAGAAATTACATGGCATCATCGTTTACTCGGACACTAATAAACTTCCTCTTTACAAATGTTCCTTGATTGTGATCACGCCGTAGATACGGTGTCTCCTCCGCCGCTAACAGGATGCTTGGGTCATCAGCCACTGAGAATGGAGGCCGGCCATCGAGCATATCATAATCTTCATCCGTCTTGTCCTCAACTCCTACGATTTTTCTCTTTCCAGGAAGAACTATATGACGCTTTGGCTCGTCTTGTGATGGGTCCAATTGCTTACCCCCACCTTTCTTATCCGCCCCTTTCTTCGGTCTGCTAGCCATGTCCTTCACATAAAAAACTTGTGTGACAGCTTTGCCCAGGACGAACGGTTCGTCTAGAAAGCCAATCTTGTTTAGGTCCACTAACGTCATTCCATAGTCCGCTTCAACTTTAACACCTCCTCCAGTCAGCTTCACCCATTGGCACTTGAACAGTGGGATCTTCAAAGGTCCGTACTCTAGTTCCCATATCTCCTCTATGATTCCATAGTATGAGTTTGTATTGCCATTGGTGTCTGTCGCGTCGATCCGGACACCACTGTTTTGGTTGGTGCTTTTCTTGTCCTGGGCTCTTGTGTAAAATGTATACCCATTGATGTCGTATCCTTGGAATGTCAAGATCGTGCTCGATGGACCTCTAGCTACAAAAGCTAGCTGCGCATCAATGCCCTCGACACCCATAAGACGTCTTCGCAACCAATCGGCAAAAGTACTATTGTGCAGACGCTGAATGAAGGCCGCAGACTTTGTTGAGTTTTCGTCCCTGAGAATCTGCATGTGCTCCTCGATGTACGGAGCAACTAATGTTGATTGTTGCAAAACTGTGAGGTGCGCTTTACGAAATGTCTCAACGTCCTTGATCACCATCGATTTTCTCCCTAGTGTGCCCTTTCCACCAAGTCTCCCCTCGTGATGGGATTCGGGGACACCAATCGACATAAGATCGTCGACAAAGTCAACACAGAATTCAATGACCTCCTCCGTTTCGTATCCCTTAGCAATGCATCCTTCTGGACGAGAACGATTACGGACATACTTCTTTAGGACAGCGAAGAACCTCTCAAATGGGAACATGTTGTGTAGAAATACTGGGCCCAATATATGAATCTCTTTGACGAGGTGAACCAATAGATGTGTCATGATATTGAAGAAGGATGGTGGAAATATCATCTCAAAGCTGACAAGACATTGCACCACGTCGTTTTGTAGCTGATCTAAGTGGTCTGGATTGATCACCTTCTGAGAAATTGCATTGAGGAATGCACATAGCTTCACAATGGCTTTCCGCACGTTAACTGGTAGCACACCCCTGAGTAGGACGGGAAGCAGCTGTGTCATCAACACATGGCAGTCGTGAGACATCAGGTTTGTGAACTTCTTCTCTTTCATATTTATTATTCCCTTAATATTGGAGGAGTAGCCAGATGGAACCTTGATACTGTTCAAGCATTCAAACATGCTTGCCTTCTCTTCTTTGCTGAGAGTGAAGCTGGCAGGACGCAAGTACTGGCGTCCTTTGTCTCTCTTTTCTGGATGTAGATCAGTCTGTTGCTTCAATCGTTTCAGATCCTGACGTGCTTCCAATGTATCTTTTGGCTTCCCATAAGTACCCAGGAAGCTTATCAAGTTCACGCAAAGATTCTTCGTCAGATGCATCACATCAATCGCGTTACGGACCTCTAAACGTTGCCAATAAGGTAGCTCCCAAAAGATAGACTTCTTCTTCCACATCGCGGCACGACCATCCTCGCCCGTCGGAGCAGCCTGGCTTCCGTCTCCCTTGACAAACACCACGTGTAGGTCCTTCACCATATCAAATAGCTCTTCTCCACTCCGGTGTCTCGGCTTTGTACGGCGGTCAGCATTCCCGCCAAAATGCGCACATTTCTTTCGTAGCTCATGCTTCGCCGGAAGGAATCGACGGTGACCCATGTACACAACTTTACGACAATGTTTCAAATACATGCTTTCGGTTTCCTCTAAACAGTGAGTGCATGCTTTATATCCTTTGTTTGATTGTCCTGATAGGTTACTTAGTGCAGGCCAGTCGTTGATGCTTATGAAAAGCAGTGCTCGAAGGTCAAACTGCTCCTGTTTGTCCTCATCCCACATGCTAACACCTTCATTCTTCCACAGCTGCAAAAGTTCGTCAACCAATGGTCTTAGGTACACATCAATGTCGTTGCCAGGTTGCTTTGGGCCTTCGATGAGCACTGGCATCATAATGAACTTCCGCTTCATGCAGAGCCAGGGTGGTAGGTTGTAGATACAAACAGTCATGGGCCAAGTGCTATGACTACTGCTCATTTCACCGAAAGGGTTCATGCCATCGGTACTTAAACCAAGCCTAACATTCCTCGCATCAGCATCAAACTCTGGGAATGCTCTGTCGATGTTCCTCCACTAGGATCCATCGGCGGGGTGTCTCAACATGCCATCCTGCTTACGTTCTTCTTTGTGCCAGCGCATCAGTTTGGCATGGTCTTTGTTCCTGAACAAACGCTTCAGACGGGGTATCAGAGGGAAATACCACATCACCTTCGCAGGGTTTTTTTTCTTAGAACGCTCTCCCCCAACATCACCAGGGTCGTCCCGCCTGATCTTGTATCGCGCGCAGGTGCAAACCGGACAACGATCCAAGTGTTCGTACTGTCCGCGATAGAGGATACAGTCATTAGGACACGCTTGTATCTTCTGCACCTCCAAACCGAGAGGGCAAACAACACATTTTGCTTGATACGTCATCGATGGCAATGTGTTACCCTCTGGAAGAATCTTCTTTACGAGTTTCAGTAGCTCCTCGAAACCCTTATCAGTAACACCATTTGCTGCCTTCCACTGCAGAAGTTCAAGTGTGCTACCCAACTTCTTTAGCCCCTCTTTGCAATCTGGGTACAGGTCAGTCTTGTGGTCCTGCAACATGCGCTGTATCTTTTTCAGTTCCTTATCATTGCCGCAGTCTTTCTCGGCATCACGCAACATTTGCCCGAGTCCATCAGTAGGTTCATTTTCCTGAGCAACATCTTCCTGAGCATCGCCTTCCCGAGCAACATCTTCCTCATCGGCATCACCCATTGCAGCATATGCAAATGAACCGTAGTATTGAGCCAATAACGGAATGTTGTCATCGGCCTCGTCTTCTTCATCTTCATCCATTAGAATTCCTCTTTCACCGTGCTTCGTCCAAACAGAATAATTCCTCATGAAACCGTGCCTCATCAAATGCACTTGAAGACAACCTCTTTGTTTGTACGATTGTATATTTTTACAATGGGTGCATGGGCAGAACATGAAACCGGACGGCGTCCTGTTAGCCTCGGCGGCATCGAGAAACGTCCTAAGGCCATCACGGAACGCCTGAGCGTGGGGGTCCCCGTACATCCATTGTCTATTCATCTGCATTATTAACCAATAACAAATATACAATACAATTTAAAGATAAAAAAATTTAATATATAAATAAATACAAATTATAATATATATTCCATTATATAAATAAATTTCTAAAACTACATTACTATATTCATTTAATATAACATTACTATAAGCCTTATAATATTTATAAGATTTATAAGATTTTCTATTAATTTATAAGATTTTCTAGCATTTTATATTGATTTTCTAGTAATTTATAAGATTTTCTATTAATTTATAAGATTTTCTAGCATTTTATATTGATTTTCTAGTAATTTATAAGATTTTCTAGTAATTTATAAGATTTTCGAGTAATTTATAAGATTTTCTAGCATTTTATATTGATTTTCTAGTAATTTCTAAAACTACATTACTATAAGCCTTATAACTATTCACAAGTCATACAAAACAAAATACTAACTAGCTTGCCTTCTCTCTCCATTTAAAACACAACATGAAAACTCTCTCCACCATGAACTCAAGCTCTCTCCTCTCTCTCCTCCAAGAACACAAGCTCTCTCTAGCTAGCTTTACTTTGATTCACAAATCCCTCTATTTCTAAATCATAGAAGGATTACAAGCTAAACAAAATATTAGAGAATGAAAGAGTGTACCTTGTAGTGCTCCTTAGATGAGTAGATTCTTCACAAATTTTGAAAAAAATTTGGGCAGCACCTCCCCTCCCACGGCTGAGCAGCATGAACACAGCGCCTAAGTGTTCAGCTGGCTCGGGCGGGCGAGGAGGAAGCCCCTATATTCAAACACATTAGCACCGGGTCGTGGCAAGACCCGGTGCTAATGTGCACCCTTTAGCACCGGGTGCAGCCACGACCCGGTGCGAAATGGCCTCGGCACATTAGCACCGGGTCGTGGCTGCACCCGGTGCTAAAGGGTGAACATTAGCACCGGGTCTTGCCACGACCCGGTGCTAATGTGTCCGCCCTGACACACCTCCGCGCCGCCCCCGCTCCTAGCCGTTGGACCCAGTGCTGAAGCCCCATCAGCACCGGGTCCAAAAATGGCCGAGGCGGAGGAGGCGGGCGGATGTGAAGGATTCTGGTAGTGGAAGATAAACTACTTGAATAATATTTCAAAATTTACCCCTGCCTCTTTCAAAGCAAACGTTCCTCTTTGATCTCAGTAACAACACGCAAACACAAGCTTTGAGAGTTGTTAAATACTGTCATGTTTCACTCAGTGCCGCGTGGCAAGCATTGTCATTGAATTGTATATCATCCGTCAATAAGGATCGTGTCATTACCTGAAGCCTTTTATTCCTTATCTGAAGGAAAGCCAAGTACAAAAGAAAATGTTATTTTAAAACCATGAGACCCAACCCTGGATGAATTATGTGGTTTTTCATTAAAAACTAATAGTCGATCAAGTTGAAGTTGAAGAGGACTTGAAACCTTGGTGGTGAGAGTGTATACACCTTAACTCGGTTCTTAAAAAGTGGTTGATTTGACTAGGGTTCTGTCCTCTTGTATAAAGTTGATTGAGCCTGAGTTGAACAAAAGATCTTCAAACTTGATTTAGCACCAAAATGTCCTGCAAAGTTTGTTCCTTAGATGTTCTTCACGTATGCGTTCTCCTTATGTATCTTCGGTTGAGTGCTAGCGACTCACTCATTTTTTATTACTTGATCCAATTTCTGTTTGGAGCTAATCCTTAGAGGTTATAGAGTTGTTGGGTTGATGGGATTTTAGAGAGTTTGCAGATGCCTTTTGGGGGTCAGATCGTTGTACAAAAATATGTATCTATATATTGTGCTAATTTATTAGTATATGTTCTTCCTTTTCTAGTTAATGATTGAATATAGAATTGCCGTTGGTGGTACGTCTAGTATTTCCATGCTTGCAAGAGAATTACGCAACCAGTGAAATGGCACTTTCCTTATTACTCCGTATTAGCGTAGGACATGAAATTGACCTGTCAACCTGAGAACCTGCATAAACAATGGCGGAAAGAATGGTTAGCTTACTACTTGCATTATCTACTGGTGGATGTGTATACAAAATGTGCTAGTTTGATGCTTTGGCAAGATTGTTACCTATGATAACATTTTGAATATTTACACGAACAGTATCATCACTCGACCTAACTTAATATGTTTCAGTTCCACCTATGATTATCTGACGCTGTTATGATTTACACATGGCCACTTTGTTTTCATCAATGCAGCAAGATCTGAAGGAATTAGGACATCAGTGCACTGGTGCTATCGATGGAGGTGCAGAGATCCATCCTTGCTCGATATGGGATCGATACAATGCATTGTTGTGCAACAAAATGTGAAGTCTTATTTTATTCAGAACTGATGTAATTTTATCAAGTCGTATGCTACATTTCCAGATGAACCATAATTATTTGTATCCAAAACAGATGTTGTTTAAACTAACTTGTTTATGCTACGTTCTACATGAATGTACACTAGATATTTGACCCAACTTTCGGTACAAGTCGTGCTCAGTGCCTTTGATGAATTTGAATATGTACCGATAGGAGGTGTGCTCTGTGGTGTGTTGTACGTTTGCAGTTTTGAAATGCTCGTGTTTTGATTGCACGATGGAAGCCCTGCACCTGCTGCAGTGACATTTTTTTTTATAATTGCTGCAGTGACAATTGAACGACCATGGAATTGGAAGGAATATGGCACAATGACCTATTTTGCCTCACAAGAGTTCAATTTTTGGCATAAAAATGGTGGCGCAGAGGAAGCAGATGGTTTTGATATGTTTGGAAAACTTACACAACTGAGTCAGGGGGTGTTTGGATCACAGGACTAAAGTTTAGTCCCTTAAATAGATGATAAATAGAAGTATTAAATATAAACTAATTATAAAACTAATTGCATAAGTCATGTCTACTCCGCGAGACGAACCTAACAAGCCTAATTAACCTATAATTAGCACACAATTATCATATAATTACTGTAGCATTATATTGTCTAATGATGGACTAATTAGATTTGATAGATCCGTATTGTAAAATAGCTCTCGCTTATTTAATGTGTTTTTTAATTAATCTATATTTAGTACTTCTAATTAATAATCTTCGATTCGATGTGACGATACTAAAGTTTTAGTCCCGGAAATCAAACAGGGCCTAGATTAGTGGACTAGAGATGTTGATGTTGGTGAAAAGATTATGAATGGGTAAACATATGTGGACCTGATCAACGACTCCCGCCTTGCTGGCCGGTATAGGAGAATACATAGACACACATGAAAGGAAATAAACCAATTTGATTTGTTGTTTGATCCGACTTCAAGCAGAGTATATATATTGAATTTAAGTTGAATTCTTCTCTGTCTCGAATCTATATCTATTATTTATATTTATATCTATCTATACTATAAAAATTCAAAACTTTCGAAAGTTGATGAACTCATAAATTATTATAAATTATTGAAACATTACCCCTCCTACGACCGGCGGCGGACCCACCCTATAGGCGAAACGGTGCGGCCCTGCTTCGTTCCCTGTGCGTGCGATGCTGCGAGCAGACAGACAATAGGGGCTTGTTTGGTTCTAGCCTGGGAGGAGCTGCCTGGGCCAGGCAACGTGCTCAGGCCGTCGATTTCGGTGGCTTGGGGTCACGATTGCTGCCTGGGAGATGCTGCCTGGCTCAGGACTCGAACCAAACATGCCCTAGATACGTACCATGCACTTTCGAAAAAAAAAAATAGATACGTACCATGCAGTCCTGGTACCATGAGCTGTTGAAGCTAGACGAATATATTTGGCTATCACTTGGCATGGTGAGGTCATATGATATGTGAAGGTGTCGAACTCAGGCCCGTTTGTTTCCTCCTCGCTAGTAAATATATTAATTAGGAGTATTAAATATATATTAATTTAAAAACCCATTACATAAACGAGGAGTAATTTACGAGACAAATCTATTAAGCCTAATTACACCATGATTAGACAATGTAATACTACAGTAAACGTATGTAATTATGTATTAATTATAATAAAATTAGACTTGTTAGGTTCGTCTCGTAAAATAGACATGACTTATGTAATTAATTTATGTTTAATACGTCTAATTATTATTTATTTAAAGTGCTAAACTTTTGCATTCGAATCCAAACACCACCTTAACAGAGCACAAATGCCCAAAAGCCCACGACGTTGCCTCAGATATCAGCCCAGGTCCAAGGATTCCATCCCCGACCACAAGCATGATGCTCGGCACAGAGACCGGCTACGGGCACTAGCGGAGGATGGCACTAGCGGAGGATGGCCCATTTGCACCGGTTGGGAAGGCCTTTACCGGTGCTATGTTTTCGGTGCTAAAGGGTATTTAGCACCGGTCAAATAACCGGTGCTAAAGGTATCAATTCGTCAAAAAAATATGCGCGTTGTTGCGGAGATTTGAACTCAGGACCTCTAGGCTCGTGTGTACTCACCTAACCATCTCACCTACAAAGCACATGTGATAGGATAGAAGATGCTTTTGTTTTGTAGCAGCATGTGACACCCCTTTAGCACCGGGTTGTATTTACCAACCGGTGTTAAAAGGTCTTTAGCACCGGGTTGATGTTACCAACCGGTGCTAAAGGGTCCCGAGGACGCCTCAATTTTAGATCCGGTGCTAACGTTACATTAGCATCGGATCTTGAGTGCACTGAGTCATATGAGGGGTGCGGATGTGAAGGTTTCTGGTAGTGGGGCTACCATAAAATCGTGGCGACGCGGCGCTTGTGGCCACTGGCTAGCAGCCTAGCACCCACAAATCGGAGCTGGATAGTAGAAGAGGAACGCCGCTGTCGAGTGCCTCGTGTGTCTTGATAGCTGCGCGGCAGCGTAATGGACGGACAAGAGAGAAGATGCAGGTGGCGGCGCCTTTGCCGGAGCTGCCGGGCACAACCGGGAGTGTGGGTGTGGCCTAGTTTGATGTTTTTTTATTATTTCGCCAAGACCGTTATTTTTAAAAAAAAATTGAAGGAACTATCCATAATTTTTCTATAATTTATACCATTGTTTCTTATTTTTTATGCTTTGGTTTCGTTTGTTACAAAGAGTTCGCCCCATCTAATTTGTTTTTCTAGGTCCGCCACTACCTATGACCCCACCTGTCAGGCTTTTTTTCGTTGAATCATGTTTGACCAAACAGTCCGAACACATGACTATTCATTGTCAAAATATATAGGAAACAAAGTTGACATGCCTTATGAAGTACGAATCGAGGACTTCCCATCGTCAAAACAGCCGCGTCGTGATCACCGATGTAATGAAGATAGCACACGCCTGTCGTGGAGACTAGTCAGTCAAAGGAAAGGGAAATACAACAAGGATACGATTTGAATTTATGAGTATATAGGAATAGGAAATACTAATAGGTAAGTGCCCGTGCGTTGCTACGGGTAAAATACACAGACCGCTATAACACCATAGTACACAAAATATCTCTATAATTTTAGCAATAATATTTTTTCTTCACTCACAAACTTTCTCATAAAATTTACAGAAAATACATATAATTACAAATCAATAGTTCTATTAGCTTAAAAATATCACATTGTTGGCCGACCGAGTAGATCTTACTTTTGTTATGTACCTGTAAAAGGCATTATTTCAATATATAAGCTCCATGAGTCCCATTTTAGGCATTCGATTAGTGAATGTACTTATATTAAAATGCAACATATTTTAGTTAGAGATCTTGGGAAATAAAAGAAAATAATACTATGATTTACAACTTAAAATATAGAAAACAAATAAGAAAACTTTTAAAATTACCTCCCCAACTAACCATCAATGCGTGGTATGTGGTATCTCACTCTTACGTCATAAAACAAATCCTCTAGACATATGGCCAAATTGCCAACATTGAAAATTCACTCGTGTCACAAATATGCTCTAGATACTGACAAAGTTTAAGCTGAGAGTTGCATCAGGAAACATAAATTCCCTCTCCAGAAGCTCCATAATTTAGCAGAAACTGTCACCCTGTAGTTTTCAGTACAAGGCATATCCCTGAACCCCTAATTACTCATAAATTAATTCCATTTCAACCATTACATTCTAAATTTGACAGGTAATGTATACTACATGGAGTTAGTGAAACTTGTGTACAATTTAAATTCTATTGTCAGATTATTTTCAGTTTTCACCAATCAGCATTATGTGGGCCTGATCCAGGATGCATCAAACAAACAATGCATCTTTCACCCGCCCTATGCATCAAACAAACAATGAATCTGTCATGTGCTTATGTTGGCATTTCTAATTTCTAGAAAACTGAAACCAATCCTGTTGTTGTCTTCCATGGTGCCTTTACCAGCGGACAGTGTCCCCCACGGTCATGCTAGCATTGTCACTGACAATGCGCATATTTGTCACCCCATATACGATTAGAATTTCCCCAATGAAAAAAGACGGTACCAGAGTGTACAAAAAAAGTCAGCTAGCATGAGCAGACAACAGTTTTGCTACAACTTAGACCAGGTTTACCAATTTATGTATCATATGCTTTACAAATGAAACATTGTGCTAGTGAGATACTAAGATGGAGAACATATGAGCACAGCTTGGTAGAAGAAAGAAATATTACTTTGGGCAATTTACCAAAAAAATGATTTAGTGCAATCCCAGTCCCAGATCAAACTGTTTTGAGAACTTAAAATAATCCATCACTATGCTTTTGGCCCTCGTTCTTAAACATCAAGAGCTGCTCTTTGCCTTTTTTTCCCCCAAACATTAAGGGGAGCTGCTCTTCGCCTTTTTTTCTCAAACATTAGGAGAGCTGCTCTTAATACTTTTTCCCGTCAAATAGATAAGAGAGCTCCTCTTAGCGGTTCAGTGAACAAGAAGACAGTAAAAAAGACAACATTGAAATATTTGAAGTGCAAATTGTCGTTACACGGGAACTTTGGAGATATTGTTGGTTTCTTCATCGGACTAACTATGACTAAATTACCACTTTTTCCATAGAACAGTTAGCAAAACTGTGCCTTCAATTATCTTGGAGGAAAAGCAAAGTTGAAAGCAACAGAAACAAGCATCATAACAACAAAGCTTAGGAGAAGTAACTGAAAGAGTACACACCATAAGTAGCCAGCTTTCAATAATCGTAGTTTCTAAGTAAAGTAGAACAATCAATAAAATGGCGTCATAAAAGATCATATATCCAAGGGTGCCATTTTATTATCAGAGATAAGATAGTAAAGTGCCATTTTATTATCAGGGATAAGATAGTAAACTACCATTAATTTCACAAGTACTCCTATCAAAAATAATTTTGATATTATAACATTAGAAAAGCTGGGAATAACTTACATTTAGCTGAAAATATTCAGTTATGAGTTATCTATATGGTACAGGTCACACCAATTGTTAGAATACAATGGGTTGTTTTCTTACACAAATCCAGAGTGATTCATGCTGTATCTCCTCTGATTCAAACTTTGAGATCGAACCTAGAAGCTTTGCTCGAACTGTACCTCCAACTAACAGTCTAACATTCATGTATTCACTATTCAAGTAGCAGAGAAACATTCATGTATTCACTATTCAAGTAGCAGAGAAGGACATTTTATAAAGAGCTCAGTCTCTCAAGAGGGACAGTCTTGAATATCAGCATGTGCAGACAGGACAAAAATAAAAATGGAAGATCCTACATGAAACAACCAAGGAGAACTAAAAGTAATCTGCCTTTCCCCAATACATGCATTGCAGAGAATTAAGTGCTCCTATTGTTTGTTTGTTTTCTCTTTGAAAATCAGAAGCCATTTCTCTTAACACCAAAGCATTGGCGTCACACTTTATTCATACTAAAATGAGATAATAATACTTCTCAAATGCTCTGTACAGATCTACAAAGTTCAGGGGCTATAGCTTGTAGTCTTTTACCATTTTTTTTTTGAAAATCCCCTCATTGCTAATAACCTATTAGATTATTCCTCTTTATCGTAAACAAGGGACCAAAACATCAATCATCGCATACATGAAAGCCAGGAGCCTTTTCCATTAAAGAAACACCACCTGAAAATCAACTATTACACACCAACTACAATGTATTGCCACGAGAAGCTCATGACATAAAACTTACATTTCCACCACACATGACAATGTTGTTTTTTCTTATAAAGAATTGATGCAACAGAAAATGATGCAACAAACAAAGTGTCTTACAGAAAACCAATGAAGCAAAATAATAACAAATCTAATGCCATTATAATTGATCACTGGTTTAATGACTCATACAAAGGAACATAACTCAAAACATTGATAGCAATTCAATTTTTTGTGTCTGCCTCTAACTACTCCATGTGCATTCAGAAGTACAGAAATCTAAAGGAGCAATATCAGTGCAGTATTGTTAGGGGCAGCCAGAGCTATAACAACTGAACTATGTGACCATTTTAACAATAAATCCATCATACGCCTAGTGCTATCTATCACTACTGAATTGCGGAGGTATAAAAGAAATTGTTTATACTGGATGTTTGAAGGCACCCGTCGCCTCTGCCTATTCTTATCGCCTACGGCCCTACGCTGTTTCATGAGCTTCACAAGCGATGCATATACCTGTGCATGTCCTTTCTATTGATAGCTGATGATATCTCGTTGTCCTTCTGAAAATGAAACAGTTTAGTACCGACTGATCTACAAGATGAGATAATAAGGCATGAACAAGGTCAAGGTGCGACCATAAACCACCATTCAACCATATAAGGGCTATGCAAAATTGTCAAAAGACCACAAACTGACTTAAACGTTGGGCAAATGTTTTACGTCTTCCAATACCCCTGACAACAAACTATTGGTTATTAACAGGACCTAATATTTGTGATGAACAGACCTCTATTCGGATATAAGCTACATCATTTCTCAATTCACTTCGAAGGTCAAACCCCGGAACCAATTGCCTTCCAAAATGATATATAGCTCAATTCTGGTTGGTCGCATTCCGGTAGGAGACAATATTGTGCACCGTTTTGCAGCATGTGTCATCCCTACCTTATATAATGAAGCATCATTGCTGTAGTATGACGCAGAAGACAGCAAGAATGAAAGAGCAAATTGACAGTAATCACCACTTTCAAAAGAACTCGGGTACTATTTTTCGTAGATAGCAGTAAAATGGAGGGAGATAATAAGGGCATTGAAGAACAAATGCATGATCAATCCAATATCGATGATTGGCGTTTCCCCGCAAATCATTTCTCGGTGTCATGGCTACATCAAAAACATACTGCAATGATGCTACTATTTTGGCACCTCAGTAGGCGTGGAGAAGACGCGAGCGGGAGGCGGATCAGGAGGAATTTTTTTCTCGGTGGGACGAGCGAGGCCCACCTGCCGGTGCCCATTTTTTTCTCAGCTGCGGACGAGTGCGGTCGCAATTCACCTTACACAATACGGGCTGACGGTCCGTCACTTTCCTCCAATGCTCCTCTCCACATCCGCCCCCGCCCCCGCCGCGAGAGGAACCCTAGACTCGAAATTCCCAACTCCATCGGCGGCTTCTCTTGCTGCGCGTGCGACATGAGTCGAATCCGGGACCACCCCTCCTGGCTAATCCTCGACCGCTTCGTCCACCGCAGCGACCGGGATGCGGAGGACGTCACGACCTCGATTACTTCCTACACCTGCACGGAGAGGCCCATCCGCGCCTCCCTCAGGGTTGCCGACCCCCCGGCGGTGTCCCGCCTGTACCTCCACTGGCCGGAGTTCAACGGCCGCCTGCAGGAGCCACTCGTGATCGCCGCGCACGAGCACTCCATACTTTTCAAGGCGATCGTCCCCTCTGAGGATCCCATGTGCTGCAACGACACCTGCCGCTTCCCCATCGATTTCTTCGTCTACTCGGCCTTCACGTCGCCGCCGTCGCTCCACCGCCTCCCCACCTGTTTCATCGGCGGCGTCAGCACCCCCGACGAGGATATCTACTTCAACCCCTATCGCCGCCGACAGCAGCGAACAATGGTCAACGAAGAGGTGGGCCTACTGTGCCACATCGGCCGCGGCAGCCATGGGGACTTCACGGTGGTGGATTTCATCGAATTCGGTCTGGACGGCGAGCTCTGCATTCTGCACCACCACAACAACACTGAAGAAGCAGACTGGGTGATTAAAAAGGTGCGGTTTCCCAAGGGCTCCAGCGCTCACTATTGGATCACTGACGCCATCCTCCCTGTCCGTGGACGCTTCTTGTGCTGGGTCGACTGCTACCAGGGCATACTTGTTGTTGACGTCCTCCTTGCCAATGACAAGAGGACCAAAGATCATCAGCTCCGTTACATCCCGCTGCCTAAGGAGGCTTTGCAATCTGCTGACCGCCCATATCCTGATGGAGACTGCCCTGACCCAGCTCGGTCTGTCTGCGTCACCATCAATGGCATGCTCAAGCTCATCTGCATTACCACCGGTCTCACTACGCCAGAGGAGCAAGGTCTCACTACACCAAATCGGAATTGCCTTGGCGGCTTGGGATTTCCTTGGCAGGCGAAATGAAACTGCCAAGAAATGTCTTCTTTTCTTGGCGTTTGTGGTTAATCGCCAAGCAAACATATATTTCTTGGCAGGTGATGCACACCGCCAAGATATATGCACATTTTACTAGCTGTTCATCTGGAACGCCAAGGAAATTTAACATTTTCTTGGCTACTTTATAAAACTGCCAAGGAATATACCTTTTTTCTTGGCGGTTCCAAAAAAATGCCAAGGCAATTGAACATTTACTTGGCTGCTTAACAAAACTGCCAAGGAATATGCCTTTTTTCTTGGCGATTGCAGGAGAACGCCAAGATAATTAACATTTTCTTGGCTGTTTTATATGAAACTGCCAAGGAATGTCCCCTTTTCTTGGCGATTCTATGGAAGCACCAAGGAAATTTCTAAAGTATTTTCCTAAACTTGCAACATAATTTCAAATTTTCTTGAGGTAGGTCTTAAACTTTCACTAAATTAGTTGAGTGTGTTGAACCTAATATTATATTTGTCTCAGCTAGCACACATTTTTAGGTGTTTGTGATTGCCCTATGTTGAGTAGCACTAACTAACATAGAGTATGTGGGAACTTAGTCAATGTAGTCAATATAACTTGCATGCTAACATCTGATGTTAGGCTCAGCTTTTGCTAATATCTATTCTGGGCAATGTTGCCTGATGACATGTAATAGGCCTGATACAATATTGCCATCTAGATTACATATACACTAGATGCATGTGGTGATGACATAATTGCCTTATACATGTTGGATATACATGCAAAATATGGACATGTAATGAATAGATGGATCTTGGAACTATCTATATATTGTTGTTGCTATCATATAATCCAATTTGGTTTAACTGGATCGAGCTGTAATTGGTGCAAATGATTTACTTGGCAGTTGGAAATAAATTAACTTGGCATACAACCTGCCAAGGAAATTAGAATTAACTTGGTGGTCAACTTGCCGCAAAAATTAGAATTACCTTGGCAGTATTAGCGGCCAAGTTAATTAAACTTTCTTTGGCTTTTGACGGCTGCCAAGTTATACAAGCTTTTCTTGGCTGCTGTCGACCGCCAAGTTAATTTTGTTTTCTTGGCTGCTGAAGGCCGCCAAGGATAATAGTTTACATGGCGGTTGAAATATTTTCTTGGCGCTTTGACAATTTTTCCGTAGTCCTAGTTACCTTGGCGGCCAGACAGCCAAGAAAATAATCCTTGACGGTTAGGTGCCAAGAATATCGAATTTCCTTGACTCTCTATTCTTGGCGTATATTGCTTGGTAGTCGGCTGCCAAGGACAATTGTCTTGGCGGTTTTGGTGCTTTTCTTGGCGGTTCTTGGCCGCCAAGGCAATTCCGATTTGGTGGTGTCTGCTTTCAGGATAACATCATGGATATTGTCTGACATCATCAACCAAAGGAGATGGCTAAAATGTGACACCACGGAGGCAGCTGAGTTCTGGGGTCTTTACAATGGCCAGAGTCTTCCAAGGGTGAAGCCTATGTATCCTCTGGTTAGCTCAGCACATCCAGATGAAACCTGCTTCCTGTTGAAGGAGGACCGCAGCACCTACTGGATAATTCAAGTGGACTTGAGGGAGAAGGTGCTCAAGTCAGCCGCCATCTATATCAATGAAGAGGAAGAAGGGTGCACCACTGACAGGGTTCGCAGGAACGTCTTCGATGGTCACTCTTTCATCCCCAGCGTATTCACCTCTTACTTGGGCATGAATGCCATCACAAGGTAATTTTACATCTCACCTGTGCCTGCCATTTTTTATCCCTTATTGTTATAGTTTACAGAACTTCAAGTAACTATTTTTACTAAGTTTATTGTGTTTAGCAGCCTCTAGTACATTTTGAAACATGAAGAGGACATCATGGCGATGTAGTGGCTAGGAGTTTAGCATATTGAAACATAGCAAATCTTTCTTTGGTGAGTTAAATTAATGGTTAACGCATCAGGGAACAGTCATAGTTTGATGTGTTGATACATAAACTCCACCCAGTCATTCCTTTAAACAGCAATTCAACTTTGTGTGTCTTCTTCTAGACTTGAAATAATCCCTTTAATTCTACCTGTATCTGTAGTCAGTTCAGCAGACAGATTCTGTCGTTTAGTGAGAAATTGGGTCATCTTTACTATCATTTGTCATGCACAATACCAATTATAAATCTGATGCATATGTTTATAAGCTTGAGGGTAATTGCAGTGTCAAACTAAAACTCAAATATGCTGAATATTTGTTCTGGTGTGAAGCCACCACACTATGCAGAACTTTGTTCAGCTCAGACTCTGTTCAATGTGGCTTTCTAATTCATGATCACTTTGTTATTCATCCTGGAGCAGTTGGTAGGCCTATGCTAATGGATCGAGATCCAACCCAAAACCCACCAGCACACACTTGGCTGACCCCCAGCACCTTCAACAAGCCAACCTGATTCAAACCTAATGCATGCACAAATCATGTTTTGGGTCCCTACTTTAATCCTTCATACTCTTTTGTCCCGAAAGATATTTTAGCTTGTGTATTTTGTCATAAAGGATTTTACAAACTTCAGTTGCGAACCTGCGATGACAAAAGGAAGAAACATAATAAGGTAAATATCACAACACATAAAGAAGCTTGATTTTAGGAAGTTGTCAACTAGGCCAGATGACTGGGCTGAGAAATAAATTGAATTGCTAACGCCCTAGAAATTGTACTGCCACTTTTGGGGTTAGGAAAGTGGACCAGCTGTTCTATGTGCCGCCCTCAATGAGCAGAACATACCGTTTCCTACAAAAGTTATCGAGCAGAAAGTGGTCGGGGCCTGCGTCGTTTATCTCTCTTGTTGCTCCAGTGGCAGTGGCCCTATCTCTGGTATTGTGCACAACGGGTCTCTGATGCGCCCCGGTTTGGTGTCACGCCAGCGAGAGGATGGCGCGGCCCTAGGGCATTTCCCCTGGTGCGGTGGTGGCCCGACACCCATTGCAGATGCGTGTTACCTAGCTGGATGCTTACAGCATGTCTCAATGGGTGCGAGTACTGCCGGAGCAAATGACGCTACTTAGGCTCTTGGCAGATCCTTTGGGCGAAAGCTATACTCGATCTTGGATCGGCCGACGACGGCGTTGGTAATGCATCGCTTTCCTTCGAAGGCGTCGTTGGAAGGATCTTGTTGTCTCCTTCTCTAGGTGAAAACCTTTGAACTACGTGGTGGTTCCGGCGGCGGCGGCGGTATTGTGTCGTCGTTTCCCCCATGGGGGGGGCGTCATGGAGTTGTTGAGTGGCGCCGTGGTGAAGATCGCGCATATTTTGTGGCAGTAACGATTCTTTCATTTATTGTTTCTAAGTAAACGAGAGATTATGAAGGTTTATAGCTGCACACGAAGAACTCAAGCTGGAAGCAAAGACATGGAGGTAGATTGAAGCTTAGTCTTAGTTTTCTCGTTTTGTCTTTAGTTTTCTTTATTTTGAGGATAGAGTTGGTGTCTAAGTACTCTTGTATCTTTTGGCTATATATATCCACCATGGATATAGAGGCCGGATTTTATCCGTTATCTAAAAAAAATTGATACAATATTAGTTCTTGGGAATTTTGACAAGGGAACTTCATGATTAGATTTTTGCTCAAAGATATTGAAGAAGTTTTTTACTGCTGGAGACTCTCAATGTGTGGATGTTGGAGGGATTTTTCTTTTTGTTAATGTTAAAGAAGTGATTCTTAGAAAAGATCTTTGTCCCCCAGAATATCCACACATTAGCAGCAAAAATCAACTTTTTTTTGTTTTTGAGCAGAAATCACAAAGCCGTAGTGTCCATACAGCTGATGACTCATAAAAAGACAATGGTTTGGATAAACAGGCTCAGCAGTAACGTTTCTACTTGTATGTCCAAAGTGAAAAATGTGTACTGGACCCATACCAGATTACTTCAAAAAATTATTATTTTAGCAGTTGGTTTCTGCTCTTGGATTCTTGAAACACTCCCATGTCATCATTAAGCAATTTGAATTTACCTGGTATACTAATGCACCCCCACCCCCACCCAATGCGCATAGTTAGATTTATCCCAAAATCTACATGACGAGGGCTCTCCAGATAGGAGTAGCTCGAGACCCCTTCTGATCTCCGTTGACTCTCTATCGGACGCGCGTGCACGTCTGCCCCTTCAATTTTGTCGTGGGTCCCATGAGCGGACGTGGTTGTGGAATTGAATCGTTTTAAAATTCCAGGAGTCATGCATATCCATTCATTTCGCATTTAATTTCCCCACCTTCCCCTCGTGGCTTGCAACTCGATCTAGCGGAGGCGACGCAACCGTTGGTGGGTGGAGGCGAAATCCGGCGTGCGAGGGTAAGGTGAAGACCAGTGAGCGGAGGCGCGCTCGGGGGAGGCAAAGATCTGCGAGGGGAGAGCAGAGGCGGCGTGTGCGTGCGAGGTGAAGACCGGTGAGCGAAGGCTGCGCACCACGGCGAGCGGAGAGTGGCGGTGCTGCGTCGAGGACAAGCAGCGAGCGCAGAGTGGCGGCGCTGCATCGAGGACAAGCAGCGGGCGGCAAGCGGAGGCGTCGCCTCCGCGCTTCTGTCGAAGGGAGCAAGTACATGGGGCGGAGATGGGTCTACTCCGGCGTACTGTGCGCCTAGGGCACCTCTGCTGATGTGCTCATCTCGACGTCGGCGTCGATGACCCGATGCTAGGAGGTAGCGGATTCGTCGACGTGCCGGCGATTTCCTCAAGCAGTGACGCTGGAGGTCTCAGATCTAGGAAGGTGAAGATATCATTTAATGGTTTATTTACATAGTTATTATTCATACTGACCTACTGCGTTCATCATTTTTATATGCTATTCTGGATCCTGTACAACTAGGTAGAATAAGGCTGGATTTCAAATTATGTAGTATTTGTTCAGTGAGTTTAACCATCCTTGATTGCTCATTGATTTTGTTGTGTCGATGACTCTAGGATTTACAGTTTATGAGTGCTTTGCTAATTCCTTGAGTTCAACCATCAGCATTACTCAACTAGGCAACGGTTCCTACTATTGGTTCATCTCTTTTACCGAAGGCGCAGGGCTTTTTGTACCTTTTAGCATCCATCATGCCTAAACACTTCCACATCTAATAAACACCCACGTAACAACTGGAAAAACCGATTCATCTTCTGAACCAATTCATTGTTGTACTGTAGTTTTGTTGTAGTTATATAGTCGCCATCATTTTTCAATATAATATGAGTCTAGCCAGCATTCAAAATTTTATTAGGAACTCTTTTGCATAGCTTAACTAATTCAGTCTTTTTCTCAATGTATAGGTTGCTTAAATTATGTGCTAATAATAACTTAAAGGAAAAGGTCCAAATTACTATCCTTAAGTAATTCGATATTTTTCTAATATCAGTTAGGAAGTAACTTGTCACCACATATCTGACTTAGTAAGTAACTTACCGATATTTTACAAGGGATAGAAAATAACTTTTCACTGATTTGAACTATAAAAAATAATTTTATTGTTGGTGTGCTCCTAGTTGATCTTATATGACTATATAGCTCCTGTTTGTCTTAGGAATTAATAGATGTGACTTGTCACTATGGTTTAGAATTTCTGTATAAGTGTTGCACTATGTACCTGCATTGTTTGGTCATTTGTTTTTACTTTTTTTATGTGTCTTTAGGAAGTAACTTACGTGTTTTTATAAGAGATAGAAAGTAACTTGTCACTGATTTGAACTATAATGAATAAGTTTACTGTTGTTGTGCCATTAGTTCATATTATATGACTATATAGTTCCCGTTTGTCTTAGGAATTAATAGATGTGACTTGTCACTATGGTTTAGAGTTTATGTATTTCACTATGTACCTGCATTATTTGGTCATTTGTTTTTCTTATTTTTTTAGTTCATGTAGTATCTATTTTTGTCATTAGCGCCTCTCACAATAGCTGTTTGATCTGCCCCTGCTTGTAGGTACCATGTTTCGCATTCGCTTCACATTTCATTGTACTGAATGTAGTCATGCTACTGCCCTGAATGTCCCTTTTGCTGTAGATTTAGAGCATATTAAATTGTTGTTGTTTGATTATATAATCAGCTGCCCCTGTGGCCTTGTGACTATGTAATCAGTATTTATGTGACGCAATATGAGAAATATACACTTATGTGTCTTTAGGAAGTAATTTATCAGTGTTTTATAAGATTTTGATATAGTTAGTTTACTGGATTGATAAACACGGACAGCAGAGGCAGAACCAATCTCGCCCTCCGAGGAGGCTCCGAGAATTTAGGGTTTTACTTCTGCTTGACCCAATTGGATACAAGGGGCCTCTATTAAATAGAGGTGACTCTCCTAAACCCTAATCTAAGGACGACGCTACAGTACCCACCGCTACAGTACAACGGGTACTGTTCACGAGCTGGGCCCTAGGCCTCCAGCCGGCCCACTGGCCATAACACTTCACCACCCCTCGAAGACAGCTCGTCCTCGAGCTGGGATAAAGTGCAGAACAACAGACACCTGACTCAGTGCAAACGTAGCCTAAAACGATTCTGAAATAAGCCTTTTACATCTCGGTAATATTTCTTTATTTATAACTAAAAATAATTTTTGACCCTATCCACCATCAAGGGATGCAGGAGGACCCCAACCTAAAGCTCGAAGAGATAAAATTTCCTCCGGTCCTTGGGCTCAAAAGAACTGCTCACATCGATTAAACTGAAGGTCTTTGTAGCTTCGCATGATGACAGTAGATGCTGGTGTGGCCAACTCGATCTTCCAAGACGCTGGTGCCGTATAGGCTACACCCGGTGGCGATGAGAAGAGGGAGTTGATCTTGACGAAGGGGCCGGCCGCCGGCAGCGACAGGGAGAAGTTGGGCCCCCAGATCTGGAGGTTCATGGCAGTGGCCAACGGGAAGCAGGGCAGCTCGAAGAGGAGGGGGTCGTTGTTCCCGCAGCTGACGTCGAAGATGAGCTCGGCCGGCGTGCGTTCCACGGCGGCATGGAGGAGCGAGGAGACCTGCGCGGTGGAGATTCCACCGTCGTACCTCTTGGCCCGGATGCGGATCTCGATCCGGGTGAGCTCGGGGCGGGTCATTTTCCCCAGCAGACCGAGGAACGGGATGGGGAGGGCGCTGATGCGGTCTTCCTCACCGCCGTCATGCTCGCACTCCAATTCTGATCCGCGGCCGCGATGCGCATCTTGCAGCAGCGAGCGCGAAGCGAGGTCGCTGCCCGACGGCAGCTGCTTCGCCATGGGTGCTGCAAACGGAGGTGGTGCTGTCGCCGCGACCGAAGCAGGTGATGTCCCGGCTGGATGTGCGGTTGTTGCAGACATGGCTGGCAGGTGTATTGCAACGGCTGCTGGTGGAGCTGCGGTGATGGAGTCGAGCCTGGCGAGGATCTCCGCGATGGTGAGGGACGAAGTCGCAGGCGGCGCTGCTGGTGGCGCGGCAACGGCTGCCGCTGGCGCAATCACGGTTGTTGCGGCCATTGTTGTTGCCGTTGGTGCAGATGATGTCGACATGGATGCGATGAAGGAATCGATCGCAGTAGTGACTCACCCAACAAAAACTTGAAGGTCGGCTTTGGTGATGTATTCTCCCATGATCAACAAGAGATGGGCAAAGGAAGAAATCAATGGTGGAAGGCACAGGCTAACACAGGATCGCTAGTCTGATACGAAAGATGATATGGTTAGTTTACTGGATTGATAAACACGGACAGCAGAGGCAGAACCAATCTCGCCCTCCGAGGAGGCTCTGAGAATTTAGGGTTTTACTTCTGCTTGACCCAATTGGATACAAGGGGTCTCTATTAAATAGAGGCGACTCTCCTAAACCCTAATGTAAGGATGACGCTACAGTACCCACCCGGGCTGGGCCCTAGGCCTCCAGCCGGCCCACTGGCCATAGCAGATTTAGAAAATAACATACGCTGAGTTCAACCATAAACAAAAGTAATTAGGAAGTAACATATGTGACCAGTTATTATAGTTTGGATCTATGCATGATTATTTTCTTTATTTTGTGCATAATTTGGTCTCTTGTTCTTATTATATGGGTTGTGTGCATGCAATATCTGATATTTTTACTTCTTGTGACTTTTTTTAGTTATACCTTTTCCAGGTTAACATATATTGGGTACGATATATATATATATATATATACACACACACACAAACATTAAACTAGTCTATTCTAAAGTTATACCTTCCACATGTCTCACTGCATAGGTATTGTATTTTTCCCTTTCACCATCTAGATCTATCAATTAATTACTCTCAATGGGTAGTGTTAGGTCTATCTGTTTCGATTAAAACCCCACCAGACCTAATATGTGGTCGCGGAGGTAAAACCATAAGTTTGTCTTTTGCTTTTGTTTTTTGTGATCCAGTAATTCTCATGTGGTGGTGTGATGGTCTTGGCACAACATTTCAGATGAAATGTTCTGTCATCATAGTGCTGTGGGGAGTTCAACTATTTTTCTCTACCGTGTGCAAGACTTTCCAACCGCATGGTGAAGTTTTCAAAGAATCAAATTTAACCCAAGTATATGAATTGCAAAGTAACATTTAGGATGACTATCGTGTCTAATATATAGAGTAGCTTATTTCTTTCCTTTTTCCAATACATATTCTGTAACTAAGCTTCTTATTTTTCTACATGTAAGTATATCATCTTTCCTGTTGCACACATAAGCATCCAATTAAAAATATCTAGTATCCGGTCAAAAAAAACTAAAAATATTTAGTATGTATGTATGTTTTACTTTTTTTCGATCGGTATGAAGTACATCTGTCTGAAGTAACTTATCCTATTCTTGTTCTTAAATAAGTAATTTTTATATTTTCAGTTTTGTAATAAGTAACTTTTTGTAATCACACTTTAATATAAAAAGTAACTTAAATCACCTTTTACTATCCTAATAAAGTAGCTACTTAAGTTTATATTTGAACAACAAATAACTTTTGTCATTTTTTAGTATACGAGTAAGTAACTTCTCGATTTTTTTCCTTTACAAGTAAGTAATATCTAAGTTTTCCAGATTCTGCATCTAGTTGATATTTTGCAACTACATATCTACTTGTTTTAACACAGAATGCAAATTACTTTCTGTCATGTTTTTTTCAAGTCATTAATTTTCAGTCCGTTGAGGTTGTTCTTACTTTTTATCTTTGTGTCTTATATCAGATACATATTGTTGACGACCAAAATTGGCACGGACCAAGGGAAACCGGTCTAACCGGTTTGCCCAACCGGTCAGACCGGTTTGGATCTGTAATTCGAGTAGGTTTAGAATTCTGAGTTTTGTCCCATATTGTAAACCGACCTAAAGGGGTACGACTTCCCCACCCTATAAATATAAAGGGTCATGGCCGATTGAGAGATATCAATCCCCAATCGAATCTATCAAATCTATCTTTTATCGTTTTGTCTTTACTTTTATCTTTTTATGTTCCGCATTACTTTTATCTCTTTACCCAACTTTTCCAACCCCATGTGCTGTCCTTCTTCTGTCTCCATGGCATGAGGAGGCGCCCTAGCTGGCCTGCCGAGCCTAGGGCAAACCAAGGTGCGCCTGCCCCGACGGGGTCCCTCCCGGGCGGGCGTTCGTTGGTCTCTCGCCGGGCACCGCCGACGAGACCGGTCTGACCGACTATCATACCGGTCTGACCGACCTGCGTGGAGGAGCAGCAAGGAGCCCCTCCGTGCGCCGCACGTTCAAGTGCGATTCGTGTGTTGGCCCGAAATTGACGTCAACACATTTTGGCGACTTCGCTGGGGACGAAATCTCTGGTTATCATGGCTGATTTATCAAGTGAATTGATGTCGTGTAAAGAGCTGATTGAAGAATATGATCAAGAATATGACAGAGCAATTGAAAGGATATTCTTGTCTTGCTTCAGTAAGACAGAACAAGGTGTCATCAAGATTAAAGAGTTTCAGCCACCATCGAACATCGCCGTATTAAAGGAGATACAATCTTCCGGTACTATATCTACCCGTCTATCTACCTATGTTGAATTTTTTATTACTGAAGATGATAAGGTAGATTCAATTCCTGTTGATCAAGAGTTGGCTATTGAAAAGCCGACTAATGCTATTATTGATCCTTGCAATTTGCCAAATTGTGATGTTGTTGGTCAAGAAACAAATCGGCCGTCTCTAGCCGAAATTGTTGATCCAAAATCCCCTAGCCAGAGCATAGAGGCTACATCTAGCACTTCAACGCTCGGGGGGCAACAGAACAAAGGCAAAGGTGATGGTTGCAACACAACCAGTCTGGCCGGTGCCTAGACCGGTCTGACCGGTTCTCAAACCGGTCTGACTGCTTCACCTAGGGCTTCAAAAAATAAATCAAAACCAAAGATGGTTAAGCCAAATAAGCCCGAGATTGGTGTTTGGAAAACCATTGAATCCAAAGGCCGTCATAAGCATCAAAGAGAAAAGCCGAAGTGTAACAAGAAACTTCCGGCTAAGTCTCAAAGACAAAAGATTGTCAATGATGCTAGTCGGTCTAAAAATTCCAAACAATCAAAATCTTCTCCTAGAGAGAAGTTCCATAATCGGAATCGGCAATGGAATAATTCTCACAAATCAATGTCGTTTCCACTGTATGGATCACCTACACCGATGCCATGGGAGTCTTGTTTTAATGTGCCTTATTTTTATTCTCATTGGTATTATAATTCATATATGCCGTCTCCTCCTAGATATTTGTGTTCAGATTATATTACTTATAGGGAGCCGGTAATTAATAAGACATCACCTATGCATAATGACCGTTTTGATCAAAAGAATCGGTCCACACAAAAAAATAAGCGTAAGGTGATTAAACAAGTCTATCGTGTCAAAAAAGATGGAAGAGTAAATAAAAATCCAGATTTGACACTAGACATAGAAAAGCCGATAATTAAAAATTCATCGGCTAGTTCTGTTGATCAAATTGTCTCCAATAATAAGCATATCACAAATATCATAGCTGAGCAACAATCATGTTCGGCTGGGGGGCAATATGATCTCAGTGTGACTGGTTCTGAAGGAACCGGTCTAACCGGTTCTAAAAACCGGTCTGACCGGTTTGACAAAAAAATTGATAAATCTGCAAGTGTCATTTCAAAAAGCAAGGTGATGAAGAAGAAGCCAAGCTTTGCTGAATTGTTACATAAATATCAGAAGATAGCCGAGCAAAAGCAAAATAATCGGTTAGAAGATCAAAGTTGGAATTTTTCATCACCAAAAGCAAAGAAGCATCAACGGTCATCTCATTATTCTTCAACATTTATTCCGTCGATGCATGTGCCATGGAATGCGTATCCCAATTACAATTCATGGTTTTGGTATAATCCTTGGTCTTCTTTTTACAATTATCAATATTATGCTTCTGATGTACCAAGGAACTACGGTTGGTTGTCATGGCCATATCAAGATTTCAATTATTAGATGACCTGATCATTGAAGATTATTTTTTGGCACGCAAGCTTTGCCAAAAAACAGGGGGGCATATGTTGACGACCAAAATTGGCACGGACCAAGGGAAACCGGTCTAACCGGTTTGCCCAACCGGTCAGACCGGTTTGGATCTGTAATTCGAGTAGGTTTAGAATTCTGAGTTTTGTCCCATATTGTAAACCGACCTAAAGGGGTACGACTTCCCCACCCTATAAATATAAAGGGTCATGGCCGATTGAGAGATATCAATCCCCAATCGAATCTATCAAATCTATCTTTTATCGTTTTGTCTTTACTTTTATCTTTTTATGTTCCGCATTACTTTTATCTCTTTACCCAACTTT
Organism: Echinochloa phyllopogon; assembly: GCA_033239725.1. NCBI lineage: Eukaryota > Viridiplantae > Streptophyta > Magnoliopsida > Poales > Poaceae > Echinochloa > Echinochloa phyllopogon. The sequence continues at coordinate 40,720,522 of BTCW01000010.1, read as the reverse complement.
TCCAACCCCATGTGCTGTCCTTCTTCTGTCTCCATGGCATGAGGAGGCGCCCTAGCTGGCCTGCCGAGCCTAGGGCAAACCAAGGTGCGCCTGCCCCGACGGGGTCCCTCCCGGGCGGGCGTTCGTTGGTCTCTCGCCGGGCACCGCCGACGAGACCGATCTGACCGGCTATCATACCGGTCTGACCGACCTGCGTGGAGGAGCAGCAAGGAGCCCCTCCGTGCGCCGCACGTTCAAGTGCGATTCGTGTGTTGGCCCGAAATTGACGTCAACACATATCATAATCTAAGACCTAGGAGAAGGAGAGGGAAGGACCACTTATTTACATTCAGACTCTCAATTTAACTTTGTTCAAAATGGAAAACATGCAAAAATAAGAATGTGTATTGTGTTATAAGATATTATTCTAGGATCTGAAATGCTCTGTGGTTAATGCTCTAGTTAAACTTCCTGAATATGCAATTCTTGCTCTAGAAATTTTTTGGATGGACTTGTTTTCCCGTACTATTCTTCTCGCCAGTGTCCGTCGGGTGTTGGTGTTTGTTTTTGGCGCGCTTCCTGTGCACGTGCCCTTACGTGGGCAGACATGGGGGCACCCATGTAGCCTATGTTTCCTTTTTTGTTTCCGTCCAGACACAAAATTGCCATATTTGGGGGCTCTCCAGGTACTACTATCTGGAGAGGGCTCTCCACATAGTCGTGTCCTAGATTTATATATTCTAAGTCTATGTGATAAATTATACAAAGCCAAAAGGCACCCGGATCAGATCTTTATCAATTCAACCCATTAGGACCCAAACAATCTGCCATCTCAGAAAGATACATCCCATTATATATTCTTGTTGCTGTGAATTAATGAGCTAATGTTTATTTGCTTTCTTGGTCCTTTTTCATGTGGGAACTAATTACACTGGGGGATTCGCCTTGTGAGTTGTGACACCTTTTTGTGCAGTGTGGCACTAAGCGAAATGATGCAGAAGGCAAAACAGCACAGGGTGGCACAACAGAAGAGTCTATTGGAGGTGGAGGCAGCACAATCAGAGGAGCATGTTGCTGAACTGAAGACAGCCAAATGCTGTGCTTAAGCATGGTTTGGCGGTGACAATCAAGGAGTAATCGGCTGCTGGGCAGATATAAGAAAGTAGCTATTGCCTTCTAATTATTTAGTAGTATATTATTGCCAATGGCTTGTGGTTGGTGTGATCAACTTTGAATATCTCCACAGCCTATGAAGTATAATAGATATTTTTTTCATAATTTTTTATAGTATTTTGGTGCCATAAAATTTATATTATTTTTAAAGATAGACTAATTTGATAAATTTTAGTTTAAAAACCACATGCGCACATGTGTCCTTTAAATAAAATATATTTATATCTATTTGTTATATCATTACAAAAATCTTCTGAATTTTGGAAGTGACTTGAATGTCGTTTATGAATGAAAGTTAGAAGTTAGTATCAAATACAGGAGGAAAAAAATTTCAGAGCCAAGAAAGGAATTAGAATTTGTTTTGGTGTCAAATATGGAATTTCCCCTTTCAACTTCTTGTTAGATGTATGCCAGCTGGATGGGACCATTGGATGTGTGCATTAACACCTATTGCTACTTCATGTGTTGACAGGGTAGACACTGGGGTTCAGCGTGTCCCAAACACTATGGCAATAGAAAGATTGCAGCATATAGTAGTTGCTCTAACGAGACAACATCCCATGATTCAATGGTAAAAATTAAAATGCAGGCTTAAAAACAGAGGGAAAAATCCACAAAAGAGCCAATTTGTCCCGTGCGCTAGACGATTTATACAGAGGTCACGCGTGGTCAGGCTTTGATTGGTAGAACACATTGACTCAGAAGGCTTCCTTCATAGATAGTGGCAAAGTAGCCTCCCAACCTGAAGTTCATCAGCCCACATCCTTGTGCTTGGATCATACGCCCTTATAGTAATTCCCCGTGGCACTCGAAACACTATTCTTTCATCGTGCAGGACAGCCCGTGGACGCGGAGGATTATACGTATCGGTCTGGCAGCTGGGTTCCCACTCGATCGAGTATCTATTGTCCCAAACCCCCTTGTCTCTATCCACCAGGAACCAGAGAATCATGGAGCTATACCGATGGTGATGGACGATGACCAAGGAACCTTCCAGCTACCAGCCGGAACTCATGCCGGTGCTTCGGGTCACTCTGGGTGTTCGGATAATTCAAGAATTTCGGGTCAGGTAATTCGGGTAATCAAAATTTTGGGTAATCAGAATCAACACCCGAACTTCTCCCGAACTAAAGGAAAACCCGAATGTTCGGTACCCGATAATTCGGGTTCGGGTAATCCCGAACACCCGAATTTCAGCGGTACACATGCAACTACAGATTCAGGTTTAGGCACTCAGATCTGCAAGGAAATAAGCAGAAATTTAAGTTCACAAATCACAATTAACATATCACAAGACACATCATAAATCCACAACTTACAAGTAGCAAATTGTAGACAAATCACAAATGACAACCATATTCGGTACAATGGCAAACAGCCAAACACATAAACTCAACAGAAGTACAGAACTATTGAATTATAAATTATTAATAGGTCTCAGTCTTCTAGAAGAAGTGCAACCATGTTCATCACTCCATCAGTCCATGTAGGATATAGCTTTCTGCTGATATGATCATCCACACAAACAAATACTGTGAATAGAACACTCTCAGAATTAAATGGTTTGCAAAAAGCATAGTATTGTTCTGGTTATAAGTTTATAACTAGCAAAGCAGGTTTTTAGCAAGAAACCAATTACTCAATGATTGATGGTACCTTTAAGATGTAGTTGTTCCTGGTTTGGAGGAGGCGCATTTGTTGGTGCTTTGAGTAGCTTGAGACTTGGTGGCCTTTTCTTTCTCTTTTGCATCGCCATATTCTTCAATTAATTCTGAAACGAAGGTAAATAGAAGCTGTAGTTAACACTTAACAATTACAGAATTAGAGAACAGATGGATAAAGAAAATAATGGAATAGCTTACCTTTTTCAATCATGACTAATTCCTCCATATTCTCTTCTATGTCAATAGGAGTACACCTTTTCAGCCAATCTCGGGTACAGACTAGAGCCTCTAGCATGAATGGAGTAAGGGAGGTGCGAAAGTCATCTAAGATTCGTCCAGTTGTGCTAAACACGGATTCTGAAGCTACAGTTGAGATGGGCATTGCAAGCACATTACGGGCCATGTGAGCCAATATTGGAAACCTTTGTGCATTGCTTTTCCACCAGCTAAGGATGTCAATCTTTGCATCCGGATCTTCTCTATCTTCAGCAATATATTTCTCTAGTTCTGACTTAGTAGTGCCACTTGAACCATGGGTCAGCTTCACCTTCTTTGTGATTACTTCTTTGAGCTTGCCACCTGGGCCTCCCTTTGATTGTTTGGGATCTCTTGCATCATTTTCTACTTCATTTGGAGCATACAACTTCCAGTATTCTTCAAACAACTCACGGATACAAGTGTTAATAGCTGCCCAAACTAGTTGTCCTCTTTGCTCACCAAATATCTCTTCAACGGTAATCTTTGTGTATAAAGATAACTTATATCTTGGATCAAGGAATGCAGCAACAAATATCAATAAATTGATATTCTCTTTTTCCTTCTCCTTTTTCTTCACCCTGCTCCTATCCTTGTCATGCTCATTGTCTTTGCTGTTTGTGTGCCAAAGTCCCCAATAATTGTCAAATTTATCTTTCATTCTCTTACTCATTTCTACTTGCAAAGTGTCTCCACTATTCATCCATGCTTGAATCAACAGATGGACTTCCCCAATCTCATTAAAGAAGGTATTGCTAGTGACATGGAGACTAGATGAGACACGTACAGTAAGATCATGGAAATTCTCTAGAAATTCTGCCATCTTCTTGGCATTGTTCCAATCATCTTGATCAGGGTAACCATAGCCATCCCTCTCTTCAGATAGGTCGATCATATAATTGTTGTCATCTTAAGCTAACTTCATGAATACCTTCTCATAGGAAATTGCAACTTTTAGCATCAAATATGTGTAGTTCCACCTTGTAGGAACATCAATCTTCAGAAATTCCTTGCTCTCCACCTTCTCTTCCTCAGCAATTTCCTTAAACTTGACCAATCTTGAAGGCCCATCTTTGATGTATCTAATGGCTGCTCTAACACGCTTAATCAAGAGGTCAACTTCTTTCAATCCATCTTTCACAATGAGGTTTATAATGTGTGCAGAACACCTCACATGCATAAACTTGCCCATTGCTATGTTGGTTTTCTGCAACTTGCTCCTTAAGAATGCAACTCCACTATCATTGGCACTTACATTATCAATTGTTACTGTCATCACTCTATTTAACCCCAATCATTCAGCACTCTCAGCAAGCTCTTCCCTATGTCTTCCCCCTTGTGGCCCTTCACCTTGAACAAACCGATCACTTTCTTATGCAAATTCCAGTTTTCATCTATGAAACTTGCAGTGACAGTCATATAACAATCTTGACTCTTTGTAGTCCAGCCATCTGTTGTTAGGCAAACCCTCTCACATGAGTCTTTGAAGAACTTCTTCAACTTAGCCTTTTCTTGGAAGAAGCAACTCACAATGTCCTTGGTGGTTGTTCTTCTTGATGGAACTTGGAAGCGCGGGCAAATTCTGGTCATGAATTTCCTAAGCCTGCCTTCTCACCAAAAGCAAAGGGTAACTCGCATTCTATGATCATCTCTGTAAAAGCATCCCTAAAACCATTTTGATCAAACCTCCATATGCTAGGTGCTTCCCCATGACCTCCAGCAAGAGTACCTTGTGTCGGATCCTTGGCCAAACCATGAGGATCGCGCTTGCATATATTGAAGTGTTAATTCAAGGAGAATGTGCCATGACCCTTTCATCTCACGATGGCAATAATTACACTTAGCTGCCACCAAATTCCCCATGTCATCCTTGACCTTGTGAAATGCTTCCACATCTCAGAACTTGGTTCCATCTCCTTCCTTTCCTTTGCTTTGTCATTCTCAAGATCAATGACTTGTTCACAGATTTAGACATCTACGAGACAATAAAAAGAGAAAATTGCTCACTGCCTCAAACAAACTAATCAAGTTGAATGCAATATTAATCACTAGCTACTAGCAGTCTACTACTCTACCAGTAAATCATTGATCACTAATTAACTATTACCAAATCATGGAAAATGGAAACGGGATAACATAAAATAAGGACATACTTACATTGCAAGACTCCTCCGTGGTTGTTGCCGTCTTTGAATCACCGGCGTCCTCCTTGCCCGCCTCACCCCTCCACTGTTGGACTGCTGGTTGTGCATACTTCGCCTGGGCGTGGATGTAGATGGCGTCGGGCCGTCGGCGATGGGCGGCGGCGGCGGACTGGATCTAGGCGCGAGCGATGGGCGACCGGCGATGGGAGCTGGGGCACTGGGCAGTGGGCACTTGGGGTCTTGGGCAGCACGCCAGGTCGCCAGCACAGGCGCAGGCGGCAAGCGCAGGGGCGTGGAGTCGCTGGATGCGGATTGCGACGCGGCGTCGGGACTCGGGGGGATGTGGACCAGTGGACGGGCGAAGGCGGACGGCTGGTGGGGTGGGGTGGATTTAGGGTTTCAAGTTGGGCCTAGATAAGTTATTTGGCCTTCGGGGATTCAATTAAATATCGGGTATTTCGGGAGTTCGGGTACCGGGGACAATAACCCGAAATTCTTGAACTAATTTTGGGTTTTCTGACTACTAACCCGAGATAGGGTATGGGTAATTAGGGTCCGGGTAATTCGGGATCGGGTCTGGGTAATTCGGGTTCGGGTTTTGGGTTCGGGAAACTGTGCCCGAGCTTCGAGTACAATAGCTTGCTCTCGCTAGGGCTGGCTAGAAGGCTCCATTCCTCCATAGCCAAGTCGAATGCAGCTATGGTGTCTGGCTGGTGGAAACTTTTCGGAGAAAAAAATGAGAAAACCGATAAACGTGTTTATTGTCTGGGTTCAGTTTTTTTGCTTATCGCTCAAAATTTTCGCCCATTTTGAATTCGCGCCCAAAGGAAACCAACCCGGCCCAAAACAGCTCACCCCGCCTCCTCCTAACCCTAAACTTTATCATTCCATTTCCCATCCCCTCCAACCCTAAACACGTTTAGATTACTTGTCAACTTTTTAGCTTACTTTCTATGAAAATTGAGGATTTTTTTCCCTAAATTTTGTCCAAAAGAAAAACGATAAGTCCGATCAATTTCCGTAAAATTCAATAAACGTGTTTATCGGTGACCTCCGATTTTTCTCTTACCGGTAAAAAAAACGCACCAAGTCCACAACTAAGTACACTATGAAAATGTACTGTACTTCATGACAGTTCTTACTATCTTAGGTTGGATACTTCAATAGGTTGGATACTTCAATCCAGAACAAATCTCGTAAACAAAACTATATACTGAAAAGACTTGTAGAAGCCGCCAACCTCGTGGTGAAGGCGGCGACAGCGGCAGAGTGCATCACGATGGGCACGGTGGAGGTGTAGAGGATCGAGCTTCACCGGCAAGGTGTCCTGGCGCCGGCGCTCTTGCGCATCCCTGTAGCGCACAGGCAGCAGCAAGTGTTAGCCGTGGAGGAACACCGCGAGGAGCAGGACGAGGCATTGTTAGCAGTAATAATCTTGTCTTTGTAGTTTGTATTAGAGTATGCTTGTTTATTTCCTGCGCGTAGAGAATATTGTTGTATAGGGGCTTTGCGTATGATTGTAGCGGGAGCACATGAATGCGCCAACAGTGGTACGTGTGATACGTACTAAGCCAGTGCGCATACGAAGAAGCCGTGAGACGCGGTTCGATGGAAGTGCCGATATCTACGACCTGCCAGGAGCTGCTGCAACGTCTACAACAATAAACATTCTCGGCAGCAGTAGAGATTACCAGCTGCATGAGAGTCAAGTAGTTAGGATATGCAAGTACCTAGAGATTAGGAGATTAGGATGCATGCATGAGCAAAGATCGTGGTAAGAGAGGATGGCGTGAGACTCGCAGCCGTGACCGTTGGGATTAGCTCTTCTGTTAGCACTTGCATGGTCATTAGCATGTACTACATCCGTTCCAAATTACTATTCATTGTTAAATTTTTTCTATGATCTTTGATCATTCGTCTTATTCAAAAAATTTATCTAAATATACAAACCAATAAGTTATACTTAAGTATATACGATGATAAAGCAAGTCACATAAAATAAATGATACTTGTGAAATTTTTTGAATAAGATGAATGGTCAAACTTTAAACGAAAAAGTTAACGACGAATAGTAATTTGGAAGTAGTAGATTACTCGGTCCTCCCGGCTTGTAGGCGCATGAGTACATGCACTACCTGGTCAAGCCGTGTAGCTAGGCAGGTCGTGTGTGTAACCTCCTGGTCAGCTAGAGACACACTCATTGTATTTAAATACTTGTATTCGTCATGTACTAGAAGATGAATTAGAGAGAAATGCTATTGTGTTGTGTTCAGTTTCCTACTCTCTCGAGGTCCCTCTGTGTGTGTATCCAGAGAAACAATGTGCGTGTGATCAGCTTGTGATTCACAAGGGCTGAGTGAAGTAGTGATTCCAACAGGCATGTGGCAGCAGCTTACTCGCCACGATCACGGGCCGAACAGGTTCCAGATGACCTTCCCGCAGGTGTTGGTGGCGGCGAGCAAGGAGAAGGCGGACACCCCCGGCAGACCGTAGCCCATCCTCAGGAGCTCGTCGAGTGTCACAACCCAGGTTTGGGCCTTGTAATAGTATAGGTTGGATCGTGTATTGGGCCTATGAGCCCGTTGGTGTGCTGGGCTTGGCCCATGTAACAAACCCTATAGGCAGGCAGTGGCCGGCTGAGGGAATCAACAATGATGAATTAACCAAATTACCCTGTGCGTCTAGGCATCACCCAGGCGATGCGCGTACACTTCTCGCCTGAAAACTAGAGCAACAGAAAGAAGTACCATGCATCGATCCAGACATGAGGCACTTGCATGTGAGAAAAAGTTTGGAGAAAAAAAGTCATTGATGTTAAACCAAATATTCAAATTAAATTTCGATTGCACCATAGTACATGTTACGATAAAATCTTAAAAACAAGATATCACTTGACCATATTTAGATAATTTTTTTTGCGAACAATTTTTTAGCAAGCTAGAACATCTTCTACTACTGCGAACAGATACTTAAACAATGAACGAACAACTGTTTTCTGCTTACAAATATATACACATTGCGAACAAATTTTGATATATCACGAATAAATGTATACACATGGCGAACAAATATATATACATTGCGAACAAATTTTGATATATCACGAACAAATATATACACATAGCGAACATATATATACACATTGCGAACAAATTTTGATATATCACGAACAAATATATACACATGACGAACAAATATATATACATTGCGAACAAATTTTGATATATCACGAACAAATATATACACATGGCGAACAAATATATATACATTGCGAACAAATTTTGATATATCACAAACAAATATATACACATGGCGAACAAATATATACACGTTACGAATAAATTTTGATATATCACGAACAAATATATATATAGCGAACAAATATTGCGAATAAATATATACACATGATGAACAAATAAATGTAAAAAACATATAAAAAATAAAATAAATAAAATAAAAAAGAAACGCAAGTATACGAAAAAGAGGAAAAAAGAAAAAGAAAAGATATATAAAGTGATACAAATGATATAGAAACAACTAAAATAAAATCAAAATTAGAAAGAAAGAACCACTGTATAGGCCTCTATTATGTTGTTTTTGTCACTCCTGCGCAGTTCCAAATGCTATAATGGATCAAATATGGTGCAATCAGCCACGTGTAAGCATAAATTTGTATATGGGCCAACAAATGAGTTCGTGGGCCGAAAGGAAACATAAAAGAAAAAAGAAAAAGGAAGGACGTCGGCCCACCTTCTGTGCGTGGACAACAACCGCGAAAAAAACTCGCGCGCGATAGCTAGCTCTGTCGTTCTTCCTCTCGCCTCCGACGTGAGCTTCTCCTTCTCTTGTGCTGTGAGGCGGCGCTGCCGTACTCCATCGCCGTGCGCGACGCCGACAAGCCTTCTACCTCTTCTGGGGTTCGTAACATCGAGGAACGCGACGACGACACTGCCGGAGAAGATCTGGAGCACGATGAGCGCGCCGACGGGGCCGTGCATCCCCAGCAGGACTTGCGCGGCGGCCTCAACGAGCGCGACGGCCATGGCGAGCACCATGCGCGCGGCGGCCATGAGCTCGCGGCCCTCGTGGCGGCGGTCGACGGGGTCGCGCGGCAGCTCGGTGCTGGCAAGAAGGTGTGTCACCACCCGTGCTGCGGCGACGGGCGCGACGCTGAGCTCCATCAGGGTGCCGCGGTTGGATGCGAGGATGGGGCGCGCCCAGTACAAGGGATCGGCGCTCTGGTAGCGGGCGCCGTGGAGCGGGATCAGGTGGCTGCCCACCAGGAAGATGGACACAGACTGACAAACACACGTGCATCAGCGCGGCCAGCGGACGGAACAGGCGCAGCGCGCCACGGGAACCCCGGGACATCTCCGCGCGCGAAATCTAAACCTCCGGTTTCGTCGCTAGATGGTTGGGTTGTTGGTGCGGTCGAGCCTTTTTTTGAAATGAACCGGGCAAAGCCGCCGATTATATTTAAAAAAAAGATATAGTACGGACTGAACATTACAACCAAACAAAAGCAAACGCAACAACAAAATATAAAATCGACGGGTTGGATTGGAACCTCAACTTCCACCAGCAACAACTCAACTCAGGCCAGTCAGATTGGGACATCGACACGGAACACAACAACTCCTCCCTATCGCACGCGGCAACCACCAACATACATACCCAAAAAGTCGTCGAGAACCTACAAACGCGACCCTGGGCCGATAGAAAACTGACAGAAGCAGACTGGACCGCACCAAGAAAGCCACCGCCATACGGGACCCCGCCGTAATGCCGTTGCAACACCACACTCCACCTGACGGGGTGATGCCACCGAATCCGGAACTCTCGCAGGCTGCCTCGCAGTCGCCACCATGAAAACACAATGCATGGGGGCCTCGCCACATCTGCCGTTGGACTCCACCCCTCTCGTCGCCTTGAGGAAACTCCGCATGCGGGGGCCTCGCCACGCCCGCCTCACACTCCACATCCCGGATCCGTTTCTTAAGTCACTGTCAGGGTGGTGAGCAAAGTTGCTCCGCCTCCCCGGATCTCCATCGTACCAGAAAGCCGTCGCTGCAATCCGACGTCACATCCTTGCTTCACCCCCGCACATAGCCTCCCCTGCCATGGCAGCAAACCGAAGAAGTCGCTTGCACCATCCTCCAACGATGTGCTGCCCCGGATAGCCCAGCCAAGCTGAAACAATCTGTCGCAACCCGCTGCAAACCAAGTCATCCCACGATGCCGATGCCACAAGCGTCGTCCAAAGACGAAGTCCCATGCTGCACTGGCCATTGCCAAGCAACGCCAGCCGGCGCGGTCCACTACAAGCAGCTCAACCGGCAACCATGTGACGACCTCCAACCGCCGACATGACTACGAACGCCACCACGTGGGCTCAACAACACCCATCCAGCTTGCCACGCAGCGAGATTGCCTCCACCGGCAGCAGCCGCCCATGACCAATGAACCAGAGATGCCAAGAGTTGAGATGGGTCTCTAGAGATGATGCCTCCAAGGAGGGTACGGCGCCAACGGTGTCGCCATCACCCGTCCAGGATCTAGACAAGGTTTTCACCCAGAAAACCTGTTCAACAGGGTTGAAGCTCCAAAATGATGCTCCCAACAGGAAAAACGACGCCCTAAAGCACCGTCGTCATCTCCACTAGCAATAGAGCTGGTAAGGGCTTACGCCGGAGTATCTTCATCCCACGCTGCACGCTCAATCTCAACACTCTCGGACCGTGGCCAAGGCAGCCCGACATTGGTGGCGGCACCAACGTTCCTCCACTCGCCCAGCCGCATCTGCTACGGCGGAGCGCCCCCAACCCGCGGGCAACTCCCCTGCGCTCGCTGCCAGACGCCCCAGCGGCCGCTGCCAGCGCGTCTGGTCATTGGCCAATGCCCGCACGCCTGGCCACCGGCGCTACTGCTGGCTGTTGCGCCACCCATCGCACTCCGACCACGCGCCCACTGGCCGTCCCTGCGCGCCCAACCGTTGGATGCCGCACCGCCCACACCGGCGGCCCCGTGCGCCCAGTTGCCGGCAGCCGCACCATCCGCGTCGGCTCCCGCGCGCCACGGCCGTCAACCGCAGCTGGTGTAACGTCGAGATGGCGGACTAGATGGGGGTGAATAGTCCTTTCTAAAACTTAAAGCATTGGCTAACCGAAACAAATACGGAATTAAAACTATCGGTCTAGCCAAGACTTCACCCCTGTATCTATGTTCAATATCACCTTATAAAAGATCCTAAACAAGCAACTAAGGTGTCGGGCTAGCACGAGCTCACCTAAATAATTCTAGGAGCAAGGTCACACAAACCTATGCCACTAGTACTTCACACACCGGGGAGCTCCTACACAACTAGTAAGCAAAAGCACAAGGCTCCTAAGCTCACTAGCAATTCTCAATGGACAAGACTACACAAGTCTACTCCAAATGCTCAATTTACTTAGCTACACAAACTAAGCAAAGAGACTAATTAAGTTACACAAGCTAATTAGTCACAATATCACTACTTCAAGCTACACAAGCAAGAAGACAACTAGCAAGCTACACAAGCCAACCAATTATAAGAGCAATGACACAAGCACAAGATATATAAAGATGTAAATATAATGCTTGTGATCAAGAAGTGCAAACCACCTAGAAGAGTAGACAATGTTGACACGGTGATTTTTATCCCGAGGTTCACTTGTTTGCCACCAAGCTAATCCTCGTTGTGTCGACCAACACCTCGATGGTTCTTGGGCAAGCTCTCAAGCCGTTGGCCACTCCGGGCACTCCAAGACACCACTCGCAAGTGCGGTAACTCAATGACACACTCCACTAGAGTTGCTCTTCGCGATCCTCGCGGGGTGAGCACAATCCCCCTTACAAATCCTTCTCCGGAGCACCGCACAATCTCCTTGTGTGCTTCAACGGAGCCTCAATCCACCAAGCCGTCTAGGAGGTGGCAACCTCCAAAAGTAACAAGCAAACCGACTTGCAACATGAACACCTAGTGCCACTCGATGCAATCTTTCAAAGCAATGCACTAGACTCGCACTCACTCGCAATAGATTCGCAATCTACCATGAACAAGTGAGTTAGTGGACTCCCAAGGCAAGCACTACCATGGGAAACACATTCCCAAGGTGCTCAACCCCTCCCAAGGCCCGGGCACCCTTCTATTTATAGAGGACAGGGGAAAACTAGCCGTTACACACTTTTCCAGAGCTCTAACGGCTACCTCGGACTGTTTGAGGTCCATTCTCGGACTGTCCGCCATTCAAAAAACTAGCCGTTGAGATCCAAACGGTCAAAAACTCGTCATCCGCGGACTGTCCGACCTCGTCCGCGGACTGTCCAACCCCCTGGATCATCGAGAAACGTCTCTGTGTAAAACCGGGTGAATTTACGGACTATCCGACCCATACCCGCGGACTGTCCGACCTATTTCCGCGGACTGTCCGCCAATCAGATCGCGGACGGTCCGCCACTCTATTTTCAACACAACCAGTACTCGGTAAAACGCCCATAACTTTTAGCTCCGATGTCCAAATTAGGTGATCTTGGACTCTATGGAAAGCTCATTCAGAGGGCTATCTAGCCCACCTGAAATCTTGACCCAAAACACGTTGGATCAAATAAGAATTGCAAACCAAGATCACACTAAGTCATAACCATCATCCAAACTTTAACCCCTTTGCAAATGTGCCAACTACATAAGTGTACCACCTTATGTGTGAGTGAATTAGCATTTTCACAAACATTTCTCAAAGGGTTTTTCACTCTCTTTACCACGCCACTCGATCTTAGCAACATCACAATGTTAGATTGCTCAAGAGATCGACAGAGTGGATCCTCTCATAGTGCACAATCCACGGACTGTCCGATCCAAGCCACGGACAGTCCGAGGGACAATCGGATACGTCCGAACGGAATTTCCCATGAAATCTATTTTCTTTTTCAACTCACAATCCATGGACTGTCCGAGCCCTGACCACAGACAGTTCGACCCTTCTGTCAGAATAGAGTTCCTCAGGATTTTCAACAAACACCCTTCACGATGTTCGTCGCCACTCATCTAAATGCACAAAATGCAAGTCAATGATCAAAGTGGCACTAGATGACTGATATGCAAACAAGTTTGCCCCTCTTGATAGTACGGCCATCTATCCTAAACCCGGTCATAAACTTCTCTACTCACCTATGACCGGTTAAATAAAATGCCTATTGGTTATACCTTTGCCTTGCGCATTCCATTCCATCTTCTCCAATGTTGATGCAACACATGCACCAACATCATCACAAATAATATGATCCACTTCATATCATCATGCGATGTATTGGTTCATCGATCTTGACTTCACTTGCTCTTCACCGTTGCATCGGTCCAACGGTGCCAAGTCATTACTCAAGCATCTCGCCACGCGGTCTAGCGCTTAGCCTCTGACTTGCCCTTCACACTTGCAACCGGTCCATCAAACCAAGTCTTGTCTTGATCTTCTCCTCTCAGTCACATGACTCCATGTCATGTCTCTTATGCAATGAGCTCCTTCATCACATAATTACCTGTGGACTAATTACCTATGTATTTCACTTAAACACATATTAGTCCACCTAAGTTGTCACTCAATTACCAAAACCAAACAAGGACCTTCAGCTGGGCCCGTGCGCCGCGGCCACCACTCGTCGTCGGCCCACGCCGGCATCCGCGTGCCCGGCCGCCGGCAACCGCGACGCTCGCGCCAGCCGTCCCCTCACGCGTCGACCGTAGCTGGGCCCGCGCACCCCGCCACTGCTCGCCGCCGGCCCGCGCGCGGAGGTCGCCGTCCCATCCGCGCCTGCTAGATCCACGCGCATGCGGCCTGTATCGCTGAAGAGCTCCCGGCCGCCACCTTCCCAGTGGCCAACTGGTCTTCCGGTGGCATCATCCGGCAGCGGTGAGGTGGGAGGAGGGGAGGAGGGAGGCGGCGGCGACGCGTGGGGCGACGCAGGGGCCTTTTTTCTAACCTTGAGGTCGTGCCTTGATCTGTTGTTCCTTCCTGCCTTTTATGACCTCGTCCCGCGGCGACGTGCGTGGCGAAGCAAGGAGACGACCACTGGTGCGGATGGATCCGGTGCTTTGGGCGCTGGATATGTGACGCCACATCTGGGGCCAAGTGCGGCGGTGGCCACCGGTAGTTTCACCTGAAGCTTTCCCGGCCGGTCATCGTCCATGTTTCCTTGGTACACCAAGCTGGCGATGACTCTGCAGCTGCAGGCAAAACTTCATGGAAGGTCTTTGGGCGAAAGCTTAATTCGATCTTGTATCGATTGGCGACTGTGGTGGCGATGGATCGCTCTCCTTCTTGAAGGCATCGTTGGAAGGACCTTATCGTCTTCTTCTCCAGGTGAAAACCATTGAACCACCATTGGTTCTAGCGGCGGCGACATTTTGATGCCGCTTCCCCCTTGGTGGCGTTGCTTTGGAGGGGTTGAGCCATGTGGTGTCATTAGCGAGATCGTCTATCTTTTGTGGTGGTGTATGATGTTTGTTTAGGCTTGGCGTCGCGGTTAGGATCGACTCAGTGCGGTTTCTACGTGACAGAGACATCAAGCAATGTTTAATCGTGTCTTGTGCGATGATTGTGTCATCAACTATTTCTAAGTAGACATGAGATGCGAATGATTGCTACTCCCCTTGGACAACTCAAGTTTGAATTGAAGACATGGGAAAAGATCGAAGCTTAGTCTTTGTTTTCTTTTATTGATGTTTTGAGTTCACTTGTGTTGAGGGCTGGACTCTAAGTACTCATGTAATTTTTGGCTATATATATCCAATTGTGGATATAGAGGCCGGATTAATATATTTTATCTAAAAAATGACCTCGTCCGAGTCATGTTTGTGTGATTCCAGAATTCAAATCCTACTCCAACTCGCCCCAGGGAATTAAAGCCTTCAGGGCATAAATATGAACATCCATCCAACCAGCCAACTTATTTGATGAATTTTGACCAAATCAAACGTAGACTCTTGGAAAAGTTTCACTAAAACCTGTAGCTGGTATACAGGTCTATATTTCATATACAGGAGGTTGGCTCAACCGATCAGTGGTTTAAGAGATGTTGCTTTCTGAATTTTAATCAAAACTGTAAGATCCAACTGAATCTTCAGTGTTCAAGTATGCCTGAACCTGGCCCCTTTCCTTGATTAATTTCTCCCGAAAAAACACAACAACTCACCAAAGACCCTTATTACACTTTGAATATGGCACATAGAGCTATAGCTTTTATATAAGTTGTAAACTCTAAGGATACACTA
Source organism: Echinochloa phyllopogon (assembly GCA_033239725.1). NCBI lineage: Eukaryota > Viridiplantae > Streptophyta > Magnoliopsida > Poales > Poaceae > Echinochloa > Echinochloa phyllopogon. The sequence goes on along the minus strand of BTCW01000010.1, from coordinate 40,705,022 downwards.
TGAATATGGCACATAGGACTACACTTTGAATATGGCACATGGGGTTTGAAGGATAACATCACTGAGCTTGTAACAATTTCAGAGTTCCAGTTCAACTCCCATTGCATGACAATCCTCATCAAGAGCTCCTACTATAAGTTGTAGTTAAACCATAGGGCTACAAGTTGTATCAAGAGCTTTTGTTCAAAGGATCAGTGAGCTGGGAGATCGAAGGTACTGATTTACTAAATTATGATCCAAACCCTAAGTCCCAACTGAACCTTCATTTTTCTTTTTCCAAATTTTAATTCGAAAAAACCTCATCTCTTGACAGCTCAGGTGGCCTAGTTCATAGATTTGATAAAAAGGCTGCAGTTAAGTTGAAGTTTTTAAAAAAGATGAGCTTACAACAAGTACCTTTCTGGTTCATAGATTTGCTACAAAAGCTTTAATAATCTGAAACATTATATGAACCTTTCCGGTTCTATAAACAGAGCAGGATAATAACTTGTTGTGATATTTGAAACTTCAGCTGAAAGCTAGTAGGGTGAAACTTAATTTATGGAACAAACCTTGCATCACGCAGGAGCTTTTGAGGCTTTGCTGAATTATACAGTGTGCTATGATAATACTGAAAATTGCTGAAGATGTATCATATCTGAAGGAAAATCATGCATGCGCTCAAGTAAATTCTACTGTCGTCAGTATTTGATGTTCATTTTCCATGGTCCAACTTGAATCTCTGTCATTCATTATCTTTGGGATAAGGAAAGAAAAAGAACAAGATAGAAAGATGAAGCCACTCGGAAAAATCCAACACGTGGGTTGGTCCTGTTTGGGCTGGAACATTCCTTTTCCCAGCAACAGTTCAGTTATTCAATGGCAGACCTCCCGAGCAAGGTTTGCTCCTTTCCAGGAAAGTATCTGGGTCTTCCTCTCCACTATCGCAAATTAAGATGATTAGATGTAATGCCCCTTATTGAGAAGATAGGGGCCAGGCTACCAGGATGGAAGAGGCGCCTACTGTCTTCAGCAGGGAGAGAAACTTTAGTCAAATCAGTCCTATCCTCGCAGCCGATATATCATCTCACAGTATTTCCAATGCATAAGTGGCTAGTTAAGCAAATTGATAGACTACGGCGGAGCTTCTTGTGAAAAGGCGAGGAACCAGAGAGAGTCAATGGTGGTCACTGTTTAGTAAAATGGCCAACGGTTTGTACACCCAAAGACCTTGGCGGGCTTCGGATTCTTGACTTAGAAAGACTTGCACGGGCACTACGTCTTCGATGGTGTTGGTACCGGTGGAAGCATGAGGATAGCCCCTGGGCGGGGATGGACATCCCTTGTGATAAAGCGGACAAAGAACTCTTCCATGCCTCGACAATAGTAAGGGTGGGCAAAGGGGACAAAACCATTTTCTGGCACGATAGTTGGCTCAATGGACATGCTCCAAAAAATTTAGCACCACACGTTTTCAGTAAATCACGATGGAAGAATTTTACGGTACATAAAGATCTAAACGACCACTTTTGGATTCGTCAGCTCAACACCTTAACCACCACAGTAGAGATTATGGAATACACGAAGTTGTGGGAACTAATCCACCTCCTGCATCGAGATATAGATGCGGCGGATGAGATCAAATGGCGATGGACGCACGATGGGGAGTATACGACGAAAAGTGCATACCGCATCCAGTTTGCAGGTCATATATCCAAACCCAGCTTTGCACCGATCTGGAGAGCCCGAACAGAACCCAAATGTCGTTTCTTCGCATGGATCCTCTTGCATAGAAAAATTCTAACGGATAATAACCTTGAGAAGAGAGGATGGCCACATGGCTCTCTTTGCAGGCTTTGCAATCTTGAGCAAGAGACGCCTAATCACCTTTGCAAATGCTGCCCCTTCACCACTGCGGTATGGGAAAAACTTATGAGCTGGCTTGATCTGCAACATGTCCCAGGGCCAACCTCGGCATCGTCGATCAATGCATGGTGGAAGAAAGCCAGGAGAAAAATTACGAAAGGAAACAGAAGAGACTTTGACGGTCTTATGATATACTTGTGGTGGAACATTTGGAAAGAGAGAAATCGACGGACTTTCAACCAAGTCGTTAAGACAGTAGACGAGGTGGCTTTCCTAATAAAGGAAGATCTTCAGCAATACAGAAGAGCTACGACCCCGACTGATCGCCTGGCTGGACATGCCTAGTTGTTTTTTTCCTCTCTTAGTTTTTTCATTGTCTTGGGAGTCTCTCTCCTTTTTCCTGCAGTTGTGCTGCCTTTGTTTTCCTTTTGCTGTTGTCCTTAGTTGTTTCCTGGTGCTTTGCCTCCCTTCCCTGCGTGGTCAGGATGGTGAGGGCGGTGCTGGTGGTGGTTGTTGTGTTTTTGGTTCCTTTTCTTTCTTCTAATAAAAATTACGGCAAATCTCTTGCCGTTCCGCTCAAAAAAAATATTGGCAACAACACCCTATATATCCTACAAGCTCTGGAACCACAAGTGAATTATGGATAGTAACAAAATTGGATAGTATATGACCAACAAGGCTTGAATTCCTGTCTACACTCTTGTCTGCTCACAGCCAACACAGGAAACAGCAACAAATGCGTTATGCATAACCTTCACGACCTGCACAAAAGTCAAAAGAAGGGCAGTTTTATGAGTGATTTGTTGTACTTGCTGCTGGAAAATAGTGCAGATATGTAGCTAGGCGTTCAGTGCAAGAGAAATACTACAGGCTCACCGTGAAAAGGGTTTTACTTCATGCAGTGCCTTCATTCTCGCCAGTCAGGTTAGGAGATGGCGCTGATGGCTGTTGACCTCCTTGCGCAGGAAACACATCCTAGTTGTCCTCGCTGAAGTTGCTATCAGAATCTTCAGTTCATGATCGACACCTTGGTCTTCAGAGAAGTAACACACAGACACAGTACTAGTCAGTCAAGCTTAATACGATAATATTATTATTGCATAATGTCAGTAAACTACTAAGAAAATTGATAATTATGCTATGAAATTCTGGAAGAGTAAATACTGTCAGACTAATTGAATGTTCTCTAAAACAGGTCTTAATTCATACATTCACCTCAAAAATGCTTTCGCAGGATATGCATGGTTTCAACTGGAGTTTCAAGTATTACAAGAAGTTATCATCCTATCAAGTATTACAAGAAGTTATCATCCTATCAAGTATTACAAGAAGTTATCATCCTATCAAGTTGTTCTGTTAAACTGGAGTTTCAAGTATTACAAGAAGTTATCATCCTATCAAGTTGTTCATGCACAAACAGGATATGCATGGTTTCAACTGGAATTTTATTCACCAGCTTATATATTAGTTGCAACATCTGTCACCAACCTACATGTTTTACCCCCTTCTTTTTAGTAATTAGCATTCATCTTTCATCAGTGCAAAACACAGTCCCCTTCAATTTTCCCATGCTCCAAACTGAAGATGAACACTATACAGTAGTCTATGCATGCAATTGCGGAAAGATCCAAATTAGGCAATATCTGGGTGGTAATTAATAACAATGGAATCATAGGTGATCACATATCTACTCTACATTATCTAAAAAAATACATTATCACTGTAGAAGTACAGAATTAAGATGCAATCACGAATTCCAGTCAGATATACTCTGTATGTATTGTTCAGAAGATTCAGAACGGCATCAAGACTTCAGTCAGCTCATGAAAAATTGCAAATAGAGCGAGGACAGGCAGGACGGAAGAAAAAATACATGCAATGGAGGAGTAATATAGTACCCGTACCATTTTTAAGGGAGGCACCCAAGCGAGGACGTAGCGCCAGTTGATCGGCGGCCCGCCGGCCACCTCGACGACGTCTCCTGCGGCCTCGGTGCCGTACTGCACGACCGCGCTGTCATACACGTTGACGGAGAAGAGGTACTCGCCGAGGAAGAAGTAGACGACGGCGTGCTTGTGGGGGTGCAGGAACGCGAGCGCGGGGAGCTCCCTGGGCATCCCCGACTGCACGTAGCTGCCGTGGTCCCAGATCTCCGCTAGGGTTGTCATGCACTGGTGGTGCTCCCAGTCCCACCGAGCTCTGCCCGTGGAAGGATCGAACATTGATTCCAGCGTCCAGACAACCACCCGCGTCGTTCCCTGGTTCTCGTTGCGCCTGTGGACGAGGTCGACGAACCGCAGCTTGCCGCCGCTCACCCGCACGACGCGGCAGTTGTCGATCCGCTCCAGCGCCTCGTGCCTGTCCTCGAGAGCGACGAACATGTCCCCGGCGAGATCGGGGAGCTCGACGAAACTGAGATGCGGGTTGGGGTCGAGGGGGTTGCAGACGAGGAGCCCCCGCGTGAGGTCGACCCACCAGAGCTTCTTGTCGTGGACGATCACGTCGTGAGGGATCCACTCCGCGTTGGCCCCGGGGGCGACGTCGGGGCAGGGGAGCTCGGCCTCGTTCCACGAGTCCTCGTCGGAGCGGTACCAGACGAGGTTGGCGGCGCGCCGGGCGTGGTCCTCGACGACCTGGAGCTCGGCGACCACGAACCCGGAGCGGGCGGAGAGGGGGAGGAGGCCGACGCTCTTGACGCCGGAGAAGGCGGACAGCTCGGCGGCGCGGTCGGGGACGCGCACGGTGGTGAGGCTCATCTCGCTGCGGCCGGTGCCGTCCTCCGGGTACAAGTCCCACACCACGACGAGGCTGCTGCCTACCGGGTTGTGGTCCAGGTTGAAGCCCCCGCGGGGGCTCGGCGACACGTGGAGGAGGAGGCCGGCGTCGTTGGCGGCGATGATGTAGGGGTCCCCGGTATCGCCGTAGTTGGTGTAGTAGCCCTCGAATCTCGAGGGAATGGTGAGGCTGGAGAGGCGCGGCCGCTTGGTGAGCGGGAGGAACGAGGGCTCGCCGGCGACGTGCTGCGCGACGCGGCTCAGGATGATCCACGACGGCCGCGGCGGGCCCGGCAGCTCTGCGGACGACGTAGGCGACGCCATTGAGAGGGAGCGAGAGAGGGAGGGAGAGATTTGGTTTGGATTTTGGGAGGGGTGCCAGTTGGCTGCGGCGGTGCTGGGTATTTGAAGGGGTCGGCGTGCGACGCAAGATTGGTGTCGGCGTGTCGCTCCACGCTTCTCAAACAGTGAATAATGGGGGAAAGTTGTGAAAAACGAGTTTTGTGATGAGTAAAAAAACAAAGGGGTTATTAAACAGTGTAGGAGAGCACGCGGAGGTCAGGTTGGGGAATAATTTACAGAGCTACAGTTGAGGTTATTTTTTGATGTAATAACACAAGTTGAAGTTGGAAGCACTGCAACAAAATCTCAGTTGTAGCTTTGTAAATTATCATGCTGGCTTCCTCAATGCCTATGTAACTCTAATGAACTGTTGAATGGTGAAGCTAGTCAGGTCAGGTGAAATGTAACTTATGGAACAAAAGTTGCATCACAATGGAGCTTTTTGCAAGTTGCTTAATTGCACACATGGTGCTACGATAATACTGAGAAACGCTGAAGATCTAGCATATCGAGGAAATTCATGTATGTGTAATGGGTTCAACTGAATTCTGATGTCATTTGTATTTGATTTTCATTTTTTTAGATATTGAAAATAATCCGGCCTCTACATCTACATGTGGATATATACGGCCAAAAGTTACAAGAGTTCTTAGACTCAACACCTCAACATCGAGGAATAAAAAAGATAAGAAAAAAGCTAAAGGACTAATAAAAAGCTAGAAAGACTAAGTTTCACAACTTCTTTTAAGTCATTGCTTTAAGCTTGCTTTGCCTTTTCCAACGGCCCATCTTCACATTGCTAGTCTACTTAAAAACTTTGATGTTGGAATGTGCTGCTTGATAGTCTCTCTCACATAGCTTCCGCACTTAGGCGATCGTGCCCACAACTTCAAAAAACCTGCTGCCAAACTAGTACCGTCAATCCAAGAATTCCAATGTGACGCCCCCAAGAGGAAAACGACATCAACTGCCGCCACCGCCCGAACCAGCGAGCCAGTTCTTCGGTTTTCACCGGATATATCTCTGGATTGTGGGGTTCATACGACGACACCTTCATCAAGGAAAACGATGCAACAGCATCGCCGTCATCGGCAGATCAAAGATCAAGCAGAGTTTTCACCCGAGTACCTGCACACGCGGTTACAAGGGAGCAGGTAGAAACATGAAACACAGCCACCACCCCTGCAACACCGACCACCTACGGCGGTGAGGCGAAGAACAAAGGGAAAGGGACGGTGGGCGCTCAGAGCTCCATCAGGGGAAGGCCACCCGGCTAGCATGCATCAACGGGCGCGGGCTGGGACGACCCACGACGGCGGGCTCGACGCGGCCGCGGGACGGGGCAACCCCCGGCGATGCGCGGTGGCGCCCTCAGCGTTGGCTCTCGCGGCGGATCCCGTGAGAGTGGCCGGCGGCGGCGGATCGATCAGGCCCGACGCGGGGTGGCCGGCGACGGCCGTGAATCCACCGGATCCAGCGCGGGACGCGACCGCCTACGGCGGCAACACATCCGAGCCGGCGGAGGGCAGATCCGTGGCGGTGGTGGCCGGATCCACGCCGGCGACGGTGGCCCATGCCGGAGGCGGACGGATCCGGCGACGAGGTAGGCGAGCCAGCGGCGGCGATGGCATGACGAACAAGGGTGACCTGGGTGGAGAGAGTTGACGGAGGAAGACGGGGTGGGAAAGAGGGGAGGAGGGGAGGGAGAGGGGGGATGCCGCCGCCGCAGCGGCGGCGGCTGGCGTCTAGGGTTTGGGGTCTCGTATTTGATTTTCATTTGCAGTGGCAGGGTCCAACTTAGATATCTGTAATTCGTTGTCATTGGAAATGAAAAAAAAAGAAATGAAAAGAAAGAAAGACGAGGCTACACAGCAAAATCCAATCAGTGGATTGGCCATTTTTTGTGCTGGGCTTGAAAATGCCATTGCCCAGCAACAATTCAGTTATTCAGTCATATGGTGGGCAACAGCAAGATACCATATCCTACACGCTCTGAAACCACAAGAAAATCCAATAGCTGAAACCCCATTACAACATTGCATATACAATACATCCTCACAGAAGGAGAAAGAATGGATAGAGCTAGCAGAAATGGATAGTCTGTGGTGACCAGAAAAGACTTGAATCCCTGTCTACATTCTTGTCTGCTCAGAGCCAACAAAGGCGTTAGCATTAATCTTCACAACGACCTGCACAAAGGATAGGCAGTTTTATGGATGATTTCTTGCACTTGCTACTGGAAACTAGAGCAGATATATAGCTAGGCGTTAAATGCAACAGAAGTAGTACAAGCTAACCGTGAAAAGGGTTTTACTTCATGTAGTGCCTTCATCCTCGCTTTTCAGGTCAGGAGATGGCGCCAGTTGTAACAACACTAAAAATACCCTTAGGATTTGTTGAAAGCAAAAATGTGAATTTAAAAATTTTTGGTGAATTGTTGTGCATGCAAACCAATATTTAAAATTAATTCTAATTGCTCCCTAAATTCTTAAGCAATTTCAATTTGAAATTTAAAATTGATTTGAAGTGCTAAGGATAAAATAGTGTGATTTGGAGTTATTTGGATTTAATTGGATTTTTGGTTGGTTTGAATTCAAATTCTAGATTTGAATTCAAACTCTAACTATTTAAACTAATTTTCAAACCTTTCTAACTGTCGTGGGCCAAAACCCGAAGCCAAGTCCATCAAACACCCTCGAATTCCTTTCCCCCGAGCCAGCCAACCAAGCGGCCCAGCCGGCCATTCGGCCAAGCTGCGGCCCAAACTTCCACCGCGTCCCCGCCGCGTCTCTCCCTCTCTCTCCCACTGACAGGCGGGTCCCGCCTGTCAGCTTTCTCTCCCTCCTCTCGTCATCTTCCCCCGCGCGCCGCTCCTCCCGCGCGCGCCCGTGAGCCCCAACCACCCGAGCCTTTCCCATCAACCCCGTGCGGCCCGTCCGATACGCGCCGCGTGTCCGCGAGCGCCTGGCCGTTCCATCTCGTTGTCCGTGCCGCAAACCCTAGCGCCATCGCCTATAAAACCCGCCGCCGGCCTTCTTCCTCCCCAGGCCGCGCCGCCCCTTTGGGGTTCGATCCAATCCAATCCACGAGGGGTGAGAGGTGCGAGAAGAGGTGGGGAAGGGATTGAGCGGGAGCAGGAGCAAGGAGGGGAAGCCGGTTGTCTTCCCCGCGCCGCCGCCGAAGACCGGAGCGCCGCCGCGCGTGGACTGCCGACTCCAGGCCGAACCAGGGAGCGAGAAGAGGAGCACGAGCACCGCCGGCGTACCGCGAGTCTACCCCGAGCTGCAGCGTACGTCTACGTGACCCGAGGTGAGCGCCGTCGTGCCTTTCCCCTTCTTCTCCGCTGTCTCCGGCCGAGCGCCGCCGCCGCCGTTGCTAGACCCCTGGGACCCGGTCTTCGAGTCGTGGCCGCGTCTCTTGTGCAGGAACCCATCGCCGCTGAACCTTGCGCAGCCGCCGTTGCCTTTTGCTCTTAGCCGAGGCCGCCGCGGCCGAGCTCCGCTCGCCGCGCGCGAACGCCGAGGCCGTGTCGCGGCCGTGGGTGACCACGTGCCCGCGCACGCGCACCTAGCCGCGTCCCAGCAGTTGCTGAGGACTGCGCGCGCGAACCACCCGTAGCCGAGCCGTCCGAGCCGAGTCTTTGCCCGCGCATCGCCGGCCGCCATCGCGCCATGGTCGCGTCGCCGCCGTTCGCGTCGGGAGCCCAAGCCAAAGCCAAGCCGAGCCCTTTTTCACTCCGTTCGTGTTCGCCGAACCCTAGCCGAGCTAATCCGACCGATCTTGACCCAAGCCAAGCCCTTTTCTGGCCGTTTCGCCGTCGACCGTCGCCGCCGGCGTGCTCCAGTGCGCGCCGCGCACGCGTCGCGTCGCGCCGCGGCGTGGCCACACGCTGGACCACACCAAGTCGCCACACAGCCACGCACAAACGATCCTGAGTCGGTCACACCTGATCCCATACACCCAGCTCACGTGAACCGCACTCTCGGTTCACGGTGGACCTAATCCACCAGAGCGAATCCAGCAGCGCCCCTTCGTGGGCCTAAAGTTCGTGATTAAGTCTGGTTTGCACCCCAAAACTATCTTGGCCCATTCACCTTTCGGCCGAATTCCAGCCCGGCCATCGTTTAATCTTTATCTTTTTCTTTTAACCGCGCTGACGTATGGGACCCACTTGTCATACATTGTGTGTCACTGACACATGGGGCCCACTGACCAGAGTTGACCCCGTTGACCGCTGACCGTTGACCGTTGACCAGTCAACGCTGACGCCAGCAGGGCCCACTGCTGACGTCATCCTAGGCGGACCCCACTGCTGACGTCAGCATGACGTCATGCTGACGTCAGCAGGCTAATTTCTATCTGTTTTCTTTTTTGGAAATTATTTAATATTTTCAGAAAATGATTTAAACTTGTAAAATTAATAATAAATCAACCGTAGCTCAGAAAAATATGAAACCAGTTTCTATATTTTTCTAAAAACATGATCTACGCATTAGTGTAGAGTTTGGCATTATTTGAGTCTTCTCTCTTCGCTGATTTGGAGTTCCTTGCTAGTAGTCGCGCCTTATTTTATTTTTACGCAACCCTAGGAGCTCCAGAGAGTCAGGAGGAGCCGGACCTCTACGACAACTGCTTTGACGAGGACGAAGACCTTTGCCCAGGTTCACGCCTGACCATTCTCTGAAATACCTATTAGACATGCAAACTAGTATACTAGCGCTTTACTTTACTCGCATGATAAACCTGCATTGTCTTTGTTATTATCCTTTTACCTTACTACCTACTACTCACTTTATGATTATGCTATGCTATGCATGTGTTGGGATGGTTGTGATTTGATCCTCTTGACGTGAGTTGTGGGTGGTATGGGAGGAGTAGAGCAGCTAGGCGGTGTAAGCGAGTGATAACAACTCGATCGTTTGATCGAGGTGCTGGGGGACTGCACTCGGGCAGTCCCTATGGGGTACCTGTTGCGGGTACATGGTTCTTGGGGATTGGTACTCGGGGAGTACCTGAGGAGTTTGGGCGGCTATACCTGTTATGGGTGCCGATTGCGGACCGTTGCGGCGGATCGCTTATGACGCAGATACTTGCTTTACCGACAATTAAGGATCGAGTCGTGTTCCAACTTTGGACGTGGGAATACCATGCTCACCATCTACCCAGTATGGGGAGGGTTCCAGCAAGCCTACTCTAGTGCGGCGCCGAGACTGTAGGAGAATCGAGCTTGATATGTGTAGGGGGGATTCGTTGCGGCGTAATCTCCCTGATTTACCACGGCCCCCGACTGGCCCCGGTGGGAAGGTTTCACAACCCTAGGGCAGATGCTAGATCGGATGTTTTCCGAGCCCAGGGAGACAGGATTGGCGTCGTTACTGTTTAGGGTCTTTGCTGTGGGCTATGTCTCAGGTTGGTTGCGGACTAGCCTTGCAGCCCGGATGGATTCCTGGAGTGTCACCTCTGCAGAGTGTAAACTATACGTATAGCCGTGTCCACGGTTACGGACGACCCATTTCTGATAAGTTCCGACTAGCATGGGAATCTTCTTTTCTTACCTCATCCTTGATTTGGGTTATGAGAGATTGGTCCAGCGTTGCTGTTGAGAAAAGGTGGGAAGGGAGCTCACCGAGTCGACTAGTGAGTGAAAGGTGTTGGTGGATGATGTTTTGCGGGAACCTGCTGTGGCAGGACGAGCCCGATGGTTATGTGAGGCTGATGGTTGGATTTGGGGAGTGGATGTGATTGTGAGGAAGGAGTTGGTGATGAGATGAATTTGGGTTAATGCTGCTGCTTGCATAAGAAAACCCTGACTCAAACCTTGATTATTTCCATACCCTAGAATAGGCCACTTTAAAGCTTGCTTCATATTATGGTTGGTGACGTGGACCTGTCCCATTTCCTTGGGGACAGACTTTGGGTTCTCAGGTGAAGACCCCGACCACGAGTTCAATCAGGACGGGTGGTACAATTGAAGGGTGTGCGCTACGCTCAAAGATGCATGTGGAGGAGTGGACCCTGACGTTCTAGCTACCGCTGCGCAGATGTTTCTTATTGTCGATTTAGCCCAGAGGGCTTGTACCAGACGCTATGTTTTATATATGTCATGTAATGGATCTTTTATCGTTGTATGGATGTGATATTCGACTGAGATGAGTTCTGTATGAGATAGCTGCTATTCCTGGGACTATCTCGAGGGTACAGGGAGTCGGATTCTCGTCATTGGGAATCCGGTTCGTCACACCAATGGTCATTGATGTCCTTCAGCAGGAGCCACATCCTAGATGTGAGGCTCTGTAGCTATGATGGTCGACCTCCGCCTCTTCAGAGAAGTAAAACACCATACTAGTCAGTCAAGAGTTACTGAATATGATAACATATACTGAGAAAATTGCTACTGAATACTTATTGCATAATGCCAGACGCTTCAGAGAAGGAATACACCAGTCAGTCAAGAATCACTGAATATGGTAATACATGCTAAGAAAATCGCTACTGAATTTATTGCATAGTGTTTCTGAATTTCCCATTACTGTGCTAAGAAAACACAGTGATGGGAATGTTCTCTAAAACAAGGTTGTAGTTGGTACATTCCCTAGCAAAACACTTTAGCATAGTTCTCTTCTCTGTATACCTGCAATGGTATTTAGCTCCTACATTTCGGCTCGGTCAAGCTTAAGTTTCAAGTGCTGCTGCAATAAGTTATCATCCTAGCAACAGCAAAATCGTTCAAGCACAAAATATGCATGGTTCAAGTGGAATTTTATTCACCTGTTTATACATTGATTGCAACATATGTCACTGATTTGCATGTTTTACTGCAGTTTAATTATCTTTCAACTTTTATCAGCAGAAAACAAGTCTCCCTTAACTTCCCCTGCTCCCAAGTCCCAACTGGAGATGAACAAACAACAGTTGATATGCAGTCCATGTAATTGCCGAAGGATTGAAACTAGGCAATATCTGAATGGTAATAAAAAAAGGGAAACATATCCATATGTCACCTAGTACCATAGATGCAAGTCTACTGTCTACAACCATGTTTTGGTCCAACAATCAGATATATTCTGCATTTGCTACCTCGTCGATGCATATGAATGAATCAATCAGAGTGGCATCAGTTCAGATCAGAATGCCAATTGCCAAGCAGAAACTAAACTCTAGCAAGTAACGTACCATTCTGAGGGGAGTCGCGCACCCAAGCGAGGACGTCGTGCTGGTTGATCGGCAACGGCAAGGCGACCGGCCCGGCCCGGCCCCGGCATCTCGGCGAACTCCTCGACCGCGCTTGCACTCACGTCGACGGAGAAGACGTACTGCTCCAGGAAGAAGTAGACGACGGCGGGCTTGCTGGGGTGCACGAGAGCGCGAGCACGGGTACCTCCCTGGGCATCTCGGTCCGCGTGTAGTGCTGCCGTGCTCTCAGATCTCCTCCAGGCTCGTCGGCGATCCCAATTCGCGGCGGCGAGTCGTCCAGCGGAAGATGAAAGTGATGAAGGGGACGATGGTGGGATCCGAGCGCTCGGTGGCGGCCTGGAGCTCTCCGACCACGAACGCGCCTTGGCGGAGGCGGAGGTGCCCAACGTTCCTGGTGCCGGAGAAGAGGGACAGCTCGGGGGGATACGCGCGGCGTAGGCTCTGAAGGTGTTGCGCTTGCGCCCGGCGGCGGCGGCGGCGGCGTCGACGTGCGGCTCCAAGTCGCTCGCCACGAAGAAGAAGACGCCCTCGCTCTTGGGGTCCACTCCAGGTTGAAGCCGGAGGGGCTTCCCGACGCGTGGAGGAGGAGCTGGTCCTTGTGGACGGTGACGACGCGGGGGTGCTCGTCGACGCCCCGCGGCCGCCGTGGGTGGGGTCGCGGTGGAGCCTCGTGAGCGCGGTGGTCCTGGAGACGCTCGGGGGCTCGTCGTCGAGCGGCAGCGCGAGGGCGAGCTCTCCTCGGGGTTCGTCGACGGCGCCGGCGCGGCGCGGCGCAGGATGAACCACGGCGCCGGTTGCGGCGGCTTCGGCTCCGAGTCCGACGAGGAAGACGACGCCGCCATTTGGGTTCGGTTGCAGAGAGAGGGAGAGAGATTGGCTGGCTGTTGGGGATGGATGGCAATTGCCAATTGTTTTTTCGATTTGGTTCGGCATGAGGATTGGGTTGGGCAATTGGTTCACGCTTCCTCTGCAGCTGTTGCGGCTGCGGCGTGGTGAACGATGGCAGAGACGACGGCAAAAGGCTCCGGAGGGGGAGCAGTTTGGAATGGCGGTTATTTTTGGGCCCACTAGCGTCCAGACGACTTCTGCAACCTTCGAAACGTTTTTTTACCGGAAGGTCGAAATGTACTACTCCCTCCGTCCAGGTATATAAACACTTTTAGGATTCAAATTTTGTGCTAAAATATAAGCATTCCTACATATAAGAAAAAACTAAATGGGTTGGTGGGGTAGGTAGAGAGTTGATGGATAGTGTAAAATGAGGGGTATAGAGGTCTTTTAACAATTCTGTTATTTATTGGGTTTAAATGGTTGGAATGCTTATATTGTGGGACGGAGGGAGTACTCATTTTTTTCGAATTGATCTATTCTTTTTTGTTACCGGAGTAGATTACAGATTACTTGCTTCCTTTTTTTCGAATTGATCTATTCTTTTTGCAGGTATAAAGATCGTGGTACACACTCCGTACCTCTATTACAAATTATCAGTCACTTTTATCTTTCTTAAATAAAATTTGTTTATAGCTTCAACAGAATTACTAGTCACTTTGGTATTGCACGTGCATCACCCAGTGGCCCACGGTGCCTGCTGGCGCGGGTTTCCATCATGCTCATTGTACAGCGGTGTGGGCCAGTGTGCCAGGTTCCTGGTCATCCACGAGCGGCGAGGTTGCTGTTGCCCGAAGGGGCGTAGGCGTTGGAACCAAATCCAATCCAGTACTGCAGAGGGATTCGCTGCCACTGATACGTGGGTCATAGCACCGGTGGGGCTGAGTCCCTGTGCTGCAGAGAAGACTCACCCGTAGGCGTTGCCGCAAGTCGGCACCAGCCTTGCTCCAAGACGGCACCCTGTCTCCAAGACGGCCGGCTTCACGTGCGTTACCATAATAGCTGAGCGAGCTTGGCCATGGAGGCAACGTACATGTCGTCGCGTACGTTGAGCATTTGGTCGAGCAGCTGCAGGTTGGTGTAGGAGAGCCAGAGTGCGACGCGACCGCTCCACCTCCACGCCGTGCGTGGCCTCCGATCTAAAAACGCCAGCCGGCGGCCGGGGCCGCACGCCCGCACCAGGGAAGGGATCGAGAGATGCCGCGGCAAACTGCCAGCCAGCGAGCCAGAACCGATCGAGCTAGTGATCCATGCTAATTTCGTAGACGCATTTCTGAATAGATTTGCCACGATGCAATCATGCAGTGCAACAAGCACAACACAGACAACAGTTGACGAATGTAATGATGATGATCCATCTAGCCCCTTGTTATCAAATTTGAGAGCCAAACTTTAGTTTTTTTTGGATGCGTACGTCACTGTAGCATTTCGTTTGTATGTGTGAAAAATTATCCAAAATTTGATTAATTAGGCTCAAAATGTTCGTCTCGCAGAGTACAACAAAACTGTGCAATTAGTTTTTGATTTCATCTACATTTAGTACTCCATGCATGTGCCGACATTTTAATGCGATGAGAATCTTGTTTTTGCATAGTGAACTTTGGGGGTGGAATTTGAGATCTAAACAAGGCCTGATCCAAATTTTGGTGCCCCAAAGTTTGGACTTTGTAATAAATGCGACACTGTAGCATTTCGTTTGTATTAAAGAATTGCCCAAACATTGATTAATTAGGCTTAAAATGTTCGTCTCGCAAAGTACAATAAAATTGTGTAATTGGTTTTTGATTTCATCTGCATTGAGTACTTCATGCATGTGCCGATATTTTGATGTGATGGAAATCTTCTTTTTTTTATAGTGAAATTTGGGAGCCAAATTTGAGATCTAAACAAGGGCCGGATAAGACGACCATGAATAAGTTCAATGCCCAACCAATGCACGGGTAGGTTCATATCGATCGGATTTACATAACAGAGCCAATGCAAGCTAGGAGACCTAGGACTACTGAACGAAAAACATATATACTGGCATACCACAACGGATGTCACGTCCTAAGCACGAATCAACAACTGCAGAGCAGCTAATAACTAAGACAGAGATAGGACGATATCATCACATGAATCGTCGATTCCTCGTCGCTCAGTTGGTGTTAATGTAGTTGCTTTCTCCTCTAGTCGTGTTAGAGCCGGAGTTATGGCATCGATACATTCGCTTTTGTTTCGTCTGTCAGTGATGCCCTCGCCGTCGATGGGTGATGTTGCCGCAACAAGATACGGCCGGTCTCGTTGGGTGATGACTAGTGAACGGCCCTGGGATCCACGATGTCAGTCCTCTCGACGCGAGGCTGTGCCGGCGCCGGGGCAGTCGCGTCGACAAGTAGCAACCGTTGGTGGTGGCGTATATCTCCCCCCTGTGACAAGCCACGGCGCCGTCGAAGACGTCGGTGTGGTCGTGGAACGCGACGTCCACCCGCGACCACGCCTCGTCACCCGGGCGGCAGTAGCGGAGGTACATATCACGATGACGCAGCAGCCCGGCGCCGTCGTCCATCGGGGACGGAGCGGAGAGCGCGCATTTGAAGAGGACCTCCAGGTGCGGCGTGTCCTCCGGCATATATAGAAGTGGGCACCGCCGCGGCGACGGCGGCGCGGTGAACAGGATCGTCAAGGAGCACTCTCCCTTGCGGCGGCGTCGAGCATGAGGAACCAGTTGGTCCCGGTGCACGCGATGCAGCGCTTTTCTCGCATGGCGTCGACGATGCCGCTGCTGGGGATCTCGTGCGGGCTGTCGTTGCGGCAGGGATCGACAAGCTCCGGGATCGACCAGGGTCGGGTTGCGTCCCCCTCGACGCCGGGGAACTGGACCGCGTACGCCGCGAATCCAACACGAAGTGATCGAGCGCAATGGCCTTGGAGCCGCCCAATCACCAATTGGTTCGGCCGGTGTTGCGTTTCTCAAGGGTTGGGCATGCGGCCCAAGATTGGGGCTGGGCTATTAGTTCACGTTTCCTACGCAGCTGCGGCCTGCAGTCTGGTGTGGCAGGGGAGAGAAGCCGCAGTTTCAAATGGCGATTATTTTTAGGCCCACTAACGTCCAGAGGACTGTTGACGCCTTCAAAACATTATCTGCAACATTAGAAAACAGCTGTTTGTACTATATAACAATGAAAAACATGCAACAAAATACACTAGTCAACTGTGCGCATCCAATTCCAAGAGAAAAATTCTCACGCCAACGTCACAACTTGCTTCGAGCGAAAATTTTCACGCGAAATCCGATTCACTTGCATGCGTGTATTGAATTTGAGATTGAAGTTCTAAACTCTAACTACATAGATGGACCTCATTGCTGTCCAGATCAACTTCGATCCACGTTAATCAGCTAGCATTATTATCAGCCGTCGAAATGCCCAGTCAATCTCCTTCGTTGGATCGAGAGGGGGAGAGGTCGAGATGAGAGGGGAAAGGAAAGGGTTCGGATTTGTTTTGCCAATGGCTCATCGGACTTACATCACAAATGCGGGAAACAGAAGATTTGGGATGATGGGTGAGGGAGAAGGTGCGAGCGTTGCATAAGTAAATAAGACGGAAATGTATAATGTATAACAATGTCCATGACGCTGAGAGAGATAAAAGATGGGACCATCATGTTCCGAGCATGGCCCGAAGTGAGAGGTTTCAAGACTAAAGTTTCAGTCCCGTCACATCGAATGCAAGAATGCTAATTAGAAGTATTAAATATAAATTAATTAAAAATACATTACATAAGCGCGGACTAATTTACGATATGAATATTAAGCCTAATTAGTCCATGATTAGACAACATAATGCTACAGTAATAATTTGATAATTATGTACTAATTATAGGTTAATTAGGCTTGATAGGTTCATCTCACGGAATAGATATAACTTATGCAATTAATTTTATAATTAGTTTATGTTTAATGCTTCTAATTGTCACTTATTTGATAGACTAAACTTTAGTCCCTAAGATCCAAACACACCCTAAGTACGGAGTAGGGGCTACATGACCTTGACCAGCTTTTATTAGTGTTTTTTTACTTATAAATTTGATAAAGAGATTGACATATTGGAGAAAAATTGTGGTGAGGTTGGGTATAGATGAGAAAAGAAACTGAACCACGCTGCTTGCATTTTGGTTGTTTTTGGATGGGGTATGGTCGGATATAGTATTATCATAAATGTTCGAGTAAAATATATGAACGGCCTTAAACTTGTGAAGGGGTGTCATTTGCGTCGCTAAACTCTAAAAATGTATCGTCGGGTCCTCAAACTTATCGCATGTCATCTGGATCCGCTAACTCTTAAAATGTATTTTAAGTCTCCGAACTTGCCTAGGATATCATACAGGTCCGTAATCTCTTAAAGCGTATTTTCAGTCTCCCAACTTTTGTCATCTATCATCGGAAGCATTACTTCCTCCTCATTTGCCGCTTAAGGTTACATTTTGTGTCGGTGATCATGTGGGGAGGATGAGGAGCATGTAGTTAAAGACAAAAAATGTAGCTGTCGTAGGCACATGAACAAGTCTCGCGGCTAGCAGCAGGTGTGTCTCGTTGCCTTGCGATTCTAATGCTTGATTGAGAGAGAGCAACGGCCTAGGCTGGAGCTAAATAGAGCACATGAAGGACATCAAAATTATTAAAAGTCACTGCCTTATCCTCTTCTCTCCGCGCTTCACGAGACGCTTGTCGATCCAGCGGCGTGCTCGGCGTTTTTTACAGAAAAGTCCTCCTACTTTGTTAGAATCATCCCACAGCCTACATCGCCCCCCCCCCCCCCCCCCCCCCCCCCCCCCGGGCGCCGTGCGGAACTCAAACCCTAACTCTCCTCACTCATCCTCGCTCTCTCCTCCCCGCGCACCGCGTCGCCACTCCCTGCTCGCGCGAAGCCTCGGCCTGCTGCGTCGAGGGGGCCCAGTCGTCACCGCCGCATCGTATGGCCGAGGTTAGGCCGGCCGCCGCGCTGCATGGTGTGGATCTGTGGCCGGTGATGGCAAATCTCGAAGCGCAGTGGGGGCTGCCTCATCCTTTTTCCGTCTTCCCTTCCTGCTGCTAGCTGGTGCTCCTCCCATCTATGGCTGACGGATCTGGTTGGTCGCGGGAAGGGAAGGCCAGATCTGGTTGGGTCCGGCTCCCTACAGAGATGCGTGATCCGGTGGCCGAAGCGACTTCGTGCAGTGCCGGTGAGATGGCTCCACCCCTCCTGGCGGCGAGACTGAGCGGCGCCTGGTGGTACGTCTAGCTTTCTTGTGCTGTGAATCTTCCCATTCCAATTGATCAATTTGTTTCTGCGAAATTCGAATTCATCTAATAGGAGGCAATTATTTTCTTATTGGATCCGAACGGCAGAGGCTATGCAATCTTGTAGCGTATGATGAAACTGTGTGATATTCTTTGATCCATGCAACTATGGTAGTTCTTTTAAAATGTCTGAATGACTGAATGCCAAACATGATTATAAATGTGTAAGGTGCAACCCAATTTTGCTTAATTCAGTTTGGAGCAGCAGCACCGCCGTAGTAGCTTAGCTCCTGTTCCGTGCTTGACCTGTGAGCTTGTGGTCATAATGTTAAATCTTATATTATCTTATATTGTCTCTGTTGCTCAAAATTGCTGCTACACAAAATAGACATCGTCTGTGCAATAGCTTGGTTATTTGCTAAATTATTTACAATAGCTTGGTTATTTACTAAATTATTTGCACTATATATTTGTGTTCGTCTTGTGTGGGAAGTTCTGAACAGGTAATTATGTGTTCAGTTGTTAGTTATCCATGTAAAATTTAGACTTTGTCCTACTTAAAGATTATTTCCTACATTTATTGGACGATTCAGGTGCAGATATTGACGTGTTTAGTTTGTTTCTCTCCCCTCCTAAAATGAGGACCGCTGATTTACTTAATGTCTGTGTTAGGGGCCAAAACTTGTGTTTCCGGATGTCTGTATTGTGACAATATTCTTTTTTCTTGCATTCTTTGCCACAACTACTGCTATGTACTCTTGGCAACAGTACTGATGTGCCGGCTAATTCTACAACCAAAACACCAAAGAGCTTCACAAGGAAGAGGTTAGAGTCACTAACAAATAACTGCTTCACTTTTTTTCTTTACGTAACAAATGCCGGTATTATATATACATATCATAGCGAATTACCATGTGGAACTCAGCCTCCATGTCCTTGCCTGTGCTCACAAGAGTTTCAATTACCGTGTGTGTGTGAAAGTTTGGATTACATGTACCTACTGGTTATTGGATCTGAAAATGAACCGGTCGGTGTAGCTAGCACCACAATGTATAAAAGCTACAGCCAGTCAGACTGCTTATTTACATTCTACAAACTGATCACACTGCTTATAAAGTGATTGTGTGAGAAGTTGCTTAGTAACTAGCATGCTGACTTCCTAAATTATTTGCACTCTATATTTTTGGAAGAGGCGCTATTTTCTGAATTGCTTAGTAGGTGAGGATATTGCACCTGTGTTTTTATCCTGTGATCATGTATCTAACTAGTAAGAACGCACGTGCGACACGCACATTTATAATATAAAACAAGATTTCATAACAAATAATTAGTTGGAGACCGTATTGGTTATAAACTCGAGATTCTATACTACCGCGGAGAGCTTGACGAAAAAAGACATGACATGTGAGGTCGCTAGTAGAGATAGTGTTTCAATGACTGGTGGGCCCGTCGGCTGTCAAAAGTTTGATGGAAAAAAAAGCATGACAGGTGGGATCATAGAAGAGGTAATGTTTCAATGATATGTGGGCCCATTAGTCGTCGAAAGTTTTGGATCTTTTATAATACTAGCAAGAACGCACGTGCGACACACACGTTTAATAGAAAATAAGATCATATAACGGATAGTTGGCCAGAGACCGTATTGGTTATGAACTCGACGATTTCACGCAAGCGCGTGTTTTTTTTCATGGACTGTTTAGTCAAGCATGGTTTGAAGAAAAAAAAATGTTTCAATGATTTGTGGGCCGTCGCCCTCAAAAGTTTTGGATCTTTACATTATATAGATGTAAACTTGTTCTCTGCAAAAGTTATAGAATGCTGAACAATACTATGTGAGTTTGGATTAGTTATGTAGTTAATTTTCTTATACCACTCAAGCTCTCATTTTAGATGCTTACATGTTCACATTTTTATTTTCTGATGCCAGAAAGGAAGATTAATAAAAGGTGATCTAGAGAAATTTCTGGTACTTCTTTTGAGTATTACTTTCTAGGAAAATAAAGCAATCCCAGATTATGATGGCCAATAAATAAATGTGGTACTATTAAAACTATTCTTTGACATGATATTCTTTGTAACATATATATCAATCTTATTTATTTCCCCAAAACTCATTTCGGAGACAGAAGGGACTATTCCTCATATGTATTGGAGTATTGGACCATTCATGTGCAGCTACTGATGCATTCAGTTGCCATGAATATTCAACTTGTAGCACATAGGTTTAACCTGCAGTTCCATTTTATTGAATTATTGATCCTTTGTTACATTCTAATGATTATGGGTACGCAAAGGTTTTAGGAAGAAGTAAATCAAAAGCAATACTGAATTTTGTGTTCCTAATGATAGAATTAACAAATAGTCGTAGTTCTATTTTCAGTTGAAATGCGTAGTTCTCCACATGCTGATATCCAGCTCCTACCTGAAGAACTATCCTTAATGTTATCTTTTATTTGTCTATAGTTTGCTTTGAGAGTTAACGGCAAAGATACTTTATAGTTGTCCTGTTCATGGACTGAGTTTATATCGGTTAAATATATGTCCCCATTAGTTTCATTTATGTGTCTTGTATGCATGTATTGTGGATGCTAGGATGCCAAATGGATGATATCCTCCTGAATCCAAAGCACATACACGACGGAGGCTCCTCAGGTGCGTGCTCAACATCCTGTCACCAGTTCCTTAGCTTGCCCATCTTCCTTGCCCTGCCTTCGTGGTTTCTGATTCCTCCTGTCACCAGTTCCTTAGCTTGCCCATCTTCCTTGCCTGCCTTCGTGGTTTCTTCTATGTTGTCACTGTGTGTGTGGGTGATGTAGGTAGATGGGAATTCGGGGAGGGAGGCCTACTTCTGGAAGTATACGAGGTTTGAGAAGGAGGACCTACTTCTGGAAACAGACGGGCAAGGGTGGGACACCCTAAACCCTAGAACATTTAGTCACTGGAAGTGCAGTTTAGCTATTTTTCCTTGAATTAAGGATGTAGTCACTTATTAGTATCGAATATATCATGTATCAATTATACTTCAGAGTTTCATGCTCAAAAAATGCAGATTGGATGTAATGAGGGTACTTGTGAATCAAATTCATTGTCTTTTACTGTCACGTGAGATGCATATATATTGGTTTGTTATGTTTGTGTTTGGTTGTTAAAATGATAGGGCGCACAAAGTGCGCCGGATGGTCCAGTGATGACAGGAAAGTAGGGTGAGATGTAGCACGGGATTTGGAAAGAGTTTTCATCTTGGATTAGTGATGACGCCTTGTGACGAGCTACATGATTTGGAAATGTATTTTAATAGTTTTGGGACTCGAATGATAGCTTGGGCCAAATTCGTGGACCTAAAAGTGTATTTAAATAGCATCCTATAATAAGTTTGGGGATCTAAAAATATATTATAGAAGTTTAGAAACCCAAATAGCATCACGTTTAGGGACCGTCCACATATTTTACTCTAAAGGGAGAGTGGCAAATGACCTATTTGGTCTCTGTAACGCCTTGTATAATAGAGAATAATAATGGAAATATGGTGCGCCAAAGGCCCATCAATCTGACTTGTTAATTTGGAATTAGTTTGGGCCAAGCCTATGCAATAATCCAAAACTACAAATAATCTTAAGAGCCCATGTATGGCAATCAAACGGTGGAGTATCAAATAAATACAACAACGATTTGACTTGTAGTCCAATGATAGTACGGTTCAGTGGGACGCTACCCACCAAGGTTCATATCTTGGTGCTCGCAGTTTTTCCTGGGATTTTCTCTGGATTTACCGACGTCATGCGTTAGCGGTAAGCGGCGTTCTCATCGACAACGAGGTGCCATCGGTGACTTCGAGAATCTCCAGATCAGCCTGGGGCTCAGTCATTCGGAGGTGCTCGTAGGGGTAGGGTTTACGTACGTGTATAATTCTAAAAAACAAATAAATACAACATTACAAAAAAACCAAATAAATATAACATCAATGCATATTTAATGATATATTTAATAAAACTAATTTGATGTTATATATCGATATTTTATAAATGTAATTAAAGTTAAAATATGTTTAATTTAATATAAAGTTAAAATAACTAATAAATTGAAGAGAGTATTGTCGGTGCTGAGATTGGGCGGTCAATCCTCAGCGCCACACAGAATGCGTTGTGTCCCGTCCCCTGACGGTTGATGCAAGAGCTAGTACGGTGAGACAAGGGTTTATCCTGGTTCCGACCGTGAGGTCGTACGTCCAGCAGAGTGCGCTCGTGGCGCTGTACTATCTTGCACCGGAGTGCTTGCAGTGGGGGCTACAAGCGAGGTGGGAGAGGAGAAGGAGTCTCCAAGTCCCTGAAAATGAGTGTAAAAGTGATTGAGGCGAGTGCCAATATCGTGTGAGGCGGTGATCGTGTGTGCGTGTTTCTCTGTCTCTCTGTCCGTCCGTCCGTCCCTCTCTCTCTCGCTCCCTTCCTCCTTTTATAGGCCAAGGAGAGAGGGGGGAGGGGCTTACAAGTACAAGTACAATGTGTGCTACAGGGGCGCGCATTGGAGAGCATGGCGTCGGGCGTGCGGTCGTCCTTGACCCTGGCAGGGGATTTATGGCGAGCTCCGGCTTCTGCGGGTGGCATGGCCGTCCCTGTGCTTGTCCTGGAGTGGTTTCGAGGGGTGGCGCCGCCGTAATCCGCGCCCGCCGCTGGTTGATTCGAGGGCGTGGCAGGTGGGGAAGGACGAGAGTTGGCGGCACAGGGGTCGGCATGGCGGTCGCTGTTGACCACAGTGCGCGGCATGCCCGGTTTACCGGGGAATGGCCGAGAGTTGGTGGATTTGACCCGGCGTTCGTCATCACCGGGCCGCGCCTGACCGGAGTCCGTGCTCGGTCGCTGCTCATATATTCGTTCGAGGGTTCTTCACGCCCATTCGAGGGCTGCACCGGGGGGAAAGGACGGGAGCGGGTGGAATAGTGGTGCGGAATGACGCCTGCAAGTCTGTACAGAGCCTTGCGCAGCGCCGCATGCGTCCGCACAGTGGTGGTGAGGACGCATAGTGACCGGAGCAGGTAGAACAGCGAGCTCTGCGGTGTCAGCGGCGCGGCGTGGGGAGAGATCGCCTTTTGACTTCGGTGCCCGCCCGATGGGGCGGGCATTAAATGCCGTTGTCGGGCGGGGCGCTGGGGCGCGCCGCGTTGAGTAGAGGGGTGGCCTCGAGTGAGGCGGAGTTGGCTCGCCTGCTCGAGGGGATGCGCGGCCCTCGAGCGAGGCGGAGTTTGCGTTGCGCCTGATCCAGGGGGCCCGGGTCCCTCGAGCGAGGCGGAGACGGGGATCGCTACTTGGGTCCCCTCGAACAGGCGAGCTCGGACGGCTGCATTTGGGCCGTGATAAGCTGTGACGGGCCGCGCTGCCTTGGTGGCCCTTCCGGGCTGCCGGTGATTCGGCCTTCCGTGGTTAACGTTTTTTGAGGGTGATTACCCCGATGGTTAGGGGACCCCCTGGGTCTGTCCCCGACAGTAGCCCCCGAGTCTCTGCCGGACTAAAGGTCAGTCGGGCAGAGGCTGATGGTTCGCGGGATCGTTCCCGGGCATTCTGCAGGGATTACTCCTTCTTGATTACGCATGTTCTTCCGTGGGAGCGCGCGAGCGCACCCGCGGGTGTAGCCCCCGAGCCCTTGGAGGAGTGAGTTCACTCGTGCAAGGGCTTTGATTCCCGAGGGTTGTGTTAGTCGCTCCCCATTCGACGTGGTGGATTGCGGGGATGATACCGATTTATACGGAACCTGGGGGCGGGTCCTGCACGGCTTCGACGTGTCTCGCGCATAGGAGGAGGAGGATATGCTGCAAGGAGCCCCCGAGCCCTGGCCCGAGCGGGGGCGGACAGAGGGGCTTCTTGTCTTTGAGTTGCGACCCTCGCTTCCCCTTCGCGGGGGAGAGGGGTGAGGTCATTCGTGTAACCCTCGAATTGGGCAGCATACACGGATGCCTCGGTGAGCTGCTAGCGGGTAGTTCAAGTGGACGCCCGTGCCCCATTCGCTAGGGGTCGGCTCGTGGTCCGGAGACTCGTCCATAAGAGCGCTTGCAAAGGTTTGCTAGGTAGGGCTCGGCCCCCTTCGATGGGGGCCGAGGGCGCGGAAGCTCTCCCTCGATGGGATCCCTCGTCTAGCTGCCCATGTCTGGCCTTGAACACAACAGGGGCGTCTCCAAACATCGCGTTCGGGGTAAAGTCCGTTGAGCACGCCCGAATCGTCCCTGACTCTGTCTTACCTTGGAAGGAACCCAACGGTTCGGTTGTTGACGTTTCGGTTTGCGGACCTGCGCGCGACCGCTGGCGGGCGTGGTCGTGGCTGACGTGGAGCGGAGTGGGCGAGGTGGGCGTAGTGGGCGCACCTTTTTAGGCGGAGTCGGCGTGCGCCGAGGAGAGGCGAGGCGACGGGCGGTCAGGCGCCGCTGCCGCGTCGTTTCGTTTTACTGTGCCGCAGTAAATGCCGCCGCTCACGCGTGCCGTTCTCGGGGAAAGGGGAGGGGGCCCCTGACTGACATCGGTGCGCCACACGCGCCGGGCCCGTCGCCAACGGTTTTGTGTGCTGCGGCGGGGATGAACCCGCTCGCTCCCTTGTAAAAAGGAAAGCCGGGGGAGAAGGGGATTACTTACCTTCGCCATTCCCCGCAGCAGCTCGCGCCTCCACTTCCCTTGCTTCCGAGTTCGCTTGCTGCTCTCTGCTCATTCCGCCCGCCTTCGTCGCCTTTCGCTCCCCGCTCCGCCGTCTGCCATGGTGGTCATTGAGGGCGTCACCGAGTGGACTCCGTCCACCGCCACCGACCACCTCCTGGAGGGCCTGGTGACTAGCGGGCAGCTCTTGCCCCGGCGCGATCCGGCGCGGCCGGCGTGGATTGTCCCGCCGCTGGCGGCCAGGGTGCCGAACCCGCCGGCGGGGTACGTGGTGAGCTTCATCCGCTTCCACGAGCGGGGCTTCAACGCGCCCGCCAGCCAGTTCATGCGGGGCCTCTGCCACTTCTACGGCGTGGAGCTCCACAACTTCGCCCCCAACGCCATCTCTCAGGCGGCGGCCTTCGTCGGCGTCTGTGAGGGCGTGCTGGGGATCGAGGCGCACTGGGACCTGTGGGTCCACCTCTTCCGCGCCGAGCTCAGCACGTCCGGCGCGGGAAAGGGGGTGCGCCGTTCTTCGTGTGCCGGCGGTCTTACGCTCGCGCCGTTCGAGCCCCGTAAGCACATGTACCCGGCCTGCAGGATGACCACCAACAACAGCGGCTGGGCCAAGGGGTGGTTCTATCTTCGCAACGACGGCCTGGGGTTGCCGGAGTACACCGGCAAGATCTTGACGGAGAAGGCCGACTCCTGGAGTTACGGTGTTTCCGGCGACGGTCAGCGGAAGAGGCTCCGCCCCGCCATCGACGCCCTTCGTACTCTGGAGGGGTCGGGTTTGACCGTGGCGCACGTGCTTGCGCACTGTCATCGTCGCCGGGTGGTTCCCCTCATGGAGAAACAGCTCCCTCAGTTCCGGATGACAGAGGGGGCCGACCCGGCGGCACTGGCGGCTTCGCGTATGTTGCCAGAGCCGCTCCTTGAGGAGTACGTCGTCACGAGGGTGCGAACGGCGGTGCATCCCGACACCATGCCGAGCGACCTCTGGTCGTTCCGGCTGCGCCCTGATGAGGGCCACATTTTGTCGGTATGTCGTCGTCTTCCCTCCCGAGCTGTCGGACTGATAACTTAGGATTTTCTTTCTCGATTCATTGTGGTTTCAGGAGGTGAACTGCGGCCTCTACCGCTCCCTCGCGCCGACTCCGGAGGTGCGCGCTTCGAACCGCGCCCGCCGCGACCGCGAGAGGGACGCGAAGGCGGCGAGGAAGGCTAGCAGCCAGAGGAGGCAGGCCCAGCGCGACGCGCACTCGGCGGCGCTCCACCGGTGGAGGAGGGACGGTGGGACGCCGCCGTCGTCCCCAGAGGACTCCCCGGACCCTCCCAGCGAGGAGGATGAGGAGGAGGAGGAGATTGACGCCGGCGGGGCTCTGCCCGCCGGTGAGGAGGAGGAGATGACCGTGCCGCCGCCTGGGGCGGGCGCGGCGAGCCTTGGCGATGTCGCGCCGGTGGTGGCGCGGACGGCGGTCGCGCCTGCCCGACCCGCGGCGCCGCGGGCGCAAGTGACTTCTACCCCTGCTGCGGGCGCGTCGCGCCGCAGCAGATGGGATGCCGAGGGCTCGAGGGATTCGCAGCCCCCGAGCGGTTTGAGGGGGTCCTCGAGTTCGAGGAGGGCTCCCTCGACGGGCGGCTCGAAGCGGAAATTGCAGGCCTTGCAGGACTGCGTCCGGTAAGTCCCGCTTTGAGCTACTCTCGTGGTTTTCCATCCCCGTTTGGTTTTTTGTTTCGTAATTTCCATTTTTCCTTTCTGAATCAGCGCTCGGGGTGCTGCCAAGGCCAACCCCAACCTCGCGCCTAAGCAGGCGTTGAAGGTCGGGGCGTTGGATTCCCCTCACGCTGGGGGATCGCGTTTGCGCGGGACTCCGCGTCCAGCAGCGACGCCCGCAGTGATGCCGGAGGAGCCGGCGCCGGGGGTACGAGATTCCCGGTCGACGGAGACGGAGCGGGAGGGGACGCCCCCGACGGTGGTTATGGAGCCGGGGCAAGACGCCCCGGTGGTGGACGTGGAGCCGGGGCACGGCGCCCTGGTGATAGAGGTGGGCGAGCAGGAGGGCCGTGCCACCGCCGCGGCCCCTACTGGAAGGAGGCAGGAGGCGGTCGCGCTGATCGGCAGCACGGTCATCCTGCCGGCTTTGGGTTGCGCACAAGGCGTGGCCCAAAATGACGATGGCGGGCGTGCTTCCCCTGCGGGGGTGGCTGCGGCCGAGGTGCCGGCGGCGCTTTCCTTGGCCCAGGGGCTGCTGCCGGCGCCAGTGGCTGGGGGAGCGGCCGAGTGGGATACGGCCGAGGCTGCGCTGCGTCAGGGTCGGCGCGGCCCGAGCGCATGGCCGGAGGAGCCCGGCGTCTCCGCTCGAGTCTGACGGGGCATGGCAGAGGAGAACGAGCTGTGGGCTCGAGCGGAGCGGGTCGGGACGGACCTGGAGCGGGCCATCACTGCCGCCGCCGATCTCCATTCCAGGCATGCGCTGGAACTTTTCGAGGTAACCCCGTGCTTATCCACACTGCTTGGTAATTCGTCACCGTTTTTAGTTCGTGGCTCATCCTTGATGGTTCTTCGTGCAGCTTCTGCGACAGGAGGCGGCAGACAAGACCGCGTGCATCGTGGACTTGTACGCCGATCTTCGTCGGTACCGTCAGGCGAACCTGGACCTGGGCATGGAGGTGACCCAGCTCACCGCCCGGGTGAGGGAGACGGAGACGGCCGCCCGCGCACACGAGGCTGCCAAGGCTCGCGCGGAGCAGGAACGCGACGTCGAGAGAGGCGCGGCGGAGCGGGGGGGCCGGGCATTGGCCGCGGCATTGGAGCGGCTCGAGCTCGAGCGCAAGGCGCGCGAGGAGGCCGAGACCAGGCTGCTGGAGGCACAGGGCCAGCTCCAGCGGGAGAGCGAGGCGCTCATGGTGGAGCGGACGCGACTCGAGCAGGAGCGCAAGGCGCGCGAGGCCGCGCAGTCTCAGCTCGCGGAGGCGACGGCCCGGGCAGAGCAGAAGGCCCAGGAGGCCGAACAGCTGGGCCGCTCGCTTCGAGAGAAGGAGGGTGCACTGGCCACCGCGGAGGGCCTGCTCCAGCAGGAGCGCACGACGCTTACCGAGGCCAGGGCCTTGGTAGATGGTATGGTTCTATGTTTTCTTAGCTTCCTTGGCTGTTTCTGTGTTGGAGTTCGTTTTGACGTGCTCGATCCTTGTCAGGGCTGCGGAAGGCCGAGGCCGAGAAGGCGGACGAGGTGGTGGCTGTTCAAGCTGCCTACTCCGAGGCTCAGGGGGAGCTCGAAGCTCTGAGGGCCGCCGCCGCCGACGCGTGCCGGGACATCCAGTGCGTCGACATCCCGTCGGGGTTGCAGTCGGGGTCGTCACTACCCAGCCGCCCGAGGTCTTTGAGAGGCTGCGTGGCGGAGCGCCTCGAGAATGCTCTTCACCTTGGTGTGAAGAGAGCACTCGGCGTGGTGTCGACCCACTACGACATCGACCTTGCGGCGGTGGCGCGCGGCTACTTTATCGACGCGGACCTGGATGACGACGGCACCCTTGCTGCCCTCGACGAGGCCGATGACGGTGCTGAGGACGCCGCCACAGCGCTCGCCGCCAAGTTCGGGCGTGAGCTTTTCCCTAGCGAGGACGACGATGCGCGTGCCGACACCGGGCCCGAGGTTGTGGCTGCCCCCGAAGCCGAGGCTGATCCTGAAGCTGACGCCGTGGCGTCCCTTGAGGAGGCCATCGCCTCAGTGCGCCGTGATGATGATGGTCCTGGGGCCCTCGCGCCGGTTCCTTCGACTGTCGCCGCCGAGGCCGCCGCCACGCCCCCGCAGGAAGGTGAAGCCTGAAAGGTTCAGGCTTAGAGGTCTAAATGTATCTTAGTTTTTAGGAGACTAGCTCTGTACATAAACTAAGTTTGAATTTCGATTGTGCGCTTTGAACTTGTTTGATTGTTCTATTGTGCTATTCTTGGCTTGGAGAGATTTTGGCCGGGTATTTCGAATCCGCGAGTAATTAAGGCGTGGAGTGGAGAGGGAGATGCCGTATCCCTTCGAGGGCGTAGGCGGTCTCACGGCTCGGCCGGCTCCGGCTTTAGTTAGCTCGTGCCCCGCATCTTTCTAAGCGCTCTGAGCTTTAGCACAATTTTAAAATTGGGACGATTAGGGGGGTAAACCCCCCCCCCCCCCCACCGCAGCCCCCGAGGGGGGCTTGGCTCTATCGAGACTAGATCGAGGATAGGACCAAGTCCCCCTTGTTTGTGTCTAACCTTTTCGTGGGTTAGCACGATCTCGTATTTGTATTGAAAGATTTCTGTGCGAAATTGCGCCTTTTCTCACGATTTAGGAATGACTTTTGCAAAGGAGTTCGTTTTCGTGAGCGACTTGAGCGTTGTGCAATGAGGGGGATGCCGTAGCCTTTCGAGGGCGTAAGCGGTCCCACGACCCGGCCAACTGTCCTCTGTAGTAACTCACGCCTTGCTTTTAGTCTTCCTCGATCTTTGAGGGGAAAGGACTAATAAC
The DNA here is from genome assembly GCA_033239725.1 of Echinochloa phyllopogon. Classification (NCBI taxonomy): domain Eukaryota; kingdom Viridiplantae; phylum Streptophyta; class Magnoliopsida; order Poales; family Poaceae; genus Echinochloa; species Echinochloa phyllopogon. The sequence goes on along the minus strand of BTCW01000010.1, from coordinate 40,675,605 downwards.
GCTTTCTAGGTTTCGACCGAAGGAAGATCAGACCCTTCTCGCGATCTCTGGGATGCCGAGTCCGTCTTCGTGAGTTCCTGCAGTGATTCCGGGAGTTTGGTCCCGTATTTTCGCAGTTAGCAGTATGATAAATAAGGACGTTTGGATTTAGTTAGGGTTTTGCAACCGAAGTTTCGTTTGTTTGGCGTGTTGTGCCTTCCTCTTAACTCGAGATTGGTTTCGGCAAAGGAACACCAGTAACTTTTGCGTCGAGTGGTGAGGGGGATGCCGTAGCCTTCGGGGGCGTAGGCGGTCCCACGACTCTGCTGGCTCTCAGCCGCGGTAGACTCGTGCCTTGCTTACATCTTTCTGGACTTAAGGAGGAAAGGTTTGGCAACATGTTTTTGAAAAAGAAGCGCATGGAAAAAAGGTTGGAACGGTTGGGGGGGGGGGTCAGTCCCCCGGTAGCCCCCGAGGGAGGCTCGTTTTTACCTCGAGTTAGCTTCGAGGGTAAAGGCGAGTCGCCCTGTTTTATCGTTGTTAGTAAAAATGTTTCCATGTTTTTCGGAAACTTTTCATCGTTGTTGGCTAAGAACATGAAGTATTTACAAGAAATGCTGAGAGTTTTAAGGATAGAAGCGACGTAGCTGTTGGATGTTCCAGGCGTTGGTGAAGATCTCGCCCTTCTCGTTTGCCAGCTTGTCAGTGCCAGGCTTGAGGACCTTGGCGATGATGAATGGTCCTTCCCATGGCGGAGTGAGCTTGTGGCGCTCTCGATTGTCCTGGCGCAACCTCAGCACCAGGTCCCCTTCGTGAAGGTCTCGACGCCGCACCTTCTGAGCTTGATATCGCCGGAGTGATACCTGCTGGCGCTCCTTTCGGAGCCTGGCTTCCAGCTCTTGTACCTGCGCGAGCTGTGCCTGTGCGAGTGCGGCTTCGCCCGATGGCTCGGCGGGCGCTGGTGGCGGTTCGTCGTGCCCGGCCCCGTCGCGCGTTTCTTCATCCTCTCCCACGAACTCTACTTCGCCGTCGAGGACGAAGCACTCCCGCGTGGGGTCATATTCCCCTTCGCTGGAATCGTCGGAACAGGTGAGGCAGAAGTCCGCGGTGGCCTGGAAGGAGGTAAGGCCTTCGCGGTCGCGGAGCCCGAAGTAGTCCAGGCCTGGGTGCTCCTATCCACGCACACTTTCCCCGTCGTCCGACTCGGGCTGGGACCCGCCGGGCGAGGAAATGTTGAGGCCGCGGATCGAACCCAGCTGGTGACCCGGCGAACCCTCTTGCGCGTTCAGGTTGGCGCTGATTGCCGCGGAGTAGCTTGCGGCCGCGTTGCTCATTCTGTGCGGCAGCGGCGCCGGCCCGGCCACATTTTCTCAGCGTGCTCCCTCCGCGGGAGCCGCTGGTGGGGGTGCGCCCCCTGTAATGCGGCAGCGGGTCGGAGCCACAGGTGTGCGTCCCAATCAGGGAGGACGACGCGTGGGGCAACGCGCCGTTCCACGCGAATCTGCAGCTCGTGCAGTCTTCGACGTCTCCTGAGGTTGGGCGGCGTTGGCGGCGCCGGGGTAATAGCCATCATGCCGGACGTTCTGGAGGCGAGCCGCATGAGGAGGCCCTCACCGGACGCTTCGAACTCCAGGCTCCCAAACATGATCCGGCATCCGCGCGGAAGCGGGCCGGGGGACCCCGTGGCGGATCGTGGCGACATGGCCTTGGCGTGGCTTGCCGTCAAGGGAACTGATCGGGTGAAGTGGGTTGATCACAGCGCAACCCCCTACCTGGCGCGCCACTGTCGGTGCTGAGATTGGGCGGCCAATCCTCAGCGCCACACAGAATGCGTTGTGTCCCGTCCCCTGACGGTTGATGCAAGAGCTAGTACGGTGAGACAAGGGTTTATCCTGGTTCCGACCGTGAGGTCGTACGTCCAGCAGAGTGCGCTCGTGGCGCTGTACTATCTTGCACCGGAGTGCTTGTAGTGGGGGGCTACAAGCGAGGTGGGAGAGGAGAAGGAGTCTCCAAGTCCCTGAAAATGAGTGTGAAAGTGATTGAGGCGAGTGCCAATATCGTGTGAGGCGGTGATCGTGTGTGCGTGTTTCTCTGTCTCTCTGTCCGTCCGTCCGTCCCTCTCTCTCTCGCTCCCTTCCTCCTTTTATAGGCCAAGGAGAGAGGGGGGGAGGGGCTTACAAGTACAAGTACAGTGTGTGCTACAGGGGCGCGCACTGGAGAGCATGGCGCCGGGCGTGCGGTCGTCCTTGACCCTGGCAGGAGATTTATGGCGAGCTCCGGCTTCTGCGGGTGGCATGGCCGTCCCTGTGCTTGTCCTGGAGTGGTTTCGAGGGGTAGCGCCGCCGTAATCCGCGCCCAGCCGCCCGCCGCTGGTTGATTCGAGGGCGTGGCAGGTGGGGAAGGACGAGAGTTGGCGGCACAGGGGTCGGCATGGCGGTCGCTGTTGACCACAGTGCGCGGCGTGCCCGGTTTACCGGGGAATGGCCGAGAGTTGGTGGATTTGACCCGGCGTTCGTCATCACCGGGCCGCGCCTGACCGGAGTCCGTGCTCGGTCGCTGCTCATATATTCGTTCGAGGGTTCTTCACGCCCATTTGAGGGCTGCACCGGGGGGAAAGGACGGGAGCGGGTGGAATAGTGGTGCGGAATGACGCCTGCAAGTCTGTACAGAGTCTTGCGCAGCGCCGCATGCGTCCGCACAGTGGTGGTGAGGACGCATAGTGACCGGAGCAGGTAGAACAGCGAGCTCTGCGGTGTCAGCGGCGCGGCGTGGGGAGAGATCGCCTTTTGACTTCGGTGCCCGCCCGATGGGGCGGGCATTAAATGCCGTTGTCGGGCGGGGCGCTGGGGCGCGCCGCGTTGAGTAGAGGGGTGGCCTCGAGTGAGGCGGAGTTGGCTCGCCTGCTCGAGGGGATGCGCGGCCCTCGAGCGAGGCGGAGTTTGCGTTGCGCCTGATCCGGGGGGCCCGGGTCCCTCGAGCGAGGCGGAGTTTGCGTTGCGCCTGATCCGGGGGGCCCGGGTCCCTCGAGCGAGGCGGAGACGGGGGTCGCTACTTGGGTCCCCTCGAACAGGCGAGCTCGGACGGCTGCATTTGGGCCGTGATAAGTTGTGACGGGCCGCGCTGCCTTGGTGGCCCTTCCGGGCTGCCGGTTATTCGGCCTTCCGTGGTTAACGTTTTTTGAGGGTGATTACCCCGATGATCAGGGGACCGTGGGTCTGTCCCGACAAGCACGTAGCACGATCAACACACGAGTGAAGATAGATGATTTTTTTAGAAACACAGTACGGAGTACAGTACAGACGCAAATGATCCTAAACATATATACGTACTCATCCCGTGAACACGCGCACGCATTAATTTGAAATAAAGGATTTTTAGCTGAAAAAGAAAAGAAGAATTTGAAAATGGAACCAGTAATTTGTAATTTATACATTTCATTAAAATGCATAAACCGTCCATTAAATAAAGCACACATTGTGAAATTAGAATTCTTTGGTTGTCCTCCTTTCCTCCTCCTCTCTTGTTTGCCCCCAAATTTCTCCCTCGCATTTCGTGGCGCCTCGCCGCCGGTGACGCCGGCACACAAAAAAAAGCCCCCGGCCTTCTCCGCCGTACTTTCCTCTCTCCCAGAATCGTCCCCCTCGTCTTCGTTCTCCTCCGTTCCACTGGCGCTGGACTGGGGCGAAGCGGGGATCCACTCATCTGGGCTTGGACTGGCTCCCTTCTCCTTCTGGTAAGGTAAGTAACCCTAGCTCGCTCGGATTCGGTCCCTTCCTCGCCGTGTGGTGCCCTACTGATACAATCCGTTCATCCGTGCGTCCATGCTTCCATTAGGTGCTTCAATCTCGGACTCGAGTGCCCCATGTCGCACGTCGAGGCCGCCGCTGCCGGCGCGGACCAGGCCGGCGAGGGGGCGGTCGTGCCTCTCGACGACGACGGTGTCACCGGTGACGTGGCCACCGCGGAATTGCAAGTGGCTGTGGTCGCTTCCACCTCCGGCGATGAGAGGCGTGGGGAGTACGGCGACGATGCAGAGAACGAGGGGGAGGAGGCTGCGACGGTGCAGGGAAGCAAGGAGGGCACAGAGGAGCTGCTCCGGAAGGTGGTGTACAGCGAAGAGGCCGCCTACAAGCTCTACTGTGACTACGGCCACCGGATGGGGTTCAGCATCCGGAAAGGGAAGCAGTCCTACTTCACTGGCACCAAGCGGATACGGACCAAGGACTACTTCTGCTCCAAGGAGGGGCTCAAGGAAGGGGAGAAGCTCACGGATGCAAACTTAAATGACCCCCACACCAGGACCAATTGCAGAGCGATGGTGCGGTTCAGGGTGAATGATCATGGGGAGTGGAAGGTTATCAGGTTGGTCTCTGACCATAACCATAACCTGGCAAGGCCAGAGGAACGGCACCTTTTGCGTTCTGCCAGATCACTTATAGCGGGGCGGTCGAGTTCTGTCGAGGCGATGCTATATGCGGGCTATCAGGTACAAGGTGGCGCTCAGCAATTGCCCGCTGGGAGTACTAGTGCAACCAACAATATGGAGAATTCAAAGCATCATTTGCTCCTTGGTTACAGTGCTCCAGCGAAGCCGCTGGCCGTAGGGACTGGAGACCTGCAGAGCCTTGTGAGCCAACTGAAAAGCAGATCAAACGAAGATGGCATGTTCTACTGGGATGTTCAATTGGACCAAGGTGGTAGGATGACTAATTTCTTTTGGCGTGATGGGAAGAGCAGGATTGACTATGACTGTTTCAGTGATGTGGTCGTGTTCGATTCCACTTACCGCTTGAGCAAACAGAACTTGATATGTGCGCCTTTTGTTGGCGTGAACCACCATTGGCAGGCCACTATGTATGGCTGCGCGCTCCTAGCTGATGAGTCAATGTCAGCTTTTGTGTGGCTGTTCAAATCTTTCTTGGAGTCCATGGGTAACCGGCATCCTCAATCTATTTTCACAAATCTAGATCAAGTTGTGTCAAAAGCCATTGAGGAAGTTTTTCCGAATACATGCCATCGCATTGCTCACTGGCACATCCAAAAGAATGCCCATTCTCGTCTTGGTGCTCTTAACGTTTCAAAAGCGTTCAATAAGATGTTCACCAAGTGCATACAGGGATGTGACTCAGAAAAAGAGTTTGAGGAAACATGGGCACAAATGATTCGTGAATTTAAGCTGCAGGATAATAAGTGGCTTAAGAAACTGTACAAGCTCAAGCAGAAGTGGTCTAGTGCTCTTAACAAGTGCACCTTTGATGGTGGGGTCGAGTATGAACCACAGTGTGATAGTATGAGTAACATATTCAATAGTATTGCTGATAAATTGACATCTCTTTCTGCAATTGCTGTTGCTGTGGATAAACAGTCAGAAGATTGGAGGGAAAAAGAACTGGAGGAGGATACACGGTGTTTGCAAAAGCCACCTGCCTGTATCATAAAGCACAGTGACATTTTGAATCACGCAGCAAAGGTTTATACACATAGAATCTACAAGCTGTTTGAGACAGATTTTCTCGACGGGTGTGGTGCCACAAAATTCAAGGAGCTTCCATGTGATGATAATGATACACATAAATTTGAGATGACCATGCAAGGACGAGGATCAAGAGTCTGCACAGTGCATTTCAATATATCGACGATGGAATTAAGTTGCAGCTGCAGTAAATTTGAGACAATGGGTTTACTTTGCCCTCATGCTCTGAAAGCTCTTAGTATCAAGAATATATGCAAAATTCCTGAAAGCTACATACTGAAGCGGTGGACTAAGGATGCAAAGAAATGGGTTTTTAACCCAAAACAATATGAATCATCATATCAGGAATGCTTGGATGATGATGCTTCATACTGCAACTATGTTATGCGTTATGCTTATGACCTTGTGACAAAGAGCCAAGGGCAGGAGGAATTGAGGAAAGCGCTGTGGGAGACACTTGAGAATGGTGAGAAAGAATTGGAGAAATGCCTAGAAAATGGTACACAATATGCACCTTCTTATGCCACTTAAAGAATCACTAATTAACATCCTGATTCTTTGGAAGATGCATGCAGAACTTCTGGCTCAAACTGTACTCTTAAGAAATGAAAAAAAGAGTTTTTCAAACGAGGTACAGGTTTGAGTAAGTTTCATGCTTTCAACTTTGCTGTTCATTCTTGTTATGATTCCCTGCACTTAACCTGATACCAATCTTTGGTACCAGATCTTTGACAGTGCTCATGCAGCAATGATATCTATTAAACCGGTATTTTTAGGTATTTACTGGTGCTGATGTGTCTTGATTCATAGATCAGTTTAGATCCTAAAAGGATTTGCCACTTTGTGACAAATATAGGATAAATATGAACTGAGTTTAGGTTGTTGTAGCTTGGATATATCTACATTTTTTACATCTCCAAAAGCCACATTTTAGCTCTTACTCTCTCGAAAATAGGAAAAAGATTGTTATTTTTAGCGAAATGGCCTGCTGAAGTTGGCCATTTATCAGCTTTTCTTTTTCATATATAGCCCCAACGCACCTGCCTTTTCACTTGTATAAAAAAATATTATTGAAGCGATGTAGATATCGCTCTTCCATGAGTTATAGCATGAACCGCAACAATTTGTGGCAAATAATAACTGATTATATAGCTTCAAACGTGTAACATAGTTAATCCTGAAAGCAGAAAAGAAAATCTGCACATGCCACATTCCTCCATAAACATGTGCCTTGTCGCTTACGATTCTGTTCTGTCAATTGATAAGAAACAAATGCACTTCTACTTTTTTCCCTTTAACATTACAAGGACATGTATGCTCAAACATTCTGTGTGACTCCTACAGCGACACCACTATGTCTGCTCTCATCATGGTGGGTTATGTCGTTGAGCTCGCCTTCTGCCCATATAGCATAGGCCTCCTCGCCATGTACAGCATCATCCCCGATAAGCAGCTGTTCATCAGACATTCGGAGGGGTAGGACTAGGCTAATAAGGACACAGATAATGGAAGTGATAACAATGTTCCAGGCAATGACGAAGAGTGCACCAGCAATCTGCCTCCCAAACTGCGATCCACCATCACCACCATAAAATGCACCTCTCGAGTCTGGGATGGAGAGGAAGAGATTGCAGAGGACTGGTTCAGCAAAAAGTCCAGTGGTAGTGCCACCGAGGAACCCAGCGACTGCGTGGGTGTGGAAGACGCCGAGGGTGTCATCAATCCTCTGCATAAAGGACCACTTCTTGTGCAGCACCATCATGGTGTACCAGGGAATGCTACCTGAGAGAATTCCCATCACAATAGCTGCCCACCCTTGCACCAGGCCTGTTGAATGAAAGATCTAGTGAATCTTTGTTAGTTAACCAATTAAAATGGAGAATGGAGACTGTTTGGTTCACATGTTTGTTATTCGAGCTTGTACATTGTTAACTTGGACAATGAAATTCTTGATGTCCCCTTTGTTAGTGTTCACTTCCATGAAACTTCATTCCCAAACAGATAAATTTTCAAACCTGAATTTTGTCTCAAAATTTTGAAATATGTGCAAAAAAGTTAAAGCCTAGAAGTGTCTCTAATATATTAAAACCAATCAGAATCTATTGAAGGGGGAAACAACTGTGTTTCTGTCAGTCGTTTTTTTATTTAGATGCTTGATAAGAGAGCGACACAAATTTTCAGGCCAATGGGGACGCAAAGTGAAGCTAGTACAAAATATGGGTGCTTCTTCTACTACAAACCCTTTCATGATAAAATACCAATCAGCAGTGTTTGCTGGCTTTGGATCTGAGCGCTGTGAAGGTCCATTAGTTTCTAAAATCCAGGTCAACCAGTGCCCTTTGCTTGTAGCTTAGCAGCAAGAGTGTCACCTCAGAGAATACAAGATTGCAAATTAAATACTTGCTCACCCCAATTATATCATCACAAGTTCTGGCATGTTAGTGGATCAAAGTTATCTTAGCCTGTTTAGGCTGCTACAATACTGTGTCCTGGCTGTTTTGGTTTAGCTCAATGCTGCAGGATGTAGAATAGATCTAAGAGCCTGGAATGGAGAAGATGCAGATGCTTGATTCTTTGTTGACTTTGTCAGTACTGACCTATAACTGAAGGTTGTTTCACTTGTTTTCCTTTGTTTTTCTTCTAGGATGTTACATGGTGATAAAATACTAATGCAAATTGCAATACTTTAATTGGTTAGATTTTGGTTGAACCAGTCCAGTTGCTAGTGGAGGAGGGGAAGGCTACTCACCTGCACCAGGGGTGATGCATACAAGACCGGTGATCATACCCTGCACGGCGCCAATTACTGATGGCTTTCCGAAGAAGAATACATCGAGGAGTGTCCACACGAGCAGGCTGGTGGACGCGCAGATATGTGTGTTAAGCACTGCCATGGACGAGTCGATGTTGGCCGAGTATGGGTCACCACCGTTAAAACCTGTCCATCCAAGCCACAGCAGCCCCGCCCCTGCTAACACCAGCAGTATGTTATTTGGAGGGAACCGCTCCCTGTCTGACGCTGACCTTGGCCCCACCTGTGTGCAAGGAATTGTCAGAACCATTGATGCAGAACTGGAATGATGAATCCAATCAGGGATGTTTTGTGTACCCAATAGGCAGCGGTAAGGCCAGCGATGCCAGAAGAGAGGTGGATGACATAGCCACCAGAGTAATCTATGACACCCCACTGGAAGAGGAAGCCGCCGCCCCAGAGCGAGAAAGCACAGATTGTGTAGGAGAAGGTGACCCAGAGTGGCACAAAGGCCATCCAGGCCTTGATGTTCATGCGCCCGAGCAGTGATCCAGCAAGGATGATGATGGTGATGGTGGCAAACATGCACTGGAAGTACACCATGGTTGCAGCTGGGTAGAACGGATGGAGCATCTCTGCCTCAGGTGAGCCATCGTGGTACCTCATGGCAGTGGCTGTGAGCTCAGACTGCGCCACCAGGAAGCTCTGCCCGAGAGCGGGCCCCGCCTTCCCCCAGAAGGGCAGGAGCCTGTCACCAAACGACATGTTGTAAGCCCAGATGACCCAACAGATCCATACGGCTGCGAAGGCGTACAGCGCCATGAACGCCGAGTTGATGGCCCACTTCTTCTTGACGATGCTGCCGTAGAGGATCACCAGCCCCGGCATGCTCTGCAGGCCCACAAGGGTCGCAGATGTCATCTGCCACGCATTGTCGCCCTTGTTGAGCCAGTCTGGTGACGACGAAGAGTTGCGGTAGGCAACTGGTATCGCTCCTGCCATGGTTCTAACTGAAAGATTGGTAGGAGGAAAGGGCAGAGCAGGAGGAAGGAGGGGTGAATTGCACTGAACCTTGCTAACAAAGCTCTTTGAGGTTTGGTCTCTGCCTGTGAAGCATAACTATATATATGCCTCCCTTACTACAGACAAGCAAGTTGAAGGTCACACAGCCTTAAAACCTGGAAAGGGGTCAGGTAAGATTCGTATTATCACTGACACTTCTGTACTTGCTGAAGTATAATATCGTGGTCTCTGCTTCGTGCCCTGTTGAGATCATCTCACTACTTGATTTGATTTCTGCCATGACTTGCTCTGAGGAATCATCATAAGGACATGCTGATGAATAGTTGTAATATGAAAAGAGTTGCTTGTCACGGCGCACCACTGTCATCTTTTTATATTTGGATTATGATAGTTGTGAGCTGGAAGAGAGGCCTGGCTGTGTTTAGTTCCTCCCAACTTTTCAAACTTTCCATCACATTGAAATCACATCGAAACATTAAATATAGCAAATGACGTATGCATGGAGCATTAAATATAGGTAAATAAAAAAAGCTAATTGCATAGTTTTGATGTACACGACAAGACAAATCTTTTGAGCCTAGTTAGGTCATGGTAGGATAATAATTACCATAAACAAATAAAAAGTGCTACAAAGCGCTACAGTGTCCAATGTGATCCTTTTTACCCATTTTCACGGATCTAAACACAGCCGGGTTGGAACTGGGAGTTTGCACACTGGTAGTTTTCCTGCAGAAGATATTAAAGCAGAACACAGAAAAGGACTTGGTTCGGTATCTTTGGTTGACCTGGACTAGTAGTTGTAAGACTTGCACGTCCAATCTATGTGACTTTGAGGTAAGTAGGCAGCAACCCTTCGTCGTCTATTTCCAGTGATCTTAGTCACTTGTATCGCCATTGTAGAAACCAACCGGAACACAGGCTTGATCAAAAAAAAAACGGGAACACAGACTATACATATCTGCAACAGATGACAAGTGCTTCCGAGATAGCTGGAGTTGTTTCCGTGCCTGTTTATATGTACACAATTCTCAAAACGACATCAAAGGTGCCAGTGTCATCTCGGCATGATTGGTATTTTTGCAACTTTGATGATTTAGTGGAGGGACACTGAAACAGTATATATCGGCATGTCGCAACTTATGTATGTACTTATATGAAAAATAAGCTTTCCTGGTTTACTATCTGGTGACGTCCTCACCTCTTCTTAAATCACAATCTTATCGCTCCCTCCGACTTGTGCAAGTTTGCAACAAGCCAACAACCATGTCTTTTCGAAATGCTTTTTTTGTGTGCAGCAACCATGTTGTTTCTCCCCTCAAGCTGAGACGTTTATGTTAAGGTTTTGCAGTTAATAATGACACGTCAAGGGGAGTTTTCTCTTCCTTTTGCGTGCGTTACATAGCACTAAACCATTGACTTTCTCTTACTGGCTTTTTTGATGACCTGGGTCTAATGGAGGCAACTAGGGTTTAAATCCTCACGGTGTCATTCTCGCTAAAATTTCAAGAACAGGTACTCCCTCCGTTCCAAAATGTAGACCGTTTGACTTTTTTTGGCTCTAAGTTTGACCACTCGTCTTATTCAAAAATTTGTGGAAATTATCATATTTTTTGTGGTGGCTTGCTTTATCAATAACAAATCTTTAAAAATACTTTAAATTTTACTGTATTTCAATAAATTTTTAAAATAAAACGAGCGGTCAAACTTAGAACAAAAAAGTCAAACGACCTATATTTTAGAACGAAGGGAGTAACATCAGACGTATCAGAGAGAGAATCTGATCTCTAGCGTCATACGGGGGCCTATTTTCGCCTCTAACCCTACTTTGTTAAGGAGTCGTTGTGAAAATAAGAGAGCCGTCCTGCTGCGTTGCTCGTCTGTGATGGTGGGCCGGTCGCTGATAGTGCCCGTCTGAACTTCTTTTTCAGCTATCATTGTTTTGAGCCGCATTCAGCTCGCTGTAACGACAATTGGATTGACGTGGCCGTGAATTCGATACCGAAAGATTCCAGCCAGATACACGTGAATCTTCAATGGGTGCTCCCGCGTTCTTCTAGAACACGCGAGTTCTCCGAACAAGTCGTGGAGGCACAAGTTGGCCTGCGATCCTGTGCGGCTGTGCGTAGACTGTGAGCTTCGTAGAATATATGAAATCGAAAGAAAGCGACAGCTTAGCTCGCGCCAGTGAAATGGAAATCCAAGCCGCCGTTTAGGTTCCAAAAAGCAACTCCAAAGTTCACTATGTAAAAAGAAGATTCTCATCACATCAAAATGTTGGCCCGTATTAAATGTAGATGAAATCAAAAACTAACTGCACAGTTTTATTGTACTCTGCGAGACGAACATTTGAGTCTAATTAATCAATTTTTGAATAATTTTTCACACATACAAATAAAATACTACTGTAGCACAATGATTACGAAGTGACCCCAAATCCCCACCCACTGTTCTCCATCTAAACAAGGCTCAAGTCTACGGTGACCTCCAAAGTCCAACTGTCCAAGAGCATGCAGGCATCGTGCGGGCCCAGTGATGCAAGCGTGCAGCCATGGGGGAACGAACATGCCTGTGATTTATCTAGCAAAGCCATATGCCCATATAAGTATGACTCTTCTCCTAAGCTAACTTAGGGCCTTCAATTTATTCGGTTTTTTTTCAGAGAGATATAAGAACTCAAATTTATCTCATAAAAATCTTTCGAATGAGGATTTGGCACATCATTATTTTATTAAAAAAGCCTTTGAAAGAAAAAAAAGAATGTGTTTCTATAGATATAATATAAATAAAGAGGCATATAGATATAATTTGTCCACGTCGTTGATTAAAAAACACCCGGTTCCTTTGTGATTAAGAACTAATTAAGGAGAAAATGGTCTATTCCACTCTGTATATCAATCACCATCCAAAATAGGTCATTGTTATTCCCCATCGAGGACGCTCGCGACAGCCGCGAAATCATCGCCGCAGGGACCGGGGTTCCTCGGCGAGGGGAGATGCTCCTGGCCACGTGCCCCGGTGGCGGCAACGGCGACGATGAGGTCCACGGCCCCCCCTTCCCTTCGCCGGTTTCGACAAAAGCTTCGAGACAACGCCGACTGCGATGATGTCGACCTCGGCTGAGGGAGCTCTGTCGCGCCGTTTGGTAATGGGTGTTGCCTGTGGTCCGCATTCCACAGCATCAATCGACTGAGACAGAGTCGAAACGGGCCAGTGCGACATGGGCCCGAATCTCTAACGGGCCTATAATGAAAATATAAAAAATACCCCTATCATTCTGATTGGTTCCTGGTTTTTAGTGGATTTCTCCTACTTTTTAACCATCAACAATTCAAATAATTTCTAAGTACCGGAAAAAATCTTATAAATAGAAGGGGGCGTGTGTTTTGGTTAGGGAAAAGTCTGTTTTACCTCCCTAGACACTAAGCCGAGTCCAGCATTCCTCCCTAGACTCGAAAACCGGGTGAACTACCTCCCTCAACTTTCAAAACTGTCCACTTTACCTCCTAGCCGTGGTTTTAAGCGGTTTTCAAGGTGGTTTTTTATTTTTCAATTGAAAATAAATCTTATAAATACTTAATGAGGTTATTAAACCATGAAAAATATTTCTAAGCTTCTAAAAATTCTGAGAAAAATTCTAGAGATGGAATATGACGCAAGAAAGGTAAATAAAATATTTAAACTAGTAAAAATCTCTATAAATTTTCTAAAATTTAGATTTAGCTCCAGCAAAATAGAAAATATATACAAAAAATTATATATATTAAAATATTTAAATCTGTATCTAATTGCATCGTGAATACTTTCCACAATAAAAACATAAGATGAAGTCGATATGAATACACTTATCGTAAATGCATAAATGCATTCAACATTAATATATGTTACATTTATGATGGTTGAATGCATTTACGATGAACACATTCATATTGGCTTCATTTCATGTTTTTGTTGGGAAAAGTGTTCAAGATACATTTAGAAAATTTTATTTGTGTTTAAGTTTTTGGATATATTTCCATTTTGCTAGAATTAAATTTAAATTTTAGAAAATTTTGTAGTCATTTTCACCAGTTTTAAATATTTTATTTAGATATTTTCATCTCAATCCATCTCTAGAATTTTTCTCATAATTTTTAGAAGCTTAGTAATATTTTATGTGGTTTAATAAGTATTTAAAAGATTTATTTTCAATTGAAAAAGGTAAAACCACCTTGAAAACCGCTTAAAACCACGGCAAGGAGGCAAAATGAACGGTTTTGAAAGTTGAGGGACGTAGTTCACCCGGTTTTCGAGCATAGGGAGGAATACTGGACTTGTCCAGGGCGGTAAAACAGACTTTTTTCCTTTTGGTTATCATCACGTAGCCCTACGGCCCAGCCCACTTTCCTGGCCCGGCTCATATCAGTTGCTGTTGCAACTGTCTCACAAAAGGGGAAAAGAAACCCAAAGTAATCCAAACCCCTCGGCGGCTAAAACCCTAGCTCTCTCCCGCCGCCGGCGAGAGACCGCCGCCATGGAGCACCTCCGGTGGCGCCCCACGGTGAACGAGCGCGACTTCATCGAGCGCGCGCTCCAGTCCAACTTCCGCGTCGACGGCCGCCACTCCTTCGACTTCCGCAAGCTCAAAATTAGCTTCGGCAGGTACATCCATCTCCACGCCTCAATCTGATCCTACCCATTCCCAGCTCACTTCCGCTCCACTCCTCTTGCCGAGATTCCTCCTCGGCCGTCGCTGGCCGCACGCAATTTGATCTCGTCGCCGGGGCGGTTTGGATTTGCTTTGCTTTGCTCCGGCGCGTGGCGATTTGGGGTGTTTCTTTGGTGAGTGCGTTTGCTTCCTTATTGATAGTTGCTGTTGTGAACTCCAGGGAGGATGGCTCGTCGGAGGTACAGCTTGGGGAGACTCACGTTCTGGGCCACGTGACCGCGCAGCTGGTGCAGCCCTACAGGGACAGGCCGAATGAAGGGACGCTGGCCATATTCACCGAGTTTTCGCCCATGGCCGACCCTGCCTTCGAGCCTGGGCGTCCTGGGGAATCAGCAATTGAGCTCGGCCGAGTCATCGACCGTGGCCTCAGGTCATCCAAATTCTTGTTCTCTTTTATTCCATTAAAGGGTTTATCGCTGATTCTAATGAGGATTTGCTTCTGTTTTTTTTTCAGGGAGAGCCGGGCTGTGGACATGGAATCTCTGTGTGTTGTTGCTGGGAAGCATGTCTGGTCCGTACGTGTTGACCTTCACATTTTGGATAATGGAGGGTACGGATTAATGTGTTATGCATTTTCTGCTGATTAATTTGTGAACACTTCCAAGTTACAGTTCTAAGCTTGTAAATTGCCATTTTCCCCTCAGGAATCTCATTGATGCAGCTAACATTGCTGCATTGGCAGCTTTGTCTACGTTCCGGAGGCCTGAATGCACAGTTGGTGGGGACGATGGTCAGCAAGTTATAGTGCATGATCCTGAGGTGCATCCACTTTCTTGCTAATATGTCCCCCAAAGTTCAGGCACCCTATACAGCATTAGATTCACTCGCCTGTTATGATTTAATCTGTATGATTTCCATAAATTTCAGTAGACACAACTTCAATATTCATTGCTTCTTGTCACATTCTGACCCACTTTGTTGACACAACTGAACTAACTTGTGTTCTATTTTTTTTTGTATGTATTTTACAGGTCAGGGACCCACTCCCTCTTACAATACATCATATGCCCATTGCTGTAACCTTTGCATATTTTGGTGAAGGTAACATCGTGGTATGTCCCAATATTTCAAAAGATCGAATTGATTTTTGACCAATGACCATCATGTTTTACCATTAGCATCCTCAGTTGTGTATCTTTTATCTTTTTGCATAGGTTGTTGATCCCACATACAAGGAAGAAGCAGTAATGGGAGGGAGGATGACTGCTACAATTAACTCCAATGGTGATATTTGTGCCATCCAGAAAGCTGGTGGGGAGGGTGTCATGTCAAGTGTTGTCATGCAGTGTTTAAGAATTGCTTCAGTCAAGGCTGCTGATATAACAAGCAAAATAAAGAAAGCAGTAAGTGAGCAGCCTTAACTTGCCATGGTGTCCATGCTTCGATACGGATCTCAAATAAAAGTTAAAAATCAAGTCATGCTAAAGATGTTAATTGCATTCTCTGAAATTCTATAGCACTTTACATTTGCATTAAAATTTTCCTTCTCTACCTACTCACATAATATGTTGCATATTTACTTAGTTAAAGAATGTTCCCTTATACTAGACCAACATTTGTAGCAGACTACATTCCATGTTTTATTCAACAGAAATCTTTTCTATCCTAGCATGGAGGAATAAAAAAACACGCACATCCACTGGTTAGGGATGCCCTGCCAGCCCCACGCCATCTGAGTGACCGTGCTCCAGAATGGATCCACCACCATGGCCATTGGCTGCCAGGAGTTGAAGTGCTGCTGAATCTTTGAGGGGAACCAAACATGCCGCTAGTGGCTCCCATGACTATGCGCAGGATGCCCCCTGCTGTTTGGCCATAACATGTAGACACGAGAGTAGCGATGTGAGGAGCTTGTAGCCAGCACGCAAATTGGGCAATTGCTTCCTCTGGCCTGGCTTTGATATTTCAGCTTTTGGGTTCTCAAACAAGACACAACAATCAAATGAACAGCCACATGGACTGAGTTCCTCTGCCTGAACCTAGAACACATAGCTCTATCATGATACATAAAATCCAATATACATTTCCAAGCAATGAATATTATCTGCAATTTTTAGTTTTACTGATTCTATGAGCTTGAATGAAAATAAACATGCCAACTGATCCATCGTATGGTAGACTGGATTTAATTAAATATCGCCTCGCCACCTCATTAGACCTAAATTAATATAAACATGTCATTCAAATTGTTCTTTTATCTCTCTTTTGAACATGACAAATGACATGAAGAAAATGAGCAGAAAGCAGGGAGGAGAGGACTGAAGAAATAGGTATATCTAGGGTTGATGGTAGTGGCAAGCGCCTTCCCACTAAGGAGGCAGGGAGCCACTGGCCTCAAGCACTGGGTGGGAACCTGATTAGTTGGTTGGGCAGAGGGCGCACAAATGGGTGGCAGGTTGCACTGGGTGAGGTAATACTGTTAGTAACTGTTGGGCCTACATGTTGCAGCTGGTTACTTTGTGAGAGGAGCGAAGAAGGACATGAGGTGGTAGAATTGGTAGGAAAGATATTGCAGTTTGCATGTATTTTGATGTTTTGTGGAATGTAAAACTATACGGGTTGTGATTCTCATTCAACAGTTGAGTTTACATTTCATCAAGAATCATTGTATTCTTTGGTTTCAGGTAGACTCATACACCACTGAGAAAGCTTTAAAGAAAGTAAAGCGTTTGCCTGTCTCGTTGCCTCAGAAAATTAATGTTAGTGATGTAACTATGGAGGACAAAGGTGATGCTGAATCGGAAACTCAAACTGTGAAGACACCCAGTGATGTTCAGCAGATAAGCAAAGGTGATGAGGATCATCGAAATATAAAAAGGAATTCACCCTTGACTGGGGAAAGAATTGCTAAACACAAACAAACATCAACATTCATTGGTGGCCCATCAAATTGGTAGCAATTAGTCTGCTGTTTTGTTTCCCAAGTTATAGATATTTAGCATCAAATATTTGCTTGACACAATTTTTTTTCCCCAACTGGTCCTGATTTTTGCCATGTAGGGACCCATATTCTAAAGGAGTTTCATTAAGCTCTCTCAGAATTTCTCAGTTGCCGGGTACTGTTATTTGTTTACATGTTATGAGTTCTCTTCTTGGTTGCTAACTGTCAATACCATCTCCCTGTGATTTACTTGAAATCATTCTTTGGTTGGCATTTTTAGTGCTCATTGACGATGCAAACTATCATCTTCATGTTATGTCTTTCTCCCTTGTTTAACTTTCTAGTCATGTTTTGGTGCCACTTCTTTTAGGGCTGATAAAAATATTATATATCTATATGCTGTCAGTGTGCTGAGCCCCTTTAATAAATTCTGATATGTATGTATAAATCTGCCTCTGCCAGTCCAGGGACATCCTTCAGTTTATAGTCATTTTGATTTGACAGTGTTGTAGCCTTCCTTCAGGATTTTTTTTATTGTCTCAACTTTCCCGAGACTGAGATCTCATGAGTTCAGATACAGTTTCTTATGATCGTTGCTACTGAACATGCAGATCCAGCAACTATAGGTAAGGCCAGCAGCCATGAGGATGTCCAACCAATGTTTACGGAATCATCTAATACTGAGGTGAAAAGCACATCAAGCTCTGGGGCTGCTGGAGAGTCTGAAGAGGCCCAGGAAATTGGATCGCCAAAGAGCCTAAAAGATGCTATCAAACCAAAACACAAAAGAAAGAAGAAAAGTGATCGGAGTTAGATTAATTGCAAGCCTGTAATTTCCTATGACTAAGGTGCGTGGTTATTTGTGCCATTGTTCTTGTGGGCAATCTTACTCTTTGCCAATTTTAAATAGCGTGCTGATTGTCTTGATGATTGCTCATGCTACAGTTGTATGTTATGAGTACTTCACGGCCAAATTTGTTCCCTTAAAAAGGTGATGGTATTGCTCTGCAGGTAAATCAACGGTAGACTACTACTATTTTCTCCTCTTCGTTGGAGCAGCATACATGGGGTTATTCTGTTTTTTTCGGTTGTGATTGATGCAAGTGACCACAGGCAAATTTTGTACAAGCTGTAGAATTGTATTGTAGGAATGGTCCAGTTAAGTTTTTAGTCAACTCTGCATCTAGATTTGTGATGCATGATTTCCCAGTCAATCCTTATTCCTATACGCTCGAATGTTTGTATTGAGCATCATGCTGAAGTGAAAAAAAGAATAATCCTTTTCAGGAATCAGGACCTTTGCGCTCCACGCTACTGTTGTTAATCTATCAATTCGTGTTATCAACGATCGTCAAAATTCCTGTTATTCGAAGTGTTGAAGCAAGCAGAGTAGCCTGCCATTAGCTTTGCTACTCAAGGATCAGTCTTTTCCATCTAAACAGAAAAAAAATAATCTAACATAGGTCGTGGAATTGAACTGAAATCTGCGTGCTTGTTTAAATAAGTCGACATCAGATACAATTCCAGGCAAAATCAGTAGGGAAACTGAACTGAAATTGCTATCAACTCTCACCAATCCGATTGCCTTTTCAAATAGACCCTTTGTTTGCACGTTTAAGTTAGTCTAAACTTTTTGTGCTACGCTGCTAGCAGCAAGTCTAAACTCTTTCCGAAGATCTGGTAGCATTTGAAGGGATCGTGCGTTTTCCACTGTAAAGGAGCAACCGACCGACTAGTATGCCGCTCCCTGTTTTTTCTTTATCGAAGATCTAATTGAGATTCACGAAGTTACTGTAGCATCTTGTTATCGGCGGAGACGTTGCCTATCACTAAAATAATAGCACAGGTTAAATCTCAAATTCGAAAAATATGACAAAACCATTAAGTCAAGGACTCAAATCTTTGCATGTCCTCCCGTTATGGTGGTGGTTGATGCTTCTATAAATGCTTTGCAAAGTCGGGCATGTCTTGTTTTCGATATTCTCGTTACATTTAGACTAATTCAACTCGAGGCTTTATCTTAACTTGCACATTTATCTTTGTACTGCTTTACCTTCACATCTTATTTTTTATGTGAAATTTTGGTGGAAACTAAAACCGCAACCTGCCATGCAGAGGAAGAAATATTTAGTAATTTAGGCATAGTTTGAGGAGGTCAATAATGTAGAATATAGACTGACATGGTAGTATTTTGAATTTGAGATGCTTTGATTTATTTAGGTATAATAGCCAAATACATCCTCCAACTCAAGCTGAGAATGGTTCAGAAACCAGACCAAATCCACACACATTCATACTAATTCTAGCATATATACAAACCAATCCAATCTCACTCACTTAGCATTCGAACTGAACCAATCCAAACCATTTAGCTTTTATCTCCTAACCAAACCAAAATAATCAGGTTCGACCTAAATATTGAAACCGGTTTTCACCGACTACTCCTAAATAAGGATATGTCTTATGATGTGGGGCCCACATATTGATATAGCTCAACCAATTTGCACAGAGTAGCTAACTCTTATTCTGAGACATCTCCAACAAATTTCAGCCAAATTCGCTAAAATTTTATAGTGCGAACGCGAGGTTTTAGTTTTAGGGTTTGATTTTGACGCGGGCCCACATGTGGATCTCATAACATAATTTTGCACAAAGTAGCCGACCGTCGTTAAGAGTCATTTACAATAAATTTCAGCCAAATTCGCTAAAATTTTATGGTGTGAACGCGAGGTTTAAGTTTCAGGGTCCGGCTTTTGACGTGGGGCCCACATATGGATCTCATCACATAATTTTGCACAAAGTAGCCGACTGTTGTTTTGAGTCATTTGCAACAAATTTTAGTCAAATTCGCTAAAATTTTATGGTGTGAACGCGAGGTTTAAGTTTTAGGGTCCGGCTTTTGACGTGGAGCCCACATGTGGATCTCATCACATAATTTTGCACAAAGTAGCCGACCATTGTTTTGAGTCATTTGCAACAAATTTTAGCTAAATTCACTAAAATTTTATAGTCTGAACGTGAGGTTTAAGTTTTAGGGTCCGACTTTTGACGTGGGGCCCACATGTCGATCTCATCACATAATTTTGTACAAATTAGTCGACTGTCATTTTGAGTCACTTGCAACAAATTTTAATCAAATTTGCTAAAATTTCATAGTGTGAACGCAAGGTTTAATTTTAGTCAAACTAATTCCAAACTGATCCAAACTGGTTTAAACCATTATAATTGTTAAACCAAACCAAATCAAACCATTACATATCTCAACCCATTATGCACCAAACTAGTTAATCCAATTAAAAAACTAAACCACAAAACCTGGTTTCAACCCAAACCATTCTCAGCTTGACCTCCAACTTTGCTCCAAGGGTCACTTTGGTCCTTAAACTATCAAATAGGCCATCTAAGTTTCTCAAGTTTCTCTTTTGGATCAAATATGTTCCTAGGATGACATGCCATGCCATGTGTTCTTGCCATGTCAAGATTGGGCACCCTTTGGATGAGCCAATGTAGTAAAATTGTGTTTTTATCTCTTTAATTCAGTATGATAGAATTCTCTCTTTAATTCAAATGTCTATTAGAATAGTTGTGTACAAGTTTGTTGCAACTATGCCCCAAAATTATTGCATCATCTTTTATCCTATGTACATGTAGCTAGCTTTAGTTTTTAAAGAACCTTGGGTATGACATCAAACATATGGCACGGTTCAAATTGTTCAGAAGATTTAGATCAACTTCATTTTGGAAAACATTCTAACAGAGACATCACCCAACATATTATGTTAACACTATAATTTTGTTATCCTGCTTGAGCAGGCCAAGTGCAACAACATTCTTGTGATATGTCAAATTCACATCAGGCAATATTTATAATTAAATAAAACAAGGGTTAAATGAGGCAATTATAACATGCTGACACGTCCAAGGGTAACCAAACCTGACATGGCAAGAACACAAGGCATGTCAAGTCAGCCTAGGGGCATATTTGATCCAAAAAAGAAACTTGAGGGACTTAAGTGACCTATTTAATAATAGTTCAGGGACCAAAATGATCCTTAGACCAAAGTGAGGGATGCATTCGGCTATTTTGTCATTCATTTACGAACACATTTGTACTTCCGCGTGGCCTTCGCTAAGTCCGTTGCGGTACACACCAAACTGGAATTACAACGGTAATAATTTTAGTGGTATATAGTCTAGTAGACAGGCCAACCGTCACAGATGGGCCACAAAAGCATTGTTATCCAATCCAGCCTGTCAGATTGTGGGAATGGATCAAATACCCTGCTTTGTACTTTGAGCCTCATCTAATCAAAATTGTAACATGCATATCAGTTTGTTGTTTTAGTCTCGGGCACAAGAATTAAAAAAAGATAATGAAATGACTAACCTACACTTAGTTAATCCACTTTGAAATGTGCATTTATAATTTCAAAAGTACAAACTCACTCTAAAGTATGTATTTATTAAGTAAGTGCAAGATTAAAAAAATAAAGGTCAAAATTGCCTTGAAGTTATAGAACAAGTATTTTGAAATAGGATAAAATCATTTTACTACCCTCATTTATGCACTTTGTCTGTTTAATCACCTAACAAATTTAGGCTTGCTTAACCGCCTATTTTTGGATCTTTTTTGTTTCTTTGTGTATAAGTTGAGTTTTAAGTTTAAATTTTGAGAGATGACTTATAACATGATACCTATATTATAAAAATACATTATAAATTTTTAAATTTTCTTTTTGTGCAATTTTGTATCCCTATGGTCACATTAATGTTTACAGCCTATAAAAATAACCATAAATTTTTTTAATATATTTTCTAACATTAAGCATCATATTTTGTACCCCTCACAAAATTTAAATTTAAAACTCATCTTCTAGGTAAGAAACAAAAAAGTTTTTTTAGATAATGATATAATTTAGCCTCTATATTTACAAGTGGATATATACAGCCAAGAGAAACAAAAAAGATAAATCCTATTCGGGGTAAATTGGACCAACCGAAATAGTTAGGAGGAGCCTAAATTTTGTTGAGGTGATTAAGTGCATAAGTGTATAAGCACTACCAGAGATCTTCACATCCGCCCCTCTCATATGCCTCGGTGCACTCAAGATCCGGTGCTAATGCAACATTAGCGCCGGGTGCACAATTGGGATGCCCCCGGGGACTCTTTAGCATCGTTTGGTAACACCAACTGGTGCTAAAATGTGACTTTAGCTAAAGGTGCTTGCATGCTACTTCAAAAGGAAATCATATTCTATTTCATCACATGTGCTACGCAGTTGAGATGGTTAGGTGGGTACGCGCGAGCCAATAGGTCATGAGTTCGATTCCCCGCAACAACGCACATATTTTTTGGCGAATGAGCACCTTTAGCACCGGTTATTTGACCCGGTGCTAAAGGTGCCCACCCTTTAGCACCGGAAGATCTGCACCGGTTGGAAAATCTGTCCTTCCCAACCGGTGCAGATGAAGGCCTTTCCGGTAGTGAAGTAAGGATAGTAAATTTTGAAATAACATAAGAAACAAGAACAAGTATTATGAAATGGAGGGAGTAGAACATAATATGGATATTACTTTCTTTCAATGTAAAAAATAGATAAATTAGCAAATGAGCACCTTTAGCACCTGTTATTTGACCCGGTGCTAAAGATGCCCACCCTTTAGCACCGGAAGATCTGCACCGGTTGGAAAACCGGAGCTAAAGGTCCTTCCCAACCGGTGCAGATGAAGGCCTTTCCGGTAGTGAAGTAAGGATAGTAAATTTTGAAATAACATAAGAAACAAGAAAAAGTATTATGAAATGGAGGGAGTAGAACATAATATGGATATTACTTTCTTTCAATGTAAAAAATAGATAAATTAGGGAAAGTTGGCCCATGGCCAGATTGCTAGGGCTATCGGCTATGGGTGTACAGCTTGTCCTGGATCCAATGCCAGCAGCGTGCGTCAATGTACTCTCCAAAAAAAAAAGAAGAAGAAAAGAACTCTTGTTTCTCAGAGATAGTTACCATTGTACGCTTTGACACTTCGAATTCATCTTATGCTAGCGTGGCCTCAGTCGGTGGTGTTACCGACAAAGTTAACTACTAGTAAGTCACAATTAAACGGGTGTCGATTGAGCCATTCTTGCATTATGCATGCTAGCAACGTGTTAATTTAAGCTCCGAGTCGAAGTTAGCGCGCGGCAGGCCAATCATGCATGCATAGTGCTCGTCTTTAAAAGAATTCATCAAAGAATAAACGTTTCCACACTTTTCCTCTCAAGCGATATCCAACGTGATTTGTGTCTCCTCTAAAATCTAGACACACCCCTGTTCGTTTGGCCTATTCAGCCACAAGTCAGTAGTACCTTTTTCTCAGAACAAATCAGCCACAAGCAAGCAGTACTTTTCTCTCCGAACAAATCAGCACCAGCCACCAGCCAGACGAACAGGACGTTCAGTAGCCAACCACTTCGTACATTGTTCGAGCAAGGCAACCTATGAATTATGTCTGATTCAAGTCGCCAGGAACAAATCCTGGTAAGTAGAGGAAAATTCTAAAACAAACCTAGGAGAATACGGCACCCGTGTTGAGTCGAGGACTCGAATTTGGGTGGACAGATTCCATTGTAAGAAATCTTACCAAATGATCTATAATCTTTTCCAGATCAGTTCAAAGATTACGTTCTATTCACGACAATATGTAAGACCGAAATGTCAAGTCATGTCGTATATAAAAGTGTCAAGGTGCATATTATATTGGGACTAATGACACGCCAATCTTAATTAGAAAGAGAAGTTCATTATTTTTATGCCAATTTGATAATAATAAGCAAACAGAATTGCTGTATGACACTAAGTGTCGGCTCTACTACACCTGATTTTTGTTTTTCCTTGTTAGGGTAAGTACATTGTGTCATCGAATAGACTGTCTCATACAGTGACATATAATTTTAAAACGATTTATCGGACAACCTATACAATAGGTTGTTGTTTTGGTTATCTCGTAGTAATATAAAATCCTACAATTTGTGAAGAAATAAAGAAATATTATTAGTTACATGAGTAAAATAAAGAAATATTATTCGTGCAGTGGTGGTGGAGTTGTCTCGTAGTTATAGAATTTTGCTCATGAGCGAAACAACGACCACCTTCTCTCACATCGCTCTCTCCTCTACATCAACAAAAATATATGGCACTGCATGAGACGACCTATCAGACTGATAATACGTAGCAATGTACATGTCGTTAATAAAGTATGAAGGAAACAAAATTAAACTGTGCTTAAAGTCTCTTGTACCTGAATTTCTAGTTACAGAAAATTATATATACTGCTTTACAATTAAGTTATGTTGAGTTGGTGTAGGTTCAATTAGTGCAACTTGCAAGTGTTGAACTACTCCAAATTAACTAAATTTTACAGCACTTTTAATCTGGATGCTATACACCTAAAAACAAAGGAACTTTTCAAAGAAAGAAGTTTCATGTATGTTCACATAATTCAGTTGGGCATATCAGTCAGATAGCCCCTAAATAAATCTCTAGTATTGTCTCCAGCAAAGTTGGGCAAAGTTTTAGTCTGACAGCGTCAATGCTCCACTGGAGAGAAAGGAAACTCCAGTTCATTTTGCCAAGCGCTAGTCGCTGCCACGCTCAGTCCACAATAATGTAAGCATCGGTATCACCGGTACCATAATGCTAATAGAGACTACGCAAAACCTAATAAGAAAAAATACAATAGCCATGAGGCAATATAACCAACTGCAATGGTACCAATGGCCACGGCACCAATGGCCACAGCACCAATGGCAATGACCTCGACGATTCTTTGTCCATTTCCCTTCTTTGTCCTGGATCCGCCATTGACGCTAGTCACCTTCACTAAGCCACCTTCAGATTTGACGAAGGCATCTCCACCACGTCGTCTTCAGTGTCACTAGAAATCTTAAAGACATGCGGAGGCGGCGACCACCTCCCCCTATATTTCAACGCCTTCATGTCTTCAGTACCATCAATAAAGATAGATGATCCCTTGTCGACTTCTCCTTTGATTAGCATCTCGGAGACCGTCGTCATCACATTTTTCTGCATCCATGTTCTTATGGGCCTGGCGCCGTACATCTACAGGAGGCGAAAAATAATGGTTCCCAAGCATACATCTACTGACCAGAATAAAATACATTTAAAACTTTACAAGATTTCTATATCCTAGTAACTACTTGCAAGGAATTGTAGTGTGATCATGCCGCAATAACGTTGGTAGTGGAGCTGGCCGCTGCTTACCGGGTTGTAAGATTCTGATAAGATAACATCCAGCGCGGCATCGCTTGCGGATAGAGATATGCCCTTGCTAGCCACGCCGCCAATGATGCTCTTCATCTGAATTTTAACCACATCCTTTATCTTGTCCCGAGAAAGCGGCTCGAATATCACAATCTCAGTTAATCTGCTGAGGAACTCTGGCTTGAAGTGTTTGTAAACCTGCGCATAGACATATATATGTAGCATACGATGATGAGAACGGTTGCTGCAATTGCAATATATAGGAGCATGTATATATATTGGGATCCCCTAACCTGTTTCATGGCAAGGTCACGTGCAGCTTCCATTGTTTGTTCGCATGTCACTCCCTTTGCCAAGTGTGCTGCTCCCAGATTTGAGGTCATAATGATGAAGGTGTTTCTGAAATCCACAGTCCGACCTTTGCCATCCGTCAACACTCCATCATCGAGCAGCTGAAGAAAAACATTCAACACCAAGGGATCTGCCTTCTCCACCTCGTCGAAAAGGATGACACTGTATGACCGCCTCCGAACTTTCTCAGTCAATTGACCACCATCTTCATAGCCAACATAGCTTTAAACATGCCATGGAAGAAATACCAATACCAGCGTCAGTTGGTACGTATATATATATGTGTGTTAAGTTTAAAGAAAAGATTGCAGCACACAAATAAAGCTAACCCTGGAGGTGCTCCAAGGAGACGCGTCACGCAATGGGATCCGACAAATTCAGACATGTCGAAGCGGATCAACGTCTTCTCACTGTGAAATAGCTGCTCGGCAAGAGCTTTTGCGAGCTCCGTCTTTCCAACACCGGTTGGACCCAAGAAGAGGAAAGAACATGGTTTCTCACACTTATGGAGTCCTGCTCTTATCCGCCACACTGCCTGTGCAACCAAATTGACTGCTCCATCCTGGCCAACAACACGCTCTTGCAATCTGTCCGCTAGATGGAACAAATTTTCCTTCTCTGGGAGATCAAGTGCCTGAACAGGAATCCCAGTCCATCGGCTCACAACCTTCGTTATTCAGGAGTTCAGGTAGCATTAGAACATACTCCGTAACAGCTATATATGGGGTACATGTACATCACACGGGTAGGAAAGGAATTATTCACAGAAATACAATAAAGGATTATTGATGCCTACTTGTGCAACATGCTCGGGGCAAACAATTGCTTTCTTCACTTTGTTTGCAAGATTCTTTGGTGAAGCGGTCACGTCCTTTTGTTTTCCAATCTGCATCCTTGTGGCGGAACATGCCTCGTCCATAAGATCAATCGCCTTGTCAGGAAATCGACGTTCTGCATGGAATTGAAAAGCAGCACGGTACGAATGATTATTATAAGACCTTCAAACGCACCACCTTTCCACAACTTTACAATTAATCAAGTGATCAAAAGAAGGGAAGGTATATAATAACGGTGGGCCCATAATGTCAATTCATCATTTAATTGTTATTCTTTATTTGGTTTCTGAAAGTGGCACAAAAAGCTCTAAACATGCATGGCCCATGCAAACAGAGCAACAAATTATACGCTTGAAACAAAACAAGTTAATTACATCGTGTGTACCAAACATACCGGTGATATATCGAGCAGTGAGCTGCGCAGCTGCTATAATGGCAGAGTCCAGAATTTTCAGTCCATGGTGCGCCTCGTACCGCCGCTTCAGCCCCCGAAGAATGCCGATGGTGGTGTCCGTGCTCGGCTCCTCGACGTGCACCTACTGGAACCGCCGCTCCAGCGCGGCGTCCTTCTCGATGTACTTGTTGTTAGATTAATTGGACATTGATCTATTTAAGTCTCAATTAATCAAAGAATCAAAGGTCCACTAATAAATGCTAGGGAATTAAATCCCGGATGGACATCCTGAATATCATTTTGTTCTTGTTTTGGTTTCTCATGTTGTTCATGTTATTTAAGAGAATTAACTCGAACACTGGCACATGTTATGTTAACACTGGATCACAATATACCGAATGATGCCTAAATTTCTAACACTCGCTGCACTCGTCGGACGTCGTGGCGCCGACGCAGCGGATGCGGCCGCGCGCCAGCGCCGGCTTCAGCAGGTTGGCACCGTCCATGCGGCCGCTGATGCCGGCGTCGACGCCGACGAGCATGTGCATCTCGTCGATGAACAGGATGACCTTGCCGTCGGCATCCTCCGCCTCCTGGATCACCTCCTTGATGCGATCCTCGAACATGCCCTGAAACATTGTGCCTGCGACCAGCACGCCGAGGTCGACCTCCACGACGCGTGCCCCCGCGAGCGACGCCGGGACGGTCCCGGCGGCGATCCGCTGCGCGAGGCCCTCGGCGATGGCGGTCTTGCCGACCCCAGGCGCGCCGACGAGGAGGGCGTTGTTCTTTGTCCGGCGGCAGAGGGTACAGACGACGCGGTCGATCTCGGCGTCGCGGCCGATCACAGGGTCCATCTTGCCGGCCGCGGCGGTCATGTCACGGCCGTAGCTGTCCAAAGCCGCCGCCGCCGTATTTAGCATCATCAGAACTGACTCCATAGGCGGCGGACGACGCGATGCGATGCATGCATATGCTTGAGCTTTGATTATTTCTCCATCAAATAAATAGCAGGATGAAACGTCAATACGGGTCGGATACACTTTCAGTTCCTATGGCTATAGGATCGCAACTAGGGGATTCTATTAAGGCCTGTTTAAATGCAAAATTGGCACCTCTAAAGTTCACTATGCAAAAAAAATTTCCATCACATCAAAATATCGGCTTATACATGGAGTACTAAATGTAGATGAAATCAAAAACTAATTGCACAATTTTGTTGTACTCTACAAGATGAACATTTTGAGCCTAATTAATCAATTTTTAGATAATTTTTCACACATACAAACGAAAATGCTACAGTGGCGTATTTATGGCGAAGTGACCTCATACCCCCAGGTTTGCATCCCCAAATTTGCAGGGAACGGTCCATGGCCTTCTTGGAAAATCAAAACATGGCGCGTCGTAGCCTCTGCAAAGAGATTGGGCCGGATTTTGCAAGGTGAGTGAGACAAGGAAAAGAAGCGCACGATCGACATGTTGAACCTGACTAGGATCAGGGTTAAAGATTTTGGCTTTGGTAATTTCGGCGGTGACCCAAACTAAAAACCGAAATTTACTATTACACTTATGTATATGTTTCACTATAAATATACTACTTTTGATATAGGACTCCGCTAATTCATACCCAGGGTAAATAGCTATTCCGTACCCGAGCCCTCTACGACGCGCGCCAGACGCCGCCCGCGAGAAGGCCCCCGCGCCAGGATACGCGCACCTGATGGAGTCGGCTCCACACGGGTGGGCTTGGTTTTTTCTGGGTTTTTTTTCTTTCGGCAGTTGGGAAAGCTCGGCTTTTTTTTCGTCCCGTGAGAGTCGGTCCCACAATACTCTGGTTTTCTTCTGCTCTTTGTCACAGCTTCCGGAAGGACGTGATATTTTCTGGACTCCAATGACAAGGGACGAGTTGTCTGTTTAATTTCACGAGTAACAAATGTAAAGTCAAAATCGAAGGAAATGTCTTATGTTGCAGTTTCAAAATCGTGTGACGCCGTAAACATTTTTCAGTCGATCATGAAGACTAGGATTTTAGTAGCCGCACAAATTTCACATCGAGCTTTTGTTTGGAAATATCTCACATGAACATATCTTTACTCGTACTTCAAATTTCATACTACATGGAAACACCTCGACTACATTGCACCAAAAGGTAACTCTGCAATCTTTCAATATATTTTTTTTCTAGCCAGGTATCTTGCTTGTAGACTAACAATTAAGATCTTTTGACTCCACAATTTCCTCTAAGGCCAAATATATTATCAGCCTAATCTGAATACTCAGGTTGCCTAAAATGCTAAAGGTTAGAAATTGTGGTGGCACTCGCTTCTACATTTTGTAGTCGGCCAGATGAACAGTTTGGCTGCTGGCTGCAACTGCTGTACTATTGTTGCACGGGTAGCTGCTGCAGCCGCCGAGCACCCCGTATCTTCATCAAGGTCCAGGCGTCGCAGCTGTAGCTCGCTTGTTCCTAGTTCTTCTTGCATGTACCTTCACGAGGAGCCATTATCCAGACCTGCACGACCATCCAAGCAAAATTTATTAATACATGCACAGGATAGAGCAATGAAAAGCATCATAGAACAATGGAATGCGTGAGTACCACCATATTATATGAAAAGAGATTTATAGCTTCTATAATGACACATAACCACAGGAGATCAGCTAAATCAAGTAGTTCCAATGCTTGCCTATTGCATTCAAATATCCACAAGAGACTATTGGATTAGCACATGGATGTCGCCTGAGATACAGGCCCAATGCCAGAACGAGATAAAGAATAGCAGCCTGTTCGTTTGGCTTATCACCCACCAGCCAGCCGTATTTTTCTCTTAGCAGAAATCAGCACCAGCAACCAGCCAGCAAGCAGTATTTTTCTCTCAACCCAGCCACCAACCAACCGTGAACAAGTCGTAGGAAAACAAGCAGATGCAAAACACATTTAAAACCTGAATGAATCAGGCTGGGACAGAGCATATTGTGGAAGAAAGAACCTTGTAAAACCTGAATGCTACCCCAGACCTGCGACTGCAAACTGCAAACCATAGCAGATGATGAGCATGAGTTCGACCGAAGCTCACTGGATACCTCAAGTTTTATACTGGATAGAGCATTGGTCTATAGAGTTCATCATGAACATCTGATGAGAAAACTGTTCATGTATGAAACAATTCAATAGATTGTCACTAATTTAACAAGGGGGTGCACGAGTTCTATCATCCAACCGAATTAAAATAAATTAC
Organism: Echinochloa phyllopogon; assembly: GCA_033239725.1. Taxonomy (NCBI): domain Eukaryota; kingdom Viridiplantae; phylum Streptophyta; class Magnoliopsida; order Poales; family Poaceae; genus Echinochloa; species Echinochloa phyllopogon. Next base: position 40,645,708 of record BTCW01000010.1, on the reverse strand, counting down.
CATGACAAAAGAGGATGAGAAAGCAAATAAAGAATTATGTGTCTACAACATGACTAAAATGAAAGAATTGAAAAGCAAACCTCTGAGCAGCTCGTCTGCTCCACTCCAGCAGACGCAACCTCACTGGATGTGAAATTGAGCCACGATGGCATCGATTTACAACCAAAATCTAGAACACAAATCCAATAAAAAAACTCGATCTTTTTGCAGGCAAATCCAGTATCACAAAGATAGGAACCGGATGGGTCCGGATTGGTACCTTGCCGATGGTTGTGGCGAGCTCGCCGTGGGAGCAGTTGATACTGGCGGCGGCAAGTCGATGGGGCCACAGGGGAAGATCTGGAGGCGGAGGCACCATTCGCCGCCAAGCCTTGTGCGGCGGCACCGTCGCCAGCGGAGGGTGGGTAGACTGCTGGGCAGAGGTACCGCAAAGTGCGGGCCGTCAACTTCAGAGTGTGGAGAGTCAGGCGTGCTGAGCTACCGCGCACGATGACGCTGCCTGCAGGAGAAGATTGGGATCCAATCATGGGAGAAGACCTCCATGGCTCCATATGTCGGAACCAAATCATGAACATTCGATCTACATCCAGCATGCGAAAATGAGACCGCGTATTAATTAATCATTCTCAAATAATTAGGGGAATTCACCTTCACGGTAGGGGGCGGAGGTGGATCCACTGGCCGACGGGTGGGGCGGCTCGAGGGCATCTCCGTAGGCCAAGAAGCTCCACCCGACCACCACTGCTACGCCGTCGTCCTCCTCCTCCCCGCCGCCAAGCTGCCGCGGCATGACGCCTCGGGGTAGAACAGCCGAAATGGATCCACGATCTCCCCGGATTTCATTCCCAATATCGACCGGGCAGATCCCGCTATCCTGATCCGCCGCGGTGGGGGCGCGTTGGAGGAGAAACGGCGACGGAAAGGACGGCGACGGCGAATGGAGGAAGGGCGGAGACGGCGACAGCACGGGGCGAACGACGGCGATGGGCGGCGGAGACGACGACAGCACAGGGAGATGGGCGGCGGTGACGGCCGGGGAATTTTTGTTTTGAGCTGGTGGATGTAGATCCGTATGTGAACCGCTATTTGAACGTGTGTGGGGCCGGGGGGCGGGGAAAACCGAGAAAAACCAGTCAAAAGGCCGGACCGGGACTGCTGCTCGGGTTGGCTGACGGGGTTGGGCGAGTGCCTAGCGGGCAGGGATCGGATGGACCAGGGTACAGAATACCTATTTCGTACCCAGCGTACAGAATAACTATCTGAAAACTATCTACAGTGAATTCATCAGAAATCTCGGATCATACGTGGAGGACTCATCATAACCGTATCCAAGTCGTTTACAGCTCAGTTATGTGTTTAATTTAATAAACAGCAGCAAAGGAAAGAGCTATAATTAGCACATAGGGAATGCTTCTGCTCATTATGAGAAGACAGTCAAGAAATCCTCCATTCCTTAAATATAAAAAAAACTTGTCCTTATTATCTTCACTAGCCCATTATTATGTGTTGGTTTGTGAACAAATCCTCCTTCACTAGCCAACACATAAGGGCAATAAGTCCAATTACTGGCCAATTTTATACTGACAAAAAGAATTCTTAAGAATAAAACAAGTGACCTTGGAAATTGATTAAAATGGTGAACCATGTCTTTGTCTAGAGTCAATCAACAATTCAGGCAGCATAAATGTACATAATGGAAGCAAACATTTACCAATTAAAGCAAAATTCCCATCTGGTTCAGGTGATCAAACTGAAAGTTCTATGCTTCAATTTTGTTCATACCTGCATGAAGTCTCCAGTGAAGAGAGAATACGAGGTCCTAGAGCACAAGTAATCAGTGCACATTCATGATCACGTTCAGGATATAGCGTACCTCCCTGGACAAGTAATAATCCTACCCGGCACTAGCCCATGTCACCAAATGGCTTTCTTCTCTGCATCAAAATCCCTAAATCGAAAATACTGAAATGATTGATGTGCCCAACATCACATGCAAATAGTCACTGGTTAGTTAATTACCAAGATATGAGTGTTCCCGGAAACTCCTCTAGCTTGCTTCTGCACCTAGCTTGCCATCCTGGTACAGAATGTGTCCGATTCAATAGAGCATCTCAGAAAGAAATGGAAAGAAATTGAAAGAAAGAAATTCAGGAACGTGTCTTCGTTCTTGCTGCTGGTCAGATATTTTTCTGGGAACTTGATTAGGGACGGGATAGGCAGATGGGACTAAAACAAATTGACATACACGAATGAGAGAGTTTATATCAGTATGATATTCTGTAGCAACTAGCTACGTAAAAATAAAAAGACCCATGAAGCAGAGGCAACCAAGAAAAAGAGCACATCAGCAATTCATTGAATTACCCAGCACTTGGATCCACCGATGGAATACCAGGGACCAAAATCGCACCTGTATACAATCCACATAGAGTAGCTAACACTTTGATTATATAAATCTTTACCTAGTAAAGAATATGATCACTGAGATATAGAGAAAGATGATCTTTAAAAAAAACATTTCACACATAAATGAATCTAGCTCATAATTGTCAGTAGGTTTCTGGGCTCAATGTCAGCATATACTTGCTTAAAGTTTAGCGATGGATTTTGGAATTCAGCAAGCTTTCCCTAGCTGTTTCCTCCTCTGTTTTGAGTTTGACTATGCCTCAATTGCAGTTGGACTAAATTGAAAAGATAACTAAACTGTAACAAATGGTGATATAATGTTTCATTAGCCCAACTATTTAGCCATTTAATAAGAAGTCTAAGAAAAATATCATCTGAATAATCACTACACTACTACAGATAGCCCTACCTGAAACATGCAATTTTCCTCAAAACAAACAGTAGACATGCCGAATTATAACTCAGTTTGGCAAAAATGAGCACCATATTTTCAGTCAATGAATATTAGTAGGCAGTAGCAATTTTTTCCCTCGGTTAACAGAAAGCTTCGAATTGGTACCTTGCCGTTGGTTTGTGGTGATCTCAACGTGGGAGAAGTGGCTGGCGGCAGCAAGTCAATGGGGCCACAGGGGAAGACATGGAGATGGAGGAGGAACTCACCGCGAAGCCTTGCGCGCTGTCGCCAAGCCTGCCGAGGGTGGAGAGACCGGGTGGGCTAAGTTACCGCAGGGCATCGCAGGGCATGCGCCGTGGCCTGCAGAGGACGGACAAGAAACTGAAACAGCAAGAAAAAGACTCTACAACAAGTAATCTACAGGTTCATTAATTCATTCAGGCAACAGATTGTCACTAATTTAACAAGGGGTGCACAAATTACAACAAATTGGGATGAAAACTCATCTCCAGCAAAAAAAAGAAATACATCAGTACATCATGATCAAAACCACGGCTAAATGGTACAAGATGATTTGGGGGAAATTACAGGAAACTGACCTGATCTTGCTGCCATCAGGTAAGGTGAATCCATGTGACCCTATCACAACAAAAGGTCGACTATTTATTTGCACCCCTCGTCTCTAAATCAGTGCAAGGGAGAGATAAAGTGAACATTTGAAGCACAAAGCGTGTGAATATTTTAAGCAAATACCGTGCATTAGATGAAGCTGCCGGTGCTCTAACATGCATGTTCTTCTCCAACGGTGCTGGCGTTTCTATTGATCTCCAGAGCTGCAGAGCGCATGACGCCATCCAGTGTGTGCCCCATGGCCGCTTCTCCGCCCAGCTACTTCCAGCAATGTCGTCCAGTGAGGAGCTAATTACCTGGGGAACTACTGGCGCCGGTCGCTTACGGGGAGTGTCGATGTAGATGTAATTGCCACTGCCGGAGATCGACGGCCGCACCAGGAGTGGAACGCGCCGGCACCAACGAGCGCCTGGTCTAGCAGCTAACGACGGTCGTCGGAGCCACCAACGAGCGCCTGCTAGAGTCGAGTGGATAATCCACTCAGGGAGCGCGTGTGTTGAGCTCCTTCCACCGCAGCATCAACCTCCGACCAGATCTGGGCCAAGCATCAGCGGAGAGCAGGGGACGCCGGCCAGCTGGAGAGGGGAACGGCGGGCGGCCCATTTTCTCCTGCGCGCTCGTCGGAGGACCGGAGGTGCGCGGCGCTAGGCTTGGGGAAGGGGAAGCGGCCGCCGCCGGGATTCGCCACCTCGTTTCTGTCGAGGCGATTGAAGCTGGCAACAAAAACGGAACCGCTCCGTTTCTCTCCATCCCACGTTCTGCGGTGAGCAGATAAATCGAAAAAAAAAACTATAGGAAAAACCAAACGCGAGGAAAGGGACCGGAAGGAACCGGGTGAAGGTTGTGGGAGCCGGTCGGGTACGAAATAGTTATTCCATACCCAGGGTAGGGTATAGTACTATTTATATATATATATATATATATATTCTATTATTTATGTTGCATAGTTGTATAGGCATAGATCACGCTAATCATTTGTTTAGATGCAAAAATTTTAGAAAACCATAAACCTTGATTAGGATACACGACCGGAGCGAGATCTGTCTTCTCTTCTCTCCTATTTCTAATCTCCATCCCTACCTAATAATCCCTACCTGGTACTAAAGCAAAAATTGATTCAGCGGTACGTCATAATTTTACAAAATAAAACCCTAATATTTATAGAAACCAACCCATCATCGTTTAGTACGTCGTATTTTAAAAAAAACATGATGTATCATCTACCGACACGCAGTACTCGTCTCCTCTTGCCATCCCGCTTTATTGCACGCAACTCTTCATCTTCTCATGTCGCTCGTGTCCCCGTTGTCATTCCGCCATCATTCCCAGACACGATGTCTACCGAGGATATCTCATTTTCTCATGCTCCTAACAAGATGCAGAATCGGCGGTGTCCATAGCTCTTGTACGTTTTTGCTCGTGAAGTTCCCTCTAGCTGTAGCAACACATGGGAATTAATCTACCCGCAGTGCCTCATCTCCTCTCATCGTCCTGCACCACCGCACGCACCCCTTCGTCCTCTCACCTCGCTCGTATCCCTATCGTCGTTCCCCAAGCGCAATGTATACCGAGGATTTCTCATTTCTGTTGCTTCTCATTTGATGCGGAAACGGGGGTAAGCAGCCCTGCTCACCTTCACTCACGAAGTCCCCTTCACCCATATCAATGCATGGTCGTTTATCTACCCACAGTACCTCATCTCATCTCATCGTCCTACACCGTCACTTGCACCCCTTCATCTTCACATGCCGCTCGCATCCCTGTTGTATTGACTCTCTTCCTTCCGAGCATAACGTCTACCAATAATCTCTCTTTATTGTGCTCCTCATCGATAAGAAATTGGCGGCATCCATGTCTCCACTTGCCTTTGGTTATGAAGTCCTCTTCACCCTTAGCAACACACCGGTATTAATCGATCCACAATACCTCAGCTCCTCTCGTTGTCTCACACCGCCGCACACACTCCTTCATCATCTCACATCACTCGCATCCCAAACGTTTACCCGCCGTTATTCTCGGGCGTAGTGTCTGCTAAGGATCTCTCCTTTATCGTGCTGGTGTCATCCATGGCTCACACAAGCATTCGCTAGCAAAGTCTTCTTCACCCGTAGTAACGCACGAGCACATTTGTTAGTAAATTTCTAAAATGATTATCGTTTCTGCATTAATTTAACTTTTAATCCGTCATGAGACACTAACAGGTGGGCCCTTATGTTCCAAAAAAGACCCAAAGAATACTAGGATTTGTGTTCTCTTCCAACATGATCCTTGATGTGTAAGCAACATGACTTATTTGCTAGTAACGAAAAATCACCGAATATTTCGCACAAAAAGAAAGTTCAAGGTTGAATCTTTATTTGTCAAGTTAGATGTCCGAGTTGTCCATGGACATTATCAAGAGTGTACACTACTTGCTTTGACCAAATTATAATTTACTTTAGATTTATTTTAAATTGAACTTATCTAATTATGATTAAATTTATAGAGAAAACATCAACATCCACGATATCAAATTAGTATTATTGAAATCTACCATAAAATATGTTTTTATAGTGTATTTATTTGATATTATATATGTTACATATTTTTCTATAAATTTGATCAAAGTTAAATAAGTTTAATTTAGAATAAAACTATAAGAAGTCATAATTAAGAAGAGAGAGAGTGCTAAAAATATCGTCTCTCGGACCGCTCGGAAGCATAAGTCCTTTCTGATCATAGTTTCGCAGTCATACGTGATAAATAACCACGACATTTATTAATTCTAGCAAGAACTCACGTGCGACACGCACGTTTATTGATAACACGTAGGTACTAAAACCGTGCCACTTGAGTAAGCAATGGTAAACAGACCAGTCGTGTGAAGTTCTTTTAAAAATAATTTATATTCGCTCTCTCGTGTACAGAGAGCTTTAGGTATTCTCAAATCTAGAAACACATCATTTTCAAGATAGTTGGCCTTTATTTATATGGAGAAAAACTCTCCAATCTATTGTCTATTAGCAATACGGGATTATTATGTATAGACGTGGTTATAAATGTGGGTATATTTAGGTGGACCATTTTTTCTCTTCGAAGTTTTGATGTCCTTGACACTTCCACGTAGAATTGTTCTAGTTTTTTCCTAGTGCTTCGTACGACTTGTGTTGGTCTTCTCAGATTAGCAATTTTGAAGAGAAAATTTGGTGCTTGTTTCTTTTCCTGCTTGGCTGTGGACTTTATTTTTGTTGGTGCCATAACCGTGTGCTTTCCTTGTTTTAATATCCAGCAATGGCAATTAAATTTGTTTCGGCTGTAGGAGCCATGCGTATCGGTTGATTCCTTTCAAAAAAAGCTCAGAGGAGGTTCGACGGTAGAAGAATTATTTTTTACTTTGGAGGTTGTTTCCTCTCAAAAAAATAGGTGGGTAAAAAAACACTGGTGAAAAAAAGGGGCTAGGGGTGAACTCACATGGGGTTTTTCGCTCTACCAACAAAAACTTTCGTAATATTTCTTTTTTCCCTACATCGTGGGTCTAGATGGGTCCATTGTGAGGGGTATGAGGGGGGTTTTCGTTGGTAGCAAAAGTTTTAAAAAATATATTATGAGAGTCCAACCCAATGCAAAGAACGGCCGGGTACAAGCTAAATAAAAACAAGTACCGAGGAGGCACAGTTCAGAGGAGGGGATATGTTTTTCACGCCGTATGGTTTCCATGCATTTTTTCTTTCCAAAAAAATATAGGTGGGTACAAAAACACTAGTGAAAAAAAGAGGCTAGAGGTGCACTCATATGGTGTTTTTCGCTCTACCAAAAAAGCTTCCGCATTATTTCCTTTTTTCCCTGCATGGTGGGTCCAGGTGGGTGCGGCGTGAGGGGCACGGAAGTTTTCCGTTGGTAACAAATGTTTTCAAAAGAACTCCATCCCAGTACAGAAGATTCTTTCGCGTGCGAGAGATAAATGATGATTTTGGGCGTCATTGCTTTTAAAAAAAACGGGTTGAAGTTACCTTTACAGGGGCCTTGATGTAAAATTACTTCCGTCTTTTGGGCGTTGTTGCTATGCATTGCTGAACTGTTCTAGTTGATCTGTTACTATATTGGGCTGTCTTCCGCGTGTACCTCTCTCTTCTATTCATGCAGCCCATTTCTTTGCGGCCTCAGTCGACACTCTTCTTTGTTCTCGCGGCCCATTTCTTTCTACCTGAGCACTTGAGTGAGGTTGGACCAAAACAAAACATGTTGCTTTATTGGGATAGTGCTTTTCGTTTCTTGTTCTTATTGCGCTCTATTGAAAAAAAAATGCTTCTACATATTATTCTACGTATTAGAGCAACTCTAGTAGATTTCGAAACAGACTCCTAATCCAAATTTAGATGGTCAAACAAAAAGTGGCACTCCAGCAGGCCTCCCCTATTCGAAGAAGGTCTCCAAATTTATCCCTCCACCCACCACTTATGGGAATATTTAGAGAGGCCTCCATTTTTAGAGGATATTGCTGGAGTGGTAGCAAGTTTTAAGGCGGAGTTGCTCTTATGAATCTCAAACTAGGCCACTAGGGTCCATTACAGGACCAATGCTGCATCTTGACCACTAACCATTAAAGAAAAAACTATAAAGTGAGACGAAAAAATTATACTTCGCTATAAATATTTCTTCAAGAAAAAGCCTATTTATTTCATTGTTTCTTTTCTTTGAATTCATTTTATTGTTACCTCATTTTTTTACACATAAGTGAAGTTAAAGTTATTTTCATATCCTCTCAATTTAAATCTTTCCAGTTTTTCTTGTATTTTTTATTCAATCAAATGTCCACACAACATGTTTTTAAGTAGTCTGTTACATTTTAGCTTAAGTTTTGTACTTTTTTGTACATTATCTCCAAGTTTTGTACATTATATCCAACCCCCTTCGTTTTTAAAAACTTTTTTGTAAAAAGCAACATTTTTTATCAAATTGTTTCATTGCATGTTGATTGAAACTTTTTTGTAACATTTTTTTGTTACATATTGCTTTAGTTTATTTTTTAGACTTTTTTTTAAGAAAACTTGTTGGTTCAACATTTTTTGCATGGACTTTCAAAAATAACATATTGTACATGAAAAATTGTTCCAACTTTTTTTATTGATTAACATTTTTCCCACAAAACTTGCCGATCCAATATTATCTCTTTTTTTATTGAATCAACATTTTGTTAGCAAACTTGCTCGCCAAACATGTTTACATGATATGTTGCTGCAACTTTTTTATATTGTTGATTCAACATTTTGTTAAAAGAATCCTAGCCGCAAAAGGCCAAGCTAGCCAAGTTAAGGTTGTTCAAGTGCCTTGATCAATATTATTTGTCACATTGCTGTGTGATTCTTTTTTTTTTCAAGCAGTAAAACTCAATATGACAATGTAAGCGGTTCTTTCTTAAGCTCTAATCAATTATTCTTTTGGTGGAATACTGAAACGTGTCAAGATTATATCCTTGGCTTTGGTCAAGACTACATTGGTGGCCCCAAATTAATGAAAATGAGTTCAATCAGTTAAGCATGCCGGCATTATAGTGTTTTTTTCATGAAAATCAGGTAGAGAGCGAGCATTTGCAACAAAATAACTTATGGGAGAATCTCAAACTCTATGGGGGCATATGTAGTGTTTTTTTTCTTTTGCAATTTCCCCTAAGTCAAAAGGTCAGATTGAGCAAGCAAGAATATAGTGTGTGTCATGGTGACAAAAATATGCTAGCATCAGCATAAATTTCATCAAAACATCATGAGCTTGAGATGTTAGTGTGGAGAAGACATGATAGTGTGCTATATAAAAAAGGTTTATATATGGTATGAGCTTTTTCAATTAATGAGGCCTTTGCTTATAATATTGAAACATGTCAACAAATGTTTAAATGGTTAGTATGATATCTTAGGTCCTGTTTGGATCTCATATAGATTATAGGGAATCAGAATAGTGTCTATAGATTATAAGAATATGAATTATAGATTATAGCTAGCTATTTGGATCTCTAGATCAATATGGTTAGAGGGTTGATTGTGTCTATAACATCACAATAACCAGGTGGAAGTCTGTACTGTCTGGATGTGCTATAAATTTTTAATCTAGTTGATCCAAACACCCAATAAGGACATGGGTGGATTAGTAAATCAACAAAACTCTAGCGCGCTACTTTGCCATTCTGTCATGATGATCTAGCTTTCGAAAATGAAAAGGGGGAAACGAAACCTCATTGCAAATTAACGTTTTTTAGCCTAGGTTAGATGTACACTGTAATTTAATTCACGTTGTCGTCTTTGTACTTTTGAAACAAAATGATTGGTTTGGCCTTGTTTTCCACGTTAGGGAATACTCTGTATAGCAATATTTAAGCTCCAACAACTATCTTTTGCAGAATACTTAAAAATGTATTGAAATTATGATTATGCAAGTATCTCCTTGCAAATATGGCTTCTGAAAAACTCTAGACGAGTGCTTTTGAAAAACGAAAAGGGAAAAACGTGGTCGTCTTTTGTCCTTTGAAACAAAAAATGCCGTGTTTGGCTACATATGTTTTCCACGTTTACGAAAGCAACCGTGTAGCAAATTCAGCAGGCAGCGGCACGCCGGCGAATGGCGGAGACAGGAGACTGTTCTCCTAGCACGGGTCAGGAGGGTGGCCGTGGTCCCAGCCACCCGCCACTGCAAATGACCTCTGACAGGCCCCACCCAACCTGTCTCCTCATCCGTCCAAGTGGACCTTCGACCTGATTAGATTAGGGCCTTGTTTAGATGGAGAATAGGGGGCGGGGAATTGGGGGTTTGGGGCCACTTCGTAATCATTGCGTCACTGTAGCATTTCGTTTGTATCTGTGAAAAATTATCCAAAAATTGATTAATTAGGCTCAAAATGTTCGTCTCGCAGAGTACAACAGAACTGTGCAATTAGTTTTTGATTTCATCTACATTTAGTACTCCATGCATGTTATGATATTTTGATGTGATGGAAATCTTCTTTTTACATAGTGAACTTTAGGGTTGCTTTTTAGAACTAAACAAGGGCCAGCTTTTTGATAATTAATTAGGATAATAAATTCGATGGATCTGACGGTGTCCACGACCCCTAATTACGAATATTAAATAGAGTTAGTTTACATAACTACGTAAAAAATTTTGGGTTAATTTACGAGACCTATCTAATGAGATCTCTGATCGTATGATTAGAGGATGGCTATGTAGTAAATTATAGGTTTTACAAATAGACTTTATTTAATAAAAAAATTTTGGAAACACACGCCAGATAAACATGGCCAAAGTGGAAGAAGATAAAAGGCTGCGGGCCACAGTCGTCCGCAGTACGTGGGTGTACACGCCAAGCTTTTATTTTTTTTAACGAACTACACTCCACGGGCAATGCAAACCGTCCAACGGAGCGAAAAGCACCGAATCCGAGCAAACACAACGCGCGGAGGCCTCGTCTCTTCGCCGTTGGACGCCTCCTCTCTCGTGTGCGGGGGCCTCGCCTCATCCGCCACAAACTTTATGCTCCGGACTCGTTTCTTGTGTTGTCGTTAAGATAGCGAGCATGGCTGCCCCACCTCCAAACAACCAGACTGTCGTCGTGGTTTAACTTCACCACGTTGTTTCCCCCGCACGAAGCCGCTGCCTCCAAACCAGCAAAGCAAGGTTGTTGCATGTGCCGTCTTCCGACGTTGTACCGCATCGGATAGGTTCAGCCATGCTGAACGAACCCATCGTGATCTGCTACAGGCCGAGTCGTCTCATGTTACCGTTACCGTTGCCGCCAGCGCCGTCCTCCGAGGCAGTCGTATCAGAAAAGTCGGCCGCCGCCGAGATTTTACTGAACTGGAGAAATTTTATTAATCCCGTTGCGGTGAAAAGACAAATGTGTTTCTTGAACAAAAAATGGAGCGGAGGATGCGGCGGGCCCGCCGCGACAGGGAGCGTGGAGCGCGAGGAAAGGCGCGGCGGATACGGAAAGAGACGAAAAGGAAAGGAGAGGGAGGGCTCACGTGCGGGCTCGGTGGCGTTGGCGTGTGAACACGGCGTACGGCCCCGTAGTAGCGTGTCCCGCGTGGTCGCCGCCCCATTCCGTCGCCACCACCCCACATGGCCACATCCCCAGCGCGGCTCACGCGCTCACGGCCTCCGGCTCGTCCGCCGCGGAAGACTCCCATCCACGGCGTCCCGTCCCACCCGGCTGCCACCAGCAAACGGAACCGTACGGCCGCTCGGGGGCCGGTAGAGTAGAGGTCTGGAGGGTCCATATCGGGGGTTGGATGGTGCGCACGCACGCGCCACCGGTCGTCGACGTCTACCCGATCCCATCCCCTGCTGGCGTCTACGTCTACGACGTGCCTCAGTTTCCCAGCGCGATCAGCCAGTAGTACGTGTCAACTGATGACGCTCACGTCAACAACCAGCCGCATGACAGGTAACCATGCATGCCTAGCCTGGCCGATCGGTTAGCCAGCTCTTTCGTTTCCAAAAAAAATCAAAAATGATCGGTTAAAACCAGCTCGATCGTGGGCTCGAAAGCAAAAGGAACCGGCACGCCCATGTTTACAGTTACGGAGAGAGTGACTTTCCCGTTCGCGCGCCGCTTGCGCCGTTAAGCGCTTAAGCTAGTAGCGTTCCACAGTCACGGATCGGACGCAACAACGGCCAAGGAAATTATTAATCGGACAGACGTGTGCACCCCGAGCTTATTCGCCACCAAGCCAGCACGTACACGCCAAGTTGGGCAACGAGGCAAAAGCGTGTCACCGTACGCAAAACCGATTTTCCCGAAACAAGAGCGACCGCGAACAGGCCACCAGCAGCAACTTGTCCAGTGCCCATCATCGACCAGCAGCAAATTAAAACCGATAGGTTATCACATCCGTTATTTTAATGCATATATATGACATGCACTAGTACCGGATTTATTATTATTATTTTACGTACGTCCTAGCTGTTAGTCGTATTTGCTTGCATTGTGAAGCTATACTATATAAATGTTTGATCATAATCAAAGCCATGATAACGTTTGTTAGTGGCCTCCTGCACGCATGCCTATATTCACCATCGATGACAAAACATGACCGCCGCATGCATTGGTTTCGTAGCTTTTTTCCTTGGCGTTTCTGTGCGAGGTTGGCAACGACAAGTTCGTGGTACTCCTATTTTATTCACCACGCAGCCGCTCGCGCCGAAATCGTGCCACTCCTATTGGAGAAAAAAAATCCCCCCATTATCTATTTTGAAAAGAAAGCTCTCCACTCTCCATTTGTTATTCGGATAGGATTTCGAGTGGATCAGCGCTTGATCTGATCATCCGTATATATGGCTGTTTTGAGATTTTGCAACTCATTGCAGAAGTTGGTTGCCCTATCAGAATTAGTAGGCCATGTTTACATAAATGTTTTGTAAGTTACTCCTCCTATCCACCAATTTTAGGACAAAATAGCATATAAAGAGAAAGTTCATTGCATCCCTCATTAAACAAACAAAAACATTCCTAACTACACCTTAACTGCAGCTAGTTTTGGACAAAAATCATAGCATATTATGGTTTCAATATATTTCACAATCTACAACTATGAGGAGCACTTTTGATTGGCTTAACTATATAGATCTCCACAAGCTGCTTGAAAGTGAAGTTTGTAGAAATGCTTGTATCCACGGACAGAGAAAACTCCTATAAATGTTTATAATCGTGAGTAACTAGTCACATCTTTTAACAAATCAAACCAATTATTACACATAGATAGCCGTGACAATGGTTACGCTAAGATCCAGCTGCACATAGAAAGTCATTTCTTATTCACAAAAAAAAAAGAAAATTGCCCCAAAACAGAAAGCCATTTTTCATTTCACATTCTCTCCATTTCAGAATATAGCTACGTTTATATTTTCTTCAAAATCAACCCTTTTAAATTTTAACTATAAATAGAAAATATCATACTAATAGCACAAAAGTTATATTAATAGACTTATTACGAAACCAACTATTAATATGTAACCTTTTCTATTTAAAATAATTTATTTTTAGAGATATTGTTGGTAAAAGTTAAATAGGTTTTATTTAAAAAAACTAAATGCACCTATATTTTGGGGTAGAGGGAGTAGATGGCTATTTATCAGATGGCCGAGGAACATCTTTATTCTTTAAGCAATATACGCCTTTTCTCCATAAAAAGCTAGTGTGCTTGTTAATCTTACTCGGTGGCTTCCAAAGATAGCCATGGTTTCCAAAAGGTCAAAAAGTGAACTGAATTTTTTAACAGAAAAGAGAGGTGATAGTTGCGGACCCGTGAATCTTGTGATCGTGTAGCTGTTGTTCATTGCCATTAGTCAACTGTCGTTGTACCAACAAGATTCAGTGTTGCATCAGTCATGCACACAACATGAGGTACATCATTCATGGAAAGTTTCAGAGCACAGCTAGGCGACGTAATTTGTGCATAAGGCTCCTTATTTTATTCAACACGCCACCGCTCGCGATAGAATCGTGTCACTCATTTATATTTTAGAAAGGTCGCAAGCTCTCAATGTCTACTTGGATTTGAGTCATCAACTCATCATAGGTATGGTATTTTTTCTGAATTTATTTTATAATTTAATTGGTGCTACTTTTTCTGAATTTATTTTATAATTTAATTGGTGCTAGTGTGTGTGGTGTCGGTTCAGTCTCTCTGAGTTGCTTATAGAAATAATGTTTACGTATATGTATTCATAGAGGTGAGTGTATATGTATGTGAGCATCTACGTCTATATTTGTCTTAAAAAATGTCAATTACTATTCGGATAGGATTTCAAGTGAATCAACACTTGATCATCCATTTGTAGTCACCCATGCATCACATTATGGTTAAACAATTCTATCAGTGGATTTATGCATGTCATCTTCACGCATATGTCGTGCTAGTCTATACTCTATACTGTCCTGATTTTATTGGATATCTCTGAAGAATCAACAAGTCTATCAATCAAATGTCTGATAACTTTCATCAATGGAACGTTGGAACCTTTATGAGTGCGCATATCTATCTCCCGCGCTCCCCTACTGCTTCTAAGGCGATTGCAGTTCATTTATGTGAAGCTTGTAAGCATACTTCAAATTTGGTTGCACTAACAGAATTAGGCCACATTTGCGTAAAGGTTTAGTAAGTTGTATTTATTTGTCAGTCACATCATTTTTGAATTGACAAATTAAACCAATTATCACATATACCCTTGAGACCTTGACACCGCTTACGAGCGAGGTGCATATACACACAGGGGCGGATCTAGAAAAAAATAAGTGACGGCCTAGAGTGACACTACAGTAGCATGCTACAGTGTGTACAGTGCTAATTACACTGTAGTTGTTGATTTTGAGCGGCGGCCTGTGCCGCCACTAGTTACATGCTGGGTCCGCCCCTGTATACACAGGCATTTCCCGATATGTAAGGGGTCGGATTCCATTTCTTAATACCATACCAAATGAACTTCCGCTTCCATCATCTCTTTCAAATTGATGTTTCGATATCTTCTTGTCATTTTTTCCACACTTCCTTTTTCTTTTTTCTTTTTTTATCTTACCATTACGGAATTAATTTCTTTTTGAAGATTAGGAAAAAACCGAAATGGCTTGAAATAAATAATAATTATTCCAGTACATGGCTATTTAACAGATGCCCGATGAACAACCTTAAGCAACCATATACACCTTTCTCCATATGGGAAGCTAGTGTGCTCGTTAGTCTAACCTGTTGACTTTCCAGTGGTAGCGACGAGTTTCCAAAAAGTCAAATGGAGCTGTGATTTTTAACATAAAAGAGATGGTGTGCTGTAGCTGCGGACTCGTGAATCTTGTGATCCTGCAGATGTTATTTGTTGCCGATAATCAACTGCCGTTGTACGAACGGGATTCGGTGTTACATGTCAGCCACGCACTCCTGTAAAACTGCACATATCAACCAGCTGTTACGAACTGAAGTGCTGAGCTCTGGTAATATTGATATTTTGACCGCAACAATCAGTTCTACAATATTGATCTTTTGAAACTGAAGTGTTGCTGTAGAACTCTTTGACAGTCCAAATCAACCAGTGCTACATGTCAGTTATGCACTCCTGTAGAACTAAATTGTTTACTAACATGTAACACTTCCGTTACGAATGGGATTCAGTACGTGTTACACCCCTCGTAGAGAACCGGGACTTTAGTCTCGGGCGTGGCGTCCAGGACTAGGACACTCGTAGAGAACCGGACTTTAGTCTCGGGCGTGGCATCCGGGAATAGGAGGTGTCCAGACCTTTAGTCCCACGCCCGGGACTAAAGTCCTAAAACTTAAAAAATTATTGTGTGTGAGGGAATTCGAACACATAACCTTTTACATGGTCTCACACATACCCATCTAGTCACTTCACCTACACAGTACATGTGATAAAAAGTGTGATGTTTCCTCTTTATTATAACCCATGAAGCGCCTACACACGGGACTAAAGACTCTTTAGTCCCGATTGGAGCCACCAACCGAGACTAAAAGTCACCCTTTTAGTCCTGGGTGAAACCACCGCCCGGGACTAAAGGTCTCGGGACCTTTAGTTCCTAGTCCTCCTTGGACCTAGAAAAATATGAACTGGGACTAAAAGCCTATTGTCTCGGTTTAAAACGTAACTAAAGATAGGAAATGAAAGGTCTTTTTCTACTGGTGCCTTGGATGGTCTAATCCAAGTTCCCTTTTCAATTTTACATTGTACAACAGCACAAGTACGTTTTCTCTTTTGCTGAACCTACTGATTTCTGCGGGGTCAATTCCAATTTCCAAGCGCAACTCTCACAACAGTTACTGATAGCTACGTGATCCACGATATTTTCAAAACATGCATGCATGTTCCCGGAGGCAATCGGCAAGTCACCCCACATGTGTGATCCCTTGACAATCTTTGCTTCTTCATAGGGCACAAGCCAAATATTTGACCGCAACAATCATTTCTACAACATTGGATCTTTTGGACTATTTCATGTTTGTTTTGGCAACCCCTGTAGAATCGCACATTGGCACGGAATGATATATCCTTCTCAAACCAAGGGCGGTCTCATAGGTCGTCTCATGCAGTGTCACGTAGGATTTTTGCTGATGTGGAGGAGAGAGAGCGAGGTGAGAGAAAGAGATCGTTGCTTCGCGAAACAACCGCCTCATGAGCTAAATTTTAGGACTATGAGACAACTCCTCCACCATTGTATGAGTTTTATTGCCACGCAACCAATAATATTTCTTTATTTTTTTCATAAATTAAGAGATATTGTATTACTATGAGACAACCAAAACAACAACCCATTGTATATGTTGTCTGATAAGTCGTCTCAAGATTACGTGTCACTGTATGAGACCGCATATTAAACGACACGCATGTACCTACCCTACACATCCATTTTTTAATGGAATGGAATACAATCTTAATTCTTGCTTATCCAAATGAGATATATTCACTAAATAGCATGCCTACTCCAAGGAACCGATGGACTTGCCATCGCGTCCACGGAAACCACCAAAAAGAACCCCAAATGTTAAGCGTATCCGTAGCCACAACAAGCAATGTCTCAATCAGGATCAGGTGGGCAAGGATCACTACCGAATTAAGCGGATCCCTAGCCAAAAATGAGCCAAGCAGGCCCACGAGGTCCCAACGGCGGCTGCCGCGCGGCCCCGCCGGCTTCCCCCAAATCGCCGGCAGATCGCCACCGCTCGCCCGTCGCCCTGCCCCCGCCCTCCCCTTTCCCTTTCCCCCTGGCCCTCCCGGACTTCCGGCACCAACCCGTGGGGGCCACCCGCACTCAACCGCGATGACCGTGCCACGTCGGCGCCGCGTCCTCCCCGCCTTCCCACCAACCCCACGTGCATCAGCACCGGCTGCACCCGCCACCCGGTAGCGCGTAGTGGACTAGCGGTAGCTGCTGGCCTGCTGCTTGGACCCTCCGCCTCGCAGGAAACCCAGCTGACGACCACCCGCAGGTTCCCACCGTCGCCGACGCGCGGGTCCCCCACCGCGCCGGCCCTACCAGACATGGGACGCTACCGCTATAAGAAAGACGCCGTGGTCTCACACGGCTCCAGCGCCGGCGACGCCTCCGCTCAGGGTTGCTATAAATAGCGGCGCTCCGGCTGGCTGATTTTTTTTCCCTTCCCACTTCCACTGCCGCCGTCGTCGCTACGCGCATCGAGATTCGCGCGGCCGTGTCCTGCTCGGCGCTGCTGCCCTGCTGCTGCTCACCGCCTTCCTTCCCCGGTCGCGTCCGCGCCCAGATCTCCTGCTCGCTCGCCGGCGCCCGGGCTAGATCTGGGCGGAGCTTGAGGCGGAGGCCGGCCGGAGCTTGGTGAGGCTCGGAAGGGGGAGGAGGAGGAGGAGGAGGAGGAGGAGGAGGAGGAGGAGGAGGGGAGGGAACGCAGCAGCGCGCGAGGGCGCCATGGAGCTGGCGGTGGGCGGTGGGATGCGGCGGTCGGCGTCGCACACCTCGCTGTCGGAGTCGGACGACTTCGAGCTCACGCGCTTGCTCAGCAAGCCCCGGATCAACGTCGAGCGCCAGCGCTCCTTCGACGACCGCTCGCTCAGCGACGTCTCGCACTCGGGCGGCTACGGCAGGGGCGGCGCCTTCGACGGCATGTACTCGCCGGGGGGCGGCCTGCGCTCGCTTGTCGGCACGCCGGCCTCCTCCGCGCTCCACTCCTTCGAGCCCCACCCCATCGTCGGCGACGCCTGGGAGGCGCTCCGCCGCTCCCTCGTCTTCTTCCGCGGCCAGCCCCTCGGCACCGTCGCCGCCGTCGACCACGCGTCCGAGGAAGTCCTTAACTACGACCAGGTGGACTGTCACTGCGCTTTTTGTTGACAGAAGCAGCAGATTGTTGTTTTCGTGACAGCAACGGCAATTTATTTTTGATTCGGAGCTTGTAATTCAGACACTTATCGAAGTTTCTGCTTATCTTATTTGGGGGAACTTGGCGGCAGGTGTTTGTGAGGGATTTCGTGCCGAGCGCACTGGCCTTCCTGATGAACGGCGAGCCTGATATCGTCAAGAACTTTCTTCTGAAGACCCTGCTGCTGCAGGGCTGGGAGAAGAAAGTGGACCGATTCAAGCTCGGGGAGGGAGCCATGCCGGCCAGCTTCAAGGTGATGCATGACGCGAAAAAGGGTGTCGAGACCCTACATGCAGATTTTGGGGAGAGCGCGATTGGGAGGGTTGCGCCGGTGGATTCCGGGTTCTGGTGGATCATACTCTTGCGGGCCTATACAAAGACCACTGGTGATATGACACTAGCCGAGACACCAGAGTGCCAGAAAGGGATGAGGCTCATACTTAGCCTGTGCTTATCGGAGGGATTTGATACCTTCCCCACATTGTTATGCGCTGATGGTTGCTGCATGATAGATCGCAGAATGGTAAGATCTGATTTCAGTATGCTTTTGTCTATGTAAACATTTCTATTACGGTGTTTGTTGCATAAACTAATCTCTACAAAACTATTTGTGGACTTGGTATCTGTCATTGGTCTTGGAAGTAATGATATTTTTAAATAATTCAAGGTTTCACCCCTTCTGTTTATGATTTGCGTGTGTCATGTGCTATGTACAAATAAGGTATAAATAACCATTTGATAGGACTAAAATGTGATGTTGTAGGAGCGGCTGTTTGTTTATTTTGTGTCATGCATATGTTTTATAATTTCAGTTGTCCTGTAAAGTATTGAAATGATCCCAAGTTATTTATTTTTGCGTGGGTTCTGATGCGTTAGACTTAGCCTTTGTCAACTGTAATTGTTTGATTTGGTGCAGTCCTGTTGTTTCCATTCAATATGTTATCATATTCTGGTTTGTCAAATATGTACGAAATGTTCTATTGAAAATATGATACCAAATGTCCTTTGTCTTTGAGCATGGGCGGCTTCTCTTCAAAGACACCTAAAACTAAAATAATTCGATAGACGTTTAGTCAATGATAGAAACGAGTACTGCAATTACACCTGGTCAGCAGCCTTCATCCATGGCATTGCAGAGAGTTTTTCATGGGCAATTGTCTGAAACAATTCTTTAAGCAGTTTTCCTTAAATCCTGCTACTTGTCTTATTCTGTGGTATGTTAACTCATCTATTTTGTGTTTATTCCTTGTTACTGCAGAATAGAATAATATCACATATAGAAAGAATAGTAAAAGGATCCTTTTCACTGTAAATATTTCTTGAACAACATTCATTAATGTTATTCATCTTCCTTGTTGCTGAATTCTGACACATGCATGCAAATCTTTCAATTACTTATGGTTAATTGCTGGACTACTTAGATTGAATTGCGATTTTGATTCCTAACTGTGCTTGTGTGCTGTTAATTTTATTTGTAGGGCGTGTATGGCTACCCCATTGAAATTCAAGCCCTTTTCTTTATGGCACTTAGATGTGCTCTTCAGATGCTTAAGCATGATAATGAAGGGAAGGAATTTGTAGAGAAGATTGCTACTCGCCTTCATGCTTTAAGTTATCACATGCGAAGCTATTTTTGGCTCGATTTCCAACAGCTAAATGACATTTATCGTTACAAGACAGAAGAATATTCCCACACAGCTGTCAACAAATTCAATGTTATTCCGGATTCTATTCCGGACTGGCTATTTGATTTTATGCCTTGTCAGGGTGGGTTTTTCATTGGTAATGTTAGTCCCGCAAGGATGGACTTCCGTTGGTTTGCACTTGGAAACATGATTGCCATACTTTCTTCTCTTGCAACACCTGAGCAATCTGTGGCAATAATGGATCTTATTGAGGAGCGTTGGGAAGAGCTTATTGGTGAAATGCCTCTGAAGATATGTTATCCAGCTATTGAGAACCATGAGTGGCGAATTGTAACAGGTTGTGATCCTAAAAATACTAGATGGAGTTATCACAACGGAGGATCATGGCCAGGTTAGTTGGCTTAAATCACTTCTCTTTTGCATTTTTAAGGTCAAAACAATCACGGATATCCTTCTGTTTCGGAGGCTTAACCACACTATTGTTAAGGACTATACTTCATATTCTAATTCTATATATTCATGTTTTCTGACCATTTTATGTTCCAATCTTAAATGATTCCCGTTTATTGCTGAGAGATTTTGTTGACGCATTTCCCTTTTGCCAAAATAACTGGATGCTGAATTCTATTGGTTCTGACTTGTTCAATGATATTCCTAGTTTCTTACCTTGTAGAAATGCATAAAGAAAAAAATAGAGTCTGCCCTGAGATTGGCCATAAAAGGTCCAAGTCATAATGCTTGGTCTGATTTCAAAAGTGTCCAGAGTTTATGTTGCAACATGACATATTATTCTCATGTTGTAAACTGTTCTTCGTCCAAGAAACCCAAGAAATATGAGCCATTTCCACATACCGTCTTCATATTTTTATTCATCTTTCTGCAGTACTTCTGTGGCTGCTGACCGCAGCCTGCATCAAGACTGGACGACCACAAATTGCAAGAAGAGCAATTGACCTAGCTGAGAGGAGGCTGTTGAAGGATGGCTGGCCAGAGTACTACGATGGGAAGCTTGGTCGGTATGTTGGCAAGCAGGCAAGAAAATTCCAGACTTGGTCCATCGCCGGGTATTTGGTTGCAAAGATGATGCTGGAGGACCCTTCACATCTTGGCATGATCTCCCTGGAAGAGGATAAGGCCATGCTGAAGCCTGTTTTGAAACGGTCCGCATCGTGGACAAATTGAGATGGCGACGAAAACTTTTAGGGAAGCAAAGTCAGCTGAAAATTCTTGGGTTAGCATCCCATTTGACTTTCCATACTGGGTGGTTTGCGTCTTCTGGATTTTCCTTGGTTGTACAATATCTCAGGTGGATTCCTGAGTTGAAAAGAAGCAACTGCAGAAATGGGCGTCTTCGTTTTGTTTTCTCAATCTCTCGTTGTAAGAAGATACTCAGATTCTTGCTTGGGCCATCCTACAAGTTGTGGGTCACTTCGGTTGGACTCAACTTTCGTGTACCAGTTGACCGTACAGATGCGTAAGCTGATTCTATCTCCCTGTGAACAGCACAAGTGCTATTTCTAACGGATGAATAAAGCTCCTTTCTCTGCGTTGCTACATGCCTGTGTTTCTATTGCTTTTCTTGACTGCCTGTCTGCCTGTCCCGTGGAGACAAGCCAAAGAAAGTGTGCCTTGTGTGTCTCTTCTTCTTCTGTCGCCTCTAGAGATCTGTGGTTGTACTTTGTTCAAGAAAAGAAGACAATTTGTGGATACATCCGTCCCTGTTCCCTCAATGTTTCTCCTGTAGCACACATTTTATACTTGGAGGATTGCTCCACGAACTGTTATAAGGTTTTAGTCTAAATTCGAACTGAATAGATGATGAATTTGAGTCTCCTTTGCCTTACAAACAAGTCAGGTGACTGAGCGTGGGTGAAGGTGAGCGGTTAGTTATTGCCGGCGAGGTTGCCGCCTTGCCGGTGATGGTAGCAGCAGGGTGGCTGCGGGCGGGCAGTGACGGCTAATCCCAAGAGAGGAGCTCTGACTGATGAGGAAAAGCAGCAGGGCAATTTCGTCATTAATACATTATTTTGTTTACTTTACATTGTGACGTGGTTTGTTAGGACAGTCCCCAGAGTACCTTTCATACTGAATCTAGGAGGAGCTGAATCTAGGAGGAGCGTTTTGAAGTACTTATAGACTGATTTTGTGAAGTGGTTTAGGGCATGTATAACCAACAGACGACTCGCGGTCTGTAGAATCTCGAATTTAGCGTACAGACATATAGACAGTTCATATAACCCACAAACAGAAGGACCGTCTGTAAGCTGTTTAATGCTTTGCATGTACCTTAGGTTCAACTACAAATGTATTTGTGTATACCATTGTGTGGCTATTTAAATCAAAAGATGATATTTGTATACTATTTTATGATTTGTTCTAAACAATGTATCCACGTAAAATACAATGGCTAAACTGTACTTTTTTATTTAATTCACGTCAAGTTTGCCATCTAAAGGACCTCAACGTGAAAACCATACTTACAAAGACCTAAAACGTAAAATTTCAACCAAATATCTACCGAGCTCATCTCGAGCTTATCCATTCCCTGCATCCCCTGCAACAGGGCCGGCGGCCCCCAGCTCCTGCTGCGCTCGCCGGCGGCCGCCTCCTAGCTCCCCGCGCCCGCCTACGGTGTCCTCCCTCCTCGTCCTGGAGCTCGAGCTCGGGCCGGCGGCGGCGGTGCTGCAGGAAGAGCTGCTCCTCCGGGCTTCTTCTCGCGGTGGCGCTGCAGGCGGCGCTCGGGACGGCCGGGACGGAGGGTGGGTGAGCTCCTACGCCGGGGAGCAGCGACGCCTCTCCTTCCTGCCGGTGCTCTCTCCACCCCTCTCTTACACCCGACCGGCGGTGGCGGACCGCAGCGGGTCGAGGCGTGGCGCAGACATGGCAGGGCGGAGTGGACTTGGCGCGAAAAAATCCACGCGCGGGGGATCCAGGCCGACGATCGCTTGAAGAAGACGACCTGTACAGCGCTCGGGAGTTCATCGATTTGGCCTCGGACAACGGTGCTCGCGCGCGGGGGTGTTTTTGCAAAATGAGCGTTATACAGAGGAGGGGAAACGACGGGCTGTACATGCCCTTAGGAGACTGGGAGAAAAATAATTAACTTTTCTTATTCACTTATACTTGAAACTGAACGTAGATAATCATAGAATCCCTTTGAAACGTAGAATCACTTCTTAAAAATTAAATTCTTATAGTGAATCAGAAGCAAGCAAGAGGATGCTCCTCGCAAAAAAAAAAACAAGAGGTTGCTAACCGATATTGTCGTTGAACGTGTGCCAACTGATTTATTGAGAAAGGCTAAATTGACTTTTTAAGGATCAAGAATTCAGGACCGATCAAAATTGCAGGCCCAAGTTCAACGTAAGGGCAGGTCCAACGCTCCACACTGTGTAGTGTAGCTTCAGTGTCTACATCGACATCCGGTCTCCAGGTAATACCAAGCGGTGGCCTCGTAGGGCGTCAAAACACCTGCAGAGGTAGCAGTGCCCCCCTCACCTGATAAGCTTGAGGTAGCATCGAAGCGCGCGTTGGATGGAAGGGTGGCTTCATCTGATAGTAAAAAAGTATTCATCTAACGTAGAAAATGATGAGACCAGGCATAGAATAAAGAAACAGCCCGCGTTGTAGTTTTAGTGGTTCCGACTAAACTGGGTGGTGTTTAGATGGCTAAAGTTTAGCGCTGTAAATAAGTGATAATTAGATGTATTAACATAAATTAATTATAAAACTAATTACATTAATCATGTCTATTTTCGTGAGATGAATCAAGCCTAATTTTGCTATAATTAATACATAATTATTATACGTTTACTGTAGCATTATATTGTCTAGTCATTGTGTAATTAGGTATAATAGATTCGTCTGGTAAATTACTCCTCGTTTATATTATAAATTTTAAAATTAATCTATATTTAATACTTCTAATTAATATATTTATATTTGATGTGACAGCGTTAAAGTTTAGCGCGGGAAGACCTGAGTTTACGTGTCTTTGCTTTTCTACCGAGGCTAACGCCTTTACCGGCGCGCGTTGGGCCTGCCCTAATTACACAAGCAGAAGCCCAGTACCTGCATACAGTTCATGTCCAGCCCACTTCACCTGTCGACGACTAGACTCCGCTTTCCTTCGTCCCCGAGATCTCGATCTCGATCCCACCGCGCCATGGCCGCCGCCTCCTCCCCCACCTCCCCGCCCCCGCCGCCGGCGACCGACGCCGCCGCGCCAGGTCTCCCCGATCTTTCGATCCCCTACGACCTGGCCACACGCGGGCAGTGGCAGGCGCTCTTCTCCCATCTTTCCCACCCTGCCCACGTCCCGCACCCGCACCACCGCCTCCTCCTCTCCGCGCTCTCCGCCCTCTCCCTCGCCAAGCTCCGCCGCTTCCCCGACGCCGCCGCGCTGCTCGCCTCCCTCCACCCGGACCCGGCCTGCCCGCCGCCGCCCTTCCTCATCCGCATCCTCCACGCGCTCCTCCCGCTCTTCCTCCCCGACCGCCCCCTCGCGCTCGACCGCCTCTACACCCTCCTCTCCTCCGTCCGCGCCCGCCCCGATGCCGCGCACCCCGAGTGGCGCCGCCGCGACGCCCTCGTCGCGTCCCTTCTCGCCGCCGACCACCGCGAGTCAACCTTCTCGCCCGCAACCGCGCGCTGGAGTGCATCGTGGCCAAGGACTACGCGGCGGCGGTGCGGGAGTACGAGAGCTGCATCGAGGCGGACCCCGCGGACGCCGTGGCGCTCAACAACAAGGCGCTGTGCCTCATGTACTCGCGGGACCTCGGCGACGCCATCAAGGTGCTCGAGGGCGCTCTCGAGAGGGTGCCCACGGCGGCGCTCAATGAGACGGTGGTGGTGAACCTGTGCAGCATGTACGAGCTCGCCTTCGTCAACCACGGCGAGGTCAAGAGGAGCCTCGCCGAGTGGATTACCAGGGTTGCGCCCCATGACTTCGACACCTCCTGCACGCGAATGTAGGAGGTAATGCCTATCTATTGCAATTCAGCTTTGTGCCATTGCAAACTCCATGCTGTATGGCTGTTCTGTGGCGCATACTGAAATTTGCCCATCCATGTTTGGATAGCATTCGACTGTTTTCTTTGGTAGCAATTGAAGTTGAGGCGATTGCCTGATTGGTTGGTTATACATGGCCGAAAGGAAAAGGTAAATTGTAGAAGACAAAAATGTTACTGTAACTACATCTGTGGAGAACCTTGGTTTTTCTTTGCTGGTGTCACTTAACCTCAAATATCGTAGTTCACAACATTCACACTCATTCGCACCTTTAAAAAATCCTACCGGTGTTGGCAATTTAGTCAATTAGGCTGGGTCTAATTTCATGCTGAACTTGGTGTCTATAAGTGCATAAGCACTTTACACATTTCTGTGAGAGTATTTGTAGCAAAATAGAGAGGTGTGATACCGTTTACCATCTCTTGTTGTCTTTGGCAATAAACAGAGAGAGATGAAAGTACACAGTACATAACCTTGTAATATCCTGTGCGGTCCTGGTTAATCGTTTACTAGTGTAATCAGTTAGATGAGGTTGGAGCCAGGAACTGAAACAACCATTGCGTCTAATAGTGTGACTGCATACTGCAAGAAAAATATCTGGAGATTGTGCACCACACTATGTATCCAATAATCAAAAGGTCATAGTTCCATCTCATCAAACAAGAACTTCCGTATTGTTTCAATTATGGCAGTTCAGCGTACATCTTTCCAAATTTGAGTGATGTCACGAATGCCATTAGGAAAATCCCGTGGAGCTGGCCATTCTTAATGTTGTTGAAGCCAAGAGATCTAGGGCATAAGTTTTGCACATTGGAACTTGCTAGCAATCAGCTGCTGAAATTCAGCTAGCTTCTCAGTTCAGAAGTAGCCATTCCAGGTTCGGGGGAAGGAGGCAACGGAGCATCTCTCATAGAAGCACCGTTCAAATTTTTCTGAGGACATATGCTACTGGGAGTGGGAGGATGTAAAGATAATGAGAGCACGATTGTACCATAGTGTCCAGCCCCTGTTTTCTTGTTTCTCTGTTTTCTTCCAGAGAGTCAATGGCGTACCGTTCAATGTAATCTAAGAATTTCTACTTCCTATATGATGCTGTTAGCTCGAGTTTGAAGTAACCAGCATCGTATATAAAAGAACCAAGAGAGTATAATCCAAGATTAACTGCTACAACAAGGGACTTTCTGTTTGATCTAGCTCTGCAGCTTAGATGAAACTCTGAATGCTCCGTCCTCTTAGAAATCCAGTTTGATCAAACTGGATGCTCT
Source organism: Echinochloa phyllopogon (assembly GCA_033239725.1). Taxonomy (NCBI): domain Eukaryota; kingdom Viridiplantae; phylum Streptophyta; class Magnoliopsida; order Poales; family Poaceae; genus Echinochloa; species Echinochloa phyllopogon. Next base: position 40,619,499 of record BTCW01000010.1, on the reverse strand, counting down.
TTGTTCTCCTCATGGAAGTTTCGCATGGTCTGTTTAAATATACAGAATCAATCTCCCGCGACTAAGGAAATGCTGACCCTCTTTGGTGACGCGCCTGGGCCACGTAACGTACCCTCGGCCTCGGGCCGGGCGGTCCAGGCGTGAGCTGCGTAGGGCTGGGACTGGACGGCGCCTGAGCACGACCGGGAAGCCCTGGCGTGTGGTGCTGTCGGGTGGATGTTTTGCACGGCTTTGAAGGCATCCTCGTGATGGTGTATCCTTTTTTCAGGTTTCGGTCTTGGATCGTTGGTTAGGGTTGGTTGCTGGCTGGATGTGTCTTCCTTCTTCTTGCTTCTGCTGTTGTTTGTGTCGTTTGTTGGTATGTTGGGTTGTATTTTTCTTCAGTGTTTCTTTGTCTTTTATCCTTCGTGCTCTTGGGTCGGTCAAGCCCTGCTTGACGGCTCCGAGAAATGTTTGTAAACTGTTTTTTCTTAATAAAATACGTGACTGAGCACGGTCGGAAAAAAAAAGTATACAGCCCTGGTGTACGTGAGGTGTGCTGGGCTACGTGGCCTCAGACGACTTGGACTGAATCTTTGGCGTCAGCCTAGACGACTTGGAGTCAAGTAGATGGCGTCAGGCTATAGGTTTTCTTCGTTTTTCTATAATTTCTTCTTTCGCAGAACGTGATTTACCAGAAGCAGGTTACAAAACCGAATAATCTGATATTAAATAGGGCTTATTTTATCTTGTTTCTTACTTATTAGTTTTCTCTTTATTTGTAAATGTTCTATACATACCTAGGCCCTGTTTGACAGAGCTCTCAGAGCTGATTTTTTTGACAGAGCTCTCAGAGCTGATTTTCTGGTGAATCCAGAAGGAGCTCTGCCAAACAGTTTTTCAGAGAGAAGCGGTTCTCTACTGATTCTGTGAAGTGATTCTCTGAAATGAACTAAGGGGCTGTGAGCTGGAAAAATAGCTTCTCATGATTCTGTGAAGTGATTCCTCAGCCTGATTTTGAGAGTTTACGATAGAGAATAAAAGAGAATCACTTTCAGCCACAGAATTATTTCTCTCAGAGAATCAGCTCCCATAGAAAATCAGAATCAAATGAAGCTCTACCAAACGGCCTTGAGGGCCCCGCCAGAGGAGCTCACAGAAGTCTGCGGTGCGTGTGCGTGGGACTCAGACTTCTGCGCCATCTAACGTAAAGCCCCACAGAACGCTGGAGTCTGGACTTTTCCGTCTGGACGCTGCTGCTGCTGCTGCTCCAACGCGCTGCCCCTGCCCTGCCGTGAACTCGTGATCCGTTACCGCGTAGCTTCTGTTGGGTTGGGCCTAGCTTGTAGTATTATTAGTCGCTTCAAACACACATTATTGGCCTATATACTACTAGGTATGGTGATTGAGCCCAGCCCATGCGAAACCGGCTACAACAAGACCATCGCGCTCATGTCGACTCGTACTACATTATAAACACACAGATTAATTACGCAGAGAAACGAACTCGGGATCACTTCGTGAGTTCGTGTTGGATTCGTTGGTCACACCGACCTATTTACAGTGTCCAAAACATTGCATCGGATTCAAGATATCTTTACCGTCCACAGGAGAGTCGAGCAAAAGACGAGCATATGGATCAAAACAAGGGAGATGGCCACGGCTTCCGTTTCCCGCCCGAGTTCCGGAGCACGGCGGCGTACGCCGTCCAGTTCCCCGGCGTCGAGGGAACTGGAGACGACCCTGTTCGCCGCGCCGCCACCGTCCATGGTGCGGCCCGGTCGGCTTGGCGTTTAGGTTGGAGGCCACGGTCGGCGTGGAGGTGGAGCGTGGCATCGCCAACTCGTACGTCCTAGCCCGTGTGCAACGCGGCGACTGAAGTGCACCACATCAATTTGTCGCGCAGAAATGCGAAGTTGTTGTAAGCGTACACCGGTAGCCCGGCACCGCAAGCTCATGCTGCATGCATATCATGATATTATAGATACGTGCCTGACTCGCCGCCGACCGCAAGTTGTATCATGTATGATGCGCCGCCACCCTCGCGTGCCGTTGCCATGTGTCGCGGTCGCGCCGGCTGCCGGGCGGTCGGGCGGCGCATCCCGGCCGATCCGTTCAGCTTCGATCTCCGATCCGTCGTCGCGAGAGCATTTTGCTTTGCGCGCCACGCCAACCCGGGCATCCTGCGCTCGCTCGCTCCCGGCCACGGCGCGCGCAGCTGCAGGCACGGTGTCCGTCATGGTGCCGGACATGACGGAGCGAGGCCTTGCCGTCGCCGCGGACGGACGCGCTAGCCGCCGGCAGAGGTATGGTGGTGAGCGGTCGAACCGCACGCCGTCGCGACGGCCAACCTCCACTGCCGCAGCCTCCACGCGCGTGGGCACGATCGACCTTGTGAAAGGTCGTGGATTCGGCGCTCTCCGGCATGGGCACGCTGTCCGGCCGTGTCCTAACTGCCCTTCAGCGCGCGCGTTCGTCAAGGTGATGGAGGAGTACGTCGCGCGCCGTCCGAGTTCCGAAAGCTGCCCACGTCCTTGAACGCCACAGTTCCGTGTGTTGTTTTCTTGATTTGTACTCCGGCCTGATGGATACCTATCTCGCTCCGTCGCTCGCATGGGCGACCAACGGTGCATGCCAGAATGTCATCTCGCTGGACTGCGGAGTGCGGACTCTCCCATGGCGGCCCCAACTCGTGGTACGTCAAACCCGAGCACGGGGCTTTGCTACACACAACCTGCTCGACCAAACGCTCAACGCGACGACATCTACGTGTACGTCGTCGCCGCCATGGCCAAGCTCAGGTATATGGTAACGCACGTGAAGCTGCCCATCTAGAAGAGACAGGGCGCCGGCGACGCAGGAAAGGGCTGGCGCCAACGTGCGCAACGCCCCGACGGGCAACAAGAAGCCTGGTACGCTGGCCCAGACCGCTGTACAATGAGCATGATGACAAACCCGCACCAGCAGTGGTGCCCATTCAAATCGGCATAGATGCAATCAGCCATGCCACGGATGACTTATGTGCGAAGATGCAAAAAATGTAAGAGACAAAATGGGCACTTAATAGAAAACATAATAAAAGTCAAAATTCAAGACATAAAAATCCATTGAGTGAAATAAAAAATATAATAAAAATAAAAAACTATGTGATTTTTTAAAAACCGTAGGGGGTCTCGTGCTAGTCAGATACAAAAATGCTAAACAAAACTAAGATCCTATTTGAACTGGATATAGATTATAAGGATCTGAATTTATATTAGAAATGGTTTGGCTATTTGGTTCTATATATAAGATGGTTGGAGGATTGATTGTGTCAAAAATTCTCAATATAGCCATGAAATTGGTTTTGTTGTATGATTCTGATTAGATGGGGTGCGGATTATTTAATTCGGTAACGTGTGAATCCGATGAAGGACATTTGAACATTTGGGGTTGATTAACTTGATGATCTATATGTCTAGCACATGAATCATGATGGTACAAGTTGCAATTCACATGGGTTTCTATCAAGTGCAATGAAGAAAAAAGTGGTAGAAATGAAATTCCCAAGATTTACAACATAATTAATATTTAATTATAACAATGCTGGACTTTGTCGGTAGCAATGCACGTGCACATGTATCCTAGTTCGAATAAGTATCACGAAAACCATATCTCACTTTAATTTTTTTTGTGGCCGTGGCAAGGCACGGCATGAACCTAACTAAGTTTGTGAAAAAGATCAGCTACGTTTAGAAAGCCTATCAAACTCGGGCTGGCTTAATTCGATCCATGGAACGAGTCGGAGTAGCATTTTGATTTTGGAATCGACAAGCAGCACTCTGACGAGGCAATAAAAGGCAGGGAGGGACAGACCCAAGGCACGAAAAAAACCTTGGTTTAACTTTTTAGCGCGCGGCGATGGCCCGGGATTCCCGTGGTGTGCGTGCGCTGCGCCTGCTCCGGCCGCTGGCCGCGCTGATGCCGGCGGCGCGGCGCGCGGATGGGGCGGTGCCGTTCGGCCAGCGCGTTCTCTGCACGTGTGTGTCTGTGTCCATCTTCCTGGTGGGCAGCCACTTGATCCCGCTCCACGGCGCCCGCTACCAGAGCGCCGATCCCTTGTACTGGGCGCGCCCCATCCTCGCATCCAACCGCGGCACGTTGATGGAGCTCGGGATCGCGCCCGTCGCCGCGGCACGTGCGGTGACGCACCTCCTTGCCGGCTCCGAGCTGCCGCGCGGCCCCGTCGACGGCCGCCACGAGGGCCGCGAGCTCATGGCCGCCGCTCGCATGGCGCTCGCGATGGCCGTTGCGCTCGTTGAGGCAGCCGCGCAAGTCCTGCTGGGGATGTACGGCCCCGTCGGCGCGATCAGCGGCGCGCTCATCGTCCTCCAGCTCTTGTCCGGCGGCGCCGTCGTCGCATTCCTCGACGAGTTCCAGAGGATGGGCTACGGCCTGCCGGGGTGTAGAAGAGATTTAGGTGAACCAGCAGCTTGTTTTAATCATCATAGTACAGTTTATATACATGTACATGAGTTGCCCTATCCAACTAACATTGCTAATCTTCAGGAGAAAGCAGTGGTGCACGTGAGACTTGGCGTGCGCGGGGAGTGCGCACGGCGTGGCGAGCGTGGCGCGCGGAGTGCGCGGCCTGGCGAGCGATGCGGTGCAGAGCCTCAGCACAAATCTCGCAAGTAGTTGGAGTAGCGCAGACGCTTGGTTTAACACCCCCCTGCAGTCTCAGTGGCGGATTGACGAGACGCAGAGACTGGACCGGAAGTCGTCGTGGAGCGCGGTCGGCAAGCCCTTGGTGAAGATGTCTGCGAACTGCTTGTCGCTCGGCACATGGAGAACACGGAGCTCGCCGAGGGCAACCTTCTCTCTGACGAAATGGATGTTGAGTTCGATGTGCTTAGTTCGACGATGGTGAACAGGGTTCCGAGACATGTACACAGAGGAGACATTGTCACAGTACACGACGGTGGCCTTCGCGACACCATGATAGCCCATCAGACTGTGAAGCCATGAACACTCCGCGACGGCGTTGGATATGCCGCGATATTCCGCCTCCGCACTAGAACGCGAAACGGTGTTCTGCCGTTTCGAGGACCAGGACACTAGAGACTCACCGAGAAAAATGCAGAACCCCGATGTGGAACGCCGCGTGTCGGGACAGCCGGCCCAGTCGGCTTCGGTGTAGGCGATCAATGACGGCGTGGTCGTGGCGTGCAGATGAAGCCCAAGGTCAACGGTGCCCTTGAGATACCGGAGAATGCGCTTCAGCATATTGGCGTGGCAGTCCCGCGGCGCATGCGTGTGGAGGCAGATCTGTTGGACGGCGTACGCGATGTCAGGTCGCGTTAGAGTGAGATACTGGAGAGCGCCAGCCATGCTGCGGAACCACGAGGTGTCGTCGATCAGCTTGCCATCAGAGCTGGAGGCCTTCGCCTTAGTGTCAGCTGGGGTCGAGACCGGCTTGCAATTGGCCATGCCGGCGCGCTCAAGTAGATCACGTGTGTACGCCGCCTGAGACAGGAGGAAGCCATCCTTGCGGCGCTGGACTTCAATGCCGAGAAAGAACCGCAATGGACCCATGTCCTTGATGGCAAACTCTGATTTGAGGCGACTGATGATGTCCTGGAGCATCGCCGGCGTTGAGGCAGACAAGATCATGTCATCGACGTATAGAAGGAGGTAGGCCATGGCGTCACCGCATCGGAGCACGAAGAGAGACGTGTCAGGCCTGGACTGGACGAAACCAAGGGTGAGAACATGGCCGACGAACCGAAGGAACCAAGCTCGCGGTGCTTGACGAAGCCCGTAGAGCGACCGGGATAGGAGACAGACGTCGTCAGGCCGCGCCGGATCGGCGAAGCCAACAGGCTGCTGACAGTAGACCTGTTCTTGAATGTTGCCGTGGAGGAAGGCGTTGGAGACGTCGAGCTGGTGAGCCGGCCACCCGTGCGAAGAGATCAAGGTGAGGACAGTCCGTATCGTCGCCGGCTTCACCACAGGGGAGAATGTCTCCGTGAAGTCGATGCCCGGGCGCTGGTGAAAACCACGAACGACCCACCGCGCCTTGTACCGTTCGAGCGAACCATCGGGGTTGAGCTTGTGCTTGAACACCCACTTGTCGGTGATGACACGGGCATGTGGTGGGCGTGGAACGAGCGTCCATGTCCGGTTGGCGAGCAGGGCGTCGAATTCCACTTGCATTGCCTCCCGCCAATGGGAATCTTTGAGAGCAGCACGAGCGGAGCTGGGTACTGGAGACAGCTGAGCCGGTGTGGCCGTCATTGCGTACTTGGGGTTGGGCTTGAACACGCCGGCCCGAGCGCGAGTGGTCATCTCGTGACGGACGGGTGGAGCATTAGGCTGACGGCGAGCGCCAGGGTCAGCAGCTGGACCCGCGCCCACGGTGTTAGGGAGTTCGACGCTGACCGGCAGGGGTGAGGCGGGCGTCACGACCGGCGCGGGAGACACGACCGGTGTGGCCGGTGGTGACAAGGGCGTGCTGGCGCGAGGCGGTGTAGGCGTTGAGGTAGCAGAAGGCGACGAGTGCGGGCCGCCACGCGGGGGTGACGCGGCGGGCGATGGCGAGCGTGGAGCCCGGGGCTGCGAGCGAGTGCACGGAAGGGGAACGGCGTCGTCGCAAGGGGCGTCTTGGCGTGCCGTCGGTGGTGCTGGCAGATGCTCACGGAGAGGGAAGCAAGACTCGTCGAAGACAACGTGCCTGGACGTGATGACGCGGTGGGTGGCGAGGTCGAGGCAGCGATAGCCACGGTGGTCCGCCGGGTAGCCGAGGAAGACGCAGGCGCTTGACCGTGGATTGAGCTTGTTGGGGGTCGTGGCGCTGAGGTTGGGGTAGCAGAGGCAGCCGAATACATGGAGGTCGTCGTAGCGCGGAGGTGTACCGAGGATAAGCTCGTGTGGCGTCACGGTTCCGGTGGCGCGGCACGGGCATCGGTTGAGCAGGAATGTCGCCGTGTTCAGAGCTTCAGCCCAGTACGGTGGAGGAGCTGCGCTATGAATCAACAATGTGCGTAAACAATCGTTAATGGTGCGCAATATGCGCTCCGCCTTGCCATTCTGCTGCGACGTATACGGACAGGACAGACGGAGAGAGATCCCGTGTGTGGAGAAGAATGCACGCAGGGCATGAGAGTCGAACTCCCTACCATTGTCAGTTTGAAGTGCAACCAGGGGGAGACGGAATTGTGTTTGAGCGTAGGAAAAGAATGAATAATGGGAAACACTTCTGACTTTGCATGAATTGGGAATGTCCAAATGTAATGTGTGAAATCATCCAAGAACACAACATAGTATTTATACCCTGAATTGCTAAGCACAGGTGAAGTCCACACATCTGAATGAATAAGTTGAAAAGGGAAGAATGTTCTTGTCTCAGAGGAATGAAAGGGTAGGCGAGTATGCTTGCCGACATGAATGGCAAGAATGAACCTCTGACTTATTGCAGCTAAAATCAAAGGAATGGAGGACCTGTGACAAACTTTTGGAGCCGGGGTGCCCAAGCCGCTGGTGCCACAACTCAACTGTCGGCGCCAAGGATGCAGTGAAGGTCGAGGGTTGTGGCAGACGCAGCGGGTAGAGGTCGCCGGAGCTGTCACATCGGAGAGTCTCCGTTTTGGTGGGAAGATCCTTAATAGAGAAACCACATGGATCAAACTCAATCGAAATGTTATTGTCACGGGTTAGTTGCCGAACAGAGACAAGGTTCTTGACTAGGGAGGGAGAAACAAGAACATTGCGCAGATGGAGAGGATGTGGGGAAGGTGGTGTCGGCGGCGTGCGTGACAGGCAGCCGAGCACCGTTTCCGACTATGATGGAGGAAGAGACAGGGCGGGAGGAATGAAGATTACCGGCTGACGAGGACATGTGGTTGCTGGCACCTGTATCCAGGAACCACTCGGTGGCGCTCGGCGGTAGCGTGGCGACGCCGGCGGAGTTCAGCGCGGTGTAGAGCGCTTGGGTGTCCCAGGCAGCCACGCTCGGCTGTGGTGGACACGGGAGAGAGGGCGGCTGCTGTTGATGAAGTGCCATCATCGCCTGCTGGGGTTGGAATGGCGGTCGTGGGCCGAGCACGCCTGAGCCGGGGGCCCGCATAGGCATGGCCCAGGCCTGCACGAGGCCGGTCCATGGGACAAAACCGGCAGCCCACGGAGCAGAGGAAGTGGTGGAGTGTTGTTGTTGACCACCGCCGCCGCCGCCGGGGGTGGGCACACCGGAGAAGCCGGGGTTGCACCACTTCTTCTTGGACTTGAAGCGGGGGCCGCCGGAACTACCAGATCCACTGACGGAGGACCCGCCAGTAGCCGAGCCACCAGAGCCCGCAGAGCCGCCAGCGGCAGATCTGCCAGATCCGCCGGTGGAGGGGCCGCCAACTGAGGAGTCGGCTTGGCGGGCCAGGAAGGCCTGAGCTGCGTCCGCCTTGGCGTCGTGGGAGTCGGTGGCCTCTTCAAGGAGCAGGTACGACATGGCACTTTGGAATGTGTGAGGAGGGGACTTTGATTTGATTACCGGTTTCAGGTGGCAGAACTTGGGGCTGAGGCCACGGAGGAGGTTGAGGACTTGGCTCGGCTGCGAGACTGGATGCCCGACATCACGAATCTTATCAGCGAGACGTTTGAGCTTGGTGCAGTAGGCGTGGATGGAGAGGTCCCCCTGATGGACAGTGCGGAACTCAGCCTCCAGAAGAACAGCGCGCTCCAGCTCGTTGTCGCGGAATTGACCCTCGACGTCGGAGCAGAGCGAGAAGGCAGTGATGCGCGGCTTGTGGACGAGGTCGAAGACGTTCCCAGCGATGGGGGAGTAAATCCAGTTGACGATGCAGCTGTCGACCTGGCGCCATTCGGCGGTGCGCTCGGCGGTCGGCGTCGGAGCGCGCACATGTTCGTCAAGGCCAAACTTGCCGAGAACAGAGTCAAAGCAGCAGCGCCACTTGCTGTAGTTGGATGTGTCGAAGTCCAGGATGACGGGAACATGAGAGCGGATATTCACCGTTTGGATGATGGCGGCTGTGGCTGGTTGAGAAGGAGCAGCATCAGAGAAGTCATCAGTGGAGTCCGAAGAAGCAGAGGAATGGGATGGCGAGTGAGCCATGGATGCGGAAGCAGTGGCAAAGGGATTGAAGAGGTGAGTAACGTTGGTCACTGATACCATGTAGAAGAGATTTAGGTGAACCAGCAGCTTGTGTTAATCATCATAGTACAGTTTATATACATGTACATGAGTTGCCCTATCCAACTAACATTGCTAATCTTCAGGAGAAAGCAGTGGTGCACGTGAGACTTGGCGTGCGCGGGGAGTGCGCACGGCGTGGCGAGCGTGGCGCGCGGAGCGCGCGGAGCGCGCGGCCTGGCGAGCGACGCGGTGCAGAGCCTCAGCTTAAATCTCGCAAGTAGTTGGAGTAGCGCAGACGCTTGGTTTAACATGGGGGCGTCCGCCTTCTCCTTGCTCACCGCTACCAACACCTGCGGGAAGGTCATCTCGAACCTGTTCGGCCCCGTGATCGTGGCGAGTAAGCTGCTGGCCACATGCCTCGTCCTGCTCCTCGCGGTGTTCCTCCACGGCTACCACTTGCTGCTTCCTGTGCGCTACAGGGATACGCAAGGGCGCCACCGCCAGGACACCTTGTCGGTGAAGCTCTTCTACACCTCCACCGTGCCCATCGTGCTGCACTCCGCCGCTGTTGCCGCCTTCACCACGGCTTCGCAGCTGCTCCACCACAGTCGGTACGGCGGCGGCGTGATCGCCCATCTGGTGGGCACCTGGACGGAGACCAGCTACGCCGCCGTCCCCGTCGACGGCCTTGTCTACTACGTCACTCCGCCGTGGGGCGTGCGCCACGTCATCGCCGACCCGTTCCACGCGCTCTTTTACACCGTGCTGCTGCTCACCTCGTGCTCGCTGCTGTCCGAAGCTTGGGCGAAGCGGATCGTCGCTCTCGATTTCCCGGATGCTACATCCGCTCGTAGGTCAGCCACTACGTCCTCCCCACGGCTGCTGCTCTTGGTGGCCTCTGCGTCGGAACTCTCACCATCCTCGGCGACGTCACCGGCGCCATCGGCTCCGGCACCGAAATCCTACTCACCGCCACCGTTGTCTACAACCTCGTCGTCCAGGACTGGTCTCGAAGGGCCAATTAATGAGCTCCAGAGCCTCTCAGTCTTTTCGATTACTCCAATTGTTTCTTTGGTCCGGGTTCGAGGATCAAACTGTACGAATAATATAATTTAATATATTAATGATCAATTATTGTATCAGTGAAAAGTCCAGTATATCTCTTCGGGTGGCAACCCATGTCCCTTAAGTGTGTGTGTGCGCGCGCGCGCCAGCGTTATTTCATACCATGGCCTACTGGGAGCCCCGCGATGGGCGACCGCGCGTGCCAGAGTCTACAACCGAGCGAACCAGGCGTCCGCAGGCGATCCACCAGCTCCGTCTGTTTGGATTTGTTTTTGCTGGGAGCTGTACCGGATGTGCCAAGTTTGCCGGGTTGTTTCTTTTGGCTACCGTATCATCGGTATCACGTGGACATGTGCACGTGTGATGCTTGGATGCGTCCATCTTCATTGCAATTTCAACAATTAGCAATTGATCAGATATCACAATTTGCATTGAATCTTTGCAAACATGGGTAAACAAAGGCATAATGTAGAAGTAGCTGGATTTCCAAAAGCTGAGTTACCAGTTATTTATTTTCAACAAAATGAATTCAGTAACCAACATTACAATGGTACAATAATTGGATCACCTAGTGATCGTTACAATAAAAAGAAAGGCTGCACTGTGGAGAACGCCCAAACTTTTGATTATTTCATAGAAGTCTAAGCCATGGATGGCTTGTAGTTTTCTCGCTGCGAGGCCAGAATTTCTTCCTTCAACAGTTATGAGCATCTGTGTTGACCCCATCACCACAACACATAATCACTTCCAAGGAGTATACATGATAAAATTGCACTTTTGTTTTGACAGGGTACACTGCATGACTCAATTTGTTGTCCATTTCCATGGGAATCCTTACCTGTCAGGACAAATAGTGATAAGCAGATATCATGTCTTTATATAAGAAAATGGCCCAAAATGTAAGGTCATGTAACAGGTTTCCAGATGAAATGAGGCATTTTGAACGGACAAACTTTTAGGATAATGAACCAACAGTTTTGTAAAGTCTAGAGCTTCAGAATATTTGGAAAGACAAGAAAGCTCCATCCCACACTAAATGGACAAAAAATTCACTACATTCCTCTGTGAATCAACAAATTGATGCACAAATCGACAAGAAACACTGAAATTCAGAAACTTTTATTGTTATTGTTATGCATCAGCTAATTGCACCAATGAAACAACAGTTAGTTATGGAGCAGATCAGGTTTGCCACGTAAGGGAGAAAACCAAACAAAAAACAGTTGAAATGCTTGCATATGGAGTAATTGTAATGAGAAAGTAAATGACACATAGATCTTTTGTTAGAATTTTCACATACTCAACGCCAATTTTCAGTATTTTGGTTAACAAAAAATGAGTAAATATTTCTAGATATGCAAAGAATTATGAATTAATCTGGCACACTATTCACTATGTGCTAAATGCAAAAGAAACATCCCATATATGGAACCCTTATTAGCTACTGTCAGAGCTTCATTTGGAGAATTAAAACCAGGACCTCCAATAGTTGGAGGCTGTAAAATAGAAATAGCATTGCCAAAATGTTCATGGCAGAGAATTAAAAAGACACAATCTCAACTCGTAATGTAGGAAAGATCACATCTCTTTCTATAAATGCAACAAGAAAATCAAAAGGTACCGGGCAGCTCAACTGTGGCGCACATCAATAAAGAAAAAGTTATGCATTTCATTGTAGGATCCACCGCTGCTTGCTTGTTAACCTCTGCTGGCACTCCAGCAGCTGTCATATATTTGGTCTAGCATAGAACATAGACCTGAGCAAAGATAAAACAAAGACACATGACATCAAATTTGGTCACCCAGCCAAAGATAGGCACACTTAACATAGAAGGATAGTTCAACTAGTAGTACTGAAGTGATCACTGCACTGAAGTCTGGACTCAGCGCAGCTATCAGGGTATCAGTGGCCAGAACAGGGTTCAATATGATGTCACTTTGGCCAGTAAGATTTAACATACATCAGGACATGAAATTTATTATTCCAGAGTAATTGGATGACAAATTGAGAGGTATATTTGCAATTTACATTTATCTACACATGAAAGAATAGTATACTGACATTGATTGGTAAGCTAATCAGATTCAGTTGAATGGCTTTCCTAAAAAGAAAAATCAATAGCAGCTTAAAACATCAGTTGGCCAGTAACAAAGTGCTAAGCGAGTATACATGGCTGCTCGTGGCAACAAGAATCAGAACCAGGACACCCAATCAAAAGCTCACAATGGGTTAAACACCTAATCACGTCTAAGCTCAGAACCACAGGCAACCACATAAATGAACTGCAGAATTGCAGAGACACTCTATTTGGTTTGCATACTCTGAATGTACTGGTCATTGGTGATCCCAGGCCTTGGGCCCTGGTCAGGTTCAATTCAAATTATTGCAGCCAGAAAGTTAATCTACGCTGACCTTTATCTCAAATGTGTGATAAGAAAATGTATCAGGCTTTTATCACCCCGTGAGGGAAAACATCTGAATTGATCGATAGCAGCCTACCTGAAACAATAGAGACAACATGTTCCTTTAGTATCTATACACATTTGAGACAGTCAATACGGTAGAACTGATGTTGAGGCGAGTAGATAAGAGACAAACTGGTATGAAGAAGCCATGGTGTTCCATAAAGAAACCCACATCTTAGATCACATCAAGAGAAGAATAGAATCGCTGTTAATTGATAAATTTAGCATTTTCCCCTCTCAATTACCCTTTGAGAAACACAGACATTAAGAATATAATTGAAGCAGGAAAAATGAAGTTTTGGACCCCCAGAGATACCTTCAGCACTTCCATGGCCGGAGGCCAATACAGGCGTAGGTTGGCTGCCGATGTGTACACAAATCCGCACACATTAGGCAAAATTGAGAATGCTAATCAAGTCATCACGAGCCAAATAAACCAAGGGATTAGTTCCTGTGGCTGGCTCATTTCTGTCATAATGACGAATCTGCAGCTTCATACCTGGAATCTCACCGGTATGCCTCTGCATCAGCCAAAATCTTGGTGCCAAACATGCACAAGAAAGTTGTGAGAGTGACGTTGACAGAGCTCCCAAGGTCAGACAGAGTATTCTTCTGCTAATCCAGCCAACTCAGAGCTGGTGCTCTCCTTGTGCTGAGTCGTCATGAATGCCTATGCTACCATGGTCTCCTAGCTGTCTGGGTCTCATCTAGAAGGATGTGTTAGGAGGAAAGCCGATGGATGAGAATGGTCCATTGGATGGGGTCTGTCCATTAGCAGAAAACAAGGAGGTCTCGCTGAGCTCCAATATTGGTAAATGAAGTTGCCACAACGAACTGAAAATTTGGCTACAGTGAATTAATTAGGAATGTTGGTGGCCACAGGGATTTGAAAAATATAACTGCAGTCAATCAATTTGAAATATAAGTTGCCACAACTATCTGAAAAATGTTCTTCAGCGAATTGATCAGAAAAGCCCCAGCTCCTATCTAGAGCACTCATAACTGTACACCAGTCATCTACAGCTCAGTTATAGGTTTAATTTAGTAAACAGCAGCAAAAGATTGAACCTAATAAGGAAACAACTATAATTAGAAGATAGTGACAGTCACAGCTCAAGAAATCCTCATTTCTAAAATATAAAAAACTCGTCCTTATTATCTTCATTATTGTGTATTGGATAGTGAAGAAATCGTCCTTGACTAGCCAGCACATAAGTACAATAGGTTAAATTACTATAGTAATTTTTGTACTGACAAAAAGAATTCTTAGATATAAAACAAATGGCAGGGCTAATTAATTAAAAAGGTTAAGCACGTCTTTGTCTAAAAAACAATCAACAATTCACACAGTTCCGATTTTTCAAAAGAAACCATACTGAATTCACCCTTTTCTTGAACTATCTCAGAGCAATTTGCCTAAAGTAGATCTCTTTCTCGGGTCCTAATTTACGTCTTACTCGAGTTGCTTCCGTCAGCGGCGGCGCGTCCGGACAGCGAGGCAGCGGATGCAGATGGGGCCATGGGACGGCTGGAGCTGACGTGGACGCCACCTGTCCCGTCTCTTGGATCCTCCCTCCCCCTGGTGGTTGTTGGAGCACACTGTTGCTGCCGATCGATTGCATCTCGGCCAAGCTGCGTACTGATTGGTGCGTTATGCGGTCGCCTTCCTGTAAGATCTGAGCTTGGAATTGGTCAGGCCATGATTGTGTTCAGACAGGCCGACGCCAGTTCTGTTTCGGTGCTGAAAATACGCTAGTGCCTCGTGTTCTTGTACCAAAGCATTCTTTTCAGGTTCCCATTCAGTGGCCAGGTTTCTTCCGTTTTTGGTTTGACCCATTCTGGAAAGGGTAAATTAGAGTTTCTCGGTACTCTCTCCGTCTCAAAATATAAGGTGCGGTCAAATATGACACAGTCTCTCATACTAACGTTTGACTCTTAGGTGGTGTTTGGTTTGACAAATGTAATGTAAACAGATCACGGAGGGTAATGAGATAACATTACAGCCGTTTGTTTCAACTTCCCTCGCAATCGGATACCGGCTTATAGAAAACTGATTCCTCTCCTTCACCACTGTAATCAAATTACAATGCTGCCGTAGACCTGCCCACCTCCAGAGTCCTCACGCATCGCAGCCTTGTCACGTCGCTTCCAGACTTGCTGTCGTATTCTCTCTCGCCTAGGCTTGCATGTGCGAAGGCTCCGCTAGCCCTCTATGCGTTTGCGATATCGTTACCTGTGTGCTACCAAACAAAGCATGTAAAGGGTGATCCCACCGCCATTACCGCTGTAATCGATCTTCAATACTATAATGTTTGTAGCAACAAAATCATAGTTATATAAAAGTACATTTAAATACAAATCTAATTGTATTACTTTTGTTAGATAAAATTTTTATTATGAAAGATTAACTATAGGTCAAAACTTTTAAAGTTTGAATCTTGAATTACGTGCGCGCCTTATATTGTGGGACGGAGGGAGTAGTTGTAACCCGAACGAATTTGTCGGTTCATTCATAGTTAATCGTGGATTTCTCACATATTTCAGCAACAATGCAACTTCAATCTGGACTCTGGAGTAACTTCATACAGTATAGGTCACAAAATTAATTTTCAGGTTCAGCTGGACACGGGAGTTTTAGAAATGGGGAGGTTTAATCATGCACTTTAAAAAAAAGGAATGTAAGGGTGAAAAGGGCAATGACTTCACGGGAAAAAAGTTTATGGGCAATATGAATAATGGCATAACGCATTTTCATCCAATTTGCTGCTTGGTGTTGACTCTTGAAACATTCAAAAATACAGCATGATGTTCAGCTAAGGTCATAATAAGCAGCAACTGGCCATTTCTTAACCAGAGGTACCCGAGGGATTTCATTAAAGTTCTATCTTAACTTAAATGGCGCGGATTTATCATACATAGATAACTCTAACTACATAAATAAGCAGGAAAAATTACTATGGCTAGATCGTTTTTTCTGCATTTACAGATGATTTGACAATATACACCCAAACTGACAGACTTCAGTGGATGCTGCTCTTGCTTCAGAAATCAAGGGAATTTCACTTTCTCTTTCAGTAATCCCACAAATACTTAGGCCTCTGGGTTTCTCCATCTGAAGGGTTCAGCTTGTGTTGAACCATTGTTTCCACTACTGTCAGTCTCAGGTTCACCTGATCCACCTGCCGGTTTCACTGGTAATCTTGTTTGTCCTGATGCTCTACTGCCTCGGCGATCCTGAATCAACAATGATAGATACATAAATCAATGCAGATGGAAGAAGGCGAACTGATGAAGTGGTCCTTAAGTTAGGACGATTTTGAATGGAATAAGCAATTTTAAAGACATCCGTCAAGATGTTCCCTAATTCAGAGTGCTTGACATGAATAAAGCTTTTGCCGGAAAGTGCAAACAAGAGCAAATATACTTAGCAGAGAAGCAGGACACATATGTATGGTGCAATTAAAGAATAATAGTGGCCGACTCAGATTTTAAAATGGTATGAATATATGACAAAAAAACAACTTCAACCACATAGGAGTACGACAGAAGTACCTGCAGCCCTGCAGGGATACTTGAAATAGATTTACTCAGTTTAAAAGGCAGAAGGGTAACATCACTGGGAAAAAACAGTAGGTATGATAGTATATATACTTGAATTACAGCTGTTAGCAATAGAGAAGCAAAATCTTTTGACAACCCAATTTGAGAGCACACACTAGAAATATTTCTTAATATAGAACAAATCGACTTTATCAACTTACTTCTCTGTATGGAAAATCATCGACCTCGAGCATGTGAATGACATGTCCAATCCTTGGCCTCTTGAGAGCATCAGGATCTACACATCGCAACGCCACAAGCAAAGCCTTCTTCACAGCCCTAGAAGAAGGCTTCTGAGGGATCTTTGGATCCACGACGCCATCAGAATTCCGGGTGCTTACCATCGTCTTAAGCCAATCAACTAAATTAACCTGAAAAGTATGACCTGAAGATTTATAATTCACTTACACAAAGCTCATAAAATAGCACTGGCAATATGGAGGCACAGCCATGACTAACCTCTCCTGGTGGCCTGTTATAATCGACTGGTACTCTACCAGAAATTATTTCCATAATGAGAATTCCAAAACTATATATATCACTTGTTTCATTCAACATTCCAGTCCCTGCGTACTCTGGAGCAACATAACTGTAATAATTATTAATAAAATCAGTACCTGTCCATCACACCCAACCTGAGCTAAAAGCCTAAAAGTGCAGTGCATAGAATCTAACCCGAAAGTTCCCATAACTCGTGTGGTAACATAACTCCTTTCTGGACCAAGAAGCTTTGCGAGTCCGAAATCTGAGAGCTTAGCATTCCAGTGCTTGTCCAGAAGTATGTTGCTTGACTTGACATCACGGTGAACCACTTTTGGTTCAAGTGCCTCATGCAAATACATTAACCTACAGGACGGCACAAAACTTAGATAACTATATAGAATGACAGTAAAATTTAGCATCCAAGAATAAGCTGAATGGCACAGACCCTTTTGCTGTTCCCAGTATAATCTTCATCCTGTTCTCCCATGTAAGAGGGCTTACGGGTCCAACATCCCCGTGCAGCCACTGTTCCAAGTTCCCATTATCGACATACTCATAAACAAGCATCCTAATAAGATCAACATCAACAGCATTCATATCACCAAACTTATTGATTCTACAACACAACAAGCTATGTAAGTGATGTGCACACACAAGATTTACCTCTGATTACCCTCAGCACAGTATCCTAGAAGGCGCACGAGGTTCTTATGCCGAACACGCCCAATCGCTTCAACCTCAACCTTGAATTCCTTCTCTGCCTGACCCCTAACAAATCACGGGTGGAAATTTTCTAAATTTTAGAAGCACACTGAAGAAAATCAGGCATGGAAATTTTCCACAGAATTCAGCCCGCTTTCTGAACTATGATCTCAAAACCAACTGTATAGCTACTAGCCAGAAAACATAACTTAATTGTCCGAGACAAGCTTCTCAATTTGGAATACGAAATGCAATCTCCTGCTGAATGCGACATCTAAAGTCTAAACTCAAAATCAGCGAGTTGAGTTAACGATTGGTAACCAGTGCAATCAACAGAATGGCAGGCATTTTAATATTCAGCATTAACAACTAGTGGTACTACCGACTAATCACCTAAGCTGTAACGTCAGGTAGTCAGATACCAATGACAAGTGCCCAACCGTGAATTTGACCCCTATTGCTAGATGCTAGGTGGGTTGTCCGTTACCTGTTGTTGAGCAATTTCTTGACCGCGACATGCGTGCCGTTCTCGAGCACGCCATGGTACACGATCCCGTAACCGCCCTCGCCGATCACATTCTCGTCGGCGAACATCCCGGTCGCCGTCTCCAGCTCCTTGAGCGTGTACCAGTGGCCCCATCCGAGATGGGACACCTCCGGCACCGCCGGTGGCGCGTGGTCCGCAGCGCCACCTCGCCCGCCTCGGCTCTCGTCGCCGGCGTGCGGCGAAGGCCCGTCGCTCCGGTTGCTGGGGTGCTGCTGCTGCTCCGGGTACGCGATGTGCTGCTCCTTGCCGATCGCGATCTGCTCGGAGACCTGTGGCGTGGGGAGCTGGAGCACCTGCCGGAGCGGCGTCTTCGCCGGGGTCGCGGCGGCGGCGGCGAGGGAGGAAACTTCTTGGATGTCCTTGGGCGACCTGACATTCGCGGGATTCTTGGGAGGAGCGGTGGTGGGGAGCTGCTCGACGGGGTTGGTCGGGCGCTGCCGCCGCCGGCGGCGGAAGGCGAGGAGGCAGAGGACGGAGATGAGGACGAGCAGCAGCACGAAGGCGGCGCCGACGCCGATGCCGACGAGCACCCACATGCGGAGCCCGAACACCACCGTGCTCTGGGACAGCTCCGAGTCCGACATCGGACCCGGCGGAGCGCGAGAAGCCAGGGCACCGCTCTTGCTTCTTGCGAATTGCCGGATCTCCTCGTGTTCTTGAGCGCAATTAAGCGCCAAAGACTGGGCTCCACTGCGCAAACAGCATCGAGCTCGGATTTTCCGAACTGAAACGAACTCAAGTACGGCGGATTTTGAGCAGAATCGGCCGGTAAAGATTTGAGTTCTGCGGATGAAACAGTAGCAAATGCCGCAACTTTGGGGGCGGTGGATTGGATTTGAGTGGGTAATCGAGGGCGAAAGGAAGGTAAGGAGGCTGTTGTTGGCGACAATGCGGTTGTAAAGATTGGATTTGCTTCGGGGAAAAGGTGAGGAGTGGATGGTTTGGTGTGATGAAAATTTTGGATTCTGGTTGGGGAGGCCAGCGGTGGTGTGGCTGGTGGCGGTGGGCGGCTGGCTTGCCGAGGATCGATCCTAGGGGCAAACCGACGAATGCAGACGGAGGATTGCACGAGAATGGTTGCTTTGATGGATCGGTTGCAGTACTGGCGATGTACCTGCGCTGTGGCAAAGTGAGGGTGACAATAGAGAGGATCAAGACAAGGAGTCAGGAGGACAGAGAAGAGGGATGGAGGGAGAGTAATGGGAAGTAATGAGGGAGCTGCTCCTCTGCATGCATGGAGGTGGAAGATGAACACAGGCACCAGAGCCCAGATGGGGGAATAATAATTCAAGTGAAGAAGAAGGGGTATCTGATCCTTTTCCTGTGAGGTGGATGGAATACAGTCAGGAGTGCCTGCTGATAGTCTACTGGAGGAGCTGGCATGAGAGGCCATGTTGCACATTTTCTATTTTCTTTTCTTTTTCTTTCAAATGTCAAGTTTATGTCCTGTTTCTGTAGGTGTTATGTTATGCTAGAGGTCCCCCAGCTACAATGTATCCTGTTGTTAGTTGTCCCTTTCAATGACATGGATGCTTGCATCAATAAACATACAAAGGACATGTTTGTAAGGAAGAAATTTATTGCAGCCCCGTACAATTTTCACGTATTAGTTCACTTCTTAAAATAGTTGAGAATTCTTCATTAAATCCAAAAGTGGTCTACAAGATAAGTCACCTCTTCAGTGGACACAATTTCGTATCTGTATCGGAATTTTGTTATGAAAAAAAATCTATTGACTCAGGTTCTAAAAGCATCTTAGGACAATATTTCAGTCAGCTATGATTTCATTGTCTTTCTTAATGTGTACTACAATTTAGGCTTGATCTAGGATGTTGTTGCTTGGTCCGCTAATTAATATTCCTTTCAGGATTGTGATGGTATACCTTGTTTTAGGATTCTAGCTTAATGTTATCTTTATCATCTTTATGTAAACGAAGCTACAAAGTTTTTTGAGTAACTTCAGACTGCTCGCCCATTGCTGGAACATGAGTGGCACAGTGAAATTTATTATTCCAAACTTTAACATTTCTAGTATTCACAAGACTGCTCGGGCATTGCTACTTTGCTAGTAGTGATACGATTGATAACATGACATTATATTTAGAGAGCTTGGACTCGTCATTGCTCCTTGGCAAAGGAGACATAAGAAAAATGACGGCCAAAGAAGTTTATGCTAGCATCCGTTTGAAAAAAAAAGTTTATGTTAGCATCAAAGATGCCTTTACAAGAAGAACCATACGGCCAAACAAATACTAAGGGTGGATTTCAATTTACATACGCCGCTCGCTCACCATGAACGCTAACACTGTTTGTCTTGTGGGTGGGGTTAGCGTTTAGCATGCACTGCACAAATTTATATCCCAAGAAGGTCCTACACTCTGGCAGGATCGGATAATTGTAAAGCATCCAGCCGCACCGTCACTGGATTTGCGGTAAGCTGAGCTAAGCGCGCGCTCCGAAGTCAGAGTACAACCACCGCGTTCGCCACATGTGTATCCTAAGCATGGATAGAAATTGGTAATTTGGCCTGAGAGATGCTCTAGTCTCTATATAGTTTCTCAAGTGTCCTGCGCATACAAATTATTATTGTCTTTTGAAACCTGTATAGACTACATCTATAAATTATAATGTTAATTGTAGAAAGCTTTGCGGTTGATGACACGTTTTGTGGTACCTGCACGGACTAAATAATGAATGGTTCTAGACAACACATTTGCCATGTAAGATCTAGAGTTCTGCCTGATTTATTTTGATATTCTTTTATGATATTTTGTGACACATTTGATTGATCAATCAGCACCATTTGCTGACCAATGCAACTTGGGGGAGTTGATCAATGATCACCCAGGTCAACCATAACGACCCACCTCCTGTTTTTATCCATGGAAATCCTGGACGGAAAGAAATTTAGTGTAAATTTAGTGCAATTTTGATCCAGAATACAAATATACTTTTGATTCATTCAAGAACTGGAACTGAAATCCTTATTATTCCAACCACATTTCCAGTACAACCAGGAAGCTCTTTATTCTCTGTATCGTGCATGGTTTCCCATTCGAGTTGGGATGCATCAGCATTCACTCAGGCTAGCTCTTTCAGCAGCGACCGAGCTAGGGTCGATTGGCTTCTTCAGGAAATGGACACTCGCTGCGACAGAGGCACCTGTACTGCATCTTCCTCTTTTCGCAGGCATACCGCATGCCTTTCACGATCCCGATCCCCTGAACAAAAAAAAAGATGAAGAAGAAGAAGAAGAGGTTAAATCTTTTCCAGGTATGGATTATTGTGCGTGTTGAATATTGAGACGATGGGTACCTAACCAAGCTACATGACATGTTTGCTCATTAGCGAGTAGTTTAAGCTAACAGGTCGACAAGGATTAGGAGCAGAGTACACAGTACAGTGCCGTATGCCGCAGCATCGGGTTGCTTTGGAAGCTGGGGTGAAATTGTGGAAACGGAAGGAATCGCGGGTAACTACCATCCACGTGGCAACAAGGGTGGTGGAACCCACATGCCCGTCCAATAATCAATTGCGGTGGAATTGCTGTTACAGCAGCTGCAGCCCGGGGGATGTGTGTTGTTTATGTTACGGTGGTTGGAACGGCAGTGTCTCATCCCTTCACTCATACCTTGCCACCAGCAGTTTTTCTTTACTAGTGGTATTAATGTATTATAAGCTAGCTAGATCTAGCCCCATATGAATTCCATCAACATTACTCAAGCATCCCTGTAAAAAGAAAATTAGCCTAGATCCGGTGGTTATGTAGCCTCATTAAACTTTAAATCAACTTTTCACTTTCGTTGCATGCAAAGTATTCGCAAGCCCCCTAAAAAAAGTATTCACAAGTATAACAACGGTGAAAACGACAAACGACGAGATTCCACGAGATCTTCCATTCCTTTTAGTTTATTACTGTTGTCACAGAACGCTGGTGGTGTTGGCCGTTTGGATTAGAGATAAATTCTTCCACTGTTCAGTTTAGAATTCTCTGAGCCATCTATGAACAAGGTGTTGTGGCATTTTCAGGAGCATGACCTTCATCCTCGGCCAAGTCTAACTATTGCCACGAAACAAAATTCGGAATTAAAAAATAAAGAAATAAATATCAGAAGTCATGTCTTTCAGTACTTGGAGCCCTCTCCATCATTCAGTAGCGGAGATCACTGTGAATCGTCACCTGACTAGTGGTAGTGGTAGACTGGTTGGCAACCACTAAAATATGTATGCGGATGTGGCCTATCTCCTCTTTGTGCTCTGTCCATGTAATGTTAGGTGGGGCGAATGAGCTAATTATTGGCTATATCTTCTTCCTATGTCAGTGAAACCATTATTTATATTAATCATATATATCTCATATTTGTCCTTTGCCTAAGAAAACAGTGGAGTGGAGATATCTGGAACCGACACCGCAGATATCGTTGTGCGTAGAACTGCGAGCATCGGTGTGTACATGATCTAACAGATTGGTCAATAACTGTTTCAACAAATATTTGCACCCATGGTTTATGGCACGGCGACGAGGCTCCAAAGTTTCCGTGAAACTGAAAGGGGAAAATGAGCTAAGTGAAACAGTGAATGGACAGCATATATAGTTTGCTGCCAGACCACCATCTCACTTCTATTGGCAAAGACTCTGCACCTCGCTGATGTAGTGGTGCGTGCCTTTGTGGGCAGAAATCTGACATCACAAACCCCAAACAATTGCTGAAGAACACATCGCAGGACGATGACAACGTTTTGTTTTTTTTAAGAAAGGACGATGACAACTGATAGATAGATATCGCTCGGTTTCCTTCACGTACCCGGCCGGTCCTAGCATCATCGCGAAGCCTGCGAAGAGTAAAATTCGCTTCTGGGCCCATAAACGCTCGTATGGGCTCGACACCGCCGCGCACGGGCGGGGCGACGACCGTCAAAGCTCAAAAAGCAGGGATGAGATGGGCCGGGAATGGGATGCCTTCTCTCTTTCCCACTGCCCGCGCGCGATAGCTCCTGCCTGCTTTTGGGTCCGTTGCTCCACGGGCCGGGTCTCGATCTGGCTCCAACGTCCCGGCCGGGCCGGCTGGGTATAGGGTTTTGGCGGGCACGGAGCTCTGATTGCATGGCATGCACTTGCGCGCGCAGTAAAGAGAGGCCTGGATCCTGATGTGATCGTTGCGATGTGATGTGGATGCGGTGATGTGAGAGCCGCCAGGTACAGCACAGGTCGCGCGCAGCGGCGCCCTGGACCTGGAGGGATGATGCTTCACATCACATATATGTCGTCGTCGCGTGCACATTATGGTGACGTTCGTAATGCTCACGAACTATGAGATCCTTGTTGCTGCAACCACGTGTAGATAGTTAGAATAAAATTATATCCGAAATGATGATAAATTATAGATAATTCAGCACAAATCGATTGGAAAATCCCCAAACCGAACCATAGCATACCTCAATCGAACAATCAACTGAATCCCTAAATCAAATACCAACATATCATCCCTCACGAACAACACACGCACGCATACGAACAGAAAAACATGATTCAATTGGGATCCCCATCGAGGCGGTGGTAGAAGCAAGCCTCAAGAAAGTGCAGCTGCGGTCACGAGTCCCGACGGGGGCGGCGCGCTGCGCGGGCGCAGCGTAGGGATGCGCAGGGGCACACGGTGTTAGATTAATTGGGCATTGACCCATTTAAGTCTCAATTAATCAAAGAATTAAAGGTCCACTAATAAAGGTCCACTAATAAATGCTAGGGAATTAAATCCCGGATGGAGAGTCAACGGGAATACTAACCAACTTAAATAGTGGACCAACTGTGGACCACTTGTGAAGTTGGTAAAAGGAAATGGGCATACCACACGCGCCCTCACTCGCCTCGCCGAGCCGTGGCCGTGGCGAGCCGATCTGCGTGTGTTGTGTGATGAACCTTTTGCCACAAATGACATTGATTGAGTCTTAAACGTTACCAGTAACTGCCGATTTGATGGCTGAGAGTAACTAATTCCTCCTCTGGTTGCCTATATAAGAGGGGCTTCCTCCCATAGCCAGAAGATACAAGCACTCTCCCTCTCTGGTACTCCTTTCAGGAGACCTCTCTCTTTTCCCTGTTTTTGCTGCTCTCTTGCATTCCCAACGCAAGCCTTGCGCGCACTCTGCTTGCGTGAGCAGTTGCCTTCGAACCTCCCTGTCCAGTGATCCTGCTCGGGATAGGCGGGCGATAAGGTTTTTGGGGAGCGTACGAGTACGCGCCTGCTCGCTGCTGTGAACGACTACTTCCTGGTGGCCAACTTCGTCAACCCGAACTACTACTTCCTGGTGGTCGTCTTCCTCACGTGAACGACTATGTCCCGGTGACCGTTCGAGGGACTCCACTGCATCGACTCGCCACTGCACCAAATTAGATCGACTACTTCGAGCAAGGCCAGTCGAGGATGGTTAACACTATTCCTCCAGCTGGTGACGGTGCATCCAGTGCCTCCGGTACCGGCCCCGCCTCTGGGTACACCCTGAACATCCTTTTGTTCTTGTTTCGGTTTCTCATGTTGTTCATGTTATTTAGGAGAATTAACTTGAACACTGGCACATGTTATGTTACCACTGGATCGCTCACTGCTGTCATGAATTTGTCGCTAATTACTGGAATTAAAATATACCGAATGATGCCTAAATCTCTAACAATCCAAAAACCTTATGTTAATAATAGGCTTTCGGTAGCTGGTTTTGCCGCATCAATCAAACCAAATGTTTTCGATGGGTCTAATTACAAACGTTGGCGCGAGAGGGTCACGTTGTGGTTGACAGCAATGAACATCATGCATGTCATACAGGGGAAGCCCGAACAGTTCACTCGAGAGGAGGAGCGGGATTTCGTGGCGGCCGATAACCTGTTTAGAGGTGCCATCATGAGTGTTCTCGTTGAAAGCCTTGTGGACACGTACCTCTTGCTGCCGAGTGGCAAAGATGTTTGGGATGCGCTTGAGGCTAAGTTTGGGGTCTCTGATGCTGGTGGCGAGCTGTATGTCATGGAACAGCTCTTTGACTACAAGATGGTTGAAGACCGTCCTGTGGTAGAGCAGGCCCATGAGATCCAGGCGCTGGCAAGAGATCTTGAGAACTATAGCAAGGATGCTCCATGTCGGTTGCCTGACAAGTTTGTGGCTGGAGGTATTATCTCCAAGTTGCCACCTTCTTGGAAGGATTTTGCGACCTCTCTGAAACACAAGAGACAAGAGTTTACTATTGTCGATCTCATCGGCACTCTTGATGTGGAAGAGAAGGCGAGGGCAAAAGACCAACGTGGTAAAGGGATTGCTGGATCTTCTAGTGCCAACTTGGTGTAAAAGAATAACTTCAATGCATCCAACAAAAAGAAGAACAAGCCGCAACAAAACCAGACAAAGACTAATCAGACGGCTCAGTTCAAGAAGAAGAAGAAACCGCCGACGGGGCATTGTTATTGTTGTGGTAGCCCGGACCACTTTGCTGCAAAGTGCCCGCACCGCAAGGACAAGAACAATGGCGGCAATGGTGGCAGTGCCAACATGGTTGTTAGTGAGACTGGTGGAACGTCGGGGTACGATAATCTTTTACCTACAGTTGTTTCAGTATGTCATTCACCCGATTGGTGGATTGACACTGGTGCTAATATTCATGTTTCTGCTGACATTTCCTTGTTTGCTTCTTACCAGCCAGGCGGGTCTTCCTCCGTGTTGATGGGGAACGGATCACATGCGCGTGTTCTTGGTGCTGGTTCGGTCGATCTGAAGCTTACTTCGGGAAAGACCGTTCGACTGAAGAACGTGCAGCATGTCCCCACCATCAAAAAGAACTTAGTCAGCGGGTCTCTTCTGTGTAGAGACGGCTTTAAATTAGTCTTTGAATCCAATAAATGTGTAATCTCTAAATTTAGAAGTTTTATTGGAAAAGGTTATGATAGCGGAGGCTTGTTCCGCTTTTCTTTGTCAGACAATTGTAATAAAGTTGTGAACCATGCTGCAAATGTTAATACTGAATCTAATGTTTGGCATTCGCGACTCTGTCATGTTAATTTTGGTTGTATGATGCGTCTTGCAAACCTGAGCTTAATTCCGAGATTCACCTTAGTCAAAAATTCTAAATGTCATGTGTGTGTTGAATCAAAACAACCTCGCAAGCCTCATTTCGCGGCTGAGGCGAGGAACTTGGCACCTCTAGACTTAATTCATTCTGATCTGTGCGAGATGAATGGTGTGTTGACAAAAGGTGGTAAAAAGCACTTCATGACTTTAATAGATGATTCTACTAGATTTTGCTACATTTATTTGTTGAAGTCTAAAGATGAAGCGTTACAGTATTTTAAAATCTATAAACCTGAGGTAGAAAATCAACTTGAGAGAAAGATCAAAAAGTTAGGTCTGATCGCGGTGGAGAGTATTTTTCTAATGTATTCACTGCGTTCTGTGAGGAACATGGAATAATTCATGAGAGGACACCTCCCTACTCACCTCAGTCAAATGGGGTAGCCGAAAGAAAGAACCGCACTCTGACTGACTTGGTTAATGCCATGTTGGATACAGCGGGACTTTCCAAGGAATGGTGGGGTGAGGCTATATTGACTGCATGTCATGTCCTGAATCGTGTTCCTATGAAGAACAAAGAGATAACACCATTCGAGGAATGGGAAAAGAAAAAGCTAACCCTTTCATACTTACGGACTTGGGGATGTTTGGCCAAAGTGAATGTGCCCATAACCAAGAAACGTAAATTGGGACCTAAGACTATTGATTGTGTCTTTCTTGGTTATGCTTTCCATAGCGTAGGTTATAGATTTTTAATAGTAAAATCTGGAGTACCTGACATGCATGTTGGTACCATTATGGAGTCCAGAGACGCTACATTCTTTGAGGACATTTTTCCTATGAAAGAGGAAGCTAGCACGTCTAGTCATGAACTGTCTATTAATAAAGAACCTAGAGAACCTGTTGTTTCGATAGAACACAATGAACACACACATGTGGAAAATCCTGAGGAGGATGACAGTGAAGCTCTCAGAAGGAGAAAGAGACAGAGGACTGCAAAGTCCTTTGGTGATGATTTCATTGTGTACCTCGTGGATAACACCCCTAGAACCATCGAAGAGGCATATACCTCTCCAGACGCTGACTATTGAAAGGAAGCAGTTCGGAGTGAGATGAACTCTATTATGTCTAATGGTACTTGGGAAGTCGTGGAACGTCCGTATGGGTGCAAACCTGTAGGATGCAAGTGGGTGTTCAAGAAAAAGCTTAGGCCTGATGGTACTGTTGAGAAGTACAAGGCAAGGCTAGTGGCTAAGGGATATACTCAGAAAGAAGGAGAGGACTTCTTTGACACTTACTCGCCGGTTGCCCGATTGACCACCATTTGAGTACTGCTCTCTCTGGCAGCTTCCCATGGTCTTCTCGTTCATCAGATGGACGTTAAGACAACTTTCCTAAATGGAGAGTTGGAGGAAGAGATCTACATGGATCAGCCAGAAGGTTTTGTAGTAGAAGGTCAAGAAGAATGGCGTGTAAGTTGATAAAGTCTTTGTATGGCCTTAAGCAAGCTCCTAAGCAGTGGCATGAGAAGTTCGACAGAACTTTAACGTCAGTTGGCTTTGTTGTGAACGAAGCCGACAAGTGTGTGTACTATCGCTATGGTGGGGGCGAAGGAGTGATCTTGTGTCTGTATGTAGATGACATACTGATATTTGGGACAAGCCTTAATGTGATTAAGGAAGTCAAAGAGTTTTTGTCTCAGAGTTTTGAGATGAAAGACTTGGGAGAGGTTGATGTGATCCTAAATATTAAGCTAGTGAGAGAAGGTGATGGTGGGGTTGTTCTCACACAATCCCACTATGTGGAGAAGGTCTTGAGTCGTTTCGGATATAATGACTGCAGGCCATCTCCAACACCTTATGATGCTAGTAAAATATTACGAAAGAACAAAAGAATAATGAGAGATCAGCTGAGATACTCCCAGATCATTGGTTCACTGATGTACCTAGCCAGCGCTACTAGACCCGATATCGCGTTCGCTGTGAGCAAACTGAGCCAGTTTGTGTAAAATCCGGGAGATGCTCATTGGGAAGCTCTTGAACGGGTAATGCGTTTTCTGAAAGGTACTGTGGACTATGGAATTCACTATACCGGGTACCCTAGAGTACTGGAGGGTTACAGTGATTCAAACTGGATATCCGATGCAGATGAGATTAAAGCCACAAGTGGATATGTTTTCACACTTGGAGGTGGCGCTGTCTCCTAGAAGTCTTGCAAGCAGACCATCTTAACGAGGTAAACTATGGAGGCAGAACTCACTGCATTGGACACCGCCATTGTTGAGGCCGAATGGCTTCGTGATCTCCTTATGGATTTGCCGGTAGTTGAGAAACCGATACGGGCTATCCTCATGAACTGTGATAATCAAATTGTGATTGTCAAGGTGAACAGTTCAAAGGATAACATGAAGTCCTCTATGCATGTAAAGAGGCGGCTGAAATCTGTCAGGAAAATGAGAAACTCCGGAGTGATAGCCTTGGACTACATCCAAACGGCTAAGAACCTAGCAGATCAATTCACAAAGGGTCTTTCACGTAACGTGATAGACAATGCATCCAGGGAATTGGGCTTGAGACCCATGTGTGTTACTCAGTAGTGGTAACCTGTCCTATGTGATCGGAGATCCCGTGAATTAGGATGGTGAAACAAGCTACTGTTTAACTGAGAGAAGAGAACCTTTGAAAAGGGCTCATTCCAATGGAGGTGCATTTCTCTTCTAAGTCTGTATGGCAGGTTGGTGAAAACCTTAATGTGATCCGAGTGGCTCAATAAGGGCAAAGATGTTGACCTACAGAACATCTCAAAGGATTGCACCTATATGGGTTCGATTGCTAGTCACAACCTATGAGATAGGGTGATCTCTAGATACCCATGAAAGGCACGGAGTATGACTTATACGCTCCAACCCGAGGGGATGCTTATAGCAGCCTAGTACTGGCAAAGGGGCTCTAGTCAAGCTTGTTTGCACAAAACTGTCAATTCAAGGCATAGTCCATTGGTCAGTTGTGAACAAGTGTAGCTCTTGCCCCAGGTGGATGTTCAACTTAACACTCCCCGCCATGAGGCCAGTATATCAAAACAACAGTTGAGACGAGAGTATTTTCTTGTGTACCTTAAAATTCTTGGTGGGGATTGTTAGATTAATTGGGCCTTGGCCCATTTAAGTCTCAATTAATCAAAGAATTAAAGGTCCACTAATAAATGCTAGGAAATTAAATCCCGGATGGAGAGTCAACGGGAATACTAACCAACTTAAATAGTGGACCAACTGTGGACCACTTGTGAAGTTGGTAAAAGGAGATGGGTGTGCCACACGCGCGCGCGCTCGCTCGCCTCGCCGAGCCATGGCCGTGGCCGTGGTCGTGCCGAGCCGAGCCGAGACGAGACGAGACATGCCGAGCCGCTCTGCGTGTGCTGTGTGATGAACCTTTTGCCACAAGTGACATTGATTGAGTCTTAAACGTTACCAGTAACTGCTGATTTGATGGCTGAGAGTAACTGATGACGTTTAATGGCATTATTGGGATGACCAATAACTGCCGGCTGTGTGATGAACCTTTTGCCACAAGTGACATTGATTGAGTCTTAAACGTTACCAGTAACTGTCGATTTGATGGCTGAGAGTAACTGATGACGTTTAATGGCATTATTGGGATGACCAATAACTGCCGTCATTATGGCCATTGCTGCCTCATGCAGTGTCCAGGCTCATCCCCCCTCCTCCTCTGGTCGCCTATATAAGAGGGGCTCCCTCCCATAGCCAGAAGATACAAGCACTCTCCCTCTCTGGTACTCCTTTCAGGAGACCTCTCTCTTCTCCCTGTTTTTGTTGCTCTCTTGCATTCCCAACGCAAGCCTTGCGCGCACTCTGCTTGCGTGAGCAGTTGCCTCCGAACCTCCCTGTCCAGTGATCCTGCTCGGGATAGGCGGGCGATAAGGTTTTTGGGGAGCGTACGAGTATGCGCCCGCTCGCTGCTGTGAACGACTACTTCCTGGTGGTCGTACGCTCCTGCTCGCTGCTATGAACGACTACTTCCTGGTGGCCAACTTCGACAACCCGAACTACTACTTCCTGGTGGTCGTCTTCCTCACGTGAACGACTACGTCCCGGTGACCATTCGAGGGACTCCACTGCATCGACTCGCCACTGCACCAAATTAGATCGACTACTTCGAGCAAGGCCAGTCGAGGATGGTTAACACTATTCCTCCAGCTGGTGACGGTGCATCCAGTGCCTCCGGTACCGGCCCCGCCTCTGGGTACACCCTGAACATCCTTTTGTTCTTGTTTCGGTTTCTCATGTTGTTCATGTTATTTAGGAGAATTAACTTGAACACTGGCACATGTTATGTTACCACTGGATCACTCACTATTGTCATGAATTTGTTGCTAATTTGTGGAATTAAAATATACCGAATGATGCCTAAATCTCTAACACATGGAGCCGAAGGACCGCGACGCAACGTCGTTGAAGGAGCACCCGAGGTGGCCGCACCGGAAGAGGCGTCGCACCATGATGCCATGCCCTTGGGGACCCGCGGCGCGGAGGCGGGCGACACCGGCGGCGGAGGCACGCGGGAGGAGGAGGAGGACGAGGAGGTTGTGGTGGTGGAGGCGACGCGGCCCACGCCACGATGTCAGCATCGGCGACGACGAGGTTGCCCAGGCAGTCGTCCGCAGCCGTGGAGGGGCGCGTAGCCTACCCACGGCGTGGTGCTCACCGTGATGCGCTGCCGTGGATCCGCTACCCTCTCGTTGCGTGCGCCGCCCTCCACTCGCATCGCCTCCGCCGGATCGAGGACACCAGAAATGGAGATGAGGGAAATGAGATGGGAAATGAAGAGCCCCTCTTCCGTCGTCCGCTCGTTCCAGAAATGGTAAGAGTTGCATCGACGTGTGGGGACGGCGATCGGGGGGCTCTCGCGATAGTTTGATAGTTTTAGATGGAGAGCCCTCTCCCAATAGATTTTGAGAATTGTTATTTTATCTCTTATGGACAACTCAAAAGTTTATCCGTACCATTTATGATGGATCACTCCCACAATGGTTCAGTTAGGTTGCTTTGGGAGCACATTGTGCGGCCTTAAGGTGTGCCTTCCCTTATGATTTTCCTTAAGTCTGCCCCTGGGTAACTGACCAGGTGTACATGTTTGCCCAATCAACAAGATATTAATGTCGTGTTGTACGATGAAACCTTTCGTCCCCCCTCCCCCAAAACTGCAAATTGCAACGTTGACCATTAGAATTTCAGTAGCTACCTTGATTATTGTTACATGGGATCCCTATGCGAGCCTCCAACCGAAATGCATTAGCCAATGATTCTATCGAGTCAGTTGCAGGCAGATGGATGAACAGGGTAATATGGCAGAGGATGGAAAGTGATCAGTGAACAGGGCGTTGTGCCGCCGCGAGTCCACGTCTCCTCGTGAGGCAGGAGGTGGATCGCGATGCAAACGAAGATGGGAACAGGAGTAGACTTCTTGATTCTTACATGAAATCCCAATGGGAGCCTCCAACTGTTAGCTAATGATTCATCGAGTAAGCCCTTGTTTAGTTCCAAAGTTTGGGTGTCGAAACTTTAGACTGGAGCATTGTAGCGTCACTGTAGCATTTCATTTGTATTTGTAAATAATTATCCAAATATTGATTAATTAAGCTCAAAATGTTTGTCGCGTAAAGTACAACAAAACCGTGCATTTAGTTTTTGATTTTATCTACATTTAGTACTTCATACATGTACCGACATTTTGATGTGATGGAAATCTTTTTTTGCATAGTGGAATTTGGGGGTGAAATTTGGGAACTAAACAGGGCCTAAGTTGGGCCTGTGTACTTTAAGCCTTTGTCTTCCTGTAGGCCCATATTTAACCAAATATCAAAATCGGCCCATGTATTTGGGTGTGTTAGCCTACTATATAGAACCAAGAGGTTGTGAAGTCATCGTATTAACCACACAGAGCAACAACGACGGAAGAAATTAAGAGCAGGTACATTGCTACACGTCAGCGGTCTCATAGGTCGTCTCATGCAGTGCCACGTAGGATTTTTACTGATGTGGAGGAGAGAGTGAGGTCAGAGAAAGATGTCGTTGCTTCGCGAAACAACCGTTTCATGAGCTAAATTTTAGGACTACGAGACAACTCCCCCACCGTTGTATGAGTTTTATTGTCGTGCAATCAATATTATTTCTTTATTTTTCCATAAATTAAGGGATATTGTATTACTACGAGACAGTCAAAACAACAACCCATTGTATAGGTTGTCTGATAAATTGTCTCAAGATTATGTGTCACCGTATGAGACCGCCTATTAGACGACATTAATGTACCTGCCCTAATAGTAGAGCAAAAAGAAAAACAGGTGGCCCACACGCCACAGCAAGATAAACGTAGGGTGTGTTTCTTTCCGCTTTGAAATATATTTTCAAAGAGAATCTTGCATGCATGGAGTATTAAATAAAGTTGATTTGCAAAACCTTTTTAGGGATGGGTGTAGCTTTGCGCGACGAATCTAATGAGCCTAATTACTCCATAATTTACTATAGTAATGCTACAGTAACCATCATCTAATCATGCGGTCAAATGTCTTATTAGATTTGTCTCATGAATTAATCCGGTGTTGTGAAGGTAGTTTTATAAACTGACTTTATTTAATACCCTTAATTATTGGTCAAACGGAGTGGAAAAAATTTTCTTTTTTTGAAAAACTGTGGAAAAAATTTTCACCCCAAAGAAACCCGACCATAAGGCATTCGCAGTTGTAGCACACTGCAGCTAGTCGTACGATCTTACCTAGGAGTAAAGGCCGATTCTTGCTCTCCTCAAGAAACCGGCTTAAAGGCCGATGCCCCCAGTATTCTTGCTTAGGCCATGTTTAGATCCGAGTATGGTGTCATTTCGTAATCATTGCGTCACTGTAGCATTTCATTTGTATTTGTAAAAAATTGTCAAACATTGATTAATTATGTTCAAAATGTTCGTCTCGTAAAATACAACAAAACTGTGTAAGTAGTTTTTGATTTCATCTATATTTAGTACTTCATGCATGTTATGACATTTTGATGTGATATTAATCTTTTTTTTTGCATAGTGAAATTTGGGGTTGAATTTGCCTTAGCCCTTATTTAGTTCTCAAAAAGCAACCCCAAAGTTCACTATGCAAAAAGAAGATTCCCATCACATCGAAATGTCATAACATGCATGGAGTACTAAATGTAGATGAAATCAAAAACTAACTGCACAGTTTTGTTGTACTCTGCGATACGAACATTTTAAACCTAATTAATCAATTTTTGGATAATTTTTCACACAAACAAAATGCTACATTGGCGCAATGATTACGAAGTGACGCCAAACCCCAAAATCCCCACCCCTGTTCTCCATCTAAACAAGGCTCAGCCAACGGGCTCAATCAGATGCGTACGACGACGCGCACTAGCGCTACCACGCCGCCGGTGTCAGATCTTATCTCAGATGGCGCGTGTGAGATTAGGGGCACGGACGTACGTTGGCGCGCCTGCGCTCGTGAACGCGCGCGCACGCAGTCGGCACGGCAGCGCACCTGAGACGACGAGACCCGATGAGTGAGACCGCAGATCAGGGTCCAGTCCAGGAAACCACCTGAGAGCCAGCAGAGGGCAGGGCACCGAGCAGAACGGAGCAGGCATGCGGTTCAGAGCCCGGCAGGCAAGTACTGCCGCGCCCGCAGGCCAAGGCCAGGCGACGACCGTCAAAGCCACGGTTGGGGGGGTCACGCGACGACAGCCACAGCCTGGGACCGTGCGAGTGGAGTGACGCTGACAGGCGACGAACGGGCCGGGGGCAAGCGTGCGCGCCGGGGCGCTGCCGCTGCCGGCCCAAAACGGAGGCGGCACCCCCCGCAGCAACGCCGCTGCCTGCTCACTTCGGCGGCCATGCCCCGCGCCGCGCCGTGCCCGTGCCCGTGCCCGTGCCGTGACCCTCAACTCCAACAGCTCTTTCCGTGCGCGGCGCGACGCTCCTCGTCCTCGGTCCGCGCCGGCCGGGGGTAGGTCTCCCTCCGCTCGCTGCCTGGCCCGATCCCGACCGTGCAGCCCACTTGCCCAGGTTGGCGGGTCGCCTCGCGCCTGGAGCGTGCGCGGCAGAGCTCTGATCGCGTCGGGCGGGCAGCGCGCAGACGCGCGCGTGCGGTACAGCGGCCGGATGCCCTGATGTGATGGCCAATTAGATGATGCATGAGGTAGTGATCACTGATCAGGTGATGTGAGAGCCGCTGGGGCCAGCGCCAGGAACAAGCCGAGAGGATGCTTGTTTATTCCGTGGCACAGAGAGAGGCGCAGGCGCCGCGCTGGAGCGACGGGCGCCTCACAAATTGCTCTCGAAATTAACCTGGCCCTCACGAGAGCAGTCAAGGCTCAGTGGTTCGCAGGTCACGTAGCCCCACTGTACGTCGTTACCCTGCATCGATCAGAAAACTTACCATACGCCATGTTTAGTTCTCAAAGTTTGCCCCCCAAATTCACTATAATTTTTTTTTTATCACGTCAAAATACCGGCACATACATGAAGTACTAAATGTAGATGAAATCAAAACTAATTGCATGGTTTCGTTGTACTTTATGATACGAACATTTTGAGCCTAATTAATCAATGTTTAGACAATTATTCACAGATACAAATAAAATGCTACAGTCGTACTACAGTGGTAAAATGTCAACTTTGACCTCTCCAAATTGGGAACTAAACAATGCCATAGTGGGAGGGAGTGATTCAAATTTCAGACTTTCAGAGTTCAGAGAGTCCGGCCCCTGTCACTGCTAGCTTCTCCTCACTCCGATCCGGTGTACAAGTATTTTTAGGGTTCAAATTTTGTATTAAAATATAGGTATTTTTAGGGATATGACAAAAATTGGTAGGTGGGTGGAGAGTTTAGGTAGTGTAAAAATAAGGGGTATATAGTTTTTTAACAGTTTTGTTATTTTTTGTATTTAAATGTTTTAAATGTTTAAGACGGAGGGAGTACCGTGATAACGAGTGACACGACCGTTTCCTATGGCGATGGACGGGTGCCCGGCCGGGCGTCGCCCTATTTACGCAGCGCCAGCCTTGCCAGGGCCCTTTCAAATCCCTCTGTCCATCCATCCAGGCTAGGGTGGACCGGAAAGATCGAGCCCCGTACGAGCCTAGAGTAATCCCCAGAGGTCATTTATCTGCACTGCACCGGTCCAGCACAGCTCCAACATTTTCCGGGCCATGCAGCCTTGGACGCTAGTGCGTGCGCCAGTGCCATGCATGTGACGTGAGACTGTGAAAGCTCGCTCCAGCCTCCAGGGTCCTCCTCACTCACACCACCACCCAGTCCACGACGCTGCAGGCCTGCAGGGCACGCATGCATGCATGCAACAAAAGCCGGTGTCGGTGTGCTTGACTACTCTGCTGCATGCTTGCTTGGGATTGGATCGTTGCATTTGCATGTCGTCTCCTCCGTCGATCTCGCTCGCACTCCAAGTTGGACCCAAAAGCCCGGCGCTGCAAAGGTAGCGCGATGAAACATGTGGCGCATGCCTGATGGGTACGCGGGTTCCAGTTTGGTCCCTGCTTCACTGCACGGGCATAGTAGTCGTCCGGCGCCATGTTCACACACCCGTGGTCGGCACACACGGACACAGCTGGTTTATCCTAACGCTGTTGCTGTTTCATCAGTATCTGCGAACAGCGGCACAGTCCAAACAGTGCTGTGCTCCTGCTGATGTTGATTCTGTTTTATTATTCTGTTTTATCAGCAGTAAAGGCACATGGATATGTTAGTATATTTACGTGGGAATTCATTGATTCCACGTCACCTTTTGCGGACGAACTTAGTACTGCGTAACAATATCAATAAGAAAGGCTTGCGAATATATTTTATAAAAAGTAATCGCTGAACGGAACACATTACAAACCATGTCATGTACTAGTACAAAACAGTAACCACTGGTCTGATTCCCCATATACCACATTACCACCCTGCAAAAGGGCTATAGCTAACTTTAGTGCCTTTACGGGCAGGTGAGACAAATTGCCAAGACCTCAAGGAAAAACCTTGCCAGCAGTGATCCAAACACTCGACCGGCCACATCCGGTTCCTTTGGCTCGGGGAGTCAAAGCTTGCTTGTCTAAAGTAGCTCGATCAAAACATGAGTATTTTTTTGACCGACCGGATGTTAGTGCTAATACATAAGGAGTATTAGCTAGTTAGAGCAGAGCATATTGCATAAATGCATATGGAGGCGATGCAATCATTCATGTGGATTAATCAAGATAGCCTAGATCATGTGTTGTGCATTGATCAGACCAATAATGAAATGAACATGGCGAATCGGGGAGACCGATCCATGCCTCCTTTCTCCCAACTAATAGCATGCATGCATGGCTACTATTGTAATGAATAGGGGAGCCTCGTCGGTGTCTACTTCGTGTACGAAAAGTTGGAGCAATCATCATATATAGGAGTTAGAAGACAAAACATGCATCATGGAATTAAAAGACAATCACCAAAGAAGAAAAAGAGCGATCAGCAACGGCATTTGCGCTGATCCGGCCCACGCCATGCACACTTGACACTTGCATAATGATCAAATTTAAAATAGAATTAGTTTGACCAGTTTGTCAGTTGGTCGTCCGGCTTTACGTAGAAAGCACGATCTTTTCCATTATCAGCTCCCACTGCACTTTTGATACACGGAGAGTGTGCCTAGAGCCATCCTTATGTACTAGTCTAATACTAAAACAAGTATTGTTTGGTCTTACGCTCTCACACTCACAATGACGACATGTGGGTCTTACGTGTTTGTTTCTATAATTACGTCTATCACAGAGACCAAATACAAATATAATACGTTAAAATTAAATTAAAGCATGAGAGAAAAAATCTACATGGATCAGAACCGGTTAAATCTTTTAATATATATTCATGTGGTCTATGTCCGTAGCAACGTATGGCATATTTGCTAGTTATAATAATTATTAAGTTCGATGGCGTTAGGCAAGGCCGCAATGTTTAACGAAATCTTGTACTCTTCGCTTCAGATATCCTGGGAAGTGAAAATGTGCATCTCATAATCATGACAGGAAGACAACATCGATACGGAATGCACACCTTTGCTACAGTTCTTGTACTTATTGTTCATCATCATTATCAAGGTACCCCGGCCGCTCTATTTTTTGTATGGTTACGCGAGTATGGTGGCCAAGTGCATTCACATGGCCGCGTGCGTCAACTATCTATTAGCTGGTAAAAGAAAACCAAACAGAGAGTCAGAGAAGACAAGAGAGATGAGGATGGAGCGAGGATAGGGTCGTGCTCGTGCAGTGCAATAAGGGGGGCCGAGGATTCCGTACCGGCGAGACTCGAGAGCCCCCCACGCCGTGCACGATGCGGTCAAAAACTCGGAGCGCCCGCGCCAGCTGTCCCGCACGTGCGCCACCCTTCCTCCGCAGTCCGCACCACCCCACGAGGCCACGAGAGGATAGAGACAGAGACAGAGAGAGCCCCGACGGGCCCGACCCCGCGCGCTGCCCAGTTGACCGGGGACACGCGCTGCCCCACTCATAGGCGCCCCCGGGGCCCGCCGCCGCACAGAGGAGAGGACCCACACGCCAGGGACCTGCCCGTGCCCGTCCCGCGCGACACGTCGCTCCCGCGCCCGCGGCTACGGGTGAGGGGCATCCGACGTGTCGGCGGCATCGGTCGGCGAGGGCGACGGCCGACGGGGCGCGCGGTGTCCTGCCTGGTTGGGTGTGGCGTCGTGGGGCCCGGTGGGGAATATTTGCGCCCGGAGGACCGTGGTCCCACCGCCCCGTGCCCGTGCGTCGCCGCCGGGTCTCGAGCGACGGAGCGGGCGCGCCACCCAGCGCCGGGCGCGAGGCTTCCAGCTTCCTTCTTCAAATCCATCCGGTTCTCTCTCGCCGTCGCCGGGGCACGGGGCCCGTGGCTCCGGGAGCGGGAATTCACCGGTTTGA
This sequence comes from Echinochloa phyllopogon, assembly GCA_033239725.1. NCBI lineage: Eukaryota > Viridiplantae > Streptophyta > Magnoliopsida > Poales > Poaceae > Echinochloa > Echinochloa phyllopogon. Next base: position 40,581,510 of record BTCW01000010.1, on the reverse strand, counting down.
CCGGCGGGGTCCGTCATCCGTGGTGCACGGGGGACGGATGGGCGGCCCGGATTGGGCGCGGGTGCCGACACACGGGCAGAGGCTGGCGCACGCAGCGAGGCGCGCGGAAACCCACGCGCCCGTGCGGGCAGAGCTGATGCCGGAGCAGGGTCGAGCAGGGAGGCAGAGCGCGTCGGAAGGAATCAGCGGACGGGGACGGGGACGGGGATGGGATGGACTGGACCGGGGAGGGGGAGGGGCGGCCGGGACGGGACGGGAGACGTCGCCATTTGTTCTCAAATTTCAACACCAACTTCTGCTATAAAAAAAATTTATCACATCGAAATTTCGACACATTATACAGTTTTATTGAAATATTTTAATCTAATTAATTAATGTTTAGATAATTATTTATAAATATAAATAAAATATTTTAACATTACAAACTCTAAAGTTTAGCTTCTCAAATTTATATCTAAACGAGGGTTTGGATAATCTTAGGCACCGAAGGGCAGCGTGCGGCGCCTACCGGCGAATCGGACCGCGCAGACAGACGACTCTGACAACCGTTATTTACACAGTGGGAAGATGCCGTGATGGACATTCACTGCGTGCTTGCTCGATCCGTGCGTTGAACCTGCAATGTAGCGTGGTCAAACTTGGTCCTGTTTTTTAAACATCGGGAGGGCGTGAGGCCCCCCAAAGCCAGCTGTGCCGATACTGTAGCAACTCAACGCGTACAGTACAAACGAAGATACGATGCCACCGAGATAAGCAGCCGCCCAGCAATGTTTTTCTCTCTGCATAAATCAGCACCAGCCACCTGCCACTAGTCAGCCAACAGTATTTTTCTCTCAGCACAAATCAGCACCAGCCACCTACCACCAGCCAGCCGAGCAGGCCAGACCCATTTACGAGAGATTTTGATATTTGGGACTCAATTCGCGAGCCTTTCAACACAATAACATGTAGGGTCATCCTGAGTCAATGACATGCGGGTCAGGGTGACAAATCTTGAAAGGCTTATGAATGTGGTAACCCTGTTTTTTTAAAAATTATTATTCGTCTTAATTTTTATAATATTTAATTATTTATCTTATTTAATAAATTATGATAGTATCATTTATTTTATTTGTGACTTACTTTTCATTCAAACATGATTTTTTTTATATTTAGAGTAAATGTTTGAATAAAATGAATGATCAAATGTCAGTAAAAAGTAATTTAGAACCGAACAATAATAATTCTCTTAACGGATAAGTTATTTAATAATGCAATTAAAGTGGAGCTAAACTAAAAATGTCCTCTAAAAAGTTCCATACCTCGTCAATCCCTAAATAAAATACGTACTAAAGTTTTCATAGTAACATATTAAAATAACTGATAAAAGATGTATGCAACCTTGAGTTGCAACGCATAGAATTGTGTCTAGATATTTTAGTGGTAGTTCTGGATAACAAGGAACATACTCCCAATCATATAAACTAATCCTACTTACTCCAAGAAGAATTAAATAAATAATTATCTAAATGTGCCTAGAATGCATTGTACTCCGTATTTGAGAACAAATTTTCAATCATATGGATAACATAGCATCAGCAAAGGTGGGAGGCGGCATGGATTACAAAATTGGGTCTATACAACAATAGGATAGAACGATGTGTCTGCTCCCTCTATTTAAATTTACATGGTGTACCATGTTTTTTATTTGGTCTTTAACGTTAGAGTTTGAACACAATTGTTTTTCTCAAGGCAGCGTCGGCGTGGCTAGTTCCACATATGATACTTGTTGTGAAATGAACATCCATTCTAGTGTTAAATATTCCTTATCCTAAAATATTATACATCTTAGCATTTCACAATTTCTCTCCAAATTAGTGGTAAATTGAGACTATTTTTAATTAACAAAAATGCTCCATTACCCCCTCCTTACTTCTTCTTTTGTAAGCCAATAAGAGCCTATTTATTGTGCTTTTATGAGAGGTACATGTTATTCTCCCCATCTCCCTTAAATTATCCTGAAAAAAACCCAAGATCCCTTATATTCAAATACAGAGAGAGTAATATTTTTCTTCTGATCTTTCAACCCTTTAATTGATAAGTGGTTGTAGAAACATCACATTAATGTCATATCCTTAAAGGACAAATGCTTTCTCTTGATAGTATAACATTGACAAACATAGCAGAATATAGGGAGATACGATGTATAGATGAAAAATCAATAAAAGAGTGAAAGCATTTGGAAATTTGAAGCTAGCTGTATAATCTATAGATGCAAATTGCAAAACCACCATAGTGTGAAAAGTATTTTTGAGTAACTTTTATGTAAGAAACACACATATGATTGGAAAAAAATTTATATTACAATCTATAGATGCAAAATCAATAAAAGAGTGAAAGCATTTGGAAATTTCAAGCTAGCTGTATAATCTACAGATGCAAATTGCAAAACCACCATAGTGTGAAAAGTATTTTTGAGTAACTGTTATTTAAGAAATACACATATGATTGGAAAAATATTTATATAAAGTATATAGAGTTTCAGATTTTAAAAACATCATGTTGCATTCTTTTTAACATGTGATTTTTTTCTTAAAGAGAGAACATACTCTTTGTGAGACAAAATTTAAATGCTATATTGTCACTTATTTTGGGATGGAGGTAGTACGTACGTGTGAGACTAGATATCCAAGCGCAGTATTGCACCAAGAATGTTGTTTTCTGCTGACAAAAGATCTTCCCAACTCGGGACGTCTTTGTCACGACTTTTGGCCTTTTGGGTGCTCTTAGTTTGCTAAGGGGGAGGGGGGAGCTAGTGAAGGCCAAAAACTTATTGGTTTTAATCGGCCCTTCCTGTCCCCCAATTCATTTTGGTTTATGTGGGCAAAGCTAGAGTTGCTACAAGTATCGGTAGGAGGTGAAGCCGAAGCGGCACCAGCGTTGCCCTTGCCCGTTTGGTTTACCAGTTGCAACTTGCCACAGTCTCTCACTTCTAAGCTTAGGTAGATTTGATCTGTTTAACTAGTTGTTTGATTGCTACCACAATTATGACAGATTTCTTGCCAGCATTCTAGGTCGCATACGTCAATGACTCAAATGTGGTGAGATTCTCTTAGGCATACAAAAGTGTGGCAAAGATTCTTTCACTACCATAATGATCAACATCTGCACCGGTTGGGAACCGGCTTTAGCACCGGGTATCCCAACCGGTGCAGATCTTCCGAGGCTAAAGGGGTACCCCTTTAGCACCGGGTTGAATAACCGGTGCTAAAGGGTCCCTTTAGCACCAGTTCCAGACACAACCCGGTGCTAAAGGGCCTGCCCCGCAGCGCCTTTAGCAGGGCCTTTAGCACCGGTTGCTGTCTGCAACCGGTGCTAAAGGCCCCGGATTTTTTTTTTGCTTTTTTTAGTAGCCATGCATGCACGTCTATATACGTGTATATACATATATATATTCTAATACGTGTATTCTAATGCGTATTCGGCCGACTCTATATTCATATTAGCTGACATTTCATCAAAATAGAAGACATATATATTACAAAAGTAGATATTCATGCATGTCAACTCGAGTTATATATATTTAAACTGTATTTTCTACTTAATTAAGATTGACGACTTGTTGAACTGTCCGGCACGTCCTCCAGTGGCATGTGGAATTCTCCTCGGGGATTGACGACCTCGTCCCAGATCCATCCGACGAGCTGTTCTGCAATTGCGTCAATTCTTTCTCGCTCTAGAGACTCTTCCTTCAGGCTCAACATCTATAATTTATAAATAATTGAAAGATATTTAATCCGCCGAGTTGGAGACAATAATTGTGCACTTAATAATAATGGAAATGTGTTTATTATTACGTACCATAATATCGTGTTGTGTAAGCTTTTCATGTCCCCAATTCCACATGTAATCGCAAACATAGTATGCACATAAATTATTTCCCTTCCCCTGTTTGGCACACTGTCGACCAAAAGAAATTAAGTAAAATTCATATAATATATTAGCCGAGGCCTACATGTACAAATTACTTGCTTACCGGAAAGCCAATGTTTCATTTTAGTGTTTCATGTTGAATACCCGGGTGTTCTTGACGAAATTGATTCCAGGCCCTGCGAACAAAAAAAATTGAGTCAAGTCATTGCGAGTGTAAGGGGTGAATTAAGTAGGGGAAAATATACATCACCTTGTCATCATGTCCATGATGTTCTGTAGTTTTTCTTTTGGAGTGTGCAATGAATCAAAGACGTTCACGACACCCCGGTTAGGACACAATATTATTAGGAACCAGTGGAATCTGTATACATGTATACATTATAATCAAAAATGAAATAGTACACAGACAGTATAAGAAGAAGCCTGTGTATGTACTCACTCGATGTTGTACGGATTAGTATGGAGTCGCGGTAATTTTGTTTCTTAATATACTTGTATAGGTTTCCATATGTTTCCTCAGGATTCATCAATATCATTTGTTCACTTATCCTTCGAGGATCCACGAAACCAACGTCATATATTGAGGATCTCCGACATTTTTGAATCTCCATTCTGCATATGTTAAGCAATAAATAAAGCCCGCGTCAGCATAGATTGGAATTATTGTTTTCAAACTGTGAATTATAAGCAACAACAAAGTACTTACAGTGTCCAACATGTGATCAAATCCACGTCCATGGCGTCGCGGTGGTACAGCTCATATATATCCTGAAACCTCAGTCAGACCCAATCCTCGTCACCATTGTAGAAATTATGGTCCTTCACGCCTACTTTGATCATGCGCCGTTTATTCCTTCTTGATTCTTCCAAGTACCACTCATGGAATCGGCGCATCTTCGTCTGTAGCTTGCTCTCCATTTAAGGAGGGACCATAGGCTCGCCAAGCCTAAATGGCCACTTTAACGTTGTGTTTACAGGCACCTCTGCTCCAGTCTCGGATTCGCTAAGGGGTTCGGGTGCGCGGTGGGTTCGGGTACGCGATAGAATTTCCGATAATAGACATTTTCGATAGTATACATTATACAAACATATAACATTTCCAATATACATTTAAATGAAGCACATATATTTTTAATATACATAGAATTTCCAATATACATTTAAATGAAGCATAGAATTTCCGATATAAAATTTCCAATATACATTTAAATGTAAATATTTCAATACAATGCATTTCAATAAAATAAATTTCCAATACATATAAAGCATATATATTTCTAATATTTCCAATACAACGCATTTCCAATAAAATAAATATCTAATATTTTCAATACATATGAAGCATATATATTTCTAATATTTCCAATACAATGCATTTCTAATGTATGGGTTAGCGAACACGTTCGCTAACCAAATGCGCATGGCCGAACACGTTCGCTAAGCAAATGTGCATGGCCGAGTTCGGCCATGCAACGGGTACCTGCACACACAAACACGTACACACGGCACGAAGGCCGGCTCAGAAACATGCACGCACGGCACGAAGGCCAGCTTCACAGAGGGCTCACCGTGACGGGTGGCGGGCGACGGCGGCGCGGGGACGAGCGGCGGCGGCGGCGAGGGGACGAGGAGCGGCGCCGGCGCGGGGACGACGGACGGCGCGGGGACGAGGGGCGCCGGCGCGGGGACGACGGGCGCGGGGACGACGGCGGCGGCGGGGACGACGGGCGCGGGGACGACGACGTATGGCAGCGTGGACGACGGCGGCGCAGGCCGGGACGAGGGCGGCGGCGCGTGGGCGTGGGGACGACGGGGCGGCGGCGGCGTGGGCGCGGGGACCACGGGTGGCGGCGGTGGCGAACGTCGACGGAGGCTAGGCCGCGGCAACGGGCGGCGGCGGCGTGGCCGGGCGCAGGGACGACGATGGGCGGCGGCGGCGGCGCGGCCGGGGACGACGCGGGCGACGATGGGCGCGCGGCGGCGGCGGCGGTTTCGATCTGAGGAGACGAGGGGGAGGTGAAGGAGGGGAGAGAAGTCCCGCATATATAGATCCCCATCTTTAGCACCGGGTGCAGCCACGACCCGGTGCTAAAGGCCCTTTAGCACCGGGGCTTCTACAGCCGGTGCTAAATGCCGTAACTGGCGCCAAACGAAAATTGGGGGCCTTTAGCACCAGATTTTAGATCAACCCGGTGCTAAAGGCCCCCAATTTTCGTTTGGCGTCAGTTTCCAAACCGGCCTTTAGCACCGGTGGCTACTATTTGGGAATCTTATAAATATAGTTTTTAATATATAGTTATTAATACTTGTTTTAATTCAGTTATTAATACCTATTAAAATATATATTAAATAAGAAAATCTTATAAATTAATAGAAAATCTTATAAATTACTAGAAAATCAATATAAAATGCTAGCAAATCTTATAAATTAATAGAAAATCTTATAAATTACTAGAAAATCTAATAAATTACTAGAAAATCTTATAAATTACTAGAAAATCAATATAAAATGCTAGAAAATCTTATAAATTAATAGAAAATCTTATAAATTAATAGAAAATCTTATAAATTACTAGAAAATCTTATAAATTACTAGAAAATCAATATAAAATGCTAGAATTAATAAAAACAATCTTATAAATCAATAGAAAATCTTAGAACATAGGTGGAACATAAATGCAAATATAGTCATTACAAATTGGGTGGAACATAGTGCAATTAAATTACATGGCATCATCGTTTACTCGGACACTAATACCTTCTGGACCCAATGGGAAGACATTCTTCTTTAGGACAGTGAAGAACCTCTCAAATGGGAACATGTTGTGTAGAAATACTAGGCCCAATATACGAATCTCTTTGACGAGGTGAACCAATAGATGTGTCATGATATTGAAGAAGGATGGTGGAAATATCATCTCAAAGCTGACAAGACATTGCACCACGTCGTTCTGTAGCTGATCTAAATGGTCTGGATTGATCACCTTCTGAGAAATTGCATTGAGGAATGCACATAGCTTCACAATGGCTTTCCGCACGTTAACTGGTAGCACACCCTTGAGTATGACGGGAAGCAGCTGTGTCATCAACACATGGCAGTCGTGAGACTTCAGGTTTGTGAACTTCTTCTCTTTCATATTTATTATTCCCTTAATATTGGAGGAGTAGCCAGACGGAACCTTGATACTGTTCAAGCATTCAAACATGCTTGCCTTCTCTTCTTTGCTGGGAGTGAAGCTGGCAGGACGCAAGTAATGGCGTCCTTTGTCTCTCTTTTCTGGATGTAGATCAGTCTGTAGCTACAATCGTTTCAGCTCATGACGTGCTTCCAGTGTATCTTTTGGCTTCCCATAAGTACCCAGGAAGCTTATCAAGTTCACGCAAAGATTCTTCGTCAGATGCATCACATCAATCGCGTTACGAACCTCTAAAAGTTGCCAATAAGGTAGCTCTCAAAAGATAGACTTCTTCTTCCACATCGCGGCACGACCATCCTCGCCCGTCGGAGCAGCCTGGCTTCCGTCTCCCTTGCCAAACACCACGTGTAGGTCCTTCACCATATCAAATAGCTCTTCTCCACTCCGATGTCTCGGCTTTGTACGGCGGTCAGCATTCCCGCCAAAATGCGCACATTTTTTTCGTAGCTCATGCTTCGCCGGAAGGATTCGACGGTGACCCATGTACACAACTTTACGACAATGTTTCAAATACATGCTTTCGGTTTCCTCTAAACAGTGAGTGCATGCTTTATATCCTTTGTTTGATTGTCCTGATTGGTTACTTAGTGCAGGCCAGTCGTTGATGCTTATGAAAAGCAGTGCTCGAAGGTCAAACTGCTCCTGCTTGTCCTCATCCCACATGCTAACACCTTCATTCTTCCACAGCTGCAAAAGTTCGTCAACCAATGGTCTTAGGTACACATCAATATCGTTGCCAGGTTGCTTTGGGCCTTCGATGAGCACTGGCATCATAATGAACTTCCGCTTCATGCAGAGCCAGGGGGGTAGGTTGTAGATACAAACAGTCACGGGCCAAGTGCTATGACTACTGCTCATTTCACCAAAAGGGTTCATGCCATCGGTACTTAAACCAAGCCTAACATTCCTCGCATCAGCATTAAACTCTGGGAATGCTCTGTCGATGTTCCTCCACTGGGATCCATCGGCGGGATGTCTCAACATGCCATCCTGCTTACGTTCTTCTTTGTGCCAGCGCATCAGTTTGGCATGGTCTTTGTTCCTGAACAAATGCTTCAGACGGGGTATCAGAGGGAAATACCACATCACCTTCGCAGGGATTTTTTTCTTAGAACGCTCTCCCCCAACCTTCCCTCCCACGGCCGAGCAGCATGAACACAACGCCTAAGTGTTCAGCTGGCTCGGCCGGGGGAGGAAGAAGATGCTATATACAAAAGACATTAGCACCGGGTCGTGGCAAGACCCGGTGCTAATGTGCACCAATTAGCACCGGTTGCAGCCAGCAACCGGTGCTAAATGGCCTCGGGCACATTAGCACCTGTTGCTGGCTGCAACCGGTGCTAAAGGGGGAGCATTAGCACCGGGTCTCGCCACGACCCGGTGCTAATGTGTCCGCCCTGACACCCCGCAGCGCCGCCCCCGCTCCTAGCCGTTGGACCCGGTGCTGAAGCCCCATCAGCACCGGGTCCAAAAATGGCCGAGGCGGAGGAGGCGAGCGGATGTGAAGCATTCTGGTAGTGTTTTGAATTTCTATAAAGACGTGGCAAATATTTAAACACCTAAATTTCTATAAAGAGGTTTGGCACTTTGTTTATGACAAATGATGATTGATGACAACCTTAGTAGGAGTACACGAACTAAACATACAGTACTATGATTCCAATAACAAAGGGCGACCATACGTGTCAAATTCTACTTTTCCTTTTCTAGCATCGTGCTAGTTCCGTTCTTGTGTTTCAATTGGGACCTTTGTAAACAAAAAATCCGATGATTGGAGTAGTAGTATCAAAATTTCTCCTGCTCAGCCGCATATTCATGCAAATGTACGGAACACAGTTAGTTCCAAAAAGTAACTCCCAAATTCACTATGCAAAAAGAAGATTCCCCGTCACATCAAAATGTCATAACATATATGTAGTACTAACTGTAGATGAAATCAAAAACTAATTGCACAGTTTTGTTGTACTCTGTGAGACGAACATTTTAAGCCTAATTAATCAATTTTTGGACAATTTTTCGTACATACAAATGAAATGCTACAGTGATGCAATGATTACGAAGAGACCCCAAACTTCACCAAATTTGGAAACTAAGCCCTTGTTTAGTTCCCAAAAAGTAACCCCAAAGTTCACTATGTAAAAAGAAGAATCCCACCACATCAAAATGTCGGCCCATGCATGGAGTATTAAATGTAGATGAAATCAAAAAATAACTGCACAGTTTTGTTGTACTATGCGAGACGAACATTTTGAGCCTAATTAATTAATTTTTGGACAATTTTTCACACATACAAACGAAATGCTACAGTGACACAATGATTACGAAGTGACACCAAACCCCCAAATGCCCACCCCAAATACGCATCTAAACAAGTCCCGGTACTAGTATAGCCTATCGGCAATGCTCCTCACGCATAGTTGTTGCCAGGTCATTAATTGGCCGTGCCCACCGTGGAGGCGCCCAAATGCGAAATGGACAGGCCAGTTTAAACGACGAGCCGGACAGGGCAGCGACCGACACTTTCAGATTGACCGGAGGAAGATCAGGTGGAGCCGGTGCCGGGACATGTCGTTGACTGAATTGACTCATGCACGGTTACTGTACTGTTCGTAGGGGCATCCTACGAGCACGTACACCGCGCGCCTGGAAGTTTGAACCATACACACATGAGACGAGTGGCAGCTAGCAGACTGCAGAGTATACCGCGGTAGCGGTAGTCGACATGAGATGAAATCGATGAGGACGTGTACAGATCAAAAGGCAAAGACTTGGAGGCCAGGGCAGTAGTTAGAACCAGAACTACTACCACTTCATTTGAAGGAAAGAATCCGCGCCGTTTGCCACGGGTCGAGGGGCATCTACTCGCACCTGAGGTGTTGCGGTGCGCACTGCCTACGCGTATACTCCCTCCGTGCTCGTAAAACAAGTCGTTTAGAATAAAATTTGAGTCAAACTTTAGAAATATAAATTATAATTAATTTTTAAATTATTGAGTTTGAAACTATAGAAGTTATATGAATAGATTTATTTTAAAAAATACTTTCACAAAAGTATATCTGTATCACTTTTTGACAAATATTTTTATAGAAATAAGAAGTCAAAGTTGTGTTTTGAAGACCGTGTCACTGTCCTAAACAACTTTGTTTACGAGTACGGAGGGAGTATATACGTACCTGAGCAGTGACCACTCTATAGTGTAGCGATCGGCATCTCCCATCTCCATGCACGCCCAAACAGCCTATGGCGTAGGCTAGCTTTGTTGGCTTCCTCCGCTCTGTTTCTTCCGAACCACCCAAAGGCCAAAGCGCGGCAGCAGGGGGGCGATCGATCGGGGGGCTTTAGCGGCAAAGGCATATGAGGGGGAGATGGAGCTAGCGAACAAGGCGCATGTGACCATGTGTGCCGTGCCGTGCTACGCACTACGCTAGCTGGGGGGAGGCACACTGGACCTCGATCGATCCCCCCCAGCCAGCTCGCGTCGCGCCGTCGTCCCGGCGTTGCGTACGCCCGTGTGGCTTGTATTATTTGCCTGCGGCGTTGAGCGAGCGAGGGGCGAGCGCAGAGCCTGCAGGGGATGCCAACAAGCCTTCAAGTTTGGCCATCATCACCTGAGCAGCAGCACAGCGGGGTAGAAGAACGTCAGCGTGTATAAATCTCATCAATATTCCCAGATTTGTCTGGCCCGCTGCACCGTGGGTCCCACCGTGCCAGGGACGACGACACCAGGTGGAGCAGGCTCGCTGCACTCGCTTCGCTCCGCTCCGGCCCATCTAACTAGCCGAGCCTCCAGTAAAACGCTGGAGCAGGCTCGCGCCCAATCAGAAGAGGGCCGTCGGGCCGCACCCCCGTCGGAGGACTCCGAGTGCGGCAAGGACTCACGCGGTAGAAACGGCAGCGCTCCCAGCTCCAGCCCCAGCACCGCACGTACGGAGTAGACGAGTGAGTAGTGACCCCTCCCTCACCTCACCCCGCACACGTGCTGGCCACCTCCCGCCTACTTATACCCGGCGCCATTCGTCCCCTCGATCGAATCGGCCGGTCTCCTCTCCGGCCTCCTCCCTCCACCACTCTCCTCAACTCACTCACCTGCAGTCAGCAAGCAGCATCCTCCTTCCCCCGTCTCTTCTCCACTCCACCCACCAACCCACCACTACTCACCCAACCACACCTCTCGTCTACTCTCATCTCCCCTTCCCCCCACGCGCACCACGTCTCCATCTCCATCGCTTGCTTCGCTTCGCTAGCTCGGCCCAGATCCAAATCACACCAGCCAGTCTGCGGGTGCTGTAATGCCGGGGCCGGGGAGCGTTGTGCCGCTGGCGCTGGGCCTGGACACGGCGGGGGTGCAGGTACCGTGGTACTTCCGGTGCCCCATCTCCCTGGAGCTCATGCGCGACCCCGTCACCGTGTCCACGGGCCAGACCTACGACCGCGCCAGCATCGAGTCCTGGGTCGCCACCGGCAACACCACCTGCCCCGTCACCCGCGCCCCGCTCGCCGACTTCACCTTCATCCCCAACCACACCCTCCGCCGCCTCATCCAGGAGTGGTGCGTCGCCCACCGCTCCATGGGCGTCGAGCGCATCCCCACCCCCAAGCAGCCCGCCGACCCGGACCTCGTCCGCTCCCTCGTCGCGCAGGGCCCAGGGCTCCCCGCGCTCCGGCGGCTCAGGGCGCTCGCCAGGGAGTCCGACAAGAACCGCCTCGTCATGGCCACGCACGAGACCAGGGCCGCGCTCGTCGATGTCGCCTTCGGCTCCGGCTCCGGCTCAGGGGCGAGCGAGGAGCTCGAGGCCGAGGCCATGGCGGTGCTCGCGCTCGTCGGGCTCGGGGAGGCCGAGGCCGCTGAGGTGGTGGGGCGGGAGGATCGGGTGGCCAGGCTCGGCAAGGTCCTCGCCGCCGGGGGCCCGCTGGAGGCCAGGGTGAACGCGGGCGCCGTCGTGGAGGCCGCGGCGTCGGCGTCGGGCGCCGAGGCCCGGGCGACGCTGGGCGCCGCCGAGGGCGTCATGGAGGGCCTGGTGGCGCTGGTGGAGGAGAAGGCCAACGCCCGCGCCGTGCGCGTCGGGATCCGGGGCCTGTTCGCGCTGTGCCTGGCCAAGGAGAACCGCGCCCGCGCGGTGTCCGCCGGCGCCGCGTCCGCGCTGGCGCGGCGCGTGGCGGAGGGCGGCGCCGGGGAGCCCGAGCGCGCGCTGGCGGCCGTGGAGCGGCTGTGCCGCGCCGAGGGCGGGCGCGACGCCGTGGTGGCCGGCGCCGGGGGAGGGTCGGCCGCGGTGACGGCGCTGGTGCGCGCCATGTCCGGGCGCGCGGCGGAGCACGCGGCGGGGGCGCTGGTGGCCGTGGTGGGAGGGTCGGAGGCGCTGCAGGTGGAGGCGGTCCGGGCGGGCGCCATGAGCCAGCTGCTGCTCATGGTGCAGGGAGGGTGGTCGGAGCGCGCTAAGCGCAAGGCGCAGCACCTGCTGAAGCTGCTCCGCTCCGCCTGGCCGTCCACCGACTGCATCGCCAACTCCGACGACTTCCTCCAGCCGTACTGACCGATCATTCGTCGGCGTCGTCTTCAATTGGCCACGAACTGCGCCGTGGTGTTCCCCAAGCCGAGTGAGAAAGATCACTCACTCGCTTGGCGGAAATGCAAGGGGATTGGAAAAGCTGCCGGCTTGTATGGCCTGGCCTTGCGAGCAACGCAACGGCCGCGGCGTCCGGCGGGGGACGCCGGCGCCGGCGGCGTGTATGTAATGCCGGAGGAGGAAGGAACGCGGTAGAAAATTTTCTAATGTTTTTTTTCCAGTTTTGTACGTACGTAATGTTGGCAGGGAGGGAGGAGGATGGGTTCTTGATTCGATCAATAGCAGCAGCAGCTAGCAATCGCCGATTCTTACATGCATGGCATCCTCTCATTTTTCCTTCGTCGCAAAAAAAAAAAGGCGCGCGCGTGCGTGTGCGTCTGGGTCAGTGAAAGTACAGGCGAAGCAGCGAGAGGACTGGGGAGATTGCGCATTGAAAGCTGGGCTGGGCAGCGGCACAGGTTGGCCGGTGGCGGTGGCGGGGTGGGGCTGCCCCCTCCTGCAGGCTGCAGGATGCTTCTGCAGAATGGAATGTTGTTGCCGTGAAATTATCACATCCCCTCTCTCCCTTCCTCCCTCCATTTGTTTTTCTTTTGTTTCCGTCCTACTCCCAGTCTCTCTCTCATGACACACGAGCACACACAGGACAGTAGGACACCCACCACAGGCAGTGAAACAGAGGAGGACCATGGTCCATGGCATTGCATGTATACGAGCAGTGGCGACGGGATGGGGATCAGAAACCCAGACTAGAGATAGAGAAGCATGGCATGGCATGGCATCAGGGACTCTGCTCATCAGGCGCACAGCGAGATAAGAGGGAGAGAAAGTGTAGCTAGAGAGAGCCAGTAGGCACGGCACGGGCCGGGCAACTGCTGCAAGTAGCTGCTGTAGCAGCAGCTCCCTGCGCCCCTTTTGACCGGATTGGCGAGCAGAGTTGTGAAGACGACGACCCGCTGGCGCTGGCGCTGATCACTCACTCATTAGTGCGCCCACCCAGCCAGAGCCAGCCACCTCCCTCTCCTGCAGCTGCAAGCACCGCTTCTTCCGCCTTGGACTTGGACCGGACTGCTATGTTGTTTGCTTCTCCTCTCCTCCCTGCCTGAGAAAAAGAATACTCCCTCCATCCCACAGTATAAGCATTTCTCGATTTCTGCGTATCACGTTTGACCGTTCGTCTTATTCAAAAAATTTATAAAAATATAAAAATAATTATGATATACTTAAAATATATTCGATGATGAAACATGTCATACCAAAATAAATAATTTTTTATAATTATTTTGAATAAAACGAACAGTCAAACGTGAACAGAAAAAGTCAACGAATGCTTCCACTGTGGGACGGAGGGAGTACATACGGATCGAGTACTGCTACCCACGGGCAGGGGAGCAGCCGGGCAAAAGCGTAAAGCCGCCGTATTAACCCCCCGTGGGCCGGCCCCTCCTCTCCGATGTCCGATCCGTTCGTTATTGCCGGTGCCCCCTCCATGAGTCCATGACCACGACACCTGAGGCGCGAGCAAGGCAGCCACTGCTCCGATGCGCTCCACTGTGCCTGTGCCTGTGCGCGCACCTCCATTATTACTTACCACCTCGGTCTCCGTCTCCTCTCCGTGCACCAGCCCAAACCTCCCTCCCCCTGGCCCTTGTTGCCCTGCCGTGGAGGGAGTCAAGGATTGGTCCATGATTACACGCGCGCGCGCAATGCCAAGGGCCCGGAAGCCGGAACAGAGCCGGGTCGCGCGGGGCCCTACCCTACGGCGATGCATGCTCTGCTTGCTTCTCGACGTACAGGGACAGATGAGCACCAGTATAGTATAATAATATATACGTACGGAGTAATAGTCTTGCTGTTTGTTCGTGCTGCTTGGATGAAAGATTTAGCCCAATATTAAACGAAGCTATATACGGAGTACTCCGTATGTGTGACGGGGAAGGGAGTGAGAGTGTCCGTCCGCATCTGGCATCTTCGCCGCGGTGGTCGCCGTGGATCGCGCGGGCTCCGATGCCGCTGTCCACGTTGGCTCGCTGGCAGCGGCAGGAATTAACCGAACCGGTGCCTGTTGGTCTTTAACGCGCGAGCGAGGGAAAGGGAATCAAAAGAGGAATGAATGATTCTTTTCTTTGCGGGAATGTTTAGATCAGGGCTAAAGTTTTGAACTTTAAATAAGTGATAATTAGATATATTAAATATAAACTAATTATAAAACTAATTACATAAGTCATGTCTATTTCACAAGACTAATTAAGCTATAATTAATATATAATTACCATATATTTACTGTAGCATTACATTGTCTAATCATGATGTAATTAAGCTTAATAGATTCATCGCAAATTAGTTCTCGTTTATGTAATGATTTTTTAATTAATCTATATTTAATACTTCTAATTAATATGTTTACAACTGATGTGACGGGACTAAAGCATAGATAAAGGGAAACATGCCTTAGTCTAACTGTTTCGTGAGATGCTTTCGAGCTGAGCTGAGCTTTCCTTGGTCCGGAATTCAGCCCGTGGATCTGGCCATGGAGCGGATCTGGATCACCCCGGGCGGTGGATCCTTTGAGTACGACGAAACTCGCGGGATTTATGCGACACTTCTCGTAGCAGATACGTCTGGGTCTGTACTCCATCCACCGGGTCCCAATTTTGTAAACGTTTTTGCTTCAAGCACAAGCCAGTGGCACATCGTATATATAATATAACTACTGATCTATTATGTATATAAGATAATCACCACAAATAAAAACTCGGCAACCTTCGTCCATGTACAGGGTGTTCAGTGTAAATTAAGTGGGATGACTATTGTAAAAGGATAATGCTATTGACCGTGTGCGTGGTTTTTTCAGCAGCAAATCTGTCTACCAGTCGATTATAGTCCATGTCTCTTCAGCAGCTATCACCAGCGGGTTACCCTTACAGAAAAGAAAAACGGTACAACTAGCGTCCGGACGTCCGATGCCAACCAAAAAATCGAACGGGTGACGTGGCGCAACCTGAGCCAAGCGTTCCTCCTCTGACGGTACCGTAGAAAAAAAAAATCCCGCCGCAACATAAAAATGATGTTACATGCAACCTGTAAACTGTTTGCAACATCCAAAAATAGCATATGCAACATCATAGAACAATATCTGTAACATGAAAAACCATCGGTTGCAACATCAGGGACACATACAGAAACACACGTCATTGAATATCATCTAGTTGCTACGGGAGTTGAGTAAAAATTCCTGCCGCAACATAAGAGCATGTTTCATGAAACATCCTTTCATATGAAACATCCAATCAAACTTCATGCAACATCAAAACAAGGCTATTGCAACATCAAAATTATGCAACTGCAACATTGAAAAAAAATATTGCAATCAATGCAAACAAATGTGGACAACGATTTCAACACGCAAAAATCGAAAATCAACATTGCCGCAACATGCCAAGAACGCAGATGCAACATCGATAGACAATGGTTGCAACATTCAGAAATCCCCGACGCCGCGGCCCGGCAAGAGGAGGAGTGAGACGCAGCGGCCGAGGAATGCGGCACCTACCTCCACTCACCGCCCCTCCATCTGTTATCCCATCGGCGTGCCACCCCCTCCCCTGTCGGAGGAGATGGGCGGCGGCGGAGGAGTAGGTCGACGCGGCGGTAGAGGAGCTCGACGCAGAGGAGGGACGCGGTAGAGGGGCCGTGATGCGGAGGAGCTCGACGTGGCGGAGGGACGACGGCGCGGAGGAGGGGCGGCGGCAGAGGAGCTGGACGCGGAGGTCCGGCGACGGCGAAGCGGAGACGATGGAGGCCGGCTTGACGCAGAGGGGCGGCGGAGGAGGAGCTCGACGCGGAGGTTCGGTGGCGGCGGCGCGCGGAGCTCTGACAGCGGCGTGCGTGGAGGAGGGGCGGGACGCGGAGGAGGACTACGGCGCACGGAGGTCGGGCGGCGGCGGCGCGCGGAGGTCTGATGGCGGCGCGCGCAAATGTCGGACGGCAGCGGCGCGGAGGAACCAGGGCGCGGAGTCCCTTGGTCGAGCGGCGGCGGCGAGTAGCGAGACTTATCTGTGCGGAGACGCATGAGAGAGATTTGCAAGTGCAAAAGTTAGACGATAGAGCGATAGATATTTGTGGGTCGGTGGAAGGGAAATAATACTTGGACTAGAAAGCGCCACGTTATCGTCCGAAGGAACGACGCGCGTCCGGACGCTCAAGTTATAGCATTACCGAAAGGGAAAACAACCGCTAAACTCCGGGCACTTCGTCCACGTATAGGGTGTTCAACGGAAATAGATGTGCGTGACTATGTAAGGATAATTCTATTCTATTGACCATGCCTATGATTTTTCACCAATTATGAGTTGATCATGATACACATAATAGATCATGGCTCCAATGACCTCTCGCCATCTAACTCGATCCTCAATGATTCTGGAAGACTCTCAGAAGAAAACACTTGAGGGGAAGGCCCGGTTGCTCTCGGGGAGAGAACGACGCGGACGGAACCCTCGCGCCGTCGTCGTCACCTTAGGCCCCCTCCGAGCGTCCCTCCCACTCTGTCGCCGCACGGGCTGCTCACCGCTCCCGCGCGGGGCTGTGAAGACGGCGACGGCGGGACCCTTCTTCTCCTCTCCCCGCTTTCCTTTGGCCTCCCTGCACTTGGGCTGCTGTGGCCCTTGGTTCCCGCCGGCGGCGCGGTGCACCCCCCCCCCCCACGCGTGGCCGTTGCGACTCCTGGAGCTCGCCGCCGGCGCATTGACCGGCGTCTGGCCGCGCTGTGCCTTTGGGCCCATCGCGGCTCAGGGTTGCGCGGGCGGCCGCGGCTCCTGCCCACCATCGGCTCTGTACCCCCCGGGGCGGCCGGATCTAGGGGACAGCCCCTGGGTCTGCGCCCCGGGCTCCCGTAGGTGCTGACCGGAGGTGGGGGCTTCAGTGGCGTGCCGGTGGCATCGGAGGTTGTCGTGGTGACGGTTCGGTGTCGGCTGTGACGTGCCTGGCTCGCTGCTCAGGTCGGGGTGGGGTTTGGCATCTCCCTAACGGTGGCGGCATCTGGGGCGGCGTCGACCCTCTTCCTAGCTTCGTCCGTGGCGTCGACGGACCCGGTGGTCTGGCTCATGGTGATGTCCTCCCGTCTTTGTTCCAGTTGCTCCGCCGCTCCTCTACGGCAGGGTCCATGATTCTAGCTTCAATTGGATCTGCTCGGTGTCGTCCATTCGGGGTAGTGCTGGGAGCAGATGCTTCGCGGGTTCGCTCGGCGCCGTCCCCAATCGAGGGTGGGTGGCCTCCGGGCCAATGGCGAAGTCCTGATCTGCCAATTCCAACGGAGTTGGTGGTGATTCTAGTTCTTATGGGGCCTGCACGTTGGTTTCGGCAGTGCCGGTGTGGATGATGCTCGGCGATGGTCATTTGGGCTGGTTCTCCTGGTTCTTTGGGTGGTGATCTGTAAGCGAAAGCTTCGATATGTCGGGCTTGGATCGACAACAGTGTTTCGCTGTTGGGGGCATTGCTCCTGGATCATTCCCTTTGGCGGTTCGTGGTGGTATCCTAGGTGAAAACCTGACGTTAGCACCGGCTCGACGCTTTTGCCTTCCTGAAGGCTTTGTTTTTGGAGTTCCTCCGGCAGCGTGATTTTGGTGCTTTGGACCCCGCTGTTGGCCTAACCTTGCAGGTTCTGTGATGGATTCATGACGTTTTAGGTTTTTCGTCTAGAGTAGCTCCGTGTTGTCTCTGGCTTGTCACCTAGAGGGTCCTGTTGCCAATGTGTAAGTAGTGGGTTGTAAGTGGACTTGTGCTTCATGTAAAACTGGTAATCCTATTATCTTTCGCTTTATATATAAAGCTGGCTTAGGCCATTGGAAGATGCTCAATGATTATTAGCTAAAAAAATTATAAAATTTTAGCCTGGTCCTTCTGAACTAGGTTCTTTAAGAACGTGTGATATGGCGCATCTATCTTTGCCATGCTAAATTGACTCTGCAAATGACGTCCGTGCTGGCTTTGCAACTTCACCTAAGTCCGGAGATAAAATGAAAGCCATTGGATAAACCACCACAAATGACTTCGCTAATCCCATTGTCAAAAGAAAGACAAGCTAGAGATAGCGAAAGGTGTGAATGGCCTTTAAACATGCCAGAGTGCCATCTATATTTATAAATTTTGCCAAATGTATCGTCTAGCTTCAAAGTTTCGAAAACATTCCAATTGCGATACGGCAAATGCCAGGGTGTAGATTTCTTAGTATAAATCAAAATCCAATCTTCACACGAAAATCCTTACAGTGAGGTTTACTGCTAGCACGAAGTAAACCAAAGAAGGGAAAACAAGGAAAAACCTAAATAAAAATCCCCATTTCCATTTCCATGGCGAGGCAGGGGAACAGAGAACATACGGAGTAGTTCACAGTGTGATATCCCACAGGCTACTGGAAAGGAAAAAAAAAGAAAACCAGCTAGTAAATGCTACTAAATGTTTGTAGCGCTGTGGAAAGTCGAAACCCCTTGTTACTGGAACAACATAGTTCAGATAAACATTTCTTTGCTAACTTTCTTTTTGAAACCACATATAATGGAAAAAAACCCGATAACTTTAACGTCATCATCACCTATCCATTTCCATGGCGAGGCAGGGGAACAGAGAATTTATTCAATTATTGACGATGGCATGTCTCAGCCTCCACTGACGACCGGTCCTGGTCAAAGTGATGCCAGCTCCCAAAGTTAAGCAGCCATAAATCAAATGGGCAAATACCATATCCGAGTGCAAGTGAGGAGGAGCTGAAGAAGTAAACAACATCTCTCGAGCCCCACCAACCGAGAACAGGTAAGGTTAAGCCCCTCATCAAACGAGAACAGTTTAGTTGTTTATGTGGAGTTATGGAGTTTGGGGTTGAGCCACCGGCCCTTTCGCCGGTATCTGCTGACAGGTGCTTACATTATCTATATATCTTTTTATATATGTATCATTACGATGGACAAGATAACATAGAACACAACAGCTTTCTGTAATTTTCAAAAAACAACAGCTTTCTGAAAGAAGAGATCGGGCCAGTTGAATAAAGGGGAAATCATGCCTGCTGTGTCCTGTGCTTTTGGGAGAATATAGTCGGTACTGTACTGTGCGTGTAGGTTTTAATTTGTTTGTAAAGAAAGGGTGCGTGTGTGTGTGTGTGGGTTCGTGGTCTTCACTGGAGTGCTATGCCTACGCTGCTCCCTCCGTCGTTTGTTCGCCACTCCGCCTGCTTTTTCGAGCCATCTTTTCGCTGCCCCTTTCTTTTCTGTTTTTTTTGGTGAGGAGCAGTAGATAATTCGTAATAGCATCGTAGGGGAATCCACATCAGAATTTGTGCAGAAAGAAGGTGTCACAGACAGCCTATGAGCCCTAGGCACCAAAAAGAAATTGTTCCTGTCGTACGACCAAGCACCAGTGCTAGTAGTAGCAACTAGTCGTTCTAGTTCCCTACGCCCCTGGTCGAGCAACGAGAGCAATGGCGTGAGATTCTTTCCTAGTGGGCGCCGCGACGCCTACACCCCTGCGGCTGTCGTCGCGGCATTTGTTCGCTAGGCCACTGCCGCTGAACAGCTCGATAACTCGAGAGAGCCCCTGTCCGGGAGGTGCGCGCCACGTCATGTTTCGCCTGCCTGCCTTCCCCGGCCCTCTCCTCACTTTCCGGCGCTGTTGCTGCACGGTATGCTGTGAGGCACCCTGCCGTCCTGAATGCAACTTTGTCTCTTCGTCCTCCTCACTCATCACCTCCATCGTCTCTCTCATGGAGAGGCCAGAAGGCGGCCGCCGGAAGCAAACACGGCCGATCAATCAAGGCGCAAGACGAGTGCGCATGTGGGAGCGAGGTCCGGATGCCGGGAGCAGGGCTTTACGATAGAATATGGCGGCCCCGGCCAGCCCCAGTACAACGCCATCGTACGAGTGCCAATGTGCCGATCGATCTGGATTCTTAGGTGCAGGGCGTTGGTTGGATAAGCCCCCCGCCCGTGTCCCTGCTCTTCCTTCTTTTTTCGCCTTCTTCTTTTCCCCATGTGCGGCACAGTATTCTTCTCGGGTCTCGACTCCCCCGAGTGAGGACGGACGGGCGGGCGGGCGGGCGGGCGGCTTGATCCATGGGAGGGGAGCACATGCCGGCGAGCGTGCGAGGACGCAGTTCTAGAATTCGATCCGGTGGCCGCCACATGAGCCGATCCGGGTGACAGCCAAGGCCGTAGCTGGCAGCACATGACAGAGACGATCCACACCATCGCAAGCTCAAATTCTTTAACGGTCTTTTTCAGAAAAAAAAATCTTAAACAGTCTTGCAGGACTTGCAGCCATCATCAGAGATTTCTTACCGCTCATGGGCAAGAGAGCAAGGGGAGGGGGCATTATTCAAACTGTCTTAGTAAGTGGCCTCGGCCCAATGACAATGATATTTCCCTCCCCCCATGGGCTTTGGAACGCTTCAGGTTTGGACAAAAAAGCCTTTCCGCATGTCCCCCGGCCCAACCCGGCCGATCACTGCACTGACACAGAATGCCTTTGGGTTCAGCAATGTGTGATGGCTGCAAGTGACGCAGCAGCAGTCCACGGCTCCAATCAGGCAATCACTGCACTGATACAGAATCACATCCATCCATAATCGAGCATTCGAGCTGGCTGCATACAATGTTACCACCAGAACAGAACAGCAACACCAAAGCACCAACAAAAAAAGTTAAAGGCAAGCAGCAACATCAATCTACACAAGCCAATGACCCAGAAATTTAATTTAAACGGTTCAGCAACTCGGAAGACGACGGTTCAATAATTTAAGACACGACACGACACGACACGAACGCTGTCCACGAACTTTGACGACACACAAGCAAGGTTCTCAGTTCGACCTGACCTAACCAGACGCATGCATGTATATAGAGCACGCACGATATTCAAACCTTCATATGGCGAATGCAAATTAATTAAACCAGGTAGGTTACTTTGCCCGCTCGAAACCGGAGGATGCAAGCTGAGCAGGTCGACAGACGACATCGGCGCAGCTTGAGACGCCGTTGATGCCTCCACAGGCGGGGCCGGCCTAGCCGGAGATCCAGACCATGATCTCCGACAGGGCCAGCTTGTATATGTCCTCTATAGATAGGTTCTCACCGCCGGCTGCGGTCACCTGTGTTGCGAAAATACAAAAATGTTAATGAGCTAGCATAAAGTTTTACCACATGCAAAATAGGAGCAGATTCTTTTGATTTTTACTTTATATTTTTGTTGTTAGGTCCGAGAAAGATTTTAAAGTAAACTGGCAAAATTATCCTGCATCACAAACCGAACAAATCAACTATTTTTTTTGAATGAACGTAGCCTAGACTGGGCCGTTTCTATTAACATAGAAGTAGTGAACAAATGAATTATTACATAACTCGTGGGGAAATGGTGTCACAGAGGAATTACGAATAGCAAAACATGAAGGCGATTACTGATATGTGCAAATGAAATAAGACAACCAACAAATAAAGTTCCAAATAATGAGACTCAAAGGAAAGAGTGGGTAAATTATGCAAAGTTTATGAGGAGTGATGGCCTTGTCAGGCACACCATAATCATCAACTCAAATACTTCAAAAAAGTGAAGCTAAAGAAGAATCCTGAATTTTTGGACCATACATAATGCCATTTATTTGTGATTAAAGTTGCGTAATACTACATGATTGAAGTACCAAGTATGAGTAAAATATATGGCCGGTCCTTAGACTTGTGTCAATGTGTCATCCCACTCTCCAAACTTACAAGGCCAAAAATTCGGGTCCTTGATCTTATCAGGGGGTGTCATCCCGATCCTTTCAACAGTTAAAAGTGGTTTTGACAATGATTTGAATTATGTCATTATTTTTTAGTTTAAAAACAAATCCAACAAATACTATGTATGTTCTTAAACTATGAAAATATATCTGAACCTCCAAAATTTCCAAAACATCATACAAATATATTGGAACATGGGAAATCAAAATAAAATAATTAGAGCAAAAATATCTCTACAAGATTCCAAAAAATAGGTTTAGCTCTAGGAGAATGGAAAACTATCTTAAAAGACTAAATTTTTCTAAAACATTCTAATCAACCAAAAAAAGTTTCCTTGACATGGCTCAAAATCATTTTTAACTGTGGAAAGGGCCTGGCTGGCACCCTCTGCCAAGTTGGATGAACCAAATTCCTGGTTTTGTAAATTTAGGGACCCGAATGATGCCCCTGAAAAGTTTGAGGACCCGAGTTCTCAGTTTTATAAGTTTGGGCACTAGGATGACACAACGCCGCAAGTTCCAGGAGTACCTGCTTATTTTACTCTATTTTTTTGTTACTGAATGATTATTGAAGTAGAGTACTACTACACTAATGAAATCATTAATGAAAAAACAAACCTCTTAAAAAAACATATGCTCTGCAATAGCCACATGGACTTACATATTAGTTGTACAAGCTGCCAGTAGCATTTCTGCTTAACAAGGATTTGATCATAAAGCCGGTCACCAAATAATTGCTATAAAGTAACACTACCTCCGATCCATTTTGTTTATCGTTTCCTATAAACAAACTACACTAACTGCAGGCAAAAATCCCTATCCGCAGCGTCAAACATTATGGAACGGAGGTAGTAATTGGTATGTGAGCTTAGGAATGTCAAGGGTGTGAAAATTTGGGTGATGTTTATTTGCTTCATAGAGTATTTGGCTCTGTTTCAGGAAACAAAACAAATTAAACACCACTAGCAACATATATGCTAAGATTTGCATATTTTATACTTGGAAACTCTGTTTTCTATGGCATTACTTATAGTGAAACTTCTAAATATGCCATTTTCATGTACATCGACTCAACACAATCTAGATATTAGCCGTCTGATGTTTAGGATTGAAGAGTTTGTTACTTCAACTAGTACCCAAAGGATCATCTCTAAAAGTATGTTTGCCGTAAAGTTACACACCGGCACAAAATTACTATATAAGCCTCTAACACACCGGAACTTTTTGGGACCTTAGTGGTACACATTCATAGTTTGATATGTTAACTACAAAAGCATATTTCCTCATAACATATATGCTGCAACAATAGTAGACATCATGAGAGCAGAGTGGATAAAACAACATAATCACATGTTTTCAATTAGTTTAGGTAGATCCAGCTTGGTCAATATCTGAAACTTTATGTTGATTCAACCACCCCTAATCCTAATTCAACAGTGAAATTATCCTTTTCAAATTCAAGTAGCAAAAATAGGTCAAACTAACATAATAGTTCTACCACCGAGTGAAATGTCTCATTTATTTTGTTTTTTCTTCAGATAGGCAGATATTAGATCCAAATACAGATCTGCTAGGGCATGATTGGTTGACCGAATGTGGTCTAGCCAGGCTTACAGGATGAAACATTGGAGTGTTTGGTTTCTTGAACGTCATCTTGGGCCTGGCTCCGCAAATGCAAAACACACCTCTCACCCTGGCAGCGCTGAAACGAAAATAGATTCTGTTTCTAACGAGCCTGGCTGGCATGGCGGCACATGCGCGTTGCAAACTCACTTTTTTTGGCTTAGCATGTGGAGTTGAGCCACGGATAGAGCAAACCAGTCGACGTTACTATGCAGCCTGTTTCTAGCCAAACAAACAACCGATTAAAGGCTGCCTGCATGCACACGGCCTGGCCACGCTCCGCCTGGTTCTGGTGCCCAGCCTGGCGCAACCATACATGGTAATCAATCATGCCCTAGCTAGTAACTCGAGTGCTGGGTTTTAGTTCCTGCCCATCCAAACGAGCCCACATGTAAAAAAAAAACCGATCTGCTATACATCACGCGATGGAGAGTTCTCCTCAAAGCACACCCATGTAAGTTGTTTCAAGTCTGCAACCTAACATCCGGTAGCAATCAAGAGGATAATCGAGATCGATCGAGTGGGCTACTTACACGGGTATAGAGGGTGAACAAGCTCCGGTCGCCGTCTGCCGAGAACTGCGCTGAGATCACGTCGATTCTGTGCTTGTTCAGCACGGACGCCACCAGGGTCAGCAAGCGGGGTTGCCGCGGGAGGCACATGTTGATGATGGCCTTGTCATTTAACACGCTCAGCACAACGTTCGGCGCCGACCACGTCTGGAACCCAATCGGCCCCATGGCCGCGGCGAGCGGTGGTGGCGCTGCCGCGACCGCAGCAAGAGGAGGCTGCTGCTGTTGCTGTGGCATAGGGGCCCAGCCATCTGACATGGCCGCCATCCCTTGCGCCGTGCGTGGCGCTAACATGGACGATGCCGTGGCAACAGCGGCGGCTTGCCGTGCGAGCGCCTGTTCCTGCTTCCGCTTCTCCAGATCGAGCTTTGTCTGCTCCAGGGCCCTGATGTAGTGGATTGTCTCTCCCACTAGGGTTGCCTTGTCTACCTGATAGAACAACATATCACGTCACATAATTCTTGACCTTCATGTTTCAAGCCCTAGCAACCTTATACACATGGCCAATCGATGTCATGTGAGAGCCTTACCTTCTTGGGGATGTGGGGCATGAGCTCGTGCAGGCTAGTGAACATTTCTTTCATCCGCCTCCGACGCTCCCGCTCTGTGAGGATGTGCGCCTTGATCTCGGGGCCATCAGCAGGCAAGGCGTTCTTACCGTTGGGGAAGCTGTTGCCGGCTGTGTTGGCGGCAGCGATGCTCGTTGCTGGGCCCTTACCTTTGGATTTGTCGGCGTTGCCCTTGCCACTGTTGGGAGAACCAAGTTCTCCACCTTGGATGCCATTCGGCACGATGTCCTTCCCCTTGCTGGTATCCATGCCCACCAGGCTGCCACTCCTGGATCCACCGTAGTTGTTCTCAACGGGACTCAGGGTGGAGGTCATGGTCATCGGTGGCGTGAGGCTGCGCTCGCCGGAGGAGGCGGTGTCCTGGTGGTCATGGGGACCGCCTTGAGCCATGGCTGGAAGGTGTTGGAGGATTTTTGGGTGAGGAGGGGAGGAAAAATGTGATTTTGGGAGGGGAATACAGTCGTGCGTGTCTTTATTTGTAAGTATTGAAAAATTACCCAAAAGTTTTTTTCTGATTTTTTAAAATCTCTTTTACTGGTCAGAGATGCACAAAGACCAGAAAAAAAAGTTCAGTGCAAAAGGGATGTGTAACGTCTCCGGGCATATTAGCTGTTTCACATCAACCTCCTCAAATATTTAATTTGCACAGCAAGAAAAAGATGGCCAAAGAAGAAGTGTTTTTTTCTGCATCACGACCTCATCACCTCCAAATGCTCGCTCAGCACTAGTAGATAAATCATAAATCAGCAATGATTGCTGCCTCACAATGTTATACTATCTTTTTATGATTTATTACATTTACTACTGTACTCAATTATTACTTGCCGAAGTTTATGCAAAATGATACGGCAGTACGGAACTACCTGCTTTGGCCTAGCCTGATGCATTGCTCAGCCATTCTCTGAGAACTTCCGATTACTCTCAGTATGTGTCGATTCAGCTAATTTTTCTGATATACTTTCCTAATTTCTACTTTCGTGAAGTTCCTATATATAACTCTTCTTTTGACTGATCAGTTAAACATTCACGTTGGCCTGTCAGCATTTGTTCAAGTACCAACTTACCATGTATCCATAGTTAAAAAAGAATAATAATACATACTGCATGCACCCTAAACTTTAGTAACTGACTGCCAAAAACCGGAGCATGAATCCAAGCAAAACCAAGTCCTCATTCTTTACTACAGAACAAAAAAAAAAGAAAAGAGAAAGTAGTCTACTCCAGAAAAGCAAAAATGATGTTACTTGTACAACTGCGATGATACAAATTCAGTTCTCACTTTACATGGAGCAAGCAACATTTCACGCTTGAGGCCCCGGCTGTTTGTCGTCGTTACCTTTGGCTATCCCACCAAACACTTGGCAGGTCTCTCACAGCCACAAGCAAAGGCGATTCATCCTTTTCCTCTGAGTGCCAAATACAGCTTAGTGCATTTGTCCCCGAGCGTAACAAGAAGCTACTTTGCATGCCTGTGTGTTTGCGTTTCCGTTTCCAGTTCAATCCTCCCAGGAAAAAATCAAGCTTATAGCCTAAGCATGGGTTGTTCACTGGGACAAGGCAAACGCTTTGAGGGTTTAGTAGATGGTATGAGAAGGGCGTCGTTTTTCTTTTCTTTTCTTGGTCTGTTTCTGCCGCTTTTGATCCGCCCTATTGGCTGTTCTGCTATGCGCACGCTGCAATGTTTGGAAGGCGGTAAGATGCTTGCAAATAATGCATATTGAAGCAGCCGTTTGATCGTGGTAAACTCTAGGCATCTTATCGATCTTGGCTTTCCTATATTTCAGTTCATGATTGGATAAGCACCTGAGCTTGCTGCAAATATACAAAGTTACACAAGAATAATTGACGACTTAATCTTGCAAGACCTCAAAGCAGCCTCCAAGTGCAATTTTACCTGCACATTCCAATTACATTAGAGAGAACCTTAAATATATCGTTACCCCGCTAGCATAGAGAAGGATGGATGCTAGGCAGTAGGCACCAATCGTCATTTGCCATATTTACATACAACAACACTTACCATTGATTGGTGTTTAGAGATGTGTGCATAGGATGGTTGGAGAGAATATTACTTGATGGGTGTGGTTGGCACATCTATCAATACACCATAGCATTAAAAGGTAAAGCATTTACCACTCCATAATGATCTTGTTGTCTATGATTTCATAGTAAGACCTGATGACAACCGAAGAAATAAATAAAAAATGAATAATACAAATGGCTACTCTTTTAGTGGTGCTAAACGTTAGCCTAAGTACAACCCACACATGTGTCATTAGCAAATCATACCATTGTTGGTGCTTGTTTCTTGCCGTGTTGGTGGTCGGTGGTGACCACAGGGGCCGGCGGATGCCAGGCTGCGGTGGTCTGTGAGAACCGACACGAAGGAATCTACTCATGCATGCCTGTGTCCAGGTTGTTTCGTTAGCGTCTAGATGTCTGATGACGCCTCCTTATGGTCGAGCGGAGCGGTGGTTGTGTTATTGTAATTGTTTTTTTGTATTTCATCTTCTCTATCGATATAATGACCCACAGTTAACCTGCCGGCTTCCATCGAAAAAAGCAAATCACACTAGGTTGAGTTGGCAATATGATCGATTTAGATAGTGACACCAAGGTATCATGCTGATCCATGTTATGAACATTATCAAAATCCCCACATACCACCTTCTAAAACATTAGTTATCAATGAGCAAATCGAATCGCAAGGAGTTATAGAATTATATGTAGTAAGTGAAAGTGAATGAAGGGAAATGAATAGGAAAGTTTAGGCATGGGATGTAAAACACAATGCAGAAAAAATATATCACTAACATAACATCAGCACATAGAAGAAAATTATGTGTCTTGTTTAATGTACCTTACAGAGGAGGGCAACTAGCTTATTCTTACTAAGTTAACTCCAATCTATTTACCTTTTCCACTCACTTTCCCATTGTCCCTCTTTCTTGGTGATGTTCTTGTTTCGTTCTGTTGGCCTGTTTTTGGGGGGAAACAATCCCCACCTAACCCCTTCCTCAGTAAAGTTGTTGAGACATCTGCTTTGTAGGGTAACAAAGTGAAAACCGAAGCGAGCCTCATGTCCTCTATTATGGAGCTGATAAGGAAGGCTTCATCGATTCCTCCCAACTACACCACACACATGGGGCACCACGATAAACAGCGAGGAAAGATTGTAATTGAGGGGAAAACGGAGATGGGAGACGAAGCCCAACCAATTTTTGGGGAGAAACGACGACAATCGATGACGACAAGCCCTAATCTCCCCTCGCTTCTTCTCTCTTTTCTTCCCTTTCTCTTCTTTGGTGTATGACAAAAAGGAGGGAGTGGCGGCACAGGTAGACGAGGGGTATAGGGTTTGGGTTTAGAAAAAGAGTGGGCACAAGCATATAACCTACGGTTGAATGTCCACAAGCATATAACCTAAGACAAGCTATGCGTGAGCCCTGGTCCCTGCCGGAAGAAGAGCGTTTTGTATGTTCAGGGCCGGACTGGTTGTTGCACCTCCTCGACAGCTGCCCTCCAAGCCAACAAGAT
This sequence comes from Echinochloa phyllopogon, assembly GCA_033239725.1. Taxonomy (NCBI): domain Eukaryota; kingdom Viridiplantae; phylum Streptophyta; class Magnoliopsida; order Poales; family Poaceae; genus Echinochloa; species Echinochloa phyllopogon. Next base: position 40,552,773 of record BTCW01000010.1, on the reverse strand, counting down.
TCAATCAAACTTGTCCTGTGGAGGGCGTGGACTGTTCATAATAACATCACCCACCAATCAGGTTCCTCTCAGCTCCTTGATTCTGTATATTTTTTTTACTGAATTTACAAGAATCTATTGAGCGCAGCAAAAAGTCAGAACATATGGCTTCCAGGAAAGGAAAAGAATACCGCATACAATCCGGCAATAGCAGGACTGGCCTTGGAGCAGAAGAATCATCACCCCAAAAAGAATGGTCACCGCCCCCCCCCCCCCCCCCCCCCCCCCCCCTGCTGGTTGGATTAAAATTAACGTAGATGGTTCGTTAGTGGAAGAAACAGGCTCTGCTGGTCTCGGTGTAATTGCGAGGGACTCCCATGGAGAGTGCTATTTCGATGCGCAAGTGCGGTAGAAGCTGAAGCTTGGGCTTGTGCGGAAGGATTCAGACTAGCAGCACAATGGGTTCAGGGTCCAACGATCGTGGAATCCGATTGTGCTAGAGTTATAAAGGCCATGAGAGAAAAGGAAGATAGGTCTGATATTAGCTTCATCATAAAAGAAGCAAAGGATTACGGTCAACTTCCTCGGAGTTGGAGTGTCAACTAGGTTAAAAGAGAGTGTAATCTTGTAGCACATGAATTAGGCCAGTTAGCTAGACGTAATGTTCATTCGTCGTTCTGGCTGGGTCAGGCACCTGCGTGTGTACTAAACCTTGTCATGGACGATTGTAAACGCCACAAAGTCTAGTTAATAAAACTCTCCTTTTTCCTAAAAAAAAAGAGTGGGACTCTGGGTAAGGAAACAAGGAAAGAAAAAAGAAAAGGACTCAACCCACATAGAATCCAAGTGGCAGCGTAGCTCGCGAGGTACTGTAGCTCTCCCTAATAAACCTTCAAGTGCAAAATCACGATCCAAACTCTAAATAAGGCTTATGAGTAGTCAAACGGAATGCATTCGATGAGATCTACGCATCTGTAGCCTTAGATCGTTCATCGAGGCGATGGATCAAAAAGTCATTTTTAATTATCACTTTACGTCTTCCAACACACAAAGCGCATTTAATAATTTTATGCATACTGGGTGTCACACGTATACTTATAAAACATCACACCTTAACATATTATTTATTTTATCAACTACCAAGTGGTAATACTTTTTCATATTTCTTTGTTATAAGAGTACTTTGTATGTACCTTGTTTCCTTAATATGAACAGTTTCAGTTGGAGTCAAAAGCATATGAGTTTCAATTGAAAGTTTATTTTACTCAGCCTAAGATTTTCTGGCCGTAGGCATCAAAGTTTGTAGTCACAAATCGGAAACTATTTTTATATGGAAGATCTTTTTGACCTTAGTCAGAACTTTGTTGCCGCGTATTAAAATATTTGGTTGCAAATAAAATTGATATGCATTCAAAACCTATTCCGGAAGAGGTAGTGAAACCCACATATTTGTAACCAAACATATAAAGGGTATCCCAATCCAAATAGTGCTAGTTTGTTTTTATACTTCCCATGTCATATAGACACTACAAATAAAAAATACATTCCTCATGAATAGTTTCTTCTCTCTCTTTTCCTCTCCCTAGTTCCATTCTCTCTTTTCCTCTCCCTAGTTCCCTCCTCTCTTCCTTGGTTTCTATGTAGCATATTGCTTACATGCTGAACTATTTAATGCTATAGAAACTATCCTAGTCATCGGATTGAGACTGCCCTAAGAAGATGTTTCTCATGAAAAGTCGTAATATGAAATTATGCAATTGGGACACTGTAACCAGTTGGGACAACCAACCATTTGTATTTGGTTGGGTCCTTACTATTTATTGAAGCCTCCAACCAGTTGTGAAAATAGCATGGGGTTTTCGTATAGGCATAAGCCGACAATTGGTAGTGAAAGAGTTCATCACTACCCGTTCTTCCTGTCTCCAAGCTTGATTTTTCCTTGGACACCTGAAAAACTGAAAGTAATCGCAGTGGCGGCTTCTCTGCATACTTTCTTGAGTGTAAAGCCTTGGTCTTCGGGTCAGGCGACGGCGGCGCAATCGGCGTCGCTTCCCTCCTTGGAGGCGTCATTGTGGAATTTGATGCTCTGTTAAGCTGCGACGACTGCAAGCACTATGGCGAGGAAAGGGATGGCGAGTCCACTGGGTCCATTCTTGGTCAAGGTTACACAACGATTAGCATACTGGACATGGTGGTGTTCGTTCAGCAAGACACCATGCTTGATCTTATTCATCTATGATCCAGTTCTACACCGGTTGATTATGCCAACGATATTTAAAGCTGGTTAATTGGAGCCGGATGAAGACGACGGCCTTGTTAGTGGCAGCTCTGAGTGGATTCAGGGTTAGGTGCATGAAACACCACTGTTGGCTATGTGCTTTTGGTCGTAGAAGATGTGTCGAGACGTAGGGTTTGGACAGGTATTTTTGGTGTTGGTAGTTTGGAACTAATGATGGTGGTAGCTCTTTTTTTTTTCTACTCATTTTTCCTAGGCCCGTGTGCTATTAGGAATGGAGCTTTTTCTTTTATGTAATAATGATAGTTGTATGTATCTTTTCGATGTAGAGGCTGGATATCAATATATTCCCTTTTCTAAAAAAATCGATCACCACAACTGGTCCTTCTGAAACAGGTTATGATGGGACAGGAGTGATGCTCATTTCTATAGTAGTGCAATATAGGCAGTGTTTAGTTCCTCCCAACTTTCTAAACTTTTCATCATATCGACATCACATCGAAACATTAAATATAGCAAATGACGCATGCATGGAGCATTAAATGTAGATAAATAAAAAACTAATTACATGGTTTTGATGTACACGATGAGACGAATCTTTTGAGCCTAGTTAGGTCATGGTAGGACAACAATTATCACAAACAAACGAATAGTGCTACAGTGCGCTACAGTATCCGATGTGACCTTTTTCACCCCTTTTCACGTATCTAAACACAGCCATAAAGCCAATGATCCAGAAATTAAAATGATTCAGGAACTCAGAAGATGATGGTACAATATTGAAGACATGCCACGATGAATGTTGTCAACAAAGTTCAACATACACACACAAGCACCGGTTCACACACATGACAACCTCTACATATGGAGTATGCACAATCCTCAAACCTTCAAACGGCAAATGCAAATTAAATAAACAAGCTAGGTTACTCTGACCGCTCCAGCCAGATGGGCTGAAAGCTGAGCAGATTGACAGGCAGTGGCGCAGCTTGAGATGCCGTTGAATCCCCGACAGTGGTGCCGGCCTAGTTGGAGAGCCACACCATGATCTCAGACACCGCCAACTTGTATATGTCCTCCGCCAATCTGTTATTGCCACCAGCTCCATTCACCTGTTTTGTGAAATTGCACAAATGTTAGTGGGCTGTCTTAATATTTTACCCGATGCAAAGAAGATCTCGGAGTTAGGAAATTTTTGTAAATTAAAGTGTTGAATATCCAGAAATACTTTTGTAGTGGTATGCTGTTAGGTTCTACAAATATATTAAAGCAAATACTGGTTCTTAAATTCAATTTCTGTAGGCTGTGCACAATGCATGTTTGTAGTAAATCATGCTAATGTATATGCATGTTAGTGCTAGGGGAAATCATATGTCATATGCAAACTTACCTTTGGTGGAAAACATGAAATCATGCTATATGGTACATATATGATTCCAGTAATAGTGCTGAAAACTGAGTGGCCATTCAAGTACAGCATTATGCTAATGAAAATAGCGTTCTCGATGAAACTGTTAAATTGGACAAGCTAGCATTTTGTCTGTAACAAGGATTTAATCAAAAAGCTTACCCTATTAATTCCTATGAAGTAGAAATAGGTGCACTCAAAGGGAATATGAAGATGTGAAAATTTGGGTTGTATTAATTTGCTTTTCAATTGTTGTTTTAGGAAAGAAAACAAACATCATTAGCAACAAGTTTACAAGACCTAGACCATCTGTACAAACAAAAATTACTTAAAATTTTATCATTAAATTCTAACCTTTTAATTCCAATTCTACTGCAAATCTTTTCATATTTCATACTAAGATTCTCTGTTTCTATGGCTTTACTTATAGCAAAACTTCTAATTGCTTTATCTCATGCAGCACTAATTAAACATACATCCATCTCAATTTTAGGATCACATACTTTGTTACATCCACTAAACCAAAAGAACAGCTCTAAAAGAATGTTTCCCATAAGAATACTCATGGCGACAAAATAAACCTCTAACACACTAGGATTTTTTTCTGACCTTAGTGATAGGCTTGGGTCAAAAATAGATCCTTGGATTATGAATGCTTCCAACATATGCAAACCAAAAGGCTTGCTTGATTAGGAGAATGTTTCCAAAAGCATTCGTAATCACTATCACTAAGAATGTATCACTAGAAAACCTTATTAAATTGATTGAAAAACTGACATCCTTGGTTGAAATCATGATAGACCATATTTGTGGATTCAGTTTGGTTACTCTCTAGATTCCATTTTTGTCAGATTTATATTAGGGCACCTCTAGTTCTAGTTCAATGGTAAAAAGGTCCTTTTCTAAATTAAAATAGCAAGGAAAAATAGATGTTCTTTCTTCTCCAAGTTATCCACAACATTTCTACCACCAAGTGAAATATACCATACTAGGTTTATTAAGATAGGTGGGGATCATATCCAATATCTCTTGGTATCAGAAGGGAAAACAAAAGTGATTTTCCTAGTCACTCGAGTGCTGCGGATTAATTCATGCCTATCCAAATAAGCCCGAACAATGACTAAACCCGTAAGACGGTCAAGATTGAACATGCCACTTACACGGGTATAGAAGGTGAAAAAGCCCCGGGCGCTGTCAGCCATAACCTGTGTTGTGATCACATCGATCCCATGCCTGTTCAGCACGGACAGCACCAGCGTCAGCATGCGGGGTTGCCGCGGCGCGCACACGTTGATGATCGCCTCGTTGTTTGTCACACTCAGCACAACGTTTGGCGCCGACCACGTTTGGAACCCTACCGGCCCCGCCGCAGCCGTAAGGGGCGACGGCGCTGATGCAGTCGCCACAGTGGGCTGATGCGGCAGTGCAGGGCTCCAGCTACCGGACCTGGACACCATCCCTTGCGTGGCGTGTGGCGCCAACAAGGAGAACGCCGCGGCCTCAGCAGCAGCTTGCCGCGCCAGCACCTGTTCCTGCTTCCGCTTCTCCAGCTCGGCCTTGGTCTGCTCCAGGGCTCTGATGTAGTTGATCGTTTCTCCCACTAGGGTCGCCTTGTCGACCTGATAGAACAACATATCCCGTCACATACATAACCCACACCAGCACAATCGATCACTGTCATGTGAGAGCTTCACCTTCTCAGGGACGTGGGACATGAGCGCGTGCAGGCTGCTGAACATATCCTTCATCCGCCTCCGCCGCTCCCTCTCCATGATGATGTGCACCTTGACTTCTCCATCATCACTAGCCAAGGAGTTCTTACCCATGGGTAAGCCATCTCCAGCGGCAGCTATGCTCATTGTCGGGCTCTTACCTTTAGATTTGTCGGTGTTGTCGTTGCTGGTGATGGCAGAACCCAGTTCTCCACCTTGGATGGCATTCGGCACACTACCAGAATGATCAACATCTGCACCGGGTGGGAAAGCCCTTTAGCACCGGGTTTCCCACCCGGTGCAACTAATCCGAGGCTAAAGGGGTACCCCTTTAGCACCGGGTTGAATAACTGGTGCTAAAGGGTCCCTTTAGCACCGGGTGCAGCCACGACCCGGTGCTAAAGGGCCTGCCCCGCAGCGCCTTTAGCAGGGCCTTTAGCACCGGGTCGTGGCTGCACCCGGTGCTAAAGGGCCTGCCTTTAGCACCGGTTGCTGTCTGCAACCGGTGCTAAAGGCCCCGGATTTCTTTTTTTTTTGCTTTTTTCAGTAGCCATGCATGCACGTCTATATACGTATATATTCTAATACGTGTATTCTAATGCGTATTCGGCCGACTCTATATTCATATTAGCTGACATTTCATCAAAATAGAAGACATATATATTACAAAAGTAGATATTCATGCATGTCAACTTGAGTTATATATATTTAAACTGTATTTTCTACTTAATTAAGATTGACGACTTGTTGAACCGTCCGGCACGTCCTCCAGTACTTGCGAGTGGAATTCTCCTCGGGGATTGACGACCTCGTCCCAGATCCATCCGACGAGCTGTTCTGCAATTGCGTCAATTCTTTCTAGCTCTAGTGCCTCTTCCTTCAGGCTAAACATCTATAATTTACAAATAATTGAAAGATATTTAATCCGCCGAGTTGGAGACAATAATTGTGCACTTAATAATAATGGAAATGTGTTTATTATTACGTACCATAATATCGTGTTGTGTAAGCTTTTTATGTCCCCAATTCCACATGTAATCGCAAACATAGTATGCACATAAATTATTTCCCTTCCCCTGTTTGGCACACTGTCGACCAAAAGAAATTAAGTAAAATTCATATAATATATTAGCCGAGGCCTACATGTACAAATTACTTGCTTACCGGAAAGCCAATGTTCCATTTTAGTGTTTCATGTTGAATACCCGGGTGTTCTTGACGAAATTGATTCCAGGCCCTGCGAACAAAAAAATTGAGTTAAGTCATTGCGAGTGTAAGGGGTGAATTAAGTAGGGAAAAATATACATCACCTTGTCATCATGTCCATGATGTTCTGTAGTTTTTCTTTTGGAGTGTGCAATGAATCAAAGACATTCACGACACCCCGGTCAGGACACAATATTATTAGGAACCAGTGGAATTTGTATACATGTATACATTATAATCAGAAATGAAATAGTACACAGACAGTATAAGAAGAAGCCTGTGTATGTACTCACTCGATGTTGTACGGGATTAGTATGGAGTCACAGTAATTTTGTTTCTTAACATACTTGTATAGGTTTTCATATGTTTCCTCAGGATTCATCAATATCATTTCTTCACTTATCCTTCGAGGATCCACGAAACCTACGTCATATATCCCGGATCTCCGACATTTTTGAATCTCCATTCTGCATATGTTAAGCAATAAATAAAGCCCGCATCAGCATAGATTGGAATTATTGTTTTCAAACTGTGAATTATAAGCAACAACAAAGTACTTACAGTGTCCAACAGGTGATCAAATCCACGTCCATGGCGTCGCGGTGGTACAACTCATATATATCCTTAAACCTCAGCCAGACCCAATCATCGTCACCATTGTAGAAATCATGGTCCTTCACGCCTACTTTGATCATGCGCCGTTTATTCCTTCTTGATTCTTCCAAGTACAACTTATGGAATCGGCACATCTTCGTCTGTAGCTTGCTCTCCATTTCAGGAGGGACCATAGGCTCGCCAAGCTTAAACGGCCACTTCAACGTTGTGTTTACAGGCACCTCTTCTTCCCCCAGGACTTGCGCTCTGGTTAGTCCAGTCTCGGCCATTACTCGTTGCACGTTAATCTCGTCCAGAGATGGCAATGGACCCAAGGGCCGCTGAGGTTGCTCGCCGAGCTGAGGAACCTTTTTGGATGGGCCCGCCTCCTTATCTGCAGCCTTCCGCTTCCGGCGAGATTTCAGTAATGAGCGGTCATAGTCTGTTACTATTACTTCCTTCTGTTGACCCTTGCTCAAATTACCGAGGAATGACTTGACGATAGTGGGATAAAGCTTCGGCTCCGGCTCAGGTTTTTTCCTCCACTCGGCCATTTGCCTCTTTGTGTCTGCTTTGACCGAGGCTTCGAGCTCCTCTAGAGTCTTCTCACCCGCTCTTTTCTCTGGTGCGGGCTTCTCTCTGGTTTTCTGCGCCTTCTTCGCTGGTGGAGTGGGGGCAGAGGCTTTAGTGCGGCGTCCCCTCTTCGGCGGAGGGGGCGGAGACCTCCGCGGCGGAGGAGACGGAGACCTCTTCGGCGGAGGAGACGGGCTTGCATCAGGAGCTCCCAGAGAATCGTCATGATCCGGTGGATCTCTTGGAGACGGTGGAGGTGACGGAGGCTTGTTGGTAGCCGCAGGTGTATCGGGTATGACGACGTCTGCCTTGCTCCATAGAATGATGCAGTGAGAACACTGACCGAGTTTTGTTTCTCCGTCACCTCCGGGGATGTCAAGTTCCAAGTCTTCCCAGTTGGTGACAACTTGCTCCACCTCAACAGGTACGTAACCATGTGGAATGTCATTGCAGTGCCATTTTTGCCCTTCTTCCACACGTTTGGTCATACCGTATGCGACCTGATAATTTAGTAGTCACAAAGAAAGTTAGTAAATGAATGGTATTTACGGTGAAATGTATGCAATACGAACTAAGGTCGCATACGTACCACCACAGCTAAGTTCTTCTGCCTGACGACAAGCTCGCACGCGGTCCGTTGAGTTATTTCATCCACGGTGTAACGGACCGGTTCGGCGGCCTGTGTGGAAGCGTGACTGCTTTGATATTGTTGTGGAGGGCTAATAAGGGCCGCATCTTGGAGAGGTGCATGCTCTGTGGAACCGGTCCCGCCTACGGCTTGTTGGAGAGGTGCATGCTCTGTGGAACCGGTCCCGCCTGTGGCTTGTTGTATCTGCAGCCATGCTACCTTCATCCGTCGCTCCATCTCTGACTCCATTTCTTGGAACTTTGAGCCCTGGGCGGCAACCGTTTGCTCTAGGTCCCTCACCCTCTGCTCATATTCGGCCTTCTTCCTCGAACGGCTCCTATAGGTGGCGGCGTGCTCTTGGAAACCTTTCTTCCATGAGATGCTTGTGCCTACGCCGCGCGTCCGTCCAGGATGCTCCTTGTTCCCTAAGGCATAGGTTAGCTCATCTCTGTCTCTATCAGCAACAAATTCTCCCCTCTCAGATGCCCTGAGGATATCGAGGAGACGATGAGCTAGTTCTCGCAAGTCCTCGGGAAAAACTAAGGAGCCGTCGATTGGGCTTAGGGTGCCTGCATGACCATAGTACCAATGCTTGGTCCTTGTGGGCCAGTCATGTGTCGCTGGAGTGATGCCTCTAGCATATAGATCTTCTTCCATCTTCTCCGATTTAGCGATGCTTGCCTTGTAACCTCCCGAACCCATATTATGAGAGTACTTCTTATTTGCGGCGTTTCCAGCGTTTCTAGCACTAGCCGTTGCACCCTCTTCGGAGGTTTTGTACTCAAGGAATGCTTCCCACTCGTCATCAGTGATCTTCTTATACTTCTCAGGATCCGGGGCCTCTCCGAGTTTGAGAAAATGCGAGTACAACTTTTTCTTGAAATCCTGAAACAGAACTGCCATCTTCTTCATTGTCCAATCCCTCAGTTCTGCTTCATGAGTGCTAGGCCAGTCAAATATTGCCTTTAATTCCCTCCATAGCATCTCCTTCTCTATATCGGGGAGCACGTACTCCTCAGTGGGGTCCGTGGACTTCCATTTTCTGATACTAATGGGCACATTGTCCCGTACAATTACCCCGCACTGAGATACAAATTTCTTGGCCACTTTTGGGGGCTCAACTGGCTCCCCGTCATCCTCCACTCGGGTGATGTGTAACTTGACATCCTTCAGCTTCTTCGTGGTCGATCGTTTTGATTTCTTAGCTCGACTTGTAGAAGCAGAGGCGGCCTACACAAATTACATATATACGAGATGATATAGAGATGGTATACATAATTGACATGTACAGTACAAATTTATGTTATCTATATACACACCTGACTAGACGAGGGCTCGTTACCGGCCCCTTCAATAGTGCTGCCCTGGACACGTTCGCCCTGGACATTGGCGGCCCCTTCAACATGTTTGGCCCTTGCAACATTGTCGCCCTGGATATTGTCGTCCCTTCCAATGATCCCCAACACATCATCCATGGACATTGGTTGGGTTACAATATTGAAAAGTTGATTCGCAAAGAACGTGTCGTTGTCCTCTTGCATGGGTGGGACAGGGGTGTTGTTGTCCTCTTGCATGGGTGGGACGGGGTTGTTGTTGTCCGCCATCTATAGAATTAAAAATAATTGATAAGAAATATATACAAAGCATACATATTCCCAATATTTCTAACATTTTCGCTAAGGGGGTCGGTGCGTGAAAAACGGATTCGCCAAGGGGTTCGGGTGCGCGGTGTGAATTGATTCGCTAAGGGTTCAGGTACGTGACGCGAACGGGTTCGCTAAGGGGGTCGGTGCGCGAAAAACGGATTCGCTAAGGGGTTCGGGTGCGCGGTGGGTTCGGGTACGCCATAGAATTTCCGATAATAAACATTTTCGATAGTATACATTATACAAACATATAACATTTCCAATATACATTTAAATGAGGCACATATATTTCTAATATACATAGAATTAAAAATAATTGATAAGAAATATATACAATTAAATGAAGCACATATATTTCTAATATACATAGAATTTCCAATATACATTGAAATGAAGCATTTTCCAATATACATTTCAAACATATAACATTTCCAATATACATTTCAATGTAAATATCTCCAATACATTTAAATGAAGCATTTTCCAATATACATTTCAAACATATAACATTTCCAATATACATTTAAATGAAGCACATATATTTCTAATATACATAGAATTAAAAATAATTGATAAGAAATATATACATTTCAATGAAGCACATATATTTCTAATATACATAGAATTTCCAATATACATTTAAATGAAGCATTTTCCAATATACATTTCAAACATATAACATTTCCAATATACATTTCAATGTAAATATCTCCAATACATTTAAATGAAGCATTTTCCAATATACATTTCAAACATATAACATTTCCAATATACATTTCCAATATAACATTTCCAATATACATTTCAATGTAATTTCTAATATTTTCTAATATTTTCAATACATATAAAGCATATATATTTCTAATATTTCCAGTACAATGCATTTCCAATGTATGTGGTTAGCGAACGTGTTCGGCCAAGCGCATTTGGTTAGCGAACGAATGCGTTCGCTAAGCAAATGTGCATGGCCGAACGGCCTGCACACACAAACACGTACACGTCACGAAGGCCGGCTCACAAACATGCACGCACGGCACGAAGGCCGGCTTCACAGAGGCTCACCGTGACGGGCACGGCGGGCGACGGCGGCGCGGGGACGAGCGGCGGCGGCGGCGGCGAGGGGACGAGGAGCGGCGCCGGCGCGGGGACGACGGGCGGCGCGGGGACGAGGGGCGCCGGCGCGGGGACGACGGGCGCGGGGACGACGACGGCGGCGGGGACGACGGGCGGCGGCGGCGTGTGCGCGGGGACCACGGGTGGCGGCGGCGTGGGCGCGGGGACGACGGGCGCGGGAACGACGACAGCGGCGGGGACCACGGGTGACCACGGCCGGGCGGCAGGGACGACGGGCGCGGGGACGACGACGGCGGCGGGGACGACGGGCGGCGGCGGCTGAGGAGACGAGGCGCCGGCGGTTTCGATATGTGAGATGAGGGCGAAGTGAGGGAGGGGAGAGGAGTCCCCGGCCTATATAGGTCCGGGGCATTTAGCACCGGGTGCAGCCACGACCCGGTGCTAAAGGCCCTTTAGCACCGGGTCTGTACAGCACCCGGTGCTAAAGGCCCCCCCTTTAGCACCGGGTCTTCCCACCACCCGGTGCTAAAGGCCCTTTAGCACCGGGTCTTCTACACCCGGTGCTAAAGGCCGTAACTGTGCGCCAGACGAAAATTGGTGGGGGCCTTTAGCACCGGGTGCATCCACGACCCGGTGCTAAAGGCCCGTTAGCACCGGGTCTTCCCACCACCCGGTGCTAAAGGCCCCCCTTTAGCACCGGGTCGTGGCTGCACCCGGTGCTAAAGGCCCTTTAGCACCGGGTCTTCTACAGCCGGTGCTAAAGGCTGTAACTGGCGCCAAACGAAAATTGGGGGCCTTTAGCACCGGATTTTAGATCAACCCGGTGCTAAAGGCCCCAAATTTTCGTTTGGCGCCAGTTTCCAAACCGGCCTTTAGCACCGGTGGCTACTATTTGGGAATCTTATAAATATAGTTTTTAATATATAGTTATTAATACTTGTTTTAATTCAGTTATTAATACCTATTAAAAATATATATTAAATAAGAAAATCTTATAAATTACTAGAAAATCAATATAAAATACTAGAAAATCTTATAAATTAATAGAAAATCTTATAAATTACTAGAAAATCTTATAAATTACTAGAAAATCAATATAAAATGCTAGAAAATCTTATAAATTAATAGAAAATCTTATAAATTACTAGAAAATCAATATAAAATGCTAGAAAATCTTATAAATTAATAGAAAATCTTATAAATTACTAGAAAATCTTATAAATTACTAGAAAATCAATATAAAATGCTAGAAAATCTTATAAATTAATAGAAAATCTTATAAATTACTATAAAATCAATATAAAATGCTAGAAAATCTGATAAATTAATAGAAAATCTTATAAATTACTAGAAAATCAATATAAAATGCTAGAAAATCTTATAAATTAATAGAAAATCTTATAAATTAATAGAAAATCTTATTAATTACTAGAAAATCTTATAAATTACTAGAAAATCTTATAAATTACTAGAAAATCAATATAAAATGCTAGAAAATCTTATAAATTAATAGAAAATCTTATAAATTACTAGAAAATCAATATAAAATGCTAGAAAATCTGATAAATTATTAGAAAATCTTATAAATTACTAGAAAATCAATATAAAATGCTAGAAAATCTTATAAATTAATAGAAAATCTTATAAATTAATAGAAAATCTTATAAATTACTAGAAAATCTTATAAATTACTAGAAAATCTTATAAATTACTAAAAAATCAATATGAAATGCTAGAATTAATAAAAACAATCTTATAAATCAATAGAAAATCTTAAAACATAGGTGGAACATAAATGCAAATATAGTCATTACAAATTGGGTGGAACATAGTGCAATTAAATTACATGGCATCATCGTTTACTCGGACACTAATAAACTTCCTCTTTACAAATGTTCCTTGATTGTGATCACGCCGTAGATACGGTGTCTCCTCCGCCGCTAACAGGATGCTTGGGTCATCAGCCACTGAGAATGGAGGCCGGCCATCGAGCATATCATAATCTTCATCCGTCTTGTCCTCAACTCCTACGATTTTTCTCTTTCCAGGAAGAACTATATGACGCTTTGGCTCGTATTGTGATGGGTCCAATTGCTTACCCCCACCTTTCTTATCCGCCCCTTTCTTCGGTCTGCTAGCCATGTCCTTCACATAAAAAACTTGTGTGACAGCTTTGGCCAGGACGAACGGTTCGTCTAGAAAGCCAATCTTGTTTAGGTCCAGTAACGTCATTCCATAGTCCGCTTCAACTTTAGCACCTCCTCCAGTCAGCTTCACCCATTGGCACTTGAACAGTGAGATCTTCAAAGGTCCGTACTCTAGTTCCCATATCTCCTCTATGATTCCATAGTATGAGTTTGTATTGCCATTGGTGTCTGTCGCGTCGATCCGGACACCACTGTTTTGGTTGGTGCTTTTCTTGTCCTGGGCTCTTGTGTAAAATGTATACCCATTGATGTCGTATCCTTGGAATGTCAAGATCGTGCTCGATGGACCTCTAGCTACAAAAGCTAGCTGCGCATCAATGCCCTCGACACCCATAAGACGTCTTCGCAACCAATCGGCGAAAGTACTATTGTGCAGACGCTGAATGAAGGCCGCAGACTTTGTTGAGTTTTCGTCCCTGAGAATCTGCATGTGCTCCTCGATGTACGGAGCAACTAAGGTTGATTGTTGCAAAACTGTGAGGTGCGCTTTACGAAATGTCTCAACGTCCTTGATCACCATCGATCTTCTCCCTAGTGTGCCCTTTCCACCAAGTCTCCCCTCGTGATGGGATTCGGGCACACCAATCGGCATAAGATCGTCGACAAAGTCAACACAGAATTCAATGACCTCCTCTGTTTCGTATCCCTTAGCAATGCATCCTTCTGGACGAGAACGATTACGGACATACTTCTTTAGGACAGCGAAGAACCTCTCAAATGGGAACATGTTGTGTAGAAATACTGGGCCCAATATACGAATCTCTTTGACGAGGTGAACCAATAGATGTGTCATGATATTGAAGAAGGATGGTGGAAATATCATCTCAAAGCTGACAAGACATTGCACCACGTCGTTCTGTAGCTGATCTAAATGGTCTGGATTGATCACCTTCTGAGAAATTGCATTGAGGAATGCACATAGCTTCACAATGGCTTTCCGCACGTTAACTGGTAGCACACCCCTGAGTATGACGGGAAGCAGCTGTGTCATCAACACATGGCAGTCGTGAGACTTCAGGTTTGTGAACTTCTTCTCTTTCATATTTATTATTCCCTTAATATTGGAGGAGTAGCCAGACGGAACCTTGATACTGTTCAAGCATTCAAACATGCTTGCCTTCTCTTCTTTGCTGAGAGTGAAGCTGGCAGGACGCAAGTACTGGCGTCCTTTGTCTCTCTTTTCTGGATGTAGATCAGTCCGTTGTTTCAATCGTTTCAGATCCTGACGTGCTTCCAGTGTATCTTTTGGCTTCCCATAAGTACCCAGGAAGCTTATCAAGTTCACGCAAAGATTCTTCGTTAGATGCATCACATCAATCGCGTTACGGACCTCTAAACGTTGCCAATAAGGTAGCTCCCAAAAGATAGACTTCTTCTTCCACATCGCGGCACGACCATCCTCGCCCGTCGGAGCAGCCTGGCTTCCGTCTCCCTTGCCAAACACCACGTGTAGGTCCTTCACCATATCAAATAGATCTTCTCCACTCCGGTGTCTCGGCTTTGTACGGCGGTCAGCATTCCCGCCAAAATGCGCACATTTCTTTCGTAGCTCATGCTTCGCCGGAAGGAATCGACGGTGACCCATGTACACAACTTTACGACAATGTTTCAAATACATGCTTTCGGTTTCCTCTAAACAGTGAGTGCATGCTTTATATCCTTTGTTTGATTGTCCTGATAGGTTACTTAGTGCAGGCCAGTCGTTGATGCTTATGAAAAGCAGTGCTCGAAGGTCAAACTGCTCCTGCTTGTCCTCATCCCACACGCTAACACCTTCATTCGTCCACAGCTGCAAAAGTTCGTCAACTAATGGTCTTAGGTACACATCAATGTCGTTGCCAGGTTGCTTTGGGCCTTCGATGAGCACTGGCATCATAATGAACTTCCGCTTCATGCAGAGCCAGGGGGGTAGGTTGTAGATACAAACAGTCACGGGCCAAGTGCTATGACTACTGCTCATTTCACCAAAAGGGTTCATGCCATCGGTACTTAAACCAAACCTAACATTCCTCGCATCAGCATCAAACTCTGGGAATGCTCTGTCGATGTTCCTCCACTGGGATCCATCGGCGGGGTGTCTCAACATGCAATCCTGCTTACGTTCTTCTTTGTGCCAGCGCATCAGTTTGGCATGGTCTTTGTTTCTGAACAAACGCTTCAGACGGGGTATCAGAGGGAAATACCACATCACCTTCGCAGGGATTTTTTTCTTAGAACGCTCTCCCCCAACATCACCAGGGTCATCCCGCCTGATCTTGTATCGTGCGCAGGTGCAAACCGGACAACGATCCAAGTGTTCGTACTGTCCGCGATAGAGGATACAGTCATTAGGACACGCATGTATCTTCTGCACCTCCAAACCGAGAGGGCAAACAACACGTTTTGCTTGATACGTCGTCGATGGCAATTTGTTACCCTCTGGAAGAATCTTCTTTACGAGTTTCAGTAGCTCCTCGAAACCCTTATCAGTAACACCATTTGCTGCCTTCCACTGCAGAAGTTCAAGTGTGCTACCCAACTTCTTTAGCCCCTCTTTGCAATCTGGGTACAGGTCAGTCTTGTGGTCCTGCAACATGCGCTGTATCTTTTTCAGATCCTTATCATTGCCGCAGTCTTTCTCGGCATCACGCAACATTTGCCCGAGTCCATCAGTAGGTTCATTTTCCTGAGCAACATCTTCCTGAGCATCGCCTTCCCGAGAAACATCTTCCTCATCGGCATCACCCATTGCAGCATATGCAAAGGAACCGTAGTATTGAGCCAATAACGGAATGTCGTCATCGGCCTCGTCTTCTTCATCTTCATCCATTAGAATTCCTCTTTCACCATGCTTCTTCCAAACAGAATAGTTCCTCATGAAACCGTGCCTCATCAAATGCACCTGAAGACAACCTCTTTGTTTGTACGATTGTATATTTTTACAATGGGTGCATGGGTAGAACATGAAACCGGACGGCGTCCTGTTAGCCTCGGCGGCATCGAGAAACGTCCTAAGGCCATCACGGAACGCCTGAGCGTGGGGGTCCCCGTACATCCATTGTCTATTCATCTGCATTATTAACAAATAACAAATATACAATACAATTTAAAGATAAAAAAATTTAATATATAAATAAATACAAATTATAATATATATTCCATTATATAAATAAATTTCTAAAACTACATTACTATATTCATTAAATAAATAAATATACCTTCTGTTAAATAAATAAATAACTATTCTACCTTTTAATAAATAACTAATAATATATATTTCATTAAATTAATAAATAACTATTCCAACTTTTAATAATTAAACCTCTCTAATAAATAAAATACATAAGCCTTATAACTATTCACAAGTCATACAAAACAAAATACTAACTAGCTTGCCTTCTCTCTCCATTTAAAACACAACATGAACACTCTCTCCACCATGAACTCAAGCTCTCTCCTCTCTCTCCTCCAAGAACACAAGCTCTCTCTAGCTAGCTTTACTTTGATTCACAAATCCCTCTATTTCTAAATCATAGAAGGATTACAAGCTAAATAAAACATTAGAGAATGAAAGAGTGTACCTTGTAGTGCTCCTTAGATGAGTAGAATCTTCACAAATTTTGAAAAAAATTTGGGCAGCACCTCCCCTCCCACGGCCGAGCAGCATGAACACAGCGCCTAAGTGTTCAGCTGGCTCGGGCGGGGGAGGAAGAAGCCCCTATATTCAAACACATTAGCAC
Organism: Echinochloa phyllopogon; assembly: GCA_033239725.1. Lineage (NCBI taxonomy): Eukaryota > Viridiplantae > Streptophyta > Magnoliopsida > Poales > Poaceae > Echinochloa > Echinochloa phyllopogon. The sequence goes on along the minus strand of BTCW01000010.1, from coordinate 40,535,791 downwards.
CGGGTCGTGGCAAGACCCGGTGCTAATGTGCACCCTTTAGCACCGGGTGCAGCCAGCAACCGGTGCTAATGTGCCTCGGCACATTAGCACCGGTTGCTGGCTGCACCCGGTGCTAAAGGGGGAGCATTAGCACCGGGTCTTGCCACGACCCGGTGCTAATGTATCCGCCCTGACACATCTTCGCGCCGCCCCCGCTCCTAGCCGTTGGACCCGGTGCTGAAGCCCCATCAGGACCGGGTCCAAAAATGGCCGAGGCGGAGGAGGCGGGCGGATGTGAAGCATTATGGTAGTGGCACGGTGTCCTTCCCCTTGCTGGCATCCATGTCCACCGAGATGTAAGTCCTGGATCTACCGTCGTTCTCACCGGTACTCTGGGTGGAGGTCATGATCGCTAGCGGCGCGAGGCTGCGCTCGCCGTTGGAGGTGGTGTCTGGGTGGTCATGGGGACCGTCTTGAGCCATGGCAGGAAGGTTGGAGGAATTTTGATGAGGAGGGGATGCATAATGGGATTTTTGGGGAGGAACACAGCAGCGTGTCTTTATTGGTAAGGATGGAAAAATTAACACGTTTTTTTCCTGAGTTTTAAAATCTCTTTCACTGGTCAAAGATGGATGCAAGACAGACAAATTACAGTGCAGAAGGACGTGTAACGTATACTCAATATTATACTATATTTTCAATTCATTTCCTGACAATATTATACTGTATTTTCAATTAATTTCCTGACTGTATTTTTAATTACTACATTTACTACTCTACTCAATTATTACTTGCCAAAGTTATATGCAAAACCATACGGGCTGACAGCTTTGGCCATTTTCTCTGGACTTCCGATCTGTGTTTTTTCTTTTCTAATGTCGACTCTGCTTCTCTGCTCAGAATGTATCGATTAGGATATTTTCTCTGATATATTTTCGAAATTTCATTTTCATGAAGTTCCTATAACTCTTCTTTCGACTAATCAGTAAAAATTCGCGTTGGCACATGTCAGCATTTTCATCAGGTACCAGCTTACCATGCATCGATAAACATGCACCCTAAACTACAGTAAGTGACTGCCAAAAACTGGTGCGCATGAATCCAAGAGAACCATGTCCTCAATCTTGGCTCCAGAGCAAGAAAACAAAATAAAATAGCCCGCTCCACCAAAGCGAAGTGATGTTACTTGTGCAACTGCTAGGGTACAAATGCAGTTCTCACTTTATAGTAAGCAATGGACATTTCTCACATAGCGTCCCCGACTATTTCTCGTGGTCACCTTTGGCTAATACTGTAAAATACCTTGCACGTCTCGCCGGGCTATACAAGCAAATTAAAGGCGATACCGTTTTCCTCATGAGTGCTGGATACAGCTTAGTGCAGTTTGGCCCGGAGGTAACAAGAAGCTTCCTTGCAGACCGGTGTTTGCGTTTCCGTTTCAGTTTTACTGCAGGCATATTTGAAAAACCAAGCTTGTATCCTAAGCACAGAAATTAGCTATGGTGATAGCTAGCCGTCCACGTGAGAAGGGCGTTATCGTTTTCTTTTGCTGTTTTTTTGGGTCTGTTTCTGCACCTTTTGATCCACCGTGTCGTCTATTTCGCTATGCGCGCTATGGTGTTCGGGAGGCAGTGACATGCTTGCACGGAATGCACATCCGAGTAGCTGTCTGATCTTCGAAAGAGGGATAAGACGTAGCTAGCCGTTTGGTCCGTGAATCAACGACGCGCAGAAACAGCCGCATCTTATCGATCTTGGGCGTTGTTTAGTTCCTAAATTTGAGAGCCAAAATTTAGCCTTTAAGGTGCGTGCGCCACTGTAGCATTTCGTTTGTATGTTTGAAAAATTGTCCAAAAATTAATTAATTAGGCTCAAAATGTTCATTTCGCAGAGTACAACAAAACTGTGTAATCAGTTTTTGATTTCATCTATATTTAATACTCCATGTATGTGCCGACAGTTTGATGCGATGAAAATCTTCTTTTTGCATAGTGGAATTTGGGGACCAAATTTGACTAAACAAGGCCTTGGACGTCCAATTCCTTGGTTTGCTAAGCACCCGCGCGATGGCAGGAAACATACAAAGTGCACAGAGAATGTAATGAATTTTGCAAAACCTCAAAGAAGCTTTGAAAGACAAGTTTGTTGGCACATAGAGTATTCCCGGATGTAGTTTAAACACAGTGCTAATGCCGCTGGCCTAGAAACTGGGTTGGATGCTAGGCACGGTTCCTAAAGCCAGTTTTGAATCGGTTCTAGTGTGTTGTTCAATGAAGTCTTGCTGCATCGCAACAACATTCTTTTTTTTGCGGGTAAAAGAGAGCTTTATTAACTAGGAGAACGTTTCGTTACAATCATTTCTGATAAGGTCATGAACGCATGTAGACGCTTGCCTTATCCAACATGCAGAGTGCGCATTTCTCCTAGCTAATTGAGCTAATTCATTTGCTACTCTATTTCCCTCTCTTTTTTACCTGAACTGCTTCCCAACTATCAAGTAGTTGGCCAAGTTCCACAGCTTCTGCAATGCTAAAGCTGATTGCCGACCGGTCCTTCCGGCGTTGGAGGGCCCGAACAACTCTGGCACAACCTGATTCAACAAGAACTGATCCCTGTGCCCATTGTGAAGCTAAGCGAATCCCTTCAACACATGCCCACACTTCTGCTTCCACTGCATCTTTGTATCGCTCCAATACTTGCCATGCTGTGAACAGGACTTCACCATGGCTATTCCTCGCGATAACTCCTATCCCATCGCAACAACATTCTGATTGAGCTATTTTTTCTCAGAAAAACAGCTTTTAGTTCCTGGCCACAAACTCTAACATTTGAGGACAAAATTTTTTAGGTTGATTCAAAATAAACTTTCAGTTGAAGCTCAAATGCTTTTGATTGCAACCAAAATTCCATTTTAAGGAGACAATTTAATTTGGGAAGGAAGGTACCTAACTGCCAAAATAATATTATATTAAAGAAATATGAAAAAAATCACTTGGTGCCTTATGAAAATAAAAAAGAAGTTGGTGCAATGATATGTAAGTTGGCGACACGAGCTTCATCGTGAAGAACATGACAACCAACACTTATGGTTGGAGTAGTTCCTAACTAGAATGGTGGCCCATGCAAGTAACGTGGGTAACTAGTCTTTTTTTTTGCCAATCTTTTAGACTTTTACTTAAAAGATAGATGCAAATAGTTTTTCCTAATGGTGTCATTGTAATTGTTTTCCACATGGCAATATCAAGTATAATCAATGTTGATTTCATTAGCAATATTCTGTGGACTGCTTTTTTTTGAAACATGAATTTAGGAGAAAATTACACAGAAACATGTTTTTGTATTTTCTAAAGTAATACAAAAATTATTTTTTGACATGAATATAGTTTTTAGTTTTTGGCTGACGATGTACATTTTTCTTGAGAATTTATTTATTGTGTATAATAGATTATCCTTAGATTTTTAGAACAAGATATAGGTGAGTGATTCAATATATACCTGCAGATAGGGGTAGAGTTGTGGGTATTCATAAGGGTGAGTGTGTGTGCATGTTCCTAAGAGTCGTCTGCGGTTTATTGTGTTTCTCAAAAAAAGAAAAAACCAACAGACGTAAATAATCTCATTTTTTGTTTATTCTCCTCATACATGCATGCTCCCATACTGTCTTACTTCTGTTGCACCTTTTTACTAGCATGGACGATGCATGGGGGTCTACAAATTCACTGTTACACCTGGCAATGTAGAGCCTTCTCCTTTGTGCACATCCCCTCTATCCTACTTTCGCTCTCAAGGAGGTTTGCTCGCCATGCCACGGGCATCAAAGATGCATCCTTGATCCCTGACGTTGCTCATCGTTCACTCTAGCTTTTTGAAGACTATACCTACAGCTTGCTATGGATGGGTGTGCATGTCAAACATAAACTTCCATGTTCCTTTATTCTAGATAACATTAGCACTCCACTAATGATGACATTACCTATCTTTCCTTCTCTCATTATTTTTGCTGATCTGGGCTGTCCACCGATCACAATGCTACGTAGCAAGACATCACCATTTTTATTCTTTCTCGTTGTGACCGGTAGTGATCACCATGCCTTGGTGGTCTTGTTAGGTGATACTTGACCTTGCAATTGGGATGTGGTTATGTCATGGTTATGACATGACTGTATCACCATGTTTTCATCATTGTGCTCCTAATCTTTGTACGCTGGCTGTAGTTTCAATTTCCATGTCTAGCAACTCTCATCGCTTTGTTATTTCGTTTCCATATTTAGTCCTTTATTAATTATATCTGGGACATACAGTTTAGTTAGTTATTTTGCTCTCAAATAGATATACAAATAAACTACTAATCTTATTGTTTTATATTTATATCTATATAAATATATTTTTATCAATCATTTTTATTAGTATGGCAATTTGAAGCACAGCTGTGAAATTTAGCTTTGAAATAACTTTATTCTACATGGACTCTCTACATACGTAATTGGCTTCCCAGGCCCAAAAATAAATAAATTTATCATTTTGTTATTTTATTTAAGTATGTAGTTCTTTTTAAATATATTGGCGAATACTTTTTATTTAGATATTTTGCTTCCAAAATGGGATATAAATCAACCAATATTTGTCTTATTTTCAAATATAAATTTATCTGTGCGCACTTCCTAAACCCTGCATAAATAAAAATATATTTATTTATTCATTAATTATATTTGGAACATACTTTTTAGTTGATTTTTTGTGTCCAAATTGGTATACAAATCAACTTCTATTTTTTATTTTCAATCCAAATTTATCTATTTATTAATAATATTGACATGAAATATTTGGTCTACTACTTGTTTCCTTTTTTACATCACATTTAGTTATTTATTAATTGTATTTGGTCCTTTCCTTGATAGCTGCAACATATTGCATTAGGGGTTCATATCAGTACCAAGTGACACACACAAAACAAATAACAGGATGAACCACTTAAAAGTAATATACAATGATTACAACAAATATCTCCAATATGGACCGCAACTATAGTAGCCCTCCATTTCTAGTGGTGGTCCATAATTCAGTCAACTTGTAGGAATGAAGAGGGGATGTATTGATAGATCATTTATGTAATAATAGTTGGAGGCATATGCTCCTTGTTCATGTGCAAGAAGAAGTAGGCGAGATCCAACAAAGGAAACATGGATTTTATAACGAAAGAGGGTTAATGGGAAAGTGAGAGGAAACAGTGACATGAAACATTGGAATTGACTAAAGAGGAACAAGTTAGTTTTTCATGAAACAAACCGATATGTAGACAACTAAAACTGACACAACTCAGGTTCGCTAGGTGGTGTTGGTAACATTAAACAAAAAATTAAACCCAATATTGCATATCTCAAACATAGAATACGTAATTTGGAGTCTGGATAGAGATATGGCTCTAGAAAGATTTGCACCCATGCCAAACTGATCTTATCAATTTAGCTAAACTAACCAAACTAGTTTTGTCAACCTAATTTTAGTAAGGAGTTGTATTTTCACATTGGATTTGTAAGAGTCGCTACTACTGAATGTATTTTCCCACATATCTTTTGGCTGACAGTTTATGCAACATCACCGCCGGTTTGAATGTAGATGGATGTACATTGGAACTTTGGAATCGATGGTGACAAATGATTTGAATTTTCACCGCCGGTGTTGAAAAGTCTTTTGACTGCATATACTAGCCACGATCCACCGGTTCCATTATTATTTATCATATTTTATAAATTCAAAATTATGTTTTTAAAATGACCACAAGCTATATATCAAAGTTGTAGTGTTCAATGTGATCTAAAACTTTACATTTGATAACATTTAAATTTGTAATACCCGACCCACTAGTGTTCCGGTTTTGACCCGTTCTTGGCCCATGTGTGTACTGGTGGAATTAGTCACACCTTAGTTATATAAATAGGTTCATGCCAGCATATAATATTTGTCGTTCTAAATGTCACCTCCGGGTTAATCTTTTTACACGAAGTGATGGCGAAAGTAGAGAAGTTACTATAAAAGAATGGGAGCATCCCTTTAGTAGTCTCAAGTGATTGTGTGGTGTGGTGGTGGACACATATTTATTCTTTTACACTGATTTTTGAAGGCCATAACCGTCAGTTCATACCACGAAACCTCCTCCCCCTCGGTAGTGATGTACTACATTATCACCACCGATTTTCTTATATATAGCATATGCGAACAACAACTATGATGGTTGTTATGAGCCAGTGGTGAAAGTGATTCATTAGTATTGAGTTTTGACTATTTTTAGGGTAAGACCTCCCTACCTCATAAGTATGAAGGACCACAACCGATTATCACATACCCAATCGAATCCAAATTACTTTGCATTTACCTTTTTACTCCTCAACCATGAATCTCTTGATCTGATGACTGCATATGGCACCCTAAGTTTGCTAGTTGACCTAGGAAAATCTAGCAACACATACTCCTTGAGGGGCTCACTCTTAGGCGAGAGCTTCAATGACCTTTGTTAGTTTGCTTGTAAAATAGTTGTTCTTCACCATATAAGCGTATTAGTTACTCTTTGCTAGCTTGGTGTTGTAAACCTAGTTATTTTAGTCAGTGCAGGAGCACTGCAAATAGGGATCCAGAGGGACCCCCTTTGTAGATACAACCTAGGGGAGAGTACGCTTGAGTTTTCTTCTGCGATGAGAAGGATGGGGGAGTTTATGTGCATGGTTTGTGATGGTGTTTAGACAGGTTCAGGCCACTTGGGAGCATAACACCGTTGTCCTATGTTTTTGTGTATTACTAGTCAATGTCTAAAGAAGTCATCCCCGGGCAAGGGCATTACATATTTATAGTACACCATGGTGGAGTTACCGCATTAGGTGCGAAAAGAATCTACCCAAGACAACTGTCGTGATGAATGTGTGAATGGTACCTGTCATCCATTCATCATTCTCATTTCATCCCTGGGTGCCTCCGTACAACGTGGCCCTGACTATTCCTTTTGGCCTCAACCAACTTATTCGTGGTCGGCCGGTTGCTTAGCTGAGAAGGAGAAATGGTCGTTGCCTTCCTTGTACTGGCTCATAAACATGGGCCAACTCATGTTGCATCATATATCAAGCGTTAGCTGCTGACAGTAGTCCTGTTATTGGTCGTCGTTCTACCAACATAGCTGATTACAACGACCAGCGGCTGCAACAATGTTGCATCACCATGTCTTATGTTGCCATTCCACCACACACCAGCTCGCAATGATGGTGTTCTTAGGGGAGACTTGGCGAGCGGTGGCAGGATGCACTCAATGCACGTCCCTAACCCACCTTTGTTGGAGGGATCAATAGTGTGAGGTTTCCCTTTGGAGCACCTTCCCTGGGCTGATGACATCAAAATTTCCTTGAGGTGTTCCTCAGTAATTTCTTTCCTTGGTTCATGTAGGGCCTACCCCGAGCACCTTCGTGGGCTGTGCTGTGCGTTTTCCCTGTACCTACCCATGGGCCGTTTGTAATACCCAGCCCATTAGCATTCCGGTTTTGGCCCGTTCTTGGCCCATGTGTCCTATTCTGGTGGAATTAGTCCCACCTCAGTAGTCTAAATAAGTTCGGGTCAGTTTATAATCTTTGTCGTTCCAGATGTAGCACCTTCGGGTTAACCCTTTTACACGAAGTGAGGACAAAAGTGTAAGAGATGTGCTATACATATGCGGGCTCGTTGTCACACCCAGATTTTCACAAAAACCCGACTGTGGCCATATGTGTGCCCAGGAAGTCCACATAACACATACAGCGAACAAATATGATAAACAGAGTACAAATGCTCGAAATAAAATAGTTTACATCAGAGTATATCAATAATATTTATTACAACGGAAATCTATAACTCTCAACTAGCGGAGCCGCAGTCCACAGGGACTCTGACTGGGAGAGCGCAACTCAGAAGTACGACAGGTCCTCAGGGAACTCAGCAGCAGTCTCCTGATCAGCCCAATCTGTTTACCCATCCGGGATTTTGTTGAATATTGACAAGTGTAAGTAAACAAATACTTAGCAAGTATAGCACGGGTATGAAGGCTAAAAATAGTCTAGACATGACTTAACTGCTTTAGCACTTTTAGTTGATTCATTTTAGCATTAACCAAGTTACTACAAGTGAATGAAACCCGGTTGTAACCCAATTAATAAGTATATGTGACAATAATCATAACTAAACATCATCTTCTAATAAAAAAGGATCCAGGCCGCTCGTGAACTTGAGCAAGGCTATTATGATAGATTTTACACTCTGCAGAGGTTTCGCCCTTTACCCACCGAGACATAGCCGACGGATCACCCGCCCTCGGTGGAATCCGGAAACACCCCGTACCTTGCCTCCCACAACGCCGTCGGCCCGTCGGTAACCACTGGCAAGCTAGAGACGTACAAGTTACTCGACCAAGAGCAGAGCCATAATAGTTCTAGCGGTGGCGACAGGCTCCTGGGTTGCCGCTTTGAGAACCGGACCTTACAGAGAGACACTAGAGCAAAGCACTCTGCACATGCTCTAGCTCGCTAAACCAAGTTGCTAAAAAGCATGTTTTATCATAAATGTTAAAGTGAACCATTAATTCAAGATTAACAATTAAATAATAGTGACAGTAGCTGCGCGTAGCAAAAGATTCTACCCATATGCAAAAGCCCAAGGTTATCAAGGTACAGGATATGCAAAACTAGGTACAACCTTAATGAGACATCAATTTAGACATATGCATATGAAAGTATATGATTATATAAAGTGTGTTTAGGTAGCAAGGATTGTCCATGCTATAACTTGCCTTCCTCGAAGTGCTACTGTTGCTGCTGCTGCGAGTCTGACTCCGGAAAGTCCTCACCGAGCTCGAACTCCAAAGCTAACGGCTCACCGACTGGACACGAAGCACCATACATGCATACACGCATACCAATACATGCAAACAAATAATATTCTATTAGAACAGTACACAAAAAAGTAGAAACAGTACATAAAAAGGTTTTAGAAATATTCTACGCTTCACTACGAACACATGAGCGCAAAAATCACACTAATCGGAGCTAAAACGAAAAAGATATGGCTTTCCTAAGTTCTAGGGAACTGCTGGCAATTTTTAAAAGCTTCCAGGGGCTTATTTTAAAGAAACCAGGGACCTATACGTAATTATGCTTAAAAACCGAAGGTCTAACGCGTAAAAGAGCAGGGGCTGGATCGCGGGTTCTAATACTTAAAAACTTAGGGGGTTTTTCGTTAAAAACATGACCTACTGGTAATTTCTTCTGAATGGAGGTGGACTGCGGGTTAATTTGGGGAAACTTGGAGGGCTCTTTAGCAAAAACTGCACGGCTGACCGTTACTTCAGGGTTTGACTAGGCACGGGGGGTGTACGTGGGCCATTGGATTATGATACGACGGTCCAGAGGAGATCGGGGAGAGAGGGGTGGCCGGCGACAGCTCGGGGACGGCGGCGCCGCCGGTTGCCGCAGTGGTTCTTCGCCGGAGCAGGGTGGATCTTGGGCTAGGGGCCACCATTGGCCATGGGACTTGGTCCTACGTGACCAGTGGGACGTGGCGAGTATTCTGGTGGGGTTCATGACGAGGTTCAGGCGGTGGTGGTGGCGCTCGACGATGGCCGGCGGGCGGCCATCTCCGGCGAAGGTGGAGGAGGGGCTTCGGTGCTTGGTTTAGGACGGGGTTTGGCAGAGGAGCAACGGGAGGGGATGGCAAGCTCACCTGATTGGTCCAATTTGGCAGTGGGGCGTTGGAGACGTCGGTCGACGACGACAGCCGGCAGAATTGCTCGGGCGGCGGCGGAGAGCTCGGGGGAGGCGCTGCTGCGGGCTTGGTGCTCGGTGGGAGAGTTGGTGAGGCTTAGGGGGTGTGGGGGTCGGCTTCTATAGGCCGGAGGGGGTGCAAATTGGGCAGGTGGCGCGGGAATCGGGCGGCGGCGGCCGGCGATCGGTTTCCAAACGGGGGAGGACTTTCCATGCATGGGCGCGCCGGAAAAGGAAGGTGAAGGCCGGGGGAAGGTTCGGGGAAGGTGCGGGGTGGGTCCAGGGGCGCGGAGCGGGGTCGAGTCGGCCGGAATCGCGGCGGTGATGGTGCGCCGGGGAGGAAGGGGGTGTCGGGCGGGAGGTGAGGGGAGGAGCTGACGTGCGGGCCCCGGGCGGCAGTGAGAGAAGTGGGAGGGGAAAGGGGAGGGCTGCTGGGCCGCTCGTAGGGGAGGAGGTGGGCCGCGCTGGGCCGGGGAAAGAAAAGAGTGGAGGGGGTTGGGCCGGACTGGGGAAATGAGTAGAGGGAGGGAATGCAGACTGGGGAAAAAGATGAAGGGGCAAAATTGAACTCGGCTTGAATTAACTTTTCTAGGGCTCAAACAAATGCAAATTAAATTCGAATTTAAACAGAATTTAAATTCCAACTTAATTTGTTCCAACTTAATTTGTCAACAACCAAAACACAGTGCAGCAGCATGAATGCAACAAAAATGTTTCTACATCTTATATTTGATTTTAATATTCATAAATAATTCATTTAACTTAGATTAAATATGAACAATTAAAATAAAAGCCAATTAATTCATAAAAATTTTAAATGGGCCATTTTTGGGTGTTACACTCGTCCCTCAGAAGGGTCGGGCCGTAAGCAGGTTTTGGATGCGGGGTGTTACACCGTTGTCTAAATAGGTTCAGTCTAGTTTATAATCCTTGTTGATCCAAATGTATCACCTTCGGGTTAACCCTTTTACACGAAGCGGGGACGAAAGTGTAAGAGAGGTGCTAAGCATATGTGTGCTTGCCCCTCAGAAGGGCCCGTAAGCAGGTTTTGGATGTGGGGTGTTACATCGTTGTCTTTCATCTGGTCCGCAAGGGGCCCCATATTTGGTACATCGACAGTCCTTGTCACACCCGGATTTTCACAAAAACCCCAATGCGGCCATATGTGTGTCTAGGAAGTCTTAGTACACATATAGTGAAGAAATATGATAAACAGAGAACATATGCTGGAATAAATTCTTCATTAAATAAAATGTTTACCTCAGAGTGCTTCATAAATGATCTAAACAATAATAGCGGAAGACTAATAGAACTCTCAACTAATGGAGCCGCAATCCACAGGGACTCTGACTGGGAGATCACAACTTAGTAGTATGGTAAACCTTCTGGAAACTCAGCAGCAGACTCATGCCCAGCCCAATTTGTTTACCCATCCGGGATTTTGTTGAATAAAATAGCAAGTGTAAGTAAACAATTACTTAGCAAGTATAAAACAGGTATGAAGGCTCAAAATAGGCTAGACACGGCTTAACTGCATTAGCATTTTTAGTTGGTTCATTTTAACATTAACCAAATTACTACAAGCGAATAAATCCTGGTTGTAACCCAATTAATAAAGTATAAGTGACATTAAACATAAATAAACATCATCTTCTAATAAAAAAGGATCTAGGCCGCTCGTGACCCTGAGCAAGGCTATCATGATAGATTTTACACTCTGCAGAGGTTTCGCCCTTTACCCACCAGTCGCGTAAAAGCTAAAAAGAACTTTAAACCCAACCACGCGGAGGTGGATCAGACCTCACAAATCACACTACTGAGGTGTGACCGCATAGAGACGCTACGAGGTTTTTCACAAGACACCCTAACAAGGCAGTGGCCGCTATGGTACAACACATGTAGTATGGCCCTAGGCACCGAGATCGACGTACGCCTACGGAGTCACACCATAAGGGGGTCGATGGCATCCAGAGTGCGGGTATCTCACCCAACAATGCGCAACGTGCGGAGTTCCCCATCGCAGGGACTCCCAACACGGGACTGTGCCTCACGGGGTCATAGTCGACGGATCACCCGTCCTCAGTGGATCAACCCATACACTGACGAGTGGTTCTCATAGCGCCGTCGGTCACTCTGGTAACCACTGACAAGCTAGAGACGTACAAGCTACTTGACCAAGACAAGTGCCATAGTAGTTCTAGCAGTGGTGACAGGCTCCTGGATTGCCGCTTTAAGAACCGGACCTTACGGAGAGACACTAGAGCAAAGCACGAAGCACATGCTCTAGCTTCGTAAACCAAGTTGCTAAAAAGCAGGTTTTATCATAAATGTTAAAGTGAACCATTAAGTCAAGATTAACAATTAAATAATACTGACAATAGCTACGCATAGCAAGGATTCTACCCATATGCAATAACCCAAGGTAATCAAAGGATAGGAGTAATCAAACTAGGTACAACCTTAATAGGATAACAATTTAGACACATGCATATGAAAGTAAATGTATGTAAAAAGGTGTGTTTAGGTAGCAAGGATTGTCCGTGCTATAACTTGCCTTCCTCGAAGGGCGGCTGCTGCTGCTGCTGCTGCTGCTGTGGGTCCTGCCCCGGAAAGTCTCCCACGTACTCTAAGTCCAACGCGAAAGGCTCACCGACTGGACACGAATCACCATACAAGCGAGCACGCAAAATAATACATGCAAACAAACAATAATCTATTAGAACAGTACACCAAATAGTAGAAACAGTACAAATAAAGCTTTAGAAATAATCTACGCTTCACTACGAACACATGAGCGCGAAAATCACACTAATCGGAGCTAAAACGAAAAAGATATGCCAATTCTAAGTTCTAGGGACGTGCTGACAATTTTTAAAAAGATTCCAGGGGCTTATTTGAAGAAAACCGAGGACCTATAAGTAATTATGAGTTAAAACCTGAGGGCTATCGTGCAAAAGCTTAAACTCAGGACCGCGGGTTCTAATTCCTAAAAGCTCAGGGGGTTTTTAAATAAAAACATGACCTATCTGGAATTATTTTTGAACTAAACGGGACCGCGGGTTGATTACTAAAAAGTGGAGGGGCTCTTTAGCAAAAGTGGCTCGGCTGTCCATTTACCTCGGGTTTGACTTGGGGCGGAGCGATCTGTGGGCCGTCGGATCTTGATCTGATGGCACGGATCAATCCCGGCGATGGGCTCGTCGGCACGGAGGGGGAGAATAGTGGCGCCGCCACCGCGCGCGGCGGGGACTCGCCGGAGCGAGCTCAAAATCGAGCCACCGGCCGCCATTCGCTACGGGAATTGGCCCTACGGGAACAGGGAGGGACGACGAGTTCACCTGAGGGGTTCTCGATGGCAGGGGTGTGACGGGCGGGGCGGACGACGTGGAGGCGGCTCCGGCGATCCTGTACAGCGGCGGCGAGTGATTAGGACGCGCTAGAGGGGGAATAAGGCAGCGGGGTAGGCTTGGCGAGCACCAGAACCACACGGGGAGTCTCCTGGGTGGGACCTTGTCAAGGGACGAGGAGACTCGATGGAGGCGGGCGAGAAGCGGCGGTGCTCGGCGGGGAAGATCGACTGCGGGGCTCGGGAGCTGGGGAAGAGGCTCGGTGAGGGTTGAGGGCATCGGGGGGCAGCTTAAATAGCCCGGGGAGGTGCCACATTTGGTAGGGATGGAGCGAATCCCGGCGGCGGCGGTCCGGCGGCTCGGGTTGCCATGCGGGGCTGACTTGCCTTGCAAGCACGAGCCAAAGAAGGCAGGCGACCATGGCAGGGGGGGCAGGGGAGCATGGTGAGGGCCCAGGGGGCGCGGGGCAGGCCAGGACGGCCGGTTGTCGTGGCGGTGATCGCGCGCCGGGGAAAGGAAGGCTCGGGCGCGGGCGAACGGAGGAAGGGGAAGGAGCTGCCAAGCGGGCCCGGGCGGTCAGTGGGGGAAGGAGAAGGGAAGGGGGGAAAAGCTCGGCTGGGCCGGCGTGCGAGCGGGCCGAAGCGGGGAGAGGGTGGGCCGAGCAGAGGAAGAATTTTGGCCGAGGGGGAGGAGAGGAAAGGAGGGGAGGGGTGTTGGGTCGAGGGAGAGTTGAGGGAGTTAAAGCGAGCCAAGGTTAAAGTTTGGGGAGCAAAAGCGGACTCGGGTGAAATTAACTTTTCTAGGGCTCCAAACAAGGTGATTCAAATTTGAATTTAAATAAATTTAATACCACGTTTGAATCACAAGCATTACAAAAAATTAAATGCAGCAGCATGAATGCAACAAAAATGTTTCTACAACTTATATTTGATTTTTATATTCATAAATAATTTATTTAGCCTATTCTAAATATGAACAACTTAAATAAATGCCAATTAATTAGTAGAAATTTTAAATAGGAAATTTTTGGGTGTTACAAACCTACCCCCCTTAAGATGTATCTCGTCCTCGAGATTCGGAAGTAGATGCGAAGAGCTGCAGGTACTCGGTCTTGAGATCTTCCCGTTCCCAGGTTGCTTCATCCTCCGAGTGTCGGCTCAACTGTACCTTGCAGATCTGGATGACTTTGTTCCTTGTCACCCTCTCAGACACCTCCAGAATTCTGACCGGATACTCCTCATAAGTGAGGTCCTCTTGCACATTCAGCTCATCTATCGGGATTTGCTCTTCAGGCACCCGCAAACATTTCTTCAGTTGTGACACATGGAACACATCGTGCGCTCCGGCCAATCTCTCGGGTAGTCCCAACTGATATGCCACTTCACCTTTCCTTTCAACTATCTGGAAAGGTCCGATGTATCGAGGTGCTAGCTAGCCCTTGACATTGAACCTCTTCACGCCCCTCATCGGTGACACCTTGAGGTACACAAAATCTCCAACTGCAAAGCTGAGATCCCTCCATCTGAAATCAGCATAACTCTTCTTCCTGGACTGTGCCACCTTCAAATTCTGCCTGATCACTTGCACTTGGCATTCTGCATCTCCGAGTATCTCAGGCCCAAAGACTTGACTCTCTCTAGTCTGATTCCAGAACAGTGGTGTTCTACACTTCCTACCATACAAAGCCTCAAATGGTGCCATCTGCAGACTTTTCTGATAGCTGTTGTTGTACGAGAATTCCGCATAGGGTAAACTATTGTCCAGCTAACACCATACTGTAGTGCACATGCCCTCAACATGTCATCCAGAATCTGATTAGTCCACTCTGTCTGCCCATCTGTCTGGGGGTGGTAAGTTGAACTGAAATGTAGCTTAGTGTCCATAGACTCATGTAGCTTCTGCCAGAAGTGTGAAGTGAACTGAGTACCACGATCAGACACTATCCGCTATGGTACTCCATGGAAGCATACAATCCTCTCCATGTATAGCTCTGCCAGTCTGGCTCCGGTGTAGGTGGTCTTCACTGGAAGAAAGTGGGCCACTTTGGTTAAGCGTTCCACAATCACCCAGATGGAGTCAAATCCTCACTGTGTGCGGGGTAGACCAGTGATGAAGTCCATACCAACTTCTTCTCATTTCCATTATGGTATCTTCAAGGGCCGGAGTAATCCGGCTGGTCTCTAATGTTCCGCCTTAACTCTCTGACAAGTGTCACATAGTGCCACATGTGTCGCCACATCACGCTTCAATCCGTACCAGCAGAATCTTTCGTTGATGTCTTGGTACATCTTGGTGCTTCCTGGGTGGATCGAGTATGCCGAATCATGCGCTTCTCTTAGGATCGTGTCCTCGATTTGCGCTATATCTGGCACACATATCCTCTTCCCGTGCCACAAGGTTCCTTGTTCATCCACTCGAAATCCGGTGGCCTTTCCTAGGGCAACATTCTCCACAATATCCTTGATCCTTTCATCACCAAGCTGTCCTTCCCGGATCTCCTGTTCAAGAGTCGGTTCTACCGTCATCTCTCTGATGCTGGTCACGAACCCCAGACTCATCTTCTCAAATTCCTGCCTGAGTTATTCAGGCAGACAATGGCCGGTGATCCTGTTCACATAGCTTCTCCTGCTCAGAGCATCTACCACCAAGTTAGCCTTGTCGGGGTGGTAATGGATCTCCATATCATAGTCCTTGATCAACTCCAACCATCGGCGTTGCCTCATATTCTGCTCTAACTGAGTGAAGACATACTTCAGGCTCTTGTGATCAGTGTAGAGGTCACACTTGTGCCCAATCAGGTAATGACTCCAAATCTTCAAAGCATGCACCACAGCTGCCAACTCCAAATCATGTGTCAGATAGTTCTGCTCATGCATCCGCAACTTTCTTGATGCGTATGCCACGACCCTTCCTTCCTACATAAGCACACACCCTAGTCCTAGACGGGATGCATCGCAGTAGATGGAGAAGCTCTTGGCTATGTCGGGCAATACCAGTACAGGTGCCGTTGTCAGCCTCTTCTTCAACTCTTCGAAGCTGGTTTGGCACTCCTCTGTCCAGATGAACATGGCATTTTTCTCCAATAACGCCGTCATGGGTTTAGCAATCTTGGAGAATCCTTCAATGAAACGCCGATAATATCCGGCCATTCCAAGGAAACTCCTGATCTCGCTGACATCCCGAGGCGGGTTCCATCTCAACACATCATTAACCTTCTTCGGATCAACCGCTACTCCTCCATTGGACAGCACGTGTCCCAAGAATGCCACTTCCTTCAGCCAGAACTCACACTTGCTCAACTTGGCATATAGCTGATGTTCCCAGAGTCTCTGCATCACCATCCTCAAATGATGTTCATGTTCCTCTTTATTCTTGGAGAAGACCAAAATGTCATCAATGAACGCCACCACGAACTTGTCAAGGTAGTCCATGAAGACACTATTCATCAAGTACATGAAGTATGCAGGAGCATTGGTCAGTCCAAAGGACATAACCGTGAACTCGTACAACCCGTACCGAGTAGTGAAAGCCGTCTTGGGTATGTCCGACGACCGGATTCTCATCTGATAATAACCCGACTGAAGGTCTATCTTGGAGAACACACAAGCTCCCTTCAGCTGATCAAACAGGTCATCAATCCTTGGCAGCGGGTACTTGTTCTTGACGGTCACTTCGTTGAGGGCTCGATAGTCCACACAAATCCTCTGTGTCCCATCCTTCTTGTCCACGAACAGTACTGGTGCTCCCCATGGTGAAGCACTAGGACGGATATACCCCTTGGCTAGCAAGGAGCTTAGTTCTTCCTTCAATTTCTCCAGCTCCTTCACTCCCATTCTATATGGACTTTTAGCTATAGGTGTAGTGCCAGGTTTTAGTTGAATAATGAATTCAACTTCACGTTCCGGGGGCATACCTGGCAATTTCTCGGGGAACACATCCGGGAACTCGCTCACCACCCTGATGTCGGCGGGAGCGGTACCCTCAGTTTGGTTGACTTGGCACTGCACTGAGGGACTGGCCGCCTGGTACTCCACCTTATCATCGGACTTCACTGTTAGCTGTACAGCCCTCTTGGCGCATTGGATTACTGCTCCATATCTTGCTAACCAGCTCATTCCCAGAATTAAGTCGAACCTAATAGAATTCAGGACTACGGGATATACTTCAAAGTCTACCCCCTTATTGCAATGACAGCTCTGGAGCAACGTAAGCTGGCTCGCTGTTCCCCTCCTGGGGAGCTAACTAACATAGGGTTCCCCATTGGTCGCAGAGTCATCATATTCTTGTGTACAAATGCAGCAGAGATGAAAGCATGCGAAGCTCCAGAATCGAATAAAATAGTTGCGGGGGTCGAGTTGACAAGGAACGTACCCACAACTACGTCAGTAGCTCCCTCTGCAGTTTCTGCACCCATGTGGTTGACCTTGCCTTTGGCGGGGTTCTGGGGTCCCCGGTTGGCCTGCTGCTGTCCGGCCTGCTGGTTGGCATTCTGGACCTTCTTGGGGCAGATGTTAGCATAGTGCCCCTGCTCACCACAGTGATAACACGCTCTGGGACCCACTGGCGTGTTGTTGACGGGGTTGGGGCGCTGAACGGGGCCTTGCTGCACCGGGTTGCACTCAGCTGGGACATTTTGCAGCTCGTTCGACGCTGCTGCTGTGGCGCCTGGGGGTACTAGGGCCGCTGCTGGTGCTGGCCACGGTTGAACGGGCCCTGCTGACTCTGGAAGCGCTGCTGGCTCCCTATCTGCTGACTGCCCTGATGAGGAACGAAACGGGGGCGACTGCTGCTCCCGATCTGCTGGCCCTGAAACTTCCTCTTCTTCTCCTCCATCTCACGGCGCTTGTGTTCCAGCATCAAAGCACCGTCCACCAGTTCCTGGAAGTTGGGGAACCTGGTGCACATCAGCTCGTACTGCAGAGCATGCTGCAAGCCGTCACGGAACCTGGACTGCTTCTTCTTGTCGGTGTCCACGTCTTCCGGAGCATAGAGGGCCAACTCGATGAACTTGTTATGGTAGGCGGTGACACTCATCCCTTCTTGCTTCAGTTCCAGGAACTCCTTCTTCAGGGTCATCAAAGCTTCTGGCATGTGGTGGGAGCGGAAGCTGCTGCGGAACTCCTGCCAGGTGATCGGAGTACGGTCAATGTGAGCGTACTGGTATGAGTCCCACCAGTCCAATGCCGGTCCCTGGAGCTGTCCTCCGGCGTACAACATCTTCTCCCGGTCGTTGCACTGTGCGATGTCGAGCTGTCTCTTGTAACACCCAAAAATTTTCTATTTAAAATTTCTAGTAATTAATTGGCATTTATTTAAGTTGTTCATATTTAATGTAGGCTAAATGAATTATTTACGAATATTAAAATCAAATATAAGTTGTAGAAACATTTTTGTTGCATTCATGCTGCTGCATTTAATTTTTTGTAATGCTTGTGATTCAAACGTGGATTTAAATTTATTTAAATTCAAATTTGAATCACCTTGTTTGGAGCCCTAGAAAAGTTAATTTCACCCGAGTCCGCTTTTGCTCCTCAAACTTTAACCTTGGCTCGCTTTAACTCCCTCAACTCTCCCTCGGCCCAACACCCCTCCCCTCCTTTCCTCTCCTCCCCCTCGGCCCAAATTCTTCCTCTGCTCGGCCCACCCTCTCCCCGCTTTGGCCCGCTCACACGCCAGCCCAGCCGAGCTTTTCCCCCCTTCCCTTCTCCTTCCCCCACTGACTGCCCGGGCCCGCTTGGCAGCTCCTTCCCCTTACTCCGTTCGCCCGCACCCGAGCCTTCCTTTCCCCGGCGCGCGATCACCGCCACGACAGACGGCCGTCCTGGCCCGCCCCGCGCCCCCTGGGCCCTCACCGTGCTCCCCTGCCCCCCTGCCACGATCGCCTGCCTTCTTTGGCTCGTGCTCGCAAGGCAAGCCAGCCCCGCATGGCAACCCGAGCCGCCGGACCGCCGCCGCGGGATTCGCTCCATCCCTGCCAAATGTGGCACCTCCCCGAGCTATTTAAGCTGCCCCCCCCCCCCGACGCCCTTGACCCTCACCCAGCCTCTTCCCCAGCTCCCGAGCCCCACAGCCGCTCTTCCCCGCCTGTAACAACCCTAAAAATACCCTTAGGATTTATTGAGTGCAAAAATATGGATTTCAAAATTTTTGGTGAATTGTTGTGCATGCAAACCCAAATTTTAAATTGATTCTATTGTGCTCCCAAAATTCTTAAGCAATTTAAATTTGAAATTTAAAATCAATTTGAAGTGCTAAGGATGAAATAGTGTGATTTGGAGTTATTTGGATTTAATTGGATTTTTTGTTGTTTTGAATTCAAATTCTAGATTTGAATTCAAACTCTAACTATTTTAAACTAATTGCCAAACCTAACCTATTCCTGTTGGGCCAAAACCCGAAGCCAAAGTCCATCAAACCCCCTCCAACTTTCTTTCCCGAGGCAGCGAACCAAGCAGCCCAGCCCGCCTTTCGGCCCAGCTGTGGCCCAGCCTTATTCCCCTCACCGCGTCGCCTCCGCGTCGCCTTCTCTCCCACTGACAGGCGGGTCCCGCCTGTCAGCTTTCTCTCCCTCCTCTCGTCATCTTCCCCGCGCTGCTCTCTCTCTCTCGCGCGTGAGTGCCCGTGAGCACCCCAACCACCCAGCCGGTCCCATCGCCCCTGTGCGGCCCGATGCGATGCGGACGCGTGTCCGCGAGCGCCCACGACACCCATCTCGCCGTCCGTGCCCGGGAACCCTAGCGCCATCGCCTATAAAAGCCGCCGCCGGCCGCCTTTCCCTGTTCAAGCCGCCGCCGCCCCATTGGGGTTTCCCGATCCAATTCGTGGGAAGAGAGGAGAGGGAGAGGGGTGGGGAAGCTTGACGAGCAGCCGGAGCAAGGAGTGTTGGATCCCATCGTCTTCCCCGCGTCGCTGCCGCCGAAGCCGACGCCGCCGTCCGTGGAGGCGCCGAGGAGAAGCCGGACCTGGGACAGGAGGAGGAGCACGAGCACCAGAGGAGCACCGCGAGCCCTTCCCCGAGCTGCAGCGAACGTCTACGTGACCCGAGGTGAGCCGTCGTCGTCGATCCCCTTCTTCTCCCCTGTCTCCGGCCGAGCGCCGCCGCCGCCGTTGCTAGCCCCCTGGGACCCGACCATCGAGTCGTGGCCGCGTCTCTCGTGCAGGAACCCGTCGCCGCTAACCCCCTTTGCAACCAGCCGTCGACCAAGCTCCGCAGCCGAGGCCGCCGCGGCCGAGCTCCGCTCGCCGCGCGCGAACGCCGAGGCCATGTCGCGGCCGTGGGCGACCACGAGCCCGCGCATGAGCACCTAGCTGTGTCCCAGCAGTCGCTGGAGCCGCACGCGCGCTTGCTTAACCCAAATCGTGCGCCGTTGCACGCAAAAACCGAGCCGCCGTCGATGCTCGCCGGCGCCATGGCCGCGTCGCCGCCGTACGCGTCGGGAGGGCCAAACCACACCCAAGCCGAACCCTTTTTCACCCCGCGCGAGTCCGCCAAACCCAAGCCAAGCCATAACGGCCGTCCTTGGCCCGAGCCGAGCCGATTCCGGCAAGTTCCCCGCCGACCGTCGCCGCCGGCGTGCTCCCGTGCGCGCGTCGCGTCGCGCCATGGCCGAGCCACATGAACGACCACACCCGCACGCCACACAGCCACCCGCAGACGATCCCGAATCGGCCACAACTGATCCCGTGCACCCGGCTCACGTGAACCGCACTCACGGTTCACGGTGGACGTAGTCCACCAGAGCAGCACCAGCAGCGCCCCCTTCGTGGGCTGAAACTTGCGTTTAAGTCTGGTTTGCACCCCTAAACTTTTCTGGCCCGTCCACCTTTCGGCCCAATTCCAGCCCAGCCATCGTTTAATCTTTTTCTTTTAACCGCGCTGACGTATGGGGCCCACTTGTCATACACTATGTGTCACTGACACATGGGGCCCACTGACCAGAGCTGACCCCGTTGACCGTTGACCAGTCAACGCCGACGTCAGCAGGGCCCACTGCTGACGTCATCCTAGTCGGACCCCACTGCTGACGTCAGCATGACGTCATGCTGACGTCAGCAGGCTAATTTTTGTCTGTTTTTCTTTTTCGGAAATTATTTAATATTTTCAGAAAATGATTTATTTTTACGCAACCCTAGGAGCTCCGGAGAGTCAGGAGGAGCCGGACTACTACGACAACTGTTTTGACGAGGACGAAGACCTTTGCCCAGGTTCACGCCCGACCATTCTCTGAAATACCTATTAGACATGCAACTAGTATGCTAGCGCTTTACTTTACTCGCATGATAAACCTTCACTGCCTTTGTTAATATACTGTTACCTTGCTACCTACCACTTACTTTATGAATATGCTATGCTATGCATGTGTTTGGGCGGCTATACCTGTTATGGGTGCCGATTGCGGACCGTTGCGGCGGATCGCTTATGACGCAGATACTCGCTTTACCGACAATTAAGGACCGAGTCGTGCCCTAACTTTGGACGTGGGATTACCGTGCTCACCATCTACCCAATATGGGGAGGGTTCCAGCAAGCCTACTCTAGTGCGGCGCCGAGACTGTAGGAGAATCGAGCTTGATATGTGTAGGGGGGAATCGTTGCGGCGTATTCTCCCTGATTTACCACAGCCCCCGACTGGCCCCGGTGGGAAGGTTTCACGACCCTGGGGCAGATGTTAGATCGGATGTTTCCCGAGCCCAGGGAGACAGGATTGGCGCCGTTACTGTTTAGGGTCTTTGCTGTGGGCTGTGTCTCAGGTTGGTTGCGGACTAGCCTTGCAGCCCGGATGGATTCCTGGAGTGCCACCTCTGCAGAGTGTAAACTATACGTATAGCCGTGTCCACGGTTACGGACGACCCATTTCTGATAAGCCCCGACTAGCATGGGAATCTGCTTCCTTACCTCATCCTTTGATTCGGGTTATGAGAGATTGGTCCAACTGAGGCTGTTGAGACAAGGTGGGGAGGGAGCTCACCGAGTCGAATAGAGAGAGAAAGGTGTTGGTGGATGATGTATGCGGGAACCTGCCGTGGCAGGACGAGCCCGATGGGAAAATGTGAGGCTGATGGTTGGATCTGGGGAGCGGATGTGCGTGTGAGAGAAGGAGTTGGTGATGAGATGAATTGGGTTATTGCTGCTGCTTGCATAAGAAAACCTTGGCTCAAACCTTGATATTTCTATATCCTTAGAATAGGCCACTTTAAAGCTTGCATCATATTATGGTTGGTGACGTGGACCTGTCCCATTTCCTTGGGGACAGACTTTGGGTTCTCAGGTGAAGACCCCGACCACGAGTTCAACCAGGACGGGTGGTACGACTGAAAAGAGCGCGCTACGCTGCGCAGTTGTTTCTTATTGTCGATTTAGCCCAGAGGGCTTGTACCAGACGCTATGTTTTATATATGTCATGTAATGGATCTTTTATCGTTGTATGGATGTGATGTTCGACTGAGATGAGTTCTGTACGAGATAGCTGCTATTCCTGGGACTATGTCAAGGGTACAGGGAGTCGGATTCTCGTCGTTGGGAATCCGGTTCGTCACAGTTGGTATCAGAGCCATACTTGACCGTAGCGCGTAACCCTTAGAACGGAAACTTAGGACAAAAGCTCTAACTGAGTCCTCTATTTTATATGAAACCCCTTGGACTATTTGAAAACTATATATAAGTATATCTCAACTATTTACTATTTGAAAACTATTTGGAAATGGGACAGGTCCACGTCACCAACCATAATATGATGCAAGCTTTAAAGTGGCCTATTCTAAGTATATAGAAATATCAAGGTTTGAGCCAGGGTTTTCTTATGCAAGCAGCAGCAATAACCCAATTCATCTCATCACCAACTCCTTCTCTCACACGCACATCCGCTCCCCAGATCCAACCATCAGCCTCACATTTTCCCATCGGGCTCATCCTGCCACGGCAGGTTCCCGCGTACATCATCCACCAACACCTTTCTCTCTCTATTCGACTCGGTGAGCTCCCTCCCCACCTTGTCTCAACAGCCTCAACTGGACCAATCTCTCATAACCCGAATCAAAGGATGAGGTAAGGAAGCAGATTCCCATGCTAGTCGGGGCTTATCAGAAATGGGTCGTCCGTAACCGTGGACACGGCTATACGTATAGTTTACACTCTGCAGAGGTGGCACTCCAGGAATCCATCCGGGCTGCAAGGCTAGTCCGCAACCAACCTGAGACACAGCCCACAGCAAAGACCCTAAACAGTAACGGTGCCAATCCTGTCTCCCTGGGCTCGGGAAACATCCGATCTAACATCTGCCCCAGGGTCGTGAAACCTTCCCACCGGGGCCAGTCAGGGGCTGTGGTAAATCCGGGAGAATACGCCGCAACGATTCCCCCCTACACATATCAAGCTCGATTCTCCTACAGTCTCGGCGCCGCACTAGAGTAGGCTTGCTGGAACCCTCCCCATACTGGGTAGATGGTGAGCACGGTAATCCCACGTCCAAAGTTGGGGCACGACTCGGTCCTTAATTGTCGGTAAAGCGAGTATCTGCGTCATAAGCGATCCGCCGCAACGGTCCGCAATCGGCACCCATAACAGGTATAGCCGCCCAAACTCCTCAAGTACTCCTCAAGTACCAATATCCAAGAACCATGTACCCGCAACAGGTACCCCGTAGGGACTGCCCGAGTGCAGTCCCTCAGCACCTCGATCGAACGATCGAGTTGTTATTACTCGCTTACACCGCCTAGCTGCACTACTCCTCCCATACCACCCACAACTCACGCCAAGAAGATCAGATCACAACCATCCCAACACATGCATAGCATAGCATATTCATAAAGTAAGTGGTAGGTAGCAAGGTAACAGGATATTAACAAAGGCAGTGCAGGTTTATCATGCGAGTAAAGTAAAGCGCTAGCATACTAGTTGCATGTCTAATAGGTATTTCAGAGAATGGTCGGGCGTGAACCTGGGCAAAGGTCTTCGTCCTCGTCAAAACAGTTGTCGCAGTAGTCCGGCTCCTCCTGACTCTCCGGAGCTCCTAGGGTTGCGTAAAAATAAAATAAGGCGCGGCTACTAGCAAAGAAACACTAAGACAGCGATGAAAGAAGATTCAAATAACACCAAACTCTACACTAACGCGTAGGTCATGATTTTAGAAAAATATAGAAACTGGTTTCGTATTTTTCTGAGCTACCGTTGATTTATTATTAATTTTACAAGTTTAAATCATTTTCTGAAAATATTAAATAATTTTCGAAAAAGAAAAACAGACAAAAATTAGCCTGCTGACGTCAGCATGATGTCATGCTGACGTCAGCAATGGGGTCCGCCTAGGATGACGTCAGCAGTGGGCCCTGCTGACGTCAGCGTTGACTGGTCAACGGTCAACGGTCAACGGGGTCAGCTCTGGTCAGTGGGCCCCATGTGTCAGTGACACACGGTGTATGACAAGTGGGCCCCATACGTCAGTGCGGTTAAAATAAAAAGAAAAAGATTAAACGATGGCTGGGCTGGAATTGGGCCGAAAGGTGGACGGGCCGGAAAAGTTTAGGGGTGCAAACCAGACTTAAACACAACTTTCGGCCCACGAAGTAGGCGCTGCTGGTGCTGCTCTGGTGGACTACGTCCACCGTGAGCCGGGTGCACGGGATCAGGTGTGGCCGTCTCGGGATCGTTTGCGCGTGCCCGTGCGTGGTGCTGGTGTGGTCGAGCGTGTGGCCACGCCACGGCGCGACGAGAACGCGCGCGCGGCGTGCACCAGAACACGCCGGCGGCGTCGGTCGATGGCGAACTCGCCGGAAACGGGTTCGGCTCGGGTCAAGAACGGCCGGAACGGCTTGGCTAGGGTTTGGCGGACTCGCGCGGGGTGAAAAAAGGGTCAGCTTGGGTGCGGTTTGGCCCTCCCGACGCGAACGGCGGCGACGCCGCCATGGCGCCGGCGAGCATCGACGGCGACACGGGATCCAAGTGCAAAGGCGCACGGTTTGGGTTAGGCGTGCGAGCGTGCGGCTCTAGCGACCGCTAGAGCGCAGCTAAGTGCGCATGCGTGGGCCCGTGGCTGCCCACGGCCGCGCATGGCCTCGGCGTTCGCGCGAGGCGAGCAGAGCTCGGCCGCGGCGGCCTCGGCTGCGGGGCTTGGTCGACGGCGGGTTGCAAAAGGGGTTAGCGGCGACGGGTTCCTGCACACGTTCACAGCGACGACTCGATGGTCGGGTCCCACAAGAGGGGCTAGCAAGGCGGCGGCGCTCTGCCGGAGTTGGGGAAGAAAGGGGAGAAGCGTCGGCGCTCACCTAGGGGCTAGTAGGGGTACACTGCAGCTCGGGGTAGACTCGTCGTGGCTCGGCAAAACTCGTGCTCCTCTTCTCGCTCCCTGGTTCGGCCTAGAGTCGACGGTCCACGCGCGGCGGCGCTCCGGCCTTCGGCGGCGACGCGGGGAAGACGACTGGCTTCCCCTCCTTGCTCCTGCTCCCGCTCAATCGCTTCCCCACCTCTCCTTGCACCTCTCAACCCTCGCGGATTGGATTGGATTGGACCCCAAAGGGGCGGCGCGGCTTGGGGAGGAAGAAGGCCGGCGGCGGGTTTTAAAGGGGATGGCACTAGGGTTTCACGGCACGGACGGCGAGATGGATACGGTGGGCGGCTTCAGACACGCGTCTGCATCGCATCGGGCCGCACAGGGGCGATGGGACCGGAAGGGTGGTTGGGGTGCTCACGGGCGCTCGCACGAGAGAGAGAGAGAGCGGCGCGGGGAAGATGACGAGAGGAGGGAGAGAAAGCTGACAGGCGGGACCCGCCTGTCAGTGGGAGAGAAGGCGACGAGGAGGCGACACGGTGAGGGGAAGAAGGCTGGGCCGCAGCTGGGCCGAAAGGCCGGCTGGGCTGCTTGGTTTGCTGGCTCGGGAAAGAATGTTGGAGGGGGTTTGATGGACTTTGGCTTTGGGTTTTGGCCAACAGGAATAGGTTAGGTTTGGCAATTAGTTTAAAATAGTTAGAGTTTGAATTCAAATCTAGAATTTGAATTCAAACCAACCAAAAATCCAATTAAATCCAAATAACTCCAAATCACACTATTTCATCCTTAGCACTTCAAATTGAAATCCATATTTTTGCACTCAACAAATCCTAAGGGTATTTTTAGGGTTGTTACAGTCTCCCCCCCTCACAAGAATCTCGTCCTCGAGATTTGTGGTTACCTATGGTTTAAACAAGTGGGGGTATTTCTCTTTTAGTACCGACTCCTTCTCCCAAGTAGCCTCCCTTTCTGAATGATTGCTCCACTGCACTTTGCAAAATGGAATAGCTGTGCGTCGGGTCTCTTTGACTGCTCTGTCTAGTATCCTCTCTGGGTACTCCTGGTACTCCAAGGTGTCTTGTAGGTCTAATGCCTCTGTCTTGATCTCATGTTCTGGTACTCTCAGACACTTTCTCAGCTGGGATACGTGGAACACTGGGTGTACTCCAGTTAAGTCCTCTGGTAGGTCTAGTCTGTAGGCTAGCTTCCCTATTCTCTCCAGTATCTGATACGGTCCAACAAAACGGGGTGCTAGCTTCCCTTTCACTTGGAATCTTTTATGCCCTCTAAGGGGTGACACTTTTAAGTAGACGAAGTCTCCCACTTCGAACTCTAGATCTCGTCTCCTTTTATCTACATAGCTCTTTTGTCGGCTCTGAGCGGCCTTCAGGTGCTCTCGGATCTTGGCCACATTTTCTTCTGCCTCTGCAATCATGTCAGGTCCAAAGAATGTTCGTTCTCCCACCTCTGACCACATTAGAGGCGTTCTGCATTTTCTGCCGTGTAATGCCTCAAAGGGTGACATCTGCAGGCTGGCCTGGTAGCTGTTGTTGTAGGAAAATTCTGCATAAGACAAACTCTTCTCCCAGTCTGTGCTGTAAGCTAGGACACATGCCCTCAACAAGTCTTCAAGAATCTGGTTCACTTTTTCGGTCTGCTCATCTGTCTGAGGGTGGTAAGCTGTGCTATACTCCAAGGTTGTCCCGATGGCTTGATGTAGGCTTTTCCAGAACCGATCGTCACAGTTGGTATCAGAGCCATACTTGACCGTAGCGCGTAACCCTTAGAACGGAAACTCTGATACCAACTGTGACGAACCGGATTCCCAACGACGAGAATCCGACTCCCTGTACCCTTGAGATAGTCCCAGGAATAGCAGCTTGAGAATGTTGTCTATATATAGTTGTGCTAGTCTGCTCACTGGGTGTGTGCTTTTGACTGGTATAAAGTGAGCTACTTTTGTCAGCCGGTCAACTATGACCCAAATGGCATCATTCCCTTTCTGAGTGCGAGGTAGGCCAACCACGAAATCCATGCTGATATCTTCCCACTTCCACATTGGAATTTCCAGTGGTTTCAGCAGTCCTGCTGGTCTTTGATGTTCTACTTTGATTCTTCGACAAGAGTCGCACTTGGCTACATACTCTGCTATGTCCTCTCTCATTTTCTTCCACCAGAACTTATCCTTCAGATCCTGATACATCTTGGTGCATCCTGGGTGTATCGAGTACTTGGACTCGTGAGCCTCTGAGAGAATTGTTCTCCTGATTTCCTTGTCCTGCGGTACACAAATACGGTCTTTCAGCCATACTGTCCCTGCTTCATCTACTCGGAAGTCAGGTGCCACTCCTCGCTGGATATCCTCTTTTACTTCTTGGATTTCTGGACACTTTCCTTGAGCTTCTTTGATTCGATCTTCTAGGTTGTACTTCACCCTCATTTCCTGGGGTTTTCCTTCTTCTACTAGCTCGAGTTTCAGCATGTACAATTCCTTCGCTAGTTCTGGCTAACTTTCTTCTATCATCAAGTTGTTGCAATAACCCTTTCGGCTTAAGGCATCTGCCACTACGTTAGCTTTGCTAGGATGGTAGTGTATCTCCAAGTCGTAATCTTTGATCAGCTCTAACCACCTTCTCTGCCTCATGTTCAGTTCGGATTGGGTGAAGAAATACTTCAAACTTTTGTGATCCGTGTAGATATCGCACTTGTTGCCAATCAGGTAGTGCCTCTAGATCTTCAATGCATGTACCACTGCTGCCAGTTCCAAATCATGTGTGGGGTAGTTTTCCTCATGTTTCCTCAGCTGCCTCGATGCATAAGCAACAACCTTGCCCTCTTGCATCAGAACACATCCAAAACCTTGTCGCGAAGCATCGCAATAGACTACGAAATCCTTGCGAATATCTGGTAGTGTCAATACTGGCGTTGTAGTGAGTTTGTGCTTGAGCTCTTGGAAACTTCTTTCACACTTGTCCGTCCACTTAAACGGGACGTTGTTCTTGAGTAGTTCGGTCATTGGCTTGGCAATCTTGGAGAAGTTCTCAATGAATCTTCTGTAGTAACCTGCCAAACGGATTTCCGTGACACTCTTCGGCTGCTTCCATTCTGCTACTGCCTCAATCTTTTCTGGGTCTACTGCGACGCCCTCTGCTATCAGCACGTGACCCAAAAAGGCTACTTTCTCTAACCAAAATTCACATTTGCTGAACTTCCCGTAGAGTTGATGCTGCCTCAGCTTCTCTAGTACAATCCTTAGATGCTCCTCATGTTCTTCGGCTGTCTCTGAGTAGACTAGTATGTCGTCAATGAATACCACTATGAACTTGTCTAGTTCCTCCATGAATACTTTGTTCATCATGTTCATGAAGTAAGCAGGTGCATTGGTCAAACCGAAGGACACAACGGTGAACTCGTACTGCCCGTACCGAGTCACAAAGGCTGTCTTGGGAATGTCACCTTCTCTAATCTTCATCTGGTGGTATCCCGATCTCAGATCAATCTTACTGAAGTATTTGGCTTTCTTCAACTGATCTAGCCAGTCATCAATCCGAGGTAATGGGTACTTGTTCTTGATCGTCACTGCGTTCAGGGATCGATAGTCTACGCACATGCGCATTGACCCATCTTTCTTCTTCACAAACAACACTGGCGATCCCCATGGGGATGCACTTGATCGAATCACACCGCTTTCAAGCATCTCCTTTAGCTGCTTCTTGAGTTCCTCTAGCTCTTCCACTGACATTATGTACGGTCTCTTGGCAATGGGCCCTGTGCCTGGTTGCAGTTCGATTATGAACTCTACGTCTCGGTCAGGTGGTAATCCTGGTAGTTCTTCGGGAAACACGTCAGTGTACTCACACACAACAGGCACTTCTTCGATCGTCTGTTTCTCGATAGAGTATACCAACTGTCTCAGAATACATGTTCTGGGTCTCTTCTCCGTTCTTCTCCTTTGTGGTTCTACTGTTACTCTGACTCTGCTAGGGTGTGTCAGCTCAACTGTTCTGGGTGAGCAACTGATTACTCCTTTGTGCTCTGTAAGCCAATCCATTCCTAGTATCACGTCAATTCCGTCTGACTTCAGGACTGTCAGGTCTCCTACGAACTCCTGCCCACCTATCATCAGCCTAACTGCTGGGCACTTTAAGGTGCACCTAAGCTCTCCTAGGGGAGAAGTAGTGACTATAGGTCTAGCCTTAGGTATTGTCGGGGGTGACCGCTCTTTCACATACTTTGTCGAGATATAAGATCCAGTGGCTCCAGAGTCAAACAATATCAATGCTGTAATGCCATTTACTAAAAACTCACCGAGCACAACGTCGGGAGCGTCCTCGGCTTCTTCCTCTGTCAGGTGGTTGAGGCGTCCCCTCTGCACTGAAGTTTGCTGCCTTTCTTGTCCTCCAGGTGCCGGTGCCTTGGCTGGGGTTTGTTTGTTCTTCTTCTCCGGACAGTCAAAGGACTTGTGACCGGGCTTCCCACAAGCAAAACAGACCACTGAAGTCCCTCCGCCAATTCTGGGCGTGTTGTTTGGCTTCCAGTTGGGGTTTCCCTGACCCGAGTAGCTATTGTTTCTATTGCCAAAACTGCTGTAGTTGTTACCTCTGTTGCCAAAGCTGTTACTGTTACTGCCTCGGTTACCCTGGTAGCTGTTTCTGTTGAATCCTGAGCTTCCTTGGTTGTTGCCCTGTTGAAAGCTTCTCCTGAGCATGTTGCTCTGGCCACTCCTCGGCCTCTGACTTAATCGGTGGTTGTGCAACTGTTCAGCTTTTCTTTTCTTCTCTCGCCAAGTATCTTTAAGACTCACTCTTTCCTTCTCAACTGCGATAGCCTTGTCAATCAGCTCTCTGAGTGACCTGTGTGAACTCGCTGCGAGTGCTGTCCTCAAACCTCTGTGTAAACCACGCTGGAACCAAAACTGTTTCTTCTTTTCAGTGTTGACGTCTTCAGGAGCATACCTTGACATCTTAGCAAAGTGTCGAGCGTACTCAGCTACAGACAAACTTCCTTGGGTCATTGTCCTGAACTCCATTGCTTTATGCACCATGACTTGTTCTGGGATGTGGTACTCTTTGAAAGCTTCACAAAACTCAAGCCAGCTGATCTGAGCTGGGTTCGCGTGAGAGTCACAGTAGCTCTCCCACCACGCTTTCGTTGCTCCTTCAAGCTGGTGCGCCGCAAGGGCCACACATTCCTCTTCAGTGTAGTCTGTCAGGTCCAGCTTCGTCTCGATGGTACGCAACCAGTCGTGTGCGTCGAGTGGTTCATCCGAGTAGTCGAAGGTGGGTGCTTTCAGCCTGGTGAACCTTTCAATCTTCCTTTGTAGGTCTTCCTCACGGTGTCCCTGACGGTTCTGGTTCTGGTTTCCCTGCATCTGTTGCATAGCTTGCATCATCTGTGTGTTGGCCTGTGCCATCTGTTGCATCAGCTGTGTTTGAGTAAGCATTACTTCTGCCAAGTTAGGTGGTGGCGGTGGTTGCTGATCGTTCTGCTGGTTCTGCTGAGGTTCCACTGCTGGTTCTTCCATCTCTGCTTCCTGTTCTCCACCCGGTAAGTTGTTCTCGGGCTGGAGCACGCCTGCTGCGCGTCCACGGCCCCTGCCTCTAACTGCAGCTGTCGCTCTTCCGCGACCACGACCTCTGACGCGTCCTCTGCCTCTAGCTGCCATTGCTGCCTCTTCTTGCTCAGCTTCCTCAAAACGTGCAAGCAGTCGGTTGGATCTTCGGATCGACATCTTGCTGTATTTTTCATAGAGCAGATTTAGTGGCGGTCGGTAAGGGTTAGGTTAGCGTAACTAGAGTAGGAGCTGCACACATGAAATAGACTCAACACTAAAGTACACTCAAGATGAACATCAATAAAACTGCAAGAACAGCCACAAAGATCGATCATTCATTACAGCATTACACCCTAGACATGAGTACTATCCCGAGGCCAGCTCCTGGAACCTTGAGGATTAGTACATCTAAGCGAAAGCTACATCGTGGCTGAGCCAAAAGGTGGTCATGATCTACCAAGTCTAAACATCTGCTCAAGAAGATAGATACAAGTCTCATCACTACTACTGACATCTGCTGATACTGCCTACTGCATCTTTCTCATACTGCTGAAAGTGCCTGTGAGGCGCGCTGCCAACCTCACAGCCTCAGTCTCTGTCTGCTGCTTGATCACTGTCTGTCATCGTGGAGAGTGTCCGTGAGGCGCGCTGCCAACCTCATTGTGTCCATCTCAGGTCCTGTCAACTGCTTCTCTAGGTGTGCCAGTTCTTGTCTCAGTCTTGTCATCTCGGGAGTAAGGGTTCGAGTCTCAGGTAGTGGTGTCGGCTCAACTCGGCTTGGTGAGATCCTGTAGTTCTCTGTTCTGGGTTCAACTCTGCGTTCTTCTGGAAGTCCTTGGTTCACTATGATTACCTCTGCTACCCTCTTCCTGTCTGATCTTACCCAACTACTAAGTGTCCTTCGAGCTTCATCCTTTGCCATAATCTATTGAAGACTAAGGTACTTCATCAGCTGGTAGTTTCGTCCACTCTTCTCCTTGTAACTATCCACCTCTTCCTGAAGTTCTGAGTTGTGACTGTCCAACCAATATACTTCTTCCTTCAGTTCTTCTATCTCTTCTTCCTTGGCTGCCAGTGCTTTGTCTTTCTCTGTGAGTTGATCTTCTAGACGGATATCTCGAGCATGGTGAGCTGCTCGGATCAGTCCTGCCAACTGTCTGTTGTTGCGAGCTTCGTATTCCAGGACTCTGACTTCCCTTGCTTTAGCTTTGAGTCGCTCCTCAAGTAAGGCGATCCTGTTGTCCTTCTCCAGTAGCTGGATGTCCTGCTTCCATACCCTCTCTTTCAGCTTGGCAACTTTCTCTTCTAAGCCAATGTTTAAGTACTCCTGCTCAATCATGCACTGAACTGAGGTCCGCAGGGTCATGTTCCGCTCTCGGTCTGCTGCGTGAGCCTGCAAGCTAACTACGTCTCTATCAGTTGGATCTTCAAGAGCTCGCGGTAGGTACCGGAAACGAGTGTGGCTGAGCTCGTTCTGGTACACAAGTGTGGCAAGTCGGAGTATCCTCATAGCTATAGTCTGCACTGCCCGACTGAAAGTGTTCTCGCTGGTAGCTGCCCGTAGCATCAGTGACCTTGGTCGTCCAGGGATATTGGGTACTACCATCTGCAACCGGGTGTGTACTCCCTCACCAGGACCGTTGGTCCAGCCCTCGTAGAAAACGTTGTCCACATCTATCCCCACTGTACGCAACACCTCCCCCAGTAGCACTGCCAAACCTCCATAGTCTGCTCCTGTGGTCCTGATCTCCCGTCGTTCATCTGCTGATCTTCCTGCTTCCATCTGCCAGACAGTTAGTGGGTTGTTAGTAAGTTAGCAAGTTAGTAAGGTAAGGTAAGGGTAAAAGTTTTGTAAATAGTTGAGATATACGTATATATAGTTTTCAAATAGTCCAAGGGGTTTCATATAAAATAGAGGACTTAGTTAGAGCTTCTGTCCTAAGTTTCCGTTCTAACGGTTATGCGCTATGGTCAAGTATGGCTCTGATACCAACTGTGACGAACCGGATTCCCAACGACGAGAATCCGACTCCCTGTACCCTTGAGATAGTCCCAGGAATAGCAGCTATCTCGTACAGAACTCATCTCAGTCGAACATCACATCCATACAACGATAAAAGATCCATTACATGACATATATAAAACATAGCGTCTGGTACAAGCCCTCTGGGCTAAATCGACAATAAGAAACAACTACGCAGCGGTAGCTAGAACATCAAGGTCCACTCCTCCACAGGCATCCTTGAGCGTAGCGCGCTCCCTTCAGTCGTACCACCCGTCTTGGTTGAACTCGTGGTCGGGGTCTTCACCTGAGAACCGAAAGTCTGTCCCCAAGGAAATGGGACAGGTCCACATCACCAACCATAATATGATGCAAGCTTTAAAGTGGCCTATTCTAAGGATATAGAAATATCAAGGTTTGAGCCAGGGTTTTCTTATGCAAGCAGCAGCAATAACCCAATTCATCTCATCACCAACTCCTTCTCTCACACGCACATCCGCTCCCCAGATCCAACCATCAGCCTCACATTTTCCCATCGGGCTCGTCCTGCCACGGCAGGTTCCTGCATACATCATCCACCAACACCTTTCTCTCTCTATTCGACTCATTGAGCTCCCTCCCCACCTTGTCTCAACAGCCTCAGCTGGACCAATCTCTCATAACCCGAATCAAAGGATGAGGTAAGGAAGCAGATTCCCATGCTAGTCAGGGCTTATCAGAAATGGGTCGTCCGTAACCGTGGACACGGCTATACGTATAGTTTACACTCTGCAGAGGTGGCACTCCAGGAATCCATCCGGGCTGCAAGGCTAGTCCGCAACCAACCTGAGACACAGCCCACAGCAAAGACCCTAAACAGTAACGGCGCCAATCCTGTCTCCCTAGGCTCGGGAAACATCCGATCTAACATCTGCCCCAGGGTCGTGAAACCTTCCCACCGGGGCCAGTCGGGGGCCGTGGTAAATCAGGGAGAATACGCCGCAACGATTCCCCCCTACACATATCAAGCTCGATTCTCCTACAGTCTCGGCGCCGCACTAGAGTAGGCTTGCTGGAACCCTCCCCATACTAGGTAGATGGTGAGCACGGTAATCTCACGTCCAAAGTTGGGGCACGACTCGGTCCTTAATTGTCGGTAAAGCGAGTATCTGCGTCATAAGCGATCCGCCGCAACGGTCCGCAATCGGCACCCATAACAGGTATAGCCGCCCAAACTCCTCAAGTACTCCTCAAGTACCAATATCCAAGAACCATGTACCCGCAACAGGTACCCCGTAGGGACTACCCGAGTGCAGTCCCTCAGCACCTCGATCGAACAATCGAGTTGTTATTACTCGCTTACACCGCCTAGCTACACTACTCCTCCCATACCACCCACAACTCATGCCAAGAAGATCAGATCACAACCATCCCAACACATGCATAGCATAGCATATTCATAAAGTAAGTGGTAGGTAGCAAGGTAAGATGATATTAACAAAGGCAGTGCAGGTTTATCATGCGAGTAAAGTAAAGCGCTAGCATACTAGTTGCATGTCTAATAGGTATTTCAGAGAATGGTCGGGCGTGAACCTGGGCAAAGGTCTTCGTCCTCGTCAAAACAGTTGTCGTAGTAGTCCGGCTCCTCCTGACTCTCTGGAGCTCCTAGGGTTGCGTAAAAATAAAATAAGGCGCGGCTACTAGGAAAGAAACACTAAGACAGCGATGAAAGAAGATTCAAATAACACCAAACTCTATACTAACGCGTAGGTCAAGATTTTAGAAAAATATAGAAACTGGTTTCGTATTTTTCTGAGCTACCTTGATTTATTATTAATTTTACAAGTTTAAATCATTTTCTGAAAATATTAAATAATTTCCGAAAAAGAAAAACAGACAAAAATTAGCCTGCTGACGTCAGCATGACGTCATGCTGACGTCAGCAGTGGGGTCCGCCTAGGATGACGTCAGCAGTGGGCCCTGCTGACGCAGCGTTGACTGGTCAACGGTCAACGGTCAACGGGGTCAACTCTGGTCAGTGGGACCCATGTGTCAGTGACACACAGTGTATGACAAGTGGGCCCCATACGTCAGCGCGGTTAAAAGAAAAAGAAGAAGATTAAACGATGGCTGGGCTGGAATTGGGCCGAAAGGTGGACAGGCCGGAAAAGTTTAGGGCTGCAAACCAGACTTAAACGCAAGTTTCGGCCCACGAAGGGGGCGCTGCTGGTGCTGCTCTGGTGGACTACGTCGACCGTGAACCGTGAGTGCGGTTCACGTGAGCCGGGTGCACGGGATCAGGTGTGGCCGTCTCGGGATCGTCTGCGCGTGCCCGTGCGTGGTGCTGGTGTGGTCCAGCGTGTGGCCACGCCACGGCGTGACGCAAACGCGCACGCGGCGCGCACCAGAACACGCCGGCGGCGTCGGTCGACGGTGAACTCGCCGGAAACGGGTTCGGCTCGGGTCAAGAATGGCCGGAACGGCTTGGCGAGGGTTTGGCGGACTCGCGCGGGGTGAAAAAAGGGTCGGCTTGGGTGCGGTTTGGCCCTCCCGACGCGAACGGCGGCGACGCGGCCATGGCGCCGGCGAGCATCGACGGCGACACGGGATCCAAGTGCAAAGGCGCACGGTTTGGGTTAGGCGTGCGAGCGTGCGGCTCTAGCGACCGCTAGAGCACAGCTAGGTGCGCATGCGTGGGCCCGTGGCTGCCCACGGCCGCGCATGGCCTCGGCTGCGGGGCTTGGTCGACGGCGGGTTGCAAAAGGGGTTAGCGGCGACGGGTTCCTGCACACGTTCACGGCCACGACTCGATGGTCGGGTCCCACAAGAGGGGCTAGCAAGGCGGCGGCGCTCTACCGGAGTTGGGGAAGAAAGGAGAGAAGCGTCGGCACTCAGCTAGGGGCCAGTAGTGGTACGCTGCAGCTCGGGGTAGACTCGTCGTGGCTCGGCGAAGCTCGTGCTCCTCTTCTCGCTCCCTGGTTCGGCCTGGAGTCGGCGGTCCACGCGCGGCGGCACTCCGGCCTTCGGCGGCGACGCGGGGAAGACGACTGGCTTCCCCTCCTTGCTCCTGCTCCCGCTCAATCCCTTCCCCACCTCTCCTTGCACCTCTCACCCCTCGCGGATTGGATTGGATTGGACCCCAAAGGGGCGGCGCGGCTTGGGGAGGAAGAAGGCCGGCGGCGGGTTTTAAAGGGGATGGCGCTAGGCTTTCGCGGCACGGACGGCGAGATAGATGCGGTGGGCGGCTTCGGACACACGTCTGCATCGCATCGGGCCGCACAGGGGCGATGGGACCGGCTGGGTGGTTGGGGTGCTCACGGGCGCTCGCGCGAGAGAGAGAGAGAGCGGCGCGGGGAAGATGACGAGAGGAGGGAGAGAAAGCTGACAGGCGGGACCCGCCTGTCAGTGGGAGAGAAGGCGACGCGGAGGCGACGCGGTGAGGGGAAGAAGGCTGGGCCGCAGCTGGGCCGAAAGGCCGGCTGGGCTGCTTGGTTCGCTGGCTCGGGAAAGAAAGTTGGAGGGGGTTTGATGGACTTTGGCTTCGGGTTTTGGCCCAACAGGAATAGGTTAGGTTTGGCAATTAGTTTAAAATAGTTAGAGTTTGAATTCAAATCTAGAATTTGAATTCAAACCAACCAAAAATCCAATTAAATCCAAATAACTCCAAATCACACTATTTCATCCTTAGCACTTCAAATTGATTTTAAATTTCAAATTTAAATTGCTTAAGAATTTTGGGAGCACAATAGATTCAATTTTAAATATGGGTTTTCATGCACAACAATTCACCAAAAATTTTGAAATCCATATTTTTGCACTCAACAAATCCTAAGGGTATTTTTAGGGTTGTTACAGTAAAGTATTGTGTCGGACAGAGGACCACAATTCACAGCTCAGTTCTGGAAAAGCCTACATCAAGCCATCGGGACAACCTTGGAGTATAGCACAGCTTACCACCCTCAGACAGATGGGCAGACCGAAAGAGTGAACCAGATTCTTGAAGACTTGTTGAGGGCATGTGTCCTAGCTTACAGCACAGACTGGGAGAAGAGTCTGTCTTATGCAGAATTTTCCTACAACAACA
This sequence comes from Echinochloa phyllopogon, assembly GCA_033239725.1. Lineage (NCBI taxonomy): Eukaryota > Viridiplantae > Streptophyta > Magnoliopsida > Poales > Poaceae > Echinochloa > Echinochloa phyllopogon. Next base: position 40,498,813 of record BTCW01000010.1, on the reverse strand, counting down.
GCTACCAGGCCAGCCTACAGATGTCACCCTTTGAGGCATTATACTGCAGAAAATGCAGAACGCCTCTAATGTGGTCAGAGGTGGGAGAACGAACATTCTTTGGACCTGACATGATTGCAGAGGTAGAAGAAAATGTGGCCAAGATCCGAGAGCACCTGAAGGCCGCTCAGAGCCGACAAAAGAGCTATGCAGATAAAAGGAGACGAGATCTAGAGTTCGAAGTGGGAGACTTCGTCTACTTAAAAGTGTCACCCCTAAGAGGGCATAAGAGATTCCAAGTGAAAGGGAAGCTAGCACCCCATTTTGTTGGACCGTATCAGATACTGGAGAGAATAGGGAAGCTAGCCTATAGACTAGACCTACCAGAGGACTTAACTGGAGTACACCCAGTGTTCCACGTATCCCAGCTGAGAAAGTGTCTGAGAGTCCTAGAACATGAGATCAAGACAGAGGCATTAGACCTACAAGACACCTTGGAGTACCAGGAGTACCCAGAGAGGATACTAGACAGAGCAGTCAAAGAGACCCGACGCACAGCTATTCCATTTTGCAAAGTGCAGTGGAGCAATCATTCAGAAAGGGAGGCTACTTGGGAGAAGGAGTCGGTACTAAAAGAGAAATACCCCCACTTGTTTAAACCATAGGTAACCACAAATCTCGAGGATGAGATTCTTGTGAGGGGGGAGACTGTAACAACCCTAAAAATACCCTTAGGATTTGTTGAGTGCAAAAATATGGATTTCAAAATTTTTGGTGAATTGTTGTGCATGCAAACCCATATTTAAAATTGATTCTATTGTGCTCCCAAAATTCTTAAGCAATTTAAATTTGAAATTTAAAATCAATTTGAAGTGCTAAGGATGAAATAGTGTGATTTGGAGTTATTTGGATTTAATTGGATTTTTGGTTGGTTTGAATTCAAATTCTAGATTTGAATTCAAACTCTAACTATTTTAAACTAATTGCCAAACCTAACCTATTCCTGTTGGGCCAAAACCCAAAGCCAAAGTCCATCAAACCCCCTCCAACTTTCTTTCCCGAGCCAGCGAACCAAGCAGCCCAGCCGGCCTTTCGGCCCAGCTGCGGCCCAGCCTTCTTCCCCTCACCGTGTCGCCTCCGCGTCGCCTTCTCTCCCACTGACAGGCGGGTCCGCGCCGCTCTCTCTCTCGCGCGCGAGCGCCCGTGAGCACCCCAACCACCCAGCCGGTCAAATCGCCCCTGCGCGGCCCGATGCGATGCGGACGCGTGTCCGCGAGCGCCCACGACCCCCATCTCGCCGTCCGTGCCCGGGAACCCTAGCGCCATCGCCTATAAAAGCCGCCGTCGGCCGCCTTTCCATGTTCAAGCCGCCGCCGCCCCATTGGGGTTTCCCGATCCAATTCGTGGGAAGAGAGGAGAGGGAGAGGGGTGGGGAAGCTTGAGGAGCAGCCGGAGCAAGGAGTGTTGGAGCCCATCGTCTTCCCCGCATTGCCGCCGCCGAAGCCGACGCCGCCGTCCGTGGAGGCGCCGAGGAGGAGCCGGACCTGGGACAGGAGGAGGAGCACGAGCACCGGAGGAGCACCGCGAGCCCTTCCTCGAGCTGCAGCGAACGTCTACGTGACCCGAGGTGAGCTGTCGTCGTCGATCCCCTTCTTCTCCCCTGTCTCCGGCCGAGCGCCGCCGCCGCCGTTGCTAGCCCCCTGGGACCCGACCATCGAGTCGTGGCCGCGTCTCTCGTGCAGGAACCCGTCGCCGCTAACCCCCTTTGCAACCCACCATCGACCAAGCTCCGCAGCCGAGGCCGCCGCGGCCGAGCTCCGCTCGCCGCACGCGAACGCCGAGGCCATGTCGCGGCCGTGGGCGACCACGAGCCCACGCATGAGCACCTAGCTGCGTCCCAGCAGTCGCTGGAGCCGCATGCACGCTTGCTTAACCCAAATCGTGCACCGTTGCACGCAAAAACCGAGCCGCCGTCGATGCTCGCCGGCGCCATGGCCGTGTCGCCGCCGTTCGCGTCGGGAGGGCCAAACCGCACCCAAGCCGGACCCTTTTTCACCCCACGCAAGTCCGCCAAACCCAAGCCAAGCCATTTCGGCCGTCCTTGGCCCGAGCCGAGCCGATTCCGGCAAGTTAAGCCGCCGACTGTTGCCGCCGGCGTGCTCCTGTGCGCGCCGCGCGCGCGTCGCGTCGCGCCGTGGCCGAGCCACACGAACGACCACACCCGCACGCCACACAGCCACCCGCAGACGATCCCGAATCGGCCACAACTGATCCCGTGCACCCGGCTCACGTGAACCGCACTCACGGTTCACGGTGGACGTAGTCCACCAGAGCAGCACCAGCAGCGCCCCCTTCGTGGGCCGAAACTTGCGTTTAAGTCTGGTTTGCACCCCTAAACTTTTCCGGCCCGTCCACCTTTCGGCCCAATTCCAGCCCAGCCATCGTTTAATCTTTTTCTTTTTCTTTTAACCGCGCTGACGTATGGGGCCCACTTGTCATACACTGTGTGTCACTGACACATGGGGCCCACTGACCAGAGCTGACCCCGTTGACCGTTGACCGTTGACCAGTCAACGCTGACGTCAGCAGGGCCCACTGCTGACGTCATCCTAGGCGGACCATACTGCTGACGTCAGCATGACGTCATGCTGACGTCAGTAGGCTAATTTTTGTCTGTTTTTCTTTTTCTGAAATTATTTAATATTTTTAGAAAATGATTTAAACTTGTAAAATTAATAATAAATCAACCGTAGCTCAGAAAAATACGAAACTAGTTTCTATATTTTTCTAAAATCATGACCTACGCGTTAGTGTAGAGTTTGTGTTATTTGAATCTTCTTTCATCGCTGTCTTAGTGTTTCTTTGCTAGTAGCCACGCCTTATTTTATTTTTACGCAACCCTAGGAGCTCCGGAGAGTCAGGAGGAGCCGGACTACTACGACAACTGTTTTGACGAGGACGAAGACCTTTGCCCAGGTTCACGCCCGACCATTCTCTGAAATACCTATTAGACATGCAACTAGTATGCTAGCGCTTTACTTTACTCGCATGATAAACCTGCACTGCCTTTGTTAATATCCTTTTACCTTGCTACCTACCACTTACTTTATGAATATGCTATGCTATGCATGTGTTGGGATGGTTGTGATCTGATCTTCTTGGCGTGAGTTGTGGGTGGTATGGGAGGAGTAGTGCAGCTAGGCGGTGTAAGCGAGTAATAACAACTCGATTGTTCGATCGAGGTGCTGAGGGACTGCACTCGGGCAGTCCCTACGGGGTACCTGTTGCGGGTACATGGTTCTTGGATATTGGTACTTGAGGAGTACTTGAGGAGTTTGGGCGGCTATACCTGTTATGGGTGCCGATTGGACCGTTGCGGCGGATCGCTTATGACGCAGATACTCGCTTTACCGACAATTAAGGACCGAGTCGTGCCCCAACTTTGGATGTGGGATTACCGTGCTCACCATCTACCCAGTATGGGGAGGGTTCCAGCAAGCCTACTCTAGTGCGGCGCCGAGTCTGTAGGAGAATCGAGCTTGATATGTGTAGGGGGGAATCGTTGCGGCGTATTCTCCCTGATTTACCACGGCCCCCGACTGGCCCCGGTGGGAAGGTTTCACGACCCTGGGGCAGATGTTAGATCGGATGTTTCCCGAGCCCAGGGAGACAGGATTGGCGCTGTTACTATTTAGGGTATTTGTTGTGGGCTGTGTCTCAGGTTGGTTGCGGACTAGCCTTGCAGCCCGGATGGATTCCTGGAGTGCCACCTCTGCAGAGTGTAAACTATACGTATAGCCGTGTCCACGGTTACGGACGACCCATTTCTGATAAGCCCCGACTAGCATGGGAATCTGCTTCCTTACCTCATCCTTTGATTCAGGTTATGAGAGATTGGTCCAGCTGAGGCTGTTGAGACAAGGTGGAGAGGGAGCTCACCGAGTCGAATAGAGAGAGAAAGGTGTTGGTGGATGATGTATGCGGGAACCTGCCGTGGCAGGACGAGCCCGATGGGAAAATGTGAGGCTGATGGTTGGATCTGGGGAGTGGATGTGCGTGTGAGAGAAGGAGTTGGTGATGAGATGAATTGGGTTATTGCTGCTGCTTGCATAAGAAAACCCTGGCTCAAACCTTGATATTTCTATATCCTTAGAATAGGCCACTTTAAAGCTTGCATTATATTATGGTTGGTGACGTGGACCTGTCCCATTTCCTTGGGGACAGACTTTGGGTTCTCAGGTGAAGACCCCGACCACGAGTTCAACCAGGACGGGTGGTACGACTGAAGGGAGCGCGCTACGCTCAAGGATGCCTGTGAAGGAGTGGACCCTGATGTTCTAGCTACCGCTGCGCAGTTGTTTCTTATTGTCGATTTAGCCCAGAGGGCTTGTAGCAGACGCTATGTTTTATATATGTCATGTAATGGATCTTTTATCGTTGTATGGATGTGATGTTCGACTGAGATGAGTTCTGTACGAGATAGCTGCTATTCCTGGGACTATCTCAAGGGTACAGGGAGTCGGATTCTCGTCGTTGGGAATCCGGTTCGTCACACCGCCGAGCACCGCCGATCCTCGCCCGCCTCCGTCGAGTCTCCCCGCCGGCGCCCTTCCCTTGACAAGGTCCCACCCAGGAGACTCCCCGTGCGGTACTGGTGCTCGCCAAGCCTACCCCGCTGCCTTATTCCCCCTCTAGCGCATCCTAATCACTCGCCGCCGCTGTACATGATCGCCGGAGCCGCCTCCACATCGTCCGCCCCGCCCGTCGCGCCCCTGCCGTCGAGAACCCCTCAGGTGAACTCGTCGTCCCTCCCTGGTCCCGTAGGGCCAATTCCCGTAGCGAATGGCAGCCGACGGCTTGATTTCGAGCTCGCTCCGGTGAGTCCCCACCGCGCGCGGTGACGGCGCCACTGTTCTCCCCCTCCATGCCGACGAGCCCAACGCTGGGATTGATCCGTGCCATCGGATCAAGATCCGACGGCCCACAGATCGGTCCGCCCCAAGTCAAACCCGAGGAAAACGGTCAGCCGAGCCACTTTTGCTAAAGAGCCCCTCCACTTTTTAGTAATGAACCCGCGGTCCCGTTTAGTTCAAAAATAATTCCAGATAAGGCCTTTTTTTGTTGAAAACCCCCCTGAGCTTTTAGGAATTAGAACCCGCAGTCCTAAGTTTAAGCTTTTGCGTGATAGCCCTCAGGTTTTAACTCATAATTACGTATAGGTCCTCGGTTTTCTTCAAATAAGCCCCTGGAAACTTTTTAAAAATTGCCAGCAGGTCCCTAGAACTTATAATTGGCATATCTTTTTTGTTTTAGCTCCGATTAGTGTGATTTTCGCGCTCATGTGTTCGTAGTGAAGCATAGATTATTTCTAAAAGCTTTATTTGTACTGTTTCTACTATTTGGTTTACTGTTCTAATAGATTATTATTTGTTTGCATGTATTGGTTTGCGTGCTCGCTTGTATGGTGATTCGTGTCCAGTCGGTGAGCCTTTGCGTTGGACTTCGAGTACGTGGGAGACTTTCCGGAGCAGGACCCACAGCAGCAACAGCAGCCGCCCTTCCAGGAAGGCAAGTTATAGCACGGACAATCCTTGCTACCTAAACACACCTTTTTACATACATTTACTTTTATATGCATGTGTTTAAATTGTTGTCCTATTAAGGTTGTACCTAGTTTGATTACTTCTATCCTTTGATTACCTTGGGTTATTGCATATGGGTAGAATCCTTACTATGCGCAATTACTGTCATTATTATTTAATTGTTAATCTTGACTTAATGGTTCACTTTAACATTTATGATAAAACCTGCTTTTTAGCAACTTGGTTTAGGGAGCTAGAGCATGTGCTTCGTGCTTTGCTCTAGTGTCTCTCCTCAAGGTCCGGTTCTTAAAGCGGCAACCCAGGAGCCTGTCGCCACCGCTAGAACTACTATGGCTCTGGTCTTGGTCAAGTAGCTTGTACGTCTCTAGCTTGTCAGTGGTTACCGGAGTGGCCGAAGGCGCTATGAGAACCACTCGTGAGTGTATGGTTTGATCCACCGAGGACGGGTGATCCATCGGCTATGCCCCCGTGAGGCACAGTCCCGTGTTGGGAGTCCCTGCGATGGGGAACTCCGCACGTTGCACATTGTTGGGTGAGATACCCGTGCTCTGGATGCCATCGACCCCCTTATGGTGTGACTCCGTAGGCGTACGTCGATCTCGGTGCCTAGGACCATACTACCTGTGTTGTACCATAGCGGCCACTGCCTTGTTAGGGTGTCTTGTGAAAAACCTCGTAGCGTCCCTATGCGGTCACACCTCAGTAGTGTGATTTGTGAGGTCTGATCCACCTCCGCGTGGTTGGGTTTAAAGTTCTTTTGAGCTTTTATGCGACTGGTGGGTAAAGGGCGAAACCTCTGCAGAGTGTAAATCTATTATGATAGCCTTGCTCAAGGTCACGAGCGGCCTGCATCCTTTTTGATTAGAAGATGATGTTTATTTATGTTTAATGTCACTTATGCTTTATTAATTGGGTTACAATCGGGATTTATTCACCTGTAGTAATTTGGTTAATGTTAAAATGAACCAACTAAAAATGCTAATGCAGTTAAGCCGTGTCTAGCCCATTTTGAGCCTTCATACCCGTGCTATGCTTGCTAAGTAATTGTTTACTTACACTTGCTATTTTATTCAACAAAATCCCGGATGGGTAAACAGATTGGGTTGGGCATGAGTCTGCTGCTGAGTTTCCAGAAGATTTACCGTACTACTAAGTTGTGATCTCCCAGTCAGAGTCCCTGTGGATTGCGGCTCCATTAGTTGAGAGTTTTATTAGTCTTCCGCTGTTATTGTTTAGATCATTTATGAAGCACTCTGATGTAAACATTTTATTTAATGAAGAATTATCCAGCATATGTGCTCTGTTTATCATATTTGTTCGCTATATGTGTACTAAGACTTTCTGGGCACACATATGGCCGCATTCGGGTTTTTGTGAAAATCCGGGTGTAACAGTCCTCCACCGCAAAGCTTGAGATTTATACCTCTAGGGCAAGCGTTCTCATGAGGCTTAAATATTGTAGATAGGTTGATTTTCAGAAACTAATTATACTAGTTTTCGTATATTCACAATGAGTTGATTCGTTTGGCATCTGTATGCTCTGGTGCTTTGGTGTTTGACCATGATTTGTGTCAACACAACACCCATATAGCCTAAGATGAGGAGGGGTGAATTTGGACAATTTTATTAAAAACCTTAGCCTATGGCTTCCACCTCATTACATGAACTTAAAACTAGAACATGCAATTTAGATGTGCAACTATGATTTTACTAGTGTTTGCACCCAACACACAAAGAGTTTTACAAGATAGAGTCAATCTACCACACTAACATTTTTGGATTTTAGGATGTGATTGGATAGCACAAAGTAATAAAATGATTTTCTCAAATTTGTAAAAGTTTTCCAATGTTTATATAATTAATAGAGAATTGTATAGTATAGTAATTATTTTCTAAATGAAATTAAAACAACATAGGTTATGTTGGCGGTCGTTACGGCACGTTTTCGACCACCAATACTCGGGAATAAAAGAGGATATATGTGACATTCCATGTAAGTTTATTTCTAACAGAGTTCCACAAGTTTTGGTGAGTTACACTTGTGCAGGTACAACAACGAGAAATACGTGCTATAGGGGTCGGAATTGACCGATTCGGCCGAACGACTCCGTTCGGCCGGTTACCCCCCTTAGCCGTACAGGACACCGGGACACATCCACGTCATCGATGACCAAGCAACAACCGTGAGTGACATGTGGACGACCACCACCTGACTTCCGGGCCAAATCAACATGAAGGACATCAACCCAAGCCAGCCCAGGAGGTCCACAAGTAAGAGGCGGTGCTGGGGAGGCCGGCCACGGGCCAGGCCCAGTTCGGCCGAACCCAAGTCTTCGGCCGAACCGCCCCCAGCTGCCAAACCGACCAAGGGAGAGCATCCAAGCCATCCAGCATCCAAGGCGGTGGATCTGATGGTTCGGCCGAACTGGGTAGTTTGGTCGAACCAATCCATTCGCCCGAATCCCCTGGATTCGGCCGAATTGGCCGGGCCACCGCCTCTCACTCCCTTGGCTGCCACTCCACTCCACTCCCACCGACGTGCTCAAGCTATAAATAGAGGAGTACTTCACTTGTTTCACACACACCAAGCCAAGGATCTCTCATTTCCACTTCTCTCTAGTAGAGTTAGGATAGTTTAGTTGGGAGTTAGAGTCAAGTCGAGCTTTGCCTCAGAGGTTCCGGAGTCGTCTTCAGAAGCTCTGGTATAAGCTCTTGTATCTTTTCCTTTTCCTTTTGTAAGACTTGAGTTATCAATATAATTATCTTTATCATCTTGCCTTTGTCATTTATAGCTTGCTTCTACTTTATTCTAGTTGCATCTATATCGTGTTTAGACTATAGTCGGTTTTAGTTCTAGTGCTTCTAGAACTAGCCTTGCTTAGGCTATAAGCTTGATTTTCTAAGAAGCTTGAACTAAAACTGAAACGTAAACGCAAACACCGGCCTGGAAGGAAGCTTCTTGTTATGATATGAAGTAAGCTGCATGTTTCGGGCACTCGTGAGGAAAATGGCACCACCGTGCTTGTGGCCTGGTGAGACCTGCCAGGTGTTTGGTGGGATAGCCAATCGTAGCCACGAGAAACAGTCAGGGATGCTACGAGAGAAATGTTAGATTGCTCGCTGTAAAGTAAGAACTGAATTTGTATCCTTGCAGTTTAACAATGCAAGTAACATCACTTCGCTTTGGTGGAGTGTTTTTTTCTTTTCGTTTCTTGTTGTGTAGTGAAAAATGAGGAAGTGGTTTTGCTTGGATTCATGCACTGGTCTTTGGTGATCAGTTATTAAAGTTTAGGGTGTATGTATTTTTTAATGGATATATGGTGAGGTGGTACGTATGTGATGAAAATGCTGACATGCCAAAGTGAATTTCTACTGATTAGTTGAAAGGAGAGTTTTAGGAACTTCAGGAAAAAGAAATCTGGAAATTGCATTAGAAAAATCAGCAGAATCCACAAATTCTGAGGAATGTGTGCCACTAGCTGGTAGGCCAAAGCACTCAGCGCATGTATCATTTTGCATGTAGCTTCGGCAAGTAATAATTGAGTAGAGTTGTATATGTGAAAGGAAGTAGTAATTAAAAATGTAGCACAACATTGTGAGGCAGTACTGATTGCTGATTTATCTACCACCGAGTGAAAAAAATTGAGTTGAGGTCATTACGCAGAAAACGCTCCTTCAATTGGCCGCATCATTTTCGTGCTGAGTAGATTCGAATGAGCACACTATTGTGACTCTTAATGATGGATCTGCCAAATTACCCAGAAACAGCTAATCCACCTGGACACGTTACACATCATTTTGCACTGTCATTTGTCTGTTTTCCATGCATTTATGACATGCAAAACAGATTTAAAAATAATAAAAAAAAAATCAGATTTTCCCCCCTTCCATACAAATACAGGCACACTACATACTGTTTTTCTTTCCCAAACAAAATCCCCTCATTCCATCCCCATCCAAAATCCCCCATCCTTCCAGCCATGGCTCAAGACGGTCCCCATGACCACCAGTACACCGCCTCCTCCGACGAGCTCAGCCTCACGCCGCCAAAGACTGTGACCTCCACACTGAGTCCCGGTGAGAACAACAACAGTGGATCCAGGGCTGGCAGCCCGGTGGGCAAGGACGATGTCAACAAGGGGAAGAACATGATGCCGAATGCCATCCAAGGTGGAGAACATGGCTTGGCCACCCATGGCACCAGTAGATCCAAAGGTAAGGGCTTAGCACTCGGTGTAGCTTCCTCCGATGGAGACGGCTTCCCCACCGGTAACAGATCTGCCGTGGCTGCTGACGACGGCGACCTCAAGGTGCACATCATCATGGAGCGGGAGCGCCGGAGGCAGATGAAGGAAATGTTCAACACCCTTCAATCACTCATGCCCCATGTCCCCGAGAAGGTGATGCTTTCACATGTTCAGCAACTAGGGCTTGTATAGCGTGTAGATAAATGGGTAGCTAGCTAGTCAGATCTGGGGGAGATCTAGCGCCGGTATGGGTTATGTGATGTGATTTGTTATTCTTTCAGGTCGACAAGGCGACCCTAGTGGAAGAGACGATCAACTACATCAAGGCCTTGGAGCAGACCAAGGAACAACTGGAGAAGCGAAAGCAGGAAAAGGCACTCGCGCGGCAAGCTGCCGTTGAGGCCGCGACGTCATCCTTGTCGGCGCCGCGCACAGCTCAAGGGAGGGCAGCCATGGCTGATGGCTGGGGCACTGTGCTGCCGCAGCAGCCTGCTTCGGCCATGGCAGCGCCTCCACTGCTAGCAACGGCCACGAGGCCGGTTGGATTCCAGACGTGGTCGGCACCGAACGTCGTGCTGAGCGTGATGAATGATAAGGCGATCATCAACGTGTGCGCGCCAAGGAAACCCCGCATGCTGACCATGGTGCTGTCCGTTCTGAACAAGCATAGGATCGATGTGATCACATCACATGTTGTTGCCAACGGCGCCCAAAGCTTCTTCACCTTCAACACCATTGTAAGTAGTCTTCTTGATCTCAACCGTCGTCTGGGTTTTGTGGTTCAGGCATGTTGCAAGGCATTGGGTTGCACACATACTTGCAGTAGCTTACATGGGTGAAGGAATAGGAGGTCAGCTTGCACATTCTAGTTCTGGTAACCATCGCGGCTAGGGGACGGTCAGTGTTTGTAGATGAGAATGACAAATATGAAATTCTTGTATATGGGCTTATTTGATTTGGCATGAATTAAAATCCCATCACTGGAGTGAGCAGGAAAATCACTTTTGTTTTCCATCCTGATGTGAAGATATCTTATCTAATTAGTAACCAAATTGAATCTAGCCAATCTAATTAACATATATGTTTATTCTGTCTATCATGATTCTAACTAAGGATGCTGGTTTTCCAAACAATTTGCATGTCTTGAGGTTACATAGTTCTAGCAACCGTAAGGAGATAGTAAGTTAGAGCTCTATCCTGTCGCCCTTCAATAGGAAAAGAAGGTGATACAAATACTGATCAAACTAGTAACCGTAAGGAGATACTAGGTTAGAGCTCTATCTTGTTGCACTTTAATAGGAAAAGAAGGTGATCAAACTAGTAACCGTAAGGATTCGCACTTTAATAGGAAAAGAATGTGATACCCATACTGATCAAACTAGAATTTAGCTACACGAATCGACAAATACAGTTAGTCTACCTAATTATATCCTATCCTTTGCAATAAAGCTGTTGGCTTACAAACGGCCTGCATGACTGAGGTTGCACGCTTTATTTTTGGTAACGGTATGAAATTAGTATGTTAGAGATCTATTTTGTCATGTAATACCGATCTAACTGAATGTAGCCAAACTAATCAATAGATATGGGTAATAGGGCTTACTATATCTTATCCTTATGACCAGAAATGTCAGTTTGCAAATGACGCATATGATGATGTTGCATGGTTTTGGTAGCCATAAGAAAATAATACTCGTTAGAGGTCTATTTTTATTGCAGCGTGTATGTTTAGAAGAAACATGCTTTTGGAGTTGATATAACAACTACACGTGCCTACCCCTATATGGTCTGTAGTATGTTAGAGGTTTATTTTGTCACAATGTGCAATTTTATGGGAAACGTCCTTTCAGAGTTGATCCATTGGGTAGCAGTGGATGTAAAAAACTATATGATCTTAGACTTCAGGTGGATATATATTTAGTTGCTGGTGCATTTGCATTGGATGGTGTATTTAGATGTTTCAGTATAAGTAATGCCACCAGAACGGAGAATCAAAATTGTAGAATATGCAAACTTTGCTGGTGGAATTGGAATTAAAAGGTTAGAATTAAGTGAAAGAGACAGTTTCAAGTTATTTTTGGTTTCTCAAGTCTTTCTAGTATATTTGTTGCTAATGATGTATGTTTTCTTTCCTAAAGAAGAACCAAACAACCTCCAAGAAAATATAATAAATATAATATTTTTTTTCACATCTTCATATACTCTCTGGCGCACCTATTTCTACTTCATAAGAATTACTAGGTGGTTAGCTTTAGATTGAATCCTTACCGTTATATATAAATGCTACTACCTTGTCCAATTAATATAAATGCTACTAGTATATTTTTCACTACTGATTTCATTAGTGTAGTGCACTGCTTTAATGGCCGCTTAGTTATCACCGTATATACTTTGTACTTCAATCATGAACCATAGTGCAATCCCATGTTTTCCAATTGATTTACACATGTTGAGGCTCCATGTTCTAGTAACTGTAAGAAAATAGTACACTAGAGCTCTGTCTTGTAGCGGTTTAATAGGAAAAGCTTATCCAAATACTTATCAAACTGAATCTAGTTATACTGATCGACAAATACAGCCACTCTACCTTATTATATCCTATATCCTTTTGACTAAATTTGTTGGTTTGTAAACAGATTGCACAATTTGAGGTTGTATTCTTTATATGGTAACCGTAAGAAAGTAGTACGTTAGATATCTATTTTGTCACACTTTAGTGGGCAAGGTGATCCAAATACCGTTCATACTGAATCCAGCTAACATAATCAATAGGTACCATCAGTCTGCCTTATTGACCCATCTTCTTGACTTATAAAGATGCCAGTTTGAAAATAATTTGCATGTGTTGAGGTTGCATGTTAACTATAAGAAAATTCTCCGATTGTGAGAAGTCTATTAATTTTTGTTGCAGCGTGTGTTTTTAGGAGAAACTGCCATTAGAGTTGATGGAACAAACTATGCGGACATACCCCTAAAGCTAGAATAACTTCCTAGTGTACGTGTTAGAGGTTTATTTTGTTGCATTGTGTATTTCTATGGGAAACATCCTTTTCGATATGATCTGTTTGGTATCAGTGGATGTAACAAACTATGCCATCCTAAACTTCAAGTAGATATATGCTTTATCGATGGTGCATTTGGATAGTGTAGAAGTTTCACAGTGTGTAAATTAATTTTGTTTTTCAGATCTTTGCTATGATGTTTGTTTTCTTTCCTGAAGAAGAACCAAATGACCTCTTAAAAAAATCAAATAAATACAACCTGGATTTTCACATCTTCACATTCCCTCGAGTGCATGCACCTATATCTATTTCATATGAATTATTAGACAGTTAGCTCTATGATAAAATACTTGTTACACGCAAATACTACTAGCTTGTCCAATTAACATGTATCCTTACAGCTTTTAACAGGATTTAGGATTTTATCTTAAGGTTTGTTTTCCTATTGCTGATTTCATTAGTGTAGTGTACTACTTGCTTGAATAGCCACTTAGTTGTCAGCACTACTTACTACTTGAATCATATACCCTCCATTCTCAAATATATACGGTTCAGGACAAACAATTTAGTTCGAAATAAACTAAGTTTTTCCCCTAAACGTCATATATTTAAGAACAGGGGACGTACCATAATGCAATTCGATGTTTTCCATCAAAGATGAGTTTGCAGATGATATATTATTTTCCCTAGCAGTAGCATACATATATAGTTGCATTCTTTACCACAAAAATGCATCTAGCATGGCCTACAACAGAATTTAAGAACCCATATTTGTTTTAATATATTTGTACAACCTGACGGCAAGCCATTGCAGAACTATTTTCTGAATATTTTACTCTTTTATAACATTTTCGTACCGCCGATCTTGTTTGCATCAGGAAAAAGTTTAATCCAGCCCACTAACATTTATGCATTTTTACGAAACAGGTGAATGGAGCTGGCGGCAAGTTGGCGGAGGACATATACAAGCTGGCGGTGTCGGAGATCATGCTGTGGCTCTCCAACTAGGCCGGCACCACTGTTAGGGCGTCCCAAGCTGCGCCCTGCTCAGCTCTTGCAGCCCCTCCGGCTGGAGCAGTCAGAATAACCAAGCTTGTTTAAATAATTTGCATTCGCCATTTGAAGGTTTGAGGGACGTTGTGCGTGCTCTATATGCACATCTCAGTTCAGGTCAGAGATCAAACTGAGGACCCATGCTTGCTGTGTGTGCTTATGTCGAACATGGTTGTGTCTTCTGAGTTGTGTTGAACCATTTTAATATCTGGATCATTGGCTTTGGATTGCACTATTATACAACTGAGCGTCACTCCTTGCTCATCATAATCAGTTTGACATGGACCGTTGTGGTGATGGATCACATTAGGATCTTCAGCTCCAAGGAAAAATCAAGCTTAGCTTGGGGACAGGAAGAACCAGTAGTGATGCACTCTTTCACTACCAGATGTTGGCTTAAGCCTATAGATAAACCTCGGGCAACTTTCACAACAGGTTGGAGGCTTCGACAAATACCAAAGGCCCAAACAATACGATTGGGTTGTTCCAACCAGTTCTGCTGTCTTGTGCGTTATTTGTAGAGGTCTTTTACGGTACCTTATACTACTTTTGGGTGGTATATGGTATAGGCATGGATAATTTGGTAATTGACACGGTAAAATCAGAATAACCGAATGAAAAAATACTTAATTATAGTGATGCCATTTATATTCATTCCAATAATACCCCTATACTACTTATACCACTCACCATATACTACCTATACCACTGCTCCACGTTACAATAGTATATAATTTTTCTCAACCGTCGAATGTTTATATACTAGTCCTTGTAGCCTGCGCATACAGAACAGCCAATAAGGTGAATCAAAAGCTACAGAAATATAGGCCAAGAAAAGGAAACAAACGATGCCCTTCTCACGCCACTCCTAAACTCTCAAACTTTTGTCTTGTTCCTGTGGATAACTCATGCTTAGACTATAAGCTTGATTTTTTTCAGAGAGGCTTGAACTGAAACGGAAATGCAAACATAGGCATGCAAGGCAGCTTCTTGTTACGCTCGGGGACAAATGCACTAAGCTGTATTTGGCACCAGTGAGGAAAAGGGCATTGCCTTTGCTTGTGGCCTTGTGAGACCTGCCAGGTGTTTGGTGGGATAGCCAAAGGTAACGATGAGAAACAGTCGGGGCGTCAAGTGTGAAATGTTGCTTGCTCACTGTAAAGTAAGAACTGAATTTTGTATTATTGCAGCTGTAGAAGTAACATCACTTTGCTTTTCTAGTGTAGGCTACTTCTTTTTCATTTTTTTTTCTGTATAGTAAAGAATGAGGAATAGTTTTGCTTTGATTCATCCCTGGTTTTTTGGCTGTCTGTTACTAAAGTTTAGGGTCTGTATTATTTTTTTACTATGGATACTTGGCAAGTTGGTGCCCGAATAAAATGATGACACACCAACATGAATGATTTACGAATCATCAGTCAGAAGGAGAAGTATATACGCGGGAACTTCAGGAAAAAAGGAATTTGGAAACTACATAAGAAAAAATTAGGTGAATCGACACATTCTGAGTTTGAGAGTAATTGAAGTTCTTAAGAAATGTCCGAGGAATGTGTACGCCACCGCTAGGCTAAAGCAGTCAGGACATATTTGCATTGGAGCTACCAGAGCCGCTTGGCCATGGCAGCGCTCCCAGGCATCCAATTTCAGCTTCGTGGCTGGCGAGCTGCATGCCAGATTTCGATCCAAACAAGCTCCATTGTGATCCAAACAAGTGCCTTGCATATAACTTAGGCAACTAATAATTGAGTAGAATAGTAAATTTGAAAGGAAGTAGTAATTAAAAATGTAGCAATCATTGCTGCTACAGTTGAGGTCGTCATGCAGAAAACACTCCATTAGGCCCATCTTTTGCCTGCCATATGTAAATTATTAAATATGAGGAGGTTACTGTGAAAAAGCTAATCTGCCAGGAGACGTTACACATCCTTTTGTACTGAAAATTTCATGCTTTGTATGCATCTCTAACCAGTGAAAGAGATTTAAAAAATCATAAAATAATGTGGTAAATTTTCAATCATTATTACAAATAACGCCACACTAATATATTCCTCTCCCAAAATCACATTTTGCCTCCCCGGCCTCATCCAAAAATCCTCCAACATCTTCCAGCCATGGCTCAAGATGGCCCCCATGACCACCAGGACACCGCCTCCTCCGACGAGCACAGCTTCGCGCCGCCCCCGACTGTGACATTTCTCCTGAGTCCCGGTGAGAACAACTACCGTGGATCCAGAACTGGCAGCCCGGTGAGGATTGATGCCAGCAAGGGGAAGGAGATCGCGCCGAATGCCCTCCATGGTGAAGAACTTGGTTCAGCCAGCGGCGGCAAGGACAACACCAGCAAATCCAAAGGTAAGAACATCATCACAGAGCAGGAGCGTCGTAGCCGGATGAAGGAATTGTACAGCAGCCTGCATGCGCTCATGCCCCACGTCTCCAAGCAGGTGAGGCCTCTCACATGTTCAGTAGCTAGGCTTGGAGCATGCAGATCAAGAAGTTGGCTAGAATAGCTAGCCTTGGGTAGAAGATCCAGTATCAGTGTGGGTTATGTGATGTGAATCTTTGATCTGTTGTTTTTTCAGGTCGACAAGGCAACCCTAGTGGGAGAGACGATCCACTACATCAGTGCCCTGGAGCAGACGCTGGCCGAGCTGGAGAAGCGGAAGAAGGAACAGGCGCTCGCGCGGCAAGCTGCCATTGAGGCTGCGTCGTCCTCCGTGCCGGTGCCGCACATCGCGCAAGTGATGGCGGCCATGTCGGATGCCTTGGACCCTATGCCGCAGCAGCAACCGGAACAACAGTCTCTTGCTGCGGCCGCGGCAACGCCACCATCACTCGCCATGGCAGTGGAGACGGCTGGGTTCCAGACGTGGTCGACGCCGAACATCGTGCTGAGCATCTTCAATGACAAGGACATCATCAACATGTGCTTCCCGCGGCAACCCCACTTGCTGAGCTTGGTGGCCTCCGTGCTGAACAAGCACAGCATCGATGTGATCTCATTGCAGTTCTCGGCCTACGGCGACCGGAGCTTGTTCACCATACACACCCGTGTGAGTAGCCTACTCGATTGATCTCAACCATACTCCTGATGCTTTGACGGTTCAGGCTTGTTGCTAGCCATTGGGTCGCAACTTTCCAGCAACATATAAGGGTCATGGTTGTTCTGAAATATGAGTTGCATGTTCTCGCAACCATGACCACTGGGAATGGCCGATATTGTTAGATGAGAATGTCTCCGCCACGTGTTGCATGTATAATAGATCTGGTACTTTTGTAGGTGGGCTAGTTTGAATAGGGGGGAATTATTAAACCCTAGCACTTGAGTTACCAGTAAAGTTGTTTTTGTTTTCAATTATGATATGTACAAAGGGATTGGATCTAATCCCCACCTATATATATCTGATAAAACCACAATGGGATATTTCACTTGGAGGTAGGGCTGCTATGCTAGTTTTTTTGCTATTGAGTTGTAGAGGACATTTTTTTTACAGTTGAATTAAGGGTGGCTGAATCTAGGACCCAACTAAAAGATTCAAATATTGACTAAACTGAATCTGGCTAAGCGAATTGACAAAAAAAATTAAAGTTATGTTGTCTTATCCAATCACATGATGTTGACCAAAGAGGCTATACATACAGTTCTAGTAACCATAGTTCTTGTCACACTTTAATGTGAAAGGTGAAAATATGGTTATGTTGTCTTATGCAATCACATGATAGTAACCGTAAGAAAATAGTACATTAGAGATCTTGTCGCACTTTAATGGGACAGCTGATCGAAATAATGATCGGTTACTCATATTTGGTCTTATCCTTTTTTACCAAAATATGTCGGTTTTCATAAGTTGAGGTTGTGTGGTTTAAGTAACCATAAGAAAATAGTATGTTAGAGGTCTATTCCTGTCGCAACGTATGTATATACGGGAACATGCTTTTGTAGACATAACAACAAACTATGCAAGACAATCACTATGGTCCAGAAAGAATTTAAATGCCCCGCTCTTCTTAGCCGCAACAATATACCAGTGTGTGTTTTTATGGCAAACATCTTTTAGAGCTAATTCTTTGGGTAGTAGTGGTTGCATGTAACAAACTATTCAATCCTATTATGTTTAATTTAGACAATGGTACATTAGGTTGTTGTATTCAGAAGTCTCATTACAAGGGTAATGCCATATGAACAGAAATTTCTGAGTGTAAAATATGCTAATCTTAGCATATATGTTACTAGTTGTGATTAATTTGTTTCATTCCTGAAACAGAACCAAATACTCTTGAAAGAAAATAAACATCACATAAATTTTCACATCCTTGATAGGACATACATATTTTAAATTTATAGGAATTATTTGGTGGCTAGCTTATGATTAAATCCTTGTTGTTACACATTAATGCTAGTAACTTGTCCAATTGATATATATATATGTATATATATATGTACATATGGCTATTAACAGCAGGATTTTGTCAAGAGTTTTGTTTTCCCATTACTGATTTGAGTAGTGTATAGTATTATACTACTTGAATAATCATTCAGTAAACAAAAATACTGGTATCCAAATTATGTACCATCACACAATTCCATGTTTCCACCAAAGATGAGTTTGCACGAGATAGTTTCTTCCCCTAGCAGCAACTTAGCATGAAGCATGCACATATCAAAACCCAATCACAAATAAATGTCATCGTGCATGGTCTAGAAAATCAGAATTTAAGCATTGATATATTTTTCTCCACCGCTTAAAACATCTAGGTTGGTGTTTATGTCGTGCCTGCCATAACCATCAACTCCTCATAAGCTTCACACTATTTACCAACTCTTGCCCGTTTAGTCTGATTATTGGGAACAAACATTTCCTGGTCGTGTTCATGTTTTGCCATTTATACTTGCGACGCCATTCTCACAAGAACTATGTAATTGTATGAATTGTTCAACGTTTTCCGGACAATTTTGCTAGTTTACTTTAAAGATTTCCTGTAATCTAAGAACAAGGTATTACCCGACAAAACTATTTTTTTTAGAAGAATCTCCTCTTGTCTGAATCAGGTAAAAGTTTATGCCAGCCCACTAACATCCGCGTCTTTTCACAAAACAGGTGACTGGAGCTGGCAGCGAGAACCCACCGGGCATATACAAGCTAGCCCTGTCGGAGATCATGGTCTGGCTCTCCAGCTAGACCAGCTCCACCCGTGGAGGCCTCATCGGCGTCTCAAGCTGTGCTCCTGTCCGTCGATCTGCTCAGCTTGCAGCCTCCGAACTGGAGTGGTCGGAGTAACCTACCGTGTCCAATTAATTTGCATTGTCCATTTTATGATTTTTGGACCGTGCATGCTCTATATGCATGCATCTGTCCAGTTAGGTCAGCTCAAACTGAGAATCATGCTTGTCGTGTGTGTCGTCGAAGATCGTTGACAACATCCTTCATGCTGTGTCTTAAAATATTGAACCATCATTCTGAATAATTGTTGAAACATTTAAATTTTGGCATCATTGGCTTGTTTAGACCTGCGTTGCTGTTCATCTTTTTTTTTGTTGATTGGCATCTTTATTTTGGTGGTAATCTAATAAAAGGGGATCTACATATTAGTAGCCAAATTGAAAGCTAAGCCAATCAATAAATATGGCTACTCTGTCTATCATGATTTCAACCATCGATGTGGGTTTTCCGATCTGTTTACACGTAGGAAAATTATGTTAGACATCTGTTTTGTACTTTAATAAAAAAGAAGGTGATCCGAATAATCTAGGTAAACTAAGTGACAGATACAGTTATTCTGCCTTATTATATCATATCCTTTTAATTTGAGCCCGTTGGTTTGCAGGACTTGAGGTTGCAAGCTATTTTTTGTAACAGTAAGAAATAAGGCATTTACAGACCTGTTTTGTGGCACTTTAATGGGGAAGGTGATGCAAATACCAATCAAACTGAATCTAGCTAAACTAATCAATAGATAATTGTTACACCCAGGCTTCACTACAGGGAAACACAATATTACCGAGAAAAAAATGTGGTGGCAAACTATTGTTTTGTCACTGATTCCTATGTTCTGTAACCAAACTACTCTCTCCGTACTCGTAAAGGAAGTTGTTTAGGACAGCAACACGGTCTTCAAAACACAACTTTGATTTCTTATTTCTATAAAAATATTTTTCTAAAAGCGATACATGTATACTTTTGTGAAAGTATTTTTCAAAATAAATCTATTCATATAATTTTTTCTAAAAGTGATACATTCCGTTTGACTACTCATATATCTTATCTGGAGTTTGGATCGTGAAATTGCACGGGAGTTTTTTTTGGAGCGCTACAGTACCCACACCGCTACAGTACCAACGGTTGGCCCAAACCCAATGTGCCTCATCTTTCCTCCCTTGCGCCGCCGTCCCTTGTGCCGTACACCAACGAATAGAGAGAGGGGAGAAAAGAGAGAAGAAGAGAGGTGAGATTAGGGCTTGTCATCGTCGATTGCCATCGTTCCTCCCCGAAAATTGGTTGGGCTTCGTCTTCCGCCTCCGTTTTCCTTCAATTGTAATCTTCCTCGCTGTTCATCGTAGTGCCCCATGTGTGTGGTGTAGTTGGAGGCAATCGATGGGGCTGTCGTCTCGTTGGTGGCGGGATTCGTCGTCAGGGAAATTGTCTTCGTTGTTGCCCTTGTCGTTTCCAAGAGGGAACCCTATGAGAGGCATGCCCAATTTGTACAAAGTGTTTTCTCCATGTTTTCTTGATGTTTTAGATTGTGCATGTAGTGGAGTTCGTCGCCGTTAAGGCTAGGGTTAAGGTTTTGCCCTCATCGCTGTTTTCAGCATATTGTCAATCTACATAGTCATCGTTCATGTCAGTTTTTCGTAGTCTTCTTGGCCTAAAAAAATATTAGACCTTTATAAGAGTTGTAGAGGACTTTGAGATCTTTCCATGGATATAAAGAACAACTCAATCGGAGTTAAGGTCAGGGAGTAATTGAAGTTTTCTTCTAACAATTTTCCAGTCTCGTGATTATGTACAGAAACTGTTCACTTCAAGTTTATGCAAATCTAATGTGTAAATTAGGATTTATGATATTCAGGCAATTTGTAGGAAATTTTATAATCTTTCTATATTGGTAAAGTTCATCTCTATATGAATTCTGTAGCTCCAGTTATATTTATTGTGGTGGAGATGTTCTGCAATTTCTGTCAGATTATCATATTAAGGTTCATCTGAAGATCTGGCTATGATGATGCTTTTTTCATTGGTTTGAGATAACTGGAAAGTTGTAGGAACTTAAGTTATCTTTATTTTGGATCAAGTTAGGAATTTTTTGCCATCAGAATCTACAAAACAAAGAAGCAACAGTGTTGCTGTTATGTCTAGTTTGGGTGTGTATGTGAGGACGTTGGGTTCGAGCGTAGGGGCGCTTCAAATTAAATTCATATATACTTGTGTGCTTGTGTTCGTGCTAAGATATATTTGTGAACAGGTGGTGCATCTTCGGATCGTGCTTATCCCATGTTCCTTACCACCGGAGAAGGCAAGTAAGCATGGCGTTGTGGTCCATATGCTTTAACTGTGTTGTTTGAATTGGTTCCACCTAATTTCAGTACCTCACATAAGTCACATGATCTGAATTTGATTTTGATATTGCATTATTATATGATCCACTTGTAGCCTTACTCCTGAAGTTTTGATTATTGAAGTATATGAAGTTCATGCATTGCGATCTTGCATTTGCATGTTGTATATGCATATGAAGACACCATAGCCGGATTGGTGCGGTAAGTACCGGTACAGCAACACACGTTGAGATATAGCAATGTGGTTGCAACCCTCACTTCCTTCCTTCGGTATGTGTGGGTAGAAGTGAAGTCATGCATTGCATTATATCATTTGCATCTACATAATGAAACATTGTTATTTAGTATTTGTTGTTAATCTTATTCTTCAAGTTATGCCAATATTTATTCATCATGTTAAATTGGTGATTAATCAATTGTGATTTAAATAACTGAGTTGAAACAGTTTGCTTGTTGAGTTTTTTTTTATAAACCTCATACGCTTTCCCCCTCCGCAAGTTCTTGAGTTTGGTTGGTGCGTTGTGGGATGGGACTAGCAGCACGTGTGCACTTACTTCTCTCTATAAATGTTTTTTTAATATAAATTGATTGGTTTATATTGCTTCCACATAATCTGTTGTATTTTCTCTCTTGTAGTGCTTCTAGCAGTTGTAGCGTAGTGCGGTAATGCTCCAGAATGTTGCTGCTTGTTCTGGGGTGTCACATGTTCTTCTTTCTATTTACAGTATGGAAAGTGTAAATGGTGCGAGAAAAGAGGGATTGCTTCCTGATTACCTACAAGGAAGGGGACCAACATACACGCGCGCACGCACGTGCTCTCTCTCTCTCTCTCTCACACACACACACATACACTAAAAGGTTCTTTATAAAGGCTACATAGTGGTTCATTGCTGATTCACCTTTGAAGTGTTTAAGGTAGTAATTAACCCGCAACAAATAGGAAACACGACTTGTGAAAGATACAACCTCTGTAGAGTGTAAATACTAATATATCAGTCATGCTGATGGTCAAGAGTGGTTTGGATCCTCATATAATAGTTGAACTTAAATATGAAAAATATGGTTTATGTTTATGTTTTATGATAACGCTATTTATTTATATGCTTCTTTTTATTGTGGGATGTTATTAATTTATATCAGTAATTAGGTGCTAATAAACTTTTACCAAATCAAAAGTTCTTCCTGCAGTATGTCAACCAACCCTTTCCAATAGCTTCTCCTTGCATGTCACATGACATTTATTGAGTATGTCATCTACTCACTCTTGTTATTTTCAAATTCTTTTGTTCCATATCAATAAATGGTGCTAAGAAGAAGAACAAGATGATGTAGAGTTTCATGAAGATGATGCCGACTTCTAGGCGTTCACGACCCACAATCGATATTGCCTGTGAATTTTAGAGAATTAACTGTATAACTCTAGTCGTCTTTTAATCCTATGTAAGATTCTTTCAATGATACTGTTACTATTATTCATGGATGAAGTCGCTGCATGAATGAAAATTGACCCCAATGCATCTCGTTTTGTTCTTAAAATCAGGTGTGACATAATCTGTCACACCCAGCCCAGTTTGTATGGCCCAGTATTGGCCCATGAGTGAGGGATGCACATGTTTAGTGCCACCTTGCTAGTTTAGACAGGGTGGAGGCAACTCATAAACCCATGTCTTCCATCCATAGAACCTTCGGGTTAACCCTTTTACATGAAGCGATGACGAAAGTGTAAGCAGGGTGCGATTTGTACGCATGTATGACCCTTGGAAGGGCTATGCGAGGCGGCTTTTGAGGACAGAGTGTTATATAATCATAGCAAGAAGTCAGTATGCGCATAATTAACTGATACTTGAACCGAAATAACCAAAATCGAGAAATTTGGTTAGTTATTCATTTCTCATTGTCGAAGAACCAAAATAAACCCAGTTATTTCGGTTCTTAATCTCGGTTAACCGAGGAACCAAATTAAATAAAGCCCATTACAGCCCAGCCCACCAAAGAAACTTAGCTATTTAAGCCCCCACTACTACCTCTTGTCCCTAATTCATTCCCTTCCTCCGGAGCCACAAACTATAAAAGCGAGCGAGGTGGCGACGAGGCAGACGGTCGGCGGCGCGGGCAGCCGGGCGGTGGCCGGCGACGGGCGGGCGATGACAGGTGAAGACGAGGGCGGCGGCCGGCGACGGTTGGGGAAGCGACGGGCAGCAGTGAGTGTCGACGGGCGTGGGGGAGACGAGGGCGCGTGCGCGGCGGCCGGCGACGGGAAGGGAGACGACGGGCGACGGATGGGCGGCGAGACAACGGTGGCGGATGGTGGATCAGTTTTCACTAAATGCTACGGGTGAGGAAGAAGAGGAGGTAGTGCATATATATGCATGCCAGTTTAGTTACCGGCCGGTACTAAAGTGCCCCCAAGACAGTTTAGTAGCGACTGGTAATACTAGCCGGTACTAAACTAGCACGTTAGTACCGTCTGGTCACACTAGCCATTACTAAAGTGGCACCACTAGGCTGCAGTGGTGTGCACTTTAGTATCCGTCCAACCGCACACTAAATTTTGGGCTCTCGCCCAAATGCATTTTCTTTTTCTTTTTCCGTTTCTCTTTGTTTTTCTATAATTGGTTAACAAATAAAAACATGTTGTGAAAACTACTAACTAAATATTTCTAGTATATTATTAATTATATCTATACAAATAAAGTATTAACTAAACTAAATTAAATAATATAGTACTAAACTAAATTTCTCTATATGATTTGGTATTAATATGTTTATACTTCTGTTAATTCATAATAAATGGAAAAATTACTTTTTTATTCATGCAAAAATATACAAAAATGTTATCCCTAAGAACATACACTGTGTCTTGGTCAAATCACATATTACTGTCTTAGTTGTGTCTAATTTAACGTTTCAACCCTTTTGTTAACGCCTAAATTAATGCAAGTAGTTATATTTTTAACATGCAATATTATAGTATTGTATTTTGATGCGGTCAGTTCGAGATATTTTGTCCAAGTTGCACAAATAGTACCATTATTTCAGAGAAATATGACAGACTGCATTATATTACAACACTTAACGTCAAATACAACATATAATGGTTCTAAAAACTACCCCTCATTATTTAACGTGACAATGGTAATCTTCCTTCTCACGAAAGTGCCTTGGTTGTGATCACTGCATAAGTAAGGTGCGTCTTCTTTGGATAACAAGATGCTGGGGTCAACATCAATTGAGAATGGAGGAAGATCATCAATCTGATCATAATCTTCTGACTTGTCCGTAATGTCCTCAACTCTTACAATTTTTCTTTTTCCTAGGAGGACAATATGGCATTTAGGCTCATCATCTGACTTGTTTTGCAATTTATTAGCGCTTTTCTTTGGCTTGCTTGACATGTCCTTCACATAGAACACTTGTGTCACATCCTTGGCTAGGACGAATGGTTCTTCTTTATACCCAATCTTTTGGAGGTCCACTATTGTCATCCCAAACTGGTCTTTTGTTACGCCTCCAGAGTTGTTCACCCATTGACAATGAAACAGAGGGATGATTATGGGTCTGTAGTCAAGCTCCCAGGTCTCCTCTATGACACCATAATAGCTGTCCTTTTTTCCATTAGTGTCTATTGCATCTATACGAACACCATTGTTTTGGTTAGTGCTTTTTTGGTCTTGGGATCTTGTGTAAAATGTATATCCATTGATTTCATAACCTTGATATTGCTGGACCGTGATCGATGGTCCCCTAGTTAGGCATTGAAATTGTTCATCAATAGTGCCGTCGCCCAAGAATTTTCGTCTGAGCCAAATGGCAAAGGTATCCATGTGATGGAGTGTAATCCAGGCCTCAGACTTCCCCGGGTTTTCACACCGTATAATATTTTTGTGCTCTTACATGTATGGAGCCACCAATGATGAATTCTGTAGAACAGTGAAGTTTGCTTTGCGGATTTCACTGTCATGGATGTTGACATTAGATTTCTTTCCTAGTGTGCCCTTTCCCTTTAGTAGCCCCTCATGGCGTGACGCAGTAAGCCCAACCAGACTAAGATCCTTAATAAAGTTAGTGTAAAACTCAATGACCTCCTCTATTCCGTAGCCCTTAGCGATGCATCCTTCTGGCCGAGAACGATTGTGAACATATTTCTTCAGGACCGCCATGAACCTCTCAAAAGGGAACATATTGTGTAGAAAACCGGTCCTAGAATAGTTATCTCTTTGACAATATGAACTATAAGATGTGTCATAATGTTAAAGAAGGAACGTGGGAAAACCATCTCAAAGCTAACAAGATATTGGACAACGTCCTTCTGTACCTTTATTAGCTTCCTTGGATTAATTGCACTTAGATGAGTGAAATCCCCACAATTCTCGGAAAAAATGGGCATCACCTCCCCTCTAACACGCCATGGAGGAAGAGGAGAGATCGAACAAGTTACGTGTGCTTGAGCTCTCGGGGAGGAAGAAGGACTCGAATATATAGGAGAACATTTAGTATCGGCTGAGGGCTCCAGCCGGTACTATTTATGGCCGTTTAGTACCGGCTGGAGCCGTTAGCCGGTACAAAATGTCCCAAGAGCAGTTTAGTACCGGCTGGAGCCTCCAGCCGGTACTAAAGTGCCAACTAGCCGTTGCGCGGCAACGGCCTGGGAGCACTTTAGTACCGGTTGGAAGCTCCAGAACTAGCTGTTGCGCGGCAAGTGCCCCCATGAGCATTGTGCTCCAGAACCGGTACTAAGCGCGTGAGTTAGTACTGGTTTTTGCGTGGCCAGTACTAATTGACAACGATGAATGTGGAGTTTTGTAGTGATGTTTGTATTACACGTCATATGATGATGTGCATAGTACGATGTGTACACAAATAATATAATATGTACATTTTCACTTAGTCTTGATTCACATTGCCTCTCCACACTAATATGGTGTATATTAAAATGTGTAGACTCCTTGATAGTCATAGGATCGGATATGACGTGTACAACTTCATTTCCAAGTTGATGCCTATAGTTATATGCACATGATTTAACCACATGCACATGGTGGTTGAAGAATTTTCCTAGGTGTATTATTCTAAGGTTTATCAAATCCAAATATCAAGTGGGGTGCTGGCTCTAACTTTACACTAATCTAGCTAAGAAACCAAACAAAGGAAGGTGTATAGAAAGACAAATGATAAACTAAACAAAATAACAAAGGTACGATGCAAGGTAGCAAATAGGATAGATAGACGTTTGCTCCGTAGGATTAGGTTAGCTCAAGTATATGTATGCAAAAGGGACGCTACTCTCTAACATGCTATCATGATAGATATGCACTTGCTTGACCTTTTCTCTCCCACAAGCTGTTACCACTTGAGGGTAATCAAGCATCGTACTCATATGCACTATAAAGCATCAACAGGGTCAAGTCAATCACTATGATTACCACTAACTCGACTAAGGTCATATATTGATGAGAATAGAATGCTCACATATGTAATTAAGCATTGTAACAACATAGACCATGAATCATTAACATAATATACATGAAGTTATATATGAAGGTTCCAATCACTACCAGAATGATCGACATCTGCACCGGGTGGGAAAGCCCTTTAGCACCGGGTTTCCCACCCGGTGCAACTAATCCGAGGCTAAAGGGGTACCCCTTTAGCACCGGGTGCAGCCACGACCCGGTGCTAAAGGCCCTGCCCCGCAGCGCCTTTAGCAGGGCCTTTAGCACCGGGTCGTGGCTGCACCCGGTGCTAAAGGCCCCGGATTTCTTTTTTTTTTGCTTTTTTCAGTAGCCATGCGTGCACGTCTATATACGTATATATTCTAATACGTGTATTCTAATGCATATTTGGCCGACTCTATATTCATATTAGCTGACATTTCATCAAAATAGAAGACATATATATTACAAAAGTAGATATTCATGCATGTCAACTCGAGTTATATATATTTAAACTGTATTTTCTACTTAATTAAGATTGACGACTAGCTTGTTGGACTGTCCGGCACGTCCTCCAGTACTGGCGAGTAGAATTCTCCTCGGGGATTGACGACCTCGTCCCAGATCCATCCGACGAGCTGTTCTGCAATTGCGTCAATTCTTTCTAGCTCTAGGGACTCTTCCTTCAGGTTGAACATCTGTAATTTACGAATAATTGAAAGATATTTAATCCGCCGAGTTGGAGACAATAATTGTGCACTTAATAATAATGGAAATGTGTTTATTATTACGTACCATAATATCCTATTGTGTAAGCTTTTTATGTCCCCAATTCCACATGAAATCGCAAACATAGTATGCACATAAATTATTTCCCGGCCCCTGTTTGGCACACTGTCGACCAAAAGAAATTAAGTAAAATTCATATAATATATTAGCCGAGGCCTACATGTACAAATTATTTGCTTACCGGAAAGCCAATGTTCCATTTTAGTGTTTCATGTTGAATTCCCGGGTGTTCTTGACGAAATTGAATCCAGGCCCTGCAAACAAAAAAAATTGAGTTAAGTCATTGCGAGTGTAAGGGGTGAATTAAGTAGGGGAAAATATACATCACCTTGTCATCATGTCCATGATGTTCTGTAGTTTTTCTTTTGGAGTGTGCAACGAATCAAAGACGTTCACGACACCCCGGTCAGGACACAATATTATTAGGAACCAGTGGAATCTGTGCACATGTATACATTATAATCAGAAATGAATTAGTACACAGACAGTATAAGAAGAAGCCTGTGTATGTACTCACTCGATGTTGTACGGGATTAGTATGGAGTCGCAGTAATTTTGTTTCTTAATATACTTGTATAGGTTTAAATATGTTTCCTCAGGATTGTGCAGTATCATTGCTTCACTTATCCTTCGAGGATCAACGAAACCAACGGCATATATATTATCTCTCCGACATTTTTGAATCTCCATTCTGCATATGTTAAGCAATAAATAAAGCCCGCGTCAGCATAGATTGGAATTATTGTTTTCAAACTGTGAATTATAAGCAACAACAAAGTACTTACAGTGTCCAACAGGTGATCAAATCCACGTCCATGGCGTCGCGGTGGTACAGCTCATATATATCCTTAAACCTCAGCCACACCCAATCCTCGTCACCATTGTAGAAATCATGGTCCTTCACGCCTACTTTGATCATGCGCCGTTTATTCCTTCTTGATTCTTCCAAGTACCACTCATGGAATCGGCGCATCTTCGTCTGTAGCTTCCTCTCCATTTCAGGAGCGACCATAGGCTCGCCAAGATTAAACGGCCACCTCAGCGTTGTGTTTACAGGCACCTCTTCTTCCCCCAGGACTTGCGCTCTGGTTAGTCCAGTCTCGGCCATTACTCGTTGCACGTTAAGCTCGTCCAGAGATGGCAATGGACCCAAGGGCCGCTGAGGTTGCTGGCCGAGCTGAGGAACCTTTTTGGATGGGCCCGCCTCCTTATCTGCAGCCTTCCGCTTCCGGCGAGATTTCAGTAATGAGCGGTCATAGTCTGTTACTATTACTTCCTTCTGTTGACCCTTGCCCAAATTACCGAGGAATGACTTGACGACGGTGGGATCAAGCTTCGGCTCCGGCTCAGGTTTTTTCCTCCACTCGGCCATTTGCCTCTTTGTGTCTGCTTTGACCGAGGCTTCGAGCTCCTCTAGAGTCTTCTCACCCGCTCTTTTCTCTGGTGCGGGCTTCTCTTTGGTTTTCCGCGCCTTCTTCGCTGGTGGAGTGGGGGCAGAGGCTTTAGTGCGGCATCCCCTCTTTGGCGGAGGGGGCGGAGACCTCCGCGGCGGAGGTGACGGAGACCTCTTCGGCGGAGGAGACGGAGACCTCTTCGGCGGAGGAGACGGAGACCTCTTCGGTGGAGGAGACGGAGACCTCTTTGGCGGAGGAGACGGGCTTGCATCAGGAGCTCCCGGAGAATCGTCATGATCCTGTGGATCTCTTGGAGGTGACGGGGGCTTGTTGATAGCCGCAGGTGTACCGGGTATGACGACGTCTGCCTTGCTCCATAGAATGATGCAGTGAGAACACTGACCGAGTTTTGTTTCTCCGTCACCTCCGGGGATGTCAAGTTCCAAGTCTTCCCAGCTGGTGACGACTTGCTCCACCTCAACAGGTACGTAACCATGTGGAATGTCATTGCAGTGCCATTTTTGCCCTTCTTCCACACGTTTGGTCATACCGTATGCGACCTGATAAGTTAGTAGTCACAAAGAAAGTTAGTACATGAATGGTATTTACGGTGAAATGTATGCAGTATGAACTAAGGTCACATACGTACCACCACAGCTAAGTTCTTCTGCCTGACGACAAACTCGCACGCGGTCCGTTGAGTTATTTCATCCACTGTGTAACGGACCGCTTCGGCGGCCTGTGTGGAAGCGTGACTGCTTTGATATTGTTGTGGAGGGCTAATAAGGGCCGCATCTTGGAGAGGTGCATGCTCTGTGGAACCGGTCCCGCCTGCGGCTTGTTGGAGAGGTGCAAGCTCTGTGGAACCGGTCCCGCCTGTGGCTTGTTGTATCTGCAGCCATGCTACCTTCATCCGTCGCTCCATCTCTGACTCCATTTCTTGGAGCTTTGAGCCCTGGGCGGCAATCGTTTGCTCTAGGTCCCTCACCCTCTGCTCATATTCGGCCTTCTTCCTCGAACGGCTCCTATAGGTGGCGGCCTGCTCTTGGAAACCTTTCTTCCATGAGATGCTTGTGCCTACGCCGCGCGTCCGTCCAGGATGCTCCTTGTTCCCTAAGGCATAGGTTAGCTCATCTCTGTCTCTATCGGCAACAAATTCTCCCCTATCAGATGCCCTGAGGATATCGAGGAGACGCTGAGCTAGTTCTCGCAAGTCCTCGGGAAAAACTAAGGAGCCGTCGATTGGGCTTAGGGTGCCTCCATGACCATAGTACCAATGCTTGGTCCTTGTGGGCCAGTCATGTGTCGCTGGAGTGATGCCTCTAGCATATAGATCTTCTTCCATCTTCTCCCATTTAGCGATGCTTGCCTTGTAACCTCCCGAACCCATCTTATGAGAGTACTTCTTATTTGCGGCGTTTCCAGCGTTTCTAGCGCTAGCCGTTGCACCCTCTTCGGAGGTTTTGTACTCAATGAATGCTTCCCACTCGTCCTTGGTGATCTTCTTATACTTCTCAGGATCCGGGGCCTCTCCGGTTTTGAGAAATTGCGAGTACAACTTCTTCTTGAAATCCTGAAACAGAACTGCCATCTTCTTCATTGTCCAATCCCTCAGTTCTGCTTCATGAGTGCTAGGCCAGTCGAATATTGCCTTTAATTCCCTCGATAGCATTTCCTTCTCCGTATCGGGGAGCACGTACTCCTCAGTGGGGTCCGTGGACTTCCATTTTCTGATACTAATGGGCACATTGTCCCGTATAATTACCCCGCACTGAGATACAAATTTCTTGGCCACTTTTGGGGGCTCAACTGGCTCCCCGTCATCCTCCACTCGGGTGATGTGTAACTTGACATCCTTCAGCTTCTTCGTGGTCGATCGTTTTGATTTCTTAGCTCGACTTGTAGAAGCAGAGGCGGCCTACACAAATTACATATATACGAGATGATATAGAGATGGTATACATAATTGACATGTACAGTACAAATTTATGTTATCTATATACACACCTGACTAGACGAGGGCTCGTTACCGGCCCCTTCAACATTTTCGGCCTGGACATTGGCGGCCCCTTCAACATTTTCGGCCCTTCCAATGATCCCCAACACATCATCCATGGACATTGGTTGGGTTACCATATTGAAAAGTTGATTCGCTAAGAACGTGTCGTTGTCCTCTTGAATGGGTGGGACAGGGGTGTTGTTGTCCTCTTGCATGGGTGGGACGGGGTTGTTGTTGTCCTCTTGCATGGGTGGGACGGGGTTGTTGTTGTCCGCCATCTATAGAATTAAAAATAATTGATAAAAAATATATACAAAGCATACATATTCCCAATATGATTCGCTAAGGGTTCGCTAAGGGTTCGCTAAGGGGGGTCGGTGCGCGAAAAAACGGATTCGCTAAGGGGTTCGGGTGCGCGGTGGGTTCGGGTACATAGAATTTCCAATATACATTTAAATGAAGCATTTTCCAATATACATTTCAAACATATAACATTTTCAATATACATTTCAATGTAAATATCTCCAATACATTTAAATGAAGTATTTTCCAATATACATTTCAAACATATAACATTTCCAATATACATTTCAATGTAAATATCTCCAATACATTTAAATGGAGCATTTTCCAATATACATTTCAAACATATAACATTTCCAATATACATTTCAATGTAAATATCTCCAATACATTTAAATGAAGCATTTTCCAATATACATTTCAAACATATAACATTTCCAATATACATTTCAATGTAAATATCTCCAATACATTTAAATGGAGCATTTTCCAATATACATTTCAAACATATAACATTTCCAATATACATTTCAATGTAAATATCTCCAATATACATTTAAATGAAGCATTTTCCAATATACATTTCAAACATATAACATTTCCAATATACATTTCAATGTAAATATCTCCAATACATTTAAATGAAGCATTTTCCTCAGTTGCAACTTAATGGAATGGCATGTAGTGTTCGACGAAAATAATAGCTGCTGCAACTTAAATTATCCCAAAGTTCATCAGTTGCAAGCCCTGAAACCTGGAATTTTGATCTGCTTGATGGTTCCATTCGCTAGTTCAAAAATTCACTAAAGTATTTGAGCGCTACAAATCTTTGCTGTTTTTCTTTCGCTTTGTTAAATCATATATTTTTGTGTCTGTTACAATGTTTAAATACTACAGGCCAACACCTCGCAGTGGAAGCAATTTCCTGGTTCTGGCTCAACCAGGCTTCACGGATGCAACTTCCATTTAGCACTGTTTAGATCACAAATTTCACCCTCAAAGTTTACAATGCAAAAAGAAGATTCTCATCACATCAAAATATCATAGCATGTATGGAGTACTAAATGTAGATAAAATCAAAAACTAATTGCATGGATTGGTTGTACTCTAAGAGACGAACATTTTGAGCGGCGCGGGACGAGGGGCGCCGGCGCGGGGACGACGGGCGCGGGGACGACGACGGCGGCGGGGACGACGGGCGGCGGCGGCGTGGGCGCGGGGACCACGGGTGGCGGCGGCGTGGGCGCGGGGACGACGACGGCGGCGGGGACCACGGGTGACCACGGCCGGGCGGCGGGGACGACGGGCGCGGGGACGACGACGGCGGCGGGGACGACGGGCGGCGGCGGCTGAGGAGACGAGGCGACGGTTTCTGTGGCGTCGATCTGTGAGATGAGGGCGAAGTGAGGGAGGGGAGAGAAGTCCCCGGCCTATATAGGTCCGGGGCATTTAGCACCGGGTGCAGCCACGACCCGGTGCTAAAGGCCCTTTCGCACCGGGTCTGTACAGCACCCGGTGCTAAAGGCCCCCCCTTTAGCACCGGGTCTTCCCACCACCCGGTGCTAAAGGCCATAACTGTGCGCCAGACGATGGCCTTTAGCACCGGGTGCAGCCACGACCCGGTGCTAAAGGCCCCCCCTTTAGCACCGGGTCTTCTACACCCGGTGCTAAAGGCCGTAACTGGCGCCAAACGAAAATTGGGGGCCTTTAGCACCGGATTTTAGATCAACCCGGTGCTAAAGGCCCCAAATTTTCGTTTGGCGCCCTGTTTCCAAACCGGCCTTTAGCACCGTGGGCTACTATTTGGGAATCTTATAAATATAGTTTTTAATATATAGTTATTAATACTTGTTTTAATTCAGTTATTAATACCTATTAAAAATATATATTAAATAAGAAAATCTTATAAATTACTAGAAAATCAATATAAAATTCTAGAAAATCTTATAAATTAATAGAAAATCTTATAAATTAATAGAAAATCTTATAATTTACTAGAAAATCTTATAAATTAATAGAAAATCTTATAAATTAATAGAAAATCTTATAAATTACTAGAAAATCTTATTACTTACTAGAAAATCTTATAAATTACTAGAAAATCTTATAAATTACAAAAATTGATAACTAAATGAAAGATTTTGGAACATTAAATGGTCTCAGATGAAAAAGTCATGAATACCAAAATTTCATATCTCATCAAGATCTACAATCTTTACTTAAGTCATTTTTTGCATTTGAGAAAGTGGTAGTATACATTGTTCATTAATCCTAGATTCACTCGCATAGTTTCTAAAACTTTGTTAGAGACTTGTCAAATTTGTACTACATGTTATTACCCATTTTGAAAATGACAAAATGACCTAAATAAAGATTGTAGATCATGATGAAATATGAAACTTTGGTATTCATCACTTTTTCATTTGACATCACCTAGTGTGAAAAAAACCTTGGTTGTAGTTGTCATTTTTAATTCAAAATTTGGATTGTTCAAACATGAGAAGATTTTTCAAAATAATAACATTAATAAGTTTCATAACTTGATAGAGTATGATTTTAGGAATTTTTAGGAAGAAAAATGATCTTTTTTGAAGTTTGTACGAGGGAGAACGACTAGTTACAACTTTTATACAGAGATTAAAAAGAAAAATTGTTCTTGTTCATCCAGTGACGTGGCTCGTGTGCGCCCGGTGACGAGGCCAGCTACCGCACGGCCTCCGTGGCCAGGCCGGTCCGCAGCCCGGTCGTGGCCTTTAGCACCGGGTGCACCCACGACCCGGTGCTAAAGGCCACGACCGGGCCAGTGACGTGGCTCGTGTGCGCCCGGTGACGTGGCCAGCTGCCGCACGGCCTCCGTGGCCAGGCCGGTCTTTGGCTCCGCCGCACGGCCCCCGCGGCCCGGTCGTGGCCTTTAGCACCGTGTGCAGGCTCGACCCGGTGCTAAAGGCCCTTTAGCACCGGGTGCAGCCACGGCCCGGTGCTAAAGGCCCTGTGCTAGAAAATCTTATAAATTAATAGAAAATCTTATAAATTACTAGAAAATCAATATAAAATGCTAGAAAATCTTATAAATTAATAGAAAATCTTATAAATTACTAGAAAATCTTATAAATTACTAGAAAATCAATATAAAATGCTAGAAAATCTTATAAATTACTAGAAAATATTATAAATTACTAGAAAATCTTATAAATTACTAGAAAATCTTATAAATTACTAGAAAATCAATATAAAATGCTAGAATTAATAAAAACAATCTTATAAATCAATAAAAAATCTTAGAACATAGGTGGAACATAAATGCAAATATAGTTATTACAAATTGGGTGGAACATAGTGCAATTAAATTACATGGCATCATCGTTTACTCGGACACTAATAAACTTCCTCTTTACAAATGTTCTTTGATTGTGATACGCCCATAGATACGGTGTCTCCTCCGCCGCTAACAGGATGCTTGGGTCATCAGCCACTGAGAATGGAGGCCGGCCATCGAGCATATCATAATCTTCATCCGTCTTGTCCTCAAATCCTACGATTTTTCTCTTTCCAGGAAGAACTATATGACGCTTTGGCTCGTCTTGTGATGGGTCCAATTGCTTACCCCCACCTTTCTTATCCGCCCCTTTCTTCGATCTGCTAGCCATGTCCTTCACATAAAAAACTTGTGTGACAGCTTTGCCCAGGACGAACGGTTCGTCTAGAAAGCCAATCTTGTTTAGGTCCACTAACGTCATTCCATAGTCCGCTTCAACTTTAACACCTCCTCCAGTCAGCTTCACCCATTGGCACTTGAACAGTGGGATCTTCAAAGGTCCGTACTCTAGTTCCCATATCTCCTCTATGATTCCATAGTACGAGTTTGTATTGCCATTGGTGTCTGTCGCGTCGATCCGGACACCACTGTTTTGGTTGGTGCTTTTCTTGTCCTGGGCTCTTGTGTAAAATGTATACCCATTGATGTCGTATCCTTGGAATGTCAAGATCGTGCTCGATGGACCTCTAGCTACAAAAGCTAGCTGCGCATCAATGCCCTCGACACCCATAAGACGTCTTCGTAACCAATCGGCGAAAGTACTATTGTGCAGACGCTGAATGAAGGCCGCAGACTTTGTTGAGTTTTCATCCCTGAGAATCTGCATGTGCTCCTCGATGTACGGAGCAACTAAGGTTGATTGTTGCAAAACTGTGAGGTGCGCTTTACGAAATGTCTCAACGTCCTTGATCACCATCGATCTTCTCCCTAGTGTGCCCTTTCCACCAAGTCTCCCCTCGTGATGGGATTCGGGCACACCAATCGGCATAAGATCGTCGACAAAGTCAACACAGAATTCAATGACCTCCTCCGTTTCGTATCCCTTAGCAATGCATCCTTCTGGACGAGAACGATTACGGACATACTTCTTTAGGACAGCGAAGAACCTCTCAAATGGGAACATGTTGTGTAGAAATACTGGGCCCAATATACGAATCTCATTGACGAGGTGAACCAATAGATGTGTCATGATATTGAAGAAGGATGGTGGAAATATCATCTCAAAGCTGACAAGACATTGCACCACGTCGTTCTGTAGCTGATCTAAATGGTCTGGATTGATCACCTTCTGAGAAATTGCATTGAGGAATGCACATAGCTTCACAATGGCTTTCCGCACGTTAACTGGTAGCACAACCCTGAGTATGACGGGAAGCAGCTGTGTCATCAACACATGGCAGTCGTGAGACTTCAGGTTTGTGAACTTCTTCTCTTTCATATTTATTATTCCCTTAATATTGGAGGAGTAGCCAGACGGAACCTTGATACTGTTCAAGCATTCAAACATGCTTGCCTTCTCTTCTTTGCTGAGAGTGAAGCTGGCAGGACGCAAGTACTGGCATCCTTTGTCTCTCTTTTCTGGATGTAGATCAGTCCGTTGCTTCAATCGTTTCAGATCCTGACGTGCTTCCAGTGTATCTTTTGGCTTCCCATAAGTACCCAGGAAGCTTATCAAGTTCACGCAAAGATTCTTCGTCAGATGCATCACATCAATCGCGTTACGGACCTCTAAACGTTGCCAATAAGGTAGCTCCCAAAAGATATACTTCTTCTTCCACATCGCGGCACAACCATCCTCGCCCGTCGGAGCAGCCTGGCTTCCGTCTCCCTTGCCAAACACCACGTGTAGGTCCTTCACCATATCAAATAGCTCTTCTCCACTCCGGTGTCTCGGCTTTGTACGGCGGTCAGCATTCCCGCCAAAATGCGCACATTTCTTTCATAGCTCATGCTTCACCGGAAGGAATCGACGGTGACCCATGTACACAACTTTACGACAATGTTTCAAATACATGCTTTCGGTTTCCTCTAAACAGTGAGTGCATGCTTTATATCCTTTGTTTGATTGTCCTGATAGGTTACTTAGTGCAGGCCAGTCGTTGATGCTTATGAAAAGCAGTGCTCGAAGGTCAAACTGCTCCTGCTTGTCCTCATCCCACACGCTAACACCTTCGTTCTTCCACAGCTGCAAAAGTTCGTCAACCAATGGTCTTAGGTACACATCAATGTCGTTGCCAGGTTGCTTTGGGCCTTCGATGAGCACTGGCATCATAGTGAACTTCCGCTTCATGCAGAGCCAGGGGGGTAGGTTGTAGATACAAACAGTCACGGGCCAAGTGCTATGACTACTGCTCATTTCACCAAAAGGGTTCATGCCATCGGTACTTAAACCAAGCCTAACATTCCTCGCATCAGCATCAAACTCTGGGAATGCTCTGTCGATGTTCCTCCACTGAGATCCATCGGCGGGGTGTCTCAACATGCCATCCTGCTTACGTTCTTCTTTGTGCTAGCGCATCAGTTTGGCATGGTCTTTGTTCCTGAACAAACGCTTCAGATGGGGTATCAGAGGGAAATACCACATCACCTTCGCAAGGATTTTTTTCTTAGAACGCTCTCCCCCAACATCACCAGGGTCGTCCCGCCTGATCTTGTATCGTGCGCAGGTGCAAACCGGACAACGATCCAAGTGTTCGTACTGTCCGCGATAGAGGATACAGTCATTAGGACATGCATGTATCTTCTGCAGCTCCAAACCGAGAGGGCAAACAACACGTTTTGCTTGATACGTCATCGATGGCAATTTGTTACCCTGTGGAAGAATCTTCTTTACGAGTTTCAGTAGCTCCTCGAAACCCTTATCAGTAACACCGTTTGCTGCCTTCCACTGCAGAAGTTCAAGTGTGCTACCCAACTTCTTTAGCCCCTCTTTGCAATCTGGGTACAGGTCAGTCTTGTGGTCCTGCAACATGCGCTGTATCTTTTTCAGTTCCTTATCATTGCCGCAGTCTTTCTCGGCATCACGCAGCATTTGCCCGAGTCCATCGGTAGGTTCATTTTCCTGAGCAACATCTTCCTGAGCATCGCCTTCCCGAGCAACATCTTCCTCATCGGCATCACCCATTGCAGCATATGCAAAGGAACCGTAGTATTGAGCCAATAACGGAATGTCGTCATCGGCCTCGTCTTCTTCATCTTCATCCATTAGAATTCCTCTTTCACCGTGCTTCGTCCAAACAGAATAATTCCTCATGAAACCGTGCCTCATCAAATGCACCTGAAGACAACCTCTTTGTTTGTACGATTGTATATTTTTACAATGGGTGCATGGGCAGAACATGAAACCGGACGGCGTCCTGTTAGCCTCGGCGGCATCGAGAAACGTCCTAAGGCCATCACGGAACGCCTGAGCGTGGGGGTCCCCGTACACTCATTGTGTATTCATCTGCATTATTAACCAATAACAAATATACAATACAATTTAAAGATAAAAAAATTTAATATATAAATAAATACAAATTATAATATATATTCCATTATATAAATAAATTTCTAAAACTACATTACTATATTCATTAAATATAACATTACTATAAGCCTTATAAGATTTATAAGATTTATAAGATTTTCTATTAATTTATAAGATTTTCTAGCATTTTATATTGATTTTCTAGTAATTTATAAGATTTTCTAGTAATTTATAAGATTTTCTATTAATTTATAAGATTTTCAAGCATTTTATATTGATTTTCTAGTAATTTCTAAAACTACATTACTATAAGCCTTATAACTATTCACAAGTCATACAAAACAAAATACTAACTAGCTTGCCTTCTCTCTCCATTTAAAACACAACATGAACACTCTCTCCACCATGAACTCAAGCTCTCTCCTCTCTCTCCTCCAAGAACACAAGCTCTCTCTAGCTAGCTTTACTTTGATTCACAAATCCCTCTATTTCTAAATCATAGAAGGATTACAAGCTAAATAAAACATTAGAGAATGAAAGAGTGTACCTTGTAGTGCTCCTTAGATGAGTAGAATCTTCACAAATTTTGAAAAAAATTTGGGCAGCACCTCCCCTCCCACGGCCGAGCAGCATGAACACAGCGCCTAAGTGTTCAGCTGGCTCGGGCGGGGGAGGAAGAAGCCCCTATATTCAAACACATTAGCACCGGGTCGTGGCAAGACCCGGTGCTAATGTGCACCCTTTAGCACCGGGTGCAGCCAGCAACCGGTGCTAATGTGCCTCGGCACATTAGCACCGGTTGCTGGCTGCACCCGGTGCTAAAGGGGGAGCATTAGCACCGGGTCTTGCCACGACCCGGTGCTAATGTATCCGCCCTGACACATCTTCGCGCCGCCCCCGCTCCTAGCCGTTGGACCCGGTGCTGAAGCCCCATCAGCACCGGGTCCAAAAATGGCCGAGGCGGAGGAGGCGGGCGGATGTGAAGGATTCTGGTAGTGAATAATCAATCCTAAGGATAAACATATAATATTTACCCCAAGATCTTACGCATGTTGATACATAGAGGGGTTTTATAGACTATGGATAAAATATTCACCGAAGATGCCGACAAGAGGAGGTCAAAACCATGTAGGTTAATTGGTCCAACACCGGTGACACAAACAGGCATGTTAGCCCTCATGGTGATCCTGTATACTCCTTGTTTCTTTTCTTGTTGTGGCGGTGGTTTGAAAAAATTTCTGAAACCTCCTTTGATAGATGAATGATATGTGTGTTTATGCTTCTCTATAGATCTACACTGATACCGAGCTTTTTTGGGTGATGGGCCACTGCAGGAACCATATACACATTGAAGAACCCAAAAATCCCACTTCTTCTGAATGACATGGCACCCTGTACCGAACAACCCATGGGATTTCAGCCCCTTAACATCTTCAAACTTCCGAGATGTATGGTACAGTATGGTGTGTACATCTTCACTTGGACTTAATTTGTATCAACTTCACAGTAGTATGGCATGTAGCTTTTGTAAATGCCAGTCCATATGACATGTATACCTCTATGAATGCATTGTGAATTCTGGATTATGCTTTGTGTATACCCCTATGAACATCGGATTACCCGCTGCTGAAAAAAGTTATCCACTGAATGAATTTT
Source organism: Echinochloa phyllopogon (assembly GCA_033239725.1). Taxonomy (NCBI): domain Eukaryota; kingdom Viridiplantae; phylum Streptophyta; class Magnoliopsida; order Poales; family Poaceae; genus Echinochloa; species Echinochloa phyllopogon. Next base: position 40,459,016 of record BTCW01000010.1, on the reverse strand, counting down.
CAGCAGACTACACTTCATATTTCGAGTATTACTTTTTTTCACTAAAGTCTCCAGTATTGATGACATTGGATTCTATCAAAATGTTGTCAAGTTCTACAAGATTGTCTAGAAATCCATTTTATTTGATCAGATCAAAATTTATGGGATAAGATGACCTTGGATTCATTCTTTTTGCTATGAGATGGATTTCATCCTTGCAAAACCTAATGAACCCTAAAAACTGACACACTTGATAATCACATTAGTCTCAATAACTATATTATCACTGAACCACCAAAATCACAAACAATAGCCTAATGAGGCCATATTTGCTATGCCCTTCCTCAGTGAGGTATGCCGAAGGCACTTAAACTTCTTCTATGTGCCGATTTCATGTTCTCTAGCAAAATAATTTATCATATTTTGTTCTCCTTTTGTTTCCTCCCCAGTAGTCACCAATATTTACCTCCAAGAAATAATGACCATGGAGTGGTAAATGCTCTATTTTGTGCAGCATATATACATTATCGATCTATGCAATAGTATCTGTGCCAAACACTGTCCTCAAGGAATATTCTCTCCAACCATCTCATGGACATGCATCAACCAATGATCACCCATCCCAAGCATCCATCCCTCTCTATGACACCAGAGAAAGCATTGTGTTTAAAGTGCTCTGGGTATAATTTGAATGTGCCAACCAAATTGCATTTTTGAAGTCGTGCCACTCTGTATCTTTCCAGTGAGTATGCCATCGCTGAGGTTCGTAGCCAATCAGGAAATCATACCACTATTAGAAAAGGACCTTCCATCCCCTATCTTTAGTCCCGATTAGGTTTTGAACCGGGACAATAGTCCTTTAGTCCCGGTTCGTATTTTTCTAGGTCCAAGTAGGACCTTTAGTCCCGGACGGAAACACCGACCGGGACTAACGGCCACCCTTTAGTCCCGGTCAGTGTTTCCGCCCGGGACTAAAAGGGTGACTTTTAGTCCCGGTTGGTGGCTCCAACCGGGACTAAAGGGTCTTTAGTCCCGGGTGAAGGTGTTTCACGTGTTACAATAAAGAGAAAGCATCCCACCTTACGTCACATGTACTAAGTAGGTGGATTGGGTAGGTGGCTGTGCATGACACCTTGCAAGAGGTTGTGGTTGAGGACCGGGACTAAAGCCCGGTTGTCTACTAGTGTACGGCCGAGATCTATAAGATGCCTGGAGTTTTCCACGACGTGACCATCGTTGATTCACAAATCAAATGTCTACCTACATCTTTTCCCTCTTTCAAAGATTAGACAGCTACTTGGATATGCATCATGTGCAAGCATATCACCGCCTCCCAAACACTATATCACGTGGATTGTAGAACAGCCAACAAGGCGGATCAAAATTAAAGCTGCACAAACAGACCAAGTAAAAACAGAAAAGGTGGCGCTCTTCTCAAGTGGATGGCTAGCTACCACCACATCTAAGGTTTTAAGTTTTTTGCCTTGTCCCCATGGACAAGCCTTGCTTAGGCCACTACTAGAATGATCAACATCTGCACCGGTTGGGAACCGGCTTTAGCACCGAGTATCCCAACCGGTGCAGATCTTCCGAGGCTAAAGGGGTACCCCTTTAGCACCGGGTATCCCAACCGGTGCAGATCTTCCGAGGCTAAAGGGGTACCCCTTTAGCACCGGGTTGAATAACCGGTGCTAAAGGGTCCCTTTAGCACCGGTTCCAGACACAACCCGGTGCTAAAGGGCCTGCCCCGCAGCGCCTTTAGCAGGGCCTTTAGCACCGGTTGCTGTCTGCAACCGGTGCTAAAGGCCCCGGATTTCTTTTTTTTACTTTTTTCAGTAGCCATGCATGCACGTCTATATACGTGTATATACGTATATATTCTAATACGTGTATTCTAATGCGTATTCGGCCGACTCTATATTCATATTAGCTGACATTTCATCAAAATAGAAGACATATATATTACAAAAGTAGATATTCATGCATGTCAACTCGAGTTATATATATTTAAACTGTATTTTCTACTTAATTATGATTGACGACTTGTTGAACTGTCCGGCACGTCCTCCAGTGGCATGTGGAATTCTCCTCGGGGATTGACGACCTCGTCCCAGATCCATCCGACGAGCTGTTCTGCAATTGCATCAATTCTTTCTCGCTCTAGAGACTCTTCCTTCAGGCTCAACATCTATAATTTACAAATAATTGAAAGATATTTAATCCGCCGAGTTGGAGACAATAATTGTGCACTTAATAATAATGGAAATGTGTTTATTATTACGTACCATAATATCGTGTTGTGTAAGCTTTTTATGTCCCCAATTCCACATGTAATCGCAAACATAGTATGCACATAAATTATTTCCCTTCCCCTGTTTGGCACACTGTCGACCAAAAGAAATTAAGTAAAATTCATATAATATATTAGCCGAGGCCTACATGTACAAATTACTTGCTTATCGGAAAGCCAATGTTCCATTTTAGTGTTTCATGTTGAATACCCGGGTGTTCTTGACGAAATTGATTCCAGGCCCTGCGAACAAAAAAATTGAGTTAAGTCATTGCGAGTGTAAGGGGTGAATTAAGTAGGGGAAAATATACATCACCTTGTCATCATGTCCATGATGTTCTGTAGTTTTTCTATTGGAGTGTGCAATGAATCAAAGACATTCACGACACCCCGGTCAGGACACAATATTATTAGGAACCAGTGGAATCTGTATACATGTATACATTATAATCAAAAATGAAATAGTACACAGACAGTATAAGAAGAAGCCTATGTATGTACTCACTCGATGTTGTACGGGATTAGTATGGAGTCGCAGTAATTTTGTTTCTTAATATACTTGTATAGGTTTCCATATGTTTCCTTAGGATTCATCAATATCATTTGTTCACTTATCCTTCGAGGATCCACGAAACCAACGTCATATATTGAGGATCTCCGACATTTTTGAATCTCCATTCTGCATATGTTAAGCAATAAATAAAGCCCGCGTCAGCATAGATTGGAATTATTGTTTTCAAACTGTGAATTATAAGCAACAACAAAGTACTTACAGTGTCCAACAGGTGATCAAATCCACGTCCATGGCGTCGCGGTGGTACAGCTCATATATATCCTGAAACCTCAGCCAGACCCAATCCTCGTCACCATTGTAGAAATCATGGTCCTTCACGCCTACTTTGATCATGCGCCGTTTATTCCTTCTTGATTCTTCCAAGTACCACTCATGGAATCGGCGCATCTTCATCTGTAGCTTGCTCTCCATTTCAGGAGGGACCATAGGCTCGCCAAGCTTAAACGGCCACTTCAACGTTGTGTTTACAGGCACCTCTTCTTCCCCCAGGACTTGCGCTCTGGATAGTCCAGTCTCGGCCATTACTCGTTGCACGTTAATCTCGTCCAGAGATGGCAATGGACCCAAGGGCCGCTGAGGTTGCTCGCCGAGCCGAGGAACCTTTTTGGATGGGCCCGCCTCCTTATCTGCAGCCTTCCGCTTCCGGCGAGATTTCAGTAATGAGCGGTCATAGTATGTTACTATTACTTCCTTCTGTTGACCCTTGCTCAAATTACCGAGGAATGACTTGACGACAGTGGGATCAAGCTTCGGATCCGGCTACGGTTTTTTCCTCCACTCGGCCATTTGCCTCTTTGTGTCTGCTTTGACCGAGGCTTCGAGCTCCTCTAGAGTCTTCTCACCCGCTCTTTTCTTTGGTGCAGGGTTCTCTCTGGTTTTCCGCGCCTTCTTCCCTGGTGGAGTGGAGGCAGAGGCTTTAGTGCGGCGTCCCCTCTTCGGCGGAGGGGGCGGAGACCTCCGCGGCGGAGGAGACGGAGACCTCTTCGGCGGAGGAGACGAGCTTGCATCAGGAGCTCCCGGAGAATCGTCATGATCCGGTGGATCTCTTGGAGACGGTGGAGGTGACGGAGGCTTGTTGGTAGCCGCAGGTGTACCGGGTATGACGACGTCTGCCTTGCTCCATAGAATGATGCAGTGAGAACATTGACCGAGTTTTGTTTCTCCGTCACCTCCGGGGATGTCAAGTTCCAAGTCTTCCCAGTTGGTGACGACTTGCTCCACCTCAACAAGTACGTAACCATGTGGAATGTCATTGCAGTGCCATTTTTGCCCTTCTTCCACACGTTTGGTCATACCGTATGCGACCTGATAATTTAGTAGTCACAAAGAAAGTTAGTAAATGAATGGTATTTATGGTGAAATGTATGCAGTATGAACTAAGGTCGCATACGTACCACCAAAGCTAAGTTCTTCTGCCTGACGACAAGCTCGCACGCGGTCCATTGAGTTATTTCATCCACGGGGTAACGGACCGGTTTGGCGGCCTGTGTGGAAGCGTGACTGCTTTGATATTGTTGTGGACGGCTAATAAGGGCCGCATCTTGGAGAGGTGCATGCTCTGTGGAACCGGTCCCGCCTGGTGCATGCTCTGTGGAACCGGTCCCGCCTGCGGCTTGTTGGAGAGGTGCATGCTCTGTGGAACCGGTCCCGCCTGTGGCTTGTTGTATCTGCAGCCATGCTACCTTCATCCGTCGCTCAATCTCTGACTCCATTTCTTAGAGCTTTGAGCCCTGGGCGGCAACCGTTTGCTCTAGGTCCCTCACCCTCTGCTCATATTCGGCCTTCTTCCTCGAACGGCTCCTATAGGTGGCGGCGTGCTCTTGGAAACCTTTCTTCCATGAGATGCTTGTGCCTACGCCGCGCGTCCGTCCAGGATGCTCCTTGTTCCCTAAGGCATAGGTTAGATCATCTCTGTCTCTATCAGCAACAAATTCTCCCCTCTCAGATGCCCTGAGGATATCGAGGAGACGCTGAGCTAGTTCTCGCAAGTCCTCGGGAAAAACTAAGGAGCCGTCGATTGGGCTTAGGGTGCCTCCATGACCATAGTACCAATGCTTGGTCCTTGTGGGCCAGTCATGTGTCGCTGGAGTGATGCCTCTAGCATATAGATCTTCTTCCATCTCCTCCCATTTAGCGATGCTTGCCTTGTAACCTCCCGAACCCATCTTATGAGAGTACTTCTTATTTGCGGCGTTTCCAGCGTTTCTAGCGCTAGCCGTTGCACCCTCTTCGGAGGTTTTGTACTCAAGGAATGTTCCCACTCGTCATCAGTGATCTTCTTATACTTCTCAGGATCCGGGGCCTCTCCGGTTTTGAGAAAATGCGAGTACAACTTCTTCTTGAAATCCTGAAACAGAACTGCCATCTTCTTCATTGTCCAATCCCTCAGTTCCGCTTCATGAGTGCTAGGACAGTCGAATATTGCCTTTAATTCCCTCCATAGCATCTCCTTCTCTGTATCGGGGAGCACGTACTCCTCAGAGGGGTCCGTGGACTTCCATTTTCTGATGCTAATGGGCACATTGTCCCGTACAATTACCCCGCACTGAGATACAAATTTCTTGGCCACTTTTGGGGGCTAAACTGGCTCCCTGTCATCCTCCACTCTAGTGATGTGAAACTTGACATCCTTCAGCTTCTTCGTGGTCGATCGTTTTGATTTCTTAGCTCGACTTGTAGAAGCAGAGGCGGCCTACCCAAATTACATATATACGATACATATCTATGTTAGATATAGAGATGATATAGATAATTGACATATACAGTACAAATTTATGTTATATATACACACCTGACTAGACGAGGGCTCGTTACCGGCCCCTTCAATAGTGCTGCCTTGGACACGTTCGCCCTGGACATTGGTGGCCCCTTCAACATTTTCGGGCCTTGCAACATTGTCGCCCTGCATATTGTCGTCCCTTCCAATGATCCCCAACACTTCATCCATGGACATTGGTTGGTTTACCATATTAAAAAGTTGATTCGCAAAGAACGTGTCATTGTCCTCTTGCATGGGTGGGACATGGCTGTTGTTGTCCTCTTGCATGGGTGGGACGGGGTTGTTGTTGTCCGCCATCTATAGAATTAAAAATAATTGATAAGAAATATATACAAAGCATACATATTCCCAATATTTCTAACATTTTCGCTAAGGGGGTCGGTGCGTGAAAAACGGATTCGCCAAGGGGTTCGGGTGCGCGGTGTGAATTGATTCGCTAAGGGTTCGGGTACGCGACGCGAAGTGGTTTGTTAAGGGTTCGGGTGCGTGACGTGAACGGGTTCGCTAAGGGGTCGGTGCGCGAAAAACGGATTCGCTAAGGGGTTCGGGTGCGCGGTGGGTTCGGGTACGCGATAGAATTCCGATAATAAACATTTTCGATAGTATACATTATACAAACATATAACATTTCCAATATACATTTAAATGAAGCACATATATTTCTAATATACATAGAATTTCCAATATACATTTAAATGAAGCATATATACATTTAAATGAAGCATAGAATTTCCGATATAAAATTTCCAATATACATTTAAATGTAAATATTTCAATACAATGCATTTCAATAAAATAAATTTCCAATACATATAAAGCATATATATTTCTAATATTTCCAATACAACGCATTTCCAATAAAATAAATTTCTAATATTTTCTAATATTTTCAATACATATGAAGCATATATATTTCTAATATTTCCAATACAATGTATTTCCAATGTATGGGTTAGCGAACGCGTTCGCTAACCAAATGCGCATGGCCGAACACGTTCGCTAAGCAAATGTGCATGGTCGAACGCGTTCGGCCATGCAACGGGTACCTGCACACACAAACACGTACACACAGCACGAAGGCCGGCTCACAAACATGCACGCACGGCACGAAGGCCGGCTTCACAGAGGGCTCACCGTGACGAGCGGCGGCGGCGGCGAGGGGACGAGGAGCGGCGCCGGCGCGGGGACGACGGGCGGAGCGGGGACGAGGGGCGCCGGCGCGGAGACGACGGGCGCGGGGACGACGACGGCGGCGGGGACGACGGGCGCGGGGACGACGACGTATGGCGGCGTGGACGACGGCGGCGCGGGACGGGACGAGGGCGGCGGCGCGTGGGCGTGGGGACGACGGGCGGCGGCGGCGTGGGCGCGGGGACCACGGGTGGCGGCGGCGAACGTCGACGGAGGCCAGGCCGCGGCGACGGGTGGCGACGGCGTGGCCGGGCGCGGGGACGACGATGGGCGGCGGCGTCGGCGCGGCCGGGGACGACGCGGGCGACGACCGTGGACGAGGGGGCGCGCGGCGGCGGCGGCGGTTTCGATCTGAGGAGACGAGGGGGAAGTGAAGGAGGGGAGAGAAGTCCCCGCATATATAGATCCCCATCTTTAGCACCGGGTGCAGCCACGACCCGGTGCTAAAGGCCCTTTAGCACCGGGTCTATACAGGACCCGGTGCTAAAGGCCCCCCCCTTTAGCACCGGGTCTTCCCACCACCCGGTGCTAAAGGCCCTTTAGCACTGGGTCTTCTACAGCCGGTGCTAAAGGCCGTAACTGGCGCCAAACGAAAATTGGGGGCCTTTAGCACCGGATTTTAGATCAACCCGGTGCTAAAGGCCCCCAATTTTCGTTTGGCGCCAGTTTCCAAACCGGCCTTTAGCACCGGTGGCTACTATTTGGGAATCTTATAAATATAGTTTTTAATATATAGTTATTAATACTTGTTTTAATTCAGTTATTAATACCTATTAAAAATATATATTAAATAAGAAAATCTTATAAATTAATAGAAAATCTTATAAATTACTAGAAAATCAATATAAAATGCTAGAAAATCTTATAAATTAATAGAAAATCTTATAAATTACTAGAAAATCTTATAAATTACTAGAAAATCAATATAAAATTCTAGAAAAACTTATAAATTAATAGAAAATCTTATAAATTAATAGAAAATCTTATAAATTACTAGAAAATCTTATAAATTACTAGAAAATCTTATAAATTACTAGAAAATCAATATGAAATGCTAGAATTAATAAAAACAATCTTATAAATCAATAGAAAATCTTAGAACATAGGTGGAACATAAATGCAAATATAGTCATTACAAATTGGGTGGAACATAGTGCAATTAAATTACATGGCATCATTGTTTACTCGGACACTAATAAACTTCCTCTTTACAAATGTTCCTTGATTGTGATCACGCCGTAGATACGGTGTCTCCTCCGCCGCTAACAGGATGCTTGGGTCATCAGCCACTGAGAATGGAGGCCGGCCATCGAGCATATCATAATCTTCATCCGTCTTGTCCTCAAATCCTACGATTTTTCTCTTTCCAGGAAGAACTATATGACGCTTTGGCTCGTCTTGTGATGGGTCTTGAACAGTATCTCCTCTATGATTCCATAGTATGAGTTTGTATTGCCATTGGTGTCTGTCGCGTCGATCCGGACACCACTGTTTTGGTTGGTGCTTTTCTTGTCCTGGGCTCTTGTGTAAAATGTATACCCATTGATGTCGTATCCTTGGAATGTCAAGATCGTGCTCGATGGACCTCTAGCTACAAAAGCTAGCTGTGCATCAATGCCCTCGACACCCATAAGACGTCTTCACAACTAATCGGCGAAAGTACTATTGTGCAGACGCTGAATGAAGGCCGTAGACTTTGTTGAGTTTTCGTCCCTGAGAATCTGCATGTGCTCCTCGATGTACGGAGCAACTAAGGTTGATTGTTGCAAAACTGTGAGGTGCGCTTTACGAAATGTATCAACGTCCTTGATCACCATCGATCTTCTCCCTAGTGTGCGCTTTCCACCAAGTCTCCCCTCGTGATGTGATTCGGGCACACCAATCGGCATAAGATCGTCGACAAAGTCAACACAGAAAACAATGACCTCTTCTGTTTCGTATCCCTTAGCAATGCATCCTTCTGGACGAGAACGATTACGGACATACTTCTTTAGGACAGCGAAGAACCTCTCAAATGGGAACATGTTGTGTAGAAATACTGGACCCAATATACGAATCTCTTTGACGAGGTGAACCAATAGATGTGTCATGATATTGAAGAAGGATGGTGGAAATATCATCTCAAAGCTGACAAGACATTGCACCACGTCATTCTGTAGCTGATCTAAATGGTCTGGATTGATCACCTTCTGAGAAATTGCATTGAGGAATGCACATAGCTTCACAATGGCTTTCCGCACGTTAACTGGTAGCACACATGGCAGTCGTGAGACTTCAGGTTTGTGAACTTCTTCTCTTTCATACTTATTATTCCCTTAATATTGGAGGAGTAGCCAGACGGAACCTTGATACTGTTCAAGCATTCAAACATGCTTGCCTTCTCTTCTTTGCTGAGAGTGAAGCTGGCAGGACGCAAGTACCGGCGTCCTTTGTCTCTCTTTTCTGGATGTAGATCAGTCCGTTGCTTCAATCGTTTCAGCTCCTGACGTGCTTCCAGTGTATCTTTTGGCTTCCCATAAGTACCCAGGAAGCTTATCAAGTTCACGCAAAGATTCTTCGTCAGATGCATCACATCAATCGCGTTACGGACCTCTAAAAGTTGCCAATAAGGTAGCTCCCAAAAGATAGACTTCTTCTTCCACATCGCGGCACGACCATCCTCGCCCATCGGAGCAGCCTGGCTTCCGTCTCCCTTGCCAAACACCACGTGTAGGTCCTTCACCATATCAAATAGCTCTTCTCCACTCCGGTGTCTGGGCTTTGTACGGCGGTCAGCATTCCCGCCAAAATGCGCACATTTCTTTCGTAGCTCATGCTTCGCCGGAAGGAATCGACGGTGACCCATGTACACAACTTTACGACAATGTTTCAAATACATGCTTTCGGTTTCCTCTAAACAGTGAGTGCATGCTTTATATCCTTTGTTTGATTGTCCTGATAGGTTACTTAGTGCAGGCCAGTCGTTGATGCTTATGAAAAGCAGTGCTCGAAGGTCAAACTGCTCCTGCTTGTCCTCATCCCACATGCTAACACCTTCATTCTTCCACAGCTGCAAAAGTTCGTCAATCAATGGTCTTAGGTACACATCAATGTCGTTGCCAGGTTGCTTTGGGCCTTCGATGAGCACTGGCATCATAATGAACTTCCGCTTCATGCAGAGCCAGGGGGTAGGTTGTAGATACAAACAGTCATGGGCCAAGTGTTCGTATTGTCCGCGATAGAGGATATAGTCATTAGGACACGCATGTATCTTCTGCACCTCCAAACCGAGAGGGCAAACAACACGTTTTGCTTGATACGTCGTCGATGGCAATTTGTTACCCTCTGGAAGAATCTTCTTTACGAGTTTCAGTAGCTCCTCGAAACCCTTATCAGTAACACCATTTGCTGCCTTCCACTGCAGAAGTTCAAGTGTGCTACCCAACTTCTTTAGCCCCTCTTTGCAATCTGGGTACAGGTCAGTCTTGTGGTCCTGCAACATGCGCTGTATCTTTTTCAGTTCCTTATCATTGTCGCAGTCTTTCTCGGCATCACGCAACATTTGCCCGAGTCCATCAGTAGGTTCATTTTCCTGAGCAACATCTTCCTGAGCATCGCCTTCCCGAGCAACATCTTCCTCATCGGCATCACTCATTGCAGCATATGCAAAGGAACCGTAGTATTGAGCCAATAACGAAATGTCGTCATCGGCCTCGTCTTCTTCATCTTCATCCATTAGAATTCCTCTTTCACCGTGCTTCGTCCAAACAGAATAATTCCTCATGAAACCGTGCCTCATCAAATGCACCTGAAGACAACCTCTTTGTTTGTACGATTGTATATTTTTACAATGGGTGCATGGGCAGAACATGAAACCGGACAGCGTCCTGTTAGCCTCGGCGGCATCGAGAAACGTCCTAAGGCCATCACGGAACGCCTGAGCGTGGGGGTCCCCGTACATCCATTGTCTATTCATCTACATTATTAACCAATAACAAATATACAATACAATTTAAAGATAAAAAAATTTAATATATAAATAAATACAAATTATAATATATATTCCATTATATAAATAAATTTCTAAAACTACATTACTATATTCATTAAATAAATAAATATACCTTCCGTTAAATAAATAAATAACTATTCTACCTTTTAATAAATAACTAATAATATATATTTCATTAAATTAATAAATAACTATTCCAACTTTTAATAAATAAACCTCTCTAATAAATAAAATACATAAGCCTTATAAGTATTCACAAGTCATACAAAACAAAATACTAACCAGCTTGCCTTCTCTCTCCATTTAAAACACAACATGAACACTCTCTCCACCATGAACTCAAGCTCTCTCCTCTCTCTCCTCCAAGAACACAAGCTCTCTCTAGCTAGCTTTACTTTGATTCACAAATCCCTCTATTTCTAAATCATAGAAGGATTACAAGCTAAATAAAACATTAGAGAATGAAAGAGTGTACCTTGTAGTGCTCCTTAGATGAGTAGAATCTTCACAAATTTTGAAAAAAAAATTGGGCAGCACCTCCCCTCCCACGGCCGAGCAGCATGAACACAGCGCCTAAGTGTTCAGCTGGCTCGGCCGGGGGAGGAAGAAGGTGCTATATACAAAAGACATTAGCACCGGGTCGTGGCAAGACCCGGTGCTAATGTGCACCAATTAGCACCGGTTGCAGCCAGCAACCGGTGCTAAATGGCCTCGGGCACATTAGCACCGGTTGCTGGCTGCAACCGGTGCTGAAGGGGGAGCATTAGCACCGGGTCTCGCCACGACCCGGTGCTAATGTGTCCGCCCTGACACCCCGCAGCGCCGCCCCCACTCCTAGCCGTTGGACCCGGTGCTGAAGCCCCATCAGCACCGGGTCCAAAAATGGCCGTGGCGGAGAAGGCGGGCGGATGTGAAGCATTCTGGTAGTGGGCTATAAGCTTGATTTTCTAAGAAGCTTGAACTAAAACTGAAACGTAAACGCAAACACCGGCCTGGAAGGAAGCTTCTTGTTATGATATGAAGTAAGCTGCATGTTTCGGGCACTCGTGAGGAAAATGGCACCACCGTGCTTGTGGCCTGATGAGACCTGCCAGGTGTTTGGTGGGATAGCCAATCGTAGCCACGAGAAACAGTCAGGGATGCTACGAGAGAAATGTTAGATTGCTCGCTGTAAAGTAAGAACTGAATTTGTATCCTTGCAGTTTAACAATGCAAGTAACATCACTTCGCTTTGGTGGAGTGTTTTTTTCTTTTCGTTTCTTGTTGTGTAGTGAAAAATGAGGAAGTGGTTTTGCTTGGATTCATGCACTGGTCTTTGGTGATCAGTTATTAAAGTTTAGGGTGTATGTATTTTTTAATGGATACATGGTGAGGTGGTACGTATGTGATGAAAATGCTGACATGCCAAAGTGAATCTCTACTGATTAGTTGAAAGGAGAGTTTTAGGAACTTCAGGAAAAAGAAATCTGGAAATTGCATTAGAAAAATCAGCAGAATCCACAAATTCTGAGGAATGTGTGCCACTAGCTGGTAGGCCAAAGCACTCAGCGCATGTATCATTTTGCATGTAGCTTCAGCAAGTAATAATTGAGTAGAGTTGTATATGTGAAAGGAAGTAGTAATTAAAAATGTAGTACAACATTGTGAGGCAGTACTGATTGCTGATTTATCTACCACCGAGTGAAAAAAATTGAGTTGAGGTCATTACGCAGAAAACGCTCCTTCAATTGGCCGCATCATTTTCGTGCTGAGTAGATTCGAATGAGCACACTATTGTGACTCTTAATGATGGATCTGCCAAATTACCCAGAAACAGCTAATCCACCTGGACACGTTACACATCATTTTGCACTGTCATTTGTCTGTTTTCCATGCATTTATGACATGCAAAACAGATTTAAAAATAATAAAAAAATCAGATTTTCCCCCCTTCCATACAAATACAGGCACACTACATACTGTTTTTCTTTCCCAAACAAAATCCCCTCATTCCATCCCCATCCAAAATCCCCCATCCTTCCAGCCATGGCTCAAGACGGTCCCCATGACCACCAGTACACCGCCTCCTCCGACGAGCTCAGCCTCACGCCGCCAAAGACTGTGACCTCCACACTAAGTCCCGGTGAGAACAACAACAGTGGATCCAGGGCTGGCAGCCCGGTGGGCAAGGACCATGTCAACAAGGGGAAGAACATGATGCCGAATGCCATCCAAGGTGGAGAACATGGCTTGGCCACCCATGGCACCAGTAGATCCAAAGGTAAGGGCTTAGCACTCGGTGTAGCTTCCTCCGATGGAGACGGCTTCCCCACCGGTAACAGATCTGCCGTGGCTGCTGACGACGGCGACCTCAAGGTGCACATCATCATGGAGCGGGAGCGCCGGAGGCAGATGAAGGAAATGTTCAACACCCTTCAATCACTCATGCCCCATGTCCCCGAGAAGGTGAGGCTTTCACATGTTCAGCAACTAGGGCTTGTATAGCGTGTAGATAAATGGGTAGCTAGCTAGTCAGATCTGGGGGAGATCTAGCGCTGGTATGGGTTATGTGATGTGATTTGTTATTCTTTCAGGTCGACAAGGCGACCCTAGTGGAAGAGACGATCAACTACATCAAGGCCTTGGAGCAGACCAAGGAACAACTGGAGAAGCGAAAGCAGGAAAAGGCACTCGCGTGGCAAGCTGCCGTTGAGGCCGCGACGTCATCCTTGTCGGCGCCGCGCACAGCTCAAGGGAGGGCAGCCATGGCTGATGGCTGGGGCACTGTGCTGCCGCAGCAGCCTGCTTCGGCCATGGCAGCGCCTCCACTGCTAGCAACGGCCACGAGGCCGGTTGGATTCCAGACGTGGTCGGCACCGAACGTCGTGCTGAGCGTGATGAATGATAAGGCGATCATCAACGTGTGCGCGCCAAGGAAACCCCGCATGCTGACCATGGTGCTGTCCGTTCTGAACAAGCATAGGATCGATGTGATCACATCACATGTTGTTGCCAACGGCGCCCAAAGCTTCTTCACCTTCAACACCATTGTAAGTAGTCTTCTTGATCTCAACCGTCGTCTGGGTTTTGTGGTTCAGGCATGTTGCAAGGCATTGGGTTGCACACATACTTGCAGTAGCTTACATGGGTGAAGGAATAGGAGGTCAGCTTGCACATTCTAGTTCTGGTAACCATCGCGGCTAGGGGACGGTCAGTGTTTGTAGATGAGAATGACAAATATGAAATTCTTGTATATGGGCTTATTTGATTTGGCATGAATTAAAATCCCATCACTGGAGTGAGCAGGAAAATCACTTTTGTTTTCCATCCTGATGTGAAGATATCTTACCTAATTAGTAACCAAATTGAATCTAGCCAATCTAATTAACATATATGTTTATTCTGTCTATCATGATTCTAACTAAGGATGCTGGTTTTCCAAACAATTTGCATGTCTTGAGGTTACATAGTTCTAGCAACCGTAAGGAGATAGTAAGTTAGAGCTCTATCCTGTCGCCCTTCAATAGGAAAAGAAAGTGATACAAATACTGATCAAACTAGTAACCGTAAGGAGATACTACGTTAGAGCTCTATCTTGTTGCACTTTAATAGGAAAAGAAGGTGATCAAACTAGTAACCGTAAGGATTCACACTTTAATAGGAAAAGAATGTGATACACATACTGATCAAACTAGAATTTAGCTACACGAATCGACAAATACAGTTAGTCTACCTAATTATATCCTATCCTTTGCAATAAAGCTGTTGGCTTACAAACGGCCTGCATGACTGAGGTTGCACGCTTTATTTTTGGTAACGGTATGAAATTAGTATGTTAGAGACCTATTTTGTCATGTAATACCGATCTAACTGAATGTAGCCAAACTAATCAATAGATATGGGTAATAGGGCTTACTATATCTTATCCTTATGACCAGAAATGTCAGTTTGCAAATGACGCATATGATGATGTTGCATGGTTTTGGTAGCCATAAGAAAATAATACTCGTTAGAGGTCTATTTTTATTGCAGCGTGTATGTTTAGAAGAAACATGCTTTTGGAGTTGATATAACAACTACACGTGCCTACCCCTATATGGTCTGTAGTATGTTAGAGGTTTATTTTGTCACAATGTGCAATTTTATGGGAAACGTCCTTTCAGAGTTGATCCATTGGGTAGCAGTGGATGTAAAAAACTATATGATCTTAGACTTCAGGTGGATATATATTTAGTTGCTGGTGCATTTGCATTGGATGGTGTATTTAGATGTTTCAGTATAAGTAATGCCACCAGAACGGAGAATCAAAATTGTAGAATATGCAAACTTTGCTGGTGGAATTGGAATTAAAAGGTTAGAATTAAGTGAAAGAGACAGTTTCAAGTTATTTTTGGTTTCTCAAGTCTTTCTAGTATATTTGTTGCTAATGATGTATGTTTTCTTTCCTAAAGAAGAACCAAACAACCTCCAAGAAAATATAATAAATATAATATTTTTTTTCACATCTTCATATACTCTCTGGCGCACCTATTTCTACTTCATAAGAATTACTAGGTGGTTAGCTTTAGATTGAATCCTTACCGTTATATATAAATGCTACTACCTTGTCCAATTAATATAAATGCTACTAGTATATTTTTCACTACTGATTTCATTAGTGTAGTGCACTGCTTTAATGGCCGCTTAGTTATCACCGTATATACTTTGTACTTCAATCATGAACCATAGTGCAATCCCATGTTTTCCAATTGATTTACACATGTTGAGGCTCCATGTTCTAGTAACTGTAAGAAAATAGTACACTAGAGCTCTGTCTTGTAGCGGTTTAATAGGAAAAGCTTATCCAAATACTTATCAAACTGAATCTAGTTATACTGATCGACAAATACAGCCACTCTACCTTATTATATCCTATATCCTTTTGACTAAATTTGTTGGTTTGTAAACAGATTGCACAATTTGAGGTTGTATTCTTTATATGGTAACCGTAAGAAAGTAGTACGTTAGATATCTATTTTGTCACACTTTAGTGGGCAAGGTGATCCAAATACCGTTCATACTGAATCCAGCTAACATAATCAATAGGTACCATCAGTCTGCCTTATTGACCCATCTTCTTGACTTATAAAGATGCCAGTTTGAAAATAATTTGCATGTGTTGAGGTTGCATGTTAACTATAAGAAAATTCTCCGATTGTGAGAAGTCTATTAATTTTTGTTGCAGCGTGTGTTTTTAGGAGAAACTGCCATTAGAGTTGATGGAACAAACTATGCGGACATACCCCTAAAGCTAGAATAACTTCCTAGTGTACGTGTTAGAGGTTTATTTTGTTGCATTGTGTATTTCTATGGGAAACATCCTTTTCGATATGATCTGTTTGGTATCAGTGGATGTAACAAACTATGCCATCCTAAACTTCAAGTAGATATATGCTTTATCGATGGTGCATTTGGATAGTGTAGAAGTTTCACAGTGTGTAAATTAATTTTGTTTTTCAGATCTTTGCTATGATGTTTGTTTTCTTTCCTGAAGAAGAACCAAATGACCTCTTAAAAAAATCAAATAAATACAACCTGGATTTTCACATCTTCACATTCCCTCGAGTGCATGCACCTATATCTATTTCATATGAATTATTAGACAGTTAGCTCTATGATAAAATACTTGTTACACGCAAATACTACTAGCTTGTCCAATTAACATGTATCCTTACAGCTTTTAACAGGATTTAGGATTTTATCTTAAGGTTTGTTTTCCTATTGCTGATTTCATTAGTGTAGTGTACTACTTGCTTGAATAGCCACTTAGTTGTCAGCACTACTTACTACTTGAATCATATACCCTCCATTCTCAAATATATACGGTTCAGGACAAACAATTTAGTTCGAAATAAACTAAGTTTTTCCCCTAAACGTCATATATTTAAGAACAGGGGACGTACCATAATGCAATTCGATGTTTTCCATCAAAGATGAGTTTGCAGATGATATATTATTTTCCCTAGCAGTAGCATACATATATAGTTGCATTCTTTACCACAAAAATGCATCTAGCATGGCCTACAACAGAATTTAAGAACCCATATTTGTTTTAATATATTTGTACAACCTGACGGCAAGCCATTGCAGAACTATTTTCTGAATATTTTACTCTTTTATAACATTTTCGTACCGCCGATCTTGTTTGCATCAGGAAAAAGTTTAATCCAGCCCACTAACATTTATGCATTTTTACGAAACAGGTGAATGGAGCTGGCGGCAAGTTGGCGGAGGACATATACAAGCTGGCGGTGTCGGAGATCATGCTGTGGCTCTCCAACTAGGCCGGCACCACTGTTAGGGCGTCCCAAGCTGCGCCCTGCTCAGCTCTTGCAGCCCCTCCGGCTGGAGCAGTCAGAATAACCAAGCTTGTTTAAATAATTTGCATTCGCCATTTGAAGGTTTGAGGGACGTTGTGCGTGCTCTATATGCACATCTCAGTTCAGGTCAGAGATCAAACTGAGGACCCATGCTTGCTGTGTGTGCTTATGTCGAACATGGTTGTGTCTTCTGAGTTGTGTTGAACCATTTTAATATCTGGATCATTGGCTTTGGATTGCACTATTATACAACTGAGCGTCACTCCTTGCTCATCATAATCAGTTTGACATGGACCGTTGTGGTGATGGATCACATTAGGATCTTCAGCTCCAAGGAAAAATCAAGCTTAGCTTGGGGACAGGAAGAACCAGTAGTGATGCACTCTTTCACTACCAGATGTTGGCTTAAGCCTATAGATAAACCTCGGGCAACTTTCACAACAGGTTGGAGGCTTCGACAAATACCAAAGGCCCAAACAATACGATTGGGTTGTTCCAACCAGTTCTGCTGTCTTGTGCGTTATTTGTAGAGGTCTTTTACGGTACCTTATACTACTTTTGGGTGGTATATGGTATAGGCATGGATAATTTGGTAATTGACACGGTAAAATCAGAATAACCGAATGAAAAAATACTTAATTATAGTGATGCCATTTATATTCATTCCAATAATACCCCTATACTACTTATACCACTCACCATATACTACCTATACCACTGCTCCACGTTACAATAGTATATAATTTTTCTCAACCGTCGAATGTTTATATACTAGTCCTTGTAGCCTGCGCATACAGAACAGCCAATAAGGTGAATCAAAAGCTACAGAAATATAGGCCAAGAAAAGGAAACAAACGATGCCCTTCTCACGCCACTCCTAAACTCTCAAACTTTTGTCTTGTTCCTGTGGATAACTCATGCTTAGACTATAAGCTTGATTTTTTTCAGAGAGGCTTGAACTGAAACGGAAATGCAAACATAGGCATGCAAGGCAGCTTCTTGTTACGCTCGGGGACAAATGCACTAAGCTGTATTTGGCACCAGTGAGGAAAAGGGCATTGCCTTTGCTTGTGGCCTTGTGAGACCTGCCAGGTGTTTGGTGGGATAGCCAAAGGTAACGATGAGAAACAGTCGGGGCGTCAAGTGTGAAATGTTGCTTGCTCACTGTAAAGTAAGAACTGAATTTTGTATTATTGCAGCTGTAGAAGTAACATCACTTTGCTTTTCTAGTGTAGGCTACTTCTTTTTCATTTTTTTTTCTGTATAGTAAAGAATGAGGAATAGTTTTGCTTTGATTCATCCCTGGTTTTTTGGCTGTCTGTTACTAAAGTTTAGGGTCTGTATTATTTTTTTACTATGGATACTTGGCAAGTTGGTGCCCGAATAAAATGATGACACACCAACATGAATGATTTACGAATCATCAGTCAGAAGGAGAAGTATATACGCGGGAACTTCAGGAAAAAAGGAATTTGGAAACTACATAAGAAAAAATTAGGTGAATCGACACATTCTGAGTTTGAGAGTAATTGAAGTTCTTAAGAAATGTCCGAGGAATGTGTACGCCACCGCTAGGCTAAAGCAGTCAGGACATATTTGCATTGGAGCTACCAGAGCCGCTTGGCCATGGCAGCGCTCCCAGGCATCCAATTTCAGCTTCGTGGCTGGCGAGCTGCATGCCAGATTTCGATCCAAACAAGCTCCATTGTGATCCAAACAAGTGCCTTGCATATAACTTAGGCAACTAATAATTGAGTAGAATAGTAAATTTGAAAGGAAGTAGTAATTAAAAATGTAGCAATCATTGCTGCTACAGTTGAGGTCGTCATGCAGAAAACACTCCATTAGGCCCATCTTTTGCCTGCCATATGTAAATTATTAAATATGAGGAGGTTACTGTGAAAAAGCTAATCTGCCAGGAGACGTTACACATCCTTTTGTACTGAAAATTTCATGCTTTGTATGCATCTCTAACCAGTGAAAGAGATTTAAAAAATCATAAAATAATGTGGTAAATTTTCAATCATTATTACAAATAACGCCACACTAATATATTCCTCTCCCAAAATCACATTTTGCCTCCCCGGCCTCATCCAAAAATCCTCCAACATCTTCCAGCCATGGCTCAAGATGGCCCCCATGACCACCAGGACACCGCCTCCTCCGACGAGCACAGCTTCGCGCCGCCCCCGACTGTGACATTTCTCCTGAGTCCCGGTGAGAACAACTACCGTGGATCCAGAACTGGCAGCCCGGTGAGGATTGATGCCAGCAAGGGGAAGGAGATCGCGCCGAATGCCCTCCATGGTGAAGAACTTGGTTCAGCCAGCGGCGGCAAGGACAACACCAGCAAATCCAAAGGTAAGAACATCATCACAGAGCAGGAGCGTCGTAGCCGGATGAAGGAATTGTACAGCAGCCTGCATGCGCTCATGCCCCACGTCTCCAAGCAGGTGAGGCCTCTCACATGTTCAGTAGCTAGCCTTGGAGCATGCAGATCAAGAAGTTGGCTAGAATAGCTAGCCTTGGGTAGAAGATCCAGTATCAGTGTGGGTTATGTGATGTGAATCTTTGATCTGTTGTTTTTTCAGGTCGACAAGGCAACCCTAGTGGGAGAGACGATCCACTACATCAGTGCCCTGGAGCAGACGCTGGCCGAGCTGGAGAAGCGGAAGAAGGAACAGGCGCTCGCGCGGCAAGCTGCCATTGAGGCTGCGTTGTCCTCCGTGCCGGTGCCGCACATCGCGCAAGTGATGGCGGCCATGTCGGATGCCTTGGACCCTATGCCGCAGCAGCAACCGGAACAACAGTCTCTTGCTGCGGCCGCGGCAACGCCACCATCACTCGCCATGGCAGTGGAGACGGCTGGGTTCCAGACGTGGTCGACGCCGAACATCGTGCTGAGCATCTTCAATGACAAGGACATCATCAACATGTGCTTCCCGCGGCAACCCCACTTGCTGAGCTTGGTGGCCTCCGTGCTGAACAAGCACAGCATCGATGTGATCTCGTTGCAGTTCTCGGCCTACGGCGACCGGAGCTTGTTCACCATACACACCCGTGTGAGTAGCCTACTCGATTGATCTCAACCGTACTCCTGATGCTTTGACGGTTCAGGCTTGTTGCTAGCCATTGGGTCGCAACTTTCCAGCAACATATAAGGGTCATGGTTGTTCTGAAATATGAGTTACATGTTCTCGCAACCATGACCACTGGGAATGGCCGATATTGTTAGATGAGAATGTCTCCGCCACGTGTTGCATGTATAATAGATCTGGTACTTTTGTAGGTGGGCTAGTTTGAATAGGGGGGAATTATTAAACCCTAGCACTTGAGTTACCAGTAAAGTTGTTTTTGTTTTCAATTATGATATGTACAAAGGGATTGGATCTAATCCCCACCTATATATATCTGATAAAACCACAATGGGATATTTCACTTGGAGGTAGGGCTGCTATGCTAGTTTTTTTGCTATTGAGTTGTAGAGGACATTTTTTTACAGTTGAATTAAGGGTGGCTGAATCTAGGACCCAACTAAAAGATTCAAATATTGACTAAACTGAATCTGGCTAAGCGAATTGACAAAAAAAATTAAAGTTATGTTGTCTTATCCAATCACATGATGTTGACCAAAGAGGCTATACATACAGTTCTAGTAACCATAGTTCTTGTCACACTTTAATGTGAAAGGTGAAAATATGGTTATGTTGTCTTATGCAATCACATGATAGTAACCGTAAGAAAATAGTACATTAGAGATCTTGTCGCACTTTAATGGGACAGCTGATCGAAATAATGATCGGTTACTCATATTTGGTCTTATCCTTTTTTACCAAAATATGTCGGTTTTCATAAGTTGAGGTTGTGTGGTTTAAGTAACCATAAGAAAATAGTATGTTAGAGGTCTATTCCTGTCGCAACGTATGTATATACGGGAACATGCTTTTGTAGACATAACAACAAACTATGCAAGACAATCACTATGGTCCAGAAAGAATTTAAATGCCCCGCTCTTCTTAGCCGCAACAATATACCAGTGTGTGTTTTTATGGCAAACATCTTTTAGAGCTAATTCTTTGGGTAGTAGTGGTTGCATGTAACAAACTATTCAATCCTATTATGTTTAATTTAGACAATGGTACATTAGGTTGTTGTATTCAGAAGTCTCATTACAAGGGTAATGCCATATGAACAGAAATTTCTGAGTGTAAAATATGCTAATCTTAGCATATATGTTACTAGTTGTGATTAATTTGTTTCATTCCTGAAACAGAACCAAATACTCTTGAAAGAAAATAAACATCACATAAATTTTCACATCCTTGATAGGACATACATATTTTAAATTTATAGGAATTATTTGGTGGCTAGCTTATGATTAAATCCTTGTTGTTACACATTAATGCTAGTAACTTGTCCAATTGATATATATATATGTATATATATATGTACATATGGCTATTAACAGCAGGATTTTGTCAAGAGTTTTGTTTTCCCATTACTGATTTGAGTAGTGTATAGTATTATACTACTTGAATAATCATTCAGTAAACAAAAATACTGGTATCCAAATTATGTACCATCACACAATTCCATGTTTCCACCAAAGATGAGTTTGCACGAGATAGTTTCTTCCCCTAGCAGCAACTTAGCATGAAGCATGCACATATCAAAACCCAATCACAAATAAATGTCATCGTGCATGGTCTAGAAAATCAGAATTTAAGCATTGATATATTTTTCTCCACCGCTTAAAACATCTAGGTTGGTGTTTATGTCGTGCCTGCCATAACCATCAACTCCTCATAAGCTTCACACTATTTACCAACTCTTGCCCGTTTAGTCCGATTATTGGGAACAAACATTTCCTGGTCGTGTTCATGTTTTGCCATTTATACTTGCGACGCCATTCTCACAAGAACTATGTAATTGTATGAATTGTTCAACGTTTTCCGGACAATTTTGCTAGTTTACTTTAAAGATTTCCTGTAATCTAAGAACAAGGTATTACCCGACAAAACTATTTTTTTTAGAAGAATCTCCTCTTGTCTGAATCAGGTAAAAGTTTATGCCAGCCCACTAACATCCGCGTCTTTTCACAAAACAGGTGACTGGAGCTGGCAGCGAGAACCCACCGGGCATATACAAGCTAGCCCTGTCGGAGATCATGGTCTGGCTCTCCAGCTAGACCAGCTCCACCCGTGGAGGCCTCATCGGCGTCTCAAGCTGTGCTCCTGTCCGTCGATTTGCTCAGCTTGCAGCCTCCGAACTGGAGTGGTCGGAGTAACCTACCGTGTCCAATTAATTTGCATTGTCCATTTTATGATTTTTGGACCGTGCATGCTCTATATGCATGCATCTGTCCAGTTAGGTCAGCTCAAACTGAGAACCATGCTTGTCGTGTGTGTCGTCGAAGATCGTTGACAACATCCTTCATGCTGTGTCTTAAAATATTGAACCATCATTCTGAATAATTGTTGAAACATTTAAATTTTGGCATCATTGGCTTGTTTAGACCTGCGTTGCTGTTCATCTTTTTTTTTGTTGATTGGCATCTTTATTTTGGTGGTAATCTAATAAAAGGGGATCTACATATTAGTAGCCAAATTGAAAGCTAAGCCAATCAATAAATATGGCTACTCTGTCTATCATGATTTCAACCATCGATGTGGGTTTTCCGATCTGTTTACACGTAGGAAAATTATGTTAGACATCTGTTTTGTACTTTAATAAAAAAGAAGGTGATCCGAATAATCTAGGTAAACTAAGTGACAGATACAGTTATTCTGCCTTATTATATCATATCCTTTTAATTTGAGCCCGTTGGTTTGCAGGACTTGAGGTTGCAAGCTATTTTTTGTAACAGTAAGAAATAAGGCATTTACAGACCTGTTTTGTGGCACTTTAATGGGGAAGGTGATGCAAATACCAATCAAACTGAATCTAGCTAAACTAATCAATAGATAATTGTTACACCCAGGCTTCACTACAGGGAAACACAATATTACCGAGAAAAAAATGTGGTGGCAAACTATTGTTTTGTCACTGATTCCTATGTTCTGTAACCAAACTACTCTCTCCGTACTCGTAAAGGAAGTTGTTTAGGACAGCAACACGGTCTTCAAAACACAACTTTGATTTCTTATTTCTATAAAAATATTTTTCTAAAAGCGATACATGTATACTTTTGTGAAAGTATTTTTCAAAATAAATCTATTCATATAATTTTTTCTAAAAGTGATACATTCCGTTTGACTACTCATATATCTTATCTGGAGTTTGGATCGTGAAATTGCACGGGAGTTTTTTTTGGAGCGCTACAGTACCCACACCGCTACAGTACCAACGGTTGGCCCAAACCCAATGTGCCTCATCTTTCCTCCCTTGCGCCGCCGTCCCTTGTGCCGTACACCAACGAATAGAGAGAGGGGAGAAAAGAGAGAAGAAGAGAGGTGAGATTAGGGCTTGTCATCGTCGATTGCCATCGTTCCTCCCCGAAAATTGGTTGGGCTTCGTCTTCCGCCTCCGTTTTCCTTCAATTGTAATCTTCCTCGCTGTTCATCGTAGTGCCCCATGTGTGTGGTGTAGTTGGAGGCAATCGATGGGGCTGTCGTCTCGTTGGTGGCGGGATTCGTCGTCAGGGAAATTGTCTTCGCTGTTGCCCTTGTCGTTTCCAAGAGGGAACCCTATGAGAGGCATGCCCAATTTGTACAAAGTGTTTTCTCCATGTTTTCTTGATGTTTTAGATTGTGCATGTAGTGGAGTTCGTCGCCGTTAAGGCTAGGGTTAAGGTTTTGCCCTCATCGCTGTTTTCAGCATATTGTCAATCTACATAGTCATCGTTCATGTCAGTTTTTCGTAGTCTTCTTGGCCTAAAAAAATATTAGACCTTTATAAGAGTTGTAGAGGACTTTGAGATCTTTCCATGGATATAAAGAACAACTCAATCGGAGTTAAGGTCAGGGAGTAATTGAAGTTTTCTTCTAACAATTTTCCAGTCTCGTGATTATGTACAGAAACTGTTCACTTCAAGTTTATGCAAATCTAATGTGTAAATTAGGATTTATGATATTCAGGCAATTTGTAGGAAATTTTATAATCTTTCTATATTGGTAAAGTTCATCTCTATATGAATTCTGTAGCTCCAGTTATATTTATTGTGGTGGAGATGTTCTGCAATTTCTGTCAGATTATCATATTAAGGTTCATCTGAAGATCTGGCTATGATGATGCTTTTTTCATTGGTTTGAGATAACTGGAAAGTTGTAGGAACTTAAGTTATCTTTATTTTGGATCAAGTTAGGAATTTTTTGCCATCAGAATCTACAAAACAAAGAAGCAACAGTGTTGCTGTTATGTCTAGTTTGGGTGTGTATGTGAGGACGTTGGGTTCGAGCGTAGGGGCGCTTCAAATTAAATTCATATATACTTGTGTGCTTGTGTTCGTGCTAAGATATATTTGTGAACAGGTGGTGCATCTTCGGATCGTGCTTACCCCATGTTCCTTACCACCGGAGAAGGCAAGTAAGCATGGCGTTGTGTTCCACATGCTTTAACTGTGTTGTTTGAATTGGCTCCACCTAATTTCAGTAGCTCACATAAGTCACATGATCTGAATTTGATTTTGATATTGCATTATTATATGATCCACTTGTAGCCTTACTCCTGAAGTTTTGATTATTGAAGTATATGACGTTCATGCATTGCAATCTTGCATTTGCATGTTGTATATGCATATGAAGACACCATAGCCGGATTGGTGCGGTAAGTACCGGTACAGCAACACACGTTGAGATATAGCAATGTGGTTGCAACCCTCACTTCCTTCATTCGGTATGTGTGGGTAGAAGTGAAGTCATGCATTGCATTATATCATTTGCATCTACATAATGAAACATTGTTATTTCGTATTTGTTGTTAATCTTATTCTTCAAGTTATGCCAATATTTATTCATCATGTTAAATTGGTGATTAATCAATTGTGATTTAAATAACTGAGTTAAAACAGTTTGCTTGTTGAGTTTTTTTTTATAAACCTCATACGCTTTCCCCCTCCGCAAGTTCTTGAGTTTTGTTGGTGCGTTGTAGGATGGGACTAGCAGCACGTGTGCACTTACTTCTCTCTATAAATGTTTTTTTAATATAAATTGATTGGTTTATATTGCTTCCATATACTCTGTTGTATTTTCTTTCTTGCAGTGCTTCTAGCAGTTGTAGCGTAGTGTGGTAATGCTCCAGAAGGTTGCTGCTTGTTCTGGGGTGTCACATGTTCTTCTTTCTATTTACAGTATGGAAAGTGTAAATGGTGCGAGAAAAGAGGGATTGCTTCCTGATTACCTACAAGGAAGGGGACCAACATACACGCGCGCACGCACGTGTGCTCTCTCTCTCTCTCACACACACACGCGCACGTGCACACACACACAAAAAGGTTCTTTATAAAGGCTACATAGCGGTTCGTTGCTGATTCACCTTTGAAGTGTTTAAGGTAGTAATTAACCCGCAACAAATAGGAAACACGACCTGTGAAATATACATATCAATAAATGGTGTAGAGTTTCATATCAATAAATGGTGCTAAGAAGAAGAACAAGATGATATAGAGTTTCATGAAGATGATGCCGACTTCTAGGCGTTTGCAACCCACAATCGATATTGCCTGTGAATTTTAGAGAATTAGCTGTATAACTCTAGTCATCTTTTAATCCTATGTAAGATTCTTTCAATGATACTGTTACTGCTATTAATTCATGAAGTCGCTGCATGAATGAAATTGACCCCAATGCATCTCGTTTTGTTCTTAAAATCAGGTGTGACATAATCTGTCACACCCAGCCCAGTTTGTATGGCCTAGTATTGGCCTATGAGTGAAGGATGCACATGTTTAGTGCCACCTTGCTAGTTTAGACAGGGTGGAGGCAACTTATAAGCCCATGTCTTCCATCCATAGAACCTTCAGGTTAACCCTTTTACATGAAGCGATCACGAAAGTGTAAGCAGGGTGATATGTGTACGCATGTATGACCCTTGGAAGGGCTGTGCGGGGCGGCTTTTGAGGGCAGAGTGTTACATAATCATAGCAAGAAGTCAGTATGGGCATAATTAACTGATACTTGAACCGAAATAACCAAAACCGAGAAATTCAGTTAGTTATTCATTTCTCATTGTCGAAGAACCAAAATAAACCCAGTTATTTCAGTTCTTAATCTCGGTTAACCGAGGAACCGAATTAAATAAAGCCCGTTACAGCCCAGCCCACCAAAGAAACCTAGCTATTTAAGCCCCCACTACTACCTCTTGTCCCTAACTCATTCCCTTCCTCTCGAGCCACACACTATAAAAGCGAGCGAAGTGGCGACGAGGCAGACGGTCGGCGGCGCGGGCAGCCGGGCGGTGGCCGGCGACGGGCGGGCGATGACAGGTGAAGACGAGGGCGGCGGCCGGCGACTGGTGGGGACACAACGGGCAGCAGTGAACATCGACGGGCGTGGGGGAGACGAGGGCGCGCGCGTGGCGGCCGACGGCGGGCAGGGAGACGACAGGCGAGGGATGTGCGGTGAGACGACGGTGGCGGACGGTGCATCGGTTTTCACTAAATGCTACGGGCGAGGAAGAAGAGGAGGTAGTGCATATATATGCATGCCAGTTTAGTTACCGGCCGGTAGTAAAGTGCCCCCAAGACAGTTTAGTAGCGACTGGTAATACTAGCCGGTACTAAACTAGCACGTTAGTACCGTCTGGTCACACTAGCCGGTACTAAAGTGGCACCACTAGGCCGCAGTGGTGTGCACTTTAGTATCCGTCCAACCGCACACTAAATTTTGGGCTCTCTCCCAAATGCATTTTCTTTTTCTTTTTTTGTTTCTCTTTCTTTTTCTATAATTGGTTAACAAATAAAAAAATGTTGTGAAAATTACTAACTAAATATTTATAGTATATTATTAATTATATCTATACGAATAAAGTATTAACTAAACTAAATTAAATAATATAGTACCATTGCTAATTTCTCTATATGATTTGGTATTAATATGTATATACTTCTGTTAATTCATAATAAATGGAAAAAATTACTTTTTTATTCATGCAAAAATATACAAAAATGTTATCTCTAAGAACATACACTATGTCTTCGTCAAATCACATATTACTGTCTTAGTTGTGTCTAATTTAACGTTTCAACCCTTTTGTTAACGCCTAAATTAATGCAAGTAGTTATATTTTTAACATGCAATATTATAGTATTGTATTTTAATGCGGTTAGTTCGAGATATTTTGTCCAAGTTGCACAGATAGTACCATTAATTCAGAGAAATATGACAGACTGTATTATATTACAGCACTTAACGTCAAATACAACATATAATGGTTCTAAAAACTACCCCTCATTATTTAACGTGACAATGGTAATCTTCCTTCTCACGAAAGTGCCTTGGTTGTGATCGGTGCGTAAGTAAGGTGCGTCTTCTTTGGATAACAAGATACTGGGGTCAACATCAACTGAGAATGGAGGAAGATCATCAATCTGATCATAATCTTCTGACTTGTCCGTAATGTCCTCAACTCTAACAATTTTTCTTTTTCCTAGGAGGACAATATGGCGTTTAGGCTCATCATCTGACTTGTTTTGCAATTTATTAGCGCTTTTCTTTGGCTTGCTTGACATGTCCTTTACATAGAACACTTGTGCCACATCCTTGGCTAGGACGAATGGTTCTTCTTTATACCCAATCTTTTGGAGGTCCACTATTGTCATCCCAAACTGGTATTTTGTTACGCCTACAGAGTTGTTCACCCATTGACAACGAAACAGAGGGACGATTATAGGTCTGTAGTCAAGCTCCCAGGTCTCCTTCTGTACCTTTATTAGCTTCCTCGGATTAATTGCACTTAAATGAGTGAAATCCCCACAATTCTCGGAAAAAATGGGCATCACCTCCCCTCTAACACGCCATGGAGGAAGAGGAGAGATCGAGAAAGTTATGTGTGCTTGAGCTCTCAGGGAGGAAGGACTCGAATATATAGGAGAACATTTAGTACCGGCTGAGGGCTTCAGCCGGTACTATTTATGGCCATTTAGTACTGGCTGGAGCCCTCAGCCGGTACAAAATGTCCCAAGAGCAGTTTAGTACCGGTTGGAGCCTCCAGCCGGTACTAAAGTGCCAACTAGCCGTTGCGCGGCAACGGCCTGGGAGCACTTTAATACCGGCTGGAAGCTCCAGAACTAGTCGTTGCGCGGCAAGTGCCCCATGAGCACTGTGCTCCAGAACCGGTACTAAACGCGTGCGTTAGTACCGGTTTATGCGTGGCCAGTACTAATTGACAACGATGAATGTGGAGTTTTGTAGTGATGTTTGTATTACACGTCCTATGATGATGTGCATAGTACGATGTGTACACAAATAATATAATATGTACATTTTCACTTAGTATTGATTCACATTGCCTCTCCACACTAATATGGTGTATATTAAAATGTCACACCCGGTTTTAGGAATGAAACAAGGTGCATCTCATATGTGCGCCAGGATCAAGTTTACACACATATGATAGACGTCACAAGTGAATATCCATAACCATCCATACGAAATAGTATTAAAGTATATTTATTACAATCTTAGAGTGGACACAAATGTCATAGTGGAAGGCTTAAATAAACGTTTAACTAAACGAAATGAAGTAACTCCATCTCCACAGGCAGTTGACTACAGGACTCGCCTAGAACTCCTCAAAATCAGTAGTATAATCCTCAAAATTCTCTCAATCTGAGCAGCAGTCCGAGTGTGGTCGATGCAATATAAATAAACAAGCATGAGCACATGTCGTACTCAGCAAAGTATGGAAATAAATGACATGCTAGGCTTTATAAAGTGGAAGGCTGAAAGGATAGCTGCATTAAGCACTTTTAGTTGGTCAAATTTTATTAAGCATCTATTTACTATCAAATATAAGTATATACCAACCACAATTAAGTTAATGACATAAACCCGTCAAAATTCAGGTAACCACAATTTAGATCATAGTCTGATAGATTAATCATGTGAGGGTCCAGGCTGCTCATGACCGTGAGCACGGCTGTTATAACAGTTTTACACTCTGTAGAGATTGTACACATTCAACATAAGCCGTGATTCCCATTGCCCGAAAGCATGTACCCTTCCCACTCCACGTGGACCGAATACTGGGTTTCACTATAAGACCTTTACAAAGATACTCTAATAAGTGATAGTTCGCTAAGGTTTCCGGTTCAGGAGCAAAGCATAACCCTCCCTAGTGAGTCGCGTATCTTAGCAAAGCCTACCGTTCAAGAGGACCGGGCTATACCTCATCAACCGCCGCACCTCTTGCCCCTTTCGGGTAAAACTATCCAAACTAGAATACCTAATTAGTCAGTCAAAGCCAGAGCCACATAGCACTTATGGTTGCACTGTTTTCCTGGGTGGTCGCTCCATGTTCCAATTAAAAGAGATGACCTTGTCCATTAATTAATTAAAAGATAGTAATGGAACACAGAGTAGGGGTTTCATTAGACCAATCCCAGTTGAGCAACTAAGCATCATCTACCAGTCAAATTAATTTAATGACCCAGCAATATTAATGCAAGCGATAAATAAATGGTGTAATTAAAATGCATGTCCTTCAACAGCTGATTCTTCAAACACTTCCTCGAACGGCGCGTTTCCTATACGCATCACACGAACCCATACAAGAAAACAATACAATAAATAAGGAACAGTATACCAAACAATTCTAACAGAAATAAACAACAGCACAAAACTAATCTACGCATTACCACGAACGCATGAGCGTGAGAATCAATAAAATCGGAGTTAAAACGCAAAAGATATGGCTTTTCTAAGGTTCAGGGACTTGCTGGCGAAGTTTTAAAAGTTCCAGGGGCTTAACTGCGAAAATCCGAGGGCTAAAACATAATTTTGTATAAAACTATGAGGGTTTTCATGTAAAAGGTAAAACTTGGACCTCGGGCACAATTTTAAAACTTGCAGGGGCTAAACCGAAAGAAAAAGGATCTAAATTGAAATATTTTCGAACGGGCTAGGAATGCGGGTTGATTTCCAAAACTTGGAGGGCCTTTTTGCAAAACAGCCTAGGTTGACCGGTAAGTCTCAGATTGACTTGGGGCTTGGGCGGCTGTGGTGCGTCGGATCTTGATCCGACGGCCAAGGATGGATCGAGTAGGGCTCGCCGGCGAGGGAAACCGACGACGGCGGCGCCGCTCGCTAAGACGGCGGCAGCTCGCCGGAGCAGACGCGACAAGACGCTACAAGGCACCAAAAAGAACGCAAGTTGGACAGGGAGCGAGAGGGGGACGAGACGAACTCACCCCGCTTGACCAAGACGAGGAAGGAGCTTCGTCGGCGGCCGGCGACGGCGAACGGCGGCGGCGGCGCTGCAAGTCGGCCCAAGTCAAAATTAGCGCGAGTTGGAAGCGCAAAACAGAGGGAAAGCCGTGGGAGGATCTTCGGGGCGTCGAGTTAAACCTCTAGAAGCACTTCTTGATGAAGGAGAGACGGCGGAGGTCGAAACCGACGGCGGCGGCGAGATTGGAGAAGCGGCGGCGGCGGCGCGAGCAGCTAGGGCTAGCGAGCGACGGCCGAAGCGCGAAAAAAGGAGCAGGGGTGGACCGGGGCCACGATGCGCTGGGAAAAAGAGGGCTGGGCCCACGCTTCTCGGCGTGCGTGCCTCGGCCGGGTCGGACTCGAGCTCAAGCTCGAGTCGGAGTCGCCCCTGGCTCGGAAAAGATGACCCTGACAGGAGGGCCCCTCCTGTCAGCGACACGAGCGAGAGGGAGAGGGGGAAAGGAACGCGGGCCGATGCGGGAAGACAGGCCGCGAAGGAAGATCTGGGCCGGAAAAGGAGCTTGGGCCGGCTGACCGAGAAGAAAACATAGAGCGGGCAAACTCGGGCTGGCCAAGAGTTGAAGGGGCAAAAGCAAACTCGACAGAAAACAACTAATCTAAACATCAAACAAATTTAAATTAAATTCGAATTTAAACAGAATTTAAATTCCAACTTAATTGAACAGCAAGCAAAAGACAAATGCAACAGCATGAATGCATCATCAATTTATTTTGACTAAAATTATTTAATATGGTATTTAAATTGATAAAAAGACTAGAAATTCTAATTAACTCATAGAAAATTTATTTAGGCCTTAATAAATCCCAGAAAATTTCAGAAGTTGCTACAATTTAATTGTGATAAATTTTAGGGTGTTACAAAATGTCCCAAGAGCAGTTTAGTACCGGCTGGAGCCTCCAGCTGGTACTAAAGTGCCAACTAGCCGTTGCGCGGCAACGGCTGGAAGCTCCAGAACTAGCCGTTGCGCGGCAAGTGCCCCCATGAGCACTGTGCTCCAGAACCGGTACTAAACGCGTGCGTTAGTACCGGTTTTTGCGTGGCCAGTACTAATTGACAACGATGAATGTGGAGTTTTGTAGTGATGTTTGTATTACACGTCATATGATGATGTGCATAGTACGATGTGTACACAAATAATATAATATGTACATTTTCACTTAGTCTTGATTCACATTGCCTCTCCACACTAATATGGTGTATATTAAAATGTGTAGACTCCTTGATAGTCATAGGATCGGATATGACGTGTACAACTTCATTTCTAAGTTGATGCCTATAATTATATGCACATGATTTAACCACATGCACATTGTGGTTGAATTATTTTCCTAGGTGTATTATTCTAAGGTTTATCAAATCCATAGATCAAGTGGGGTGCTGGCTCTAACTTTACACTAATCTAGCTAAGAAACCAAACAAAGGAAGTTGTATAGAAAGACAAATGATAAACTAAACAAAATAACAAAGGTACGATACAAGGTAGCAAATAGGATAGATAGACGTTTGCTCCGTAGGATTAGGTTAGCTTAAGTATATGTATGCAAAAGGGACGCTACTCTCTAACATGCTATCATGATAGATATGCACTTGCTTGACCTTTTCTCTCCCACAAGCTGTTACCACATGAGGGTAATCAAGCATCGTACTCATATGCACTATAAAGCATCAACAGGGTCAAGTCAATCACTATGATTACCACTAACTCGACTAAGGCCATATATTGATGAGAATAGAATGCTCACATATGTAATTAAGCATTGTAACAACATAGACCATGAATCATTAACATAATATTCATGAAGTTATATATGAAGGTTCCAATAATCAATCCTAAGGATAAACATATAATATTTACCCCAAGATCTTACGCATGTTGATACATAGAGGGGTTTTATAGACTATGGATAAAATATTCACCGAAGATGCCGGCAATAGGAGGTCAAAACCATGTAGGTTAATTGGTCCAACACCGGTGACACCAAGAGGCTTGTTAGCCCTCATGGTGATCCGGTCTACTCCTTGTTTCTTTTCTTGTTGTGGCGGTGGTTTGAAAAAAAATCTGAAACCTCCTTTGATAGATGAATGAGATGTGTGTTTATGCTTCTCTATAGATCTACACTGATACCGAGCTTTTTTGGGTGATGGGC
Organism: Echinochloa phyllopogon; assembly: GCA_033239725.1. Lineage (NCBI taxonomy): Eukaryota > Viridiplantae > Streptophyta > Magnoliopsida > Poales > Poaceae > Echinochloa > Echinochloa phyllopogon. The sequence continues at coordinate 40,426,344 of BTCW01000010.1, read as the reverse complement.
CACTGCAGGAACCATATACACATTGAAGAACCCGAAAATCCCACTTCTTCTGAATGACATGGCACCCTGTACGAACAACCCATGGGATTTCAGCCCCTTAACATCTTCAAACTTCCGAGATGTATGGTACAGTACGGTGTGTACATCTTCACTTGGACTTAATTTGCATCAACTTCACAGTAGTATGGCATGTAGCTTTTGTAAATGCCAGTCTATATGACATGTATACCTCTATGAATGCATTGTGAATTCTGGATTATGCTTTGTGTATACCCCTATGAACATCGGATTACCCGCTGCTGAGAAAAGTTATCCACTGAATGAATATTCAGCAGACTATACTTCATATTTCGAGTATTACTTTTTTTTACTAAAGTCTCCAGTATTGATGACATTGGATTCTATCAAAATGTTGTCAAGTTCTACAAGATTGTCTAGAAATCCATTTTATTTGATCAGATCAAAATTTATGGGATAATATGACCTTGGATTCATTCTTTTTGCTACGAGATGGATTTCATCGTTGCAAAACCTAATGAACCCTAAAAAATGACACACTTGATAATCACATTAGTCTCAATAACTATATTATCACTGAACCACCAAAATCACAAACAATAGCCTAATGAGGCCATATTTGCTATGCCCTTCCTCAGTGAGGTATGCCGAAGGCACTTAAACTTCTTCTATGTGCCGATTTCATGTTCTCTAGGAAAATAATTTATCATATTTTGTTCTCCTTTTTTTTCCTCCCCAGTAGTCACCAATATTTACCTCCAAGAAATAATGACTATGGAGTGGTAAATGCTCTATTTTGTGCAGCATATATACACTATCGATCTATGCAATAGTATCTGTGCCAACCACTGTCCTCAAGGAATATTCTCTCCAACCATCTCATGGACATGCATCAACCAATGATCACCCATCCCAAGCATCCATCCCTCTCTATGACACCAGAGAAAGCATTGTGTTTAAAGTGCTCTGGGTATAATTTGAATGTGCCAACCAAATTGCATTTTTGAAGTCGTGCCACTCAGTATCTTTCCAGTGAGTATGCCATCGCTGAGGTTCGTAGCCAATCATGAAATCATACCACTATTAGAAAAAGGACCTTCCATCCCCTATCTTTAGTCCCGATTAGGTTTTGAACCGATACGATAGTCTTTTAGTCCCGGTTCGTATTTTTCTAGGTCCAAGTAGGACCTTTAGTCCCGGACGGAAACACTGACCGGGACTAAAGGCCACCCTTTAGTCCCGATCAGTGTTTCCGCCTGGAACTATAAGGGTGACTTTTAGTCCCGGTTGGTGGCTCCAACCGGGACTAAAGGGTCTTTAGTCCCGGGTGAAGGTGTTTCACGTGTTACAATAAAGAGAAAGCATCCCACCTTACATCACATGTAATAAGTAGGTGGATTGGGTAGGTGGTTGTGCATGACATCTTGTAAGAGGTTGTGGGTTCGAATCCCATTGGGTGCAAACATTTTTTTGCGTCAGGGAGACTAAAGCCCGGTTCTCTAAAGGTCGCCACGCTCGGGACTAAAGGTGGTTGAGGACCGGGACTAAAGCCCAGTTATCTACTAGTGTACGGCCGAGATCTATAAGATGCCTGGAGTTTTCCACGACGTGACCATCGTTGATTCACAAATCAAATGTCTACCTACATCTTTTCTCTCTTTCGAAGATTAGACAGCTACTTGGATATGCATCATGTGCAAGCATATCACCGCCTCCCAAACACTATATCACGTGGATTGTAGAACAGCCAACAAGGCGGATCAAAATTAAAGCTGCACAAATAGACCAAGTAAAAACAGAAAAGGTGGCGCTCTTCTCAAGTGGATGGCTAGCTACCACCACATCTAAGCTTTTAAGTTTTTGCCTTGTCCCCATGGACAAGCCTTGCTTAGGCTATAAGCTTGATTTTCTAAGAAGCTTGAACTTAAACTGAAACGTAAACGCAAACACCGGCCTGGAAGGAAGCTTCTTGTTATGATATGAAGTAAGCTGCATGTTTCGGGCACTCGTGAGGAAAATGGCACCACCGTGCTTGTGGCCTGGTGAGACCTGCCAGGTGTTTGGTGGGATAGCCAATCGTAGCCACGAGAAACAGTCAGGGATGCTACGAGAGAAATGTTAGATTGCTCGCTGTAAAGTAAGAACTGAATTTGTATCCTTGCAGTTTAACAATGCAAGTAACATCACTTCGCTTTGGTGGAGTGTTTTTTTTCTTTTCGTTTCTTGTTGTGTAGTGAAAAATGAGGAAGTGGTTTTGCTTGGATTCATGCACTGGTCTTTGGTGATCAGTTATTAAAGTTTAGGGTGTATGTATTTTTAATGGATACATGGTGAGGTGGTACGTATGTGATGAAAATGCTGACATGCCAAAGTGAATTTCTACTGATTAGTTGAAAGGAGAGTTTTAGGAACTTCAGGAAAAAGAAATCTGGAAATTGCATTAGAAAAATCAGCAGAATCCACAAATTCTGAGGAATGTGTGCCACTAGCTGGTAGGCCAAAGCACTCAGCGCCTGTATCATTTTGCATGTAGCTTCGGCAAGTAATAATTGAGTAGAGTTGTATATGTGAAAGGAAGTAGTAATTAAAAATGTAGTACAACATTGTGAGGCAGTACTGATTGCTGATTTATCTACCACCGAGTGAAAAAATTTGAGTTGAGGTCATTACGCAGAAAACGCTCCTTCAATTGGCCGCATCATTTTCGTGCCGAGTAGATTCGAATGAGCACACTATTGTGACTCTTAATGATGGATTTGCCAAATTACCCAGAAACAGCTAATCCACCTGGACACGTTACACATCATTTTGCACTGTCATTTGTCTGTTTTCCATGCATTTATGACATGCGAAACAGATTTAAAAATAATAAAAAAAATCTGATTTTTCCCCTTCCATACAAATACAGGCACACTACATACTGTTTTTCTTCCCCAAACAAAATCCCCTCATTCCATCCCCGTCCAAAATCCCCCATCCTTCCTTCCAGCCATGGCTCAAGACGGTCCCCATGACCACCAGTACACCGCCTCCTCCGACGAGCTCAGCCTCACGCCGCCAAAGACTGTGACCTCCACACTGAGTCCCGGTGAGAACAACAACAGTGGATCTAGGGCTGGCAGCCCGGTGGGCAAGGACGATGTCAACAAGGGGAAGAACATGATGCCGAATGCCATCCAAGGTGGAGAACATGGCTTGGCCACCCATGGCATCAGTAGATCCAAAGGTAAGGGCTTAGCACTCGGTGTAGCTTCCTCCGATGGAGACGGCTTCCCCACCGGTAACAGATCTGCCGTGGCTGCTGACGACGGCGACCTCAAGGTGCACATCATCATGGAGCGGCAGCGCCGGAGGCAGATGAAGGAAATGTTCAACACCCTTCAATCACTCATGCCCCATGTCCCCGAGAAGGTGAGGCTTTCACATGTTCAGCAACTAGGGCTTGTATAGCGTGTAGATAAATGGGTAGCTAGCTAGTCAGATCTGGGGGAGATCTAGCGCCGGTATGGGTTACGTGATGTGATTTGTTGTTCTTTCAGGTCGACAAGGCGACCCTAGTGGAAGAGACGATCAACTACATCAAGGCCTTGGAGCAGACCAAGGAACAACTGGAGAAGCGAAAGCAGGAAAAGGCACTCGCGCGGCAAGCTGCCGTTGAGGCCGCGACGTCATCCTTGTCGGCGCCGCGCACATCTCAAGGGATGGCAGCCATGGCTGATGGCTGGGGCACTGTGCTGCCGCAGCAGCCTGCTTTGCCCCTCCAATTCTTGGCAGGTCCATGTTTGCTCCCTCAACTCTTTCCCTCTCGGACAGCCAGCCTACTTGCTTTCCCCGGCCCAATTCCTTTTTCCGGCCCATCTTCTCCCGCGCCGGCCCGCTTCCCTTCCCTCTCTTCCTTCCGCTGGCAGGTGGTCCCTACCTGTCAGGGGCGTCTCCCTCATCGGACTCGAGTCCGGTTCTTGCCCGAGCCTGAGCCGGCGTGCACGCCTAGGCTGGCAAGGCCGAGGCCCCTTTAATCTCGTGCGCCGCCACCTAGTCGCCCCTACCTCTCCGCTCTTTTCGCGCGTCGCCAACCGAGCCGCTTCTCCAATCTCGCCGCCGCCGTCGGATCTGACCTCCGCCGTCTTCCCTTCGCGCGTTACAGTGAAGCTCCGAAGCTTCCCGTCGAGTTTCCACTTCAACATTTCGGTCGCACCCTATCTAATTCGCTCGCCGCCGTTGCTCCAGCGCCGCCGGCCGCCATTCGTCGTCGCCGGCCGCCTACGAACCCCCTCCCTCGACTAGGTCTAGCCAGGTGAGTTCGCCATCGCCTCATCTCACTCCCCGTCCAGTCCGCGTTTGTTTTGGTGGTTTCTAGCCGAGATTCGCGTGGCACCGGCGAAGCGCCGCCGCGCGCGCCTGTCGCCGCCATCGCTCGTCGTTGTCGCCGGCGACGCCTTCCGCCTGATGGATTCAGAGCCGTCCGATGGCCACGTCAGCCCGAGCTCCGAGTCAAACAGAGATGTACCGGTCAACTTCAGCATTTTTGCAAAGAAGCCCTTCAAGTTTTGGTGAATCAACCCGCCATCCTGAGCCGTTCAAAAATAATTCAAGTTAGGTCCTTTTTCTTTCGGTTTAACCCCTGCAAGTTTTAAAATTGCGCCCGAGGTCCATGTTTTACCTTTTTGCATGAAAACCCTCGTAGTTGTATACAAAATTAGGTTTTAGACCTCGGATTTTCGCAGTTAAGCACCTGGAACTTTTAAAACTTTGCCACCAAGTCCCTGAACCTTAGAAAAGCCATATCTTCTGCGTTTTAACTCCGATTTTAGTGATTCTCGCGCTCACGCGTTTGTGGTAACGCGTAGAATAGTTTGTGCTGTTATTTTCTTTTGTTGGAATTGTTTGGTGTACTGTTTCTTATTTCTTGTATTGTTTTCTTGTATGTGTTCGTGTGATGCGTATAGGAAATGCGTCGTTCGAGAAAGTGTTCGAAGAACCAGCTGTTGAAGAGTTTGAGCAGCAGCAGGGTTGGGAAGAAGGCAAGTATTCCTTGATCATGCCCGTTTGTACCTAAATGACATGCATTTTAATTACACCGTTTATTTATCGCTTGCATTAATATTGCTGGGTCCCATTAAGGATTTCCTAGTATGTTTTACCATACCTTGCAGCTGGGTCATTAAATTAATTTGACTGGTAGATGATGCTTAGTTGCTCAACTGGGTTTGGTCTAATGAAACCCCTACTCTATGTTCCACTATTATCTTTTAATTAATTAATGGACAAGATCACCTCTTTTAATTGAAACATGGAGCGACCACCCAGGAAAACAGTGCAACCATAAGTGCTATGTGGTTCTGACTTTGACCGACTAATTAGGTATTCTAGTTTGGGATAGTTTTACCCGAAAGGGGCAAGAGGTGCGGCGGTTGACGAGGTATAGCCCGGTCCTCTTGAGCGGTAGGCTTTGCTAAGATACGCCACTCACTAGGGAGGGTTATGCTTTGCTCCTGAACCGGAAGCCTTAGCAAACTATCACTTATTAGAGTATCTTTGTAAAGGTCTCATAGTGAAACCCAGTATTCGGTCCACGTGGTGTGGGAAGGGTACATGCTTCCGGGCAATGGGAATCACAGCTTATGGTGAATGTGTACAACCTCTGCAGAGTGTAAAACTATTATAACAGCCGTGCTCACGGTCATGGGCGGCCTGGACCCTCACTTGATTAATCTATCAGAATATGATCTAAATTGTGGTTACCTGAATTTGATGGGTTTATGTTATCATTTAATTGTGGTTGGTATATACTTATATTAGCTAGTAAATAGATGCTTAATAAAATTTGACCAACTAAAAGTGTTTAATGCAGCTATCCTTTCAGCCTTCCACTTTATAAAGCCTAGCATGTCATTTATTTCCATACTTTGCTGAGTACGACATGTGCTCACGCTTGTTTATTTATATTGCATCGACCATACTCGGACTGCTCAGATTGGGAGAATTTTGAGGACTATACTAAGGACTGTGGAGATGGAGTTATTTCGTTTCATTTAGTTAAACGCTTATTTAATTCTTCCGCTATGATATTTATGTCAACTCTGAGATTGTAATAAATATACTTTAATACTCTTTCGTATGCATGGTTATGGATATTCACTTGTGACGTCTACCATATGTGTGTAAACTTGATCCTGGCGCACATATGAGATGCACCTGGTTTTATTCCTAAAACCGGGTGTGACACATACAGAACAGCCAATAAGGTGAATCAAAAGCTACAGAAACATAGGCCAAGAAAAGGAAACAAACGATGCCCTTCTCACACCACTCCTAAACTCTCAAACTTTTGTCTTGTTCCTGTGGATAACTCATGCTTAGACTATAAGCTTGATTTTTTTCAGAGAGGCTTGAACTGAAACGGAAATGCAAACATAGGCATGCAAGGCAGCTTCTTGTTACGCTCGGGGACAAATGCACTAAGCTGTATTTGGCACCAGTGAGGAAAAGGGCATTGCCTTTGCTTGTGGCCTTGTGAGACCTGCCAGGTGTTTGGTGGGATAGCCAAAGGTAACGATGAGAAACAGTCGGAGCGTCAAGTGTGAAATGTTGCTTGCTCACTGTAAAGTAAGAACTGAATTTTGTATTATTGCAGCTGTAGAAGTAACATCACTTTGCTTTTCTAGTGTAGGCTACTTCTTTTTCATTTTTTTTTCTGTATAGTAAAGAATGAGGAATAGTTTTGCTTTGATTCATCCCTGGTTTTTTGGCTGTCTGTTACTAAAGTTTAGGGTCTGTATTATTTTTTTACTATGGATACTTGGCAAGTTGGTGCCCGAATAAAATGATGACACACCAACATGAATGATTTACGAATCATCAGTCAGAAGGGGAAGTATATACGCAGGAACTTCAGGAAAAAAGGAATTTGGAAACTACATAAGAAAAAATTAGGTGAATCGACACATTCTGAGTTTGAGAGTAATTGAAGTTCTTAAGAAATGTCCGAGGAATGTGTACGCCACTGCTAGGCTAAAGCAGTCAGGACATATTTGCATTGGAGCTACCAGAGCCGCTTGGCCATGGAAGCGCTCCCAGGCATCCAATTTCAGCTTCGTGGCTGGCGAGCTGCATGCCAGATTTCGATCCAAACAAGCTCCATTGTGATCCAAACAAGTGCCTTGCATATAACTTAGGCAAGTAATAATTGAGTAGAATAGTAAATTTGAAAGGAAGTAGTAATTAAAAATGTAGCAATCATTGCTGCTACAGTTGAGGTCGTCATGCAGAAAACACTCCATTAGGCCCATCTTTTGCCTGCCATATGTAAATTATTAAATATGAGGAGGTTACTGTGAAAAAGCTAATCTGCCAGGAGACGTTACACATCCTTTTGTACTGAAAATTTCATGCTTTGTATGCATCTCTAACCAGTGAAAGAGATTTAAAAAATCATAAAATAATGTGGTAAATTTTCAATCCTTATTACAAATAACGCCACACTACTATATTCCTCTCCCAAAATCACATTTTGCCTCCCCGGCCTCATCCAAAAATCCTCCAACATCTTCCAGCCATGGCTCAAGACGGCCCCCATGACCACCAGGACACCGCCTCCTCTGACGAGCACAGCTTCGCGCCGCCCCCGACTGTGACATTTCTCCTGAGTCCCGGTGAGAACAGCTACCGCGGATCCAGAACTGGCAGCCCGGTGAGGATTGATGCCAGCAAGGGGAAGGAGATCGCGCCGAATGCCCTCCATGGTGAAGAACTTGGTTCAGCCAGCGGCGGCAAGGACAACACCAGCAAATCCAAAGGTAAGAACATCATCACAGAGCAGGAGCGTCGTAGCCGGATGAAGGAATTGTACAGCAGCCTGCATGCGCTCATGCCCCACGTCTCCAAGCAGGTGAGGCCTCTCACATGTTCAGTAGCTAGGCTTGGAGCATGCAGATCAAGAAGTTGGCTAGAATAGCTAGCCTTGGGTAGAAGATCCAGTATCAGTGTGGGTTATGTGATGTGAATCTTTGATCTGTTGTTTTTTCAGGTCGACAAGGCAACCCTAGTGGGAGAGACGATCCACTACATCAGTGCCCTGGAGCAGACGCTGGCCGAGCTGGAGAAGCGGAAGAAGGAACAGGCGCTCGCGCGGCAAGCTGCCATTGAGGCTGCGTCGTCCTCCGTGCCGGTGCCGCACATCGCGCAAGGGATGGCGGCCATGTCGGATGCCTTTGACCCTATGCCGCAGCAGCAACCGGAACAACAGTCTCTTGCTGCGGCCGCGGCAACGCCACCATCACTCGCCATGGCAGTGGAGCCGGCTGGGTTCCAGACGTGGTCGACGCCGAACATCGTGCTGAGCATCTTCAATGATAAGGCCATCATCAACATGTGCTTCCCGCGGCAACCCCACTTGCTGAGCTTGGTGGCGTCCGTGCTGAACAAGCACAGCATCGATGTGATCTCGTTGCAGTTCTCGGCCTACGGCGACCGGAGCTTGTTCACCATACACACCCGTGTGAGTAGCCTACTCGATTGATCTCAACCATACTCCTGATGCTTTGACAGTTCAGGCTTGTTGCTAGCCATTGGGTCGCAACTTTCCAGCAACTTTCCGCTGCGCCATCGATCTCTGCCTGGGTCGCAGCTCCGCTCGAATTGACCTTCCGGGCAACATTGCGGGAAGGTAACGAGGCCGCCTGAGCAAGTTTCCGGCGTTCTATCCCCTGTTTTGGCCACCGCCCGTGTTCACCGGACTTCGTTTCCGCAGCTCATCGCCGGCCGGCCGCTGTGTTCCCCTTCCGCCGCCAAGAACCCGTCAGGTGAGCTCGCCGTCTTGTCCCGAGCCTCTAGGACCAATCCACGCCTGTTTTGGTGCCCGTTAGCTCAAATTTGAGCTCTTGTCGGCGAGCCCCGCCGCGGAAACCGGCAGCGCCGCCGTCCCTATCGCTGCCGGCGTATCCCTTCCGCCCGATCCGTTGACAGCCGCCGGATCTTGATCGAACGGCCGAGCTTCGCCCTTGCTTCGAGTCAATCCGAGCCATACCGGTCAACTTCGACCGCTTTGCAAAAAGGCCCTCCAAGTTTTCAAAATCAACCCGCAATCCTAGCGTAGTTCAAAAATATTTCAACTAAGGTCCTTTTTCTTTCGGTTTAGCCCCTGCAAGTTTTAAAATGGCGCCCGAGGTCCAAGTTTTACCTTTTTACATGAAAACCCTCATAGTTTTACACAAAATTATGTTTTAGCCCTCAGATTTTTGCAGTTAAGCCCTGGAAGTTTTAAAACTTTGCCAGCAAGCCCTTCAACCTTAGAAAAGCCATATCTTTTGCGTTTTAACTCCGATTTTAGCGATTCTTGCGCTCACGCGTTCATGGTAACGCGTAGAATAGTTTTGTGCTGTTGTTTTATTCTGTTGGAATTGTTTGGTGTACTGTTTCTTATTTATTGTATTGTTTTCTTGTATGTGTTCGTGTGATGCGTATAGGAAATGCGTCGTTCGAGGAAGTGTTTGAAGAACCAGCTGTTGAAGAGTCTGAGCAGCAGCAGGGTTGGGAAGAAGGCAAGTATTCCTTGATCATGCCCATTTGTACCTAAATGACATGCATTTTAATTACGCCATTTATTTATCGCTTGCATTAATATTGCTGGGTCCCATTAAGGATTTTCCTAGTCTGTTTTACCATACCTTGCAGCTAGGTTATATAACTAATTTTGATTGGTAGATGATGCTTAGTTTGCTCAACTGGGATTGGTCTAATGAAACCCCTACTCTATGTTCCACTATTATCTTTTAATTAAATAATGACAAGATCACATCTTTTGATTGGAACATGGAGCGACCACCTAGGAAAACAGTGCAACCATAAGTGCTATGTGGCTCTGGATTTGACTGACTAATTATGTATTCTAGTTTGGGATAGTTTTACCCGAAAGGGGCAAGAGGTGCGGCGGTTGACGAGGTATAGCCCGGTCCTCTTGAGCGGTAGGCTTTGCTAAGATACGCGACTCAGTAGGGAGGGTTATGCTTTGCTCCTGAACCGGAAGCCTTAGCGGACTATCACTTATTGGAGTATCTCTGCAAAGGTCTCATAGTGAAACCCAGTATTCGGTCCACATGGTGTGGGAAGGGTACATGCTTTCGGTGTAACACCCAAAAATTGCCTATTTACATTCTTAGTAATTAATTGGTTTTTATTTAATTTATTCATATTTAATATAGGTTAAATGAATTATTTATGAAAATTAAAATCAAATATAAGTTGTAGAAATATTTTTGTTGCATACATGCTGCTGCACTGTGTTTTGTTTGATAACAAGTTAAGTTGGAATTTAAATTCTGTTTAAATTCGAATTTAATTTGCATTTTTTGAATCCTTAGAAAGGTTAATTTGAACCGAGTCTACTTTTGCTCCCTGAACTATCTTTCCGGTCCGCTTCTGCTCCCGGTGCTTCCTCCTCAGCGCGGCCCAGCACAGCAGACGCGGCCCGCCCCACCTCAGCCCACAGCCAGCCTCCTCCCGGGCCCGCTCCGCCTTTACCCGCCTCCGGCCCACTCCCCTAGCCGGCCCAACTACCTCCCCCTCCCTTTCCTCCCACCGACAGACGGGGCCCGCCTGTCAGACGCTCCCCCTACCTCTCGCCAGCGCTTCCCCCCTCCCCGGCGCGATCCCCGCTGCCTCGGCCGGTCGTTCCCGCCGCTTCCCGCGCCCCTGGACCCACCCAGCGCCTTCCTGGAAGCTTCCCCGCGACCCCCTTCCCCTTTTGCGCGCACGCAAGCATGGCAAGACCCCTCCCCGATGGAAACCCCCGGATTGCCACTGGCCGTCGACGATCCCCGGGCTCGCACGCCGATACGCCCCCCCTGGGCTATAAAAACCCCCACCAGTGCCCCCTGAACCATCACCAGCCTTCGCCCACGCCTCCCGAGCCCTAGCGCCCTCTCCACCTCGCTCCGAGCCACCGCGGACCCTCTCCGACCGCCTCGACCATCGACCACCCTCGTCCGGCGCCGTTCTATCCAAATTGGTCGGCCAGGAGGACTCGCCACGTGGTAAGGTCTCTCCCCGCCCCAATCGCGTACCAATTCGGACCCAATTGGACTAACCCGCCACGCCGGTCGACCTGCAGTGCGCCGCCGCCGCCCGAAGCTCCACGGTCGCCATCGATCCGATGATTCGTCGTCGCTCCGACCTCCCCGAGCCCCGTGGCAGCTTCGCCAAGTGGTGAGAACCCTCCCCAGACCCTCTTTCGCTCCCTTTCCCGCCTGGACGCACTCGCCCCACCGCGCCGACAATGGCCGGCCGCCGATTCTCGCGCGCCCGGCCACCGTTTCGCTCCCTCCTCGACTTGAGCTACTCAGCAAGACTCGCCATAGCCCCTTGGTCCCCTAGGTCCAAGCCACGTTGCAAATGGCGGCCGGGAGCTCGAGATTGCCTCGGCTCCGGCGATGCGCCGCCGCGCGGGAGAGCGGCGCCGCCGCGTCGCCTGTTCCCGCCGGTCGCCCCTCACCCGAGCCAATCCGGACCGTCGGAACGAGATCCGACGGCCCACGCTCCTCCCCCGCTCGTGGTCAAACCGCGCGTACCGGTCAGCCTTGCACTTTTGCAAAAGAACCCCTCCAATATTTGAATTAGAACCTGCAGTCCACCTCCATTCAAAAGAAATTACCAGTAGGTCCTGTTTTTAACGAAAAACCCCCTGACCTTTTAAGTATTAGAACCCGCGGTCCAGCCCCTGCTCTTTTGCACGTTAGACCTTCGGTTTTTAAGCGTATTTATGATAGGTCCCTGGTTTCTTCATAATAAGCCCCAGCAAACTTTTAAAACTTGCCAGTAGGTCCCTAGAACTTAGAAAAGCCATATCTTTTTCGTTTTAGCTCCGATTAGTGTGATTTTCATGCTCATGTGTTCGTAGTGAAGCGTAGAATATTTCTAGAACCTTTATTTGTATTTTTTCTATTGTTTGGTGTACTGTTCTAATAGATTACTATTTGTTTGCATGTATTGGATTGCGTGCTCGATTGTATGGTGATTCGTGTCCAGTCGGTGAGCCGTACGCTTTGGATTCGAGTAAGTGGAGGACTTTCTGGAGCAGGGCCCACAGTAGCAGCAGCCTCCCTTCGAGGAAGGCAAGTTATAGCACGGATAGTCCTTGCTACCTACCCACTTGTAATAAATTATTTCATACATGCATGAGTCTAATTTGATGTACCTTTAAGGTTGTACCTAGTTTTGTTTATCCTATCCTTGTTTACCTTGGGTTATTGCATTTGGGTAGAATCATTGCTATGCGCAGCTACTGTCACTATTATTTAAATGTTAATCTTGACTTAATGGTTCACTTTAACATAATGATAAGACTCTCTTTTTAGCAACTTGGTTTAGGGAGCTAGAGCATGTGCTTCGTGCTTTTTTCTAGTGCCTCTCCGTAAGGTCCGGTTCTTAAAGTGGCAACCCAGGAGGCTGTCGCCACTGCTAGAACTATTATGGCTCTGGTCTTGGTCAAGTAACTTGTACGTCTCTAGCTTGCCAGTGGTTACCGGACTGGCCGACGACGTTATGGGAAACATGGGTGAGAGTATGTCTTGATCCACCGAGGACGGGTGATCCGTCGGCTATGCCCCTGTGAGGCACAGTCCCGTGCTGGGAGTCCCTACGACGGGGAACTCCACACGTTGCGCATTGTTGGGTGAGATGCCCGTGCTCTGGACGCCATTGACCCCCTACGGTGTGACTCCATAGGCGTACGTCAATCTCGGTGCCTGGGCCATGCTGCATGTGCTGTACCATAATCGGCCACTGTCTTGTTAGGGTGTCTTGTGAAAAACCTCGTAGCGTCCCTATGCGGTCACACCTCGGTAGTGTGATTTGTGAGGTCTGATCCACCTCCGCGTGGTTGGGTTTAAAGTTCGTTTGAGCTTTTACGCGACTGGTGGGTAAAGGGCAAAACCTCTGCAGAGTGTATAATCTATCATGATAGCCTTGCTCAGGGTCACGAGCGCCCTGGATCCTTTTTTATTAGAAGATGATGTTTATTTATCCTTAATGACACTTGTACTTTATTAATTGGGTCACAACTGGGTATCATTCACTTGTAGTAAATTGGATAATGTTAAAATGAACCAACAAAAAATGCTAATGCAGTTAAGCCGTGTCTAGCATATTTTGAGCCTTCATACCCGTGCTATACTTGCTAAGTAATTGCTTACTTACACTTGTTATTTTTATTCAATAAAATCTCGGATGGGTAAACAGATTGGGCTCGGCATGATTCTGCTGCTGAGTTTCCCGAAGATATACCGTACTACTGAGTTGTGATCTCCCGGTCAGAGTACCTGTGGATTGCGGCTCCATTAGTTGAGAGTTTTATTAGTCTTCCGTTGTTATTGCTTAGATCATTTATGAAGCACTCTGATGTAAACACTTTATTTAATGAAGAATTTATTCCAGCATATGTTCTCTGTTTATCATATTTGTTCGTTATATGTGTACTATGACTTCCTGGGCACACATATGGCCGCATTCGGGTTTTTGTGAAAATCCGGGTGTGACATTCGGGAAATGGGAATCACAGCTTATGGTGAATGTGTACAACCTCTGCAGAGTGTAAAACTGTTATAACGGTCGTGCTCACGGTCATGAGCGGCCTGGACCCTCACTTGATTAATCTATATGAATATGATCTAAACTGTGGTTATCTGAATTTGCTGGGCTTATGTCATTAATTTAATTGTGGTTGGTATATACTTATATCTGCTAGTAAATAGATGCTTAATAAAATTTGACCAACTAAAAGTGCTTAATGCAGCTATCCTTTCAGCCTTTCACTTTATAAAGCCTAGCATGTCATTTATTTCCATACTTTGCTGAGTTCGACATGTGCTCACGCTTGTTTATTTATATTGCATCGACCACACTTGGACTGCTGCTCAGACTGGGAGAATTTTGAGGATTATACTACTGATTTTGAGGAATTCTAGGCGAGTCCTCCAGTCAACTGCCTATGGAGATGTAGTTATTTCGTTTCGTTTAGTTAAATGTTTATTTAAGTCTTCCGCTATGACATTTGTGTCAACTCTGAGACTGTAATAAATATACTTTAATACTCTTTCGTATGCATGGTTATGGATATTCACTTGCGACGTCTACCATATGTGTGTAAACTTGATCCTGGCGCACATATGAGATGCACCTGGTTTTATTTCTAAAACCGGGTGTGACATAACAGCAGGATTTTGTCAGGAGTTTTGTTTTCCCATTACTGATTTGAGTAGTGTATAGTAGTATACTACTTGAATAATCATTCAGTAAACAAAAATACTGGTATCCAAATTATGTACCATCACACAATTCCATGTTTCCACCAAAGATGAGTTTGCACAAGATAGTTTCTTCCCCTAGCAGCAACTTAGCATGAAGCATGCACATATGAAAACCCAATCACAAATAAATGTCATCGTGCATGGTCTAGAAAATCATAATTTAAGCATTGATATATTTTTCTCCACCGCTTAAAACATCTAGGTTGGTGATTATGTCGTGCCTGCCATAACCATCAACTCCTCATAAGCTTCACACTATTTACCAACTCTTGCCCGTTCAGTCCGATTATTGGGAACAAATATTTCCTGGTCGTGTTCATGTTTTGCCATTTATACTCGCGACACCATTCTCACAAGAACTATGTAATTGTATGAATTGTTCAACGTTTCCGGACAATTTTGCTAGTTTACTTTAAAGATTTCCTGTAATCTAACAACAAGGTATTACCCGACAAAACTATTTTTTTTAGAAGAATCTCCTCTTGTCTGAATCAGGTAAAAGTTTATGACAGCCCACTAACATCCGCGTCTTTTCACAAAACAGGTGACTGGAGCTGGCAGCGAGAACCCACCGGGCATTATTTTTGTCACTGTTATGTCGGTCATTAGTGATATTTTTTTGACCACAAGAAGCACATTTACTGGAAAATGGAGTGACAAAACATTAATTTTTCACTATTTTATCATGTTAATTGTGACAAAACTATTTATCCCTAACTGTTACAGCATCTATCGGTGATAAAATTTTGTATCGACACAGGATACATAATAAGTGAGAATATTTGTCAGTTTGTGCCCTCTGCTGTTCCGCTAATCTCACTCTTTCCATTTGCAGTAGTCTAATACTACTAGGAATCTCAACAGATCAGTGGGATTTCACCGACTGTTTGTGAGAGAATATCAGAAGAATTTTCTCAACATCTCTGGAAAAAAAGTTTTGGCCTCTGATGGGAACTAGAGTTTCCCGATCTTCCGAAAGGTTCTGATAACTCTCGATTTGGTGGAGTCGTGACTCAAATCGATCCGGCTTCCGAACCACACGTTCCGAACCCCGCAATCGCAGCACCACGTCTCCTTAGGTTATCAACCGGTGTTGCACGGTTGACCTCGCCCAGAAGGATAATCCATGCCTGCGAATCGAAGAACACAAGCAAGAACGAGAAAGATTGCAACACAATTGCAGATGTATAACTCACGAAGTTGGGGACTCACAAACCGACGAGCGGCGACACTGTTCTTGATAGAATTGATCTAAGCAAAATACAAACCCTAACTTGGGCAGCGGCTACTATTTTAAGGAGTCTAGGGTCGTGGTCGACCCCCTTGGACACGCCCCTATTGGGCTCAACACGAGACACGGCCCAAAGGCCAAAATACGACGACGTAGCACCAAAACAGATTCTGGACATCAACTTGTTTCATCGATTCCCGATGACTCCGGACCCATTTTGACATGAGACCAGTGTCGTTGCAAAGATTATCTTTTTAGCTTTCCAAGCATATATAGAACATCCAAATCTGAGCCCGTATCCGACCTGGGCGTCCGATTTAGCGCTGACTGCTCCTGGACTCCGAGGTGGACTCGAAGTTGAGTTAATTTGGGCCTCTATCTTGAGTTGGATACCCTTGCTGGTCCTCTCCACCTTGAAGCTCTTCTCTAACTATCCTCTGGTCCTCTTCATGGTTCCTAATTACAATATAATCATTAGGTAGCAATCTATTCTCATAATCACATAGAGAACTACTTAGGAACGAGCTCACATCTAAATTCAATTGTCGCGCACGAGCTCTAGTGATTGGACCTTGAACGATCAATGGAGGATTGTTGTGAGTATCCATAGGAGTGATGTCCTCGTCACCCTCTAAGTGTCAATTTGTTTATATTTTCACGGTGAAATTTTGTGACGATCATTACTCAGTATAGGCAGCGTGGTTAGAGACGTGGGATAGGGACAGAGGTTAAGATTCCATAATTATTTAAAAACGTTAGTTTTTAATTACTAGAATGTGTATGAGTGATTTTCATTCCACATTTAACCAAAAATCATGCGTACTTGAAGTAAATTGATATTTTTGATTTGAGGTATAAAATCTACAATGGTATTTGCAAATAATACTAAGTTAAAATAAAAATTATACTATTTTAATAATATTGTTTATTATTAGGTTATATTTGTTTTCTATGTTTAAATCCTATGGTCAATAAAAAAGTGGCACATATGAGAAGCCGTTGGAGAAGTCAAATGTGGGAATGTGGTTATATTTGCTTTCTTAATTTTGTGTCGCAAATAAAATATATCGTAGTGATTCACTCGATACTGTTATAATTAAACAGTGAGAAGAAGCATTTCATATAATGGCCAAACTTTGGCCACTAATATTTTGTCTCTGGTGACCATATAAGTCGTCACTACTAAAATAGTAACTGCGATTCACAATATATCCTTCTGTAGTATTTTTTGTATAATTTTATAACTGCGAGCTTAATTAAATCAGAGATTTTATGTGTAGTCTATTTATTTATCATGTTCTGTGTATCATACCCGTAGCAACGCACGGGCACTTACCTAGTGGCTAAATAAATTAAAGTTAGATGACTTCCACATGCAGACCAACCAAACAATTTCCGATGAAAGCTGATCTACTGAAACCACAAAAAGCTAATTTTAACATTCACTGAACCATGCATCGCTTCCTTCCATTATCACTCAGGCCTATAAAGTACTCAATCAAACCGCTCAGGTAACAGGCAACAAATCATCACCCTACACAATAAATCAACACAAACAATCTTATGAAAGAATTGTTTTAATTTTTTCTAGCAAAAATAGCTTCCGCCCTTGTGTCAGGCATAAGTCCAGCGCCACTTCAGGGCAAGGAAAAACATAAACTTTGGGTGAAGCAGAACCCCTTCTATAAACATCAACCTTCAGCTTATAAAATAGTTATAATGACATGTAGCAATGGAGACGTGCGTACCATGTCATAAACATAAGTACAAATAAATGTCAATACAAAAAGAAATATATTTTTACTTGGTAATTGTCAAAAGCTTTGTAATACTCTTACTGACTGTAATAAAGCACAAGATAATAAATTCAGTCAGGGCACAATAAGAATCAAATAGCAAGACAAAAGATTTGTGACAGAGAGCTTGTTGGATTAATTGGGCCTTGGCCCATATTTAGTCTCAATTAATCAAGAGAATTAAAAAATTCACTAGTAAATGCTAGGCAGTTATTCCCGGATGGAGAGTCAAAGAGAATCCTAACCAACTTTAATGGTGGACCAACTATGGACCGCTTGTGAAATGGGAAAAGGAGAAGGGCGTGTCACACGCGCGCGCTTGCCGAGCCGTGGCCGCGGCCGAGGCCGACGCGATGCGGTGAGGTGAACGTTTTTGTCATTGATGACAGTTATTGAGTCTCATCCGTTACTGACGTTACTGCCATCATTTAGATGATGTGTAACTGACAATTGATGGCTGAGAATAACTGACATTTAATGGTGATTGCTGGCTGACTGCTGTGAGTGTCCAGGTTCTCTCCCTGTGCACCTATATAAGGAGGCCTGCCGCGACGCGACGTGGTGAGGTGAGGTGAATGTTTTTCTCATTGATGATGACAATTATTGAGTCTTAGCCGTTACTGACGTTACTGCCATCATTCAGAGGATGTATAACTGACAATTGATGGCTGAGAATAACTGACATTTAATGGTGATTGCTGGCTGACTGCTGTGAGTGTTCAGGTTCATCCCCCCTCTCTCCCTGTGCGCCTATATAAGGAGGCCTTTCCTCCCAGGCACACACACTACTCCCTGGCCCTCTCTAGTACTCCTCTTCAGGAGACCTCTCTTTCTCCCTCACTGTGTTCTGCTGCTCTCTTGCATTCTCAACGCAAGCTTTACGCGCACTCCGCTTGCGTGAGCAGAAGCCTCCGAACCTCCCTGCCTTGCGATCCTGCTCGGGATAGGCAGGGATAAGGTTTTTGGGGAGCGTACTCATACACGACTGCTCGCTTCCTCACGCGAACGACTACTTCCCAACGACCATCTTCGGACGTGTACGACTACTTCCCGGCGGCGCCTTTGTCAACCCGATTGACTACTTCCTGGTGGCGCCTTCGTCAACCCGAATGAACGAATACTTCCCGGCAGCATCTTCGTCAAGCGAACGACTACTTCCAGAAGACCGTTCGAGGGACTCCACTGCATCGATGCGCCACTGCACCGAATTAGATCGACTACTTCAAGCAAGGCCAGTCGAGGATGGTTAACACTATTCCTCCAGCTGGTGACGGCGCATCCGGTGCCTTCGGTACCGGCCTCGCCCCTGGGTACACCCTAGACCAAACCTTGTTCTGGTTTTCATGTTGTTCTTGTTAATTAGCAGATTTAACATGAACATTGGCGCATACTCTGTTATCACAAGATTACTTATTATAATCATGAATTTGTTGTTAAATCTGGAATTAAAATATACCGAAAAATGCCTAGATTACAATCCAAATACCTTATATTGATAATAGGCTTTCGGTAGCTGGTTTGGCCGCATCGATCAAACCAAATGCATTTGATGGCTTGAATTACAAGCATTGGTGCGAGAGGGTTACGCTGTGGTTGACAGTGATGAACATTATGCATATTGTATAGGGGAAGCCCGAACAGTTCACACCAGAGGAGGAGTGGGCTTTCGTGACGGCCGATAACCTGTTTCGAGGCGCCATCTTAAGTGTTCTCGCTGAAAACCAAACAAAGACTAATCAAATGGCTCACTTCAAGAAAAAGAAGAGGCAGCGGATAAGGAAATGTTACTGATGTTGGAGCACGGAGCGCTTCGCTGGAAAGTGTCCGGACCGCAAGGATAAGAACAATGGATACAGTGCCAACATGGTTGTTAGTGACACTGGTGGAACATTGGGGTACGGTAACCTATTACCTATAGTTCTTTAAGTATGTCATTCACCTGATTGGTGGATTGACACAGGTGCTAATATTCATGTTTGTGCTGACATTTCCTTGTTTTCTTCTTATCAGGCAGGCGGGACTTCCTCCTTGTTGATGGGGAATGGATCGCATGCGCGTGTTCTTGGTGCTGGTTCGGTCGATCTGAAGCTTACTTTGGGAAAGACTGTTCGACTGAAGAACATGCAGCATGTCCCCACCGTCAAGAAGAATCTAGTCAGAGGGTCTCTTCTGTGTATAGACGATTTTAAATTAGTCTTTGAAATCAATAAATGTGTAATTTCTAAGTTTGAAAACTTTATTGGGAAAGGTTATGATAGCGGAGGCTTGTTCCGCTTTTCTTTGTCTGATGATTGTAATAAAGTTGCGAATCATTTTGCAAATGTTAATGATGAATCTAATGTTTGGCATTCACGACTTTGTCATGTTAATTTTGGTTGTATGATGCATCTTGCAAACTTGAGTTTAATTCTGTAATTTACCTTAGTCAAAAATTCTAAGTGTCATGTGTGTTTTGAATTAAAACAACCACGCAAGCCTCATTTGGCTGCTAAGGCGAGGAACTTGGCACCTCTAGAATTAATTCATTCCGATTTGTGCGAGATGAATAGTGGGTTGAAAAAATGTGGTAAAAAGTATTTCATGACTTTCATAGATGATTACACTAGATTTTGCTATATTTATTTGTTGAAGTCTAAAGATGAAGCGTTGCAATATTTTAAAGTCTATAAAGCTGAGGTAGAAAACCAACTTAAGAGAAAGATCAAAAGAGTTAGGTCTGATCGTGGTGGAGAGTATTTTTCTAATGTTTTCACTATGTTCTGTGAGGGACATGGAATAACTCATGAGAGGATGCCTCCCTATTCACCTCAGTCAAAAGGGGTAGCCGAAAGAAAGAACAACACTCTTACTGATTTGGTTAATGCCATGTTAGATACAACAGGACTTTCCAACGAATGGTGGGGTGAGGCTATATTGACTGCATGTCATGTCCTGAATTGTGTTCCTATGAAGAACAAAGAGATAACACCATTTGAGAAATGGGAAAAGAAAAACTAATCATTTCATACTTATGGACTTGGGGATGTTTGGCCAAGGTTAATGTGCCCATAACCAAGAAACATAAATTAGGACCTAAAACTATAGTTTGTGTCTTTCTTGGTCATGCTTTCCATAGTGTGGGTTATAGATTTTTAATAGTGAAGTCTGGAGTATGTCGACGATTTATGTCGAGCACGTCTGCTAGGGGGTACCCCAGGAAGTAGATTGTGGGTCTCGCCGAGTTCTAGGAACGATAGTGCATGAACAACACAAAGATTTAGACAGGTTCGGGTCGCGAGTAGCGTAATATCCTACGTCCTGTATGCTTGATTGTATTGCACGTTATTTGAGTTGTTTTGAGGGGGTCCCTGCTCCTCCTTATATATCCGGGGAGAAGAGTTACAAGTCGGCTACACAAACTACTCGTATACAGCAAGGATGATTACAATAAGGTAATCTATCATGTATCCTATTCAAATACGAGTAGTTTCATTAATCGACTACACCGTCCTATACCCTAACCGGCTAGTCCGAAGCAGTCGGATCAAAACTCTCCATATCGAGTAGTTTAATTCCTTGGATGAGTGGCCCTAGGGATCCTGGCCCCACAAGCCCCCGAGCATCTTGCGCCTTTGCTTCAAATCTTGAATCTTTTTTAATATCTTTGAGTAGTTGGAGATAAGCCCGAGATGCTCAAATCTCCTCTGACGAGTAGTTGCATTAGAGTGCATCTTTTATATGCACCCACTGGTTGTAGCCCCCGAGCCTCTGAGTACTCGTTAAGCGGTCGGAGGTTCAAGAAACCAATCTTGAATTTCACTTGAGTAGTTTAATGGTGTGCACCGAGTAGATGCATTCATTGGGTGAAACCCCCGAGCTTCAAGTAGTTTTGTTAAAACTAGTCAAAGGTCTTGAATTAAACATGATAGGCTTAAAAGAAATTGTATTCTTCAAATGCAGCCCCCCAGCCTACGAGTACTTTTAAGTAGTCGTTGGGTCGAATGCTACTTTCTTTATTTATTCTGTGTATGCTCTCTACGAGTGGTTTTGTTAAAACCAGTTGAAGATCTTTTTCCACAGGTTGCCTCCTCAAATCTCGGAGGGAATCAAATCCTGGATTATCCGCTAACAGCCCCCGAGCTTTAAATCAGAAAATATCTTTGATTTGAACATCTAAATAATGTCCAGGAATCCGTTGTCGTTGAATACGAGATTTTTGCCGGCAAAAATAACTTAGGAATGCAAAACCATTCCTTGTAACAGAATGCGATAAACTGGAGATACTGTTCCAAACAGTAACCCTAACCGAAGGTTATAAATCTAGAGTGGGACCTTCATTTGTTTCGTAGCTTTGAGCGCAGCACCATTGCCTTTCTTCTTCGCATCGTAGCTTCCTGAGCATTTAGGATTCCCTCTGTTCCCATCTCTTGTGAATGCGAGAAAAAAGCAAAGTCTTAACTCGCTCTGCAACCATGGGCCAAAAGAAAGCTGACGCAAAAACACTGAGAAGGCCACCTTTGCTAAGCCTGCGGAGAAGAAAACACCAAGGAAAAGGGTTTCCTTGGTAGATCCAAACACAAAGCCAAATTGCAAGACCCATCTTTCTCCCGCTGATGCTTGGAAATATTGTACCACGAAGGAGGGAGATCTCCATGACCTGGTGGCGCAAGGTTTGCTTTTATCCCAGGAAACTCTTGAGTGGAGAGCTTGCTTTGATTTGCAATTTCCTACTAAAAACACAAATGAAATTCATGTGTTCGTGTCTTTCTGTGAACGTGGAGTTGGCCTTCCAATCTCCTCCTTTTTTCCGTGAGCTCCTTGATTTTTATAAGCTCCAACTCCATCATCTGAATCCTAATGGGATTCTGAACATCGCTGTGTTTGTGCATGCTTGCGAAACATTCCTTGTCATCAATCCCAATCTTGCTCTATTCCAAACCCTCTACCATATAAATCCACACCCAAATTTCCAAAGGATGGAGGTGGTTGGTGGAGCGGGAATTCAATTCCGCCAGAGGATGAAGGAGCAGTGGTTTTCCATGCCACTCTAGGAATCATGTGGAGATTGGAACTCCGAGTGGTTCATAATCGGTGAGTAGTCAAAGACGACTACTTCTTCTTTAATATTTATAATCAATGTACTTTGTTGTACAGTAATCATATTCCTGTGTAATTGTAATACAGCTGGGAATCATGGAAAAAGCTGTCCTGTAAAGGATGGATGGTATCCCAGGGATCTATCGAACTGGAATACGAAGCCAACTGTTGAAGAAGCCAAGGATGTGCCTGCTTTGTTAAAGCGAGTACAGTCCTTGAAGAGTAAAGGCTTGATCGGAGTAGGGATAGCATTCAGCTTCCTCAAGCGAAGAATCCAACCACTCCAGGAGCGCATCAACCTTGGGTACAAGTACGAGGGGAATGCAGATCCCTCTCGGATGGTGCCTGAAGAGTTGTCGGATGAGACAGTGCTGATGCGCCTGTTACGCATGTTCGCTAGTGTAAACAACAAGAAGCCATTCATTGCCAAGGAGTTCTGTAAAGGTCAATCCCCTAGTTCTGTAAGTACTCGCAGCCTTTGCAATTTTAAATTTGAGTTGTTATAAACATGCATCTTGATGTTGACTCTTCTGGTATAGTTGGCTACTGATTCTGATGGGCCAATTGGTGGCCTTTCTCCACAAGATTGGGAAAAGTTTAGAAAGAGTTCTTCAGAAAAGTCAGAGCCATCCAATGAAGAAATCGAAGCAGTTGCTGACAGTATAGAAGAACTCGTAGCAATATCAGAAGAAAACATAGCTGCCCCAGATGATAACCAAGTGAATCTTCAAGGTAAGAGGATTCCTCATAATAGAATACGAGTACTTTATCCCTTCCGCCATTTGAGTTTCTTGTACTATTTTTGAAAAACAGAGGGTACGGAAATAGTACCAGTTGTTCCTGCGGGGGTAAAGCGGAAGAGAACTACTCGATCTCGATCAGAAACCCCATCAGGAGCGTACGTGCCTGGAGCAGAAGAAGGTCAACGAATCTAAGCTCTCCAAATTCATTACCGTCGTGCAAAGCTCATCGACCACAAGTGATATGGCGAGTGGTACCACAGGGAGCACAACCAGCTCCAAGGTGGGTGTTCTGAAGTTGAAGAAGTTCAACTTCAACTCGAAAACCACAGCGCTTACAAAGTAAGTATATGAAATCCAATATTATTCCAATTATGCTATCATTCGGATACTTAAATTGCTTCCTTTGTGAAGAGCACCATCCACCGCACTTGTGGGCGCACTACAAGCGCACCAAGAGCAACAATTGAAAAGAGCGGAAGAAATAGAGCATGTTGAAGAGGACGTAACCCCTGTTGCCGCTGATGAAAGTGGTGGAGTTCCAAAGTTGAACCAATCGCCGGAAAAGAACTTGACTGATACCAATCTGGCTCCAGAAGCATGGCTAGCGGAAACCATAAACCAGGAAGGCACTGACAGGACACCGTCAATTGTGGAGGTAAGTTATATCGCACTTGCTGTGAATTTGTCCTTGAATTCTATATGAATAACACTTGTGAAAATCTTGAAGGTTGATATGGAAACTGAAGAAGTCGCCAACGTTATTATTGAAGAAAGTACTCCACCACCACAGGGAGAAACTTCTGCACAAGTAAGTACTACATGGAAAGAACTTGTCCTTTTGAGTAGTATCCATGCCATATGAATCTGTTAATGATTATAGTATTGAATGCAGGGTCAACTATCAGCAGAAGAACCTGATAATGAAGCAATGCTATTGAAACAACACTTGGAAGCCACTCTGGTAAGAGAAAAGCTTAGTAGCGAGTAGTTAATAGAGTAATCATTAACTGAAGTCAAATGCAGGCACTGGTAGATAAGTTGGAAAAGTTCAAAGATGCAAACCTAGAGTCCCGGATAAAGGAACTCGAAGAAGACCTTGCGGCTGCTTATGAGGCGCGGGAAAAAGCCTGAGTTGATAGTCAGAACCTGATTTCTCACTTACACAAACAACTTGAAGGAATGGGAGATGAGAAATCTTGATTAGACACTCGTAACTGAGCATTGATTCGAGGCAATAATAGTAAGTGAAGCCAGTGTTGTACACTTGAACTAATAATTTAGTCACATGAAGTATAATCATAGACTTGTCTTGTTTCTGTAGGGTTGAAGAAGCAATTGGTGGAAGAATAGAGCACCAGTACATCGTGGTACAACCTGGCGCAATCGAAGACCGAAGACTATGCTCGCTTGGAGAAAGAACTCGAAAAGCTCAGCAAGAAATTTACCAAGGAGCATCAGATCCGTGTCGATATGGAACAATCCTACGCCAGGGCTTTGGCTGGCCAACAAGCGAAACAACAAGAAGTGGAGGATCTCCAGGCCGAGAAAAAGGCTATAGAAGAAGCAGCTCTTCCCATCATTGAGATGGTAACGCCTGAAGGTGTTGCCGCTGCGGACCATTCAATCCTGGAGCGGATCAGCGCAGTGCCTGGGCAAATTACCGACTTTTGCAAGAGTACCATGAAGGAGTGCATCAATCAGCTGCTGGCAATGGTGAAGGCGCACAATCCGAACGCCAAGCTCGAAGTCATGGAGCTACCAGAAGGAGTAGACATTGAGGAGTTCAAGGCTCTTGTAAAAGAAACAGAGCCAGTAGCTGATACTTTTATCGATTCATTAGAGTAGTTCTGAGTTGTAATTTTAAGAACTCGTTTGAACACTCTGCTTTGTAAGCTATAATGAATGCTTGTCTTGTATATAACCTTTGCTACTTGTGTAAAGTAGTCGTTATGAAATACTACTAGTTATGTAGTATCTTTTGAGTGGTTTAAGCAATCATAAAGTGCTACGGGTAGTAGTCTATTTGATAACTTGCTACTGTTTAAGTAGTCCAGTGGTCGTGTAAGGTTCACAACTAGGCTATGTAAAATAGAAATAGTTGTATCAAGCCTTGTTAAGGCCTATCAATTTTGCTAATGCAAGGAGAAAAAGTTATGCGTATACGCATGAATATTATGTACTTGTTAGTACTTTGAGCGCCTTTAGGTGACACTTTTAGGAAAATGAGTGTAGTTGGTACAACACTAATTCCTGAAGCTTTCATTGAGAAAGCCAAACAATCAAAAGAAACGAGATTATCGCCTTCGACCATGTATAGGTGAGGGTAACTCATCCAAGATTCTTAGGTTTTTTATACCTCCTTTTAAAAGGGAGTCTTGGTTTCTTTTGAGCGAGGGTAGAAGACTACCCAAGTACCATGCTACGTCTAGTGTTGATATGCATACGGTAGAGTTTTCTCTAATGAGATAAAAGATGCCACAACTTGTAGATGGCGGAAAAAGATAACTTTATTGATTTGTAATCAAAGGTTGTTTACACCAAATCGCATACAATGTCCCGTGTTACGTGTAGAATTTACGGAGATGCTCTATGTTCCATACATTTGGCAATTCCTCGCCTTCTGGAGTTTGCAATTGATATGTATCTGGTCCAATGACTTGTTTTACAAGAAAGGGTCCTTCCCATCGAGACATAAGCTTGTGCAACCCGTCAGGCTTTTGGATTCGACGTAGTACCAAGTCTCCTATGGTAAAGGATCGAGGTAGGACAGAGCGTTGATGAAAGCGGCGCAATCCTTGGAGATAACGCGTGTTCAGGATAAGAGCTGCTACTCGAGCTTCCTCTACGCCATCAACATCCTGAAACCTTTCTTGATGAGTGAGTTGTTCATCGTAGTTCTCCAGACGCTGAGCTTCCCATAGGAGATCAGCAGGTAAAATTGTTTCGGAGCCGTACACCAGGAAATATGGTGAATGTCCGGTAGCCCTGCTGGGCTGGGTGCGTAGCCCCCAAAGCACTGCGGGAAACTCTTTGGCCCATTTACCGTCGTATTTCTTCAAAGGCTCATACAATCTGGGTTTTAACCCTTGCAGTAACAAGCCATTCGCTTTTTCAACCTGCCCATTGGCACGAGGATGAGCAACTGAAGCATAATGTATCTCAATCGAGTACCTGTCGCAATAGTCTTGGAATTCTTCACTAGTGAATACAGAGCCTAGGTCTGTGATGATGTTGTGAGGAACTCCAAATCTCTGGACGATACCATCGAAGAATTTGATCAAATTACCGGCTTTGGCATTCACTAAGGGTACTGCTTCGATCCACTTAGTGAATTTATTGATGGCTACGATAAGCCACTCAAATCCACCTAGAGCTTTGGTGAGCGGACCGACGAGGTCAAGACCCCAACAGGTGAAAGGCCATGATAGTGGGATAGTGTTGAGGTCGTGTGCTGGGACATGAGCTTGTCGAGTGAAGAACTGACAACCTTGACACTTTTTAACAATATCCACTGCATCAGCTTTGGCTGTGGGCCAGAAGAAACCCGCTCTATAAGCTTTGCCGACCAAGGTCCGTGAAGCGGCATGAGTACCACATACACCGCCATGAATTTCTTGTAGTAGGGCTTTTCCTTGATCAGTTGTGATGCATTTCATCAAGACGTTGACCGAAGCCCCACGCCTATAGAGTACATTGTCCACCACCACGTAGTTAGCAGCTCGTCGTCGAATACGTATTTGCTCTGGCTTCTTCTATGGCAATTTATGATCTTTCAAGTACTCGATGAAGGGAGTCATCCAGTCGGTGTCGATTACCATGATCTGTGTTTCCGGCTGGGACTGGAGTTGTGTGGTTTCATCTCATGCCGGCTCCTTAATGGATGGCTGGAGTAGTTCTTGGACAAATATTTCTACTGGGACTTCGGCTCAACGTGACCCTAGTTTTGACAGGGCATCTGCTGCGACATTGTAATCGCGAACGACGTGGTGAAACTCCAGGCCAAGAAAGTTTCGTTACAATTTACGAACCTCTTTGACATAGGCATCCATCGTCTCTTTAGAAGCATCCCAGTATTTGTTAACTTGGTTAATGGCGACAGCCGAATCGCCGTAGACGACAAGTCGCTTGATACCAAGTGATGCTGTCAGGCGGATCCCGTGCAACATAGCCTCATACTCTGCTTCATTGTTTGTAACCTGGAACAAAATTTGTAGAACGTACTTGAGTTGATCGCCTTTAGGAGATATGAGAAGTACGCCAGCACCTCCTCCATCAAGTTTAAGTGACCCATCAAAGTACATGATCCAGTGCTCAGGGCGAGTAGTTGTCGTAGAATTTTGAATTTCTGTCCATTCGACTGTGAATTCAGCAAGGGCCTGAGACTTGATGGCTGTTTGAGATGTGAAGTCAAGGTGGTACGCTCCAATTTTGGCCTTCCACTTGCAGATGCGACCTGTTGCGTCTGGATTATTGAGGATTTTTCCTAGTGGAAATTTGGTTAGGACTGTGATGTGAAAAGCTTGGAAATAATGTCGTAACTTCCGCGATGTGATGAAGATAGAGTAGAGTAGTTTTTGGACTTGCGGGTAACGAATCTTGGATTCGGAGAGTACTTTGCTGATGTAGTAAATTGGCCTCTGTACTGGGAATACATGGCCGTCCTCTTGTCTTTCGACTACCATTACAGTACTGACCACAGGGGTTGTAGCTGCAATGTATAAGTAGAGATGATCATCCTTCCTAGGTGTTGTAAGTACTGGCGGAGTAGATAAGTATGTTTTGAGTTCTTCGAATGCCATGTGTGCTTCTTTCATCCAAGAGAACTTATCCTGCTTTTTAAGCAGTTTGAAGAAAGGGAGACCCTTTTCCCCAAGTCTTGAGATGAACCTGTTTAAGGCCGCGATGCATCCTGTCAGCTTCTGGACATCTTTTTATATTCTTTGGTGCTTCCATTGTAAGGATTGCTGAGATCTTTGCTGAATTGGCTTCGATACCCCTGTTGCTGACCATGAACCCCAAAAGCTTCCCTGATGGGACACCGAAGACACATTTGGTTGGGTTGAGTTTCCAATGGAATGTTCTAAGGTTGTCGAAGGTCTCTTGTAGGTCATTGATGAGATGTTCTAACTGCCTTGTTTTGACGACCACATCATCAACATATGCCTCTACATTGTGCCCGATTTGTGTGGATAGACATTTTTGTATGGCTCGTTGATATGTGGTGCCTGTGTTCTTCAGTCCAAAAGACATAGTTCTATAGCAGTAAGCACCGAAAGGGGTGATGAAGGATGTCTTGATATGATCTTCTTTCTTTAATGCTATCTGATGGTATCCTGAGTAGCAGTCCAGAAAACAGAGTAGTGCGCATCCCGCGGTGGAGTCCACGACTTGATCAATGCGTGAGAGTCCCATGGGGTGTTTTAGACAATGCTTGTTTAGGTCTGTGTAGTCGACACACATCCGCCACTCGTTGCTGTTCTTCTTCCGAACTAACACTAGATTGGCTAACCACTCCGGATGGAAGACTTCTTTGATGAAGCCTGCGGCGAGTAGTTTGGCGAGTTCGTCTTTGATTGCTTCACGTCTGTCTTGTGCGAATCATCGGAGGCGCTGTTTTTTGGGTTTTGCATTCTTGTCAACGTTTAATTTGTGCTCGACAAGTTCCCTAGGAACACCAGGCATATCAGATGGTTTCCAAGCAAATGTATCTTTATTATCACGGAGGAACTTGACGAGCGCATCTTCCTATTTACAGTATAAATCTGCCCCTATAAGGGCAGTTTTGGATGGGTCGCCCGTCCCAAGATCTACAGTTTTGAGCTGTACTTCTTCAGAGGGCTTGAAGCTGGTACTTGCTGACTTCTTGCTGGGCACTTCTAAGTCATCTTCCTTCGACTTCTTGGCCAAGGAGAGTACTTCCAGCATCTGAGTAGGGACTTGTGAGGTGGTGGCGAATTCTACTGCTTCAACGTCTCAATCGTACGAGACCTTTAGGTCTCCCTTTAGGGAAAGTACTCCTTTAGGAGCAGGCATCTTGAGAACCAGGCATACGTAATGTGGAATCGCCATAAATTTGGCGAGGGCTGGTCGCCCAAGGATCGCGTGATATGAAGTCTCAAAGTCTGCCACCTCGAACTTGATGTACTCGGTCATGAAGTTTGCTTCCGTCCCGAAGGTGACTGGGACAGTGACTTGGCCCAGAGGGATTGCTGCATTGCCTGGAACAATGCCGTAGAATGGGGAATCTGTAGGCTTGATATATTTTGTAATGTCTAGGCCCATCTTCTTGAACGTATTTGCGAAGATGACGTTGAGCCCACTTCCACCGTCGATGAGTACTTTGGTCAATCTGGCTTGCGCCACGACTGCATTCGGGACTAGGGGATACCTCCCAAGATTTGTGAAGTTGGTCCATTGATCTGTTCTAGAAAACATAATGGGAACTTCTGACCACTTCAAGTATGTTGGACTAGCAGGCTCTATTGCCATGATCTCTCGCAGGGTTAGCTTCTTGGCGCACTTCGACCGGTTCAATGTTTCTCCACTGAATAGCACGGCTACAACGTTCTTGACGTTTGGGAAGTCATTGCCGGGTTCTTTATCGTCTTTATCTTCCTTTTTCTTGTCATTTTTGGGCGCTTCTGGTGTTTGCTTGTCAAACTCCTGCTTCAGGTGGAAACATTTTGCCATTGTGTGCTTGCCATTGGGGTGGTATGGGCAAGGACCGTTCATGACATCTGCCGCTGAACGAGTCTTGCGACTAGGGCGTTGGACTGCTGCGACTGTGTTATCTGGCTTGCGCTTCCTATTCTCGTGGTTGAAATCCCGGTTGTTTGAGCGATCATTACGTCGGCCGCTGTTGTCTTTGTTGTGGTTGTTGTTGTTGTCACGATGCCTATCAAAGCGTTCCCGTTCATGGTCGTCTTGGTCTGCCCAGTCAGCGACGATGCGTCGTAGTTCGCTAATGTTCTCAGGGCGGCATCGGCTGAACTCGCGGTGTAATTCCCGGGTGTAGAGGCCGCCGTGAAAGCAGTCAATTACTTCTCGATCGGAGATATCCATGATTGTAGCTCTTTTATCAAAGAATCTCTTGATGTACTTGCACAGAGTCTCCCCTTTTTCTTGCTTACAAGCTGCCAGTTCATAACGGGTTCCGGGCCGAGCCCAGGTTCCCTGGAAGTTGATAGTGAATTTCCTGGTGAGATCATCCCAGGAGTCGATGGACCTAGGGCGGAGGCCCTCGAGCCATGTCAGGGGCGTGGTATCTAACATGACGGGGAAGTAACTGACTTTTATGTCGTTGGATCCCCCAGCCATCTGAATGGCGGTAGAGTAGATTCTAAGCCATTGTTCGGGGTCTTGCTTGCCCGTGAACTTTTCAATTCCAGTGGGTTTGAACTTGCTTGGCCACTGGATTTCTTTTATGCACCTGGAGAAGGCTGGAAAGCCGTCGTACTTGTCGCTTGGTGAACGATCGCTCCAGTGGCTGGAGGTGCTGTGATCAGAGTCGTATTGTCGTCCACGGTTGTGATTCTGGCATGGTCGATCGTCATGATTTGATGACTCTTGGTGACGGTGGCGATCGTTGCCGCACTCTTGATGCCGATCACGATGGCGTTCTTGATCGTGCGGTCGGTTTCTATAGTTATGATGGGGTGGAGGCCCGCAGTTGTGGTCATATTCTATGCGACGACGAAGCTCTGATTCCACGCAAAGCTGTCGGCTCGACTGGATTACAGAGCGAGCATCGCGGTTGTCATTAATGGTGTTGCGAAGGTCTCGATCTTGTGGCCTTGCACCATCTTGGTTGTGACCGCGCCCTCTCCCCTGCTGGTGGCCGCGATCGACACCCCGGTCGCACCTGTGTCCTCCTGTAGTAGCAGTTGAAGCTTCGTGTGGAGGAGGCCTCCCAGCACCAGAGCGCCTGGTACCAGATGTGTGGTGGCTAGGATTTGCTTGGTTTGTAGCCTTGTGAGCTGTGTCGAGGAGCGTGAGTATTTGTCTGACGGCAGAAGTGTTGGGCATGGCCCTGACAAGTTCCGCCGCGACGGAGATGTTCAATGGCGCGTCCCGAGATACTAGCTGGTCCCCAACCATGTCGAAATCCTGTGTAAGATTTCGGATAGCGTTGGCACATATAGCGGCGTTGATATGCCTCTGCTTGCGCTTGGCGTTCCTTGCTTGGCGCGAAGTCTTTTGCTCCTCTGTTTCTCCGTCAACAGTGTGTTCCTCTTCTGATATGTCGGTGATCAGCTCCCGATCATATTGGGTGCCTTGGTCCTTGTTGCCAGCCATGAACACTTGATGACCTGGTTCTTGCTCGCTGAGGGAGTGGATGATCTGGGTGGCTGAGAAGTTGTCGCTCGAGCTTTCAGTTGAAGCGGTGAGCGACGCAGTCTTGCCGTCCTGGAAGGGCAGTTCTTCTAGGATGACTGCGGCAAGTCTTGACTCATTGTCCCGGCAGGTGTCGGCCGGGATCGCTCCAGGCCAGTGAACGGTGAGTCCCCCTGGTGCTCTAGTTACGACTAGTCCGGACGGGAGGCGAACGAGTGGTTCTTCCAACACGAATTTGGTGTTGAAGTGGGCGTGATGGCGTAGGCGCGCGATGTTGTCACGACTGTCACTTAGCAGGATGGTGAAATCATCGTCGTTGTCCATCGATGGCGTTGGCGCCAACACGAGGTTGTTGAGACAATCTACCTTCGAGTGAGGCTCCTGACTCATCCTTCCTCCTTCTTTCGTGGTTTGCATCTGTTTATATGGAGGTGCTACGTTGGAGAGTTCGAGCGAGAGTCGATCTGGGGGATGTTCGATGGCGTGGCCAACTCGGAGTTCCCTGCTCTTTCCATATTTGGAGTCGAGTTGTATCCGGACTCGACTTGGAGAATCCCAGGCGAACTTGGAGTTAGGATCAAACTCAGAGTTGGGATCGAGATCGAATTGGGAGTAGTCGTCGAGTAGGGGCCGGGGTTGTTCGCAAGGTAGCTCGCGAACCTGCCATCGCTTAAGGCGACGAAGGTCCACGCACCGAAAACGAAGGTGGCTCCTTCCTCGACATCGGCGATCTTGAAGGCGGTTGATCCCATCGTCCCTGATGGTGAGCTTTCACCGAGAAGCCCCACGGTGGGCGCCAAGTGTCGACGATTTATGTTGAGCACGGCTGCTAGGGGGTACCCCAGGAAGTAGATTGTGGGTCTCGCCGAGTTCTAGAAACGATCGTGCATGAACAACACAAAGATTTAGACAGGTTTGGGCCGCGAGTAGCGTAATACCCTACGTCATGTATGCTTGATTGTATTGCACGTGAGTTGAGTTGTTTTGAGGGGGTCCCTACTCCTCCTTATATATCCGGGGAGCAGAGTTACAAGTCAGCTACACAAACTACTCGTATACAGCAAGGATGATCAATAAGGTAATATATCATGTATCCTATTCAAATACGAGTAGTTTCATTAATCGACTACACCGTCCTATACCCTAACCGGCTAGTCTGAAGCAGTCGGATCAAAACTCTCCATATCGGGTAGTTTAATTCCTTGGATGAGTGGCCCTAGGGATCCTGGCCCCACAGAGTACCTGACATGCATGTTGGTACAATTATGGAGTATAGAGATGCTACATTCTTTGAGGACATTTTTCCTATGAAAGAGGGAGCTAGCACATCTAATAATGAATTATCTGTTAATAAAGAACCTAAAGAACCTGTTGTTTTGATAGAACACAATGAACAAACACACGTTGAAAATCCTAAGGAGGATGGCAATGAAGCTCTAAGAAAGAGCAAGAGACAGAGGATTGCAAAGTCCTTTGGTGATGATTTCATTGTATACCTCGTGGATGATACCCCTAGAACCATTGAAGAGGCATATTCCTCTTCGAATGCTGACTATTGGAAGGAAGCTGTTCGGAGTGAGATAGATTCAATTATGTCTAATGATACTTGGGAGGTTGTGAGCGTCCTTATGGGTGCAAACCTGTAAGATGTAAGTGGGTGTTCAAGAAAAAGCTTAGGCCTCATGGTACAATTGAAAAGTACAAGGCAAGGCTAGTGGCTAAAGGCTATACTCAGAAAGAAGGAGAGGACTTCTTTGATACTTACTCACTGGTTGCTCGATTGACCACCATTCGAGTACTACTCTCCCTGATAGCTTCTCATGGTCATCTCATTCACCAAATGGACATTAAGAAACTTTCCTAAGTGGAGAATTGGAGGAGGAGATCTACATGGATCAGCCAGATGGGTTTGTAGTAGAGGGTCAAGAAGGGATGGTGTGTAAGTTAATAAAGTCTTTGTATGGCCTTAAGCAAGCACCTAAGAAATGGCATGAGAAGTTCGACAGAACTTTGATGTCAGTTGGCTTTGTTGTGAACAAAGCCGACAAGTTTGTATACTATCGCTATGGTGGGGGCGAATGAGTGATCTTTTGTCTGTATGTAGATGACATACTAATATTCAGGACGAACCTTAATGTGATTAAGTCAAAGATTTTTTGTCTCAAAATTTTGAGATGAAAGATTTGGGAGAGGCTCATGTGATCCTAAATATTACACTATTAAGAGAAGGTGATGGTGGGGTTGTCCTTACACAATCTCATTATGTGGAGAAAGTTTTGAGTCATTTTTGTTACAATGACTGCAAGCCAACTCCAACGCCTTATGATGCTAGTAAAATATTGCGGAAGAAGAAAAGAATAATTAGAGATCAGCTGAGATACTCCCAGATCATTGGTTCACTAATGTACCTAGCTAGCGCTACGAGACCCGACATCTCGTTTGCTTTGAGCAAACTGAGCTGGTTTGTGTCAAATCCGGGAGATGCTCGTTGGGATGGTCTTGAACGGGTAATGTGTTTTCTGAAAGGTACTGTGGACTATGACATTCACTATATCGGGTACCATAGAGTACTAGAGGGTTACAATGATTCAAATTGGATATCTGATGCAGATTTGTTTAAAGCCATAAGTGGATATGTGTTTACACTTGGAGGTGGCGCTGTCTCCTGGAAGTCTTACAAGCAGACCATCTTATCGAGGTCAACTATGGAGACAGAACTCACTGCATTAGACACCGCCACTGTTGAGGCTACAAGGCTTCGTGATCTCCTTATGGATCTGCCGGTAGTTAAAAAACCAATACCGTCTATCCTCATGAACTATGATAATCAAACTTGATTGTCAAGGTGAATAATTCAAAGGATAAGATGAAGTCCTCTAGGCATGTAAAGAGGCGGCTGAAATCTATCAGGAAAATAAGAAACTTTGGAGTGATAGCCTTGGACTACATCCAAACGGCTAAGAACCTGACAAATAAATTCATAAAGGGTCTTTTCACGTAATTTGATAGACAATGCATCCAGGGAATTGGGCTTGAAATCCACGTGTGTTACTTAGTAGTGGTAACCTGTCCTATGTGATCGGAGATCTCGTGAATAAGGATGGTGAAACAAGTTACTATTTAACTGAGAGAAGAGAACCTTTGAAAAGGCTCATTCCAATGGAGGTGCATTTCTCTTCTAAATTTGTATGGCAGGTTGGTGAAAACCTTAATGTGATCCGAGTGGCTCAATGAGAGCAAAGATGTTGGCCTACTGATGGAAACTAGGGTTTCCCGATCTTCCGTCAGGTGAAGGATAACTCATTTTGGGCGGAGCGCAACTCACCGATCCGGCTTCAAGTCAGCAAACTCGAACCCTGCAATCTTAGCACCACGACTCCTCTGGTTATCAACCGTGTCACAACCCGGTTGACCTCGCCAAGAAGGCTAATCCCTGCCTGTGAAATGAAGAACACAAGCAAGAACTCGAAAGAAGCAGCTCTCAAAGGAAGTGACACTGCAGATGTATGATTAAGATCAAAACTTGGGGTTCTACAAACCGATAACGGCGAAACTGTTCTCGACAGATTAATCTAAGCAAAACCCAAACCCTAATGTGGCGGTGGCTACTGATTATATGAGGGTTGGGGCGTGCATAACCCCCTAACCACGTCCACAATGGACCCTAACATGATACACGGGCCAACAGCCCAAAAGATGGCGGCGCAGCACCCTGGCAGATTCTGGACGTCCACTTATTTCGATGATTCCTAATGACTCAGAATGAATTTTGAGGTGGGACCAGTGCCATTGGAAAGCTTATCTCCGTAGCTTTCCAAGCATATGTAGAACGTCAAAAACCGAGCCCATATGCGACCTGGGAGACGAATTTAGTGCGGGCTGCTCCTGGACTCCGAGGCGGACTCGAACTTGAGTTTCTTTGGGCCTCCACCTTGGGGACTCGAATCGGATTAGCCTTGAGCCTTCTTCTTGACTTGAAAAACCCTGTTGGTCTCCTTCCCCACCCCATGCACCCCTCATGGACATATGTATGGGTGTCATGTCCTCATCATCCTCCCCTTCTTGACGAAAAGCCGTCCTCGGCGTCGTTTGTGCTCTAAGATGGTCCTGCATAACACGAAGAAACACGAGGTTGTGGAAAATATGGGAACTAAGAATATTGTGGGGAGTGACATGACCATATTTGTAATCTCTCAAAGCATCTTCTCCTATAGAGTTGTCGGCAAATACGTAGGCTCCTTGATCGAAACGCACACGATCTTTTTCAATACTATCCTGCAAAAGATTAGCACTAACCAAACACAATGCAGGCATAGATGGTTGCATAACCACTAGTATCTGTTCAATACAAGAAAAATCAGCACTAGCACACATAGGTAATAGCCAACAATGCTCCCCGTCTTGAAAGTGAACCCGATTCGTTATAGTAAAACTAGATAGACAATCTAGTTGATCACAATCTTGTACATCAAAAGGAGATTTCAGATTTGCACAAATATAGACTCGATGCACCATATACTCTCCTTTACAATTATATTTGCCAATAAAATGATATGTACAAGTAGACAAACATGGCAACTCAGCACATCTAAATTTCTCTTCCAAACTACTAAGAGCACATAAAGTATCAAACACAACATAACCCAAAGTGTTTAAAGAAGATAATAATTTTAGTTCGTCATGTGCACAAGTAATCGGCATAATAATATTATTTTCAGCACATGTATATTGGTTCAAATCAAAAGTATCATGCTCCTTCTCTACTTGTGACAAAGGTAATACAAGAGAAGGTTCTAGTATAGCATTATTTGCATCATTGGAGGGC
This sequence comes from Echinochloa phyllopogon, assembly GCA_033239725.1. Taxonomy (NCBI): domain Eukaryota; kingdom Viridiplantae; phylum Streptophyta; class Magnoliopsida; order Poales; family Poaceae; genus Echinochloa; species Echinochloa phyllopogon. The sequence continues at coordinate 40,390,021 of BTCW01000010.1, read as the reverse complement.
AAATTCAGCACATCAAGAGAGTTTTTACCCGAAAAATTTACCAGTTCCTGTTCTTTTGTATGTCCATCTTCATTATGTACATGCTGCAAAATGTTAGGGACAAGAAAAGGGATGGTGTCCTCCTCAAAATATTGTACCTCATCTTGGTAAATAGGTGCAATTAATTTTGACACATTATCATCACCTAAAAGTTGTTTTTCAGCCATACAAGCATGTTCAAATAATTGTGAAAGAGAACTATAAGAGTGATCTACCAGAATATTCTAAATTTCAGGTCGAAGACCATACAAAAATATATTCTCTGTTGCTTCTACATATTCCTTAATTTCACAACATATTCTACACTTTTGAAACTCTTTATGGTATTCCTGAACAGACATATTGCCCTGTAATAAGCGCTGCATTTTTCTAAGCAAATCACATTTATAAGAAAGAGGAATAAAACGATCACGCATTGCTTCTTTAAGTTGTTCCCATGTACTAGGTAAAGCATTAGTTGCAGCTAGCCCGTACCACCAAATAAAGGTAAAATCCTTAAACTCACTTGTAGCTTGTTGAACTTTGTGTATCTCAGGAACTAGATGGGAATTAAACACATGTTCTACAGTCATCTCCCAGTCAAGATATTCGTCTCCATCATAAGATCCAGATTAGGTTGGTATGGTAATTTTACCTCTCATACCTTGATGACTGTCGGCTACATGTAGTTGTGGTTTGTTCTTTTGTTCCATCCCTGCAAACATCTGTGCCTTGAGGACATGACACCCATACATATGTACATGAGGGGTGCATGGGGTGGAGAAGGAGACCAACAGGGTTTTCCAAGTCAAGAAGAAGGCCCAAGGCTAATCTGATTCGAGTCCCCAAGGTGGAGGCCCAAAGAAACTCAAGTTCGAGTCCGCCTCGGAGTCCAGAAGCAGCCTGCACTAAATTCATCGCCCAGGTCGCATATGGGCTCGGTTTTTGACGTTCTACATATGCTTGGAAAGCTAAGGAGATAAGCTTTCCAATGGCACTGGTCCCACCTCAAAATTCGTTCTGAGTCATCAGGAATCGTCGAAATAAGTGGACATCCAGAATCTGCCAGGGTGCTACGCCGCCATCTTTTGGGCTGTTGGCCCGTGTATCATGTTAGGGTCCATTGTGGACGTGGTTAGGGGGTTATGCATGCCCCAACCCTCATATAATCAGTATCCGCTGCCACATTAGGGTTTGGGTTTTGCTTAGATTAATCTGTCGAGAACAGTTTCGCCGTTATCGGTTTGTAGAACCCCAACTTTTGATCTTAATCATACATTTGCAGTGTCACTTCCTTTGAGAGCTGCTTCTTTCGAGTTCTTGCTTGTGTTCTTCGTTTCGCAGACAGGGATTAGCCTTCTTGGCGAGGTCAACCGGGTTGTGACACGGTTGATAACCAGAGGAGTCGTGGTGCTAAGATTGCAGGGTTCGAGTTTGCTGACTTGAAGCCGGATCAGTGAGTTGCGCTCCACCCAAAATGAGTTATCCTTCACCTGACAGAAGATCGGGAAACCCTAGTTTCCATCAAGTGGTATTCAGAGACAGGTTTATCGTCAGGAAAATAGCCCCAAAAATAGCCCCAAAAAATAATTCCGCTGTCCTAGTACCCCTTTTAGCCTTTGCAATTTCGTTTCAGTTTCGCTTTGTTGAGTTTGTGTCCGTGGTCAAGTCTCGTTGCTGGTTTTAGTAGTGTTCATGTCGTAGTTCAATCGCCCGTTGCTGTGATTCGTTTGTTTTCGCCGCTATCCCATCCACGTTTAGCCATACAACAATTCGAGCCACCACATTACTCGATTTGCCTCTAGCCATACAACAATTCGAGCCACCACATTACTCGATTTGCCTCGCTAGCCGCCTTGTGTGAACTCTCGCCGTGCAAGCCCTAGATAGGTTGCAAGCCGCTTTGATTGCTTTTGCATTGCATACTTGATCCTTGTTTCATCTGGCGAATACCTATTGCTTGCTGCCGCAGACACTAGGAGGAAGTTTACCCTAGCCGCTGTTGTTTTTCGTGCCTTTGGAAAACATAATTTGAGATACCTTCCATAAAACAGACATAACTTTTCACTCGGTGCTCCGTTTTGGCTCAAATTTTTACAGCAGATTCGTGACTTCATTCGGAGGTGACCCAAACTAGCCTTAGGCTTGTTTGGTCGAGTCAAAAAATCCAAAAAGAATCAGGAAGATAAATAAAAAAATTGATCAAGTTGTTTCAGGGTTTTCAGAGATTGTTCCTGAAATTCCCTAGACCCCATCTCACCTCAAAAACGGATGCAAATTTTTATGGTTGGAGCTCCACAAACTATACTTTAGGTCAGTGCAGCAAAAGACCCTTGCAATCTTGGTACTACTTTCTCACAGGTATCACGAACCAGCCACCGGTTGTACCATCCACTGCTTTGCGGTGGTAAGAACCTTGTAAGAGCTTGGTAAGACGTGTAAGAGTGTGTATCCACCAACAAATATAATAGCTCATAGAGATTTATTTTGATCAAAACTAGACAACTAGTTCTGTTTAAAGTCTAAATTGCAGGGTTCGAGTTTGCTGACTTGAAGCCGGATCGGTGAGTTGCGCTCCGCCCAAAACGAGTTATCCTTCACCTGACGGAAGATCGGGAAACCCTAGTTTCCATCACCTACAACATCTCAAAGGATTACACCTATATGGGTTTGATTGCTAGCCACAATCTATGAGATAGGGTGAACTCTAGATACCCATAAAAGGCACATAGTATGATTTATACGCTCCAACCCGGGGCATGCTTACAGCAGCCTAGTACTGGCAAAGGGCTCTAGTCAAGCTTGTTTGTACGAACCTGTCAATTCAAGGCATAGTCTATTGGTCAGTTGCGAATAAGTGTAGCTTTTGCCCAAAGTGGATGTTCAACTTAACAGTCTCCGCTACAAGGCTGGTATATCAAAACAAATAGTTGAGATGAGAGCATTCTCTTATGTACCTTGAAATTATTGGTGGGGGTTGTTGGATTAATCGGGCCTTGGCCCATATTTAGTCTCAATTAATCAAGAGAATTAAAAGGTCCACTAGTAAATGATAGGGAGTTATTCCCGGATGGAGAGTCAAAGAGAATCATAACCAACTTAAATGATGGACGAACTGTGGACCGCTTGTGAAGTTAGGAAAAGGAGAAGGGCGTGCCACGCGCGCGCTCGCTTGCCTCGCCAAGCCGGGCCGGGCCGTGGCCGAGCCGTGCCCGAGGCCAAGGCGACGTGACGTGGTGAGGTGAGGTGAACGTTTTTGCCACTGATGATAGTTATTGAGTCTTAGCCGTTACTAACGTTACTACCATCATTCAGAGGATGTGTAACTGACACAATTGATGGCTGAGAATAACTGACATTTACGCATACACACTACTCCCTAGCCCTCTCTGGTACTCCTCTTTAGGAGACCTCTCTCTTTCTCCATCACTATGTTCTGCTGCTCTCTTGCATTCCCAACGCAAGCCTTGCGCGCACTCCGCTTGCGTGAGCAGAAGCCTCTGAACCTCCCTGCCTTGCGATCTTGCTCGGGATAGGCAGGCGATAAGGTTTTTGGGGAGCATATGCGACTGCTCGCTTCCTCACGCGAACGACTACTTCCCAATGGCCATCTTCGCATGTGTACGACTACTTCCCGACGGCGCCTTCGTCAACCCGAACAACTACTTCCCGGCGGCGCCTTCATCAACCCGAACGAACGACTACTTCCCGGCAGCGTCTTCGTCAAGCGAACGACTACTTTCAAAAGACCGTTCGAGGGACTCCACTGCATCAACTCGCCACTGCACCGAATTAGATCTACTACTTCGAGCAAGGCCAGTCGAGGATGGTTAACACTATTTCTGCAGGTGGTGACGGCGCATCCGGTGCCTCCGGTACCGGCCTCGCCCCTGGGTACACCCTAGACCAAACATTGTTCTGTTTTTTCATGTTGTTCTTGTTAATTAGGAGATTTAACATGAACACTCGCACATACTCTGTTATAACAAGATCACTTACTATAATCATGAATTTGTTCTTAATTTTTGAAATTAAAATATACCAAAAAATGCCTAGATTTCTAACGGAGCTCTCTTAAGGAAAAAGCTGCAGGACACAGCCAGCAAAAATGCCAGCCATCTATAATTTAACAAATCGACACAAAAGAGAGCAATCACTCAAGGAAATATGACATGCAATTTCGGGAATGATGGGAAATGCATGTTCAATTGTCAGTTTCTCACATGCCAAACTGTGAAAACATTTAATAGTGAAATCATTTGGAGGACAAGTATAATTGTTCTAAAACAAACTGAGAGTTGTTTCATTTGAATTTCAGCAAGGGCTAGGATTTAGAGGATTACATGTTCAGAAGGTCAGTGTCAAGTACGAAAGCTTCTCTGAAACTCGTAGAGAAGGTACTTCCATTGGATACTAATCATGTCCAATCTTGGTGAAGGGGCACTCTTGCATCAAGCAATCTATCAGTACTATTGCATAATCTTTTTGCGGAGCGACATGTATGCCAATCATACGTGTCCAATACTCCAATCAGATTCTAATTCACTACTTCTCAAAAGAAAAAAGAAACTTCCAATTCACTAACTTGGACGAATGAGAACACCGGCGATCCTCCACAAGGTCTTCACCATGCGCGTGTGATCCATGTCAGCGGTGTTGCCATCACTTGTCACAAATCGACTCACAATCCTAGACGATGCACATAGGTTACCCTGTTACTCCTCCACGCCGCCACCGAAGACCTGACTCTATGTCCTCCTCTCCATTTGGTAGAGCTCCGATCCTCCACAACGCCACCGTCATCATGCTGTTGATCTTCCTTTCCGAGAGGACGCTGCACCCCTTAGCCTAGGGCACGCTGAGGCTGGCCAGTGATGAGGACATAATGACGGATCATCAAGCGAGCACGACGTGGATGTGAAGAAGCAGACGACGACACTGTGTCTTTCTGAGAGGCGGAGCGGGGGGGTTTCTTTCCTTGTTTCTCTCCGCGATCTCACCGTATGATTTATTTCCCGGCCTAAACCCAACAGACTGTGGGAGGAGAGGATAGCGGAGGAGGGGGTCGATCGCAAGCGTAGAATTTTGTTGGGATGGCGCGGACGTTTGCAGGGGGAGGCGAGGGAGAGGCAGAGCGACGGTTCATATAGTCTCGGTTCGCTTATCAAGATTTAACAGATAGTCATGCTTAAAGTACAAGCTTAATTTTCCTGAGAATCTTAAATCGAAATGGAATGCCGCAAAAGCTCGCATGCGAGACAACTTACTATAACACACAGGGCAAAATGCATCAAGCTGTATCGAGCCCACGTGATAAGGAGACCTGGTGAGACATGTTAGAATTTGCCATAAATGTAAGCGTCATATTAACTATAGGATCTTTACATAATCTACCCATGATGAATCTAATAATGTAGAAAACTCATCAAATCATTACCAGCGTTAGCGAAAGCCATGGTAGACGCTCCAACCGTAGAGGAAGTAGTTGTACTTATTGATGCAACGGTCGCAACGGGGTAGCAGGTTAGCGGCGGGCCTTCTCCACTGCGCTGCGGCGCGCATGAGGTGGCGCAGTGGGTCCGGCGCCGTCGCGCCGCCCTCTCCACTACGCCGCGGCGGCGGCCGAGCGGCGCCCAGTGGGCAACGGCAATCCCCACGGCAGCGGGGCGGTTTCATGCACGGTGGGCGGCGGCAGGGCGGGCGACGCATGGCCAGCACGCGAGCGGCCAGCGCGGCTCATGATCGCCGGCGATGAGCCCCACGGCAGCGGGTCCGCGGGATGCGCGGCGGGCGGTGATAGTGGGACCAACACGCGAGCGGCCAGAGCGGCCAGCACGGCTCGCAGTGGCCGGCGACGAGCCCCACGGCAGCAGCGCGTGGCGGCAGGCGGCAGGCAGCAGCGAGGATAGCGACGATGAGCACGAGGGCCGCCGATGCTGTACTTCGCCGGGTGCACGGGAGCTGCAGCGTTCGGCGCGGACACTTCGGGGTCGGGATGACCGACGAAGGGAAGGGGAACGAAAAAAATATGTCGCTGACATTCGGGACCCACAACACCATCCTTGTATCAAAACGTGGATTCTAACGGAACTAGAACATGACGCGCGCTTTGCGCGCCCCATGAGCAGAAAGTAAACAAAACATTAACAGCAATCTAACTACAGTAGCTGAACACATATATATGAAGGAAACATGACATGCTATCAAAGCAATTAATTTAAATACGAAGCAAAAGAACTAGAGAAACCAACAAAATAAAGATAGCAGAATGAATTTGGACAATGACATATTCACGATAAAGTCTCATGCAAATACAGTAACAACATTTCTAGTGCTGATTGAATGGCATCTGCAGCCCATAGGTTCTGTCAAGCCATATATTATATTTGTTGATCAGCATTAGTAGCTAACAAACATTTCAGGAGTTAGCTTGGAATACTGATCCAAATAGGAGCAGAGATTACTAAATTGTCTGAAGATACTAAATCAAGAGGTATATAGTAGATCACAGCTTGCAGCCATGAGGTATCCAAAAGAGAGAGAAATGGTAGATATGAAATGGCCAGAAGTGGGTCGAAGTGTGGCTGGAACTGGGTGAAGACAAAATGAGCCCATCTCTTCTTCCTCATAAGCATGTGCGCTTTAACTGTAAAAATAATGATTGAGAGATTAGCACTCTGACAGGATGCCTAAGGACATTAATTAATGCCAATGACAATATATATATATATATGAGAAGGTATACTATGTGGCCGGCCATAGAATAGTTATTCTGTAGCCAACTCTTTTTACTGTAGTTTTATGTAGTAATTTACTATAATTTCAATACATATTTATGGTAATTGGGTCACTATAACACACATGGAGATATTTACCATTATATTATAGTAAATTCTCATGAATTACTATAGTAATTATAGTAACTCAAAGTGGCTATAGAATAGTTATTCTATGGCCGGCCATAGACTATAGGTTCTATATATATATGTGTGTGTGCAGCAGCACCGGCAGAACTACTGTTACAATCAAAACACAACATATTTTTAGAAAGGTAGGAGACAAAATCATATGGCATGACAGAAAGAAACAACACAACTGTGATATTCTGATTTTCTATGGCACCTATGAGAAGCAGTGTAAGAAAGTATGTAAATCATCTAAGAGGATTAACTTCAATCACAAATAGTCCACAGGTTGAATATAAATTATCCAGCAGGAAATATGTTCAAGCTGCATGTGCGGCAGTTTGCTCACCTCAGATGGGCAAACATCTCCAAAAATTGTGATATTTGTTGGTACTCTTGTCAGGAGCTATTTTGGTATGTTTTTTGTGGTGTTACAATTCTCTTATTTTCTTTTCTAAGACAGTTACAACACCTTCGATTTTCTATTTTATAATTGCTTATGGGTTGTGGTTAATAATCTTCAGCAATAAGTGAGCGGCAACATAATTCATAGTATATAAAACGAGTTACAACTGAAAATATTGAATACCGCAAGAAAATCAACTTATTCTAATACCCGCAAAATGCAATTATAGTGCTAGAATGTCACACCCGGATTTTCACAAAAACCCGAATGCGGCCATATGTGTGCCGAGGAAGTCAAAGTACACATATAGCGAACAAATATGATAAATAGATAATATATGCTTCAATAAATTATTGATTAAATAAAGTTTTACATCAGAGTGCATCATAAATAAACTAACCAAATACAGCGGAAGACTATAACTCTCAAACTAAATGGAGTCGTAATCCACAGGGACTCTGACTGGGAGATCACAACTCAGTAGTACGTCAAATCTTCTGGAAACTCAGCAGCAGACTCATGTCCAACCCAATCTGTTTACCCATCCGGGATTTTGTTGAATAAATGACAAGTGTAAGTAAACAATTACTTAGCAAGTATAGCACGGTATGAAGGCTCAAAATAAGGCTAGACATGGCTTAACTGCATTAGCATTTTTAGTTGGTTTATTTTAATATTAACCAAATTACTACAAGTGGATAAAACCCAGTTGCAACCCAATTAATAAAGTATAAGTGACATTAAGCATAAATAAACATCATATTCTGATAAAAAAGGATCCAGGCCGCTCGTGACCCTAAGCAAGGCTATCATGATAGATTTTACACTCTACAGAGGTTCCGCCATTTACCCACCAGTCGCGTAAAAGCTCAAACGAACTTTAAACCCAACCACGTGGAGGTGGATCAGACCTCACAAATCACACTTCCGAGGTGTGACCGCATAGGGACACTACGAGGCTTTTCACAAGACACCCTAACAAGACAGTGGCCGATTATGGTACACACAGGCAGCATGGCCCAGGCACCGAGATTGACGTACGCCTACGGAGTCACACCATAGGGGTGTCAATGGCATCCAGAGCGCGGGCATCACACCCAACAATGCGCAACGTGTGGAATTTCCCATCGCAGGGACTCCTAGCACGGGACTGTGCCTCATGGGGGCATAGCCGAAGGATCACCCGTCCTCGGTGGATCAAGACATACTCTCACCCATGTCTCCCATAACGCCATCGGCCACTCCGGTAACCACTGACAAGCTAGAGACGTACATGCTACTTGACCAAGACCAGAGCCATAATAGTTCTAGCGGTGGCGACAGGCTCCTGGGTTGCCGCTTTAAGAACCGGACCTTATGGAGAGACACTAGAGCAAAGCACGAAGCACATGCTCTAGCTCCCTAAACCAAGTTGCTAAAAAGCAAGTTTTATCATTAATGTTGAAGTGAACCATTAAGTCAAAGTTAACAGTTAAATAATGGTGACAGTAGCTGCGCATAGCAAAGATCTACCCAAATGCATAAACCCAAGGTAATCAAAGGACAAGATAATCAAAACTAGGTACAACCTTAAAGGTACATCAATTTAGACACATACATGTATGAAATAATTTATTACAAGGTGGGTAGGTAGCAAGGATTGTCCGTGCTATAACTTGCCTTCCTCAAAAGGCGGCTGCTGCTGCTGCTGCGGTGAGTCCTGTCCCTGGAAGTCCTCCTCGTACTCGAAGTTCAACGCGAAAGGCTCGCCGACTGGACGCGAATCACCACACAAACATGCACACAAGCCAATACATGCAAACAACTAATAACCTATTAGAACAGTACACCAAACAGTAGAAACAGTACAAACAAAGCTTTTAGAAATATTCTACGCTTCACTACGAACACATGAGTGCGAAAATCATACTAATCGGAGCTAAAACAAAAAAGATATGGCAAATCTAAGTTCTAGGGACCTGCTGGCAAGTTTTAAAAGTTTCCAGGGGCTTATCTATAAAAAACCAGGGGCTAAAACATAATTTTGTATTAAAACCCGAGGGCCTACACATAAAAAGGGTTAAATAGGACGGCGGGTTCTATAATTTAGAAGCTCAGGGGGTTTTCCATAAAAATTAGGACCTTTCCGTAATTAACTTTGAACTGCGGTGGACTGCGGGTTGAATCAGAAAGAGGGCAGGGGCTTTTCTGCAAAAAGGAGCGGCTGACTTTGGTTGACCGGTAATGACCCGGTTTGACCGGGGTCTTGACTGAACCTGGGCCGCCGGATCGGATCTGGACGCTGTCGGCGGAGGGGTTGGGCACGGCGGCTGCCACGCACAACGGCGGCGGGCTCGCCGATGCAGCACTAAATCGCGCTACGAGGCTTGGTTTCGCGCGCGGATTAGACCTACGGCTGTGGGATGGCAAGGTGAACGCGGCTGGGGTGAACAAGTATGCGGCAAGGCGGCAGTTGTGGCGTATGGCGATGAACCGCGGCGGCGGAACTCCGGTGAAGCGAGAGACGAGCTACGAAGCGAGGAAGCGAGCAAGAGATGGCTTAGGAGGTTCTTTACCTCGGCGTGAAGCTGCTTCCGTGGCCAATTTGAGCGAGGCGCGGCCACAGGCGAGGATCGACGGAGAGCTCGGGAGGACGGCGGCGGGCGAGCTCAGAAGGCGATGGCGCAAGCGAGCTCAAGCGGTTAGGGGTGGGTAGGGGGGCTCGGTGTGGCTTAAGGCTCCGGATGGGGGCTTTAATAGCCCGGGGGAGGGTCTCGGCGTGCGTGCCACGCGCGTGGATCGGGGCGGCGGCGGTGCTGGGTTTCCAAGTGGGGAGAGGGAGCTTCCATGCGGGGAGGGGCGCGAAGAAGGAAAGCGAGGGCGGGGAAGCTTCATGGAGGTTGTGCGGAGGTCCACAGGCGCGGGGGCGGGCCAAGACGGCCGGCCGGAGCGGCGCAATTTGCGCCGGGGAGGAGGCGGTGCTCGGCGGGAGGGAGAAGAGAGAGCTGACGGGTGGGGCCCGCCTGTCGGTGAGAGAAGATAGAGGGGGGGCGAGCGAGGCTCGGTCGGCGGGAGCTGTTGGGCCGGCGCAGGATGCGGGGCCAGGTGGAGGGGGGTGGCGAGTCGGGCCGGGAGGAAAAAAAGGGAGGGGGTTGGGCCGGACCAGGGGAGAGTGGAGGGGGAGAAAGTGAACCAGAGCAAGAGCTTAGGGAGTAAAAGTGAACTCGGCTAAAATAACTTTTCTAGGATTCAAACAAATGCAAACTAAATTCAAATTTAAACAGAATTTAAATTCTAATTTAACTTACTATCAAACAAAACACAGTGCAACAGCATGAATGCAACAAAAATATTTCTACAACTTATATTTGATTTTAATATTCATAAATAATTTATTTATCCTATATTAATTATGAACAAATTAAATAAAAGCCAATAAATTACTAAAAATTTTTAAATAGGCTAGTTTTGGGTGTTACATAGAAGCCATGCAAGAATATAATCCAGAACATCAATTTTTGACCAGGTCCATTCCTTTTTTTATTACTTCATCCATTTGATTTTAAAGACCTTTGCAAAAGAACAAAAAGTGTCTTTGGCATCAGTCAGGATCATGTTGAATTGCAAAAGGTGGAAGCTGACAGATCACGGATCTGACTTTGGAGGTCCACAACAAGTTACAACCACCAGTCCCAATTCATCCACAGCATTGCTTCCTGGGGCCGCAGAGAAATAGGTCCAGGGATGAAAGCTCATTGTCATGGAAACAGAGCTAGGTTGGCCAAAAAGAAAAGAAAGATAAGCTAACGTATCGATGTAATTGGAGTTTGTCACTTAGACTTTCACAAAGAAACCATAGTATGCCATTTCAGAGTTTTGGCAAAAGATCATGTATTCATTAATTGAACTAAGCCCGCACAACAATTCAGAGCCCTACTTTATGCAGGAACTTGAGGGTAGTGAGGTACCTAGGCTTGGCAGTGCCATCTGCACAATCATCATCTTCATTTTCAGGTTCTTCGTCAAGCAGCAACTTTTTGGCAATCTTCTTGTTAGGTGAGGAGCGGGACCTAGAAGAGGGCATATGTTAGATATGATATGATGGCAAGGTTCGAGGCGATGTTGTCTGTTGGAGGTTGCTGCTTCCGCAGGAAAGTCCATCAAGGACCTATCTCCTGTTAAACGTTAAGTTTGATCAAGTAATATTAGTTATGCTAATTGTTTTTCCACAGGTTAATTTATTTTTGATTGGTGTGTACCCACTCGTTCTCTTTTGAGGGAATGTGCTGTATAAGTTCAGACTCTGTGCAATCTCAAGATGTCTTTTTTCTCTATTCTCACGACACCGTGCAACCCTCTCAGATGGAGTACCAGCCATTTAAACTTAACTCTTCGACCGAACGCCTAAAAACAACAATTAAGACCAATGACAAAGCAACATATAAAGGCAACATCGGCAGAACAATATTTGCAAACAAAACACCACATATTGGTAGAAAGGTAATAGAGACAAAATTATATGGCATGAAACCCTGAATATGCATGCGAACAGCCCCAAATGCAGAGAAAACTAAGAAAAAGAAACAACACAGTTATGACCCTCTGATTTTGTATGGCAACTATTAGGAGGGCAAGAAAAGCACTTATAGAGAAGGTAATAACCCTCTAGCACCTATGGAAGATAACAGAATAGAAAGAAGCAACACCTAGAGAAAGGTAAAGAAAGGATATGGCATCGCTTACGCCAAGTATCATAATAAATAGAGGAGTAATAGATAAGAAAGCAAGGATACAGATAGGGAAGATAGATCAGAGAAGAGAAAGAGAGAAGACATTGCTAGCACTTATGTGAAATACCAGAGTATGAAGGAGCGGGACTTCTATCTAGAGATAAGAGTTAGGAAAGAACAAATAATTAGGTAAGTGTAGACGAAGAACACTTATATATAACACCTAGAGATGTAGGGGGTCTTTTCTGTGCATCGTTGAAAGAGAGCACACCAAACCAAAGCAAATTAACGACATGAAATTTAAATACTGAAGCCCAGAGCAAAGTAGCAAGAGTAAACTGACCTTTGTAAGCCTTTTCAAAACAAACAGCAGAAAGCAGCAGCAACGCCAGAGCGAATAACTTTAGTTCTTCAGCAGGAAATAACCTAGAAACAGAAAGCAAACCTGATAAATATAGGCAAACCAACAGCACCAAACCAATTTGTGGCCGGTTCATAATACAACCAGAAGCTGGACGGTATCTCAAACTATGCAGCACTTGGTTACTTATAACATTGGGTCATAAAATTCAGAGCGATTTCAGAACACTGTATGCAGCTAATATTTTTTTAACAGAAACAGCACCAATATCTCTGACACAAACAATTCCAATGTTTATACACTTTAGAAGACTCCACAAGTCAAATTCATTTGAAGCATTGGAGGTAACATTGAACAGCCAAATATGAATTCATGTCTTTCCTAAGTTGGAACATCAGTGAAAGACTCAGAATTTTACCACTGAATCTGAGAAAAGCAGATGTTTTGTTTTTTCATTCCTAAACAAGGTTGTCTATGCATATTTTAACCGAGCCACGCAGAGCATTAAAGTTTAGGACCAGGCTGTATGAAATTCTATAGACACAGATTGTTACATTACAACAGTTGCAAACTCTGAGAACAAACAGTACAAAGGCAAGGATGACAACATTTGCATGAGGAAAAAAATCAAAGGCGGAAGAAGCTGACCTTGTAGTTTTGGTTCAAATCGCAACCCTCACTGCAGCCACAAAAAAAGAAGAGAGGCTATAGTCACTTGATCCAATACACAAGATGAACCATGAAGATTCTGTAAACCCAAAATAAAGAAGCAGCAGGCACCTCACCTTTTTATGGATGGCCAACCGTAGATCTTAGGTCACGGGCGTCATGGCATAGCACAAACCTCTACAAACACTGGAAAGGAAAGCAGATCAATCCAACGCATAGCACATTCTAATCAATAATGAGGGGAAAGGCATGGTAATGGGAAGAAGCTGACCTTGAAGTTTTGACTCATAGATCGCAACCCTCACCAGAGCCACAAAAAGAGGAGAGGCTATAGTCACCTGATAAAATACACAAGATGAACATGAAGATTCTGTAAACCCAAAATAAAGAAGCAGCAGACACCTCACCCCTTTATGGATGGCCAACCGTAGATCTCAGGTCACGGGTGCCATGGCATAGCACAAATCTCTACAAACATTGGAAAGGAAATCAGATCAATCCAATGCATAGCACGTTCCAATCAATAATGAGGGGAAAGTCATGGTAAAGGGGTGGAGCTTACAGGCACGCACAACAAGGAACCAGAGGAAGGAAGAGAGGGAAGCACTAAATCTGCTAGGGTTTTGGACCAGAGTGAGAGGGAGCAGGCGGAGAAGGAGGTGCAGGCCCAAGATAGATAAAGGAAGGGTGAGGCACTTATCTTAGCAATGGCCAACTGCTCAGACGAGCGACGGGACGGCGCTGACATCGGTGTAGAGATGGAGCAGGAGCACGAGCGTACGGAGGTGAGGATGGAGGGTGACGACGAGGAGGGAGAAGGCAAAGGGTGCGGCGCCGCGGCGCACTGTGTCGATTGGATCGAAAGCCGGAGCGCGCCTCCAACGCTGGCCCGAGCGGTGAGCGCCCCGCCCTCCTCCCCCACTGCCAAGCGGGGCGACCACAGCGTTGGGCCCCTCCACTCAGCAGCACCCGGCAGCAGACGGCTGGCACGCCGACCGCTCCGACCGGCCGCCCTCGGCGACGGAACACACGCGCGTACCAACGCCACGCGATGTGCGGCGCTGTCTGGAAACTGCTCCGAGGGGGGCCTGGACAAATTTGAGGGAGGAGGCCACGCCCCCGAGGCCCCAAGCGGCGAGCGCCCCGCCCTCCTCCGCCCCCACTGCCAAGCGGGCCAAGCGCAGCCTTGGGCCCCTCCGCTCAGCGGCACCCGGCAGCGGACGGCCGGCGAACAGGCGAAGCGCGCGGTCGGCCCAGCCCATCGCCATAAAGGCCACTAGTTGAGAGAGGAGGAGAGAGCCCACGCCCTCATCGTACGCTGGCAGAGCAGGTTCGCTTTGACCGCGGCACCCCGAGCTGATGCAGGGTCCTCGGTCCTGTGCGTCACGCGGCAGCCTACGACTGGATGAGGATGCGTAAAACGCGGCGGTGAAAGGAACATCGTACGGATTCGCTCCGGCGCGAGGAGGAGCCACCTCCTTTTAAGGACTCCGATGACATAGAAGGGACGCAAAATTTAAAAATGTCACTGAAGGGATCGCTATATTTTCAATGACATATAAGGGATGAGTATATAATTTTTGATGACATGTAGAGAATTTACTCTGTAACGAAGGGGTCAGGAAAGAGAACGTGAACCAATGACTTCTCGGGAGCAGGAAAAAACGAGTTGACTTCAGAAAAGGAAATCCTGAACCTCTTCTTGCATGCATGGACCTTGCTGCAATCATCAACTCACCACTGGTTATAATAACAAAACTTGTTGGCCTGAATAAAGGAATTGTAGGCAAGAGAACAATTGGACCAGTAACGTAGGCCCACGACAAAACACCTAGATTGGACGACTGGGCCTCGCCTAATTTAATGTGCACTGTTGTGAACCATTTTATTGGTGATCAACATCAGCAACCGCCATTGGCAGTTGCCACCAAAAGGACTTCACACCCTTTCACCATGACCACTCATCCTTTATATAAACAGATCAATGGAATATACAGAGATTTCACTCTTGTCTTGTGTCTCATTTACATTTGAGTACTGTACTTTCTACTTTAACACGTTATCAACACTGTTGGCCCTACTCGTTACTAAGTTCGGCCATCACCGGCGACTTCCGCTCTCTACCGAGAGAAGTCCTCCAGACGACGGGGACGGGGCTTCTGTCGCCGGGGAAGAAAGAAGAAAAAAGCAAATCTCGTTTGCTTATTTGATGAATTCCTTCGCTGAACAACTAGGCAGTTCTCCTGCCCCTCCACATCCTCATCGCCGGGATGCAACTGTCGGTGGTAAAGGGAACCATCGGCATCAACAAAGAATTGAAAACGATGAACACAGAACGGAGGGAAGAAACTAGTAAGCAATTATTGCATTCTTGTCTTACATGACACCACCATATCTGTTCGTGTTCTTGTTGGCTGTCTGCCGGCTTCAGCGGAGAATGACGTTGGCACTGGTGGTTCCGGCGACTGCGGCTGTGGACCATACAGGCCGGCGTCCTTGTGCAGGCACAGCGGTGCTTCCTGCATTCCTATAGGGGAAGCTGCGGCGTGCGCCTGCACTTGAGACAGCTGTGGCCGCTGGCGCTCGCCCGCACCTTAGTGCGGCAGTGACGGCGAGGCACGACGGCATGCAGTAGCATCTGCTTGCTGCACACTCGCAGTGAACCGGAGTCCGCGACCGGCTGCCACGAGCGACTGCGGCCGCAGCCCGAGCCAGAGAACCACAACGCCATTTGAGCCCTTGTGGTCACAGCGACGGCCCTAAGATGGCGGCCTCGGCACGCACGCGCGACAGTGGTGGCGGCGGCACCGCGCCAACCCTGCATGTTACGTGCACGCCCGCACAGTGGCGGCCCAGCGAGCCCGCCTGCACACCCGCGCGGCGGCGCCCGCGCGAACCGGCGGTAGCGACCGCGCCCACGTGATTCCGCCGCCGCGGCGCCCGCTTTGGCCCAAGACGAGGCGCTTGTGCCCGCCCGCGACGCGGCGGCGGCACCACCCGGCTGACCCCCAGCAGAGACGGCGCCCGTCCGAGCGGCGGCGCGTCCGCGAGGCCGAGAGCCGCGCCTGCCCGCGAGGCGGCGGTGCCCACCGAGGAGGCAGCGGCGGCGGTTGGTTAGGGAAACCCTAACCGCTGTTCTGTGCTACCCCCCCCCCCCCCCCCCCTCCAACCCCATTATGATGGGCCAACATCCGATGGGCTTGCTGGGCTGATTTGGGCCCAATATCCAAGGAGCCATTTGGATCAGTCCCAAATTGGTGGGCTGAAATGAATTATTTTATCCCAACAGGGATTTTTATTTACAACATTTTTACTATTGAATCCTTCAATTTTCTAGTAATTATATGTTGTAATTTTCAGTACTTATTTCATGTTTAGACCCTACAATTCTCTGTATCTTAGTACTGAAGTCATTATCATTATTTTGGTATTATTTAATGCAATTGTTTTTTATCTTGCATTAAAAAATTTATGACTCCTTAATTTATGCTTCATTGTGTAATTTAAGTAGAGTTATTTACACAATTTGTATGCAATATATTTGTTTATGTGTTTACCTCATTTTGTATCACACAAACATAATATTCCCAATATTTGGATATTAACCACGCACAAGGTAGTACAATTTACTACTGTAGGATGTACACTTTGTGAGTGATTATCCTCAACGTGCGTAACCTATATCAAATTTGGAAATGGTTTACCTTTTGTGGTGTTTATCTCGATTCTCTCATATTGGCCATACACAAGATAGTATTCTAGTACTACTACGAGATCTACATTATGTGTTTGACACATAATGATTATCCTCAAAGTGTGTACCCAATATGATGTAGGATCCTATAAGGTCTACACCATAATTAGTGGTTACCATCATTCATGTTGAATTTACGCATCTACTACACATATGCAGACTATGCTTCCATTATTGTGAGGTCTACATCTTTTTATGCCTTCATATGATGACTACCTCCAAGTGGGAATCCAATATGTCAGATATATTACTTAGCACATGGTTGAGCGGTTATAGCATCTACTACAAATTTGTCTACAGATTATGCTCCCTCCCACAATGATAGTGAGATCTACACCAAATTGGTGACTACCTCAATGTGTTAATTAATATACAATGATACGATAAATCTTGGTCGTGACCTTTGCTCACCCTTGATGATAGCTGCGATTTCTTCGCCTATCTATTATGAGGTTTACACTATGTTGCATGTAATTCAAGACTCATCTTGATTTTACAGCATATTTGAATACAAAGATTCAAGACTCATCTTGAACCCAATTGTTTAAGTAACAATTTTGCTTACATAAAATAGCGGAAAATTGTGCATCATTTTGGTGAATAGCTTATAGAGATTATGTTTTGGTAGAATGGAGACCAAAACCCAATAGCGACACTGTCATTGGTTCTCTATATATAGTGGTTAATCTAAATTTAAGTATCAACTTGATACCAAAGTCGGCACTAAAAAAAGTTCTCGCTATATAGTTTACTTTTGAAGTAAATTCGTTGCATACATGATTTCATCATGTAGGACATGGCTATATATGTTTAATATGGAAATTTTCCCGAACATGCATTGGATGGGACTTTTTGATCCATTTGAAAAGGCTAATGGTTGTGCAATCACTATAGCCAAATCCACTCCAATGTTTAGCCAACCCTAAGTTGCCTCCCGCGCAACTTTGCACTTTGTTGCATCTTCTTTACTTAGATTTCTATGAAATCTGAATATTCAATGGAGTATGATCCCCATATTCTCTGCGCTCTTTGATGGAATGTTGAGCAAAGAAAGAACTATTGTTCGGATGTTTACTCATCCGTTTACCAGGACTTTCACGTTCTTGATAGTTTAACAAGTTTTATTTGTTCTATGTTATGTAGAACATGGTGGATCTCATAGAAGCAACAAATATATGAGATAATGACTATGTTGATGTGGTGAAACGTCACCCACTCCATGTCAATTTCTCAAACATTTTAGCTAAATTGTACCTCCAACTCATTGGAGGCTCACAGTTTCAGGGGGAGAATTTTGAAGTTTACTTCCAATGTTGAGACTTCTAGAGTCTCCATTGTTATCCGTGAACATATTATTAGCCATATAGTACTACCTCATATAGTATATTGTCCATTATACAATAATACCGTATACCTCATACATGGTATTCATATTCTATATGAGTTTTCTTACTCTATAGAAACATTTGGAATTTTTCCAGATGGTGAAGGAATTCTTTTTGTGGACCTGAGTCCCACAAACACAAGTAAAGGAGATTACGCTTTCCCTATGGGTATTCTCAAGTTAATCATTGATACACGCATGTATCTGATTCTACAAATACTCTTATGTGTTCCTTTTATGATATCCAGTTGTATGGTTTCGATATCGAAACCCATTACCTAGAGTAATGATGAAAATCAGCACTCGGTATAACGGATATGAAAACCAAGTACTTGTGGATATTTCTTCCATATTGTTTGGTATGTATCATTCATACAAAAATTCCATATCAATGTTGCGTACACAAAAATATTTTTCTCTCTTCCTAAAATCAAAATTTTGGCATGATTGTCTTATCTTCCTATTTTAGGATAACAAGAATATTATTATCAATTATATTGGTCACAATAATAATTCCCAAAATCCTCATATTTGATGTGCATATTATGTGCAAGGAAATTAATTTTAAGGGCCTCTTACCTTAAAATTGGAATATGAGTCTTGTAATTTCTTGAATACATTCAAGATTATGCATGTGACTCTATTCTACCATTGTGTGGATCAAATAGGTACTTCATAATGCATATTTATGCACAATATAGTACCACATGTGTCCCTTAGGGTGATACAATATTTGTCAAATCATTTGCTCAAATTATTTAGTTTTGGAGCAAGAGATTCTGGACGCGGGATCACATCCATTTACATGGACTTGTTTGGCCTTTGGAAACTATGGTGTTCAGTACCTTATGTCCATAATGATTTACTTGATTTTCTCATCAAGAGAATCTAAATATCTGTATGACCAAAATAGAGTTGCAAATCGCCAACATCAATTGGTGGGATGTGGTGTACACACCACATTCATTTCAAATTCAACAAAACTGTAGACATACGGCTCCCTCCGTTGCAGTGAGTATATGGATATTTGACCTCAGTCAAATATTTTCCATCTGCATATCGATTATGTATTACACATATCGATCTCACCACCTCAGCATACATTTATGGGCATTTGGTGTTCTTGGAGGTACAATTTTCCGTCATTTACGACATACCTCGGATCACCTACAGGGGATTTATGCATAGCCCGTATGTTGACCATATTTTGAGGATAATCCCAGGCATTAGGGGGAGATTCATACCACACACAGAATGCCAGAAATCTAAAGTGAATGTCACACTTTGATGTTTCTCCTCATATATATCCATGTACTGAAGAATCTGGATTGTTAGTTCGGAATCTTATATTTGCAACACATTGCAATTACCTGCCAATACATTTGCTTGCCAAAGGTGTCATCTGATTTCCTACAGTCATTGTGCCAGAAAGAGTGGAGGTACCATCTAAAACCACTCAACTCCCAGTAAGAGAGGGAGAAGTATGGTCACAAGAAATATAGATTCTTGCAAGCTTATGTGGAAATAGATGAGACAGTAAATGCTATTCAACATCAAGTTGATCAACACCTTATGGATACTCATATCAGCATGTGTGTACAGATATATAGGCGCTGGATCATTGGAACGTCCTAACTCTGTCGTAATGGGAAATGACATTGAGTTTAAGGGTTAATATTTTCAAAAGCTATATTGGTTCTATTGAATCAATACAAAGTCTACATATGTCGACACTTCTCCATTTCGGATTGCCGAACACCTACTGGATCAAGACCAAAAGTCCTAGGCAAAGAGTGTTTTCCAACGCTCCTTTTGGGTCAAATCAAAGGTGGCAATTGAGGAGAATTGCTCTCGCTATATGATTGAGTAACATTTTACTCTCATAATGCTTTCTTTATGGAAGAAATGTGGTGAGCTAGCAAGAGCTTGTAGCAGATGGTTTCACGCAGAGACCTAGCAACATACATCATGGTATGTGTGAACATTATGTTCCTATATATTAGATCATTCTCAGATCTCATGAATTTGATAGATTTGGATTCAAGTCCCTATGGATTTCATATTCGAATCAAAATCACAACATAAGTTGTGTACAACTCAAGTCACTTCATGACTTAAAAATGATCAAGTTAATTGTGGTACAACCGATTGGATGAGTTCCTTCCTCAAAAGGGTTACTCCTAACCATGATGATCGCATATGTGTGATTGTGTTGAAATCCTATTTGGATTTTGTATCATCTCTGATCACATGTAACAAATCGTGCAATCATCTTTAGACGGATTTTGAGATGAAGATTCGGGTAAAACCAAATCAAGCTTAACTCTACAACTTGAGCATATATATATATATATATGACCTGGTTATTTAGCTCCATGCGTGCTGAATAACTATTTAACGCGTGCGGTGGTTTAGCGGTCCGGGCTGCCGGAGCACCGGTGAGGTGCCGTGGTAGTAAATATACGCATGCATGCGAATTTGAGGGAAAGAGAGGAGAGAGTGCGTCATAACTGCCGTAATTAATTTCAGGATAAATACACATACATGCATGGCTTTTTGTTTAGGAGGGACAACAACCGTTTTTAATTTGGGGATAAATCACAGCCATACATGGAGTACATGATTAGGAGAGAACTCACTTTTCCGCATGTATTCGTCCGACCCTTACAAATGTTGAAACATGATTTAGGCCTCGTTCGTTTTCTCCGGTTTGAATTCCGGCCAGGATTAGTTCCAAGCCCGGAATGGGTGATTCCACCCGTGTCACTCAAACCGAGGCTGGAAGTAATCCTGGCAATCCAACCGAAACGAACACCTCAACCGTTATAGCACATGGAATCAATCCAGAGCAAATTCTAAGAATAGCATACATGAGGCAACAAGTAGCAGTCTCCCCCCACAATGCAGTCTGATGTGCATCCTTGTTTCAACTAGAGCA
Source organism: Echinochloa phyllopogon (assembly GCA_033239725.1). NCBI lineage: Eukaryota > Viridiplantae > Streptophyta > Magnoliopsida > Poales > Poaceae > Echinochloa > Echinochloa phyllopogon. Next base: position 40,368,877 of record BTCW01000010.1, on the reverse strand, counting down.
AATAAATTTGCAACTAAATTACAAGTTTAACGGATGAACCAAAACACAAGCCTAACAAGTTTAAATCTAACTACAGGTCTGGCAACATAAATAAAAAGCTTGAACCATGAGCATCAACATATGCCTTGAACCATGAGCATCAACATACTTGTTCTTCCTTTTCACACCATGGTTAGCAATCTGTATGACAAACAAAATGCAAATTAGAACTTAATACTGAACTAGCCTTTGCTTTCATAGATTAAGACCCAACACTGCATTTGCATGTAACAGTAAAACTAGCAATTTTGCCTTGAGAGCTACTGCCTGTTGTTCCTACTGTTGTTGGTCCTTCTACTACTGCTTGCGGCCGTCAGTGTACAATGGCAAGGCTTGGCCTAGAGTTATAAGCTCCAAGTACTAGCTAGGATAGAGAAAAAGCAAGAGTGGGTAATTATCTAACAGTAGGCAGATGCATAACAGTAAGCAAGCTAGTGAAGAAGTGAAAATCAACTTTTAACATACATCATTACACCACTGATCACCCTATTGCACTAGCAGCAAAGCCACATAATCCCAATATGTGATATGTAGAATATACAAGCATGGAACCATATATTGCTATCAGATTGGCAGAATGAAGTTTTATTCGATAAATGGCCATCCCAAACCACAATTAACCCAACTACAATTCTACTGACTGGATGCTTGATAACAATCCTATTAGTCAGACAATGTAGGCAACATGCAAGTTATCATAGGCAAAATCTATATTGCATTGTTCCTTCTGCTGTTAGTCCTACTACCACTGCTAGTTACAGGTGTTTGGTGTTACTGCTAGTAACAGAACAAAGGTGAATCCATTTCCTAATTGTACCAGTATTACTGCTAGTATTAAAATTTTGTAAAGCTAGATTAGAACATGGAAGAGGAGAGGGGAAGGAACAAGCATACCTTCTAAGCCATTTCGTTTCTCAACCAGATTAAGGCAGACTCTGAATCATCCTTGCAAGCGCTCAAGAAAATTTGTCTATTGTCTGGATCCTTGAAGACACTATAAGCTTTGGCCTTTTCTTCCTTTGTCACCTCCATCTTGCTTATGGCAGATATGCACCTCTTGATAGAGAAATCAGTACTTTGAGCAGTCTCCTTTTCTCTTTCTTCCCTTTCCGTAGCCTCCTTCTTTTCTCTTTCTTCCCTTTCTCTAGCCTCCCTTTCTCTTATCGCTTCATCTTCTGCTTGCTTGGTCCTCATTTCGAGGTATGCCCCCATCATTCTTTCTATGTTCTCACTCTTTCTAGGCTTCTTCAGTTCCTTTTCTGGTTTGTTTATTCTTGATACAGCAGGTCTTCGCTGTCCACTTCTTTCAACAGCCGGAGTCTCACTTTCTTCATCTCTTCCTTGGAGCACCTCTCCGTTCCTTTCCTTGAGTGCATCATCAATTTCATCATGTACCTCAAGGGCTTCTTCCTCTTGCTCCTCATCTTCATCATCCTGGAATTGCTCAAGGGGTTCTTTCTCTTGCGGTGCCTGGAGAGAAGTGACATTGTAGTTTCCTTCAGCCAAGTGTCCTACACAATAACAGTGAAATATGAGGTCAGCACGACGACAAGGAAATATAAGGTCAGCACAACAATAAGCAGATCACAAGTCATCTATTGTGGCAGCAGTAATTACCATCATAAAGTTCCCCCAAAGCATCATAGAGCGGAAAGGTTGCCTTGTTGTTGTTAAACTTCTTGATTTTAGGGAATGTCTGTACAATTAAAGAAAACATTGAACATTTTATGAGGTCATCACTATGAGGTTATCCACATAATTAGTTCAATAAATCAACTTCATGAAATCAACTTACCACCATGAGATTCGCCCACATAGCTGGTGGTCCTTCAACCATATTCCTTTTCTCGTTCCAGCTCGACCCGCTCTGTTGCCTTGCCGCTTTTAGCATCTTGTAGTCTCTTTTAAGTTGGCCTTCTTTATCCTGAATCTGAGCCTTTGTGTAAGAAACATACTTGTTCCTCATATGGAATTCCTTCAACATCTTATTCCACCCTTCAAAATTCCAGCCATTGTCACCTCTATAGCCACTGTCTTTATACTCATGGAGAATTTCGACAAGGGATCTTTCAAGTGTGGGATTCCAATCTGCTCTTTGTTTCTCTACATAAACAATGATCATACATCAATAATAGAAATTACATACCATCAACAATAGAAAACTTAAAAGAAAGCATGAAGAAACATTAGACATCATACCTCTTGGAGAACCTCCACTCTTTTTTGCCCCATTGCATTTTGGAGAAGGCTTCTTTTTAGTAGCACTTGGTGGAGGCATATACCTATGAACCTTTGGCGAACCGCTCATATTGAACCTTGGACAGCCTTTTCCAACCATAGCTTTCAAAGAAAAAACATATTCATCCATTTATTCATGATACAAGCTTAATAATTTATTACATCCTATTCAAAATACTAATTTACATGTTGTTGGTACTGAGACCACATTTCTTGGGTGATGGTATCTCTTAAAGCATTGCCTTGTGCAGTGCTTGGGTCTTTTATTTGATCACCATTTGTAACACCCTAAAATTCATCACAATTAAATCGTAGCAACCCTCTGATTTTTTCTAAGATTTATTAAGGCTTAAATAAATTTTCTAGGAATTAATTGGAATTTTTAGCCTTTTTATTAATTTAAATATCACATTAAATAATTAATTTAGTCAAAATAAGTTTTTGTTGCATTCATGCTGTTGCACATATTTTTGGTTGCTAGTAAATCAAATTGGAATTTAAATTCTGTTTAAATTCGAATTTGATTTGCTTCAGCCGAGTTCGTTTTTGCCCCTCGAACTCTTGGCCCAGTCCAAGTTTGCCCCCTGAACTTTCTCTCCCGCTCGCTTTTCCTCCCCGCGTTCTTTTCCTTTCTCCCTGGGCCGATTTCCCTTCTGTTCCCTCGGCCCGTTCCGCATTCGGCCCGTTACCGGCCCGTCCCGATTCTCCCCGCTCTCTCTCTCTCTCTCTGTCGCTGACGAGTGGGACCCCCATGTCAGTACCTTCTTCCTCCCGTCGTCGCCGAGCCGGACTCCGGTCGAGTCCGTTTCCCCGCCGTCCCCGACGCCGAGTCCTACTCTCCCACGCGCGCCAAGGCCGGATTCCGCTCTATTTAAAGCCGCCGCCTCGCCCTTGAACTTTTCATCCAATTCCTGTGCACACAATCCCCAAAACCCGAGCCGCCATCGCCGCCCTCGCCGAGCTTGAGTCGGCGCTGTCGATCTCAAGTTCCACCGCTTCTCCGCCTTGCTTGGTCCGTGGGAAAGTTTCGCCAGGAGGTACCGCCACTCCCGAGCCTATCCTTGTTCGAGTTTCCACGTGGTAGCTTAGTAATCGTGCCGGTTTCTGGAAGGATTGATTCCGCCGCTCCAATATCAACTCATGTCTCATACCTTCCCAACCTTTCAGAAGCTCCTGGACAAGGCTATTGGCTTGGAGAGCAAGCGTCGTGAGTTGGGAGAGCAGAAGAGGAAGTTCATGTCCTCAGGACAGTCAAGCAGTAACACCCGCCCTCGTTTCCAGCAACCTCAGCAGAACATGCCCGCTCGTTTTGGTGGGCAAGGGAGTAACTTTGTGCAGAGTCAGGGTCAGCGGTCAGCACCTCCACCGCAGCGTCCAGCATTTCAGCAGAACCGCCAAACCACCCCAACTCAGACCCCAGTGAAGACTCCTACACCAGGCAGTGCTCCTACTCCTCGCACCTGCTACATTTGTGGAGATCCCAGCCACTATGCCCACAACTATCCTAAGAAGAATGCTCAGACCCCTCAGCACCAGAGTGGCAGTGCACCTAGGCAGAATACCCCTCAGCAGCAGAACAGGAATGTGAACCCGACGCCCCAGAGCAACAAGGGCCAGCAGAATCAGATGCGGGGCAAGGTGAACCATGTTGCTGCAGAGACCGCACAGGAGTCCCGGGATGTGGTACTTGGTATGTTCCTTGTCAACTCAGCCCCTGCATCGGTTTTATTCGACTCTGGAGCATCTCATTCTTTTATTACTGCTCAGTACGTAACTAAGTATAATATATCTATGGTCCCTATGAGAAATTCCATGCTAGTTAGCTCACCCGGTGGAAACATGAAAGCCAACTTTATCTGTCCCCGAGTTAATCTGAAAATAGTTGGGGTAGATTTTCCTGTTGATCTGATAGTCCTGAACTCTGAGGGAATTGATGTCATACTTGGAATGGGATGGTTAGCTGCATTTGATGCGGTGATTCAGTGTGCCAAGAGGTCCGTGTTGTTGACTAGCCCTCAGGGAGAGAAGATTGAATTCGGAGCCACACAACCCTCAGCTTCAACTTACTCAGTGAATCAGGCCAGCGGTGTTCCTTTGGAGGATATCAGAGTTGTTTGTGAGTTTCCAGATGTCTTCCCAGATGATTTGCCAGGTATGCCACCCGAACGAGACATTGAGTTTATTATTGAGCTTTTACCTGGTACTGCTCCTATTTCTAAAAGACCCTATAGAATGGTTGTTAATGAACTAGAAGAACTTAAGAAACAACTTAAGGAATTGTTGGATAAAGGTTACATTCGTCCTAGTTCTTCACCTTGGGGAGCACCTGTAATTTTTGTGGGTAAAAAGGATGGTACTCTGAGGATGTGTGTGGATTATCGTTCATTGAATGAGGTAACCATCAAGAATAAGTATCCATTGCCCAGAATAGAAGACTTATTTGATCAGTTGAGAGGAGCTAAGGTTTTCTCCAAGATTGACTTGAGATCTGGCTATCATCAGTTGAGGATCAGGCGTTCCGATATTCCTAAAACAACATTCACCACCAGGTATGGATTGTATGAGTATACGGTGATGTCGTTTGGATTGACAAATGCACCCGCCTACTTTATGTACTTGATGAATAAGGTGTTCATGGAGTACTTGGATAAGTTTGTGGTGGTGTTTATTGATGATATTCTGGTTTACTCGAAGAATGAAGAAGAGCACGAAGAACATTTGAGATTGGTGTTGCAGACTCTTAGAGAGAACCAGTTGTATGCCAAGTTTAGTAAATGTGAATTCTGGTTGAATCAAGTGTCTTTTCTTGGTCATGTGGTCACTGAAGGGGGTACTGCAGTGGATCCAAGTAAAGTCAAGGATGTGTTGGAATGGAAACCTCCTACCACCGTCTCTGAGATCAGAAGTTTTCTGGGATTGGCTGGATATTACAGGAGATTCATTGAAGGCTTTTCTAAAATAGCGAAACCTCTTACTTCGCTATTAGAGAAGGGCAAGGAGTTTGTTTGGTCAGAAGAGTGTCAGGCCAGTTTTGAAGAATTGAGAAGGAAGTTGACTACAGCCCCAGTGCTTGCTATGCCAGATCTTCACAAGAACTTTGATATATATTGTGATGCTTCTCGTAGAGGTCTTGGGTGTGTGCTCATGCAGGAAGGCAGAGTTATAGCCTATGCATCCAGGCAGTTGAGGAAGCACGAGTTGAACTATCCTACTCATTATCTGGAGCTTGCAGCTGTTGTCCATGCTTTGAAGATCTGGAGCCACTATATTCTAGGTAACAGATGTGAGCTGTATACTGATCACAAAAGTCTGAAGTACATATTTACTCAGAAGGATCTGAATTTGAGGCAGAGAAGATGGTTGGAGTTGATCAAAGATTATGATCTGGGAATCAACTATCATCCTGGCAAGGCTAATTTGGTTGCTGATGCGTTGAGTAGGAAGTCACAAGTAAATGCAATGTTTGGTCGCCAGCTACCAGCTGAGTTGCTTGCAGAGATGGAAAAGCTGAACTTGGGATTCCTGAATCAGACAGAAGGTGTGACAATGGAAGTTGAGTCTACACTGGAGCAGGAAATCCGGAAGGGTCAGCTTACTGATGAGAAGATAAAGGAAATCAAGGAAACCATGTTAGCAGGGAAAGCTCCCGACTTCACCGAAGATGATCAAGGTACCGCCATGTCCTCGGGAAAGTTTCGCCAGGAGGTACCGCCACTCCCGAGCCTATCCTTGTTCGAGTTTCCGCGTGGTAGCTTAGTAATCGTATGAGCTGAGTACACTAAGCTACCACGCGGAAACTCGAACAAGGATAGGCTCGGGAGTGGCGGTACCTCCTGGCGAAACTTTCCCGAGGACCAAGCAAGGCGGAGAAGCGGTGGAACTCGAGATCGACAGCGGCGACTCAAGCTCGGCGAGGGAGGCGATGGCGGCTCGGGTTTTGGGGATTGTGTGCACAGGAATTGGATGAAAAGTTCAAGGGCGAGGCGGCGGCTTTAAATAGAGCGGAATCCGGCCTTGGCGCGCGTGGGAGAGTAGGACTCGGCGTCGGGGACGGCGGGGAAATGGACTCGACCGGAGTCCGGCTCGGCGACGACGGGAGAAAGAAGGTACTGACATGGGGGTCCCACTCGTCAGCGACAGAGAGAGAGAGAGAGCGGGGAGAATTGGGACGGGCCGGTAACGGGCCGAAAGCGGAACGGGCCGAGGGAACAGAAGGGAAATCGGCCCACGGAGAAAGGAAAAGAACGTGGGGAGGAAAAGCGAGCGGGAGAGAAAGTTCAGGGGGCAAACTTGGACTGGGCCAAGAGTTCGAGGGGCAAAAACGAACTCGGCTGATTTAAACTTTTCTAAAACTCAAACAAAAGCAAATCAAATTCGAATTTAAACAAAATTTAAATTCCAATTTGATTTACTAGCAACCAAAAATATGTGCAACAGCATGAATGCAACAAAAACTTATTTTGACTAAATTAATTATTTAATGTGATATTTAAATTAATAAAAAGGCTAAAAATTCCAATTAATTCCTAGAAAATTTATTTAAGCCTTAATAAATCTTAGAAAAAATCAGAGGGTTGCTACAATTTAAATGTGATGAATTTTAGGGTGTTACATTTTGCCCCATGGAATCTATCTCGGATCTCATGGCACTTTGCCATTTCTCGAAATCTGGGTCCATCATAGCTTCTGCATAGGTCCTAGGCTCATCGTTCTCCATCAACAATATGTCGCGCTCTCCCGTAACTAGGAGATTCATTTTCTATGTTGCGCGACGTGGCCTTTCCGACCTTCGTGGTTGTGGCGGTTCTTCTCTTACCACAGGTGCCTCAACTCGTTCTGCTATATTAGCATCACTCGTAAAGTCTTGCCTCATAGGCTCATCTCGAATTTCTTCAAGATACACCTTCTGTCTACTTTTCTCGCTTTTGAGAAACTCTTTCTCCAAGAAAATACCGTTCCTAGCGACAAACACTTTGCCCTCTGATCGGTTGTAGAAATAATATCCAATTGTTTCCTTTGGATATCCCACGAATATGCACTTGTCCGATTTTGGTGTAAGCTTGTCCGACTGAAGTCGCTTGACATATACCTCACAACCCCAAATTTTCAGAAAAGACAAACTGGGAGTCTTGTCAGTCCTTATCTCATATGGTGTCTTCTCCACGGACTTAGATGGTACCCTGTTTAGTGTGAAAGCTGCTGTTTCTAGAGCGTAACCCCAAAATGATAACAGTAGGTCTGACTGGCTCATCATTGATCGCACCATGTCTAACAAGGTTCGATTACGTCGCTCGGACACACCGTTCCTCTGAGGTGTTCCAGGTGGCGTTAGCTGTGGAACAATTCCGCAACTCTTTAGATGAGTGCTAAACTCGTGGCTCAAATACTCGCCTCCACGATCTGATCGCAAGACTTTAATTTTCTTACCACGCTGATTTTCAACTTCATTCTGAAACTCTTTGAACTTTTCAAAAGTCTCTGACTTGTGCTTCATTAAGTAGACATAGCCATATCTACTAAAATCATCAGTGAAAGTTATGAAGTACTGACATCCACCTCGAGCTGTCGTGCTCATTGGTCCACATACATCAGTATATATGAGTTCCAACAAGTCTTGCGCCCTCTCAGGAAAACCTGTGAAAGGTGCCTTGGTCATCTTGCCTAGCAAACAAGCTTCGCACGTCTCGTATGATTCAAAATCAAACGAAGTTAAAAGTCCATCAGAATGGAGCTTCTTCATGCGCTTCTCACTTATATGACCCAAACGACAATGCCACATATAGGTAGGATTCAAATCATCTAGCCGAGGCCTTTTAGCAATTATATTACATATAGGTGAATCATCAAGATTTAAAATGAACAACCCATTCACAATGGATGCAAGAGCCACAAACATGCCATTCTTTGAGATCACACAACCATTGTCTTTACTCGCGAATGTATAACCATCCTTCATCAAACATGAGGGAGATACAATGTTTCGACTCAAACTAGGAACAAAATAACAATTATTCAATTCCATGATAAATCCTGACGGAAGGTGGAGTTGCATCGTCCCGATGGTCAAAGCAGCAACTCTTGCATTATTGCCCACGCGGAAATCAACTTCGCCTCTTCCCACGCTTCTACTTCTTACTAATCCCTGCATCGAATTGCAAATATGAGCAACTAATCCGGTATCAAATACCCAGGAATTAATAGAAGAATCAGCGAGAAAAATGTCTGTAATATTAATGTCAAGTGTACCTGATGCGGAAGTACTCTTACTACCGCCTTTCTTCAGAGAAGCCAGGTACTGCTTGCAATTCCTCTTCCAGTGACTAAGTTCCTTACAATAAAAGCACTCCTCTTTTTCTGCAGCTGGTCCAGACTTAGTCTGGGGCGTTGGGTTTGGCTGAGAGATCACATCTTTAACCTTGCCCTTCTTCTTCCAAGATTTGCCCTTCTTCTTGAAGTTAGGCCTGTTTTGGATCACCATTACATGGGTGCTGCTAGCGCTTTTCTTAATATCAGCCTCTGCTGTCTTGAGCATGCCACACAACTCATTCAAGCCCTTCTCTGCCCCATGCATATGGTAGTTCGAGATGAAGTTCCCAAAGCTAGGCGGAAGTGATGCTAGAATAAAATCAGTGGCCAACTCTGGGCCAAGTGGGAAGCCCAGCTTCTCCAACCTCTGGGTGTAACCAACCAACTTGATCACATGCGGCCCTACAGCTGCGCCTTCTTCTAGCTTGGTTTCCACAAAGGCCTTTGAGACATTGAACCTTTCAGTCCTGGCCTGAGTTTGGAACATGTCCTTAAGCGCCTCGATCATATCGTGCGCCGCATGGTCTGTCTCAAACTGCATCTGCAGCTCGGGTTCCATGCAAGCAAGCATAAGGCAATTCACTTCAAGATTGACATCACATGCCTTCTTGTAAGCAAGTTTGTCAGCAACAGTTGCGTTATAATCAGGCTCATCTGGTAATGGGGTGTCTAGAACTTCTTCCTTTTTCTCAGCCCTGAGAACAATTCTCAGGTTGCGGATCCAATCCGCATAGTTTGTTCCATTCAACTTATCTTTCTCAAGTATCGAACGCAAAGAAAACGGTGTGCTAGGTGCCATTGATCTACAACAGAAATAATGCAAAATACTAAGACAGCATATCTATGATAGAGTAAAATACATTAAACAATTTAACGAAATCTACTCCCACTAAAATCAATATCCCTCCATTGATACTTAGCGATTCAGGATCCACAACTAACAAGTCAACTAGTGAGCTTTAGCATCACCGCTAGAAGACATGGTAGATTGGTAAGCAACCCTTTGCTAATCATATCACATATGACTCCTGTTGTTGGGTGACATCTCTATGTCTCGGCGCCCAACCTTCATGCCCCAAGGTCCTTAACCGTTAAGATAACCTTGTCTAAGTTAACCAACCCTTTATGCGAGTAAGTATCCGATACGAACCCATCTAGTCAAGGAAAACTAGTGGCACTCTAATTTCATAGACCCACCACTAATTGTACAAGACATGTGACGGTGCAAGATTTAGTTGGGAGGGCATTCAAAACTTAAACATTGCAGAGGGATCGTTCTACTTCTACCGTCGCATGCAGAAAAATAACCATTATCGTCGCATATGTAGAAGTAAAACAATAAGAACGGCATTCACATAGTAATGACACGGTATGACCCATTAACATATGGTGATCTCCATCTCCATTGTATATGCCATCCTCCAGTGATGAGTCCTCCAAGAACTATCTAACGTATGATAGTAAAATAAATTACATAACCGCACATTAGATCATCATAAGTTGGCACGCAGGTCATTACATCAAATTGACAATACATATGGCTCCAGCCGTATTGTCGTACTCACGACATGCAGGTCATGATTAATTACATACATGCATCACATACACATAGGGCCATACCGATCACATGAATCTGCAAAAACAAGTTAGCCGATTTCGACGTCCAAACTTAAATCGCCGAAAACTCGATCTTCCGAGCCTTTTTTCGCAAATCTAAATTAAGCAAAACCGCGTTGGCGGTCAGAATCATGTGTAAAATTTTCTGTAGATAAATTTTCATATAAAAATCGTCTTAATCCGAGGTCGTATGCAAAAGTTATGGTTGTTTTACGAACAACCTGATTTTCGCGCAAAACCCGGCCCGGTAATGGATCCAATCCACACCGCCGCGCATCGCCATGCGCCCGGCCATTGACCTAAGTTCGATTCGACCAATCCAATTGATCTACATCTCACCATGCCTAGGTTTACGTGTGTCACTTAGCTCCGATGGCGGAATTCCGACCGGTAGGAGCAATTCGTTACACGACCATCATAGTAAAGACAACGAACCGATCAGAGACTCATCTACATCCAAGCATATCTCCATATGCACACATCCGAACCTATAACGAAACAGCTACAGCTCTGGTACCACTGAAGAGTAACGAGGAGGCTACGCTAGCACATACAAAAACTCGTTTACCCGAAAACAGGAACAGCAGCAGTTATAGATCACGGATCGTTACCACTAGACGCGCAGTTGCAGCAGAAGCCGTCTCGATGTAGACGAACGCGTCGAAGTGGCAGTGCAGTGCAGTTGCTTACGTCCGTCTGGTCCTGCACGTGCGGTTCGTCCTTGTGCTCCAAGCGCAGCACCTCCGAGGTATCCACACGTACGAGGATTGAAACGTCGCGCACCGGACTGCTAGGTCCGCGAGCACGATGGGGAGAAAAACAACTATTGCTCGTAAGTCTTCTCTTTCTCAGGAGGGGTTTGGTCTCTATTTATTTGGATGAAATTCTCCACACTATATTCCATTAGCAATATGGGACTAATAAATAATGTACCCCTTCCCCTGGTAATGGGCTTCACAACATTTGTGGCCTATTAAGACTAGTGGATCGAATCCAGTTGGCTTTTGGGCATATTCCCAACAGTAAATTGGTTCCTGCAACCCCGTAAAAGAATCATTTGATTGTCCACATTAATTACTGACAAAAAAATAATATCTACATTGATGTCCGCCAGCAACACTGCTGCAGAATTATCGATCGACTAACGCCCAGATGAGGCTGGAGAGGCGCGTCGCACGGTGAAGATTGCAACTGACCACCGTAATTAGTATCCGCCTTCCGGCGATGGCATGCATCATTTTTTTGTAGGCGTAACAATCAACTCCTCTCCTGGGTTCGATTGGTTTGAGACATATTTGGGTGCGGTGGGAAAAAAGTGTGCTTTCATGCCTGAGACCACTATGCATATTTTGATTTAGTTGGTTTTACTCTGAGATAGCACTAATGTAGGCGGTGGCAGTGCCGGTGCATATGGCGCGTCTGCGTGATTTTTTCAGCATGCATGCATGTGGCCTGCATGGAAGCTTGCATGTTAATATAAAATAATTACAGTAGAGGGATTATAGGGCGCGCCTAAAGGCTTGCATGCCTGGTAGGTTGGCCCGGCTGAGATCTTTTACAAATATCAGAAGCATTTCTCAAATGTCCTGAGTATTTTTTAATTGACAAGAGTATTTTTTCCAACTATCATGAGTAGTTTTTAAATGACAGGAGTATTTCTCAAATATCAAAGAATATTTTCAACCGAATAGAGAAGTATTTATTTTACAAATATCAGGAGTATTTTTCATTTTGCTGGAGGAGTATTTTTTTTTTCAATTGCAAGAGCTGTACATTTTCTAACTCTCAGGAGTATTTTGTCAAATGTCAGCAATATTTTTCAACTGACAAGAGTGCTAAGGTACAATAGAAACTTTAGAGGAGTAATCTTGCTGCATATAAGATGTGTGTATTCTTTTTCTAATGTTGGTAGTAATTTTCAAGTGTTAGGAGTAATATAAGATGCTAGAATCCTTGGCATATGAAAAAATGAATGTCAACAGCAATTGCAATGGTATATTGTCATTAGCATATGTGCATGTCTTGCTAAGTGATTTCCAACTTTCCATGTGAAACAAAAAGTTCAGAACAGAATTGCCAACTAAAATTTCGAGAACTATAGCCAACAAAATGAAAAATTATGGTGTTTATAGTCAAAATACGACAATACTTGACAGGAAGCTGACGGTTAAAATCCATAATTTCTACTCCCGCCAGTCCACCAAATGCAGAAAGTGATGCTTTGTGCACGGGAAGGTGACGAAATTCCATGTCGACACAGCAACAGGACGGGAGGCCGACGATGCCCACAACGGCACTACCGAGTTCACATGCCGATCCGTCGCAGACGCGAGCATATCCAACTCCGCAGCAGTTCCTGTCCTACAACAATGCAAACAAAAACATAGGAATACATGGAGACGTACATTTCTTTTTGCAATCAATCTATACTGCTCATCTATCACAGGCTTGCATCTGCGTAGCATGCGCACCCGCTGAAGTAGTACGCACACCTGGTGGACCTCGAGGCAACGAAAGAACCGGGTGGGGGAGAGATATAGCCGGTGTAGCAGGCGCTGCGCACAATTGAGCCTGCGGCATCGTTGTCTTCTCCAGCTCAAGGTCCTCGACTTCTGCAGATGCGAGAAGACAATTTGAGAAGACAAATACTACGTAGCAGCTAGCTGGAGAAGACGACGATACCGAGGTTCTCCGGAGCAGTGCTGGAGCACGTTGGTGCAGTAGTCGAGGACGGAGGACGTCGAGCACGGTGAAGTTGCCGATGGTGATTTGGTGATGGCACTGACGGGGCGGAGGCGACGATGTGTTGAATGGTGGTGACCCCGCTGAACGATGGATGGATGGCGATGAGATTTGGCACGAATCGTCTCAATCTAATTAATCCTGCCGATTGTTTGCCAGCTATACTCAAGCACATACACAGCATGCAAGACAATAAAAGCCTTACAATCTCTTCTCTCTCCTTGATTTGTGTTATGCATGCATGCGATAGAATTGATTTGCTTGCTTTTACTGTTTAATGGAGTCATTTACGGCTGCGGTAAAGGTGGAGTGAAACATGCGCCATGCACCGAGCAGGTTGGATCGGCGGCGCTCCGCCGGAGTGCTAAATATTATTTAGCATCCTGGGAGCCAAATAGTATATATATATATATATATATTCGCTGATATTGTGTGATCATATCCATTGAAACTTATGGTCGTCTAATCTCTAAAAATGGATCAATATCCATTATGACCCCGAGAATACCCATAGTACCATAAAAGCGCTTACGTATCATGCAATTTGCAACAGGCTTCACATTGCATTTGTAGATACTTGCTAGCTCATAGTAGTGCTACTCCAATGACATCCTTTGACGGGAGTCATAGGATATCAACGAAATATGGTACTAAAAGATACTTGACTTGTCAGTAGATAAGTTGAGACATGATCATAGTGGGATATGAAGATTCTGGCTAACTAATCCCCGTTACTAGAAATGCCAGATCATAGACTGATGTCTCGATGATAGAGTTTTCATGGGAGTCATTGTAGACTCTAATGGTGACTCCTACATATCATTCTGAAGTATTACATATGATTGTGTCACTTCGTTGAGTGATAAACTGTGACTTCATCAAATCACTAATCATTATCTATCAAGAAAATGGTACTTGTATTGCTAGGATGTAGACAGGTTATGTGAGAGCAATATCACAATATTGCGCGCAAAATGTTTTGTTCTCATGTATTTTAATACATTTGAGGAATAAACATCTTGCAAAATCAACTATGCATTTGCTTCACAAATTATCTACAAAGTCTCTATCGATTTTCACACTTATAAGTGTTTGTGGAATTGGTATGCAATGACTTTGAGTTTTGCAAGGTTCAGGGGGAGTCTCCTCATGATTATAACCCGTTAAGCATTATATTTACTCTTTTCTTTTTATGAGTTTTTCCTCTCAATGTTTCTCATATTAAGTTTTTGATGAGGCAATATCAATACAAGAAATATGTCATATCTCTAATTTTTCCTCATCGGGGTTTTTAACGGAGGTATCCAAGACATATCATATGATATCTTCTCCTCTTTCAGGTTCGAGAGGATTCAAAGACGTGCATCGCTCTCTACAAATTGTTATGAGTTTGAGATGGAGCAAGATGCAAGATCATATGTCTTATCATCTATTTTTCCCCACGGGGTTTTTAGGGATGATAACTAAAAACATACAAGTTGTTCTTTGAACTAGACTACGAGTTTATCTCACAGGAGTTCAAATGGAGCAACAATATATCATGGTTTTCTCCTTATTTTTCCCATCGAGTTTCTAAGGAGTTTTACCTCGTATATCTATATTTCCTCATATTTTTTCCCACAGGGTTTTTGGAGGAATTGATTAATACATTGATCTCAACGATGGAGTTGATCAAGGGGGAGTGTTGTGAACCATTTTATTGGTGATCAATATCAGCAACCGCCATTGACAGTTGCTACCAAAAGGGCCTCACACCCTTTCACCATGACCACTCATCTTCTATATATATATGTACAAACAGATCAATGAAATATACAGAGATTTTACTCTTGTCCTGTGTCTCATTTACATTTGAGTATTGTACTTTCTACTTTTAACATGTACGTCGCCGTCCCGTACCGGAGCGTCGAGTGACCAACGAAGCATGTGTCTTAACACGGTGCAATGAACAGTAGGGACGACAGGAAGAGACGACCTTGGTCGGGACTAGAAGGCGGCGCGAATGCCGACCGGCTAGAAGGCGGCGCGAATGCCGACCGGCCGGACGGGTGAGGGAGCGTTTGGATCATCACCACTAAAATTTAATCTCATCACATCGAACTTAATTATGTTTGTTAGATTTGTATCGTAAAATAGACACGACTTATATAATTAATTTTATAATTAATTTATATTTAATATATCTAATTATTATTTATTTAAGTACTAAACTTTAACTTTATCCGAACACCCGTGGATCGCGCATGCGGACTTTTTGGTCGGCAGAGATCTACGTCGTCGTGTGGAATATGCAAAAGGCGGCCGCCGCCGCCGCTCCTCGTCGGCAGTCCAGAGATGCGCGCAGCCGACCGGTAGCCGTACGTCTGAACGTTTGGCTCCACCCGATAGCCGATATTTCGGTCATGGAACGCGACAGGACTGGGTTACCATTGATTAGCTGCTGGGCTGGGTTTAACATGTCATGGCTGGCGCTGGTAGCAGAATTGGAGGAAGATATGTGCGCAGTGTCTCAGAAAAGTTACAAATCTACGTACAAAAGATACGGTTATATTTTTTTTACAAATACTACTAAGACATAGATGTTCACACACACATACTTATAGAATACTTCTATAGATATATACACGCAAACCCTAAAGACCGTACCGACATATCCAGATCTTGATATTGCTGAAACAAAAACTTGAGTATTTAGTTGGAGCATATTTTTAAGAATCGTTGCGGATTTGCTATGTTGGAACCATTTCTTTCTTTCTCTCCACACGGAAAGGCGAGAATTCGCCCCATCAAAAAGAACCTGACTGCTTTCCAAAAAAAAAGAACCTGACCCGGTAGGGGCCCTCGTAGTTATTCTCCTCGTTTCTTTTTGCTTTTTGCTTTACTTTTTTCTATATTTTATTGTTCCTATTTTCTTACTTTCTTTTTCTTGTCATTTCCTTTTTTATTTTTTCTATTCCATTTTTGTTGTTTTCTTTTCTATTTCTTTACTCATTTTGTTCATATTGCGTATGTATTTTGTTCGCAATATGGACACGTTTCTTTTCTATGTAAAACAATTTGTTCAGAGCAACTTTGTGCGCTTAGTAAAATAATTTTTTCATGGTACTAACTTTTCTTTTCGGGGCATATTTTGTTCTCTTGTACAAATTTGTTCGCATTGTAGACACGTTAGTTCTCTAAGTAGAACAAATTGTTCGCATATGGAGGCATTTGTTTATATTTTTATACTTATTTTTTAAAAATGCTAAATTATTTGTACGTCATGTTTAATATTTTATTCATAGGAAACAATCATTTGTTCATTTTATTCAAGTTTTGTTTGCAAGAGTACAGACATTGTTTCTTTACAAATACATGTTTCACAAAAAAATTATTATCTAAGCATTGTCAAGTGTTATCTTGTTTTGAGATTTTGTCGTAAAAAGTATTATGGTACAGTTAAAATTTAATTTGGACACATAATTTCTGTGCTTCTTTACTCATTTCTTTGCATCGGCTGCTAATTCACGTGGTGGGCCACCTGAAGTGTCATGTTTTGTTTAGTTTTGCGATCAAACTGTCTAGACTCTAGAGCTAGCTAGCAGCTTTCTTCAGGTGACGAGACCTTATTTAGTTTTAAAGTTTGACATGTCAAACTTGACATTTTATTATTAATGTGTAACTATAGTATTTCGTTTTTATTTATGAATAATTATCTAAACATTAATTAATTAGGCTCAAAATATTTGTCTCGTAAAGTACGACAAAACTGTGTAATTAGTTTTTGATTTTATCTAGATTTAATACTTTATGTATGTGTCAACATGTTAATGTGCTGGAAATCTTCTTTTTTATATAGTGGAATTTGGGGTCATATTTAGAGAACTAAACAAGACCCAAATGAAAAATTGGTCTCTAGTGACAGCTAACTGCACCTATTAGTTGCCTAGGCTGTGTCCAAGAACGTGGGCTACTGGGCTACTGATATCCTTATCACGATGTTTTGTGTTACGAGGAAGATAGAAGTGGTATCCTAGTGGGACGTGGTCGTTGTATCGTCATGTTCGCTTGTTTTATCAGCACCAGTCAGCAATATTTTTCAGTCAGTAATATTTTTCAGTCAACATAAATCAGCACCAGCCACCTATCGTCAACGAGCCAGCAGTATTTTTCTTTCAGTCCAAATCAGCATCCGTCACTAGTCACCCGTCAAGCATATAGGTAGGTCATAGACTAGGATGTAGATTCCTGCTTCCACCTAACACCATAAAAGAATACGGGATCACGCGTGACTTCATGGCCGCCCAGGGGGCCCTGTTCGGCCGATGGTACGGTCAAGATCAACACTGATGGAGCATACGGGAGGACGATTATTGCGGAACAACCGGGCCGTGGTATGTAGGCACAATGCATATATGCCACCTTCGTGCCAGTTGCATCACGTTGGCTCTCTTCAGTCTCCTCGGCACTAACGGTGGTGCCGTGCAGGGATGGAGTCCATCTTGTCCAACCAGAAGATGCTAACACGGTGGTTGTGGAGTAGGACTCCCTGGATTGTGTCTCTCTGGAATGAACTCTTAAATCAATTTCAAAAATTATAGAATGTCGTTCTTTTTGGAATGAAGCCCATCTGTTGCAAAAAAAATGATGTTTTGATATTTAAATTTTGTTTGAAAAAAATAATATTCTACCATTCAAATTCCGTGTGTGCATAATCTCACATGATAATCTCATGCATATATATGATTGAACAGAAAAAGATCTCCATATTTTATATGCAAACTTGAAATAATTAAAGACACATATGCCTTTTTAGTTCACCCTTAAACTATTTTAGAAATCATAGAACATCATTCTTTTTTAATGAAGTGAAGTGTGTATCTATCTAGAAAAGTCAAAACAATCTATAATTTATAAGACATAAAGGTGAAAGATCATTTCTTATTTTCTTTATTATTATTCCTCTAATACTATATCATTGAAATTATTTATATAGCGTTCTACTTATAATGAAAATGGAACTCTGACTACTTTGAGTAGCCTCAGGAACGGACAACAACCGAGCTGAGGGAGCTGAGGAAACGTGTTGCGCGGCACTCCAGCTAGCAGTCCAGCCAGTGATCGGAGCGGATGCACGCTGGAGATGAACGGCGTCGCACTGCATGGCCAGGCCACGTGCCCGGATCTTCTCCCACGCCCGTGACACGTTTTGGAATCCGACAAACACATGCATTGACACGACCATCCTCGTTTTGAGGCGGTGAGAGACGAAGACTGCACGTTGGTTGTCGTCCTAGATTAACTACGAACCCAACTACAACCTCCGTCCAAATTACTATTGATTGTTAATTTTTTTTCATAATCTTTGACCGTTCGTCTTATTTAAAAATTTATCTAAATATACAAACCAATAAATTATACATAAAGTATATACGATGATAAAGTAAGTCATATATAAAATAAATGATACTTGTGAAATTTGTTGAATAAGACGAATGGTCAAATGTTAATTGAAAAAATCAACAATAAATAATATTTTGAAACGGAGGTTGTATTTTAGATAAAGGATAATATAATCGGGTTCTTATATCTACAGTTGGATGTACATAGTTAAAAGATACATGAATATATAAACTTCAATACTCAACATACCAAAACTCAATTAAGTCTAGTTGGTTTTAGCTCTAGTGAGTGTTTAGTATTAGTTTGTTGATCATATGAAAATTACAGTACTCTTTGTACATGTTGTTGAACATAAATCGCAATATTCTTTTGTGCGATCCACAAATTAAGGAAATGATCTCACTTAATAAGTTTTTTAAAGAAAACATGATGGCACGTAGGCGCGTCTACGTACAATCGCAAAATACCCCATACAAAGTAATATACGGTGCAATTTCCAAGAACGGAGTGGAGGATCACGTGTACGTCCCTGGCGGGCACGCATGATTTACATCTCCCTGGAAGAAATTAAAGTCGCATGAAGGCCTTGTTTAGATCCTAAATTCTAGCCCCAAAGTTCACGAAGATTCTCATCACATCAAAATAATATAACATGTATGGAGTACTAAATGTAGATGAAATAAAAAACTAATTGCACAGTTTTGTTGTACTACGAGACAAACAGTTTGAGCCTAATTAATCAATTTTTGGACATTTTTTCACCCATACAAACAAAATGCTACAGTGCGCCTCGATTTTCCAACTCTCAAATTGAGGGTGCCAAACCAAGACAAGAAATGAACCTTTCTAGATGCTTCAGAACCTTCTAAGGATCTTTGAAGACCATTGCTTTCTAGAGGCTTCGGCGGCGTTGCAGCGCGAACGCCGTCATTTTCCAGTGCAAATCGCAAAAGCCCATCAGCCGGTGTCCATTTGCTGCTCTAGACTTGCTAGGTATCTAGAACGTACTATAGCCTGCCTGCTTGGGTTTTTTCAGGTACTCTGTACTTCTATATCCATCCAAACAAAGCTCCATGTCTATATTTCTTTCTAATAAAAAAGTATTGTTCGCATCAATCCTAAGACCCCTTTTTACGATCCTTTAGTAGGAGAACCCTTCAAACTTAAATGAATGCAGCATTTTTTAGTCGAAAGAGAATTTGATTCATCGTGGTCACAGCTTACTACTCCTACACAGCGTCCCGTCACATATGAAGAATCTTATATCAGAGATAAATAAAAGGTCGGTTATCTGAAACAAATAAATTGTTATTTTGCATTAAAAAAAGACATGGACGCCACCCCGAGCTACCTATTCAGTGCATTGCTGGTCACAAGTAACCTTCTCCATCTCCCATAGTGCGATGCTTCTTTACTATCCACGCATATGTTTTATTGTTGATAGTAATGGAAGTTTAATTGTTTCTTTGTGGGCTGAAATTTTAGATGATTATTTGGGGATCTAAATCACTTCGGAAAAAAAGACCGCCAACTATAAAGTTGTGGATTTCGACAAGAGCTAGCTACAATCTTCATATAAAAACATTTGTTCAATCGACTATGTATGAATGTCTTAGGAGCTTATTTTTTATATCTCACTACGAACTCATAGGTAAAACACATTCTTATGGTTTCATCAGAACAATCATTGCATATATCATGAATGCATCATATAATTTCTACTAATATATTTGATCCTTTATCTACATATATATCACCATATCGATCACTATTATTATTACCATTAGCGTTCACAATTGCTTAATCACGTCATATATCATCACCTCACTATATACACCGGTACTCTACATTTGTAGTTAACATTACTTAATTATTGCATATTGCATATACCATCATTATATTATGTTCGTACTATAGTTAAAGTTAGATCTTATTTAGCCGCTTATATATCATTTTTTTTCTTTTACTAGTTTGTTATGATTGATGTTATATAATATACTTATTTTTTAGAACCCGTACCTATTTAGTTGTACTTTTTATCGAAGAAATTATTCTGGACAAAAAAAAGTTGATATTGAAATTTTATCCCTATGGATCATGTAGGTTTATTAGGGTGAGTACGTATACGCATGAGTATCTACTGTTGTTTGGTGTTTCGTACAAAAAAAAAAGCTTATCCCTCACTGTTATTATTTGGAACCTATGAGATAAGAAGTTATATCCCACGGTTTATGTTTAGAACCATGGGAGTTAAGTCTCGGCAAATTGGTCCGTGCCAAATAAATTTTCTTGCACAATTTGAATGCTTGCACAAGTACCGTCGCTCACGGAAAATTCACCCGCAGGAATTGGCGATTTGATCATTATAGTTTTACTTGTCACTGTTGCACTTGACGGATGAAGCGTCGACAAACAATAATCTTTAAAATCTATTGACATGTAGCATGTACTCCATAGTAGTTTTATTTGATTTGTAATGTAAAGCAGTCTTCCGTGTAAAATCAAAAGATAATTATGTTTTGGACCAACTGTAAAAATCACTCTAGAAAAGCGTGCTTTGTAATCTAACGCGGTTATCTGAAGATCTTCTTCCTTCTGTAGTGCTCGTATGATTCAGGATGGAGTACTATATGTCTATATATATTATCCCCCGTGTGGACTCGCAGTTACTAGAATCTTTTGATCCATTTTTTCCAGTCTTGGGATACCCGCGTGCGCAGACATTTCGTTAGCCGGAACCTGCCACCTGCCGCCAAATTTAGCCGGATCAGTCACTGACAAGTGAACTATAAATACTCCCACTTCCCACCGCCCTTTTCCCATCGGCAACGACGAAGGGTAACAACAGTGACACACTGACACCAGCAGCTGATGAGGCCCCCTCCTTCGTCGACGGCTCCGGCGGCGGCGTTGCGCGAGGCCACGGAGGCGGCGGCCATCGTGGCCGCCCTGGCGCACGTCATTGCCGGAGGCCGTGGCGCGACGCTGAGGCCACCCGCGGCGTCGCTTGCCGCGCCGCCGTGTCCGTGGACGGCCGTGGGCAGCCATCGTTGGCACGACCGACCGCCGGCGTGTCAAGGGGAGACGTCGGCGCCGGCGCCGGCGCCGGCGCGCATTGTTTCGGGTACCTTTGTTCGCTCCCCTGCTCCGGTCGGATCACCGAATGGATGCTCACGTGGTTGTTCTGTTCAGCCTCTGCAGGGCGAGATGCCACTGCACCTGCGCCGTGCTTGGTGCCGCCGTCGCCAACACAGGCTCCAATGGCGTCGCCATGGCCGGAGGGAACAGAGCAGGTGATTATGCCGCCGCCGCCGCGGCGTAGCTACCGCGGGGTGAGGCGTCGCCCGTGGGGCAAGTGGGCGGCGGAGATCCGGGACCCCAAGAAGGCGGCGCGCGTCTGGCTCGGCACGTTCCTTAACCCTGAGGACGCGGCGCGCGCCTACGACGCGGCGGCGCTCCGCCTCCGCGGGAGCCGCGCCAAGCTCAATTTCCCGGAGGACGCCTCGTCGGTCCGCCACCCGCCGGCCCCGGTGGGCTCTCGGCAGCAAGCCTGGTCGAATGGGTTCGTCGCCGGTGACAATGGCTGGTTCTTGGATTCTTGGATCATCGGAGCCTCGTCGCTGTCAACGTGTTCGACTGGTCCCGTCGACGCCACTCTGCTTTGTGGGAGCCATGGAACGGGGAGCAGTGGAACGGAAGACGCGGGAAATGGTTCGAAGAAAAGCAACTGCGCGAGATACTCGTAGAAATCACTTTGTCACGTGGGTGACGGTAGTGGCGAGAAAAAAATACTCCTGACTGGTGACTGGTGGCTCGTATTGATTTATTCTGAAAGAAAAGTACGGCTGCCTGGTGGTTGATAACCCAAACGAATAGGGCCTCGCCGTGAGATCCGAATAACATTTCGTAGCTGTTTTTTATTTTTTTCCCCTTTGAGACGACGTAGTAATTCTTTTTCTTTTTTCAAAAAGAGACGGCCTAGTAATTCTATTCTTTTTTTGCGATGAATTCTAGGTTTTATTATTATGAGTATTTATTCTTAATTTGTACGTGTATATATATATATTGTTAATAAAATATTATGATAAATATTTTTTTTGGGTCAGCTGATTTATACGTACATCTACATATGTACTAAGTATACTAATTCGGTATTATGAAAAAGTCAATTTACATGTGGCATCAGAACTATGGTCTATGGCCACTGTTTTCCTTCTCCGGATCTGAGTGAATCCCGATTCAATTCTAATTGCACACTGATTTTCGAAAACCACGAGAATCATTCGACCGAAGAATAGATATGATCTACGAAACCATTAATATCATGTTATTTATCTAAGGTACACATATTCCCTCGTTCACCGATATATTCAGCCTTTCTCTCAATGGCCTAGACTAGCGCGGTGTAGGTGAGCATGCCGAGCCGTGGCCAACACAAAAGGTAACGGTAAGGGGTGGACACTGAAGTCAGCTCGGCTCGTTTTAATGAGACTCATTTCGGCTCGTTAAAAAACGAGCAAAAAAAGTTGACTTGGTTAATGAAAAAAGTTGGCTTGGTTCAGCTCGTTAACCGTTCAAGCTGACTCTTAAATTTGCGAGTCAAAAATAAAATTAAAATTAGCATTATAATATACATATATAACATAAAAAATTAATGATTATAAATTTTTATACTTCTAAAATCTACTCTACCATACTATACTATACTCCCTCCGTATCACAATTAGATGACGTTCAGGACATCAACACGGTCTCCAAAGCACAACTTTGACTCCTATTTTTTATAGAAAATATTTATTAGAAAGTTATATATGTATACTTTTATTAAAGTAATTTTCAAGACAAATCTATTGATATGATTTTCACGTTTCTAAACTCAACGGCTTAAAAGTTATTCATGATTTATATTTCTAAGGTTTGACTCAAACCTTGTCTAAAACGTCATCTAATTATGATACGAAGGGAGTAATAGTGTAACATAATTATGCAATCATGTAACACATGCATGGAGATTATACAAGCCATATCTAATCAATAGTTTACTCGTTAAACTTTAGACATTCTAATCCGTTTGGCTCGTGAGCGGTTCGTGCTAACTCATTAACGAAACAAGCTCGTTAAAAAATTCCATTGAGCTGAACCGAGCAGAGCCTGAGCCGAGTTAAGGACGCGTTTGTTTCAGCTTTTCAGGAGCTTTTGGTCCTCGGCTTCTCAATCTTTTAAAAGTAAAAAAGCGTCCGAAAGCCAAAGAGTCAAAAGCACATTTTGATGAACTTTGGCTTTTGGCTTTTGAAAGCTTTTTTGACTTTTGAAAGATTGAAAAGCCGAGGCCCATACGCTCCTCAAAAACTATCAAAAACTAAGACAAACACGCCCTAAGACGAGCCAGCTTGGAAGTTTTAACCTTTCGATCGAGCCCTTGTGGCGGTAGACAGCACGGGCGCCTGCTTTGCGAGGCCACGTGCTGCATTGACATTGCAGCGGGCCCATGGCAGTAGGACATAGCAAAGCGGTTGCGTGTTTTTCTATTTTATTCTAAGAATCGACTTTTGGGTCTGGTCCTGTTGAGTGGGTCATATCTGAAATATGGGGTATTTGGTTCCTTTCAACTCACGTTCAGTCTGTCACATCGAATGTAAAGATGTTAATTAAAAGTATTAAATATAGATTAATTAAAAAACTCATTGCATAAATGATGGCTAATTTACGAGACAAATCTATTAAACCTAATTACACCATGATTAGACAATACAATGCTACAGTAAACATATGATAATTATGTACTAATTATAGGTTAATTAGGCTTGTTAGATTCGTCCCGCGAAATAATAATGACTTATGCAATTAGTTTTATAATTAATTTAGTTTAATACTTCTAATTGTTAATTATTTAAGGGCTAAACTTTAGCCCTCGGATCCAAACACTTGTAGAGCTGGTTGCATAACCGGCACAACTTATTTCACTTTTCTATTTGGTCATATTGGATCTAACAACTAATTGCTAACCGGCTAGTTGTAGCTATGATCAATCCAAACATAGTAAAGCCAATTCCAGCTAATCCCTTCTTCACTAGTTGGAACCCAACTATCCAGCTAGATGTTTATACCCAACTAATCATAGTTAATTGAGGCCTAAAAACAAAATTGCCTTTTGTTAATTACGTTCATTTGTCATCGCCACACAACAAAAACAGGGCAATTAATGAACAGTTGCATAGTTTATTATTTCAACGACTAGCAATTAGGTGGCAGATCTAAATAGCCCTAGGTAATAGTTAGCTAGCTAATAAACTCAATTAGCTAGCTAAATTTTTATTGGAGGATACAAACGGAACATCTGTCTCTCTATTATCTATCATTTACAATCAAATAAGGACAGACTCGCGCTAGGAGCGGAGATTCATGTAGGCCAAGATGATCTTTTGCATCTAGAGATATTAATGATGATAAGATAAATTAATTAGCCAAATTCAATGAATACTTAGGTCATGTTTGTTTTTCCGAAAGATTATATAAGTTAAATTATAATCCAAGCGTAAAAGACTATTCTAGAACTACCTTAGCACCACTAATAATTTGAAATAAATTAGTCATATATAGTTTATTTTAGATTATTTATGGTTCTATGGTAGTCCTAGAATAGTTTTCTACTCCCTCCATTCGGGAAAGAATACAAGTCTAGCCTCTTTCACACAAACTAAGTGTCGGGGACAGACCCAGGGGTCCCCTAACCATCGGGGTAACCACCCTCAAACAACGTTAACCACGGAGGGCCGAATCACCAGCAGCCCGAAAGGGCCACCAAGGCAGCGTGGCCCGTCACAGCTTATCACGGCCCAAAACAGCCGTCCGAGCTCGCCTGTCGAGGGGACCCAAGTGGCAACCCCCGTCTCCGCCTCGCTCGAGGGACCCGGACCCCCCGGGTCAGGCGCAACGCCAACTCCGCCTCGCTCGAGGGCCGCGCACCCCCTCAAGCAGGCGACCCAACTCCGCCTCGCTCGAGGCCACCCCTCTACTCGACGCAGCACGCCCCGGCGCCCCGCCCGACAGCGGCATTTAATGTCCGCCCCATCGGGCGGGCGCCGAAGTCAAAGGGCGATCTCTCCCCACGCCGCGCCGCTGACACCGCAGAGCTCACTGTTCTACCTGCTCCGGTCACTATGCGTCCTCACCGCTACTGTGCGGACGCATGCGGCGCTGCGCAAGGCCCTGTGCACACTTGCAGGCGTCATTCCGCACCACTATTCTACCTGCTCCCGTCCTTCCCCCCCCCCCCGGTGCAGCCCTGGAATGGGCGTGAAGAACCCTCGAACGAATATATGAGCAGCGACCGAGCACGGACTCCGGTCAGGCGCGGCCCGGTGATGACGAACGCCGGGTCAAATCCACCAACTCTCGGCCATTCCCCGGTAAACCGAGCACGCCGCGCACTGTGGTCAACAGCAACCACCATGCCGACCCCTGTGCCGCCAACTCCTGTCCTTCCCCACCTGCCACGCCCTCGAACCAACCAGCGGCGGACGACTGGGCGCGGATTACGGTGGCACCGCCACTCGAAACCACTCCAGGACAAGCACAGGGACGGCCGTGACACCCGCAAAAGCCGGAGCTCGCCATAAATCCCCTGCAAGGGTCAAGGACGACCGCACACCCAGCGCCATGCTCTCCAGTGCGCGCCCCTGTAGCACACACTGTACTTGTACTTGTAGGCCCCCCTCTCCTTGGCCTATAAAAGGAGGAAGGGGGTGAGAGAGAAAACAGACGAACACGCACACGATCACCGCCTTCCACGATATTGGCACTCTCCTCAATCACTTTCACACCCATTTTCAGGGACTTGGAGACTTCCTCTCCTCTCCCGCCGTGCTTGTAGCCCCCCCCCACTGCAGGCACCTCGGTGAAAGATAGTATAGTGTCGCGAGCACAGTCTGCTGGACGTACGGCCCCGCGGCCGGAACCAGGATAAACTCTCGTGTCATCGTGCTAGCTCTTGCATCAACCGTCAGGGGACGGGACACAGCGCATTCTGTGTGGCGCTAAGGTTGGGCGGCCAATCTCAGCACCGACAGTGGCGCGCCAGGTAGGGGGTTGCGCTGTGATCAACCCACTTCACCCGATTAGTTCCCTTGACGGCAAGCCACGCCAAGGCCATGCCGCCACGATCCGCCACGGGGTCCCCCGGCCCGCTTCCGCGCGGGTACCAGATCACGTTTGGGAGCCTGGAGTTCGAAGCGACCGGTGAGGGCCTCCTCATGCGGCTCACCTCCAGGACGCCCGACATGATGGCCATTACCCCGGCGCCGCCAACGCCGCCCCAGCTCAGGAGACGTCGAAGACTGCACGAGCTGCAGATTCGCGTGGAACGGCGCGTTGCCCCACGCATCGTCCTCCCTGATTGGGACGCACACCTATTACTCCGGCCCGCTGCCGCAGTACAGGGGAGCGCACCCCCACCAGCGGCTCCCGCGGAGGGAGCACGCTGGGAAAATGCGACCGGGCCGGTGCAGCTCCCTTACGGAATGAGCAACGCGGCCGCAAGCTACTCCGCGGCAATCAGCGCCAACCTGAATGCGCAAGAGGATTCGCTGGGTCACCAGCTGGGTTCGATCCGCGACCTCAACATTTCCTTGCCCGGCGGGTCCCAGCCCGAGTCGGACGACGGGGAAAGTGTGCGCGGCCAGGAGCACCCAGGCCTGGACTACTCCGGGCTACGCGACCGCAAAGGTCTTACCTCCTTCCAGGCCGCTGCGGACTTCTGCCTCACCTGTTCCGACGATTCCAGCGATGGGGAATACGACCCCACGCGGGAATGCTTCGTCCTCGACGGCGAAGTAGAGTCCGTGGGAGAGGATGAAGAAACGCGCGACGGGGCCGGACACGACGAACCGCCACCAGCGCCCGCCGAGCCATCGGGCGAAGCCGCACTCGCACAGGCACAGCTCATGCAGGTACAAGAGCTGGAAGCCAGGCTCCGACAGGAGCGCCAGCAGGTACAGGAGCTACGCGCAGCTCTGGAAGCCCGACAGCCCGAGCGCGGCGAACATGCGCAAGCCGCCGGGCGCATCGCTCAAGCGAGCATCATGAATGATGGCAACGACGCCAGCCCTGCCATGCCGCCGCGGGCAAGCCAGAAGCTCGTCGCCGCAGTAACTCTGATTCGGGCCATGCCCGAACCATCGACACCAGAGGCGCGCGACATGCGGCGCCAGGTGCAGGCCCTTGTCGAAGAAGCGGCCGTTCAACAAGCAGAAAGTTCCGCCTCCCGTATGCGCCACCAGGCCAGTTCAAGAGCCGGAGGAAGCAAGCGGGATAAGGAACAGTCTATCCATACCCCGCCTAGGGGCGCATGGACGCCTCACCGACCGACGAACGACGGGAAGGTGCTCATGACCGGTGACCGCGAAACGAGGAGGTCCGCAAAGGACCGACTCGTGGACACACGAGGCGCCATTAACGACGGTGACGCGCGCAACGTCCTAAACAAGAAGATGCAGGACGCGGCATCTCCCCGCAGTAGGCACCCCCAACGAGGGGGTCGCTACGACAGCGAGGAGGACAAAAGCCCGACGCCGGAACCCCCGGGAACCCCTGTGTTCAGCCGGAAGATCCGTTCGGCCGCCATCCCGCCGCGCTTTCGTCAGCCGACCACCATTACCAAGTATTCGGGCGAGACGAAACCTGAGACGTGGCTCAATGACTACCGCCTGGCTTGCCAGTTGGGCAGGGCCACCGACGATGCTATGATCATCCGCAACCTTCCGCTTCATCTCGCGGACTCGGCGCGGACATGGCTCGAACACCTACACGCGAACCAGATCCACGACTGGGACGACCTGGTCAGGATGTTTGTGGGTAACTTCCAGGGCACGTACGTGCGCCCCGGAAACTCCTGGGACCTGCGCGGGTGCCGGCAGGCGGCCGACGAACCGCTGAGAGACTTCATCTGCCGCTTCTCCAAGCGCTGCACCGAGCTCCCGAGCGTGGGGGACTCCGAAATCATCCACGCCTTCCTTGAAGGCACGACTTGTCGGGAGCTGGTGCGCGAGCTGGGGCGAAACCATCCCACCAGCGTCAACGCACTATTCGACATCGCTACCAACTTCGCCTCTGGAGAGGAAGCTGTTGGGGCGATTTTCGACGGCAAGACCAAGGGGAAGCGCGCGGAGGAGCTGCCCGCGGAGGGCAGTAAGTCCAAGGGAAAGGCTAAAAAGCAGAAACGAGGTGGCAAAGGCAAGAAGCCTCGGCAAGCCGCGCAGCAGCAGCAGCAGGGCGAGGACTCTGACGAGGCCCTCGCGGTCGAGCGAGGCCGCAAAGGCCCTCGAGGCCCTCCTCTGAGGGGAGGCCTGTTCGATGAGATGCTGAAGAAGCCATGCCCGTACCATAAGGGCCCTGTCAGCCACACCCTCGAACAATGCGAGATGATCAAGGGTTACTACAAGTGCACCTCCGCGAAGGAGGATGGTCCCGAAGAAGGGTACGGGTGATGGCGGCAACGACGAGTTCCCCCATGTGGAGAATGTCTTCTTCATCATAGGGGGCCCACAATGAACGTGACGTCCCGGGAGCAAAGACGTGAACGCCGAGAGGTCTTCTCCATTCACCCTGCGACGCCAACTTACCTCGCCTGGTCAGACGAGACCATCTCCTTCGGCCTATGTCCCGAATCCGGGGCGCTACCCACTTGTCGTCGACCCCGTCATCGGCAACACATGATTCTCCAAGGTGCTGATGGACGGGGGCAGCAGCCTCAACATCCTCTACGTCCGCACCTTAGAGCTCATGGGCATCGGCACGAACCAGCTGAGGCCAAGCAAGGCGCCGTTCCACGGCATCGCACCGGGAAAACGGGTCCAACCCCTCGGGCAGATCGACCTACCCGTTTGCTTCGGCACTCCCGACAACTTTCGGAGGGAGACCCTCACCTTTGAGGTGGTGGGATTCCCAGGAGCGTACCACGCCATTCTCGGGCGTCCGTGCTACTCCAAGTTCATGGTGGTCCCCAACTACGCCTACCTCAAAATGAAGATGCCGGGGCCAAAGGGCGTCATCACCGTGGGATCGTCGTACGAGCATGCTTACGCGTGTGACGTCGAGTGCGTCGAGGGCGCGGAGGCGCTCGCCTACAGCGAGACCCTGGTGCCGGACTTGGAAAAGATGGCGAACGAGGTCGTCGACTCCGCCAAAAGGCACGCGGGCACCTTCGAGGCTGCAGAGCACACCAAGGCGGTGCCCCTCGACCCCAATGCCCCCGAGGGCAAGGCGTTGAGGGTCAGCACCACCCTCGACCCCAAATAGGAAGCAGTGCTCATCAACTTTCTCCGCGCCAACGGCGACATCTTTGCGTGGAGACCCTCGGACATGCCGGGTATTCCGAGGAAGGTCGCCGAGCACTGCCTTGACATCCAGCCTCGCTCCAAGCCGGTGGTGCAGCGACTGCGGCGGTTCGACGAGGAAAAGCGCCGCGCCATCGGGGAGGAGGTGCACAAGCTTCTGCAGGCCGGGTTTATCAAGGAGGTATTTCACCCAACCTAGCTTGCTAATCCTGTTCTAGTTAGAAAAAAAATGAAAAATGACATATGTGCGTAGAATATACCGGTTTAAACAAAGCATGCCCTAAGGTTCCATTCCCTTTGCCTCGAATAGATCAGATAGTAGACTCCACTGCTGGGTGCGAATTGCTATGCTTTCTTAATGCTTATTCCGGTTATCATCAGATTAAGATGAAAGAGTCCGACCAACTCGTGACTTCTTTCATCACCCCGTTTGGCATGTTTTGCTACGTCACTATGCCGTTCGGCCTCCGAAACGCCGGAGCTACATACCAGCGATGTATGCAACACGTTTTCGGAAGCCACATCGGGCGGACCGTTGAGACATATGTAGATGATATCGTTGTGAAAACCAGAAAGGTGGATGATCTGGTAAACGATTTGCAAATCGCATTCGGTTGCCTCCGGGAAAACGGGGTAAAGTTAAATCCGGAGAAATGCGTATTCGGGGTGCCGCGGGGCATGCTGTTGGGTTTCATTGTCTCCCAACGAGGCATCGAACCCAACCCCAAAAAAGTCTCGGCCCTGGAATGGATGGGGCCAATTCGGGACCTCAAGGGGGTGCAAAAGGTACTGGGCTGCCTCGCGGCTCTCAGCCATTTCATCTCTCGACTTGGTGAAAAGGACTTACCTTTGTACCGGCTCCTAAAAAAGCACGAACGCTTTTCATGGACCCCCGAAGCCCAAAAAGCCCTCGACGGGCTAAAAGCGTCGCTCGTACGCGCACCAATCCTCATGCCGCCACAGAACGGTTAGCCCCTCTACCTATACGTGGCTGCGACAACGCAAGTTGTCAGCGCCGTCATCGTCGTGGAAAGGACGGAGGAGGAACACGCTCTGCCGGTCCAGAGGCCGGTGTACTACGTCAGTGAGGTGCTGACCGAGACCAAGGCGCGGTACCCACAGATTGGTCGGCCGTAGCACATCCACAAACAAACGGCCAAGTAGAACGTGCCAACGGCATGATACTACAAGGCCTGAAGCCAAGGATCTTCAACAAGCTAAACAAGTTTGGCTGGAAATGGGTAGCTGAGCTGCCATCGGTGATTTGGAGTCTCAGGACAACCCCAAGCAGGGCCACAAACTTCAGCCCGTTCTTCCTCGTCTACGGCGCCAAGGCCGTCCTCCCAACAGACTTGGAGTACGGGTCTCCGAGGCTCAAGGCCTACCAAGAAGAACAAAACCAGCGGAACCGCGAGAATTCGCTGGACCAGGTAGATGAGGCTCGAGACGTGGCGTTGCTTCACTCGGCACGCTACCAGCAATCATGTAACACCCTAAAAATGCCTATTTTAAAATTTAGTGATTAAATTTGCGTTTATTTAATTTAATGTTCATATTTATCTAAGGAAAATAAATTATTTCTTAAAAAATAAAATTAAATATAAGGTTAGAAACATTTTTGTTGCATTCATGCTGTCTGCATTGTGTTTTGTTTGTGTGCGGTTCAATTGGAATTTAAATTCTGTATAAATTCGAATTTGAATCGTCTTGTTTGGAGCCCTAGAAAAGTTGCAGCAGCCCGAGTCCGTTTTTCCTCCCTCAACTTTCTTCCCCGGCCGAGCTTGCCCCTCTTTCTTTTTTTTCTCCGCAGCAGCCCATTTCGCCCCGCTCCGCTTTCGGCCCGCCCACGGCCCGCTCGCTCCCCCGCTCTCGCAGCCCAGCGTCGCAGCCCAGCACACCCGCCTCCCCTCA
The DNA here is from genome assembly GCA_033239725.1 of Echinochloa phyllopogon. NCBI lineage: Eukaryota > Viridiplantae > Streptophyta > Magnoliopsida > Poales > Poaceae > Echinochloa > Echinochloa phyllopogon. The sequence continues at coordinate 40,337,309 of BTCW01000010.1, read as the reverse complement.
CTCCGCGGCCCAGCTCGGCCCCTCAGGGCGGCCCGCGCGCCCCGCCTCCAGCCGCTGACACGCGGGGCCCACGTGCTAGAGCCGTCCCCGACCTCCAGCCGGAGTCCGGCTCGGCCACGAGCACGCACGCCGAGGTCCACCTGGGATCCCTGCGGCCGCCCTATAAAACCAGAGGCCCCGCCGCCTCCTAACCCCCATCAGTCAGCGCCGCAACCCTAGCCCTAGCAGCCGCCGCTCGAGCTCGCAGCGCCGCCGCCATCCTCAAGTCGGGCGCCGCCGTCGATCTCGCCGCCCGTCGTCGTTCCGTCCCGGCCGGCTGCTTCAGGACCGTCGCGTGGAGGTAAGGAACCTCCCGAGCCCCTTCTCGTCCTTCCCCGTGCTCTGTAGCGCCGCCACCGCGTCGAGCCGCCGTTGCCGAGCCCCGCCGCCGCCATTGCTCGTCGCCCGTCGCCCCCGCTGCGCCGCCGTCGACTTGAACCCCCTGGACGCGTTCGCCGTCGTGCCCCGAAGCCGTAGGTGCAAGCTGCGTCCAAAACCGAGCCGCGTAGCGCGTTCGCGCCTCCTCGCCGGCGAAGCGCCGCCGCAGCCGCCCCAGCGCCGCCGCTCGTCGCGCCGCCGCCGACAACCCCTTCCCCAGATCCAATCTGAGCCGCCCGCGTTAGATCCAACGGCTCAGATCGAGTCAGCCCCCGGGTCAAAGTTGACCGTAACGGTCAACCCGAGTCAGCGCCGGCCGTTTTGCAAAAGAACCCCTGGCCTTTTTCGAAATTAACCCGCGGTCCAGATCTATTCAAAAATAATTAGATTTAGGTCCTGAATTTTATGGAAAACCCCCTGTCTTACTTAAGATTAGCACCCGAGGTCCTGTTTAAGTAATTTTGCGAGTAAGCCCTGCTAGTTTAATATAAAATTATGTTTGAGCCCCTGAGTTTTTGCAAATAAGCCCCTGGAACTTTTAAAACTTTGCCAGCAAGTCCCTAAACCTTAGAAAAGCCATATCTTTCTTGTTTTAGCTCAGATTTGAGTGATTTTCACGCTCACGTGTTCGTAGCGAAGCGTAGATTAGTTTTTCAGCCTTCTTTTGTTCTGTTTCTACTGTTTGGTGTATTGTTTTAATAGAATATTATTGGTTGCATGTATTAGCTTGTGTGGATGCTTGTGTGTTGATGTACGAGTCCAGTCGGTGAGCCGTACACGTTGGACTTCGAGTTCGAGGGGTACGAGGAGCAGGACCAGCAGCAGCAGCAGTTTGAGGAAGGCAAGTATAGCACGGACAATCCTTGCTACCTAAACACACCTTTACATTATTTACTGCATATGCATGTGTCTAAATTGTTCCTATTAAGGTTGTACCTAGCTTTGCTTATCCTATACCTTGATTACCTTGGGTTATTGCATTTGGGTAGAACTTTGCTAGGCGCAGCTACTGTCATCTTTGCTTAACCGTTAATCTTGACTTAATGGTTCACTTCAATGTTAATGGTAAAACTTGCTTTTTAGCAACATGGATCAGGGAGCTAGGGCGTACGCTTCGTGCTTGGCCCTAGTGTCTCTCCGTAAGGACTGGTTCTTAAAGCGGCAACCCAGGAACCTGTCGCCACCGCTGGAACTATAATGGCTCTGGTCTTGGACAAGTAGCATGTACGGCTCTAGCTTGACAGTAGTTACCGACGGGCCGACGGCGTTATGGGAAGCATGGGTGAGAGTATGGTTTGATCCACCGAGGACGGGGTATCCGTCGGCTATGTCCCCGTGAGGCACAGTCCCGTGTTGGGAGCCACCGTATGGCGGGGGCTCCACACGTTGCGCTATTTATTTTGTTGTTGATATTCTTTGTCGCGCTTGGATGCCATTGAACCCCTCGTGTCGCTACATGAGCGTTAGTCAATCTCAGTGCCTTGGGTCATGCTGCCTAGGTTGTACCATAACGGCTACTGTTTTGTTAGGGTGTCTTGTGAAAAGCCTCGTAGCGTCCCTATGTAGTCACACCTCGGAAGTGTTGATGTGCGTGGTTGGGTGCAAAGTTCCTTTGAACTTTTACGCGACTGGTGGGTAAAGGGCGAGACCTCTGCAGAGTGTATAATCTATCATGATAGCCTTGATCAGGGTCACGAGCGGCCTGGATCCTTTTTGATTAGAAGTTGATGTTTATTATTGTTTAATGTTCACTTCTACTATATTAATTGGGTTACAACTGGGATTCATGAGAATGTAGTGATTATGATGAAGTTAAAATGAAACAACTAAAATTGCTAATGCAGTACAGCCGTGTCAAGCCTTTCTTTTAAGCCTTCATTATCCGTGTTGTACTTGCTAAGTAAGACATTTACTTACACTTGCTATTCAACAAAAATCCCGGATGGGTACAGATGGATTAGATGGTACTGCTGCTGTTGAATTTCCTGAGGATCTGCCATTCTACTAGCTGTGCTCAACCAGTCGGTGTCCCCGTGGGTTATCGGTTTCGTTTTCGTTTAGAGAGAGTTAATAATGAGACTTCTGCTGTTTTATTCATTTACTTGAGTCAAACTCTGATGTAAAACCATTTATTTTATTCGAGCACTGTATTCTGTTATCATATTTGTTTGCTATATGTGTAATGACTTCCTGGGAACACATATGGCCGCATTTCGGGTTTCTGTGTAAATCCGGGTGTGACATCCGGCGGTATCAAGCTCAGAAGGTGCAGCTTCGAGACCTTCACGAAGGGGACCTGGTGCTAAGGTTGCGCCAGGACAATCGAGAGCGCCACAAGCTCACTCCACCATGGGAAGGACCATTCATCATCGCCAAAGTCCTCAAGCCTGGCACTTACAAGCTGGCAAACGAGAAGGGCGAGATCTTCACCAATGCCTGGAACATCCAACAGCTACGTCGCTTCTATCCTTAAAATTCTCAGCATTCCTCGTAAATACTTCATGTTCTTAGCCAACAACGATGAAAAGTTTGGGAAAAACATGGAAACATTGTTACCAACAGTATGAACAAGGGGGACTTGGTCCTATCCTCGACCTAGTCTCGATAGAGCCAAGCCCCCCTCGGGGGCTGCAGGGGGGTTTACCCCCCCTAATCGTCCCAATTTTAAAATTGTGCTAAAACTCAGAGCACTTAGAAAGATGCGGGACGCGAGCTAACTAAAGCCGGAGCCGGCTGAGCCGTGAGACCGCCTACGCCCTCGAAGGGATACGGCATCTCCCTCTCCACTCCACGCCTTAATTACTCGCAGATTCAAAATACCCGGCCAAAATCTCTCCAAGCCAAGAATAGCACAATAGAACAATCAAATAAGTTCGAAGCGCACAATCGAAATTCAAACTTAGTTTATGTACAGAGCCAGTCTCCTAAAAACTAAGATACATTTGGATCTCTAAGCCTGAACCTTTCAGGCTTCACCTTCCTGCGGGGGCGCGGCGGCAGTGTCAAGACCCCCCAGGGCGGCGGCCTCGGCGGCGACAGTCGAAGGAACCGACGCGAGGGTCCCAGGACCATCGTCATCACGGCGCACCGAGGCGATGGCCTCCTCAAGGGACTCCACGGCGTCGGCTTCAGGATCAGCCTCGGCTTCGGGGGCAGCCACGGCCTCGGGCCCGATGTCGGCGCGCGCATCTTCATCTTCATCCTCGCCAGGAAAAAGCTCACGCCCGAACTTGGCGGCAAGCGCTGTGGCGGCGTCCTCGGCACTGTCATCGGCCTCGTCGAGAGCAGCAAGCGGACTCGGAAGCGAGAGAAAGGCGGAGGCGCGAGCTGGTGCGGGGAATGGCGAAGGTAAGTAATCCCCTCCCCCTCCCTCCCCCCCCCCCACCCGCTTTCCTTTTTATAAGGGAGGGAGCGAGTTCATCCCCGCCGCGGCACACAAAACCATCGGCGTCAGGCCCCGCGCGCGTGGCGCATCAATGACAACCAGGGGCCCCCTCCCCTTTCCCTGGAGAACGGCACGCACGAGCGGCAGCATTTACTGCAGCACAGTAAAACGAAAAGACGCGGCAGCGGCGCCTGATCGCCCGTCGCCTCGCCTCTCCCCGGCGCACGCCAACTCCGCCTAAAAAGGTGCGCCCACTACGCCACCTCGCCCACTCCGTGCCATGTCAGCCACGACCACGCCCGCCAGCGGTCGCGCGTAGGCCCGCAAACCGAAACGTCAACAACCGAACGGAAAGGTTCCTTCCAAGGTAAGACAACAACCCCCCCCCCCCCGAGGTGCGGGGTGCTACTAATCAGGGGCTCGAAGCCCAGACCTCGAAAGGGTTCGACGGGCGCCCCAGATTAAGCGATGCGAAGGCTGCAGGTCACGCTCGACCAACCCACTCTCGAGCCCGCGGCTCGAGGGCGACCTGCACCTTTCGCAAGGCCCCACTGATCAGGAGTACGAAGCCTGGCCCGCGAAAGGGTTCGACAGGCGCTCCGGATCAACAGAGTCAGGGACGATTCGGGCGTGCTCAACGGACTTTACCCCGAACGCGAAGTTTGGGGACGCCCCTGTTGTGTTCAAGGCCAGACATGGGCAGCTAGACGAGGGATCCCATCGAGGGAGAGCTTCCGCGCCCTCGGCCTCCATCGAAGGGGGCCGAGCCCTACCTAGCAAACCTTTGCAAGCGCTCTTATGGACGAGTCTCCGGACCACGAGCCGACCCCTAGCGAACGGGGCACGGGCGTCCACTTGAACTACCCGCTAGCAGCTCGCCGAGGCATCCGTGTACGCGGCCCAATTCGAGGGTTACACGAATGACCTCACCCCTCTCCCCCGCGAAGGGAAAGCGAGGGTCGCAACTCAAAGACAAGAGCCCCCCTGATCGCCTCCGCTCGGGCCAGGGGCTTGGGGGCTCCTTCCAGCATATCCTCCTCCTCCTATGCGCGAAACACGTCGAAGCCGTGCAGGACCCGCCCCCCGAGTTCCGTATAAATCGGTATCATCCCCGCAATCCACCACGTCGAATGGGGAGCGACTAACACAACCCTCGGGAGTCAAAGCCCTTGCACGAGTGAACTCACTCCTCCAAAGGCTCGGGGGCTACACCCGCGGGTGCGCTCGCGCGCCCCCACGGAAGAACATGCGTAATCAAGAAGGAGTAACCCCCGCAGAATGCCCGGGAACGATCCCGCAAACCATCAGCCTCTGCCCGACTGACCCTTAGTCCGGCAGAGGCTCGGGGGCTACTATCGGGGACAGACCCAGGGGGTCCCCTAACCATCGGGGTAACCACCCTCAAAAAACGTTAACCACGGAGGGCCGAATCACCAGCAGCCCGAAAGGGCCACCAAGGCAGCGCGGCCCGTCACAGCTTATCACGGCCCAAAACAGCCGTCCGAGCTCGCCTGTCGAGGGGACCCAAGTGGCAACCCCCGTCTCCGCCTCGCTCGAGGGACCCGGACCCCCCGGGTCAGGCGCAACGCTAACTCCGCCTCGCTCGAGGGCCGCGCACCCCCTCAAGCAGGCGAGCCAACTCCGCCTCGCTCGAGGCCACCCCTCTACTCGACGCTGCGCGCCCCGGCGCCCCGCCCGACAACGGCATTTAATGCCCGCCCCATCGGGCGGGCGCCGAAGTCAAAGGGCGATATCTCCCCACGCCGCGCCGCTGACACCACAGAGCTCGCTGTTCTACGTGCTCCGGTCACTATGCGTCCCCACCGCTACTGTGCGGACGCATGCGGCGCTGCGCAAGGCCCTATGCAGACTTGCAGGCGTCATTCCGCACCACTATTCTACCTGCTCCCGTCCTCCCCACCCCCCCCCCCCGGTGCAGCCCTCGAATGGGCGTGAAGAACCCTCGAACGAATATATGAGCAGCGACCGAGCACGAACTCCGGTCAGGCGCGGCCCGGTGATGACGAACGCCGGGTCAAATCCACCAACTCTCGGCCATTCCCCGGTAAACCGGGCACGCCGCGCACTGTGGTCAACAGCAACCATCATGCCGACCCCTGTGCCGCCAACTCCTGTCCTTCCCCACCTGCCACGCCCTCGAACCAACCAGCGGCGGACGGTTGCACCGCCCCTCGAAACCACTCCAGGACAAGCACAGGGACGGCCGTGACACCCGCAGAAGCCGGAGCTCACTATAAATCCCCTGCCAGGGTCAAGGACGACCGCACGCCCGGCGCCATGCTCTCCAGTGCGCGCCCCTGTAGCACACACTGTACTTGTACTTGTAGGCCCCCTCTCCTTGGCCTATAAAAGGAGGAAGGGGGCGAGAGAGAAAACAGACGAACACGCACACGATCACCGCCTTCCACGATATTGGCACTCTCCTCAATCACTTTCACACCCATTTTCAGGGACTTGGAGACTTCCTCTCCTCTCCCGCCGTGCTTGTAGCCCCCCCCCCACTGCAGGCACCTCGGTGCAAGATAGTATAGTGCCGCGAGCACAGTCTGCTGGACGTACGGCCCCGCGGCCGGAACCAGGATAAACTCTCGTGTCATCGTGCTAGCTCTTGCATCAACCGTCAGGGGACGGGATACAGCGCATTCTGTGTGGCGCTGAGGTTGGGCGGCCAATCTCAACACCGACACTAAGAAACATGTAAAAAGACATCTATACCTCTGGTGACTTTCAGTGATTAAAGCAGATGAATCAATTAAATATTGTAACAAACAGTGACTAAATAAATATAGCTTCAACAACATAACATGACAGAAGTACAACAATATTTAATTAGAAGATACATATACTCCAACACCATACTGCAAGAAGCTACTGGAAAATTCTACAAAAGGATATGCTCCCAACATCAGATATGCTCTGGATGGTTCACGGTCTTGGACGTTGGGCTGACGATATATAGATAAAGGGAGCCAGGCGCGAGGCTTTTCTTAGACGATTTTTTTTCTAGGTTTATACATCAGCGGTTCCAATGCTTCTCTACAGTTGTATTTTTTTGAATAAATTTTAAATTATAGAGTTATATTCTTTTTCGGACGGAGGAAGTACCCTACTGCCTATAACCTATTAGTCCTAGGATATAACCCGAAGGCAAACAAATAGTCTTAGTAGCAAACCGTGAGCTCCAGCTTAGCCGCTGCTACTTGACACTTAAGAATTTACGATGAAGGTTGCATGGCTAGAATAGAGCGGCAATGGATAATGTGTGTGGCTGCATGCCCGCTCCTTATTGGACAATGCATTAAATAACACGTAGATAGAAAAATAGATAATTTATAGTAAAACTGTCCATGGCCTTGTTTAGATCCCAAATTCCACCTCCAAAGTTCACTGTAAAAAAGAAGATTCCCATCACATCAAAATATCGGCACATGCATAAAGTACTAAATGTAGATGAAATTAAAAACTAATTACACAGTTTTGTTGTATTCTGCAAGACAATCATTTTGAGCATAATTAATCAATTTTTAAATAATTTTTTACACATACAAATGAAATACTACAGCGACGTACACACTCTTAAATGCTAAAGTTTGGCTTTTAAATTTGGAAACTAAACAAGGGCACGTGTTGTTATACTTCCTTATCATCAGTCACGCGTGTTCGTGTTCGTGTTCGAGTCCAACGCATCAGAGTTGGGCTCGATACTACACCTTGCTACGGTGTGAACAGGCCGAAATGGCGAGCGACTGGCAGGCCGGCGGCGCCACGTTGCCACGGCTGCCCGTCCACCTGATGACGGAGGCCCAGCAAGTTCCTAGGAGCGGAGTGGAGGACCACGTGCGCGCACCTCGGGGCACATGCTCTGCCGCCTGAGTATGGACGAGAAGGAAACCGGACTTTCTAGACGCACTGACATTTCTTTCACCATTGTTTAGATGCAAACTAGGGGCGGGGAATTAGAAAAAAGATATCGCTTCGTTATAAATATATCACTATAGCATTTTATTTATATTTATAAAAAATTATCTAATAATTGATTAATTAGGCTTAAAATGTTTGTCTCGCCGAGTACAACAAAACTGTTTAATTAGTTTTTAATTTCATCTATATTTAGTACTTCATGCATGTTCCGATATTTTGATGTGATGGAATTTTTTTTACATAGTGAACTTTAGAATTGCTTTTTTGAAACTAAACAAGGCCTTAGCTGCTGCTCACCTCAAAAATAAAAAAAAAACTTTAATTTCTTATGCTACAATCTTTCAAAAAAAATTCTTATGGTAGCATAATTCTTGTTATCAAGAGAATTGTTTACAAGTGGTCGGTAAAGTTGTTTATGATGGAACCTGTTTATCTAGATGTTAAGTTCTTGTTTATTCTAAAATTGAACCGGTATTATTTTTTATAGTGATAAATAACAACGAGACATCGTGGTGACTTCAATCTCAAGATTAGCGGATCTGGAGAAATCAGCCACTAGACAGCAGTACTTTTCTCTCAGAACAAATCAGCACTGACCACCAACAGCCACCGGTCAAATGAACGGGGCATCCTGCCACCGGTCACTATATCTTGTAAGTAGGGCCGAGAGCAACTCCAACGGCTTCCCTTTCCCTCTCCCCTTTCCTTATATTTCTGGTTAAAGGGAATTGAGAGCAAAAAATACACCTCCAAAAGAATCTCATTTCTATTCCCCATTTCCTATAATTTTTTCTCAATCCGCTTTAATTCTTCCCCTCTCCCCAATAAAAAGGGAAACGAATCCCTCTCCCCTTTCTTGTACCCGGCCGCCTATGCTCGCCCGCGCCGTCTGCCGCTTGCCTGCGCTCGTCCAGCCCGCCGCCGCTCGCCAGTGCCGTCCGACGTGCCGCGCGCCGCCGCTCCCCAGCCCCCTCCGGCGCGCCCCCACCCGCCCTAGCTCGCCCAGGCACCACCCGCCGACCTTCCCCGTCGATCCAAGTGCCGGCGGTGGCGAGCGCGCTGCCCATCCAGGTGCCGGGGTGGCCATGCGCGACGGCGACGGAGAAGCCCCGCACGCCCGCGCGTTGGAGTGCCGCGTGCCGCCGCGAAGCACGCGCCGCCACACCTCCCTTCCCCTCCATCGCGCGCCATGGCGGATCCCGAGCCGGCCACGCCGCCGATGGCCGAGCTCACCGCCGAACTGGAGCCCCGGATCTCCCGCGTCCACATCCGTGCCATCCTCGCTGCGGGCGACGCCCTCGCCGGCCAGCGCGTGGTCGTGGGCGGCTGGGTCCGGACGTGCCGCGAGCAGGCCTCCGTGCTGACCACACGCAGGCGAACCCCGCCGCCACACCGGCCGGCCGCGCAACGTCGACCGCCGCGCACCGCCGGTCGCCCGCGAGCCGCGCGTGCCGGCCGCCCGCGAACCGCGCGTCCGGCTGCCCGCCGCCGCGAGTCTGGCCGCCCGCAAGCCGCACGTCGTGGTCGCTCGTGAGCTGCGCGTGCCAGCCGCCCGCCGGCGTGAGTCCAGGCCACTGCGAGCCGCGAGTCTGGCCGCCCGCGAGCATGAGCACACCGGCCATCGGCGTGAAGAGGGAAGAAACGGAGAGAGAAATATTGGGTCACTTACACGTGGGGCCCATATGTAGGGGAGATGAAAGGGGAAGGGAAAAGGGATATGCTGGAGACTATCTCCCGAATATCCTGAAATTCTGAAAGGGAATTTTCCTATATATCAAAAATAAAGGGAAAGGGAAAAAAAGATCTGTTGGAGTTGCTCAGACGTGTAATTATAGAGGTGCGTTTACATGTATCTAACTACGTAAGTGTACGTGGTTGTGCTGTATTTCGAAAAAAAATTCTTCTCATCATAAGTCAACTAGCTTCTGCATGGGTCACTATATTGATCTTGTTTACTGGTTAGTATACTCTTTGGAAAATTTTAAAGGTCAGAAAAGCTCATAGTCTTAATAGGAAAGACTGGCCTATCCAGTCGGTGACTTTTCATCAGGCAAACTCTTCCAAAGGCTCATCATGAAGCTTCTCAATTGTAGGAGTGAATCTTTCAGCTACTCATCATGCTTGTTGGCACAAAACTCGATCAAGCCAACAGAAATGACTTGTAGGTCTCTTTGCAGGGAGAAAACCGTACCCTCGGACAATTTTTCTTGATAAGAGAAACACTATTGATCCCAAATTATTAGATCAAGGTGATAGAGTTGAACCAAGATCTTTCCGCCTTCCGAGTAACTAAGGTAAACAACAACAACAACAATAATAAAATGATGTGTCAAACGATCGTGCCACGCCATCCACCACCATATGCAATACTAGACAGCAAAAAAATAGCCCTCCAACAGCAACACACGCAGGTGCCGCCATTGCCATTATCTAATCAGTAAAGGCTAGATCCTAGGTTTTCATCATGAAAAGTAAGTCCATCAAACTTTAGATAATGCCTTCAACCAAGAAACAACAATAATGCTGCCATTGCTAGGTGCAACCAGATATGATAAAACATTACTGACTATCAGAAAAACCAGCATGATGTCATGTCGCGCTAGAGAATCAAACAATTGATTTAAGAGATTAACCGTCCGAATGATATAATTCAACTATCTTTAAACTTTGTAATGCATTTGAATAAAATTCAAGATTTTATCTTAAACAAGAAGAGGAAAGAAACGGAATTTCGGTAAGTGCGCTTCACAGTAATGGTCGATTTTCGATTCACTCTAGTGCGCATGGATGACCTAGCATAGAGTAGTTTTGCCCTTCAAAATGGACTGATTTTTTTGTTTTTAACCATTTTCGTGAATAAAGTTCACAAATAGATAGAAAGATTTTAAAAAATAAATCATAGATTCGGCACCATGGACCATGATTACACGTCTGATATCGAGCCAGCGCCTGACATCCAACGTGGTAGGGGGCTCGACGCCACAATCTTGACGCCAAGCTCGGCGCCGAGGTATCTGCCCAGCGGCCCGCTAGGCTCCCTGCGCGCGTCATGCGGGGACCAAGCCCTTGTTTAGATCTCAAATTTCACCCTCAAAGTTTACTATGCAAAAAGAAGATTCCTATCACATCAAAATGTCGGCACATACATGAAGTACTAAATGTTGATGAAATCAAAAACTAATTACACAGTTTTGTTGTACTCTGCGAGATGAACATTTTAAGTCTAATTAATCAATTTTTGAATAATTATTCACACATACAAATGAAATGCTACAGTGATGTAATGATGCAATGATGACTCAGTCACACCAATCCCTCGACATTGAACCCTGTTTTGCATCTAAGGCCCCAGGCATGCGCACCGCCTTCCCGCGCTGTCGCTGTGCGTGGTGGGCCCCCTGGCCGCTTCCTTGGGCTTGCGCGCGTCTGCGCGAGGGCGAGGTGGGCGCGGGGAGCGAGGCCAGGCGGCGGGCAGCAGTGAGGGCTGTTGCGTACACTGCCAATGAATATGATTTCTTTTGATTTAGTTAGATTCCAATTTAAAAATAACAAATTTGACATTTCATTCTAAATACGTCACGATGTTATTTCGTTTGTACATGAGAATAATTATCCAAATATTAATTAATTAGGCTTAAAATATCTGTCTAGTAAAGTACAACAAAACTGTATAATTAGTTTTAAATTTTATCTACATTTAATACTCCATATATATACAATATTTTAATGTGATGGAAATATTTTTTTTACATATTGGAATTTGGGGTGAAATTCTGAATCTAACCAAAGCCATACTTGGCTGCCACTCTGGCACATCTGTAGCAACCGTCAGAAGCCTGCACGCCATATGTGTTATTCGTTATGCAAGGCATGCATGAAAGATGTGAAGTTCAGCTGTAAGAGGAAATAAGGGCTTCTGCGAGACATGCATGAACACTGTGCTGTTGATAGAAAATAGAGAGGAGGCAACTGATCAAATGGTACTGTTATCCGTCATTTGTTTCTAAGTCTAGTTATTTTCTTTCTATTTACATTTTATATATTTAATGGCATTGAGGTCACCGGTTATTTTATGATTTTTTCCAAGCAAATGATTTAGACGGCATCCAAGGGCTTTTTTTCACGCAGTATTCATCCTATTGGAAGTGACACAATACAATTAAGTTGTGGATCTATGCTTGAACTTTCTTTTGATTTGGTTAAATCTAATGCGCAAATCCAACTTGTAGGCAATTTGCTGTAGCGAGAACTGTGTTAATTTTGACTGGAGGGAGTCTCATGGGTGGATGGCATCCTGATGGAACACTTGCATCACAATTTATATCCATTTTCATTGAGTTATTAATTTATTACTACCACACTACAACTGCATTAAGATTCTCCCTTCTTTTGAATTTCTTACAGAATTTCTGCCATCCAAATGGGACCTTAAATTTGTTTGACATGGTGTTTTCGAATGAAAAGAAAAGAGGAGTGTATTCTGCATTCGGGATATTCTTCACGAATGATTATACTTAGCTTAATGCAAAATTACGGTATCTTTTTATGGTCCATTAATGATCACCAATACAATAGATAGCAGATACTAAAAAATAAGTTAAACAGACTGAAATTTCTCTTTTTTAAGTTTCAAAACAGTATAGTTCCAAAAAAATTCTCTCTCCAAACTTCACTATTCACCTATCAAATCAAATCATATCAAATCTATCAAATCTCTCTCCTCGTGCATGGAGCATTAAAAATAGGTAAATAAAAAAATTAATTGTATATTTTTTATGTACACGGTGAGACGGATCTTTTGAGCCTAATTAGGACAATGTTTATCACAAACAAACAAAAAATGCTACAATACGCTACAGTGTTCAATGCGACTTTTCTACCCACTTTTCACCCGTATCTTTTCATCAACTAAACACCAACGTAACTTTGGCTCCATATCTAACCATCGGTGTCCCCAATCTGACGCTTCCTGTTCTTCCCAAGTCAATGGCGCATGACTTGGTCTCTCTTCGTTCGTTTGGTCCAGCTGCAGTGCTGTCGCCCCCCCAACCTTCAGCGTGCAGCTACTCCAAGCTCCAGTGCTCAGCCATTCCAAGGTTCGCTGCCAGCATGCTCGCCGCCGACGTCCTCTACCATCGCAGTCGGTCGTGGCAGTATGCCAGTATCCTTCTCGACATCATTATGTACGACTTGCCTGCTCCCACCTCGAGAGCTGGCGTTTGTGTCCCCTCGGTGTCGCTGCCTGACGCAAGGCGTCATAAGCACAGGCTCCCCACCGGCATTTGGATTCCCATTGACCTCGTCGGATAAAACCACCCCCACCTCCTCCTTCCCTACGACAACCCGGCGGAGACCTCCCACTTCCCTACGGCGACCCGAAGCAGACCTCCCTCTCCTGCTTCGGAGACTCGGAGTTGCACCGGCGCTGGAGACATCGGCAAGCACAACGTGGACCTCTACTTCTCGTCTTCTCCTTCTTCTTCTCCGGCGCAGATCTCCCTCTCCTTCTAAATGGTGTCCTCCAAAAAGCCGCAGAGGACGGCGTGCACGGGGCAAGGCCGCAAGGTGGTGCGGCAGCACAGCGCGCGCGAAAGGGGAGCGCTCTTGCCCTGCCCCTGGTGGCTCTGGTGAAATGGATAAGTCTGGGGTTTTTTTTCCTATATACGATTCTGGCCCGTGGATGCTTCTTGCACGGTGGATATTGGGCTAAAAGACTCTCAGGGTGCTGTCCAGCTTTAGGCTATCCGCACTCATCGTACTCCAAACACATCCCCTAAAAGAAATATTTTGTCTAGTCATCAAGATTTTACAGTACAGTTTCAGTTTCTCCGCACTCATCGTCCCCTATATTTCATACTCCATATCAACTACTAGCTGTGGGACCCACGCGTCATTCTCTTTCTTTTTCTCTCCCTCCCCACCTACCCGGCGCCCACCAACTCCCTGCTCCCTTGCGCCTCTCCGCACGCTCCCCCAGCCCCGGCCGTCCCCACACCACGTAGACGTAGCGCACGCCCTCGCCGGACGCTGGATTTAGCGTCTGCGCGTCCCTCGCCTTCTGTACCGTTCGCTTTAGCCAACCCCGCTGCAGCACAAAAAACTTTACGTAGGTACTACCGTTTACAGCAACGTACGCCGCTGCGAACAGCCTTACAGAAGGTGTATCCCCTGTCTCCCCTCACTCGTTATCTTGTTCACCAAACTCACGAGTTGTCTTCCATCATCTAAAGGGACCACCATGTCCAATCCAATTGCTGCCTTCAAATGTTTCGTGCCACATAAATAGTTCATGCTACATACATACATACATACATACATACATACATACATCTATCTATCTATTCCCTAATTCTAAAGCACACAACCAATCTTCGTATGTTCTGCCTACTTCATCGATTTTTTGCCGTCACCCACCCCTCTTTGTGTTCGTTTCGCCTCTCAGGCCCCTTGGCCACAAGTCTGTGGACTCGTTGAAACACATGCAATTTACCCTTCGGAGTTCATAACAATCACGGCTGCAAGAATTCGTAACCATTATGGACTCCCCTTCCCTGTTTGATCCAATATAATCCTCTGCTACATACAGCCAAAACAGCAAGACCACGCCCGCAACAAAACGCAAGGGAAGCAGAGGATGGGAGGTGACCTCCTACAGATTTGCTCGCTGCACCGGTAGCCCTAGACCACCGCCGGGGAGGCTGATAAAAAACGATCGGCGATCCGGCCGGTGTAATCATAGCAATTCTATGCCATACTATGGTTTCGATTGATTTGATGCCCTTGTGTCATTGCCCTCAGCCGGCCGCTTGCAAAGTCCGGCGTGGACACTTGTTACTCTCTGTCGGGATGGATGTATGACACGTACGTTAGTGCGGCCGCTAGGCGCTAGCCCGCTGCATGGAAAAGTGATTGGGGGTCCAGCGGTGCCTCGACGCCGATCAGAGGTCCGGCGTGGTGCTTCCATGTCAACATGGGCCTTCTTACTTCCCAGCATTGGATCGGAGGGTATATGATTGCGCAAGCAACATCCTGTATTCCGTGAAAGACAAGGAGATCAGGTTGTCCCATACGGTGCCATGAGCACGTCGTAGCCCAACGGGAGGCACTCAACGGGGAGCACAAGGTAGGTGTTGCCAGTGAGGAGCCAATCCGATCAATGGCCAGCATGGGCGCGGCGCGGCTCATGTACAAGGCATTGACGCGGCACACCATGCATGATGTCCACGAAGTCCAGCATTATTACTTGCCGATAGCTTGGCGTGCTTGGCCGGCTGGGAGTCACCAGCCGCACCATCTGCCTCCCACACGCTGCAACAGCAACGTCACATAAGCATGGCGTCGGGAAGCATCCGCCATTGCTAGCTTGATTATATGGATTCATGGCCGACGGGGTCATCGAGGGCATGGTAAGCACTAAGCAAGCACAAATATGGGCCACTACCCATATGGCCGCGCCAGTATAGGGTTCACTGCTGATAGATGGATGGGTGTGTACAATGTACACTTGTTCGGTCTGACCTATGTGACGTAGGTGCAACCAATGGGAGCAAAAGCAATCAAGTTCGTGGACATTATGTTCTCGAGCTCAGATATGATACTATTATGTTTATATACATATATTCAAACACACAGTAAGAAATATTCATGTACACATGGGACAGTGTGCAGATTTTTTAGGTTTAATAGTTATGTTGTGGACTGGTGGTTCGTCAATTTGCATTGTGATTTTTATGAAATTTGTCTCCTATTGCAACATATAGATATTTTTATAGTAAAAATAAATGAAATATTTAGGGTCTTCATCCGTAGCATCGCACGGGAATATATGTATGGCAACGTATCAGGCGGAAACCAACATCTTCATACAAACTATACAAACTTTAATCTGAGCTACACAATGTTGATCCAATAGGTCTGAATTATATATATATATATATATATAACCTATAGTCTATGGCCAGCCATATAGAATAACTATTCTATAGCCACTTTGAGTTACTATAATAATTTACGAGATTTTAGTAACTTCTTACTAAGTAATTTACTATAATATAATGGTAAATATCTCCATGTGTGTTATAGTAACCCAATTACCATAAATATGTATTGAAATTATAGTAAATTACTACATAAAACTATTCTATGGCCGGCCACCGAGTATATATAAAACTATTCTATTACCATAAATATGTATGTATGTATGTATATGTCAACAGTCAAACGTTTAAGACCACAACGTAGCTGATACCTGAATTTTCTTTTTCTTCTTCAAGCATACTAGTAAGACACGATTTACCCACGCTAGTCTCTCCGCAGCCGGCCCCTCCCAGCCCCGCTCGCTCTGCCTCCGCCGCTGTCGGAGTTGCCAGCCAGAAGCCCGGCGGGCAGCGATGAGGGTGGCGGCGAGGCCAGATCGCTTTTCCCTTTCCTTTTTCCACCACAGCGCTTCTCCCTCTCTCACCTGCTTGCTTGCTCCAGTGGCTTCAAGAGGTGGCCGGTGACGAATCGGAGGCGCTGGCTGGAGGCTCGATTCACGTGGAGAAAGGCCGGATCCACGCGGGGGCGGCTAGATCCGCTGTTCCTGCGTGGGATTTTGGTGGGTGGTGCTGCCAACGCTGGCCAGCCCCCACCTGTCCTCTCCTATTGAGCCGGCGTCCGGGCACGCTGTCGCAGGCCCGGGCACAGGCATGTGCAACCTGTGCGGCTGCACAGGGCCCCCATTTTCTTGGGCCCCCAGTTCTTTTTTTTCTTTCCAGTAAAGAGTAGAGAAAGCATACCGACAGCAAATAGGAAAAGGCCCAGCTCCTGCACCCTCCAAAGTTCCCAACCTCCCACACGCGGAGTGCACAGCCCAGCGATTTTTCAAAAAAAGAGTGTCCAGCCCAGCCGATTGTTGTTTCCTGAGGCCCGAAGGTTTTGATTTGACTCCCATATCCCATCAATTTCACGTCTCGCTAACTCCTGAACGATAGGTATCGCCGCCGATCGCAGGGAGTGCGCAGCGAGGCGTCAGGGCAGTCTGGCCTAGACGGTCGATTGGCCGAGGTGTGATCACGAGCGAGGCAGCTAGCAGCGGCAACCAATAAAGGTATCAAGGTAATTTACTAATAAATTTTTTATTGGTCAATTATGTTAGGTGTATTGATTAATAATTAATAGTTTAATTGTTTGATTGTATTTTCTTCATCTTTTATATGCATGAGAACAACTTTTTATATGTTTTATAATTGATTGAAACCATATCATCTACAAACCAATCAAGAAAATATGCTTCCATTAACAAAGTGTAAAAAACAAAGATTATACGATTTCAATTCAAGGAATATTACAAGAATAAAGTTGTTCAAAAAAATAATTAAGCAATGAATATTAAATAGGTAAGATTCTTAATATATTTCTCCATTATGTAATACATTATACAATATTTGTTATTTTTTAGTTACTTTAAGTAGTTCTAGTGGGCCTTATTTTAAAGTTTCGTACAGGGCCTCAGTTTTTGCCGGCCCGGTCCTGCGCTGTCGGAGATACTCGAGCACGAGGAAGACAGTGCCAGAGTATTTCGCCTTTGCCTGATACTCCTTCCCGTGCGCCAACGTCGCCCGTTCCCTTCCCTACCCGGCGCTTCATAGCAGCCGGACGGTGTTCTTGACAGTGAATCTGCTTCGCGCCGGCCGATTCTGGGGGGCGCTCGGTGGCTCATAGTGGTTGTCATCAAGTGATGCGCACGTTCTGGGGCGAAAGCCTAGCTTGGTCCTTTACCGTTTGCCGGCGACGACGATGCCATGAGCATCCTTTTTTTCTTGAAGGCTTTGTTGCGAGGACCTCAATTTGCAGGGACATTTCCAGGTGAAAATCAAAGAACTGACGATGGTTCAGACGACGATAGCATCTTGTTGTTGCTTTTCTCTTGGGGCGTTGTCTTGGAGTCTTCACATGGTAAGATCATAGTGAGCGTAGAGCGTTGGTGGTGCTCAACTTCTTTTCAGTATGCTTGAAGTGGAGTTCGTGGTAGAGATCGACTCAGTGCGGTTTCTTGACAATAGAGATTTCGGCAAGATAATCCAAACATCAAGAGCTTCTAAGAAGATGACAGATGCATGGGTTTAACTGTTGCATAAGGACCAAAGCAAGATTGAAGCAAATGGCATAATAAAAGTTTGAAGCTTAGTCTTTATAGATTTTTTATTTTTTTCTTAGTCTATTTTTTCTTGTCTTTCGTGTCTAAGTACTCGGATATCTGGCTATGCAGCTAAATTTGTTTTATTGTCTTTAGAGTCTATAAGTACTCGGATATCTGGCTATGCAGCTGGATTTGTTTTATTGTGGTCGTAGACATTCACAAGTGAATGTTCAAGACTGGATATTTTTTTAATCTAAAAATACTAGGTGCATGCATGCCATTGCAAGTTGCGATGCCGAGAAAAAAATATAGGCTGCCATGTCATGTACATGCATCGGTGCTTGAAAATAAAAAGATGATACACAAGCAAGAGGGCACAAGCTAGGTTATGACAAAAATATGCCCCCATGAGTCGGGGCACTAATGGTGCACGCTGCAACTAGAAGCATCGATGCGACAGAGGTTAAAGTTTTGAAGCATTGCCTGACGATTGTGGACAATCTAAGGCTGACAAGATCTTATCCACCCATCCAAACACAGCCTTAATGGTAATTAATTCTGTAAAAACTTGGCAAATATCCATATCAGAGATATAATTAATTAGTAGACAATATTGCAATGTGAAAAAACACTAATAACAGATCTTCGATTTTACTTAAGATACCTCACTGACATCTATTAGAAAGATAAATTGGAACAAGCTCACCTTGTTCAATTGCCCATCGGAATTGCAATCTAAATAGTATCGCAAGATGTGATCCTTGTTCAGCTAGCACGATGGTATTCTTTTTAGCTACTTTCTTCACAGATCTTTACAAGCAGCAGAATGGGAGTGATATGAGAAATGCTGGTCATTTTCAGATGGACATCTTGGACAAGGTGCTGGTCAGTGCTATCTAAGGAGGAAGAGAAAACCGCTCTCAAAGAGAGCTGTCTCCAACTAGAGATCACGGTGATGAAAATCTTCAGTAATTTTGGTTGAAAATTTAGAAGCAGACTTCAGGCTTAGTGGCGGGTCTCAGTTTTAGCTGAACCTTTCGTTTTCTGGTGGAACTTTGCCATGGTGTATTGGTGGTCTAAGTGTCGTGTCTGTGTCGGTGTCTTTGGTGTAACGGGGTCTAAGAGCGTGTCTGCGTTCGTCCTGGTAGACCAAGTGTCGTGTCTATGTTTGCATCTTTAGATGCAATAGTGACCTAAGCGCTGCGTGCCTGCGTCTGTATTCAACCAGTGGTTGTAAACATTCACCATTCACTCGTGAATGATTGAGACCGGACAATCTGCGGATGGTGTTAGGCCCCCTATAGAAAAAAACGGACCGGAACCGCGGTTCGACCGGAAAAACCGGGAACGGCAGCCTCGTCGGTTTGGTTCGCATAAAAGATTGGCCTAAAGAAAAAACCGGTGCCAATAACTAATTCCAAGCGCTACTGGGTTGTAATCCGGCCCAAATAAGTGTGACTGAAGGCCCAAAGCGCGCCCAAAGCAAAAAATAGGCAGAAAATGTGGAGGAAACATGGTTCAAACCCTACCCACCGGGTTGAAACTCACCTCTACTAACCACCATATACATGATTCACTTGTGAACATTATGAATACGGATGCGATATGACTATTACTAAACCGCGGTCCACAACCATTGAACCGACGACCTCATTGGTTCGACTCCCGGTCCGGTTTTTCGTTCTATGGTTAGGCCGGACAATTTGCGGATGGTGTTTTACCCGTTCGAGCCGGATCTGAAGGGATCCGAGAGGAGATCCTAGGCAGCAGTAGTCAAGAAGCCCTGTCTCCGCTACTGCAATGGCGCACAACGAGGACTACACCGAAAGGAGCGCTGGAGATGCACAATGAGGACCGCCATGACGCGTAGAAGAACGATGCCGACCTGAAGCATAGTGCCCGGTCTGCAACAATGTCTTCGACAAGCAAATTTAGTTCACACCGAACGAGCTCCATGTTCACACCGAGATGATGAAAGGACACCACCACTAGGATAGTGTTTGGCTGAACCTCCGACAACACAAATGATAATGAAATCAAGTTGCACTGATTAGGGATTACTGGTTACACTCTTTGTTTGGTTTCAAAGTGTAACGTCATTAAATACCAGGGTCTGACCCGTCCACTGCTGTTGCCAGTGGTAGGTGCCGACCTCCATGCTCGGTGCTGCGGCGGTAATAGCGATAACAACAGAAGACTAGGAGAATAAAAAATGAATAGCGCGGTATCCGATTACAGGGTACCTAATTACTGGACATATCGAACCAAACACCTTTAACGGAATCGCTTACCCGCCGCAATTCGATTGCGTTACAGAACGCTGAACCAAACACTACCTAGGTGTGATCCCCATCCCCTCCTTTTTTATGACGTAGCTATCTTCCTAACACCTCCCAAACCTGTGAACTACCCACCCCTTGGGTGAGCGTGAGTTCGGAGCATGCATCTTGGCTCACAGAGGTGCAGCAACGGAGACGGGGGCTTCTTGGCGCCGGGGTCAATAGAGTTCATGTCTATAGTTCCTTTTCTACTGCTACATGGATGCTACTGGTTGCAGTAGTAATTTGCTAACCAACTTTTGCTCATAAGAAATAAAAGAATACCAGTACTCAATGGACGTGCGGACCCCCTATCCCCAATGCTTCGAGCTCTTTTACGGTATCTCATACCACTGACTAGTGGTATATGGTATAGAGAATGAGTAATATAATAATTTGAACGTAAATATATTAACTAAGCATACTTCTTCTCGTTCTTAACGGCGGCGTGCATCACATACCCAAGACCCATCCCACTGGCGTGCCTCGACTGTCGGCCCGAGACATATGATCGAATGAAAAAATTAAAATATATCAAATTACAGTGATGCCATTTAGATTTTTTCCAATAATACTCTTATACTACTATACTACTCACTATTTACTACATATACCACTGATCAACGTTAGACTAGTATACAATTATTCCAAACCGTCGGATATTTATATACTAGTCCTTTAAATTAGTGGTATAATGTACCGCTCAATGCTTTTCATCGTAGCCATGGACGTGTTGGACAGTATCTTCAGAATTGAAAGGCGGTGACAAGTAACATTCTGCAGCCAAGTGGACACGAGGCAATCGCACCACTGCACTTTCTATGCAGATGATGATGTGATTCTGTTTGCGACACCGAATGAACAGGAAGGACGGGCAATTGCTAGCAGGCTATTGGATATATTCGGTCATGCCTCCGGTCTACCGTGTACGCACCGACCTGCTGAAATGCTCAATCACACCAATTTTGCTACGGAAACTGATGTATATACACTTCAGACAGCGTTTAAGATACGTACATCATATTATTGACCTCTGATCACTTCAGTACAATCAGAAAGGATTGTCAAGCATGCCTCAGAAATCGAAATTAACTGAACACAAAACAGAAGGGTTTTATAGGTAGGGAAGGAAATGCTCAAGGTGGCTGCAAACAATGAATGCTGAACTGTGAGGCATTGATATGAAGCTGCATTACTAAAACGAATGCCCATATATACTTTGAAGATTTGGCCCGTCTATATATACTTTGAAGATTTGGCCCGTCCATATATACTTTGAAGATTTGGCCCGTCCACAGACTGCCCATGAACAGAACAGGTTTAGATGCAATATGGAATGGATCTTTTGAATTCAAATTTTAAAACTGGGTGCAATGATCATAGCTGGTAATCAGTGAGATTTACTACCATCAGTTACAAAATGGTATTATTACAAAAATTTAGTTGGCAACTACATGGAACCCTGCTTGTTTTCTTCCGTTGCCTCTTTTCTAGCTGTAATGTGGAACGCCATGTGCACGAGCCTTTCTCGCTTGCATTGTAGGATATCCAGTCTCACGAGTTGCCCCAGTCATCCTTCGTTATGATGCTGATCAGTTATCTCTGCACCCTCTCGGTGGATCCTAGCCCTAGTGGTGTTCTTGTTGAGAGACAAATCGACCACGTTATTCATGAATAATTCCTAATTCCTCCCAAGCCCACTGAAAAGGATCTTGCGATATTGAATACCTACTTCGTCCCAAGCAGCTAGGAAGAACTACAAGGTGGCAGACAAATGAGCATAAAACAGTTTCCAGCTAGCGACTACCATCTGCATCTTGCATGATGATGTTCCTCTTTATATTGTCTGTCGTGCGTTTGCCCAACTCTCACCTCCTCAATAATCTGTCCTCCCGTAGGCTTTAAGTAAGCTTGTGATTGTGCTGTTGCTTCACACAATATCACCACCGTACTGTCATTCATGATGCCGTGCAATGCATAGCGCTTTAATCAAGTTATATAGCGTGTTGAGTTTTTTTAATATGCTCCATCTCAGAAAACAATGGCTAATAATGTAGAAAACTAAACACATTGCAGACTGTATGCAGATATAATTATGAGTGGACATAACGCTAAGTCAGAAAGACGGCAGCGTGTTCCATCCATAACAGCGAAGTGGGTAGAACACAAATTATCCATTGAAGACTCAAAGGCAGAAAGGACAGTAATTAGAAAGCAGAGGTACGTCCACAGATGGGCAACACTACGGTACACCGGTTGCCTTCTAGGAGGTAAGATCTCAAATGAATCACAACCATTAATGTTTAAATGGCCATTGCTAAGATACTCCGAAATAAATACGGATCGTTGATCTGACGACGTATTACCTCTGAGGAGGTAATATATTAATTGAGTAAAAAATAAAAAAAGTTGAACGTGGGCATGATGGACGTGGTGGCGTACCTTGTGTTCGTGCATTGCCATTAGCTGGCCGTGTGGTCGTATTTGCGTCTCAGTGTTGCTTGCGTTGCGGTTGGCTGGCCGTGCATGGCTGTTGGCTGGCCGTGTGGCCGGATTCCTGTACGCAAGTGTTACGTGCGTGCCTTACCATTGGCTGGCGGTGTGGCCGTATTTGTGTACATGAGTGTGTGTTTTTTATTCACGCATAACCGGCCGAGCATGATGCGGCATCATCAAATCGCACCGCTGCCACATTTGCTTCTTTTTCCCGCATTAGGGACTGAATTGCAAAGCACGCCACATATGCTCGCTTGATTTCGTGTTCCTTCAATTCTAAGTACATATCTTGCCAATCTATTGCTAGATGTGCCGCCTCTAGATCAGACACGAAACCTGTTCCAACCCCTTTTGTGTTGTGCAGAACGGTGTGGGGGGCTTGATGCTGGACATGTTACATGTACGACTTTTAGAATAAATCTAGCTCTGCCCCTCCTACTACGGCATCTGCTAGAACTTCACCACACTCGTAAGCGTCATACGACTCCTCTTGTCTTCTCTCTGCAATCAGCATGTTCAATTCACCTTCACGGAAGCTGCAACTCTGAGGTTCTGGGATCTCCAATACACACGCAGCAACCGGCCCTGAACGTGCTCCGTGAGGTGGCGTGCCTCTGTGCCGCACGAGTGGATAAAAAATGAATAACGTTAGCGGGATTTTCTTTTTTAAATATTTCAATGTTATGTTTGGTATTTAAACAGGACAATACTACGGTACAGAATAAAATCAGTTTATAAAACTACGTACGAAACCTCGGGTTAATTCGTGAGACCTATCTAATGAAGCCTTTGACCGTATGATTACTGTAGTATTATTGTAGTAAATCATGGGTTAATTAGGGCAGTCCCAATCCAATGACTAAGATTGTGTCCATAGCATTAAACGAGGTGCCACGTAGGATGAAATATGAGGTGGCAAGTGAGTTAATAAAGAAAGAGAAGGAAACTGGGTCTTGCATGAGACAATGTGTTTTCACGATAACCAAGATAAGATGTGAGTTGAGTAGCATTAAATTGGAGTGTGAGATAATAGTGTTCGCATTGGGAGAGTAATGTCTATTGCTAGTTTCTTGATGATGTAGAGACTATGGACACCACATGTAGTGTCTTGGGTTGGGACTGGTCTTAGGCTTACTAGATTCGTCACGTAAAGTTACACTCATTCTTAAAAAGATTTTGTAAATAGACTTTATTTAATATTTTATGCATGCAAGATTCCTTAGAAAAAAGATTAGGAACAAAAGAAACACGGCCCCGACCGGAAGTGATAGCTAATTTCTGATCAGTAAGTTCACGTTTGCGGTTATTGATGGTCATAAATATCATCTTTGCGGTGAAAGGCTGAAAGCTGAATTGATGGTCACAAATATCATCTTTGCAGTGAAAGCTGAAGGCAATGCTAATGTGAGAGGGGAAATGCGTAAGTTACGGCGAGCGACTCCCCAGCACGTGCATGACCTCAGCTGCTGTTAAGTGTTCAACCAATTTGTTCTTTGCTAGGAAGTTGAAGTGCTGCTGCGCAATTTGAAGGAACGTAACGCAACACTCATAGATTTCGACCGCACCAGCGCTCGGCATCATGTGTGATCCCTATTCTATATGCACCAGACCGCCTGTCCCTCCCAATGGATGTACGATAATTCCTGGTGCCTCCTGAGCCTATGCTCCCTCATACTTCTCGCACACATACACTCTGCCTAGATATAGAGAGCAGGCATCAAGGTGAAATAGTAGTCAAAACTACGACTGTAGAGTCAGGCACGGTGATCTCTAGTCGTTGTTTTATAAAAGGCGTATCCCCTGTTTGTCTCTCCTCCTCCCATGTCTGTGCTGAGTACTGGCTCCCGCACCTGCTGCAATTTCATGGTTTTAGTTGGTGCTCAATAGAATTATGCAACTTTATGCCCTGCTTGAGAGTGAAAACAGCTAGCAGAGTAAATTTACCATTTAACAAATATTTTTATTTGTCCACTTGATAAGTTGATATCAATGTTATTTTACGTCCCCAATCCAATGTACTGCCACCTTATACCGACATAACAAGTGGAAGGGTGATGGACACATGTTTGGTTGGACTGTAACTGTGAACATGTTTGGTTGTACTGTAACTGTGAACAAAGCTGTTATGGACTGTGAGCTATGAAAAAAGCTGCCGTGAGCCGTGAAAAAAAACTAGAAGTCGTTTCGTTGAATTGGCTGTGGCTGTGTCGATGTGATAGAAAATGCCTATAATACCCTTTAAGTCACAAAATACTTATTATATGAAAAATGATAGCAAAATAATGTGTTGTTTACAAATTTACATGTAAGTTTTAGAACGACAAATTTAATTTGAATTTTGCATCAACTATTAATAATTATTAAATATGAACCAATAATCAATATTTTTTTCTATTTTCTTTCTCCACTCGTTTCTTCCTTGTCCATTCCACTTCTCCCAGCCGCCCAGGACAGAAGCTGCTCCTCTGTTGCTCATGGTACCTATCCGCTCTCTCCTGTCGCGACGCAGGTGCCCGTCCATTGCTGCTGCTCCGCCACTCTTGCAACCCAGCCACTGCTACTATTGGTGCTTTGCCGCGCCGCTGCCCGTCCACCGTTACAGCAGCTGCAACTCATCCGTTCCCTTCAAATCAGCGCAGGAGCAAGAACACATCTAGCACAAATTCAATCCTCTGTCTCCTTCTATCGAATCGAAGCTGCAGCCCTCCTTTTTCTTCTGATATTCACACAGGAAGTAAATCAGAGCACCATCTGTTATGTCCCTCTTATTTTCCATCGCAAGAACATGCACAGGCAAGAAGGGCGTGGGAGCATCAAGGCTCAGGAGGTCAAGGCGGAACGATTCACCGTGTTCTTATTTGGGGGCGGAGAAGGACCTAACCAAGCTTATTGGTGTCGAGCTTGGGCCGGCGGTGGTTGAGGTCGAGCTGGCTGCGGGATTTGAAATCCCCAACAAGCGACGGCCTGAGCGGGGGCAAGGATGTGCGGGAGAGGTCGAGGGCGGGGTGGCTCATCTCTACGCGTGAAGAATCGGTCGGGGAGGCGACGACGGAGGTAGGGGAGAGCGCCGCTGGGAGGAGAGGCATGACGGGAAAGAAAAAGAAACGAAGCGGTACGCTCGTAACCGATTGCAGCGTGGGTAATTTTGTAGGAGAGTTGGACTTCATAGTCAGCAAAAGCCAGCGATAAGGTGACGTGAGATTCGTACGCAGTAAGAGCTGCTTTCACTACCAGAACCTCACATCCGCCCCCTCATAGTGCGAGGCACATTGTGGACCCGGTGATAAGGGTGCATCAGCACCGGGTCCAACGGCTATGAGCGGGGCGGCGCGCAGGGATGGCAGACTGAGCACATTAGCACCGGGTCTTGCGACGATCCGGTGCTAATGTGCTCACATTCGCACCGGTTGTAGCCAGCAACCGGTGCTAATGTGCCCAAGGCCCTTTAGCACCGGTTGCTGGCTGCAACCGGTGCCAATGTGAGAGCAGTAGCACCGGGTCGTCGCAAGACCCGGTGCTAATGTGCTCGTATATAATACCTTCCCTCCCCTCGCCGGAGCCAGCATCAACACTTGGAGCTGTGTTCATGTTGTGCTCGGGACAGGGGAGGTGCTGCCAATTTTGTTTTTCAAAATTTGTGAAGATTTCACTCATCCAAGGGGCATTCACTACAAGGTACATTCTTTCATTCTCTTATGTTCTTTATTAGCTTGTATTGTTTATATGCTTTAGAAATAGAGAAATTTGTGAATCAAAATGGAAAGAGAGCTTGTGTTCATGGTGGGGAGAGAGAGCTTGTGTTCATGGTGGAGAGAGAGCTTGTGTTCATGGTGGAGAGAGAGCTTGTGTTCATGGTGGAGAGAGAGAGCTTGTGTTCATAGTGGAGAGTGAGAGCTTATGTATTGTATTTATTAGTTATTTATTTAAAGTTGGAATAGTTAATTATTTTTTAATTAAAGTATATTTGATTTTAGAAAATGAATAAATTAATTATAGTTTTAGAAATGTGTTTAGTTTGTATTGTCTTATGTATTAACTTTGTAATCTATTATATGTTAAATTTATATTTAGTTATATATTAAATTTGTATTGTCTTATATATTACCTTTGTATTATATTATATATTAAATTATACAAATAATTGTTATTGGTTACTAATGCAGATGAATAGGCAATGGATTTACGGGGACAATCACGATACGACGTTTCGTGATGGCCTGAATGGGTTTCTCGATGTCGCCGAGGCCAACAGGACGTGGTCAGGTTTCATGTTCTGCCCATGCACTAATTGTCGAAATATACAATCGTACAAACAAAGAGGATCTCTTCAGGTGCATTTGATGAGGCACGGTTTCATGAGCAATTATTCTGTTTGGACGAAGCATGGTGAAAGAGGAATTCTAATGGATGAAGATGAAGAAGACGAGGTGGATAACGACATTCCGGTATTGGCTGAATACTACGGGGCCTTTGCAGATGCTGCAGTGGGTGATGCCGATCATGAAGATGCTGCTCAGGAAGATGATGCTCAGGAAGATGACCCTAATGATGGACTTGGGCAAATGTTGCGTAATGCTGAGAAAGACTTGGGCAATGATAAGGAACTGAAAAAGATACAACACATGTTGCGGGACCACAAAACTGACTTGTACCCAGATTGCAAAGAGGGGCTTACGAAGTTGGGTAGTACACTTGAATTTCTGCAGTTGAAGGCAGCAAATGGCGTTACTAATAAGGGTTTCGATGAGCTATTGAAAGTCGTAAAGAAGATTCTGCCCAAGGGTAACGAATTGCCATCGGCAACGTATGAAGCAAAACGGGTTGTTTGCCCTCTCGGTTTGAAGGTGCAGAAGATACATGCGTGTCCAAATGACTGTATCCTCTATCGCGGATAATACGAACACTTGGATTGTTGTCCAGTTTGCAGTTGCGCACGATACAAGATAAGGCGGGATGACCCTGGTGAGGTTGTGGGGGAGCGTTGTAAGAAGAAAATTGCTGCGAAGGTGATGTGGTATTTTCCTCTGATACCCCGTCTGAAGCGTTTGTTCAGGAACAAAGAGCATGCCAAACTAATGCAATGGCACAAAGAAGAACGTAAGCAAGATGGCATGTTGAGACACCCCGCTGATGGATCCCAGTGGAGGAACATCGACAGAGCATTCCCAGAGTTTGATGCTGATGCGAGGAATGTGAGGCTTGGTTTAAGTACTGATGGCATGAACCCTTTTGGTGAAATGAGCAGTAGTCATTGCACTTGGCCTGTGACTTTATGTATCTACAACCTACCCCCTTGGCTCTGCATGAAGCGAAAGTTCATTACGATGCCAGTGCTTATTCAAGGGCCAAAGCAACCTGGCAATGACATTGATGTCTACCTAAGACCATTGGTTGATGAACTTTTGCAGCTATGGAAGGAAGAAGGTGTTAGCATGTGGGATGAGGACAAGCAGGAGCAGTTTGACATTCGAGCACTGCTTTTCATAAACATCAATGACTGGCCTGCACTAAGTAACCTATCAGGACAATCAAACAAAGGATATAAAGCATGCACTCACTGTTTAGAGGAAACCGAAAGCATGTATTTGAAACATTGTAGGAAGGTTGTTTACATGGGTCATCGTCGATTTCTTCCTATGAAGCATGAGCTACGAAAAAAATGTCCGCATTTTGGCGGGAATGCGGACCACCGTACAAAGCCAAGACACCGGAGTGGACAAGATGTATTTGATATGTTAAAGGACCTACAAGTTGTGTTTGGAAAGGGGGACGGAAGCCAGCCTGTTCCGACTGGCGAGGATGGTCGTGCCGCGATGTGGAAGAAAAAGTCTATCTTTTGGGAGCTACCTTATTGGCAATATTTAGAGGTCCGTAACGCGATTGATGTGATGCATCTGATGAAGAATCTTTGCGTGAACTTGATAAGCTTCCTGGGTACTTATGGGAAGCCAAAAGATACACTGGAAGCACGACAAGAGCTGAAACTATTGAAACAACGGAATGATCTACATCCAGAAAAGAGAGACAACGGACGCCAGTACTTGCGTCCTGCCAGCTTCACTCTCAGTAAAGAAGAGAAGGTAAGCATGTTTGAATGCTTGAACAGTATCAAGGTTCCGTCGGGCTACTCCTCCAATATTAAGGGAATAATAAATATGAAAGATAACAAGTTCACAAATCTCAAGTCTCACGATTGTCATGTGTTGATGACACAGCTGCTTCCCGTCATACTCAGGGGTGTGCTACCCGTTAATGTGCGGAAAGCCATTGTGAAGCTATGTGCATTCCTCAATGCAATTTCTCAGAAGGTGATCAATCCAGACCATTTAGTTCAGCTACAGAACGACGTGGTGCAATGTCTTGTCAGCTTTGAGATGATATTTCCACCATCCTTCTTCAATATTATGACACATCTATTGGTTCACCTCGTCAAAGAGATTCGTATACTGGACCGAGTATTTCTACACAACATGTTCCCGTTTGAGAGGTTCTTCGCTGTGCTAAAGAAGTATGTCCATAATCGTTCTCGTCCAGAAGGATGCATTACTAAGGGATACGAAACAGAGGAGGTCATTGAATTCTGTGTTGACTTTGTCAACGATCTTATGCCGATTGGTGTGCCCGAATCACATCATGAGGGGAGACTTGGTGGAAAGGGCACACTAGGGAAAAGATCGATGGTAATCAAGGACATGGAGACATTTCATAAAGCGCACATCACAGTTTTGCAACAATCAACCTTAGTTGCTCCGTACATCGAGGAGCACATGAAGATTCTCTGGGACGAAAATCCAACAAAGTCTGCAGCCTTTATTCAGCGGATGCACAATACTACTTTCGCCGCTTGGTTGCGAGAGCGTCTGATGGGTGTCGAGGGCATTGATGCGCAGCTAGCTTTTGTAGCTAGGGGTCCATCGACCACGATCTTAAAATTCCAAGGATACGACATCAATGGGTATACATTTTACACAAGAGCCCAAGACAAGAGGAGCACCAACCAAAACAGTGGAGTCCGAAGCGACGCGACAGACACCAATGGCAATACTAACTCATACTATGGTGTCATAGAGGAGATATGGGAACTAGAGTACGGACCTTTGAAGATCCCACTGTTTAAGTGCCAATGGGTGAAGCTGACTGCAGGAGCTGTTACAGTTGATGAGTATGGAATGACGTTAGTGGACCTAAACAAGATTGGGTTTCTAGATGAACCGTTCGTCCTAGCCAAAGATGTCACACAAGTTTTTTATGTAAAGGACATGGCTAGCAGACCAAAGAAAGGGGCGGATAAGAAAGGGGTGGGTAAGCAATTGGACCCACCACAAGACGAGCCAAAGCGTCATATTGTTCTTCCTGGAAAAAGAACAATCATAGGAGTTGAGGACAAGACGGATGAAGATTATGATATGCTCGATGGGCT
This sequence comes from Echinochloa phyllopogon, assembly GCA_033239725.1. Lineage (NCBI taxonomy): Eukaryota > Viridiplantae > Streptophyta > Magnoliopsida > Poales > Poaceae > Echinochloa > Echinochloa phyllopogon. The sequence goes on along the minus strand of BTCW01000010.1, from coordinate 40,307,211 downwards.
GCCTCCATTCTCGATGGCTGCTGATCCAAGCATCCTGTTAGCGGCGGAGGAGACACCCTATCTACGGCGTGATCACAATCAAGGAACATTCGTAAAGAGGAAGTTTATTAGTGTCCGAGTAAATGATGATGACGTGTAATTTAATTGCACTATGTTCCAGAAATTCATATTTATATAAATGACATCGTGTATTTGTTATGCATTTATGTGGTTTTAGTTTCTAACAATTTGACATATGATCCATCAAAAGATATGACCACCCGAAGCCCATCTTTCGTGAAATGTAGCAAGTGGCCAATCAATGAAACCAAATGTTAATTCCTACGATTTTCTGGAATTTTCTATTATTTTCTAATATTTTCTAGTAACTCCCACTGTTTTCTAGAATTTTCTAATAATTTTAAAGGGCTTTGTTTTCTACAAAATTATTATTTAGAAATAAAGAGATTCATTTAATAATTACTAGGAAATGAAAGCAAATGGTAATTCCTATGATTTTCTAGGATTTTATATTAATTTCTAATATTTTCTAGTAACTCCTACTGTTTTTCAAGAATTTTCTAATAATTTTAAAGAGCTTTGTTTTATTTATTTACGAATAAAGTAAAGTAATAGAAATAGAAAAAAGACCCGGTGCTAATTGTCGATTTGGATGAAAAAATGGCGGCAACTGAAATCCTAACCCTTTAGCACCGGGTGTGCTTACACCCGGTGCTAAAGTCTCATTAGCACCAGGTGATGTATCGACCCGGTGCTAATGTGGTGGCCTTTAGCACACCGGGCACCACATTAGCACCGGGTGTGCTTACACCCGGTGCTAAAGACTCATTAGCACCGGGTGTTGTATCCACCCGATGCTAATGTGGTGGCCTTTAGCACCGAGAGAGTGCTAAAGGCGCCGCCCCATATAACCGCACGCGCCCCCTCCCCTCCTCACTTCTCGCATTTCTCGCCCGCCTCCGCCGCCGGTCCCGCTCCCGCGCCCGTCCCCGTCGCTGGTCGCCCTCGCCGCCGTCTCCCATCGCCCGCGTCGCCGTCACCCGTCGCCCGCGCCGCCGTCGCCCGTCGCCCACGTCGCCGCCATTCGCCCGCGCCGCCCGTGGCCCGTCGCCGCCGCGCCCTCGCCCGCTCCCTCGTCCGCGCCCTCGTCCGTCGCCCCTCGCCCGAGCCCTCACCCGCCGCCGTCGACGGCCGCCCGTCGCCCGCGCCCGCCGCCGTTGCCCGCACCCGAGCCCCTCGGTCGATTTTTACATTTTGTTATTTAATTTGTTATTTAATTTGGTATATAATTTGTTATTTCATTTGTTATTTAATTTGTTATATATAATTTGTTATTATTTATATGCTTATATATATTTTTGTATATATAATTTTGAATGTAATTTGGTATATATAATTTTGTATTTAATTTGGTATATATAATTTTGTATGTAATTTTTTATATATAATATTGTATATATAATTATATATATATAATGTTGTATATATAATTTTGTATATATAATGTTGCATATATAATTTTGTATATATAATGTTGTATATATAATTTTGTATGTAATTTTGTATATATAATTTTGTATATATAATTTTGTATGTAATTTTGTATATATAATTTTGTATATGTGCATATTTTGTATGTGCAAAACTATCGCGCACCCGAACACCATAGCGAAACCAAACTCGTCGCCCGAGCTCCTTCGCGAACCCAAACGCGTCGCGTTCCCAAACCATCCGGAACCCAAACTCGTCGCGCACCCGAACCCCTTCGCGTCGCGCACCCGAACCCCTTCGCGTCGCGCACCCGTTAGCTCTGACCCTAAACCCCGAAACCCAAACCCTAAACCCCCTTGCCCTAACCCTAAACCCCGAAACCCAAACCCTAAACCCCCTAGCCCTAACCCTAAACCCCATATCTATATTTATTTATATTTATTGCTTACAAATTATTTTTATTCCTATAGATGGCGGACAACAACCCTAGCGAACCCTTGCCAGAGGATAATGACCAGTTCTTATTGAATCAAATATTTGGTATCGATGCCGAAGATAACCCGCAACCAAACATGGAAGACGTGCAGGGTATTGCTTAAGGGAGCGAAAATGTGGAACAACGTAATGTGGATGAACGCAGTAATAATGAGCCCACGTCGAGTCAGGTGTGAATATATCTCATTTAATATGTATTGTATATCTCAATATATCTCACTTAATATGTATTGTATCTCAATATATCTCATTTAATATTGTATCGTTAATATGTAATTTATGTAGCCCGCCTCTGCGTCGACAACCGAAACTAGGAAATCCAAACGATCTGCCACTAAGAAGCTGAAGGATGTGAAGTTTCACATCACTCGAGTGGAGGACGATGGGGAGCCAGTTGAGCCCAAACAAGTGGCCAGAAAATTTATATCTCAGTGCGGGGTTGTTCTACGGGAACGCGTGCCCATTAGCATCAGAAAATGGAAATCCACGGACCCTACTGAGCCGCACGTGTTGCCCAATACTGAGAAGGAGATGCTATGGGCTGACTTAAAAGGAATTTTCGAATGGACAATCAGTCATGAAGAGCAACTGAAGGATTGGACAATGAAAAAGATGGCAATTCTATTCCAGGATTACAAGAAAAAATTGTACAAGATATATCTCATTACCGGAGAAGCACCGGATCCAGCGAAGCATCCAACCATCACTCATGATGCTTGGGAATCGTTCTTGGAGTACAAAAACTCCGAAGAAGGGTCAAGTATGACCGCTAGAAATGCTGACAATGCCGGTAATAGGAAGTACACCCATAGAATGGGTTCAGGAGGTTATAAAGGGAGCATTGAGAAATGGGAGAAGATGGAAGAATCTCTATTTGCTAGAGGCATTTGTCCAGCGACACATGACTGGCCCACACGATCCAAGCATTGGTACTATGGTCATGGAGGCACCCTCAGTCCGATCGATGGCTCGTTAGTTTTTGGCGAGGACTTGCGAGAACTAGCTCAACGTCTCATCAATATCCTTAAGGCATCTGAGAGGGGAGAATTTGTTCCTGATAGAGAAAGAGATGAGCTAACCTATTCCTTAGGAAACAAGGAGCATCCTGGACGTACGCGCGGCGTAGGCATAGTACCATGGAAGAAAGGTTTCAAAGAGGACACCGCCTCCTATAGGAGCCGTTCGAGGAAGAAGGCGGAATATGAGCAGAGGGTGAGGGACCTAGAGGAAACGGTAGCCGCCCAGGGCTCAAAGATACAGGAAATGGAGGTAGAGACGGAGCGGCGAATCAAGTTAGCATTGCTACAGATACAAGCCACAGGAACCGCCAGCACAGAGCATGTACCTCTGCAAGATCCTAATGCGGCCCTTCTTAGCCCTCAACAACATCGAAGCAGCCACGCTTCCACAGAGCATGTACAAGGTCATGAAGACATTCCCGCACCTCAGTCTGAACCGGTTCGTTACCCCGTGGATGAAATAACTCAACGGATCGCGTGTGAGCTTGTCGTGAGGCAGAAGAACATATCCATGGTGGTACGTCTACGACATTAGTTTGTATATTTCGTAAATATCATCATAAATATTATTCATTTACTAAATTCCTTTCTACTTATTTTATTAGGTCGCATACGGTATGACCAAACCAGTGGAACCAGGTCAAAGATGGCATTGCATGGAGATTCCACATGGTTACGTACCCGTTGAGGTGGAGCAAGTCATTGACCAGTGGAATGACTTGGAACTTGATATCGTCGGAGGTGACGGAGAAACAAAACTCGGGGAGTGTTCTCACGGGATCATTCTATGGAGCAAGTGAGACATCGCCATACCTGGTAGCACCAAGTCTCCTTCAGATCCCCCGTCTCCAAGAGGTCCACCGGATCACGATTCTTTGGGAGCTCATGACGCAAACCCGTCTCCGTCTCTGTCTCCTCCGCGTCAGAAGTCTCTGTCTCCACCGCGGCAGAAGCTTGAACAAAAGAAGCGCTCTAAACTGGCTAGCTTGGCCCCTCCACCACAGAAGAAGCCACGGAAGGTCAAAGAGAAGCCTGCACCACCGAAAAAAGCTTACGACCTGACTCAAGAAGAGCTCGATGCCTCTGTAAAAGAAGACGTAAAGAGGCAACTTTTCACGAGAAAACAACCAGAGCCGAAGATTGACCCTGCCACGGCAAAATCCTTCCACCAAAATTTGACTAGGGGACAAAAGAAGAGGGCACAGGTATCAGACTATGACCGATCATTACTGAAATCTCAAGGGAAGAGGAAGGCGGCGGTGTCCAAACCTGTTGCTCAGCTCGGCAACCAACCTCAGGAGTCATTGCCTTAGTTGGCATCTGAGTACGAGCTGAATGTGCAACAACAAATGGCCGAGAAACGACTCTCGAGAGAGGAAATCACGGGAGAAAAAGAAATCCATGTGAGCACAGACATGAAGTGGCCATTTAAGCTTGGCCAGCCTTTGGTCGGTCCAGAAATGGAGAGCACGCTACAAACAAAGATGCATCATTTCCATCAGTGGTATCTGGAACAATCAAGAAGCAAAAGGCGCATGTTTGGAGTTCGTGTAAAGGACCATGATTTTTTCAATGGCGAGGAAACCATCTAGTTGGAGTTTAAGGATATATATGAGGTCTACCACAAAGACGCCATGGACGTGTCTTTGATCGCCTGTTGGGTATTGTAAGTGCTTTGTTCTCATTTACATTTGACACTTGAAAAAAACTTTAATCTTTGCTGACGCGCCCTTTATTGCTTAACAATGCAGAATGAAGATTCAAAGATGTCAGAGGGAAGTAATATTTGACATTGGTTACATGGACCCGACAAGGATAAGTGAAAAAATGATTTTGATCAATCCAGAGGAGACATATCAAAATTTATACAAGTATCTCCAAAAACAAAATTATTGCGACTCCATACTATTGCCGTACAACTTCGGGTGAGTACCTATACATGTATCTACTTATAGTGCCTATACAAAATTTTATGGACTCCATACTATTGCCGTTCAATTTTATTTCTCAGTATAATGTCTACATGTATACAGTTTTCACTGGATCTTAATCATATTGTGTCCTGACCGGGGTATCGTCCATGTCTTTGATTCGTTGAAGAGGCCAACATATGCTTACCAGAACATCATCGACATGTTTACAAGGTGACATATATTTACCCATTTAACTCAATTATGCCCTTACAATCACAATGATTTAACACAACTTTTTGGTTCACAGGGCGTGGATTCAATTTCGTCAAGATAACCCTGGTATGATCCATGAAACACTCACATGGAAGACTGACTTTCCGGTAAGCAAGTAATTTGTACGTGTAGGTCTCTGCTAACCTATTATATGAATTTTACTTAACTTTATTTTTTGATCGACAGTGTCGCCAACAGGGGTCGGGAAATAATCTATGTGCATATTATGTTTGTGATAACATGCTCAATTGGTCGACGAAAAAGATGACCCACCATGATGTTATGGTATGTAACACATTTTCAGGTTTTAATTTGATATATTTACTATTTTTGTAGAAAAAGCACTTGATTTTGTAATAAATTTTATTATTTAGAAATATACGACTTCTTTTATTGATAATGGGATTCATTTATAATAAATATTATTATTATTAAGTTTGAATTAATAAGTAAGGCACTTTGTTTTAAAACAAATGATTATTTAGAAATATAGGGCTTCATTTAATAATTACTATGTTTGTATTAATAAGAAAAACACTTTGTTTTATAATAAATGATTATTTAAATATAGACGGACATTTGTATTTGTAAGTAAAGCATTTATTTTATATTAAATGTTTATTAATTTCACATTTGTTGTCTTCAATTCCATGGAATTAATATTTCCAATTATTTGCAAATTATAGATGATGAGGCTGCAAGAAGATAGACTCGATGAAGAGAGAATAGATGCAATTGCAGAACAACTCATTGGATGGAGTTGGGACGAGGTCGTTAATCCACGTGGAGAATTCCATCCCCCCCTGGAGGATGCGCTGTCAAGTCGTTCCTCTAGTCGGATTTCTTAATTTGTAATATACAGGTCAAAATTATAATATATATATCTTCTATTTTGATTAGATGTCTAGCTAATATGAATATATAGTACTACATGCACGGCAGCTGAATACATGTTTGAATACGTATCATAATACATATATAAACATATATAAACGTACCAAAAAAAAATCCAGGTACTTTAGCACCGGTTGTATACACCAACCGGTGCTAAAGGCCCTCCTATACCCGCTGTGTAGGCAGGGCCTTTAGCACCGGTTGGTGTTTACAACCGGTGCTAAAGGCCCCCTTTAGCACCGGTTATTCTACCCGGTGCTAAAGGGTACCCCCTTAGCACCGGAAGTTTAGCACCGGTTGGGAATCCGGTGCTAAAGCCCGTTCCCAACCGGTGCGGATGTGAGGTTCTCTGGTAGTGTTTTGGCAGCAGCTTCTAGCCACATACGTATCTTTTGGTTTGATTTCTGTCTTTTTTAAAGCAAAACCCGGTTGGTAGACAAACTAAAGGGAGCCTATATATTTCTATCATATTACTGTAGTAGTGCAGTCTCTTATTTTATAGGTCCAAGGACGGGTTCTTTTGCATTCCTATGTTCCGACTTCATGCTTCTCCACAAAAGGAGTGTCACGGAGTAATTAGCAAGAACATATAATTAAATAAGTTTGATTATAGTCGAATTCCAATGAATCAAGCATGCCCTTAGTATATTATAGTCCAAACATAAACCTGAGCCGTGGAAAACAGATGTTAGAAAAACAAGAATTGTGCAACTTGAGCGACCAGTAATCGTTATTGGAGATGACAATATTAGTAACTATATAACATAATATTACAAGTGTCGGATCTATGACCCGGCAATCCACTAGAGAGTACCCGAGTGGTAGATTTATAGGAGGGGGTCATTGAGTTGAGTAGTTTTAAGGTGACACAGGAAACACGATTTAGACAAGTTCGGGCTTCATAATACCCTACGTCCTGTGTTGGTGGATGGTTGTATTGCTTGTACTCGACAAGGCTTCGGGAAGCAATGATGATCTCTATGGTTACAATGAATGGGGATCCGCTGAGGGGTTGACCTATACCGCCTCATATAGGCTGGCGGTCTAGGGTTTACAAGTCGGTTTCAATCTAAACCTACTGGATTGTGAATAAACCTACTGGATTGTGAATAACAGATCGTATCTGAAAAGATTTGTACAAATATTCAGAATATCTAGACTCTAGTCGGCTACATCTTCATCAATCTTGTTCTTCAAGCCGAGGGTTCTTTGTGGGCTTCCTACAGGTCGGCCGACAAACTTGTCAGATGTGGGCCCAGGCCGGCTATAATCTCCTCTGGTAGTGGGCCTAGTAGTACCCGTATCCCACAAGCCCCCGAGCAGCATTCAGTCGTGTGACGAACTATTGATGAATAAACGAAGCCAAAGTAATCGGCTGAACGTGCTTTAACACGAGTTCACCACAAAGTGTGAGCGATGCTCAAAAAGAAACTTCCCCAACAATACACCGAGTACCACGAAGGCGTCAACCAGTCCTCATGAGCGACTGAATGGTAGGCGACGCAAGGAGAACTCCATATGATTTAGCCCCCGAGCATTGGGAAGCAGGCCGAGGCTCAAGAACTTAACTCGGCAACATGTTACCGGAAGGAAAAAAACACAAAAGCATGCATTCAAAAGAAGAATCAATAACAGTGAACCCGTGAAGTCATCAACTACTGCATGAGCAATAACAAACTTTTCACAGACTGACATGCAATCAGGAACAGTGAACCCGTGCCCAGAGAATGACACGCCATTTCCCATCCGAATCTGAGTAGGATGTGTAGTCACGAGCCAACAGTAACCGATCCAATAGGCCTATAAATAGGCGTCAGTGTTCAGTATACCAAATACACAGAGAGTTTTTTACCCACCAAACATGTGGTGTTTCAAGACCCATCCACCTGAAGAGTGTTTATGTAGTAGTAAAGAAGGGGATGAGAGACAGAAGATCTTGTGCCACTGATGCTAGAAGAAAACTTGCGAGCGGCAACGGAGATGATGAGCGAGTGCAGCACCAGGATATTTGGACAAAGGGCAAGACAGAGGTCGACCATGGCTGATGCAACCAAGCTCTGCTGCCGAGGGAAACTTCAACGCTGCACCTCACCTCCACTTCAACCGTGTAAGTGTCTGCAGTTGATATGATGCTAGAAGAAAATTTGTGAGGAACCCAAGTGGCTCTAACTTATTGTTCTGCTAACCCATATCGTACTATTGATACCTTAGATCTGCCTAATAGGCAGTTTATACCTTTGTACTTGTAAGCGACCCATGGCCGACTACTTTTTTCTGCTGTAAACTTGACAAAATAAATGTATAAACATGCTATGCCTATAACTCGTTCCACCTGGGAGGTCTCTTGGACACGTTGAGTAAAATTTTGGTGCCCAGCCCCGAGCATGCGAGTCTAGCTGTGTCCCTTGGACACACCGAGTAGAATTTTGGCGCCCAGCCGCCGAGCATGCAAGTCTAGCAGGGTCCCTTGGACACGCTGAGTAGAATTTTGGTGCCTAACCCCTGAGCATGCGAGTCTGGTAGGGTCCCTTGGATACGCCGTGTGGAATTTTGGCGTCTAGACCTCGAGCATGCGAGTCTGACTGGATCCCTTGGACATGCCGAATAGAATTTTAGCGCCTAGCCTCCACGCACGCGAGTCTGACAGAGTCCCTTGCACGCGTAGAGTAAAGCCTTTTTGGCAAGCTTACCCCCTCCGTTGATTTCGGATCTAAGGGATAGTAAATCGTGAACCTAGTGGATTCCGTCCGTGAAATGCGGCGCCATTAGGTTAAGCTACCGCCAAGCCGCTTCCTTATATAGAGTGAACCATCGCATTTTGCCGTCATCGTCTTCCTCGCCACACCACTAGCCATCACAGTCGTTCTATGCACGGTGACTCCGCCGCTTATCCTAGCCAGCTCCACCTTCGCCATTTTTGCCCGCCAACGCGTCTTCTTTGAATGCGCTTGAGAACCCCCACATTTTGTCATCCCATCTTCCAGCGTCAACAAGCTTAACTGATGGCCGCATCGTCCACATATCTGTTGCCTGTGCTGGAGTAGGAGCCATCTGAATCCAACTTCAATGTTGGATATTTCTTTCTTCATTCATCTGTGCGAGACTTTCTTGGGGATTGCCCCGCACTACAATATGTGGCGATGACTCTATAGGGTTAAGTCCATCGAGGAGGAGAGGAGTTGTCAGGGTCCAACCCGGGTTACCGGAGGAGCGGGGTTCAGTCTCCGGGTCAGCATGATGAAGCGATACTTTGACCTGGAGCTGAACGACCACAACAAGCGCTTGAGGGAGGACTGGTTTTATATCAGGGACCTACCCATGTCTGACTACTTTTCTTGATCTTTGTACACTTGTCTTTGCTTCGTAGGAAATCACAAACAAGTACTTCAATCCAGCACCGCTACTAGCAATCCCTGATCGTGCTAAGAAACGGATGACTCCCGAAGAGGCTGCCGCCGACCAAATCTTGCTCAAGGATGAGCCCTGGGATACCGACAACTTCGGGTCCTGTGACACCAAAGCTAGCAAGCCTGCAGAGGTGCCAAGTCAGGCTACCGGCCAAGTGGGCAGGACCAGGGAAAGTAGTAGAATCTTGCGCTGGGACCAATCAGGGTGCCTGGAAGAGGTCGACCTCGAGTCAACCTAAGGATCCTGAAGGGACCGGGGCGTCGACCAAGAGACAACGCCAGAACACCCCCTCCGCCGGTGGTGAGGGAGCCGACTCCGCGGCTGATGACTTGGAAGGAGGAGCAGCCCACCAGGGCTCCCGGGAAGAGACTCGTGAGTCAGGAGTGGTGATAGGGGTCATTCCACTACAATCGAGGCCTCCCAACCCACTGAGGCTTGCGTTCAAACCCTTCAAGTGCAGCAGGTACCCAATTTACAATCCTATTTTGTTCATCATGGAGAATACACTACATGCATCCAACCAATTGTGTTATTTTATTTTAGGCTATCTAGCAAAAGTCCAGGAGTGTCACCCCACTACCGCTCTGGCGAGGATTCCACGCCGAGGCGGACTCGCTCATCTGCGCCGACTACAACAATCGCAACATCGGGCCCGAGTGCTTAAGGGGTTCCTCCCCAACACGTTGGGGGAAGTGCGCTAGCTAATGCCACCGTAGGAGCCAACGTCAGGCCCGCCTCTGGAACCGCCATAGTGGAGCCAGCGACGACCATGCCGAGCGCCAGGGGTGATGCCCCTACTTCTATTGCATTGCCGACTACCGCGTCTGCTGTACCCACGACAGCTCCCGACCAGCAGAGATCTACTGAAGATACTGAGATGCTGGCCTTGGAAGACGATGCGCTGGTTAGCTCAAACTTGCCCCTTCTAGAGGCCAATATGGTCGTCGTGGAAGATAGGGAACTAGCTTGGTGGGAAAGTTTGAGTACTCATACAACGAGGACCGCAAAGCCATCAATGAGATGCAGGAAGCTAGGGAAGTCATCCTGAAAAGTCTCCAGGTATGTGCAACACACGAACCTTATCTGACTGACACATGCTTGATATTAATAACCTTGCATTACCGTAGACCCTTATGGCGAACTCGCGCGAGCATGATTGACTAGTGAAGATTGTCGAAGAAGAGCACCAAGAGCTTCTTGAGCTCCGTCAACATGTGCGCGCCCTCTCCAGTGAAGCAAAGGCGGCAGTAATGTAGAAGGAAATGGATATGGAGAAGACCGCCGAGCTGAATCGGGAGCTCATGGCTAACATGGTGCAAATTACCACTGGTAAGCAGCCGGCTCGAGTTTTAATAGCTTGAAGCTTTGTCTGACTATGTTTGACCCTGTGGTTGATGATGAATAGATGCTGCGTGCGAGAAGAAGACTCTGGAGGACCGCATGGAGAAGCTAGAGGCCGACGCTCAGAAGTCGACGGATGCACATCGTCAGGAAGTCACCGCTCATGAACACACAAAACAATGTAGGTGCTGGAGTCGAATTTGTATGCATGGAGTTATCCAAGTTCTTGTAATTTGACTGTACGTGAAACTCGTGCAGGCCATGCCCAAGAGATGAAGATGTATAAGGAGAAGCTTGCCTCCATGGAGACTGAACTAGAGAAGGTTGGCCAGGCACACACCCGGGCGGTTGGCGCTCATAAAGTTACCATGGAGAGTAAGTATCTTTCTCTTTGTCTTGACCAAGATCAGCTCGACTAGCCCTTGGTGACAAAACGAACTTCTAATCGACTTGATTTGTACTAGTCTTTGCCAAGGAGATGGGGACACTGAAGGAAGCGTCATGGTACAACTGCGATGTCTTGGCCCCGGTGGAGGATGGAGCGCCAACTCAAACTCTCGAGGAGCAACTTCGAGCAGGGCCGGGCAGTGCCACAGCGTTGATCAGAGGGGTGGCCATCGGTTTGAGCAAGAGAATGCTTGCATTCGTGAAGACCCATTATCCTAACATTGTTGTGGAGTGCGTTGCGAAAGGCATGGCGGTCGATTTCACAGAAGAAGAGTTTGACAGCCTGGCCAATTCATAGGAGGATGTGGCTACCGAAGTAGTCGCCAAGCTGGGCTTGTAAAGCAGCATAAAAAAACAATAGTAGTTGGCTGAGAGAGTTTTATGAACTTATTTGCAGTAATTGGTTTGGATGATTGTTATCGTTTTTAACTTGTTATCAAAGTTGGTTGATCAACCCAGGTCACTATGCCCATAGTCGTGATAGCACTAGGTACTCGCCTTAAAATGGCTGGAGCTCGCAGAGAGGCAGCGCTCTTACATGCTACGATGCTCTCATGAAGGCTTATTCATAGGTAAGGTATCGGGCCAAGTACTTTCACGCGTATTTAGACAATGGAGCATGTGAGTCGAGCTGGCCGTTTTGTGTAGGATCCTTATGGACAAGTGAACTAATGGTTATCTTAAATTATGGTGACTTAATGACTGTGTATAACCGGTAAGCAAATGGAACATATGACTTTTATTGAACTTCTAACAAAAGGGTAAAGGTACATAGCTGGATGTTGGACTAAGGGTAAAACTTAGTGAGGTGTTGAATATTCCAAATGTTAGGGACTGGATTGCCATTGGCCCATTCTAGATGGTAGGTTCTCGGAGAGATGACTTCTTTGACGATGAAAGGGTCCTCCCAAGGTGCCGAAAACTTGTGTTGGTTCTTTGTAGACATGACTCGATGAAGAGCCAAGTCGCCAACATTGAGAGAGCGTTCATGGTAGTGGTGAATCTACCACTCATGGCGTATGTGTTGGATTAAGGCGCTGAGCCTATGCTCTTCCAACCCATCGAGGTTTGTCTGCCGACTTGATTCTGCCTCACCCTCTTCGTAGTATTGGATGCATGGAGCACCATGCGCTAGGTCGGCCGGTAGGACAACTTCTGACCCATATACCAGGAAGAAGGGAGTATACCCTGTTGCCCGACTCTTTTGGGTTCTCAAACCCCATACCGCATGTGGTACCTCCTTGGCCCACCGGCCCGCTCTTGGGTTGAGTGAATCGTAGAGATCTTTCTTTAGGGCATCTAGGACCATGTCGTTGGCTCTTTCAACCTTCCCATTGCACTGGAGGTGGGCTGAGGAGGAGTACTAGACGTAGATGTTGCTATCTTGACAAAAGTTCCAGAACTCATGGCCTGTGAATTGTGGACTGAGGTTGGTCATGATCTGGTTTGGAACACCGAATTGATGTGTCAACTCCTTGATAAAGGCTGCCGTCGTGGCTGACTTGGTGTCAGTGACCACCTTGTACTCGATCCATTTGGTGAACTTATCCACTACCACCAGTATGTGCTTAAAGCCGCCTGGGGCAAGTTTGAATGGTCCCACGTTGTCGAGGCCCTAGACTGCGAAAGGCCAGGATGGTGGAATGGTTCGTAGTGCTTGGGCGGGTAAGTGTTTCTGCTTTTTGAAGAATTGGCGCGCAACATTGGATGAGTGTGTTGGCTCCTGCGTAATTGCTATAGCTACCTGAATGGAATTCCTGGAGGAGCTCTAATCCCTCACTTCGCAGGATGCATTTCATGAGTACACCCGTTGATGATGCCTTCCCGTAAAGTTGTGAGCTGATGACTATGTAGTTTGTCGTTCACCGATTTAGCTTTTCCACTATGATTCTGTCATCGTCGAGTTTATTAGTGGTGGCCACTGCTTCATCCTTGATGAATGCGGTCAATGGTTGTCACACCCGGATTTACACAGAAACCAGAATGCTGCCATATGTGTTCCCAGGAAGTCCACAAAACACATATGGCTTACAAATATGGAAAATCAGAGTACATATGCTTGAATAAAACATTTTACATCAGAGTTTACCTAAATAATGCACAGCGGAAGTCTATGTATTAACTATCTCGACAGGTAGAGCCTCAAGTCCACAGGGACACCGACTGGTTGACCACAGCTCAGAAGTACAAAAGATCTTCAGAAAACTCAGTAGCTGTTTCAATCACTGATCCATCTGTTACCCATCCGGGATTTTGTTGAATAATGGCAAGTGTAAGTAAAACATTTACTTAGCAAGTATAGCACGGGTGTATGAAGGCTCAAAGTAAGGCTAGACACGGCTGAACTGCGTTAGCATTTTTAGTTGGTTCATTTTAACATTGTCCAAATTACTACAAGTGAAAGGAACCTAGTTGCAACCTAATTAATAAAGTATAAGTGTCATTAAGCATAAATAAACATCATCTTCTAATAAAAAAGGATCCAGGCCGCTCGTGACCTTGAGCAAGGCTATCATGATAGATTTACACTCTGCAGAGGTTTCACCCTTTACCCACCAGTCGCGTAAAAGTTCAAAAGAACTTTGCACCCAACCACGCACATCAACACTTCCGAGGTGTGACTGCATAGGGACGCTACGAGGCTATTCACAAAACACCCTAACAAGACAGTGGCCACTAAGGTACAATAAGGTGGTGAGACTCTAGGCACCAAGATTGACTTACGTTTACGGAGTCACACCATAAGGGGGTCAATGACATCCTGAGCGCGGGCATCACACCCAACAATGCGCAATGTGCGGAGTTCCCTATCGCAGGGATTCCCAACACAGGACTGGGTCTAACGAGACCTAGCCGACGGGGCTATCGTCCTCGGTGGAATCAAGAAACACCTCGCGCCTTACTTCCCATAACGCCATCAGCCCCACCGGTAACCACTGGCAAGCTGGAGACGTACAAGCTACTTAACCAAGACCAGAGCAATAATAGTTCTAGCAGTGGCGACAGGCTTCTGGGTTGTCGCTTCAAGACCCGGACCTTAGGGAGAGACACTAGAGCAAAGCACACAACACATGCTCTAGTTCCCTAAACCATGTTGCTAAAAAGCAAGTTTTATCATTAATATTGAAGTGAACTATTATGTCAAAATTAACAATTAAATAATAGTGATAGTAGCTGCGCATAGCAAAGATTCTACCCATATGCAATTGAAACGAACCGGATCCTCAACGACGAGAATCCGACTCCCTGTACCCTCGAGATAGTCCCAGGAATAGCAGCTATCTCGTACAGAACTCATCTCAGTTGAATATCACATCCATACAACGATAAAAGATTCAATACATGACATATATAAAACATAGCGGTCTGGTACAAGCCCTCTGGGCTAAATCGACCATAAGAAACAGCTACGAAGCGGTAGCTAAATCTTCTGGGTCCACTCCCCGCAGGCATCCTTGAGCATAGCGCGCACCCTTCAATCGTACCACCCGTCCTGGTTGAACTCGTGGTCGGGGTCTTCACCTGAGAACCCAAAGTCTGTCCCCAAGGAAATTGGACAGGTTCACGTCACCAACCATAATATGAAGCAAGCTTTAAAGTGGCCTATTCTAAGGTATATAAATAATCAAGGTTTGAGCCAGGGTTTTCTTATGCGAGCAGCAGCAATAACCCAAATTCATCTCGTCCTGCCACAACAGGTTCCCGCAAACATCTTCCACCAACACCTTTCTCTCACTAGTCGACTCGGTGAGCTCCCTCCCCACCTTGTCTCATCAGCAACGCTGGACCAATCTCTCATAACCCAAATCAAGGATGAGGTAAGAAAGCAGATTCCCATGCTAGTCGGAACTTATCAGAAGCGGGTCGTCCGTAACCGTGGACACAGCTATACGTATAGTTTACACTCTGCAGAGGTGGCACTCCAGGAATCCATCCGGGCTGCAAGGCTAGTCCGCAACCAAC
The DNA here is from genome assembly GCA_033239725.1 of Echinochloa phyllopogon. Classification (NCBI taxonomy): domain Eukaryota; kingdom Viridiplantae; phylum Streptophyta; class Magnoliopsida; order Poales; family Poaceae; genus Echinochloa; species Echinochloa phyllopogon. Next base: position 40,291,967 of record BTCW01000010.1, on the reverse strand, counting down.
CTGAGACACAGCCCACAGCAAAGACCCTAAACAGTAACGGCGCCAATCCTGTCTCCCTGGGCTCGGGAAACATCTGATCTAACATCTGCCCCAGGGATGTGAAACCTTCCCACCGGGGCCAGTCGGGGGCCGTGGTAAATCAGGGAGAGTACACCGCAACGAGTCCCCCTTACACATATCAAGCTCGAATCTCCTACAGTCTCGGCGCCGTACTAGAGTTGGCTTGCTGGAACCCTCCCCATACTGGGTAGATGGTGAGCACGGTATTCCCACGTCCAAAGGTGGAACTCGACTCGGTCCTTAATTGTCGGTAAAGCGAGTATCAGCGTCATAAGCGATCCGCCGCAACGGTCCGCAATCGGCACCCATAACAGGTATAGCCGCCCAAACTCCTCAAGTAATCAATATCCAAGAACCACGTACCCGCAACAGGTACTCCGTAGGGCTGCCCGAGTGCAGTCCCCAAGCACCCCGATCAAACGATCGAGTTGTTATTACTCGCTTACACCGCCTAGCTGCACTACACCTCCCATACCACCCACAACTCACGCCAAGAGGATCAAATCACAACCATCCCAACACATGCATAGCATAGCATATTTCATAAAGTCAGTAGTAGGTAGCAAGGTAACAGGATATTATCAAAGGCAGTGCAGGTTTACCATGCAAGTAAAGTAAAGCGCTAGCATACTAGTTGCATGTCTAATAGGTATTTCAGAGTTTGGTCGGGCATGAACCTGGGCAAAAGTCTTCGTCTTCGTCAAAGCAGTTGTCGTAGTGGTCTGGCTCCTCCTGGCTCTCCGGAACACCTAGGGTCGCGGAAAATAAAATAAGACGCGACTTCTAGCAAAGAAACACCAAGACAGTGATGAAAGAAGTCCCAAAGAACACCAAACTCTACACTAACGCGTAGATCAGGATTTTAGAAAAATATAAAAACTGGTTTCATATTTTTCTGAGCTACAGTTGATTTATTATGAATTTATAAGTTTAAATCATTTTCTGAAAATATTAAATAATTTCCGAAAAAGAAAACAGACAGAAATTAGCCTGCTGACGTCAGCATGACGTCATGCTGACGTCAGCAGTGGGGTCTGCCTAGGATGACGTCAGCAGTGGGCCCTGCTGACGTCAGCGTTGACTGGTCAACGGTCAACGGTTCAACGGTCAACGGGTCAACGGTCAGCTCTGGTCAGTGGGCCCCAGCGGTCAGTGACACAGTGTATGACATGTGGGCCCCATGCGTCAGCGCAGTTAAAAGGAAAAGATAAAAAGAAAACGCTGGTGGGCTGGAGTTGGGCCGAAAGGCTTGGGCCGGGAAAGTTCAGGGTGGTAAACTAGACTTAAAGTTTAACTTTAAGCCCAAGAAGGGTAGGGTGCCCGGCTCGGCGCTGTGGACCAAGTCCACGGTGCACCGTGAGAACGGTTCACGTGAGCCGGGTGCACGGGATCAGGTTGTGGCCGACTCTGGATCTTTTGTGCCGTGCTGTGTGTGGTGTTGGTGTGGTCCAGCGTGTGGCTCGGCCACGGCACGACGCGACGCGCGCGGCGCGTACTGGCGCGCGGCCAGCGGCTTCGGTCAACGGCGGCGATCGCCGGGGGAAGGTCGGCGAGGTCCTAGAAGTGGTGCTACGGCTCGGCTTGGTGCTCGCGAGCACAAACGGCAAGAAAAATGTGGGGGCTTGCTGCGGCTTGGGCTCCCCGACACGAGCGGCGGCGGCGTGACTATGGCGCCACGGCGGCCGGCGGCGCTCACGCGGTCGCGGATGGGAGGCTCAGAGTCGGCTCGGCTGCAAGGGCTCGCGCACGCGCGACACGAGTGTGTGCTGGAACGCGACGTCGCAGCCCTGGTTGGGTGCGCGTGCGCAGGCACACGGTTGCCCGTGGCCGCGACACGGCCTCGGCGTGCGCGCGCGGCGAGCTGAGCTCGGCCACGGCGGCCTTGGCTGCGGTTCGGTCGACGGCGGTTTGCGGGTGCGACAGCGGCGCGACGAGGTGCTGCACGAGAGGATGGCCACGGCTCGTAGTCCGGGTCCCAGAGGGGCTAGCAACGGCGGAGCGGCGGTGCTCGGCCGGAGACAGGGGAGAAAGGGGGGCTTTCGTGGGTGGCTCACCTAGGGCAAGTAGTCGAACACAGCAGCTCGGGGTAGTGCTCGCGGTGCTCCTCCGGTGCTCGTGCTCCTCTTCTCGAACTTGGTTCGGCTCGGTGTCGGCGGCTCCGCGGGCGGCGGCGCTCCGGTCTTCGGCGTCGACGCGGGGAAGGGGATCGACTCCACCTCGACTCGCTCCCGCTCCACCCCTTCCTTCCCCGACCCTTCCCGCTCCTTCTCCCTCCCTCACACTCTAGATTCCAGGCTGAGACGAAACCCCAAAGGGGTGGCGCGGCTTGGGGAAGAAGAAGGTTGGGCGGCGGCTTTATAGGGCGGTGGTGGCTAGGGTTTAGGGCACAGACGGTGAGATGGCTTGGCGAGCCCGGTCGGGCCACGCGTCGCAATCGCGACGGGCCGCGAAGGAGACTGATGGGACAGGCTCCGCGGTCACGGGCGCGACGGCAGAGAGGAGGGCGCCGCGCGCGGGGAAGAGAGGGGGGCCCGCCTGTCGGCGATAGAAATAGGAGAGGGGCGCGGGTGGCGCTGCTGGGCCGGTGCTGGGCCGGAAGAGGAGACGGGCTGGTTGGCTGGTTGGCTCTGGAAAGAAAGTTTGAGGGGGTTAGGTAGACTTGGGTTAGGGGTTTCGGCCCAACAGGGTTTGGTTTAGGTTTGAATTAGTTTACTTAGTATTTGTTTGAATTCAAATCTAGAATTTGAATTCAAACACAACCAAAAATCCAATAAAATCAAATTAACTCCAAATCACATCTATTTGGTCCTTAGCACTTCAAATCATTTTTAATTTGAATTTAAACTGCCTAGGAATTTAGGGAGCAATTAGAAGACACTCTTATATGTTTGTTGTCTTGCACAAAATTCACCAAAAATTTTTAAATTCACATTTTTGCATTCAACAAATCCTAACGGAATTTTTAGGGTTGTTACAGTCTCCCCCCTCACAAGAATCTCGTCCTCGAGATTTGTGGTTACCTATGGTTTAAACAAGTGGGGGTATCTCTCTTTTAGTACTGACTCTTTCTCCCAAGTAGCCTCCCTTTCGGAATGATTGCTCCACTGCACTTTGCAAAACGGAATAGCTGTGTTTCTGGTTTCTTTGACTGCTCTGTCTAGTATCCTCTCTGGGTACTCCAGGTACTCCAAGGTGTCTTGTAGGTCTAATGCCTTTGTCTTGACCTCATGTTCTGGTACTCTTAGACACTTCCTCAGCTGAGATACATGGAACACTAGGTGTACTCCAGCTAGGTCCTCGGGTAGGTCTAGCCTGTAGGCTAGCTTTCCTATTCTCTCCTGTATATGATACGGTCCCACAAAACGGGGTGCTAGCTCCCCTTTCACTTGGAATCTCTTATGCCCTCTGAGGGGTGACACTTTTAGGTAGACAAAGTCCCCTACTTCGAACTCTAGATCTCGTCTCCTTTTATCCGCATAGCTCTTTTGTTGGCTCTGAGCTACCTTCAGGTGCTCTCGGATCTTGGCCACATTTTCTTCTGCCTCTACAATCATGTCAGGTCCAAAGAATGTTCGTTCTCCCACCTCTGACCACATTAGAGGCGTTCTGCATTTTCAGCCATATAGTGCCTCAAAGGGGGACATCTGTAGGCTGGCCTGGTATCTGTTGTTGTAGGAAAATTCTGCATAAGATAGACTCTTCTCCCAGTCTGTGCTGTAAGCTAGAACACATGCCCTCAACAAGTCTTCAAGAATCTGGTTCACTCTTTCGGTCTGCCCATCTGTCTGAGGGTGGTAAGCTGTGCTATACTCCAAGGTTGTCCCGATGGCTTGATGTAGGCTTTTCCAGAACTGAGCTGTGAATTGTGGTCCTCTGTCTGACACAATACTTTTTGGTGCCCCATGCAGCTTAAGAATGTTGTCTATATATAGCTCTGCTAGTTTGCTCACTGGGTATGTGCCTTTGACTGGTATGAAGTGGGCTACCTTTGTCAGCCGATCAACTATGACCCAAATGGCATCATTCCCTTTCTGAGTGCGAGGTAGGCCAACCACGAAGTCCATGCTGATATCTTCCCACTTCCACATTGGAATTTCTAGTGGTTTCAGCAGTCCTGCTGGCCTTTGATGTTCTGCCTTGATTCTTCGACAATAGTCGCACTTGGCTACATACTCAGCTATGTCATCTCTCATTTTCTTCCACCAGAACTTATCCTTCAGATCTTGATACATCTTGGTGCATCCTGGGTGTATCGAGTACTTGGACTCATGAGCCTCTGAGAGAATTGTTCTCCTGATTTCCTTGTTCTGCGGTACACAAATACGGTCTTTCAGCCATACTGTCCCTGCTTCATCTACTCGGAAGTCAGGTGCCACTCCTCGCTGGATATCCTCTTTTACTTCTTGGATTTCTGGACACTTTCCTTGAGCTTCTTTGATTCGGTCTTCTAGGTTGTACTTCACCCTCATTTCCTTGGGTTTTCCTTCTTCTACTAGCTCGAGTTTCAGCATGTACAATTCCTTTGCTAGTTCTGGCTGACTTTCTTCTATTATCAAGTTGTTGCAATAACTCTTTTGGCTCAAGGCATGTGCCACTACGTTGGCCTTGCCAGGATAGTAGTGTATCTCCAAGTCGTAATCTTTGATCAGTTCTAACCACCTCCTCTGCCTCATGTTCAGCTCGGACTGTGTAAAGAAGTACTTCAAACTCTTGTGATCTGTGTAGATATCGCACTTGTTGCCAATCAGGTAGTGCCTCCAGATCTTCAATGCATGTACCACTGCTGCCAGTTCTAAATCATGTGTGGGGTAGTTTTCCTCATGTTTCCTCAGCTACCTTGATGCATAGGCAACAACCTTGCCCTCTTGCATTAGAACACATCCCAAGCCTTGTCTCGAAGCATCGCAATAGACTACGAAATCCTTGCGAATATCTGGCAGGGTCAATACTGGCGTTGTAGTGAGTTTGTGCTTGAGCTCTTGGAAACTTCTTTCACACTTGTCTGTCCACTCGAACGGGACATTGTTCTTGAGTAGTTCGGTCATTGGCTTGGCAATCTTGGAGAAGTTCTCAATGAACCTTCTGTAGTAACCTGCCAAACCCAGAAAGCTTCGGATTTCCGTGACACTCTTTGGCTGCTTCCATTCCGCTACTGCCTCAATCTTTTCTGGGTCTACTGCTACGCCCTCAGCTGTCAGCACGTGACCCAAAAAGGCTACTTTCTCCAGCCAAAATTCACACTTGCTGAACTTCCCGTAGAGTTGATGCTGCCTCAGCTTCTCTAGTACAACCCTTAAGTGCTTCTCATGTTCTTCGGCTGTTTCTGAGTAGATCAGTATGTCGTCAATGAACACCACCACGAACTTGTCTAGTTCCTCCATGAATACCTTGTTCATCATGTTCATGAAGTATGCGGGTGCGTTGGTCAAACCGAAGGACACAACGGTGAACTCGTACTGCCCGTACCGAGTCACAAAGGCTGTCTTGGGAATGTCGCCTTCTCTAATCTTCATCTGGTGGTATCCCGATCTCAGATCAATCATACTGAAGTACTTGGCTTTCTTCAACTGATCTAACAAGTCATCAATCCGAGGTAATGGGTACTTGTTCTTGATCGTCACCGCGTTCAGGGATCGATAGTCTACGCACATGCGCATTGACCCATCCTTCTTCTTCACAAACAACACTGGCGATACCCATGGGGATGCACTTGGTCGAATCACCCCGCTTTCAAGCATCTCTTTTAGCTGCTTCTTGAGTTCCTCCAGCTCTTCCACTGACATTCTGTATGGTCTCTTGGCAATGGGCCCTGTGCCTGGTTGCAGCTCGATTATGAACTCTACGTCTCGGTCAGGTGGTAGTCCTGGTAGCTCTTCGGGAAACACGTCAGGGTACTCACATACTACAGGCACTTCTTCGATCGTCTTTTTCTCGATAGAGTATACCAACTGTCTCAGAATACATGTTCTAGACTCCCTCCCTATTCTTCTTCTTTGTGGTTCTACTGTTACTTTGACTCCGCTAGGGTGGGTCAACTCAACTGTTCTGGGCAAGCAACTGATTACTCCTTTGTGCTCTGTAAGCCAATCCATTCCCAGTATCACGTCAATTCCGTCTGACTTCAGGACTGTCAGGTCTCCTGCGAACTCCTGCCCTCCTATCATTAGACTAACTGCTGGGCACTCTAAGGTGCACCTAAGCTCTCCTAAGGGAGAAGTAGTGACTATAGGTCTAGCCTTAGGTATTGTCGGGGGTGACTGCTCTTTCACAAACTTTGTTGAGACATAGGATCCAGTTGCACCAGAGTCGAACAGTATCAAAGCTGGAATGCCATTTACTAAAAACTCACCGAGCACAACGTCGGGAGCGTCCTCGGCTTCTTCCTTTGTCAGGTGGTTGAGGCGTCCTCTCTGCGCTGTAGCTGGCTGCCTGTCCTGTCCTCCAGGTGCCGGTGCCTTGGCTGGGGTTTGTTTGTTCTTCTTCTCCGGACAGTCAAAGGACTTGTGACCGGGCTTCCCACAAGCAAAACAGACAACTGAGGTCCCTCCACCAACTCTGGCCGTGTTGTTTGGCTTCCAGTTGGGGTTTCCCTGACCTGAGTAGCTGTTGTTTCTATTGCCAAAACTGTTGTAGTTGTTGCCTCTGCTGCCAAAGCTGTTGTCGTTACTGCCTCGGTTTTCTAGGTAACTGTTTCTGTTGAACCCTGAGCTTCCTTGGCTGTTGCTCTGCTGAAAGCCTCTCCTGAGCATGTTGCTCTGGCCACTCCTCGGCCTCTGACTCAGTCTGTGGTTGTGCAACTGTTCAGCCTTTCTTTTCTTCTCTCGCCAAGTATCTTCAAGACCCACTCTTTCCTTCTCAACTGCGATAGCCCTGTCGATCAGCTCTCTGAGTGACCTGTGTGAACTCGCTGCGAGTGCTATCCTCAGACCTCCGTGCAAGCCACGCTGGAACCAAAACTGCTTCTTCTTTTCAGTGTTAACGTCTTCAGGAGCGTACCTCGACATCTTAGCAAAGTGTCGAGCGTACTCGGCTACAGACAAACCACCTTGGGTCATTGCCCTGAACTCCATTGCCTTGTGCACCATGACTTGTTCTGGGATGTGGTACTCTTTGAAAGCTTCACAAAACTCTAGCCAAGTGATCTGAGCAGGGTTCACGTGAGAGTCACAGTAGCTCTCCCACCACACCTTCGCTGCGCCTTCAAGCTGGTGCGCCGCAAGGGCCACACATTCCTCTTCAGTGTAGTCTGTCAGGTCCAGCTTCGTCTCGATGGTACGCAGCCAGTCATGCACGTCGAGTGGCTCGTCCGAGTAGTCGAAGGTGGTTGCTTTCAGCCTGATGAACCTTTCAATCTTCCTTTGTAGGTCTTCCTCACGGTGTCCCTGACGGTTCTGGTTCTGATTTCCCTGGATCTGTTGCATAGCTTGCATCATCTGAGTGTTGGCCTGTGCCATCTGTTGCATCAGCTGTGTTTGAGTAGTCATTACTTCTACCAAGTTAGGCGGTGGCGGTGGTTGTTGGTCGTTCTGCTGGTTCTGCTGAGGCTCCACTGCTGGCTCTTCCATCTCCACTTCCTGTCCTCCACCTGGTGCGTTGTCCTCGGGCTGGAGCACGCCTGCTGCGCGTCAACGGCCCCGGCCTCCAACTGCAGCTGTTGCTCTTCCGCGTCCACGACCTCTGCCACGTCCTCTGCCCCTAGCTGCCACTGCTGCCTCTTCTTGCTCAGCTTCCTCAAAACGTGCAAGCAGTCGGTTGGATCTTCGGATCGACATCTTCCTGTATTTTTCATATAGCAGGTATAGTGGCGGTCGATAATGGTTAGGTTAGCATAAACTAGAGTAGGAGCTGCACACATGAAATAGACTCAACACTAGAGTACACTCAAGATGAACATCAATAAAACTGCAAGAACAGCCACAAAGACCGATCACTCATAACAGCATTACACCCTAGACATGAGTACTATCCCGAGGCCAGCTCCTCGAACCTTGAGGATTAGTACATCTAAGCGGATGCTACATCGTGGCTGAGCCAAAAGGTGGTCATGATCTACTAATTCTAAACATCTACTCATGAAGATAGATACAAGTTTCATCACTACTGCTGACATCTGCTGATACTGCCTACTGCATCCATCTCATGCTGCTGGAAGTGCCTGTGAGGCGCGCTGCCAACCTCACAGCCTCAGTCTCTGTCTGCTGCTTGATCACTGCCTGTCGTCGTGGAGAGTGTCCGTGAGGCGCGCTGCCAACCTCACTGTGTCTACCTCAGGTCCTGCCAACTGCTTCTCTAGGGGTGCCAGTTCTCGTCTCAGTCTTGTCATCTCGGGGGTAAGGGTTCGAGCCTCAGGTAGTGGTATCGGCTCAACTCGGCTTGGTGAGACTCTGTAGTGCTCTGTTCTGGGTTCAACTCTGCGTTCCTCTGGAAGTCCTTGATTCACTGTGATCACCTCTGCCACCCTCTTCTTGTCTGACCTCACCTAACTACTAAGGGTCCTTCGAGCTTCATCATTTGCCATGATCTGTTGAAGACTCAAGTGCTTCATCAACTGGTAGTTTCGCCCACTCTTCTCCTTGTAGCTATCCACCTCTTCTTGAAGTTCTGAGTTGCTACTGTCCATCCAATACACTTCTTCCTTCAGTTCTTCTGTCTCTTCTTCCTTGGCTGCCAGTGCTTTGTCTTTTTCTGTGAGTTGATCTTCCAGTCGGAGATCTCGAGCATGGTGAGTTGCTTGGATCAGCCCTGCCAACTGCCTGTTGTTGCAAGCTTCATACTCCAGGGCTCTGACTTCCCCTGCCCTAGCTTCGAGGCGCTCCTCAAGTAAGGCGATCCTGTTGTCCTTCTCCAGCAGCTGGATGTCTTGCTTCCATACCTTCTCTCTTAGCTTGGCAACTTTCTCTTCTAGGCCAATGTTTAAGTACTCCTGCTCGATCATGCACTGAACTGAGGTCCGCAGGGTCACGTTCCACTCTCGGTCAGCTGCGTGAGCCTGCAAGCTGACTGCGTCTCTGTCAGCTGGATCTTCAAGATCCCGTGTCAGCTGGATCTTCAAGATCCCGCGGCAGGTACCGGAAACGGGTGTGGCTGAGCTGGTTCTGGTACACAAGTGTGGCAAGTCGGAGTATCCTCATGGCAATAGTCTGCACTGCCCGACTGAAGGTGCTCTCGCTGGTTGCTGCCCGTAGCATCAGTGACCTTGGCCGTCCAGGGATATTGGGTACTTCCACCTGCAACCGGGTGTGCACTCCCTCGCCAGGGCCGTAGGTCTAGCCCTCGTAGAAGACGTTGTCCACGTCTATCCCCACTATACGCAGCACCTCCCTCAGTAGCACTGCCAAACCTCCACAGTCTGCACCAGTGGTCCTGATCTCCCGTCGTTCATCGGTTGGTCTTCTTGCTTCCATCTGCCAGACAGTTAGTGGGTTGTTAGTAAGTTAGCAAGTTAGTAAGGTAAGGTAAGGGTAAAAGCTTTGTAAATAGTTGAGATGTACTTATATATAGTTTTCAAATAGTCTAAGGGGTTTCATATACAGTAGAGGACTCAATTAGAGCTTCTGTCCTAAGTTTCCGATCTAAGGGTTACGCGCTACGGTCAAGTATGGCTCTCATACCAACTGAAACGAACCGGATCCTCAACGACGAGAATCCGACTCCCTGTACCCTCGAGATAGTCCCAGGAATAGCAGCTATCTCGTATAGAACTCATCTCAGTCGAATATCACATCCATACAACGATAAAAGATCCAATACATGACATATATAAAACATAGCGGTCTGGTACAAGCCCTCTGGGCTAAATCGACAATAAGAAACAGCTACGAAGCGGTAGCTAAATCTTCTGGGTCCACTCCCCGCGGGCATCCTTGAGCATAGCGCGCACCCTTCAATCGTACCACCCGTCCCGGTTGAACTCGTGGTCGGGGTCTTCACCTGAGAACCCAAAGTCCGTCCCCAAGGAAATGGGACAAGTTCACGTCACCAACCATAATATGAAGCAAGCTTTAAAGTGACCTATTCTAAGGTATAGAAATAATCAAGGTTTGAGCCAGGGTTTTCTTATGCGAGCAGCAGCAATAACCCAAATTCATCTCATCACCAAATCCTTCCCTCACAAGCACATCCACTCCCCAGATCCACCCATCAGCCTCACATTCCCATCGGGATCGTCCTGCCACAGCAGGTTCCTGCAAACATCTTCCACCAACACCTTTCGCTCACTAGTCGACTCGGTGAGCTCCCTCCCCACCTTGTCTCATCAGCAACGCTGGACCAATCTCTCATAACCCAAATCAAGGATGAGGTAAGAAAGCAGATTCCCATGCTAGTCGGAACTTATCAGAAGTGGGTCGTCCGTAACCGTGGACACGGCTATACGTATAGTTTACACTCTACAGAGGTGGCACTCCAGAATCCATCCGGGCTGCAAGTCTAGTCCGCAACCAACCTGAGACACAGCCCACAGCAAAGACCCTAAACAGTAACGGCACCAATCCTGTCTCCCTCGGCTCGGGAAACATCTGATCTAACATCTGCCCCAGGGATGTGAAACCTTCCCACCGGGGCCAGTCGGGGGCCGTGGTAAATCAGGGAGAGTACGCCGCAACGAGTCCCCCTTACACATATCAAGCTCGAATCTCCTACAGTCTCGGCGCCGCACTAGAGTAGGCTTGCTGGAACCCTCCCCATACTGGGTAGATGGTGAGCATGGTATTCCCACGTCCAAAGGTGGAACTCGACTGGGTCCTTAATTGTCGGTAAAGCGAGTATCAACGTCATAAGCGATCCGCCGCAACGGTCCGCAATCGGCACCCATAACAGGTATAGCCGCCCAAACTCCTCAAGTAATCAATATCCAAGAACCACGTACCCGCAACAGGTACTCCGTAGGGCTGCCCGAGTGCAGTCCCCAAGCACCCCGATCAAACGATCGAGTTGTTATTACTCGCTTACACCGCCTAGCTGCACTACACCTCCCATACCACCCACAACTCACGCCAAGAGGATCAAATCACAACCATCCCAACACATGCATAGCATAGCATATTTCATAAAGTGAGTAGTAGGTAGCAAGGTAACAGGATATTATCAAAGGCAGTGCAGGTTTACCATGCAAGTAAAGTAAAGCGCTAGCATACTAGTTACATGTCTAATAGGTATTTCAGAGGTTGGTCGGGTGTGAACCTGGGCAAAAGTCTTCGTCTTCATCAAAGCAGTTGTCATAGTGGTCTGGCTCGTCCTGGCTCTCCGGAACTCCTAGGGTCGCGGAAAATAAAATAAGACGCGACTACTAGCAAAGAAACACCAAGACAGCGATGAAAGAAGTCCCAAAGAACACCAAACTCTACACTAACGCGTAGATCAAGATTTTAGAAAAATATAGACACTGGTTTCATATTTTTCTGAGCTACGGTTGATTTATTATAAATTTTACAAGTTTAAATCATTTTCTGAAAATATTAAATAATTTCCGAAAAAGAAAACAGACAGAAATTAGCCTGCTAACGTCAGCATGACGTCATGCTGATGTCAGCAGTGGGGTCCACCTAGGATGACGTCAGCAGTGGGCCCTGCTGACGTCAGCGTTGACTGGTCAACGGTCAACGGGTCAACGGTCAGCTCTGGTCAGTGGGCCCCAGCGGTCAGTGACTCACAGTGTATGACATGTGGGCCCCATGCGTCAGCGCAGTTAAAAGGAAAAGATAAAAAGAAAACGTTGGTGGGCTGGAGTTGGGCCGAAAGGCTTGGGCCGGGAAAGTTCAGGGTGGTAAACTGGACTTAAAGTTTAACTTTAAGCCCAAGAAGGGTAGGCTGCCCGGCTCGGCACTGTGGACCAAGTCCACGGTGCATCGTGAGAACGGTTCACGTGAGCCGGGTGCACGGGATCAGGTTGTGGCCGACTCGGGATCTTTTGTGCCGTGTTGTGTGTGGTGTTGGTGTGGTCCATCGTGTGGCTCGGCCACGGCACGACGCGACACGCGCGGCGCGCACTGGCGCGCGGCCAGCGGCTTCGGTCGACGGCGGCGATCGCCGGGGGAAGGTCGGCAAGGTCCTAGAAGTGGTGCTACGGCTCGGCTTGGTGCTCGCGAGCACAAATGGCAAGAAAAAGGTGGGGGCTTGGCTGTGGCTTGGGCTCCCCGACGCGAGCGGCGGCGGCGCAACTATGGCGACACGACGGTCGGCGGCGCTCACGCGGTCGTGGACGGGAGGCTCGGAGTCGGCTCGGCTGCAAGGGATCGCGCACGCGCGACACCAGCGTGTGCTGGAACGCGACGTCGCGGCCCTGGTTGGGTGCGCGTGTGCGGGCACACGGTTGCCCGTGGCCGCGACACGGCCTCGGCGTGCGCGCGCGGCGAGCAGAGCTCGGCCACGGCGGCCTTGGCTGCGGTTCGGTCAACGGCGGTTTGCGGGTGCGATAGCAGCGCGATGAAGTCCGGGTCCCAAAGGGGCTAGCAACGGCGGTGCGTTGGCGCTCGGCCGGAGACAGGGGAGAAAGGGGGGCTTTCGTGGGTGGCTCACCGAGGGCAAGTAGTCGAACACAGCAGCTCGGGGTAGTGCTCGCGGTGCTCCTCCGGTGCTCGTGCTCCTCTTCTCGTCCTTGGTTCGGTTCGGTGTCGGCGGCTCCGCGGGCGGCGGCACTCCGGTCTTCGGCGTCGACGCGGGGAAGGGGATCGACTCCACCTCGGCTGGCTCCCGCTCCACCCCTTCCTTCCCCGACCCTTCCCGCTCCTTCTCCCTCCCTCACACTCTCGATTCCAGGCTGAGAAGAAACCCCAAAAGAGGCGGCGCGGCTTGGGGAAGAAGAAGGTTGGGCGGCGGCTTTATAGGGCGGTGGTGGCTATGGTTTAGGGCACGGACGGCGAGATGGCTTGGCGAGCCCGCTCGGGCCACGCGTCGCATTCGCGACGGGCCGCGAAGGAGACTGATGGGACCGGCTCCGCGGTCACGGGCGCGGCGGCAGAGAGGAGGGCGCCGCGCACGGGGAGGAGAGGGGGAGGAAGAGAAAGCTGACAGGCGGGGCCCGCCTGTCGGCGACAGAAATAGGAGAGGGGCGCGGGTGGCGCTGCTGGGCCGGTGCTGGGCCGGAAGAGGAGACGGGCTGGTTGGCTGGTTGGCTCTCGAAAGAAAGTTCGAGGGGGTTAGGTGGACTTGGGTTAGGGGTTTCGGCCCAACAGGGTTTGGTTTAGGTTTGAATTAGTTTAGTTAGTATTTGTTTGAATTCAAATCTAGAATTTGAATTCAAACACAACCAAAAATCCAATAAAACCAAATTAACTCCAAATCACATCTATTTGGTCCTTAGCACTTCAAATCATTTTTAATTTGAATTTAAACTGCCTAGGAATTTAGGGAGCAATTAGAAGACACTCTTATATGTTTGTTGTCTTGCACAAAATTCACCAAAAAATTTTAAATTCACATTTTTGCATTCAACAAATCCTAAGGGAATTTTTAGGGTTGTTACAGCAATAATCCCAAGGTAACAAGGACATGAGTATACAAACTAGGTACAACCTTAATAGGACATCAATTTAGACACATGCATATGAAAGTAAATGTATGAAATAAGTGTGTTTAGGTAGCAAGGATTGTCCATGCTATGACTTGCCTTCCTCAAAAGGCTGCTGCTGTTGCTGCGAGTCCTGCTCCAGAAAGTCCTCGTACTCGAAGTCCAAAGCGTACGGCTCACCGACTGGACACGAATGACCATACAAACAAGCACGTAAACCAATACATGCAAACAAATAATAATCTATTAGATCAGTACACCAAACAATAAAAACAACACAAATAAAGGTTCTAGATATAATCTACGCTTCACTACGGACACATGAGCGCAAAAATCACACTAATCGGAGCTAAAACGGAAAAGATATGGCAAATCTAAGTTTTAGGGACCTACTGGCAAGTTTTTAAAAGTTCCAGGGGCTTATTTGAAGAAAATTAGGGACCTATGTGTAATTATGCTTTAAAGCTCGAGGGCTAACGCGCAAATAAGCGAAAACAGGATCTCGGGCACTATTTCTAAAAAGGTTAGGGGGCTTTTTGAAAACCAGGGGCATGGATGCTATTATTTTTAGCAAAAGACCAAGGCTGACCGTTATTTGCGGGTTTGACTCGAGGGTGCGACTCACATGGGCCATCCGATTCAGATCAGATGGCTGGGGGAGAAGGGGGAGGCTTCTGCCGGCGGTGACCTGGGGACGCGGCGCTGGGCGGGCAGTTGTTAACACCAAAATTTAGCACCAGGAAGAGGCTGACGTGTGGGCCGGATTTGGTGGAAGGATACCATTCGGCTAAGGGGCTTTCTCTGAAGTATTCGGCAATAACGCTCTGCGGTCGGGAACGCGTCGTCATTCGGCAGAGGCATAGTTCCGCAGGCAGAAGCGGTAGCATTCGGTAAGGCGTGATGACGTGGAAAAACATAAGGAAAAGGCCGGTTCGAACAAGGAACGCAATATGGGCACGAAGATTCGTCATTTATTTTTAGAAACAAGTATTGTAGTCGTGTCCGACTAGGAGTTGTATCAAGACCTGGGTATAAATATAAACCCATGGCAGCTGTAATAGAGAGAATCAATCAATCAACACAACAAACCGGCCATGCGCCACCTATCGAGTCCTTAGTCGAGTCGTCGAGTCCTTCGAGAGGAGCCATCGATCCGTCGACCTCCGTAAGTACCGGCAACCTTGTATCATGCTTAGTATCATGCGGTGGATTTAAGCTTTGATGCAAGTAGTCTTGTTACCATGCTTAGTATCATCCGGTGGATTTAAGTTGTGGTCTCAAGAAGGTTCCTCTGTTAGGTCATGAGCCATGCGGTGGGCTAAGATCTAGTATGGACCAAGTTATCGGCTCTGTTAGATTTCGGCAAGATCTAACAGATTCATTAAGTTACCCCGTGTTGCTTCGTTTTTACTCTGTGCTTAATTCATGCAACACTCCTTTGCCCAATCTAGGTCGGCTAGAATCGGCTCTACTTCACGATGCGATGACTTATCCCCTCATAGCCGAGTCCGAAACCGATCTAGGTTGCCACGTGTCGCGGGTTCGAACTTGTTGGTATCGTGTAGATCTTGACAGAACCGGGTATCATGCGGTAGATGCAGGTTTTTGGGTTGTCTTAGAGCTAATCATCCGGTGGATTAGAATTCGATTCGATCTGATAGATTTATCTTTATCGATTAAGTTTGTTCCTTCGCCGCGGACCCCGATTCGGCTAAGCAGCCGCATTCGGCAGTGCTCTCACGAGTGAACGTGTTCGTGGGTTTGCAGTGGACAATGAATGCTTTTAGCCTTTCACGATTAGATTGTATCATGCGGTGGATTGATCTAATCTGATTGGTGGTGTGGCCTCAAACGAGTTGTATCATGCGGTGGATTAACTTGTTTGTTGCCATGCTTGACGGGTGCTGCTTTCGGCCTATGCATTCTTGTTTCAATGTAAATTCGCGATAGCGTCTCACCCTCTATTTATTTGCCACGAACCCTGATTCGGCTGAACAGCCGGATTCGGCAGTACTCTCACGAGTGAACATGATCGTGGGTACGCATTAAACACTGAATGCTTTTAGCCTTTCACGATTAGATTGTATCATGCGGTGGATTAATCTAATCTGATTGGTGGTGTGGTCTCGAAAAAGTCGTATCATGCGATGGATTAACTTGTTCGTTATCATGCTTGACGGGTGCTGCTTTCGGCCTATGCATTCTTGTTTACTGCGGATTTATGATCATGCCTCACCCTTTATTTATTCTCATAACACGTCTGTCCTCGTTAATCGGTCATGGATATACTTTGCTCTCTTTGTTTATTTAAAGACCGATCTTACGTCATGCTGATGTTGTGCGTTCGGCAGTGTGATTCTTACATGCTTCTACCGATTGCCGAATGATATTCTGAGTAACGATAGATAGCTTGTCCGTAGCTATATGTCTCTCAAGATTGGCTTCAATGCCGCAAATATGGAACTGTCTGGTCTCACCCGGCACGTTCCAGGTTTTGATCTAAACGTTTTTGTCCCTTTGTTAGTTTTCAGGCAAACTGACTGGCACGCTTTCGGATTCATACGCACGGGCCACGTGTTGAAGCTAGCTAATTCGGCTTGCTGTGTGCTTGGCGCGAACTGCAGATTTTGCGTCAACACACTTTTTGGCACGCCCGGTGGGACACACACAAGTTTTCAAGATGCCTGAGTTGAGCGACATCATGGACGTTACTTTGGAAGAATTGTCTGAAGAGCATCAACAGATGGTAAAGGCTGCTGCTGACCAATTCATTAACAAATGTTTACTGTCTTTCGCCAAGAACAGGAGTGGTGCACCGTTTCTCAAGTCCGATTTGCCAAGAGTTCTCCTTCCTGGGCAGTCTGATTTTACTGAAGAAGAAGAGAGGGAGAGATTCTCGGGCTTGTTATACAAAGCTTTGGGGGAAGCAATGACCAATCACAATGCTGCGTTCTTGAACAGCTTTCGGCATATAATGGTAAGCATTTTTGGTCAGCATGTGGATAAACCCTTCGAGCAGATACATGGGCAATTGGGCGGCCCGACATACTTCAATGTTCAAGCACAAGCTCAGAGGCCACATGGTAAAGGAAATGCTGATGAAACTGGAGGTTCTGGTACTAAAGATACAAATGGTCAACCGATTCGGCAAGATCCTCAGCCTGCACTGCCGAAAACTCGCACATACGGTGATATGGCATTCGGCACCACAGGGAATCCGCCTGCTTCTGCTTACAAGATATCTCCCTTGAACAATAGACTGCAGAGGGATTTATATGGGAATGGATACTCGGAGTTCCTGGACTACAATGCTATTAACGCTCTCCCGAATCCCGGGTATGTAGGCGTTGCGGGGATGCCCGCTGGAAGACCGGGGAATCAAGATTCAAATGTCGATCTCATGGTACAGAAAATGACCGAAGTGCTGCAAAATCAATTCGGTCTGAAACCCAAGAATCAAGGATATATGTACTCACCTCCTTTTCCAGAGTGGTACCAAAGGGTGTCGTTGCCGAGTAGAGTCAAGGTTCCTACAGAATTCACCAAATTCTCGGGACAAGATGATACAAGTACTGTGGAACATATAGCTCGATATTTGATGCAGCTTGGAGAAGCTTCGGCAGATGAGGCCTTTAGAATCAGATACTTTCCTTTGTCATTAACAGGTCCAGCTTTCACATGGTTTGCTTCTTTGCCTGCTCAGTCAATTTGCACTTGGAAAGATTTAGAACAGAAATTCCATGCTCATTACTACACCGGTAGTACAGAGAAGAAGTTGGTTGATCTGACCAGCTTGAGGCAAAGAAATAACGAGACACCTACAGAATTTCTCAGGAGATTTAGAGAAACTAAAGGCATGTGCTTTTCCTTGAACATACCTGATGATCAGTTGGCCGGAATGGCTGTGGCTGGTATGCTGCCTACCATTCGGGAGAAGCTATTCGGGATGGAATTTGATGATCTTGGCCAGCTGTCACAGAGATTAGCATTGATGAGCAATCAAGCATATGGCTTTAAGAAAGATGCTAGATTTTCTAAGCACAATGATATAGCCAGTATCTACAACCAGTTCCTCGAAAGGGTAGATCAAGAAGATGAATACGAAAATGATGAAGAAGTGGCTGCAGCAGAAATAGTGTGGAGTAAGGAACCAGTTACAATGACTCAAAGATGGATCAAACAGATGAAAGGAACATATGATTTTGATGTGACTAAGGCAGATAAATTGTTTGAGTTTCTGGTAAAAGAAGGCCGAATCAAATTGCCAGAAGGGCACTCCATGCTTCGGCCTGATGGAGTGAAAGACAAAAGGTATTGTGGGTTTCATGATAGAAAATCTCATTCCATTAATGAATGCAGAGTCTTTAGGATGAGGATTCAGAAAGCTATCCAGGAAGGACATCTGAAATTTGACAATAAGATGAAACTGGACAGTAACCCTTTCCCTCAGAATATGATCGGGTTCTCGGTTAACATGGTGAATGCTGTTCCATCTGGAGAAAAGGGAAGATTGAAAGTTTTAACCTCAAGGAAGGCGAGACAGGATGGCTCAGTTGATCCCACTCGGCAGATCACAATTGAACAGATTCGCCAGAAAGATCTTCGGTTTCCGAATAGCCGATTTGAAGTAGGAGAATCCTCTAAACCTAGGGTTACTACACGCATTCTCCTCAGCAAGTGGCAGCGTCAGCAAGAAAAGGAGCGTTTTCAAAGGCGTAAGTATGAGGAGGAGAAAAGAAGACATGAAGAAGAAAGGCACAGGGAAGAACAAAAGGAATTTATCCGAGAGCAGGAACGTGCGCATTGGGGGTGTGCATTCTTCAGACACTGTTGGAACGAAGGTTTGAAGCTTCCCACATGGAATAATTGTCCTGAATGCAATGATAGGTATGATGAATATAGGCAGGAAACTGTCAATCGCCGATCTGTCCATGAAAGAATTGGCAGGATGCATCCTAGTGATGATCGGCGTTTTGATGATCAACCAAGAAAGAGGCATGCTGATTACAGGTGGGTTGATCATGAGGAAGAAGAAGATCATGCTTATGTCTGGCAAGAAGGACAATGGTGTCCACCTGGCTTGAGGAAAAGCCAAAAGAGAAGAGTACAACGTTTGAGGAATCAAGAATTAAAGCAAGCAAGGCCTAAGATGAAATCAATATGGCGTCGAAAGGACAAGCCTGAAGAAGATGGTCATTCGGCTCCTACATGCATGGTATGCTTTTTGCCGAATGAATTTATGGCTCCCACGGATCAAATTGTGCAGGAGGAAGCGTTGTCAGAGGTAGATGAAGTCGAACAGCTAATGGCACAATTGATGCTCAATAAGCAAGCTGTCTTTGAAAAGCCAATCCAGAATCGACATATGAAGCCATTATATTTGAAAGGATTTGTCAATGGGAAGCCTTTAACCAAGATGTTCGTCGATGGTGGAGCTGCTGTGAATGTGATGCCATATACTACATTTAGGAAGCTTGGCATGGGCCCTGGAGATTTAACACCAACGAGCATAATTCTAAATGATTTTGCTGGAAATCCTTCAGACACCAAAGGCTGTGTTCATGTAGAACTGATGATTGGATCCAAAGTGCTGCTCACAACTTTCTTTGTCATTGAGGGCAAAGGGGCATATAGTTTGCTGCTTGGAAGAGATTGGATTCATGCAAATTGTTGTATCCCATCAACCATGCATCAACAGCTCATTCAGTGGATAGATGATGAGGTGGAGATTGTCCAAGCAGATGATTCAATAAGCGTGACAAATATGGAACCAGCTTTTTGGGAATATCAAGGCATAGATTGTTTCTCAGGCAAAGACTGGGGAGAAGGTCCTGTTGCACCAGCCAGCAGTGATCAACAGCCGATCGAAGCAGTCGGCTCTCATAGTAATTTTTGATGGAGAATCCAATTGATGGAACTGATGGAAAATTAGGACGTGGATTTGTATCGGCCGATAAATTGGAAGAAGTGGACATTGGAGATGGTGACAAGCCAAGGCCGACATTTATCAGTGCTAACTTGAGTTCGGTTTTCAAAGAAAAGTTGGTGACATTGTTAAAGGAATACAAGGACTGCTTTGCTTGGGAATATTCGGAGATGCCCGGTCTAGACCGTTCTATTGTTGAACATCGGTTGCCGATCAAACCTGGTTACAGGCCTTACAAGCAACCACCCCGAAAAATCTACAAGGAAGAAGTGTTGGCCGATGTGAAAAAGGAAATTGAAAGATTACTAGATGCAAATTTCATTCGGCCATGTAAATACGCGGATTGGATCTCTAATATCGTTCCTGTCTATAAGAAAAATGGAAAAATGAGGGTTTGCATAGATTTTAGAGATCTAAACAAGGCTACACTCATGGATGGATATCCAATGCCTATTGCTGATTCATTGGTTGATGCTGCTGCTGGATACAAAGTACTCAGTTTCATGGATGGTAATGCAGGATACAATCAGATTTTTATGGCATTAAAAGATATAGTAAAGACAGCTTTCAGATGTCCTGGACACATAGGGTTGTTTGAGTGGGTTGTCATGACCTTTGGATTGAAAAATGCCGGTGCAACTTATCAAAGGGCTATGAATTATATTTTTCATGAGTTGATCGGCAAGATTGTGGAAATATATATTGATGATGTAGTGATCAAGTCATTGGATCATGAGTCCCATTTGGCTGACATAAGGAAAACTCTAGAATGCACCAGGAAGCATGGGCTTAAAATGAACCCGAACAAGTGTGCTTTTGGAGTTTCGGCTGGAGAGTTTCTGGGATTTTTGATACATGAAGGAGGAATAGGAGTTGGCAAGAAAAGCATGAAGGCAATTGATGAAATTGTTCCTCCAACTAATCTTAAAGAGTTACAATCACTGCTTGGCAAGATAAATTTTGTGAGAAGATTCATATCAAACTTGTCACAGAAGGTGTTGCCCTTTTCCTCACTATTGAAAATAAAAAAGGATCAAAAGTTTGTTTGGGGTGACGAACAACAGAAGGCTTTTG
Organism: Echinochloa phyllopogon; assembly: GCA_033239725.1. Taxonomy (NCBI): domain Eukaryota; kingdom Viridiplantae; phylum Streptophyta; class Magnoliopsida; order Poales; family Poaceae; genus Echinochloa; species Echinochloa phyllopogon. The sequence goes on along the minus strand of BTCW01000010.1, from coordinate 40,271,400 downwards.
ATGAAATAAAAGAGTACATGAAGAAGCCACCAGTATTGGTGCCTCCACAATTGAACAAGCCTTTCAAGTTGTACGTGGCGGCCGATGCCCAAACTATTGGATCGGCCCTTATTCAAGAATTTGAAGGGAAGGAAAGAGTAGTTGCATACCTTGGCCGAAAGTTACTAGACCCGGAGACAAGGTATTCGGCTATGGAGAAGCTTTGCTTATGTGTTTATTACTCATGTACAAAATTTCGGCACTATTTGCTAAATGCCGAATGCGTTGTACATTCAAAATTTGATGTGATTAAGCACATGTTGTCAATGCCAATTTTGAATGGAAGGATTGGCAAATGGATTTTGGCCTTATCTGAATTCGAATTAAGGTTTGAATCGGCAAAAGCTGTCAAGGGGCAGATTATTGCTGACTTCATTACTGAACATCATGATACATCAATAAATTTGCTTAACATTATTCCTTGGGTATTATTCTTTGATGGATCTTCATGCGATAAAGGTGGTGGAGCAGGTATTTTATTAATTTCACCCAAAGGAGAAACATTTGAGTTTGCTATTCCCATTCAATCTACTGTTACTAACAATCAGGCTGAGTATGAGGCATTACTCAAAGGGCTCCAATATTTGAAAGAAGCAAAAGCCATTGCAGTTGAAATTTTTGGAGATTTAGAATTGGTCATAAAACAATTGAATGGTGAATATGAATACAAAAGTGATATCTTGAGGAATTACTACGAAGAATGCAAAGAAATATTAAAGAGCTTTCGGTCAGTAATTCTACAACACATTCCTAGAGGGGATAATGGAGAGGCAAATAGATTGGCCCAAAGTGCATCAGGTTACAGAGAAAATCAAGAGGTATTTGCTACTGATGACTGTGCTTTCGGGAGTAGTTTGGCAGAAGGTGATTGGAGGAAAGAAATTGCCGATTATTTGGAGAATCCATCCCAGAAGGTTTCTAGAAGACTCAGGTATAAAGCTATAAAGTTTGTTCTTCTTGATAAAGATTTATATTATAAATCCCTGGACGGAGTATTATTACGTTGCTTAAATCAAGAAGAAGCAAAGAAATTGATGAGTGAAGTGCATGATGGATTATGTGGAGCACATCAGTCAGCTTACCGAATGAAGTGGGTTATTAGAAGAACTGGATATTACTGGCCGACAATGTTGGAAGATTGCTTTGAATATTATAAGGGATGTCAAGACTGTCAGAAATTTGGAAACATTCAGAGAGTTCCAGCATCGGCTTTGAATCCCATTATCAAACCATGGCCATTCAGAGGATGGGGAATAGATTTGATTGGCCAAATAAATCCTCCATCGAGCAAGGGGCATAAGTTTGTACTTTTAGCAACAGATTATTTTACCAAGTGGGTTGAGGCGATTCCATTGAGAAAGGTAGCATCAGAAGATATGATTAAATTTGTCAAAGAGCACATCATTTACAGATTTGGAATTCCTCAGACAATTACCACAGATCAAGGGTCTCAATTTACATCTTCAGAGTTCAGAGATTTTGCTGAAAGTATGGGGATAAAATTACTGAATTCTTCTCCTTATTATGCTCAAGCCAATGGACAGGCAGAAGCTTCCAACAAGATCATGATTAAAATCATACAGAAGAAAATTGATCAAAAGCCAAGGAGGTGGCATTCGGTACTCAATGAAGCATTGTGGGCTTACCGAATGGCTCCTCATGGGGCTACAAAAACGTCTCCTTATGAACTAGTGTATGGACATCATGCCATTTTGCCATGGGAATTACAAACAGAGTCAAGGAGAATACAGTTGCAGAAAAATTTAAGTTCTAAAGATTACAGTAACTTGATGATGGACGAATTGGAAGATTTGCATATGATTCGTCTCAAAGCCTTGGAGAATATTGAGAAGAACAAGATGCGAGTTGCCAAATATTACAACAAGAAGGTAAAAGTCAGGCAATTTGCAGAAGGTGATCTAGTTTGGAAAGCAATATTGCCGATTGGTACTAAATACAGTACATTCGGTAAGTGGTCACCAAATTGGGAAGGTCCTTTCAGAGTGGTTAGATGCGTGCCTGGAAATGCATATATTTTGAAAACTTTACTGGGAGAAGAATTCACTGCTGCTATAAACGGAAGATATTTGAAGAAATACTATCCTAGCGTTGAGATTGATCGTTGATTAAGACACAATGGAAATAGCCGGCATTCGGGAAGAAGCCGCCTTCAGGACAAAAATTTCCGACAGAAGAAAAATGGCCAGTACTGAATGTATTGCCCTTAGCACAAAATATATTACATCAGGAGTTCATGCAAGATCACAAAAGATAAGTTTTATTGCCGAAATTCCATAAATCCCTAGTACAAACTACTGGAAGAGCCTGTTCAAAACAGACTGGGGATGAATGGAATCGGCAATGGCAGCACCATGGCCATCAAGACGATCAATGGAGGCGTCGATGTCATCGATGTCTTCTGGGTTGCTGTTGGCGAAACCAACCGGCATCCTGGAATAGTCAGTGCCGGTGTGTGTCGACATGGCAACGAGACCCACAGCGACGCCTAGGCGAACGCCATGGAGGGCCACCTCGTCGACGCGGCCTGCCACCGCGCCAAGGCGAGCCTCGGGTATGTCTCCTTGGGCGTTCACTTTGTTCGCCAGCTCATCCACTAGCGCCTTCAGTCGATCAAGTTCAGCATCACGCGCTGCAAGGTTGCAAGGAGATAACAGATTAATATCATTTGGAGGATGGGATTAGGATTGAACAAATTACGGAAATTACCGTCAATGACTTCAAGCAGTTGCTTGCGCTCGGCCTGCCATTCGAGGTCCGCAATCCCGGCTTGCTTGGAGATGACCTCCAGTTCGCGACGAGAGTCGTCGCGCTCCGCCTTGAATCGGCGAGCATCGCCGTCTGAGTAGCGGAAGTCGTCCGATGAGAGAGTCCGATTGGACGAACTCGAAGAGCTGGACGCCGCAGGAGCAGCGGCTGGAGCCGCAACTGGCGCACCAGCGGCGACAATCCATTGGATTACCCTGAAAAAACAAAGAGATTCATCAAGGAGAGAGCAAATCTCGAGAAGAACAGAGAGAAGCAAGCAGCCAATCACCTGCGGCGAGCGCCGGCGCGACTTCCTTCGGGCCCGTCGGCGGCTGGTCGCCTTCCATTCGCCATTGGGGTTTTCTTGAGTTTACTGTGCTTGGGGAGAGAAGAGTTCGAGGAAGGCAAAAGAACTTGGTGAAAGCTGTGGGCTGCCTGGGTCTTTATTTATAGAACCAACGAAGAGATCGTGGCCGGAGATCGTGGCGCATATCCCCAAGGAATTCGGGAAGATGGAAACTGGATGGCTGCCGCGTCGTTTGGGATTCATGCCGAATCGGGTTTGGTTCTACTGAATTGGATTCGGCTGTGTTGTGTTAGGTCATTTTTCGGGTCTAACGCTGTTACGACTAAGCTTTGCCGAATGTGTTGTTCACAATAAAGCGAGGAAGAAAGCAAAGATTGGTGAGACTACAAAGTTGGTAAGACATTCGGCTAATTAAATATTCGATACAACTACACACCCAAGTACTTGGAGATTACATCTTTAGCATCAGATATCATTCTATTAATGGTCTCCAAAAGATTTTTGCCTGCTTCTTGGGTTTTTATCAGAGCAGAGAGCTTCGTTTTGAGCTGTTTATCTTCAGTTAGAATTGTCGATGCTTCCTTTCGTATCTTCTCTGTCAGATCAGGGAGTTCGGCTAACTTCTTCTCGTCAGCTTCGATTTCGGTTGACAGAGTCCTCAATTCAGCTTCTAGTTCAGCTTTTCTGGTCTTCTTCAGATCAAGTGCTGGCTGCAGTCTAGCTGACAATTCTTTATTACTCTGAGCTTGAATATACAGATCTTTCAAGGATTGCTTAGCTATGGCTCTTCTTTGTTCTAAAGCTGGTTGTAAAGATTGACTTTTCAGAACCTGTCTGACTGCAGCAAATTGTTGATCCAATTGAGAGATTGGTTCCAAAGAAGCTTGAATGTCAACAGGAAGGTTGTGTTCAATGGGCTCGAGCATATCTCTCAGAAGATCAGCATCCTTGACTTGATCCTGGATGTCTTTGTGCTGAAAGGAGAAGATTTCCTTTAGTTTTGCCTGGGTTTCTTCTGATAAAGCCTGATTAGAAGAAATTTCCTCTACTTGTTCGGCAACAAGATCATCCAAAGGAAATGAGTAGCTGGGTGATGAAGTTATTTTCTCCTGGAAAGAGATATTGCCGAATTAATGATTATCCATTGAATAAAGAACTGGGAAGACTGGGTAATTATCTCTACCTCATTCCTGATCTCTTGGATGGAGAGAGAGGGCAGCTCAAGCTCAGGCAAAGATTCTTGTATGTCATGCTGAGGAGAGCTTAGAAGATCTTTTGATGGGGAAGAGGCTTCTGGCTGAGGAACATCAGGTGAAGCTGAAGCTGGTTCTTGATGAGAAGAAGAGCTCTCCAAGATTGGGTCCATTGAGATTTGCTCTGAAACTGAAAAAGAATCAATGCCGATGGAGAGGAACTTTAAAGACAAAATAGTGAGAAATTTTACCAATCACTGAAGCATCGGCAGGTTCTGTGCTAATGGCCAATTGTTGTGATTTGGCCTGAAATCATAAAGGAGTAGAAGATGAACGGAATGGAAATGACATTTTATTTGGCAGAGGAAGGATCTAACCTGAGCAATTCTTTTGCTACTTGTTCTTTTCTTCTTTATAGCCGAAGGGGCAGTTAGAGAAGCAATCTTCCTCTTGGCAGAAGGTGGTGCAGCAAGAATTGGATCCAGACTGGCAGGCCTGGACATTATTTGAGCTAAAGAAGGAGAGAGATGCCCCAGAATAGATATTGGGCCGGTTATGTTATATACAATTGCTCTGGCCAGAGGGGCAGGGACCATGTCCTGCGGAGTAACAGAGTCAAAAGTCGATGAAAGAGGGATGTTATTGGAAAAACAGATGGATTATAAGCATATTTACCTCTGAATTCGGCTGATAATTAGGCATTAACTCAAGGCAGAGAGGATGAACCGGCACATTGAAGATATGATCATGGAGTTCTTGCCACCAAAGAATGAAGGGGGGATGAGCAAGTGCTGTTGGCACGAAAGGTTCGATTTGATAAATAGCGGAATAGCACTTATAATCAAAGACCCTTCTTGTTTCTGTGGAGTCTTTGATGATCTGCCTAGGCTTGAGGAATTCATGGAGAAATAATCTTGGGGGCACTTGGCCACATCCTAGTTGCCTGGCGGCTACATTCGGCTGGTAATATTCATATGAACTTTGAACCAGCCTTCCTCCACAAAATTCGGCTGGTAAGATGCAAGGCCGAATGAAAGTGTTAAAAATTGCTGAGGACTCTGTATCTATGCATCCAGTCTCGAAGCTGAATTCACAAGGGAAAGTGAGATTGTCATTGTCCATGTATGGGAACCAGAGGGGATTGGCAAAGCCTTTGAAGAAAAGTTCAAACAGTTCTCCAATGTTCTTGTTGATAGCAATAGCGGAGGCTGCTTCCCCATAGGTTTGACAGCCTTTGGTGCTCTGGACTTCTGCTTCCTGGTAATTAACCGAGGGGAAATATCGGCTGTTGAGGTCAATGGAGACAATTTGGTGCATGTACAATTGCAGCCACATCTGGACAAACCACCAGGGACCATTGACGCAGGAAATTTTCTTGTTGGTGTGCATCTGATAGGTGGTCTGATGGAGCATATGATAGACACTTCCCAGAAGATATTTCCCGAGAGGAATAAGTGTGCCTGCAGCCAGGTCTTCAGCCATCACAATGTGATTTAGAGTTGGCTCATTGGCTTTGCCACAGAAAACAAATCTACACAGCCACATATTTAGAAAAGCTCTGTATTCGACATTGGTCAGGGGGCCATCATGCATGTGAATCTGGATATATCTCTTGTAGCCGACTCCTGTCTTCACCCCTGTCTGCTTGGATGAGCCTTTGTACTCATATGGATGTGTAGTCCCTGTGATATTCAGGCCGGTTATCATGTAGACATCGGCCAGGGTTGGGGTCATTGGTCCATGACCAAAAAGGAAAGCATTCATGCCATTGGACCAGAAGTGACAAGCTGCAATCAGGAGATTTTCATTCTTGGGTGTTTCGGCTAGAGATAGCTCCAAGCAGTGAGAAATACGAAGACTGTCCCAATTCTGTGTCTGAGGACTTTTATCTTCAAGAATCCTTTTGTACCAGTTTCTCCAGCCAGCGATTGGGGGCAGAGGCCAGTTCTTGAATGCATCTTGCCATTCGTGAGGTCTCATCAGAGAAGTTTTGAAAGGAATCCTCTGAGACTCGGCCGCAATAATTTCGGAGGGATCTGGATTCCCTGAGGGGCCGAGGAAGAAAGATGCGGATTGTTCTTCAGTGGGGGTCAAGATTTCGGTGGCCAGAGCCTATCAAGGGCAGAGGAAGAGCAAATCGGAGATTCAAAATGCAGCTCAAAAAGAGTAATGCCGAATGTGATTGAGGGAAACAAAACTTACTTGAAGAATTTGATCCTGGTTCGCCATTTGAAGATTGGAGCTTGAGAGATTCGACGAACTAGGGTTTTGAGTTTGGAAACGCACTCTGAGGATTTGGAAGCGGAAAACGGATATCAAAGCGGATTCAGCCTGGAGATGTTGGGGATTCCTGGTCAATTCCGAGATAAAAGCATCTTTTATCCCGAAATTGAAGGGGCATGTGTTAACACCAAAATTTAGCACCAGGAAGAGGCTGACGTGTGGGCCGGATTTGGTGGAAGGATACCATTCGGCTAAGGGGCTTTCTCTGAAGTATTCGGCAATAACGCTCTGCGGTCGGGAACGCGTCGTCATTCGGCAGAGGCATAGTTCCGCAGGCAGAAGCGGTAGCATTCGGGAAGGCGTGATGACGTGGAAAAACATAAGGAAAAGGCCGGTTCGAACAAGGAACGCAATATGGGCATGAAGATTCGTCATTTATTTTTAGAAACAAGTATTGTAGTCGTGTCCGACTAGGAGTTGTATCAAGACCTGGGTATAAATATAAACCCATGGCAGCTGTAATAGAGAGAATCAATCAATCAACACAACAAACCGGCCATGCGCCACCTATCGAGTCCTTAGTCGAGTCGTCGAGTCCTTCGAGAGGAGCCATCGATCCGTCGACCTCCGTAAGTACCGGCAACCTTGTATCATGCTTAGTATCATGCGGTGGATTTAAGCTTTGATGCAAGTAGTCTTGTTACCATGCTTAGTATCATCCGGTGGATTTAAGTTGTGGTCTCAAGAAGGTTCCTCTGTTAGGTCATGAGCCATGCGGTGGGCTAAGATCTAGTATGGACCAAGTTATCGGCTCTGTTAGATTTCGGCAAGATCTAACAGATTCATTAAGTTACCCCGTGTTGCTTCGTTTTTACTCTGTGCTTAATTCATGCAACACTCCTTTGCCCAATCTAGGTCGGCTAGAATCGGCTCTACTTCACGATGCGATGACTTATCCCCTCATAGCCGAGTCCGAAACCGATCTAGGTTGCCACGTGTCGCGGGTTCGAACTTGTTGGTATCGTGTAGATCTTGACAGAACCGGGTATCATGCGGTAGATGCAGGTTTTTGGGTTGTCTTAGAGCTAATCATCCGGTGGATTAGAATTCGATTCGATCTGATAGATTTATCTTTATCGATTAAGTTTGTTCCTTCGCCGCGGACCCCGATTCGGCTAAGCAGCCGCATTCGGCAGTGCTCTCACGAGTGAACGTGTTCGTGGGTTTGCAGTGGACAATGAATGCTTTTAGCCTTTCACGATTAGATTGTATCATGCGGTGGATTGATCTAATCTGATTGGTGGTGTGGCCTCAAACGAGTTGTATCATGCGGTGGATTAACTTGTTTGTTGCCATGCTTGACGGGTGCTGCTTTCGGCCTATGCATTCTTGTTTCAATGTAAATTCGCGATAGCGTCTCACCCTCTATTTATTTGCCACGAACCCTGATTCGGCTGAACAGCCGGATTCGGCAGTACTCTCACGAGTGAACATGATCGTGGGTACGCATTAAACACTGAATGCTTTTAGCCTTTCACGATTAGATTGTATCATGCGGTGGATTAATCTAATCTGATTGGTGGTGTGGTCTCGAAAAAGTCGTATCATGCGATGGATTAACTTGTTCGTTATCATGCTTGACGGGTGCTGCTTTCGGCCTATGCATTCTTGTTTACTGCGGATTTATGATCATGCCTCACCCTTTATTTATTCTCATAACACGTCTGTCCTCGTTAATCGGTCATGGATATACTTTGCTCTCTTTGTTTATTTAAAGACCGATCTTACGTCATGCTGATGTTGTGCGTTCGGCAGTGTGATTCTTACATGCTTCTACCGATTGCCGAATGATATTCTGAGTAACGATAGATAGCTTGTCCGTAGCTATATGTCTCTCAAGATTGGCTTCAATGCCGCAAATATGGAACTGTCTGGTCTCACCCGGCACGTTCCAGGTTTTGATCTAAACGTTTTTGTCCCTTTGTTAGTTTTCAGGCAAACTGACTGGCACGCTTTCGGATTCATACGCACGGGCCACGTGTTGAAGCTAGCTAATTCGGCTTGCTGTGTGCTTGGCGCGAACTGCAGATTTTGCGTCAACAGCAGTGGCGCCGCATCGCCGGAGTAGGGGCATCCCGAGGCTAGGGAGCCCCAATTGCTGCGGTGCTTGGCCCTAAAGGCTCGGGAAGACATGGCGAGAACACCCAGGGGGTTCTCGACGGCCAGGGGTGGACGCGGTGGTCGGGCGGCGATGAGCCGCGGCGGAACTCGTTGGCGAAGGTGGTGCACGGCCTACAGTGCAGGAGAGCGAGCGGGGAGGGGCTTGGAAGGTCGCTTACCGATGCACCAAGCTGCCCTGGTGGTCGAGAAGGCTGGAGCGGCACTAGAGGAGCAAGCTCGACGGCGGCCGGACCTCGACGGAGCTTCTGGCGGCGGTCTTGCGCGGGGAAAGCGATGGAGGGCTCAGGAGGCGCGGGAGAAGGATGGTGAAGGCTCGGGGGTGTGCGGGGGCGCTTAAATAGGCCGGAGGGGTGGCGCATTGGGCAGTGGCACGGGGATCGGGTGGCGACGGTCGATCGATCGGAAGCTTCCATCGGGGGGGGGGATCTTGCCTTGCATGCGCGGGCGATTGCAGGAAGGAAAGCGCGGGGATCGGGGCAGCGGAGCTTCTGCGGGCCCACAGGCGCGAGGGAAGGGCCAAGTTGGCTAGACGGGCCGACGAGATGCACGGCGGGGGAGAAGGGGGCTCGGGCACGGGGGAAGGGAAAGACCCGACAGGTGGGGTCGGTCAGTAGTGAGAGAGAGGGAGAGAAGGGAAGGGGGAGAGCGCTGGCTGGGCTGGCTGTTCGGCCCAGGAGCGTAGCGCGCGGGGTGAAGCTGTTGGGCCGGCTCAAAGAAAGGGCCCAGGTGGGGAAGGAGGGGGAGCTAGGCCGGTTAAAAAGGAGGAGGGGGATGGGCTGAGCTCGGGGAAAAGTAGAGGGTGCAAATGTGGACTAGGAGAAAGCTTAGGGAGCAAAAGTGAACTCGGCTTGAATTAACTTTTCTAGGGCTCAAATAAATGCAAATTAAATACAAATTTAAACAGAATTTAAATTCCAATTTAACTTACTATCAAACAAAACATAGTGCAGCAACATGAATGCAACAAAAATGTTTCTACAACTTATATTTAATTTTAATATAAATAATTCATTTAACCTATATTAAATATGAACAATTTAAATAAAAGCCAATAAATTACTAAAAATTTTAAATAGGCAATTTTTGGGTGTTACAATGGTTCACGTCAGTCTTCCTCGTTCGATCCCTTCTGATGCCCTTCTATGGTGGCCACAACATTGGTCGGCTCAGCCTCTGAATCGCCTCCATCCAACAACTTGATGATCGGCTTTCGTATGTCCTATACAAATACTCCGACTGGGACTTGGGATCGCTTGGACCCAACTTTTGATAGGACGTTAGCGGCGATGTTGTCGTCTCGAACTACGTGATGGAATTCAAACCCATAGAAGTGGGCTTCCAATTTGTGTACCTCCGCACAGTACACCTCCATTGTTTCCTTGGTACAATCCCAATTTTTGTTGACTTGCTCAATGACTAGCTTTGAGTCTCAAAAGCATACTAGGCGCTTGATCCCAAGGGTTACGGCTATCCTGAGGCCATGTATCAGCGCCTCGTACTCAGCTTCGTTTTTTGTGTCCTTGTAGTGGATCTAGAGAACGCATTTCAAATACTTACCCCCAAGGGGATATGAATAAGACCTCTGTGCCAGCACCTTCCAGGTTTAATGCACCATCAAACTACAGCTTCCAGTGTTCCGGTGGCTCCGTGGCACGAAGTCGGCTAAAACTTGGGAATTTTATAGACTACCTTGACTTGAAGGTAATCTCAAACTCCCCTAGCTCTACTGCCGATTTGACTACTCGGCCATTCATGTCACGATTTTGAAGAATCTTGCCGAGTGGAAAATTAGACACCACTTGTATGGGATGAGCATGGAAATAGTGTCATAGTTTACTTGAGCAGACAAGGAGGGTGTAGAATAGCTTCTGTGGGTGCTGGTAGCGTATCTTGGAGTCGGCTAGCACTTCGCTAACATAATATACCAGACATTGTATGGGGTAGGCGTGGCCGTCTTCTTTTCTCTCGACCACTAGGACCATGGTGATGACATAAGTTGTCGCTGCTATGTATAGCATGAGGGGTTCGCGCTTCATGGGGTCCAATGAGGATCGGCGGTGTTGCCAGAAACTCTTGGAGGTCTGCCAACGCTTGGTCGACCTCTGGCGTCCATTCGAAGTTTTTAGCTTTCTTCAAGAGCTGGAAGAACGATGCACCGTGCTCTCCAAGCTTGCTAATGAATCGGCTCAGGGCCACCATCATTCATGTTAGCTTCATTACTTGTTTCTTGTTGGTGGGCCGTTTTAGATTCTGGATCACAACGATTTTAGTTGGATTTGCTTCTATACCACGTTGGCTGACCAGGAAGCCCAGTAGCTTTCATGATGGGACTCCGAAGACGCATTTGATTGGGTCAAGCTTCCATCTGAAGCGTCGTAGGTTGTTGAACGTCTCCTAGAGGTCGGTGATTAATTCTTTGGGTCGTAGGTCTTGACCACGACATCATCTACATAAGGCTCGGTGTTGCGCCCTATTTGGTTTGACAGGTAGCTCTGGATTGCCTTTTGGTAGGTCGCCCTGTCATTCTTGAGGCCGAAGGTCATGGTGTTGTAGCAGAATATGCCATGGGGTGTGATAAACACCGTATTGTCTTGGTCAGCCGGGTTGAGGGTGATCTGGTGACAGCCCGAGTAGCAGTAAAGTAAGGAGAGGAGTAAGCATCCAGCCATGGAATCGACGACATGGTCGATGCGCGAAAGAGGGAAGGAGTCCTTAGCGCAGTATCTGTTGAGATCTGTATAATCGATACACATTCTCCATTCACAGGTTTTCTTTCGTACAAGTACGGGATTGGCAAGCCACTCGGGTGCTTACATTCATGGATGAAACCGACAGCTAATAGTTTATTTAATTCTACCCTAATGGTCTCCTTGCGATCTTGAGCGAACCATCGAAGCTTCTGTTTAACCGGCTTGGTGGTTTTCACTAAATCCAAGGAGTGCTTAGCCTTCTCCCTTGGGACACTAGGCATATCCACAGGTTTCCATGCAAATATGTCCCAGTTATCCCGAAGGAAGGAGGTGAGCGCGCTTTCCTATTTAGGAATTAGGTCTGGGCCTATGAGCGCCGTCTTGAGGGGTCATCGATGGAGAGGCTGACTGCCTTTGTTGCTGAGTCTTGGAGGGGTCAGCTTCTGCTCTGGGACACTCCCATGGGTTGAAGGATGGGCCTTGGCTTCATTTGCAAGGAGAACGTTGTTGCCGAGCTGGCAAGAGAGCTCTACGAGGTATATTGCTTCACCGTCACACTCGTATGACGTCTTGACGTCACCATGTATGCTCAGGACACCCCTGGGGCAGGCATCTTTTAGGATAGGTTGCTCTAAGTCTGCCAGAGTTGTTGACATGACTTCCTCTATAGGGTCAGGATCGGGATCCGTCACTATTTGTGGGTTCATTTATTAGGAATAAGAGACTGGGACGGGTTCTTCTCCGATCCTAAGTTCTACTAGCTGGTTTGTTGGTGAATTTTCGAGGATTTTCATGATTGGCCTACCAATAAAGATGGAATGTGTGGAATCATTGGGCAGGTCAAAGATATGGAAATCCAGGAAAAGTTTAGGGTCATTAATCTTAACGGGTGTGACCCGTAAGATCCCTAAACAATCAAGGATCCTTCCCGATGTGAACCTTAGACATTTTTGAGATGATGGCCATGGTTCATCGGGGAGTTGAGCTCGCACAAAAGAGCTAGAGATTATGTTGATTCTGAGGCTCGGGTCGTACACAATTTCCTTGTCTATGCCCATAACTTCACAAAAGATTGTTTGGATTCTCTTGGGCATCTTAATGACCTCGATTGAGGCTTCAGCCTCGTCTAGCCATTTCTGACTCATGATAGCGGAGAGACATCCTAAGTATTCTCTCTAGTATTCTAGTGCTTCCTTGTCGGGTGGTGGATCATTTTGCTCTACACATTGTTCCAATGGGAAACTTATTGGACTCCCTATGTTATCGAATAGATCATCGTCAAAATCATAGGGAGTGGTGTAGAGTGGATGATAGTAGTCCAGGCTAGAATATAGTGGTGTTTCGAAATGAGCATCGGGTTTTGATGGAATAGAAGAGCTGATAGATTTGGATTGTGAACATGTTGGCTCTTCAGGTTCAGGCTGCTTCTCATCTTCATCGGGGAGTTCATCATAGACTCTAGTGTAGGGAGTGTCATCCAGGATACGATCCAAGATTATCCTCGCTTCACTGGGAGTCAAATGAGAGAACGACCCTTTTGAAGCGGAGTTCAAGAAAGTGGTGGCTAAGGGACAGAGGCCAAGGCTAAAATGTTGTAAAACAACTGGTTCTGGCAGGCTTAGGTCTGGTCCTGAGGCCAAAATTTGCTTGAAACGAGCCCAGGCAGCTCCTAACGACTCTCCCTCTAATTGCTTAAAGGTAAGGATTTCGATTCGGAGGCTGGCTACCTTGGAAACTAGGAAGAAGTTTAGGCAGAATTTTTCTCTAAGGATTTCCCAGCTCCCTTCCATATTTCTGACAGAAAGAGTACCATTTCTTTGCTCCTCCCGTTAATGAAAACAGGAATAGCTTCCATTTGAGTGTCTCTTGTGTCATGCCCACAATGACGAGACATGAACAGAGCTGCTCAAATTCTCGCAAATGCAAGTATGGACTCTCATCTTTCGTTCCTGAGAACATTTGCACTCGAACCATGGCTATGAAGCCGGGACGCAGCTCATAGCCGGGTGTGTGGATAGGATGTGATGATGGTGGTGGCGCCAAACAATCGCCATTTGGAGCTGAATAATGGCGTAAAGTAAGAGTGGAATCCATATGGTGGATGGGATGGTGTGATACACGGACAACTTGGGTTCGGAATTAGAACAGCTACCGTTCCCCGGCAACGGCGCCAGAAAGCTTGTTGGCACTCCTTACGACCTACAAATAAATCCACAAGCGGACGGATACCGACGTAGCTTTCACCCAGGAGTATTCCAGGGTATCGATTTCCACGAGGAACGAGAAGTGAACTAATTCTAAACTAAGTTGTCCCAGGTAGATGGAGTGGAATGAACGGAATGGATGGAGTGGTTGACAACAACAAAGAGATAGGAAGGGCACTAGGAAGGTAGAGAGGGTACGAGTCTGAAAGCGGTACTCTACTGATTGATCGAGCAGATCAGAGAATATGGATAGATACTTGCTTCGGGACAATGGACACCAGTGACACGCAGACAGGGATGAGAAAGGGTGCCACCAGCTCCACACTGGGGGATCCTACAGGCCGAGACTAACGAGATAGATTACAAAGGCCGTTTAGGACTGTCACCACCTAACGGCTACCACACGTTCATTGAATCAGGGGCAAACTAAGTTAACCTCAAGTTTAGGCACCGCGCCTACACTAGTCGACTAATACTTATCTCCTATAGAAAGATAAGCACCCAAGCTAAGCAACCAGTATACAGTTATACCAATAAACTAAGCATTGAACGAAGAACCAGCAAGCATATAAAAGTAAGAACTGAATGCTCAATTAATCAGAAAGAGATACAAGAGTTACCAGACACGACCCGGATGTCACTCGAAGCGGAGCTGCATCCGTACAGGTACAGCGGGAAGAGGGGCCGACACTCCGGCTCCTCTCTGGGACGCTCACCTCTCCTCTCTCCCTATCTTCTATTGATGCAAGTGGCAGGGCTTCGCTAATGCCTAATCTCAAGTGTTGTGTGCTTTTGCAGGTCTTGGAGGCCTCCTTTTATAGCAAGGAAGGGCGGTGGAAGGAGTAGTGGCCATAGGACCTCAGGGGCGGTTTCGGGCCATTCGGGCGAAGATGCCGGGTTCGGCCAAAGGGGGTCGGTTCGGCCGAACTCCCCAGTTCGGCCAAACCACCCATTTGCACTGACTCGCCCTCCAACGCTCCAGATTTCATCCCCAGGTCGGTTGTGGGTCTATTGGGCTTCGGCCGAATCCTGGAAGTTCGGCCGAATGGGTCCGGGTGCTCGTCTGCCCTTGGATCCACCGCCTTTGTGCTGAGGTTGATCCTGATGGTCTACATATGCCTGGGGTCTTGGTAAATCACGTGTGTTTAGGTCTTGGTATGCTCTGGGAATGAGGGTGGTGTTCGGTCGAGTCATGAGACTCGGTCGAACGCACCATTTTGGGTGGTTTTAACCCGACATTGGCAACCTGCCTCCTGGAATCACATAAACACCAAAACTTGTGGAAATGATCAGAAATAATCCCTATATCTATGGTGTGTGATTCCAATGTGTTTGTTTTATACTCGGTTGGAGGTCAGAAATCGGTCCGTAACGACCGCCAACAGTCGATTGGCTAGAACTCGCCGTTGGCGTCGTTGTTTTGTCTTGGCTCCGTGGGCTCGAGTTGGCGGTCATCATTGCGTCGGGGTTGGTCGTTACGGTGGTAGCCACCTTCTCTTCTATCGTCCTGACGATACTGGTCGTTGCGGCGGTCGGTGCCACGGTAATTGTTGTAGTGCGGCTTCTTTGGGGCCGGTGGCACTCCCAGCTCTTTCTTCAGGGTGTAGCAGTCACGGAACGTGTGCTTCGCATCCTTGTGGAGAGGACATGACTCGTCTAGGCGCGCTAGCTCTTCAGGTATGAATTTGGATTCCACCTTAGCATTGCTTTCCGTGACTGCCACGAAGTTGTCTGGCTGAGTACGCCTGTTGCATCCTGGCTCTCTCCACTTTGAGTCGGCACCTGGCTGGTCTGGGTAGTCGGTACGTCTGTCTTTGTCATAGAACTGACCTTGCTCAGCCGCATCGGTGTCACACCGGGCCTAGTTTGTATGACCCAGTAGTGGCCCATGAGTGCGGGATGCACGTGGTTAGTGCCACCTTGCTAGTTTAGCAAGGGTGGAAGCAACTTATAAGCCCTTGTCTTCCCGCCATAGCACCTTCGGGTTAACCCTTTGACAAGAAGCGAGGACGAAAGTCTAAGTAGGGTGCTATGTATATGCGTGCACGCCCCTTGGAAGGGCTGTGCGGTGCGGTTTTGGAGGGCGGGGTGTTACAAATGGTATCAAAGCCGACCCTCGCGGTTGAGTGTATGGGTCAGTGTGCGGGCATAGGACACATGGCGTGTGTGGCCCAGGTAGGGTACACGACATGGCATATGGCGCCGGCACCGGATGTACGGTCAAGCGCTAAGAGGGAACGTTCCTGGACATTTGCCCGTGTGGGTGAGTTGTGCCGACGAGGACGTCGAGTTCTTTGAGGGGGGGTGTATGTCACATCCGGCCTAATTTGTATGGCCCAGTAGTGGCCCATGAGTGTGGGATGCACGCGGTTAGTGCCACCTTGTTAGTTTAGCAAGGGTGGAAGCAACTTATAAACCCTTGTATTTCAGCCATAGCACCTTCGGGTTAACCCTTTTACATGAAGCGATGACGAAAGTGTCAGCAGGGTGCTATGTGTATGCGTGCATGCCCCTCGGAAGGGTTGTATGGTGCGGCTTTTGAGGGTGAGGTGTTACAATCGGTGTTAGCCTTGTTGGCGGTCGTTACGGCACGTTTTTGACCACCAATACTCGGGAATAAAAGAGGATATATGTGATATTTCATGTACTTAAGTTTATTTCTAACAGAGTTCCACGAGTTTTGGTGAGTTACACTTGTGAAGGTACAACTACGAGAAATACATGCTATTGGGGTCGGAATTGACCGATTCGGCCGAACGACTCCGTTCGGCCGGTTACCCCCCTTAGCCGTACAGGACACCGGGACACGTCCACGTCATCGATGACCAAGCAACAACCGCGAGTGACACGTGGACGACTGCCACCTCACTTCCGGGCCAAATCAACATGAAAGACATCAACCCAAGCCAGCTCAGGAGGTCCACAAGCGAAAGGCGGTGCTGGGGACGCCGGCCACGGGGCAGGCCCAGTTCGGCCGAACCCAAGCCTTCGGCCGAACCGCCCCCAGCTGCCAAACCGACCAAGGGAGAGCATCCAAGCCATCCAGCATCCAAGGCGGTGGATCTGATGGTTCGACCGAACTGGGTAGTTCAGTCGAACCAATCCATTCGCCCGAATCCCTTGGATTCGGCCGAATTTGGCCGGGCCACCGCCTCTCACTCCCTTGGCTGTCACTCCACTCCCACCGACGTGCTCAAGCTATAAATAGAGGAGTACTTCACTTGTTTCACACACACCAAGCCAATGAGCTCTCATTTCCACTTCTCTCTAGTAGAGTTAGGATAGTTTAGTTGGGAGTTAGAGTCGAGTCGAGCTTTGCCTCGGAGGTTCCGGAGTCATCTTCAGAAGCTCTGGTATAAGCTCTTGTATCTTTTCCTTTTCCTTTTGCAAGACTTGAGTTATCAATATAATTATCTTTATCATCTTGCCTTTGTCATTTATAGCTTGCTTCTACTTTATTCTAGTTGCATCTATATCATGTTTAGACTATAGCCGGTTCTAGTTCTAGTGCTTCTAGTTCTTGTTTAAGTTTTTGTCTTAGTTGGTTCTTCGACTTAGCTCAATATTTGCCAGTGAACTGTCACCGGGGGTATTGACGGGTTGCTTGCTTTTGCTAGTGAAGTAAGTAGTCGTTGGTTAGTGTGGGTGTGGTACCCAGACTAGTGAGTGGCCTTGGTTTGCCCCCGATTCAACGAACGTGTGGTAGCCGTTAGGTGGTGACAGCCCTATACGGTCTTTGTAATCCACCTCGTTAGTCTCGGCCTGTAGGATCCCCCAGTGTGGAGCTGGTGGCACCCCTTCTCATCCCTTTCTGCGTGTCACTGGTGTCCATTGTCCCAATGCTAATACATTAGAGTTAACCCAGACCTTCCAGTGCTGGCTCTTTAGCCGCTATATCTCTAAGCCCGAGTGACATAGACAGATAAAGTCCATAGGAATCCTCTATCTCTTCTCGTTGTCCTCCCAGCTATCTATACCTTCTCTCTTTTACCTGAGTCTCCCTTGAGCTGTGTGTCACGGTATATCCACTCCTATCCAATACCGTTATCCCTTGTCTTGTTTAGTTGTGTACCTTTCTCTGATAGTCTTGAATACCTGTTTACTAGTACTATTGCCAAAGCTTTCCTACAGAAATATAAATTATGATACCTCGGGATAGTCCCAGGTGAAGTGCTACGACGGTGATTCTGTGTGCTTGTAGAATATTTATATATTTTACTAAGCCATAAGGAAAACTACTGAAACACTCCTTACCCCAATACCGGGATTCTCAATCCTAATATTGGACCGTAAGAAGTGCCAACAAGCATTTCTGGCGCCGTTGCTGGGGAAGCAATTGGCTAGAATACTTTTAAACATTTATCTCAAGTTATCTGAGTTGAGTGCACTGCTACTCAAGCGGGTTTACCTTTGCTCTGTTTGTTGGTCTTTGTGAAGCACAGCAGTGCATGACTGGTTTCCAACTACCGTCAAACTATCAAGAAAATCCTGAGTCACTTTTGAGGAAAGTACAACCCCGTGTTGTACCTCCTCAGAGGCAACTCAGCTTGACGAGCCCTGTCTTTCCCGACGTCGACACGGCTTCAGCATCGAGGATGGCAAGCAAGACGATACGCGAATTCTCGGCTCCATCGAGCGAGAATGTGCATACCGGTCCCACTCCACCTGTCGGAGACGGGACTTTCGAGCTCAAGCCATCCCTCATCAACATGGTGCAGGCTAGTCCGTTCTGCGGCAAGCCTCACGAAGATGCTAACGCTCATCTCCAACACTTCCTGGAGATCTGCAACACCTTCACCATACGCGGTGTAAGTACCGATGCTATTCGCCTTCGTTTATTCCCGTTCTCCTTATTGGGTAAGGCAAAGCAATGATTTTATACTAGTCGTGAAGCTATAGATTCATGGGATAAGTGCACTAGTGCCTTTTTGCTAAAATTCTTTCCGGTTGGGAAAACCAACGCCCTCCGGAATAAAATTGCTAGTTTCCAGCAAGCAAAAGATGAAACAGTCCCGGAGGCATGGGAACGCCTCCAGGACTATATTTCTGCTTGTCCTCATGTAACACCCAAAAATGGTCCATTTAAAATTTTTAGTGATTAATTGGCTGTTATTTAATTTGGTCATATTTAATATAAGGTTAAATGAATTATTTATAAATATTAAAATCAAATATAAGTGTAGAAATATTTTTGTTGCATTCATGCTGCTGCACTGTGTTTTGGTTGTTGGCAAAATAAGTTGGAATTTAAATTCTATTTAAATTCGAATTTAATTTGCATTTGTTTGAATCCTATAAAAGTTATTTCAAACCGGGTTCACTTTTTCCCCCTGGACTTCTCCCCCGACCCACTTACGCTCCCTCTACTCTCTCCCTGGTCCGGCCCAACCCCCTCCCCCTTTCTTCCCCCGGCCCACCCTCTCCCCTCCCGCTCGGCCCACGATCTCTCACGCCGGCCCAACACCAGCCTTCCCCCCCCCCTCATCCTTCTCCTCCCACCGACAGGGGGCCCCACCTGTCGGGTTCTTCCCCTTCCTCTCGCTGAGCTCCTCCCCTCTTTCTCCCGGCGCAAATCACACCACCCCGCCCGGCCGACTTGGCCTGCCCTGCGCCCCGTAGACCACCCTGGAGCCCCCACGAAGCTTCCCCGCCGCACGTTTCCTTTCTTAGCCGCACCACACAAGGAAGGACGTCTTCCCCTGCTTGGAAGGCGATCACACCGCCGCCGCGCCTTTCTTTCTTGGCGTCTGTGCCACCCCGGCCCCCGAGCACCCCTCTGCTGCTATTTAAGCCACCCCATCGAGCCCCAGCACTCACCGAGCCTTCCCCCCACCAATCCCGAGCACCCAGTGCCCCCACGCCTTGCGCCGCCGCTGCCAGTAGGCTCCGCCGGCCGCCATCGATGGACCTGCCCCTCCGGTGCCGCTCAGATCCCCTCGCCGCCTCGGGTGGTCTCGTAGCAAGGTGAGGAACCTCCCCGCTCCGTTAATTGCCGAACTCAAGCCCTAGCAGCGCGTTCTCCGTCCACCGGAGACGCCCGACCGCCGGTCGCCGTCGCCCGCTGCCCCCGTCGAGAAATCGGCGACTTGGACCCCCTAGCTGTGCTCGCCGTTCGCTCCCGTAGCTGTAGGACCAAGCCGCGCAGTGAATGGTGGCGCGTAGCTCAAGTTGGCCTCAACTCCGGCGAGCCTCGCCGTGAAAGCGGGCGGCGCCGCCGTGGCCCCTGCCTGGCGACCGCCTCCTCCTGCCCGATCCAGCCAGAGCCGTTGGATCTAAATCCAACGGCCCACACTTCCCCAGCCCGAGTCAAGTTTCCCCCCATACCGGTCAACCTTGCCCATTTTCTAAAAGAGCCCCTCCACTTTTTGGAAATCAACCCGCCGTCCACCGCAGTTCAAAAATAATTCCGGATAGGTCCTGATTTTTGTGGAAAACCCCTGCACTTTTTAAAATTAGAACCCGCGGTCCTGAGTCTAAGTTTTCGCACGTAGTCCCTCGGTTTTTTATACGAAATTATGTTTAGGTCCCTGTTTTATTTCAAATAAGCCCCTAGGAACTTTTAAAAATTGCCAGCACGTCCCTAGAACTTATAAAACCCATATCTTTTCCGTTTTAGCTCCGATTAGTGTGATTTTCGTGCTCATGTGTTCGTAGTGAAGCGTAGATTATTCCTAAAAGCTTTTTAGGTACTGTTTCTACTGATTGGTGTACTGTTCTAATAGATTATTATTGTTTGCATGTATTGGAATGCGTGTATGCTTGTATGGTGCTTCGTGTCCAGTCGGTGAGCCTTTAGCTTTGGAGTTCAAGCTCGGTGAGGACTTTTCGGAGCAGGACCCGCAGCAGCAACAGCAGCACTCCGAGGAAGGCAAGTTATAGCACGGACAATCCTTGCTACCTACACCCACCTGTTTACATACATCTACCTTCATAAGCATGTGTCTAAACTGTTGTCCCATTAAGGCTGTACCTAGTTTTGTATATCCTGTACCTTGATAACCTTGGGTTTATGCATATGGGTAGAATCTTTGTTATGCGCAGCTACTGTCATTACTATTTAATTGTTAATCTTGACTTAATGGTTCACTTTAACATTTATGATAAAACATGCTTTTTAGCAACTTGGTTTAGGGAACTAGAGCATGTGCTGTGTGCTTTGCTCTAGTGTCTCTCCGTAAGGTCCGGTTCTTAAAGCGGCAACCCAGGAGCCTGTCACCACCGCTAGAACTATTATGGCTCGGGTCTTGGTCAAGTAACTTGTACGGCTCTAGCTTGCCAGTGGCTACCATTGGGGCCAACGGCGTTAGTGGACACAAGGTGAAAGGGTGTTTCCGGATTCCACCAAGGACGGGCGATCCGTCGGCTAGGTCACGTTAGACCCAGTCCCGTGTTGGGAGTCCCTGCGATGGGGAACTCCACACGTTGCGCATGGATGGGTGCAATGCCCGCACTCTGGACGCCATCGACCCCCCCCCCCCTATGGTGTGACTCCATAGGCGTACGTCGATCTCGGTGCCTATGGTCTCACCGCCTTGTTAAACTAGCGGCTACTGTCTGGTTAGGGTGTCTTGTGAAAAACCTCATAGCGTCCCTATGCCATCACACCTCAGAAGTGTTGATGTGCGTGGTTGGGTGCAAAGTTCCTTTGAACTTTTACGCGACTGGTGGGTAAAGGGCGAAACCTCTGCAGAGTGTATAATCTATCATGATAGCCTCGCTCAAGGTCACGAGCGGCCTGGATCCTTTTTGATTAGAAGATGATGTTTATTTATGTTAAATGTCGCTATACTTATTAATTGGGTTACAACTGGGTTTTTATTCACTTGTTGTAATTGTTAAATGTTAAAATGAACCAAACTAAAAATGCTAATGCAGTTAAGCCATGTCTAGCCTATTTTGAGCCTTCATACCCGTGCAATACTTGCTAAGTATTCGTTTACTTACACTTGTCAATATTCAACAAAATCCCGGATGGGTAAACAGATTGGGCTGATCAGGAGACTGCTGCTGAGTTCCCTAAGGACCTGCCGTACTTCTGAGTTGCACTCTCCCAGTCAGAGTCCCTGTGGACTGTGGCTCCACTAGTTGAGAGTTATAGACTTCCGCTGTAATAAATACTATTGTTATACTCTGATGTAAACTATTTTATTTTCGAGCATTTGTACTTTGTTTATCATATTTGTCCGTTGGATGTGTTCTGTGGACCTCCTGGGCACACATATGGCCGCATTCGGGTTTTGTGAAAATCCGGGTGTGACACCTCACCATGGTATGCAGAATTGGTTCATCATCCAAACCTTTTACCACGGGCTAAAGAGCTCATCCTGTGAGTATTTGGATGCTGCTGCTGGAGGAGCATTTTTCTCTCTTGAGGAGAACCGAGCTAAGGCCCTCATCGAGAAGATGGTGGAAAATCAAGGTTGGGGCACTGAACGTGACCAACCACGTACCCGAGGAGTCCACCAAGTTGAAGCTTTGGACATGCTCGCTGCCAAGATGGACCTCCTTCTGAAGAAGATGGAGGCCCCTGTTCAAGAAACGGTGCAAGCCATGGACGCTCGCATGACGTGCGAGGTCTGTGGCAACACAGGCCATTCGGGGAATGACTGCCCCGAAATGCGAGAAGATGCCCACTACATCAACAACTCCAGCAACAATGGGTATCGTCCGAACAACTACGGCAATCAAGGCTGGAATTCGCGCCCGAATCTCTCTTTTGAGAGATGTTCACAAGGTAACAATTTCAATTCCAGTACTTTCAATAATCAGCCGTCTATCAAAGATCTTGTGCTAGGCCAGGGTAAAATCAATGAAAATATCGGTAAAAAGTTTGTTGCAACTGACAAAATCCTGGAAAGCATAGATGCAAAATTTGAATCTTTCTGTTCTGCTATAAAAAGTCAATTGAGCTTCAATAAAATGATAGAAACACAAGTTGTTCAATTAGCCGTTGTTGTTCCTGTTTCTGAATCTGGGAAGATTCCGGGGCAACCCGAACCTTCCATTGAATCGGTTAAAGCAGTAACCATAAGACGGGGTAAGCCGTCTCGTGGTTCGTTCCGTGCTAATCATGCAGGGAAGGCCTCGTACATCCAAGTAGATACACCCAGAGGGCAACACCTACCAAGAGCTGCTAAGAGAGCAATCACAAAGACCTCTCCGGAGAGGAAGGAAGATCCCAGAGTACCCATCATTCAGTGCACGATCTGGAATCGTCGCATTGATAATGCTCTCTGTGATCTGGGGGCCAGCATAAACATCATGTCCAAGGTATTATTTAAGAAATTACGCTACCCTACTTTGTCATCTACAAATGCCCAGGTACAACTTGCGGACTCAACGATCCGCTACCCTGAGAGGGTGATCGAGAATGTACCGGTCCACGTTTGGGGACGTTATGTCCCTACGGACTTTGTCGTCCTTGACACGGGGAATGATTATTCGTTTCCCCTTGTGTTGGGCCGGCCATTCTTGAACACCGCCCGGGCTAGAATCGATATGGATGCGACAGAAATCTCATTCTGTATCGATGGAAGATTGATATACTTCAAGTTTCAACCACGGGAAGAGAAGAAGACAAAGACTCTCACACCGGAGCAGAATAGCACCGAGTGTTTCCTGAAGGCACTCATCAATGGAGAGATGGAAATACTCGGTGGCGAGCAGTTCAAACGGAATGAGCCAACAGGACCAATGCAAACAGAAGAGATGGATCTTCTCATAAAGAAATACGAAGAAGACCAAGCCCTTTGGAATTCTCCAGAGGAACCGATCCCACTGCCACCGACACAGAAGAAGACTAAGAAGATGTGGCGGAAGAAGGTTGCATCGCCCGAACCACCCACTTCGGGATCAGACGATAAGAAAATCAACTGAAGACAGGAGGAGTCCCGCTCATGTACTTTAAACATGAGCTCTCACCGTGAGGAAAACCGGTATGTATCTCATGTTTCCCTTCCAAAATTTTATTTTCCATCATTGCATCTGCATGTTTCCCTTCCAAAATTTTATTTTCCATCATTGCATTTGAATGTTTCCCTTCCAAAATAAATGAACCACTTGTGTAATTAATTTGAAAGAGAGTAGAAAAATTGCAAGCATGGTAAAAATAAATGGACAGCGTGCTGAAATTTATTTACAGTGGGTGTAAAATGTAATTCTCATCATTTTTACCCCTTCTAGAATATCTCCATTTATTTACCACCATCACCAACCAGAACAAAACATGTCTACCCCACTCAACATGGCTGCACACTCACCAATTATCACAAACATGGCAGCATGGGGGTAACTCCACTAACTTCCACTTTGGTCATGTCAAATTTGCATCTTACCTACCACTAAAATCCACTCACATGACCAAGGCAAGTGCTGGCCACATAATTTTGCATGCAACCAAGGCAAAGGTGAGTGATGCACTCACATGGGAGTGCCCAGGCCACTCAGTCCAATTCGGCCGAATTGGGCCATTCGGCCGAATGGCCTGGCTGCCTCCCCTCTGCCAATAAATGCTGGGCATTGCTTGCCGGCTTCTCACACACTCACACTCTGAAAAAATCCCACTAGAAGCTCTATCTCTCTCTCTCTCTCAAGTTCTTTGCTCTAGTTCTTGCTCAAGTTGGTTCACTTGCATTGCTGAAAAAAAATCCCAAAAAAAATTTGCCTTTGTTCGATCTTTGTGTTGAAACTTGAACGTGTTTGTGGTGGTTTCCGACACCCACAAGAACGACTAATCTTTTATGGAGGTTTTCATCCCCGCAAGAATGACTAACTCTCTCGAACAACTGACTTGATTTACTTGAGTTAACCCCATCTATTCAGTCCTTCGGGTAGTCGTTGCGCTAACCTTTTGCAGGAAGCATGTCGAAGCTCTTCTCCGCGTTCCGTCGCTCCGCACGGCTGAGCAAACGATCGAACGATGCTGGGAACTCTCCAGCCCCGTCCTGCGGTTCAAGTCGGATGGAGGCGGACGAGTCAGGGGCAGCTGACTTGGGGAGAGGCTTCGCCTCGCACCCAACCCGGCAGCTCCTGAACAAGAGTGACATCATTCTCCGGACGGACCGGGAGCAGAACGTCTTCAACATGCTACGCCTGAAGGAGTTTGAGCATACCCGTGCCTACGAGCAGGACCTGCTCGTAAGAATGTGTATGGATGAAGAGTTCCCAGAAGTCTTCGATGTCGTTGGTTGGGGCAACTTCTGGTGTGTCGACGAACAAGGTTCGTATCTCCTCACCCTCGAATTTCTTTCGACTCTCACATTTGGACGGGAGGGTGTTTGTCACACCCGGATTTACACAGAAACCCGAATGCTTCTATATGTGTGCCCAGGAAGTCCACAGAACACATATAGATAACAAATTTGATAAACAGAGTACATATGCTCGAATAAAATGGTTTTACATCAGAGTTTGACTAAAATAACTAAATAACACAGCGGAAGACTATTTATTAAACTCTCTCTAAACGAAGACGAAGACGAAGCCGAACACCATAATCCACAGGGACTCTGACTGGCTGAGCACAGCTAGTAGAATGGCAGATCTTCAGGAAACTCAATAGCAGCTGTACCATCTAATCCATCTGTTACCCATCCGGGATTTTGTTGAATGGCAAGTGTAAGTAATTGTCTTACTTAGCAAATACAACACGGGTAATGAAGGCATAAAAGAAAGGCTTGACACGGCTGTACTGCATTAGCAAATTTTAGTTGATTCATTTTATCATAAACCAAGATTATTACATATAAGTGAATCCCAGTTGCAATTCCCAATTAATGAGGTAGAAGTAATCATTAAACCATAATAAACATCAACTTCTAATCAAAAAGGATCCATGCCGCTCTTGACCCTGAGCAAGGCTACCATGATAGATTATACACTCTGCAGAGGTTTCGCCCTTTACCCACCAGTCGCGTAAAAGTTCAAAGGAACTTTGCACCCAACCACGCACATCAACACTTCCGAGGTGTGACTGCATAGGGACGCTACGAGGCTTTTCACAAGACACCCTAACAAAACAGTAGCCGTTATGGTACAACCTAGGCAGCATGACCCGAGGCACCGAGACTGACTTACGCCCGTGCCGCAGCACGAGGGGGTCAATGGCGTCCAATCGCAGAAAAGTAATGCAGGAACAGAATTAAATAGCGCAACGTGCAGAACCCCCGCCAAACGGAGGCTCCTACACGGGACTGTGCCTCACGAGGGCAAAGCCAACGGAAACCCGTCCTCGGTGGATCAAACCATACTCTCACCCATGCTTCCCATAACGCCGTCGGCCCGTCGGTAACTACTGTCAAGCTAGAGCCGTACATGCTACTCGTCCAAGACCAGAGCCATTATAGTTCCGGCGGTGGCGACAGGTTCCTGGGTTGCCGCTTTAAGAACAGGTCCTTATGGAGAGACACTAGGGCCAAGCATGAAGCATACGCCCTAGCTCCCTGATCCATGTTGCTAAAAAGCAAGTTTTACCATTAACATTGAAGTGAACCATTAAGTCCAGATTAACAGTTAAACATTGGTGACAGTAGCGGCGCTTAGCAAGGATCTACCCAAATGCAATAACCCAGGGTAATCAAGGTATAGGATAAACAAAGCTAGGAATAACCTTAATAGGAACAATTTAGACACATGCATATGCAGTAATTAATGTAAAGGTGTGTTTAGGTAGCAAGGATTGTCCGTGCTGTACTTGCCTTCGTCCAACTGCTGCTGTTGCTCTGGCTGCTGCTGTTGGTCTTGCTCCTCGTAACCCTCGAACTCAAACGTGTACGGCTCACCGACTGGACTCATACATCAACACACAAGCATCCATACAAGCCAGTACATGCAAACAATATTAATCTATTAGAACAGTACACCAAACAATAGAAACAGAACAAAAGAAGGCTGAAAAACTAATCTACGCTTCGCTACGAACACGTGAGCGCGAAAAACACTCAAATCGGAGCTAAAACGAAGAAGTTATGGCTTTTCTAAGGTCCAGGGACTTTCTGGCAAAGTTTTAAAAGTTCCAGGGGCTTATTTGCAAAAACTCAAGGGCTAAAACATAATTTTATATAAAAACAGGAGGGTTTATTTGCAATTTAACCAAAACAGGACCTCGGGTACTATTTTTAAATAAGGCAGGGGGTTTTCTGTAAAAATCAGGACTTAATTGTAATTATTTTTGAATAGATTTGGACTGCGGGTTAATTTTGAAAAAGGGTAGGGGTTCTTTTGAAAAAGTGGCTCGGCTGACTGGGGGTTGACCGGTATTGACTGTCTGACTTGGCTGGTTTGACTCGATCTGGGCCGTCAGTTTCGATTTGGACGGCCTAGATTAGATCGGGGAGAGGGGAGGGTCGCCGGCGGGGGGTGCTGCGGCGGCGCCGCCTGCGAGCGCGGCGGAGGGTCGCCGGCGAAGATGGAAACCGAGCTAGGAGCGTCGGTTCGGGTCGGGAATTGGTGCTACGGAGGCGTCGCGGCTCGGCGAACTCATCCAGGGGGCTCAAGTCGACGGCGGAGCAGCGGAAGGGGGCGCGCGATTAGCTATGGCGGCGGCGGCGCTCGGGTGCGGCGGCGGGCTTGCGACAGAGGGGGAAGAAGAGCAAGGAGGGGCTCAGGAGCACTCTTACCACCACGCGAAGCTGCTCCGGCAGCCAATTTGGTCGGAGCGACGGCGAATCGACGGGTCGACGGCGGGGCAGATCTCGGCGGCGGCTATGGCGGCGCTGCGAGCTCGGGCGAGAGCGAGGGCGGCTAGGGCTTGGGGAGGTTCGGGAGACGGGGCGGCGGGGCTTAAGTAGGGCGGACGAGGAAGAGTCCGGGCGGGGGAAACCTCGGCGTCCGTGCCGAGTCCGGCCGGGAGTCCGGCGCCGTGTCCGGGACGGTCTCTGCCGCGAGGAGGAAGACGACCTGACACGCGGGCCCGCGCGGTCAGCGGCAGAGGGGAGAGGGCGAGGCGGAGCAGGCCGTGCTGCTGGGCCGAATCAGCGAGCGCGTGACGGGCCGGCAGGAGAGCGGAGCGGGCCAAAAGGGAGAGCAGGGGGGGCAACGCAGACTTTTACGCGCGCGTGGGCCGAGCGAGCGAGCGGCTGGACCGGGCCGGAAGCGGGGCGCGAGCAGGCCGCTGGGTGGGCCGAAAGCGGAAACAGGGGGGGCTGGGCTGCTGCGAAAGAGAAAGAAAAAGGGCCAAAAACGGACGAGGGAAAAGTTAAGGGAGGAAAAGTGAACTCGGGCCGCAGAAACTTTTCTAGAGCTCCAAACGCAGCGATTCAAATTCGAATTTAAACAGAATTTAAATTCCAATTGAACCACACACAAACAAAACTCAATGCAGCCAGCATGAATGCAACAAAAATGTTTCTAACCTTATATTAAATTTTATTTCCCATAAATAATTTATTTTCCTTAGATAAATATGAGCATAAATTAAATAAAAACAATTTAATTACTAAAATTTTTAAAATAGGCATTTTTAGGGTGTTACAAACCTACCCCCCTTAAGATGAATCTCGCCCTCGAGATTCGGACGTGGATGGGAATAACTGTGGATACTCTGCTCTGAGATCCTCTTCTCTTTCCCAAGTCGCTTCATCCACTGAATGACGACTCCACTGAACCTTGCACATCCGGATCACTTTATTTCTGGTGACTCTTTCTGACTCTTCCAAAATTCTGACAGGATGCTCAGTATAGGTAAGATCTTCCTCCACATTTAGCTCATCAATCGGAATCTGTTCCTCAGGTACTCGCAAACACTTTTTCAACTGAGACACATGGAACACATCATGTACTCCCGCTAACTTCTCTGGTAGCTCTAACTGATATGCCACCTCACCTTTCCGACCAAGTACCTTGAACGGTCCAATATATCGAGGTGCTAACTTGCCCTTAACGTTGAACCTCTTCACGCCTCTCATGGGTGACACCTTGAGATACACGAAGTCCCCAATTTCAAAGCTGAGATCCCTCCGTCGGTTATCTGCATAGCTCTTCTGTCTGGATTGTGCTACTTTCAGATTCTGTCTGATTATCTGTACTTGTCGCTCTGCCTCTCTTAGTATTTCAGGTCTGAATACCTGACTTTCTCCCGTCTGATTCCAGAATAGTGGTGTCCTACACTTTCTGCCATACAGAGCCTCAAAGGGTGCCATCTGCAAACTCTTCTGATAGCTGTTGTTGTACGAGAATTCCGCGTACGGTAAACTCTTGTCCCAACTGGCACCATACTGTAGAGCACACGCTCTCAGCATATCCTCCAATATCTGATTCGTCCGTTCTGTCTGGCCATCTGTCTGCGGATGGTAAGCTGAACTGAACTGGAGCTTAGTGTCCATAGACTCATGCAATTGTCGCCAAAAGTGCGATGTGAATTGGGTACCTCGATCTGACACTATTCTTTTTGGTACCCCATGCAAACACACAATCCTCTCCATATACAACCCCGCTAGTCTGGCTCCCGAGTAGGTGGTCTTCACTGGTAGGAAATGCGCCACCTTGGTTAGACGATCCACTATTACCCAGATTGAGTCAAATCCTCTCTGAGTGCGAGGTAAGCCAGTGATGAAATCCATACCGACTTCTTCCCACTTCCATTCAGGTACCTTCAGGGGCTGGAGTAAACCTGCTGGCCTCTGATGTTCAGCCTTGACTCTCTGACATGTGTCACATAGAGCTACGTATGTGGCCACATCTCTCTTCAATCCGTACCACCAAAATCTCTCTTTGATATCTTGGTACATCTTGGTACTACCTGGGTGTATCGAATACGCCGACTCATGGGCTTCCCTGAGAATTGCATCCCTGATCTGCACTATATCTGGTACACAGATCCGCTTCTCATACCACAATGTTCCTTGGTCATCCACTCGAAAACCAGGGGCTTTTCCTAATGCCACTAGTTCTACGATCTCCTTGATCTTCTCATCTGTGAGTTGTCCTTTTCGGATCTCTTGTTCCAAGGTCGGTTCTACTGCCATCTCGGTGACGCTGGTCACAAATCCCAAACTCATCCTTTCAAACTCTAATCTGAGTTCCTCCGGTAAGCAATGTCCCGTGATCTTATGCACGTAACTCCTTCTACTCAGAGCATCTGCCACCAGATTGGCCTTCCCTGGATGATAATGAATCTCCAGATCGTAGTCCTTGATCAACTCTAACCAACGACGTTGTCTCATATTCAGATCTGTCTGTGTGAACACATACTTGAGACTCTTGTGGTCAGTGTAAATATCACACTTATGTCCAATCAAGTAATGCCTCCAAATTTTCAAAGCATGTACTACAGCTGCTAACTCCAGATCGTGTGTCGGGTAGTTCTGCTCATGTTTCCTCAACTGCCTCGATGCATAAGCTACTACTCTGCCTTCCTGCATGAGCACACATCCCAATCCTAGACGAGACGCATCGCAGTAGATAGAGAAGCTCTTGGTTATATCCGGCAACACTAGCACAGGTGCCGTTGTCAATCTCTTCTTCAATTCCTCAAAGCTGACTTGACACTCTTCAGTCCAGACAAACTTGGCATTTTTCTCCAATAACGCCGTCAGAGGTTTAGCAATCTTGGAGAATCCTTCAATAAACCTCCGATAGTATCCAGCCATTCCAAGGAAACTTCTGATTTCACTCACATCCTTAGGCGGATTCCAACTCAACACATCACTAACCTTTTTCGGATCAACTGCCACTCCTCCATTGGACAGTACGTGTCCCAAGAATGCTACTTCCTTCAACCAAAACTCACACTTGCTCAGCTTGGCATACAACTGATGCTCACGAAGTCTCTGCATCACCAACCTCAGATGTTCTTCGTGTTCTTCCTCGTTCTTGGAGAAAACCAGAATGTCGTCAATGAACACTACCACGAACTTGTCAAGATAGTCCATAAACACACTGTTCATCAAATACATAAAGTATGCCGGTGCATTTGTCAGACCAAAAGACATGACTGTGAACTCATATAGACCATATCGGGTTGTGAAGGCTGTTTTAGGGATGTCAGTCACTCGTATCCTCATCTGATGGTAACCGGATCGGAGATCGATCTTTGAGAACACACACGCTCCTTTCAACTGGTCGAAGAGATCATCAATCCTTGGCAACGGGTACTTGTTCTTGATGGTCACTTCATTCAAAGCTCGATAATCCACACACAATCTCTGGGTTCCATCTTTCTTATCCACAAACAGAACTGGTGCTCCCCAAGGGGACGAACTAGGACGAATATACCCTTTTGCTAACAATGCCCTTAATTCCTCCTTAAGTTTCTCTAGTTCTTTTACTCCCATTCCATATGGCCTCTTAGCTATAGGTGCAGTACCAGGCTTAAGATCAATAACAAATTCAACTTCGCGGTCTGGGGGCATACCTGGTAACTCATCTGGAAACACATCCGGGAATTCGCACACCACTCTGATGTCTCCCAGTGCTACACCTTCGGCTTGGTAGATCTGATTGTGTCCCACGGGACTAGCTGCTTGGTACTCCACTTTCTCACCAGTCTTTGCTGTCAGCTGCACGGTTCTTTTGGAGCATTGAATCACCCCATCATATCTTGCTAACCAGCTCATACCCAGAATCAAGTCAAACCCAAGAGTTTCTAGGACTATCGGGTTCACCACAAAGTCTACCCCCCTTATTGTGATGGTGATACAGGGGCAACGTAAAGTGGCACGCTGTTCTCCCCCAGGTGAACTAACTACCATGGGGTTTCCCATAGGTTGCAAGATCATCATGTTCTTTTTCACGAAAGCAGCAGATATGAAAGCATGCGAAGCTCCAGTATCAAATAAAACAGTTGCGAGAGACGAGTTGACAGGGAACGTACCCACAACGACATCCGTTGCTCCTTCCGTGGTTTCCGCACCCATGTGGTTGACCTTTCCTCTCGCTGGGTTCTGCTGCTGATTCCCGTTCTGGTGCTGCGGTTGTCCAACCCTCTGATTGCTGTTCTGACCAACGGTGTTCTGAGCCTTGCGAGGACAAGCGCTGGCATAGTGTCCCAGCTCACCACAACCAAAACACCTCGGAGCCGTAGGTGCATTGTTGGTTGGATTGGGGCGTTGGACAGGACCATTCTGTGGCTGGTTCTGAGGACGTTGCTGAGGTAGTGCTGAGGGGTACTGGGGACGTGGCTGGTACTGGGGACGCTGCTGATACTGGTTGCGGTTCATCAGACCGGACTGTCCTTGGAAACGCTGTGGAGTCACCGTCTGCTGGTTTCCTTGCTGAGGATTGAAGCGAGGGCGTACGTTGCTTCCTGACGGTGCGCCTTGAAGCTTTCTCTTCTTTTCTTCCATCTCACGGCGCTTGTGCTCCAGCAGTAGTGCGCTATCCACCAGTTCTTGAAAAGTGGCGAACCTAGAGCACAGGAGTTGGTATTGGAGTGTATCATGCAGGCCATCACGGAATCGGGTCTGCTTCTTCTTATCCGTATTCACGTCCTCTGGAGCATAACGGGCCAACTCAATGAACTTGTCACGATAAGCGGTGACACTCATACCTTCTTGCTTCAATGCCAGGAACTCCTTCTTCTTCAAGGTCATCAGAGCTTCCGGCACGTGGTGAGAACGGAAGCTGTCGCGGAACTCCTGCCAAGTGATCTGATCAGGATTGGGGTGAGCATACTGGTACGCATCCCACCAATCCAAAGCTGCTCCCTGGAGCTGTCCACTTCCATACAACACCTTCTCCCGGTCATTGCACTGTGCGATGTCCAGCTGTCGTTCCACTGCCTTGAGCCAGTCCTCTGCTTGCATTGGGTCGCTAGACTTGCTGAAGGTAGGAGGGCGTCCCTTCATAAACTCGCCCCTTTTATCTCTGGGTTGCACGTAGTGCTGCTGGGGCGGGTTCTGCTGATTCTGCTGCATCAGTGCTATGGTTTGCGCCATCTGCTGAGTCAGCTGAAGTTGCATCTGCATCATCTGCTCCATGGTGAGTGGCGGTGGTGGAGGTGGTGGATTCTGATTCTGATTCTGGTTGCTTCCACTGCCTCCGGGGTTGCTTCTGGTGTTAACCATCTACCATATCAAGAAATCTCCCATCAGTATTCCCGTCAATCGGTAATAGTTAACCCATGCTTGCAGATGGTGCATAAGAAGATAGCAGTTCTTGGAAAGATATGATAGAGAGTATGACAGAGGAAGTGCAAGAAGACAGCTAACCCAACTATTTATTCACTAATATTCCTTAAACCTTAGTCCTATATCTAGATGGAGATAGACTTGCGTCTATGACCATCACAATCATTACAAAGATCCAAATCAAACATAAGCATAATAACAATAAAATCAAGCACCCAAGGACATGATTCACACGAGACTTGACAGCACTGGTTTTGAAAAACGTATCTAAATGATCCGAAACAAAAATCATGGTAGTCTCCTAGTGATTTTTCAACCGTTCTAACTAGGCTGCGTTCCTACAGTCAGCACGGCTCTGATACCAATCTGTCACACCCGGATTTACACAGAAACCCGAATGCTTCTATATGTGTGCCCAGGAAGTCCACAGAACACATATAGATAACAAATTTGATAAACAGAGTACATATGCTCGAATAAAATGGTTTTACATCAGAGTTTGACTAAAATAACTAAATAACACAGCGGAAGACTATTTATTAAACTCTCTCTAAACGAAGACGAAGACGAAGCCGAACACCATAATCCACAGGGACTCTGACTGGCTGAGCACAGCTAGTAGAATGGCAGATCTTCAGGAAACTCAATAGCAGCTGTACCATCTAATCCATCTGTTACCCATCCGGGATTTTGTTGAATGGCAAGTGTAAGTAATTGTCTTACTTAGCAAATACAACACGGGTAATGAAGGCTTAAAAGAAAGGCTTGACACGGCTGTACTGCATTAGCAAATTTTAGTTGATTCATTTTATCATAAACCAAGATTATTACATATAAGTGAATCCCAGTTGCAATTCCCAATTAATGAGGTAGAAGTAATCATTAAACCATAATAAACATCAACTTCTAATCAAAAAGGATCCAGGCCGCTCTTGACCCTGAGCAAGGCTACCATGATAGATTATACACTCTGCAGAGGTTTCGCCCTTTACCCACCAGTCGCGTAAAAGTTCAAAGGAACTTTGCACCCAACCACGCACATCAACACTTCCGAGGTGTGACTGCATAGGGACGCTACGAGGCTTTTCACAAGACACCCTAACAAAACAGTAGCCGTTATGGTACAACCTAGGCAGCATGACCCGAGGCACCGAGACTGACTTACGCCCGTGCCGCAGCACGAGGGGGTCAATGGCGTCCAATCGCAGAAAAGTAATGCAGGAACAGAATTAAATAGCGCAACGTGCAGAACCCCCGCCAAACGGAGGCTCCTACACGGGACTGTGCCTCACGAGGGCAAAGCCAACGGAAACCCGTCCTCGGTGGATCAAACCATACTCTCACCCATGCTTCCCATAACGCCGTCGGCCCGTCGGTAACTACTGTCAAGCTAGAGCCGTACATGCTACTCGTCCAAGACCAGAGCCATTATAGTTCCGGCGGTGGCGACAGGTTCCTGGGTTGCCGCTTTAAGAACAGGTCCTTATGGAGAGACACTAGGGCCAAGCATGAAGCATACGCCCTAGCTCCCTGATCCATGTTGCTAAAAAGCAAGTTTTACCATTAACATTGAAGTGAACCATTAAGTCCAGATTAACAGTTAAACATTGGTGACAGTAGCGGCGCTTAGCAAGGATCTACCCAAATGCAATAACCCAGGGTAATCAAGGTATAGGATAAACAAAGCTAGGAATAACCTTAATAGGAACAATTTAGACACATGCATATGCAGTAATTAATGTAAAGGTGTGTTTAGGTAGCAAGGATTGTCCGTGCTGTACTTGCCTTCGTCCAACTGCTGCTGTTGCTCTGGCTGCTGCTGTTGGTCTTGCTCCTCGTAACCCTCGAACTCAAACGTGTACGGCTCACCGACTGGACTCATACATCAACACACAAGCATCCATACAAGCCAGTACATGCAAACAATATTAATCTATTAGAACAGTACACCAAACAATAGAAACAGAACAAAAGAAGGCTGAAAAACTAATCTACGCTTCGCTACGAACACGTGAGCGCGAAAAACACTCAAATCGGAGCTAAAACGAAGAAGTTATGGCTTTTCTAAGGTCCAGGGACTTTCTGGCAAAGTTTTAAAAGTTCCAGGGGCTTATTTGCAAAAACTCAAGGGCTAAAACATAATTTTATATAAAAACAGGAGGGTTTATTTGCAATTTAACCAAAACAGGACCTCGGGTACTATTTTTAAATAAGGCAGGGGGTTTTCTGTAAAAATCAGGACTTAATTGTAATTATTTTTGAATAGATTTGGACTGCGGGTTAATTTTGAAAAAGGGTAGGGGTTCTTTTGAAAAAGTGGCTCGGCTGACTGGGGGTTGACCGGTATTGACTGTCTGACTTGGCTGGTTTGACTCGATCTGGGCCGTCAGTTTCGATTTGGACGGCCTAGATTAGATCGGGGAGAGGGGAGGGTCGCCGGCGGGGGGTGCTGCGGCGGCGCCGCCTGCGAGCGCGGCGGAGGGTCGCCGGCGAAGATGGAAACCGAGCTAGGAGCGTCGGTTCGGGTCGGGAATTGGTGCTACGGAGGCGTCGCGGCTCGGCGAACTCATCCAGGGGGCTCAAGTCGACGGCGGAGCAGCGGAAGGGGGCGCGCGATTAGCTATGGCGGCGGCGGCGCTCGGGTGCGGCGGCGGGCTTGCGACAGAGGGGGAAGAAGAGCAAGGAGGGGCTCAGGAGCACTCTTACCACCACGCGAAGCTGCTCCGGCAGCCAATTTGGTCGGAGCGACGGCGAATCGACGGGTCGACGGCGGGGCAGATCTCGGCGGCGGCTATGGCGGCGCTGCGAGCTCGGGCGAGAGCGAGGGCGGCTAGGGCTTGGGGAGGTTCGGGAGACGGGGCGGCGGGGCTTAAGTAGGGCGGACGAGGAAGAGTCCGGGCGGGGGAAACCTCGGCGTCCGTGCCGAGTCCGGCCGGGAGTCCGGCGCCGTGTCCGGGACGGTCTCTGCCGCGAGGAGGAAGACGACCTGACACGCGGGCCCGCGCGGTCAGCGGCAGAGGGGAGAGGGCGAGGCGGAGCAGGCCGTGCTGCTGGGCCGAATCAGCGAGCGCGTGACGGGCCGGCAGGAGAGCGGAGCGGGCCAAAAGGGAGAGCAGGGGGGGCAACGCAGACTTTTACGCGCGCGTGGGCCGAGCGAGCGAGCGGCTGGACCGGGCCGGAAGCGGGGCGCGAGCAGGCCGCTGGGTGGGCCGAAAGCGGAAACAGGGGGGGCTGGGCTGCTGCGAAAGAGAAAGAAAAAGGGCCAAAAACGGACGAGGGAAAAGTTAAGGGAGGAAAAGTGAACTCGGGCCGCAGAAACTTTTCTAGAGCTCCAAACGCAGCGATTCAAATTCGAATTTAAACAGAATTTAAATTCCAATTGAACCACACACAAACAAAACTCAATGCAGCCAGCATGAATGCAACAAAAATGTTTCTAACCTTATATTAAATTTTATTTCCCATAAATAATTTATTTTCCTTAGATAAATATGAGCATAAATTAAATAAAAACAATTTAATTACTAAAATTTTTAAAATAGGCATTTTTAGGGTGTTACAGTGTTCACTTTCGATTTTTCAACCAAGAGTATTCCTACTCTTGGAGGGATTTGAGTATGGCTCTGGGTTTTGCTAGTCATTGTTCTTTGGAGCATGCCAAAGCTTTGAAAAGTTTCAGTCGGGACGGGTTCTGGAAAAACATTTCGGGAAGCACCAATTGTTCTGCACCACGCACGAACAATATTCATAACCCTACCTTGCGTTTCATGCATCGGTGGATGGCTATGATGGTGTTTCCACGTTCTGATTTATGTCCCGTTAATACAGTCGAGTTGCAGTTCTTATACGCTATGGTTAAACGAGTTGTTGTTTCTCCGGTAAAAGATTTGGTTGCCCATTGGATGTCTCATCACTCTCGCATGGGTAGCGTGCCGGTGACTTCTCTAGTCACTCGCCTTGCTAACCAGTTGGGCATTCTGGAGCGCGCCCAACTTGCGTACTTAGAGACAGCGCAACCCGTCGTGGATGCTGAGCACTTTGTGCAAGGTCACATGATACAACGGGCGCCCAATGCAACGCTGGTTATGATCTATCGCGGTTATACAACCGAGGTGCCCTTGCCTTGTGCAGGACTGAGGTTGTATACCGCTAAAAAATTAACACTCCGGTTGAGTACCGAGGCAGATGACTCTCCTCCTCGGTGAGAGCCGGCTCGGCACAGTGTTGCAGGAGAGGGGCCATTCACTCGGGGGCAAGCCAGGCGTGATGCCGGGCTTTTCACCGCTCAAGAACCAGAAACTTCACCGACGCAGCCGCATCGACACATGTCTGCATTCGAGGCAGCTTACGATGCATACAGTGGTTCTGGGACGTCCGGAGCAGGAGGCTCTAGACAACCCAGGACCCAGACTACTTCGCCTAGGGCTACTGGGACTATGCTCCGAGTACGGACTCAGAGTACTCCCAGGGATGGTACGGAGGAGGGTACGACAGTGCCTCCCGACCATACTTCCCTAGGCACTCTCAGTCCACACGATTTGCTGCACCTAGTGGCTACGACATCGGTCGAGAGTTGTCTTACATCTCCGACCGAGTCGACCTCCTCGACGACCATACACGGAGCATTGAAGACACCATGGCACACCATTTTCAGTATCACCAAGAGAATAGCGGTGTGTTGGACTCTCTACGGTACGACGTCCAGCAGCAGACGGATCAAATGTCAGAGTACTTTTCAAATTTTCAACCCTACCAGTGAAGAATCCAAGCTTGGCGGAGAACCCCCATCAGGTATGTTCGATGTCCCTTCAGCACCTTGATCTTGCATTTGCCATCTCCCTTTCCATTTTACTTCCACCTTAAAATGAAAACACCAAAAATATTTCCCTTGAATAAAATAAGTCCCAACTATGCATGGAATGAATCATATGCCTCTCACCTTGGAAATGATGAATAGTTGCTCTGTCATTAATTTTGCAAGTGCCTTGTTTTCAACTAGTTGCTTTATAGTACTTGAGTTATTTGGCATGAGTAAAATGAACCTGAAAACCTCATGGGAGCACATGCTTTATTCCAAGTCTAAGTTGTTGTGAGGAATGATATAGTGAGATTTGCTTGAGTTCTTGCTTTTGCTCTTAGTACAGTGAATATCTCGGATGTCTTTTGCTTTCAAAAATAAAATAAAGTTCCTCATTGGTCAAAAATACCTACCAAAGCCATATGCTAAGCTTAGTCAAAAATTTCTACTCATGTTGTCTTAGTGAGCTTTGTCAAATTGTTGTGACCTTTGGGTGAAACCTTCGTGCCTCTAAGATCGAGATTCACGTCCACACCACTCTCACTTGCAATTCCTACACTGGGAGTTAGCAAATATTGCCATCATCCATCCATAAAATAAATACTCCATTTTCTATGATCTCCTCTCCAAATATCCTTGAATAGAGACATGGGCTATGCAAAAAGAAAAGCATGCCAAAGAGCATGGCAAAAAGAAAGAGAAAAATAAAAGCATGCCAAAGAGCATGGCAAAAATAAGAAATAAGAAAAGCATGCCAAGTGGCATGGCAAAAATATGAGCAAAAAAATAGATAGCCCATGTTCTCGAAAGTAACTCAAGGGGAGGAAGAATCACCCCAAGGAGTTCCACCACATTCCACATTCCACTCCACATATTCCACACACTTGCACTTCTCGATCTAAAGGTATGATTTGGTCCCCCAAAGATCCGGTCTTTGACTTAGCAAAATATAAGATGCAAGCAGGCATTCATCCTTTGTCCCTGAGCCACACAAAAAGCTTTGTTAGATTTTAGGATTAAAGAAGGCGCAAACCTTTGGTAAGGATACAAACAACACTTGAGGGATCGAGTGTACCAATTGAGGAACAAAATTTAAATTTTTGAAAATTGTGGAAACTATGAGATGGGACCCTAAAAAGAGTAGGAGTGGAATAAAAACTGAGTTAAGGTTGTTCAACCTTTCAACCTCCCAAGACAAGGAGATTGCTATAAGCCCCATAGGTAAAATGGTGAGTTAAAACTTTACCAATGATTCGAGTATTTTGGAGTACTAGTTGTTTATAAAGTTACCTACAAGAAAATTAACATTGTAGCAACTCCTGATCCACCGAGCCTAAGTCTTTATCTTTGCTCAAGGGCGAGCAAAGATCTAAGCTTCGGGGAGCTTGTTAGCGGTCGTTACGGCACGTTTTCGACCACCAATACTCGGGAATAAAAGAGGATATATGTGACATTCCATGTACTTAAGTTTATTTCTAACAGAGTTTCACGAGTTTTGGTGAGTTACACTTGCGCAGGTACAACAACGAGAAATACGTGCTATAGGGGTCGGAATTGACCGATTCGACCGAACGACTCCGTTCGGCTGGTTACCCCCCTTAGCCGTACAGGACACCGGGACACGTCCACGTCATCGATGACCAAGCAACAATCGTGAGTGACACGTGGAAGACTGCCACCTCACTTCCGGGCCAAATCAACACGAAGGACATCAACCCAAGCCAGCCCAGGAGGTCCACAAGCAAGAGGCGGTGTTGGGGAGGCCGGCCACGGGCCAGGCCCAGTTCGGCCGAACCCAAGGCTTGGGCCGAAACGCCCCCAGCTGCCAAACCGACCAAGGGAGAGCATCCAAGCCATCCAGCATCCAAGGCGGTGGATCTGATGGTTCGGCCGAACTGGGTAGTTCAGCCGAACCAATCCATTCGCCCGAATCCCCTCTATTCGGCCGAATTGGCCGGGCCACCGCCTCTCACTCCCTTGGCTGTCGCTCCACTCCCACCGACGTGCTCAAGCTATAAATAGAGGAGTACTTCACTTGTTTCACACACACCAATCCAAGGAGCTCTCATTTCCACTTCTCTCTAGTAGAGTTAGGATAGTTTAGTTGGGAGTTAGAGTCGAGTCGAGCTTTGCCTCGGAGGTTCCGGAGTCGTCTTCAGAAGCTCTGGTATAAGCTCTTGTATCTTTTCCTTTTCCTTTTGCAAGACTTGAGTTATCAATATAATTATCTTTATCATCTTGCCTTTGTCATTTATAGCTTGCTTCTACTTTATTCTAGTTGCATCTATATTATGTTTAGACTAGAGACGGTTCTAGTTCTAGTGCTTCTAGTTCTTGTTTAAGTCTTTGTCTTAGTTGGTTCTTCCACTTAGCTCAATATTTGCCGGTGAACTGTCACCAGGGGTATTGACGGGTTGCTTGATTTTGCTAGTGAAGTAAGTAGTCATTGGTTAGTGTGGGTGTGGTACCCAGACTAGTCAGTGGCCTTGGTTTGCCCCCGATTCAACGAACGTGTGGTAGCCGTTAGGTGGTGACAGCCCTATACGGTCTTTGTAATCCACCTCGTTAGTCTCGTCCTGTAGGATCCCCCAGTGTGGAGCTGGTGACATCCCTTCTCATCCCTTTCTGCGTGTCACTGGTGTCCATTGTCCCGATGCTAAGACATTAGAGTTAACCCACACCTTCCAGTGCTGGCTCTTTAGCCGCTGTATCTCTAAGCCCGAGTGACATAGACAGATAAAGTCTATAGGAATCCTCTATCTCTTCTCGTTGTCCTCCCAGCTATCTATACCTTCTCTCTCTTACCTGAGTCTCCTTTGAGCTGTGTGTCACGGTATATCCACTCCTATCCAATACCGTTATCCCCTGTCTTGTTTAGTTGTGTACCTTTCTCTGATAGTCTTGAATACCTGTTTACTAGTACTCTTAACAAAGCTTCCCTGCGGAAATATAAATTACAATACCTCGGGATACTCCCAGGTGAAGTGCTATAGCGGTGATTCTGTGCGCTTGCAGAATATTTATATATTTTACTAAGCCATAAGGAAAACCACTGAAACACTCCTTACCCCAGTACCGGGATTCTCAATCCTCATATTGGATCGTAAGAAGTGTCAACAAGCCTCCAACTCTACCACCTTCATCATATCTCCCACTATCTTGGGGTCAATTTTGAACATGGTGCGGAAGAAAGCAGCGTCGTAGAGGCCTCTCCTGAAGGTGTCGATGACGTCTCGCTCTTCAATGCTAGTAAGCTTTTTACGGTTGTCAAAGAAGCG
Source organism: Echinochloa phyllopogon (assembly GCA_033239725.1). Taxonomy (NCBI): domain Eukaryota; kingdom Viridiplantae; phylum Streptophyta; class Magnoliopsida; order Poales; family Poaceae; genus Echinochloa; species Echinochloa phyllopogon. The sequence goes on along the minus strand of BTCW01000010.1, from coordinate 40,230,657 downwards.
ATTGATGTACTCTCGGAGACTTTCTTCCTTGCATGGACCCGGACCAAGTGTAGGTGGTCTCATAGTCCGTCTAGTTGTCGACGAAGTGCTTAGCCAATCCGGATAACCAGAGTAGTGCTACCTTGCCCAGCATTACTAAGAAGTAAGCTATCGCCGAGCCATGGGCAGCTTTTACTGTGGTGAAGTAGGACTGGAGCCAAAGCTTGGGGTCGGAGCGACTGTCGAACTTGTCGACCATGGCGGGTTTGAAAGACTTGGGCCATTGTACGACACAGAGTCATGGGGCGAATGCTGCGAAGCTCTCATATTCGTAGTCATCGTCGCCTTGGTCGTCACCTCTGTGAGGGTGTCGATTATCGGGGTGACGTTCTTAGTCGCGAGGCGAGCCTTAACAGTGATAGTCGGAATCAGATCTGCTATGGGCAGACCTGCGTGAGGTGGACCTACCAGAGCTCGACCTTCCAGATCTTGACCTAGACTCCCGGTTGCGCTCATCTTGCACCTGAGCCACGACGAGGTGTGCCTTGATGCGTGCCACCTCAGGGGTGTCCGACAAGTGGTCCAGCTCGGCGAGAGCTACAGTGATGTTAGCTTGGGGTGTACGGAACGACACACGAGCTTGGTCGAACTCCTTGTCTAGATTGCATGGAAGTAGACGGCCAGCCGGGTCATGTGGCTCATCGGCCTGTAGATTACCGCCTCTAGGGGCCGGGCTCCTGGCTTCTGCACGACGCCTGGCTCTATCCTAGTTGCACTGAACGCGTCACGCCTCCACTACCTCAGTTTTGCCATCTGGGGCTTCTTGATCTTCGGAGACAAACACTTCACGCTCCGGAGGCGTGATGTAGCTTGATTCTCCCTCGATCGAGTTCTCGACGGGCTGGAGGACGGTCACGGCGACCTGGAACTCGCCGCAGCCCGAAAGTTGGGTGGGTTCGGTTGGGTGCTCAGATTGGATCTGAGTTGTGCGCCGTGGATCGCGGCCGGAGTAGTTTGCCGCTGCATTCTTGAGCCCGAAGGGAAACCTGTTCCCCGAGCGGTCCAATGCCTATTCGGAGAGAGCAATGCACTCAGCGAGGGTGGCGTTGATTCGACCTAGCCCGGCGACGATCTCGTCTGGTGGTGGGACTCGGCGTCGAGAAAGCAGATCCGGCATCCGCTCCTGGAGGTTGAGCTGCTCGACCTACGGCAGGAGCGGGCCAGCTACGTCGGGGGAAGCCCCCGGGCTTGCTGGTGTAGATTCTGTCGGCGTCGAGTCGAGGCTGGCGGAGCTGGAGCAGCTGGACATGACGAAGAAGCTGATGCCCAGCATGTGCTTGGGGCTATCCTTCATGCTCGGCCCATAAACTTGTCAGATGTGGGCCCAGGCCGGCTATAATCTCCTCTGGTAGTGGGCCCAGTAGTACCTGTATCCCACAATAAGAGGTTGTTCAGACCTCATTCATAGAATTTTTTCTCATTAGATGAGATGATGCAGCATGATAGATGGTAGGTTTCAGAGGAGAAGAATGAAGTAATGAAAGGACCATTCCAAGAGAAGGAAATTAAGGCTGCGATTTTTCAGAAGGAACATAATAAAGCACCGGGGCCTGATGGCTTGATTCCCAGCTGAGTTCTATCAAGTTTCTTGGGAGGTGATAAAATTAGACATGATGTCCCTTTTCCATGAGTTCTCTGCTGATGGGTTACCAATTCATAGCCTTAACTTTGGGGTTATAACGTTGTTACAAAAAAAGTGGAATCATCAAGAATCCAACAGTACAAACCAATATGTTTACATAATTTTAGCTTTAAGATTTTCACAAAAATTGCCAAGTAATAGACTTTTAAAGGTGGTGGATAAATTGGTAGGGGTCCATCACAGTCCGCTTTCATTCCGGGACATTATATATTAGTTTTTTATTTCATCTATATTTAGTACTCCATGTATGCTATGACATTTTGATGTGATGAAAATCTTCTTTTTGTATAGTGAACTTTGGGGGTAGAATTTGGCATCTAAACGAGGCATTTGTTCTTCTTCTCCCTTTCTTCCCTCAAATTGAGTTCTAACCAGTAGGTGAGGACTGGAGCCACCTTAGCCACACTTGGGTGCGCAGATGTGCTGCAACGCTCATGGAGGCAGAGATGTGATTAGTTGACCATTTTTGCCACGTATGCCTTTCCAATTTTCCATCATATTCGCCACGCGATGACTTTCACACGGTACTGTGTTTCTGGGTGGTTCTCGTGTGACGTGACCAGATCGTTTCATTTTGCTGCCGGTCCTTGGCATATGGAGTCCGAGAATCATCATATGGCAGGTGATACACAGCCAAGAACTCGACCATTGTTGAGATCACACTGATTAATTCCATGCATGAATTCCTGATTCCTCCCAAACCCACAGACAGAATCATTGCCTGATCTATGAGTTTCTTGTTCCTCGCAAGCTCACAGATAGAACGGCCAATATGGCAGACAAACAAACAACGGATAGGATTTCCCTACGCCACAAGGTAAGCAACCTCCTCGCATATTGCTCTCTCCAGCGTATTTAGTGTTCCCCTTCAGTGGTCACCCTTTTCAATGCTCTTGCTACTATTTCTATTATTTCCTTTTTTTCTTTTTAGAAACGCTCTCCCCCTACGGTTCATTTAATTAATAAGCTACCACATTAAAAAATATGGCATGCCATCAGTATAATGAAAAAAATACACCACTTTGCATAATTTATTTGATATTGTAGACCTTAATATATTTTCTTATAAAATCGGTCAAGGTTAAATAAAAATTGACTTGAAATAAAACTAAAATGTCTTACATTTTGGAATGCAGGGAGAGGAACAGCATGAAACGTCTTGCATTTTTTGAATGCAGCGTGGAAGATATGTGATTCGTTTTGGAGATGAGACAAGAAAATTACGGGGAACCCCTATAAGACTTAAAACAATCAGAATATCCAGAGAAGGCAATATCACTTTGAATAACTATTGTTGCAAATTCCAGTTTGAACTTGCTCTCTGAAGTGTCATTGCTCGGGAGATGCTCCACTCCATTGGCACATAGATCTCCGAACTTCAATAATGGGTTCGCTACTGACACTACTAGTAGCACTATGCGAAATTAAGACCTAAAACAGCGGTAAGTGCAGAAGAATGACTGAATGAATGACGGAGCCAGCATAATGCAGACTCTAAAGAAAAGTGTTATGAGTAGCTAGGTGGACCAAAATCTTGAAGCTGTTAACCATCCACGATGGCATTCTGAGTCAAAACTAGATTAATTGTGATTTGGTGCAAAGACCAGGTGAATTGGTCTATTTCACTTGCTAGCTCCCTGAATTATAAGGCTCTTATAAGGTTTCATTCTATACCAAGTTAACTAGAAGCTTCCAAATGCGCGTTAACGATTACTGAAGCCTGTAACTTGATGCCTCGTATATCCTGCATTACAATTCTCAATTTTATTGCTCGAGGGGACGAGAGATATGGTGAGGAGGCTGCAAGTGCGATTGTTGAAACACCTCCATCACTCTGTGGCATGAACAACGGCTTATTGCAGCTGTAGAACCTAGTGGTTTGGATATATTTGAGCCACCAGAGCTCTAGTGAGGAATCGTATGAAAGATAAAAACAGTCAGCCAGTGATCAGAAACGACTAAGCCTAAGGAAGAAAAAACTGGTTGATCGACCTGTTCAAGACGGGAAAGGAGTTTTAGCAGCTGTGTCAAGTGATTGGGAGCAAGTTTCTTATCAATAAGTTCACATGTGCCATCATTGATAGTCATATAAATATTGTCTTTTCCAGCGAAAGCTGAAGGCGGGACATGACTGCATGCATATAATTTGTGTAATTGGGGTTTCGCTGAACTGAAAACGAAACAGATGCGCGGAGCGCGGCATGAAGGGCCAGGGCGGGAAACAGGGGATGAGTTAATTGGATGACTGGTCGTCTTGCTTAACTGAACGCAAGCGTCTCCCCGTGGTTGCTCGTGTCTGGTGTGCGATCCCTAGCTGCTATGCATGCACCAAGCCGCCTGCGGCCTGCCCCAATTTATGTACGTGAATTCCTGGTGCCACCCGCGCCTGTCCTCTCCCATACTTCTCATAAACATGACACAAACACTGTGGCTCTGTATAGCAGACAGCAAGATAAAATAGTAGTGAAAACTACTACCACTGAGGAGTCAGTCACGTAAGGTGCTCTCTAGCTTTACAGAAGGCGTATCTCTGTCTCGCCTCACGCAGAGTACTGACTCCCTCATCACTCGCTGCAATTTCAAGGTTTTGTTTGGTGCTCAATATAATTGCGCAATTTTGAGAGTGAGAACAGCTAACAAAGTAACTTTTCATTCAAGTACACAGATACGCTAAGGCAATTATTTTTCTGATTTGCATTTTGCAAATAATTTTCTTTCTCCACTTAATACTAGCTTGGAGTGTGTTCCTTTCAAGTAGTATATAACATCTCTCTAATTTCTATATCATCGAGACCATCCTAATAACTAATTTCATGATGTTCTTCCCCGATCAGAATCCTAATACTTTGGCTACTCGGTATTTCATAATAAGAAAGGAACGTGCATCTGAGGATTTCTTTTCGTTTCATTATAGAAAATTACGTGGCAATAAACCTAAGAGTCGAAACAATCAGCGTGTCAAATGAAAACAATTGGATAAACGCTGCAAATTCATGCTTGACCTTCTCTGATGTGGCATAGCTAAGGAGATGTTTCACCTCAGCTACTGAGCTACATAGTTCTCCGATTTTCGAACAACTATGCAACACTCCTTAAATCATGAAACTATTAAAACTACATGACTGCAACACATGCAACTGTTGTTCTTTAGTTGAGCCCATTAAAACAAACCATATTAATACATTAGTTTAAGAGAGTTCTGCTCTCTCGTACTCCTCTTTTTTTAAAAAAAAAAAGCACTACTCTTAAGGCATATTTCATCTATTAATCATTTTTATTTTGTGGTATACAGTACATCTCGGCTGGCCCTTCTAGCCACTGTCCAGCCCAGGTCTTCTCAGACCCATTATCTCCCTGATAGATCCAGATGCAGCTCCTTTGCTTTGATCGTGTGTGAGGAACAACGTACGGCATGGAGGCGCAGGTGTTCATGACCCTCGCTCGTCGGCACTGGGATGGTTATCAACACCGGCAGGTATGTGCTGCACCGATTATGGAGACAGGGCACGGGAGAGCAGAGGCTCGAGAGGCAGGGAGGCACCAGGAATTCACATAGTAGCTGCTGCAAAAGCTGCATCGGCGTATTCATCACAAGGTGGTGCATCCATGGGTAGCTTCCGAGCAGTATCCACACGCGGTAGGTCCAACTTGGATTTGCATGCAACAAGGCCACTGTCCCAATCAGTGTACTGAGTTCCTGGTGCTTCCCAAGCCTATTTATCCTCACCCATACTTCTCGCACAGATACATACACTCTGCTACAAATAGAGCAAACAGCAAAGGTGAAATAGCAATGGAAACTATTTCGGAGGAATCAGGTACGGTCGTATCTCCTGTCTCGCGTCACGAAGAGTATTGACCCGCTGCAATTGCAAGGTTTTGGTTAGTGTTCAATAATACAACTCTGCAATTTATAACCCTGCCTAAGAGTGAGAACAGCTAACAAAATTAAATGCGGGGTTTCATTGAAGCGCAAAGATACACCAAGACAACTATTTGTACGCTGTTTTATGTCCTAGTCAAAGTACGACCACACCATATACCAGCTTAACAGCCTAACAGGTGGACCTTACACATGAAGGCAACATGAACCTTCCAGCAGAGACTTCTCAAAAAGTGTTGTCTTGTTCACACGACTCGCCAGTTTTGCCTTCCATCATCTAAAAGGCTCACAAAGTGTGTACATGTAAGAATATAGCCTTCGAACGTTTTGTGGTTCACAGATAGGTTCCTGCTACACAGGCCAACAGTTGCCCGTTCTCTCAAGTCTTAATAACGGCAATACACGGTGTACAAGAATCCCATTAGGTTAGAATATGCATCTGCCTTTGTTTGGATGATTTGGAGGAACAGCACAGGTAACACATCAGTCATTCGAGTATTCAGGTCCAAACACGAATAGAGCCATCCACAGAAGATGTCAACATGCACGCCTTCGTTGGGTGGTAACTGATGCTGGTTACCTACCAAAAGAAATAATGTAACTTACAAAGGTGAGAATAAACCACAGAAAATTTGAAAACAAATGACAGCCAATAGATGATAAGCAATTGCAGCATAGCGTAAGGTGCGATTCTGGAAACAGAAAAAAATACCACAGAACTATGTGCCCTGAATCTTGCAACAGCAGGTGCATCCACCAACTCCCAGAAGAAAACATAACCATCTTCAGAACCGCCAACAACAAATGCATCATCATTCGTCAGGCAGCAATCCATCTTGAAGGACTGTAGAAATATGATAAATCAGAAATTGAACAATGCAAACGAACATAATTACTGTTTCGCTGTAAAACTCTGCATCAGTGAATCGTAATGGTTCCTTTGGGTTTTCAGCTCTTTGCAAGTCTCTGCTCTCCTTTTAATGCATTAGGCAGTTTCTATAGCCCTATAGCAGCATATAACAAGAAATGGAGAGAACACAAGTTAAAGTAAAACAAATTATGTTTTGTCGTGGACATATGAGCAGGGATCATGGCTTCCTCTAAAAAAACCCTACCTGATGGTTTGCTATTTTACACAGCTATATACATTTCTTATATTTGTATAAGCAGCACTTGTCGAGAAAATGTCAGGTTAAGTTGAAATCAAGCATGATGATCAATGTAAAAATCTGTAAGTAATAATTTTCAATATCACCAATGGAGATTATTAAGCGATACCTTGCATGCATGCCCCTTGTACTCCTGTAACAGTTCTCCTGATGACCTAATGAACACAGCAGATGTTGAAAGATTAATATATTGTGCATGCCTACCCTATATTTGGCACATTGGACAAATAAGCTCACTCTACTCTAACAGAACGGAACAATCACACACTTCTGTCAGTATCATTATGGAACATCTATGTGTGAGAGATTGTAGCACACATGCTTGGCATTCATAGTTAGTGATACACTCCTAGACTTTCTAAGGGAATAAAAATGGAGAAAACCACCACTCATGATCCTTATATCATATTTTCCTTTTCTCCCCAAATAGCAGCAAGTGTCAATGATGAATGATCTACGAGCTAGCATAATGCAGATTCTCAAAGCATAAGAAAATCGTTCTTATTAGGTGAAGACTAAAACTTGAAGATATGGCTCCTGATTGTGATGATATAGGGATCTGACCACAATGATCTTCTTATCACAGTAACACACCAAGTCCAAATCAGCATGTGATTTGTTGCAAAGACCAAGAAAAAAATGGTCCATTTAACTAGCTGTCCAAGAAGGTACAAGTTTCAATACCAAGTTAACTTAAAGCTTCCTAATGCATGTAAAACAAACATGAAGCCAGCCTAAATCATGGACTACGATTCCCAAATCTATTGTTTGAGAGATATGGAGAGGAGCCTGCAACTGCAAGTGTATAGCACCTACATGGTACCAACAACTTGCTTAGTGCAGCTGTAGAACCCAATAGCTGGATATAATTGGAGCACAAGAGTTCCAATGAGTGGTGGTATGATAAAGTCTAGGTGGATCAGAGATGACGAGTTCAGAAGAAAAGTCGCGTCCATCAACCCTATTGAAGATGGCAAATAAGATTAGCAGCTATGTGCATATGTCAATTGATGGAGGAACTTCCGCTCCGGTCCACATTTGCCATCATTGATGACCATATTGTTTTTCCAATCAAAACTAAGAGGGAAGGGTGTTACTGCATCCTTCTATAAAGTAGTCTAACAAGAATCACTCCATATTGGGGTTTAATTGCTCAAAGTGCTAAATAAAAAAGGCATCCCTGCAATTTTTGCCCAGAAGAAAAACAAAATACTTAGTAGTTTGTGAGGTGCACTTACTTGTCTAGAAGCCTCACAGTAGAATCTAAACAGTTAGCTAAAAGGCAATTGCCATCATTTGATAAAGATATACAGTTGACAGGATACCCCAGATTATCAACAGTCTCCCTGTTATAGGCAGAAGGGAAATGAATCAACAAGCCATATAGAATAAATATATAAATGGATTTGGATTCGATGTACTTCCTTAGAAAAAGTGAGGGGGGAGAACCAAAGGTCTGTTCGTAAACTAAAGAGCACGTCAGAATTATTTCAGAACTGAAGAAGGCAAACACTCACCTACCCATGCGAATGTCAAATGTCCGAACAGTACCATCAACACTGCCAGCAATTATTTCTGTCTTTGTTAGGTTAACTGACATTACACTATCTTGAAAAGTATCAATAGTCTGCAATACGTTAGAACAGAAACCAAGTGCATGAGACTTGGGAAAAAGAAATATTTCAAGAATTGATGCATCTATAATAGTTAACAATTTAAAACTACCTGAATTGGATCGCTGCTTTGTGACCTGCAGTCAAATGCACGCACCGTACGGTCATAACCAGCTGAGACTACAACAGCATTGTACTCATTAAACTTCACTGAATTGACCTGCAGAAAACAGAATAGAAATAGTTGAGCACAATGGCAAATCATCAAGAACTCACATCTGCCAGGCAGAGTCATCAATAGACCTGACCACAATCACATTGTAAGTACAGTCTACAGCGCCAACTGTTAAACATAAAGTGGATCTATCACACAAGACCATAAGAGCTCTCCTATTACAGAAGTATGGTTCAGAGCACTGTTTTCGGTGCATCTAGTATCACAGTGATGTAAACAATATATAGTTTGGATATTTGCTGTTCGATCGCTACTTCTCATGGTGTTCTTCACTTAGCATTTACTGATGTTTAGAGCAACAAACAAAAAACAAAAATGGTTTACAGATAGTGGTAGCACCCGTACAATGACAATGCAATTGCAGTTAAGAACAACCACATGCCGTGGCATCACAGCAAGGGATGAATAATCCACTAGTAATGACATCGAAAGAACATCAATTGTTGACTGATCCGTCACCTCGCTGTTGTGACCCCGGAACTTGCGGATGACGCGGCCCGAGGCGACGTCCCAGTAGAAGATCTGCCTGTCGGCGCCGCACGACACCAGCTTCGCATTGTCCCTGCCCAGAAACCAACCATGAAACGAAGAAACGGCAAGAAACGCATGGCAAATTTTCCCCTCCTGCGCCTCCAGATTAGATGCGACGCAACGAAGGGAGACAACGAGGTGGGAGCAGCGGCGCGCGCGTGGGTGCGTACGTACGAGGAGGAGTGGACGTCGCGGACCTCGCGGGCGTGGGACTTGTAGGTCTTGACGTGGGCGCCGGTGTGCGGGTTCCAGAGGCGGAGGGTGCGGTCCTTGCCGCAGCTCAGGCAGTAGTTGCCGTCGCGGTTGAACCGCACCGCGAGCACCGCCCCCTCGTGCCCCGACAGTGACCGCGCCTCAGTCCGCGGCAGTTGCTGCGCGGCCGTCCCCAAGGACGACATCTCTTTCTCTCTCCTCCTCCACCGCCGCCGCCGCCGCCGCCGAGGTGGGATTGACGGAAACAAACGCTTCGAACCGACGACAACCGAGGGGATGAATGGCGTGGGCCGGTGGTGTCAACTGGGCTGGCCGGTGGTGTCAACTGGGCTGGCCAGTGGGCTCTAGCCCGTAGCCCACGAAATAATTATAACTGAATATTGCTCCTTTTCAATAGAATTAGATTTGAAAACACTTCTCACCAAGATTAGCCCACCCCCACCTCACAGAGGATCCATCTGTCATGAAAAAATGACTACGAAAGGGGAGGGGGGAGATCCATTTTGTCGCCCTTCGGAAGAGAATTCCCCCCCCCCCAAAACCCAGAACTTTTTTCACCTAAATCGGATCCACCTAAATTTACCCACGCGCCCTTTATGTTGCCATATTTCATATGTATAATCTTAGTAAGTTTTCAAATAGATGGTAGTTGATGATTATGTTTGGATTTAACTCCAATCTGTTACCATAATTAATATGTATAATTTGAGTATGTTTTTAAACAGACTATAGATTTCCATATTTAATATATATAATCTGAGCAAGTTTTCAGATAAATGGTAGTTGATGATTACGTTTGGATTTAAGTCCAATGTGTTGTCATAGTTAATATGTACAATCTGAGCAAGTTTTCAAACATATGATAGGTTTCCTTGGTTGATGATTGTGTCCAGATTGAAATCTAATAATTACCATACTAGACTATCCAAATTTAATATATACAATCCGAGGAGGTTTTCAAACATATGATAGGTTTCCTTAGTTGATGATTGTGTCCAAATTGAAGTCATAATTACCATACTAGACTAGCTAGGACTTATATAAATCACGTCAACCAGCCGTCACTTCTCATTATCCCCCTCGACATGTAGCTGTTCCACAAATCCTCCAGCAGAGAGATCCGCCGCTCCTCCATCACCCGCAGCCGTCGGCTCAACACATATGTGCACCTGCACGCCGGAGCGTCTCCAGCGTCGGAGGCCGTACTACAGGGCGTCGTGCATGACGGGCAGAGGCAAGAACGCCGGCGCCGTCGATAGCGATACGACAACGTCGGACGAGGAGGACGACGAGGTTAAAACCAGCAGCTTCGCCATGTCCGACGTGATGAAGAGCCCTGCGGCGGCGGCGGCGTTGAGCCGGCGCAAGAGGTACTACCTGGTGGCGTGCAAGCAGATGGTGGGGTTGTTTGCGATGGTATGGGTGAGTCGAAGTTGGTGCCGCACGTCGGCCATGTCAAGTTCTCCTACGTCGGCCACGGTATCATGGGATACTAGACTAGATAGTTTGATGAACTTGTTGATAGGATGAACTTATCACGTCGACCGCAGCACATGCAACTATTGAATTGATTCAATTAGTTGTTAGATCCGCATGTTTACGTGATTTGCGGCACTGTTTGGATTTGTTTTTTTTCGGCAGCTCATACTTCATTTCTGAACATATATACAATAGGTATGTTGTCATATATACATCATCGTCAAAAGGAATTTGCCATTATACTTGCAAAACTGGCGTATATGATTACGTTTAGATTAAAGTCCAATAATTTTATATTTTCTTTTTATTTTTGTAGTATATAATACGATAAGTTCTGCTTGCGATGCCGCGCCCTTTATGTTGCCATATTTAATATGTATAATCTGACCAAGTTTTCAAATAGATGATAGTTGATGATTATGTTCGGATTTAAGTTCAATAATTTTACATTTTCTTTCCACTTTTGCATTGTACAATATGGTAAGTTCTGCTTGCAATGCCGCTCCCTTTATGTTGCCATATTTAATATGCATAATCTGAGCAAGTTTTTAAATAGATGGTAGTTGATGATTACATTTGGATTTAAGTCCAATAATTTTATATTTCCTTTCCATTTTTGCAGTGTACAATATGGTAAATTCTGCTTACAATGTCACGTCCTTTATATTCTCATATTTAATATATATATAGTCTAAACAAGTTTTAAAATAGATTGTAGTTAATGATTACGTTTGGATTTAAGTCCAATAATTTATATTTTCTATCTATTTTTGCAGTGTACAATATGGTAAGTTCTGCTTGCGATGTCGCGCCTTTTATTTTGCCATATTTAATATATATAATGAGCAAGTTTTCAAATATATGGTAGTTGATTATTACATTTAGATTTAAATCCAATAATTTTACATTTCCTTTCTATTTTTGCAGTGTACAGTATGGTAAGTTCTCCTTGCAATGATGCTCCATTTATGTTGACATATTTAATATGTATAATATAAACAAGTTTTTAAATAGATAATAGTTGATGATTACATTTGGATTTAAGTCCAATAATTTACATTTTCTTTCCATTTTTGCAGTGTAAAATATGGTAAGTTCTGCTTGTGATGCCGCACCTTTTATATTACCATATATAATATGTATAATATGAGCAAGTTTTTAAATATATGGTAGTTGATGATTACGTTTGGATTTAGTCCAATAATTTTACTTTTTTTAATTTTTGCAGTGTACAATATGGTAAGTTCAGCTTGCAATGTCGCGCCCTTTATGTTGCCATATTTAATATGCATTATCTAAGCAAGTTTTCAAATAGACGGTAGTTGATGATTACGTCCGGATTTAAGTCCAATAATTTTATATTTCTTTTCTATTATTGCAGTGTACAATATGGTAAGTTCTGCTTGCAATGCCGCACCCTTTACGTTGCCATATTTAATATGTATAATCTGAGCAATTTTTTAAATAGATAGTAGTTGATGATTATGTTTGGATTTAACTCCAATAATTTTACATTTCCTTTCCATTTTTGCGGTGTACAATATGGTAAGTTCTGCTTGCAATGTCGCTCCCTTTATGTTGCCATATTTCATATATATAATCTGAACAAGTTTTTAAATAGATAGTATTTGATTATTATATTTGGATTTAAGTCCAATAATTTTACATTTTCTTTCCATTTTTGCTGTGTAAAATATGGTAAGTTCTACTTGCGATGTCGCGCCTTTTATATTACCATATATAATATGTATAATATGAGCAAGTTTTTAAATATATGGTGTCGATTACATTTGGATTTAGTCCAATAATTTTATATTTCCTTTCCATTTTTGCGGTGTACAATATTGTAAGTTCAGCTTGCAATGTCGCGCCCTCTATGTTGCCATATTTAATATGCATTATCTAAGCAAGTTTTCAAATATACGGTAATTGATGATTACGTCCGGATTTAAGTCCAATAATCTTACATTTCCTTTCCATTATTACAGTGTACAATATGGTAAGTTCTGCTTGCGATGCCGCACCCTTTACGTTGCCATATTTAATATGTATAATCTGAGAAATTTTTCAAATAGATGGTAGTTGATGATTATGCTTGGATTTAACTCTAATAATTTTACATTTCCTTTCCATTTTTGTAGCGTAAAATATGGTAAATTCTGCTTGCAATGTCGTATCCTTAATATTGTCATATTTAGTATATATAGCCTAAGCAAGTTTTCAAATAGATGGTAGTTAATGATTACGTTTGGATTTAAGTCCAATAATTGTACATTTCTTTCCATTTTTAAAGTGTACATTATGGTAAGTTCTGTAGATATGACTATTTTCACCTGCTTCCAAATAGTTATTTGGATATTCATCACGCAATGGTACCTCCTCCTCCGGAAGTCTATGAGTTAGAGTAGATGTGCCAATTGCACGTTTAGTCTCTATTTTATATTGTCGTTTGGAACATTTCGGTCTCGAATATTTACTTATTTACCTTTGCAATATTTACTTATATTTATATATTATAGTATACACTTGAGTTCGATATTTTGTCCATTATTCTCTCTTTTCGGTTTCCCTGATTTGACGTAGTGCTGAAACAGTTGATTAATGAGCCACTGAAAGGTGAGCTCCAAGCGAATGTTTGTGAGTTTGTGATTCCAATTTGTGAATTCACAGAAAGAGAAGAAGCGTTGAGCATAAAGTTTATAGAACTTGTACCGTGTGTCTTGCAAATTAAACATTTTCTTTAAATTACAATCAACTTTCTATTGAATTCAAGATTTTTTTCATGCCCTTTTTAAAACACGTGTGCATACCAACTAGTCCTAACAAAAAGAAAAGAAATGGATATTGTCTTGCTCTTCAAATATGGAATGGGCAACCAGGTTACCAGCAAGAACAATCTTTACAAGATCCAGTGGCATCCGAAATTGTGAAAGAATTTTCAATTTCTAAACATTCAGTTCTTGACTTCTTGTCTTCTATATTGCTGATCTGCTCTTTGAAAGATCCCCATGCTTACATGCCGTAAAGGTAATCAACATTCCACGGATTCACAACAAAAAAACGTTTTGAGCGAAAGTAAATACGTAAAATTTGGCATGCATGAACCACGGCAAAAAGAATGGTTGTCAGCCCCAAGCTACACCGATCGCAGTCGGACGGATGCCTGATTCACCATAGGCCGCACCTAGAATATGGGTGATTCCCACCTTTCATTTAATTTCTCATTGAAAAGCTTTGAAATGCACCTAGGATACACGACGCCTCTCCAAGACCGTGTTGCATAGATTGCTGACTCCTTCCAACCACATATGAAGCATACAACACCTTGTCATGCTCCTTCTATTAAAAAAAACGTCATCTCATGCTCTAGATATGGCCGCTGCAACTTGCATGTTGCTTCTCTTATTCTTTACCCCTCATGTATATGATCAAGTTTTCACCTATCCAAGGCTATGGCCACTCTTTGTCCTCCACTTTGCCTTTTAAGAGGTGGTTATTGTTTCTCAGTACAATGCATCATCAAGTGATGTTGTCCACGTGTTGCCCATATTTAGTCATTGTCTCTGTTCCAGGTTATTGGTCAGTTAAGCTATATTCTAAGTCATCATCAGATCCAAACAAACTTGTGCCCGCAACTGGCACTCCGTAGGAAGTACCCAAATGTACTTCCCAAGCCCTAAATCCGAGAATTGGGTTATGGTACGCTCGCTTCAACAAAAGGGTTTTCAAATCCACCAACTCCTTCAGTTTTCACACGCACACCAAAAAAGTTTAAAATACCCATTTTCCTCACGCGCATGCAAGCGAAGCAACATCAACAGTATACACGTATGAAGTAGTAGGACAGCAAGGTAAAGGTAATTAAACAGGCTATGCAGGGGTCATCATCTTAGGCATTATGCGAGTAAAATAAAGCATAGCATACTACGAGCATGTATAATAGGAGTTCGGAGAATGGATGGGCGTGAACCCGGTGACTCCTCCGCGTCGTAGTACTCGTCGAACTCCTGCTCCTCAGTCCCGACGTGGGTCTCTGGTCCTGCTAAACATCGGTCCGAATTTAATTACCGAGACTACTAGCAAATGAACTCCAAACAAGAGCCAAGAAAGGGTCAAATAACACCAAACTCTATTCTAACGCGTAGATCATGATTTTAGAAAAATAATAAAACTGGTTTCATATTTTTTCTGAGCTACGATTAATTTATTATTGATTTTTGAAGTTTAAATTATTTTCTGAAATTATTTATTAATTCCGACAATTAAAATAAAACAGGACACGTGGTAGCACCACGGAGCGCCACGTGTCGGCCAGTCAGCACTGCAGACGTCAGCATGACGTCATGCTGATGTCATCAGTGGGTCCAGGTTTGCTGGCGCCAGCATGGCTCTTGCTGACGTCAGCATTGACTTGGTAAACGTTGACCCGTCAATGGTCCAGGTCAGTGGGGTCAACAAGGCCCACTCGTCAGTCTAACAGCGCCTATGATAGGTGGGGCCACGATGTCAGCAGGCTAAAGGAAAAAGAAAACAAGGCAGGGCGAGCTGGGCCGGTCTTGGGCCGAATCGGGCTAGACCGGCCCATTATGATGAGGACATCCTCCACTATTACCCGCTGGCAAAGACGCAACAAAGTTGTAGTCGGGCGGCGACCGTGTGAGCCTCTGAATAATCTCACCTTGCTTATCGAGGGAGGAGAAAGTCACCTTAAAAAGGGAGAGCCACCATTCCCCTATCAGACTAGTCTTTTGGGGCGATTGGGCCTTTCCTCGATGGGTGCGCCGAAGTGCGGTGCTAAGATTGCCGAGGCGCAACAAGAGGCCCTAGTGGCGTTGTAGCCGGATCGGTGCGTCGTATTTTCGGCTGCTGGTGCTAAGACTGTCGAGGCGCAACAGGAGGCCCTAGTGACGTTGTAGCCGGGTCGGTGTGTCGGGCTTTTCATCCTATCCAACCTGGGCCGGACTCATCATTTGGTATCAGAGTCGGGCCCTTGATAAGAAGGGGAGAATGATGAGGACATCCTCCACTATTACCCGTTGGCAAAGACGCAATAAAGTTGTAGTCGGGCGGCGACCGTGTGAACCTCTGAATAATCTCACCTTGCTTATCTAGGGAGGAGGAAGTCACCTTAAAAGGGAGATCCACCCTTCCCCTATCAGACTAGTCTTTTGGGGCGATTGGGCCTTTCCCCGATGGGTGCACCAGAGTGCGGTGCTAAGATTTCCGAGGCGCAACAAGAGGCCCTAGTGTCGTTGTAGCCGGATCGGTGCGTCGTATTTTCGGCTACTGGTGCTAAGACTGTCGAGGCGCAACAGGAGGCCCTAGTGGCGTTGTAGCCGGGTCGGTGTGTCGGGCTTTTCATCCTATCCAACCTGAGCCGGACTCATCACATTAGGCACTAGGTTTCGGCCTGACTAGGCCAGCGGTGTGGTGGACTTGGTCCACCATGGACCGTGAGTGCGGTCCACACGAGCCTGGTCCATGGGATCTAGTGCAGACAACTCAGGATCCTCTACGGCTGGGGGTGACCGATTGGTGTGGCCGAGCGTGTGTCTTAGCACACGCGACGCTTGCGCTCTTGCGCGCCGGCGAGCGGCGGCAGCTTGCGACGGCGAGGGTCAAGGGAGGCTAGCAGGGCCCAAAAAGAGGGGGAAAAGCTCGGCCCGGGGTACGCGAAGGGGAACCGCAAGAAAAGGCGGAGTTTTGGCCGGCAAAGCGGCTTCCCGACGAGCGCCGGCGACGGTTCGGCCACGACGGCGGAGCGGCGACGGCATCGCAGAACTTGGGTGAACAAGGGGTTCTCGGCCTTAGCTGCAAGGAGCGGCCTTAGCATGCTTGGGCTCACCCACACGCGCCGCAAGCCATCAGCTTGCGCGCGACGCGGCCATGGCGCTCGCGCGGCTCGGGCAGTCCCGGTGCGCCGCGGCCACGGCGGCCTAGGGGTCAGTAGAGCGGCGACGGTGGGTTGCACGAGG
Source organism: Echinochloa phyllopogon (assembly GCA_033239725.1). Classification (NCBI taxonomy): domain Eukaryota; kingdom Viridiplantae; phylum Streptophyta; class Magnoliopsida; order Poales; family Poaceae; genus Echinochloa; species Echinochloa phyllopogon. The sequence goes on along the minus strand of BTCW01000010.1, from coordinate 40,213,878 downwards.
TTTAGCGGCGATGAGGTCCTGCACAAGAGGCTCGGCACGAAGGTCAGCGACACAGAGAGGCTAGCGGGGCGACGGTTCATCACGGCTCGACGGCCGGAGCTCATAGGGGGAAAAGGGGAAGGCGGCGGCAGTGACTCACCACGGATCGATGGTGTAGACGTCACTGGCCTGGTGAAGATTCGCAGAACGGCGGGGACGTCAAGCTCGCGGTACTCATGACGGCGGCGCCTCCTTCACGTGTGGCGACGACAGCTCTCCTCCTCCCACGGCGGCTTGAAAGCGACGACGCGGACGGCGGCGACTCCTCCTTGGCGTCACCTCTTCGTCTTCCCCGACTCCTTCTCCTTCGCTCCTCCCCCTACTTTGAGTGGTGGCGGCGGCTGTCAGGTGGAAAACCCCAAGGGGGGCGGAAGGGCTTGGGCTCGGTCGGAGAGGGGCGATGGCTTAAATAGAGCGGCTTGCCCTAGGGTTCGGCGCTGCGGTGCGGGCGCGGACGGCCGGGGTTTGGGCATTCGTGCCGCTTTACACGTGGCAGCCATCGCATGAGCGCGGGGCGCTTCTTGGCGTGGAGTGCCGGCGGCGGGGCGCAGCTGCGTGAGAGAGAGGTGGGGGAGGAAGAAGAAAGGCCTGCCACGCGGGCCATGCTTGTCAGCGATAGAGGAAAAGAGGGTGAGCGGCGTTAATTGCTGGGCCGGCGGGGTTAGGCTAGGTGCTAGCTGGGCTGGGTTAGATAGTTAGCGGGTTTAGGCCCAGGTGGGGTTAGAGGTTTTAGTTAGCTTGGCTATTGTTAGTATATGAATTTGAATTGCTCAAACAATTATACTCCAAGGAAACCAAATAAGACCCAAAATCACACTAAGGAAAAAAATACACCTTAATTTCCTTTTAATGTTTAATTATTCTAGGAATTTAGGAGGGAAACAAGAATACACTCTTATGATTTTTTAACTAGCAACACTCCACGAAAAAGTTTTTGAAATTTCACAATTTTGCACATTAACATTTCGTAAAAAAATACGGGATGTTACATAGTTGGCTTCAGTTTCAATGCTTGTCTTTGCATGAACCAACAAAATTAGTTTTTGTGACCTACTTGTCGGCCGTCGAGCCTTGTGATTTTTGGATGTCGTCGAGCCCACAAAACTCTCAGCCGCCTTTGATTGTACAACTATTAACTTGTATAGGAATCTAAGGTAGACAATAGAGAAAACTGTAATAAGCATCATAGCGTCCAATGAGCAATAGTACAGACTTCTGGAATTTCTTTGCTCATGTTCTGCTCCCAAAAAACAAAGAAAGGAAGTTATCTGTTCATATATAATTGTGTTGAGATCACATCGTATAGCAATAGCAAGGTTTAGCATCAAGATCAGTATAAAAGGGTGGGGTTGCTTTGCTGACAAATCAAAGGAATCGTGTTGTTGTTTCGGTTCTCCAACAGAGTGGTTAACACTGCTATAACAAATGTAACAAGAATACTCATGTGGCCAAAAAGGATAAACTGAGAAAGGAGAGGAAGCAAATGCATACCTTGCACCGGAAAGCAATGCTGATAGCATCTGATGGCTTGAGGTCAAAGATAATGGCAGCAATAATTTATGGCACATGACCAACCACATTTCCATATAGGGTAGAAACGAAAAAGGTCTGAATTGGTGCAGAACTACAAATGGCACAAAATGCAAGTTTGTCTCTACTAAATTCAAAGAGGGAAATAGAAGCCAAAGAAGACTTGAGGCCCAAATGAAATTATTGGGAAAAGGAAAAATGCTCAAAAGAAACATGGCTCACCTATTGAGATCAGTGGTTGAAGTAGTATACCACTCTCTCGGCTAAGTTCTTTCTTCTTGTTGTTTTCAAAATTCTGCATAAGGAACACTATTCTCTCTAAATTAATAACAAAGGATTAGAGTATCTAAAATACTATTCTTCAGGGCATGGTGAGATTAAAATCAAAAGGTAAGAGTCATTGCAGCAAATAAAAAACAATTTCAAATGGTAATCTAGGAACTCTGCCATACCTGTTATGAATCATACATCTATGGCCTACTTGGTTGCAATGCAGAGAGACTCATACCAAGTATACATAATTTGACCCATTTCTAAATGGGAAATGGTTACGAATCAGACATGCAAGCAAGAGGCTAATAACATAATTGGAGGACACTGTAATTTTCTACATAAAACTTACTGATTCTACAGAATTTCCTTCTGATTATCTAAGAAAAAAGTGACTCGATCCTTGTACCCTCTGTTTCTTTTGTGTATTTCATAACAAATAATTTAGTTTTTTCCATCACATTATGTGCGCATCTCTCCAAGATTCAAAATAAAGTGTACCACCAAACTCTTCTCCCAGAGCTTAACAATTGCCGCTGCCAAGCCTTGATGGTACTGGTTTCTCCCTTCAATGAAGTTTAGCAAGCTATAAGCAGGTGTTTGTTGCCAATAGGTAAAAGCTATGATAGGAAAAAGGTCATAACTGTTAAAAGTAGTACCTAGAGCAAAATGGCATGGAAGGTTCCTAGCTAACTTTCGCAAGTTAGTCAGCTCTCAATTGGTAAGTGTCGAACGCATTCCAGCTGGAAGAACTCTACGTGGTGTTTTATACCCAGGGATCCTTGGAGGCAGCAAATCAGCATCCACTGGCAAGATACATGTTCCCAACCAATCAACAAAACGAGGGCCCAACTCATCAAGCATCTGATTGAACTCCTACTCTTCCCCTGTCATGTCCTCGGTATTCTTCATGTTCAATTGAGTCACATTGGCATGTTGTGCAGAATCCTTCCCCTCACTATCATTTTCAGCAGGGCTGGAGGCATCTGGGATGAACAGTGCATCATCTTCCCCTTTCACTGGTGATGAGGCACCATTCAGAGTTAGAGATTTCAGAGGTCTTTTGTAATTGCTCCCTCGGTAAAGCACCATTACACTTCCAGACTTCCATATGGCACATGTGCATCGCTAATCAATGCACACAAAATCATGTGAGGAATTAATTTTTGGAAAGACAAACGATAGCTCTACATGAGACTCAAATTCATCACAGTTAACTGGACAATGCAGGTTGAATTGCCACTATGCATCACTAAATGAAACAGTGTGTTCATGAACAAGCTTCCAGTGCTGCGTACTTTGAGATCAAAGGACAGGGGCCATATATGCTTCAAACCTCAACAAGCTCATGAGCAGTCTTCATGTCTTGCACTCGCGGCCGGCGTGCGTGAACAACACAAGGAGCCAGAAAAGGAGTTGGTCGGGGAAGGTGCAGGCAGATTAACGCAACGGTCGAACGTGGCAGATCGGGTGCGTACTTCCGTAGCACGGCCCTCGCAAGCTCCTCGCCGCCAGGGAGCTTGATCACCATGCGGTCGAACGTCGGCGGCTCGGCTGCGTCACCATCCCCGCCCCCACATGCCGCTCGCGCCTCTAGGAACATTGTAGGATCTAGGATTACCGACTAGAGGGGGGTGAATAGGCGGTTACAAAAACTTCAAGCACAACACTAGAGAAATTTAATTAGAAACACAAGGTGAATTAAATCTCTAGCTATTCTATGTCTATGTTGATTATTTTGCAACCTAGGGTGACAAGATATAGTTCAAACTCTATGAAATAAACTTGCTTAAAGGAAGTAAGTAAATGAAACAAGCAAGCTATGAGCACAAAGGGACACAAGAATTTATCCCGTGGTATTCAATGACTTGCCGATCACCCCTAATCCACGTTGAGATGGATTCAATGTTCAACCGCTCCTCTAACAAGTCTCCACTTGATGTATGAGCCGCCTAGAACCAAAGAACCGCTCAAAATCTCTTTTCCACTAGAGTTGCCCTTCACCACACCGGTGAGGAGAGCACAAGACCTCTCACACCAAATTTCCAAGGCCACTTCACAATCTTCTTGAAGTGCTCAAGGATCCACGAGCTCCAATCCGTCTAGGAGACGGCAACCTCCAAGAGTAACAAATCAATAACCTTGCTTGAAGTCTTCCTAGTGCCACAAAGCTCAAACTCTTGATGCAATGCACTAGGATGCTCTCAATCTCACAAAGATGCAACCACTAAGCCAAGTGAGTGAGTGAGAGGATGGAGAATGCTCAAATGTATCAAGGAAGCTTTCAAATGGGCCAAGAGAGCCTTCCCAACCCCGGGGGTGGAGTATATATACTCACCCCCTCGAAATCTAGCCGTTACGTTCAAAACAGGGCACTGGCGGACTGTCCGCCTCACACCTGGCGGACCGTCCGCCCTTCAAATCCAACGGCTACAACGTATGTCAGACGGTGTCAGAACTAGCCCATACGGACTGGCGGACCGTCCGCCATCCAGGCGCGGACCGTCTGTCAGGCCATGAAAAACTCGCACAAATTTGCCCGCGGACCGTCCGCCTCACAAAAGTCCTCTAGATCGCTCAGAAACGTCTCTGTGTGAACGATCCGCCAAAACGGTCCGCCACTCATTTTTTGTACCGCAGACAGTCCGCCAATCATGGCCGGACAGTCCGCCTCTCATTTTTTCTGCCGAGCAACATTTGATTAGTCAAGTTTTCGCGCGGAAAAACACTTGTGGACTGTCCGCCACAGCTGGCCGTGGACTGTCCGGTCCCCCCAGACAGTCCGCCACTGGACAGGCAGACAGTCCGCCAGACGCAGTGAGCCCTCCAAAGTTAGCTTTCGTTTCTTGTTTTTCCCACTTTCTCAAAGGTCGTTAACCCTCATGCATGCAATGCAATTATTTGAGCAAAGTGGCACTATGGACTCGTCAAGCCAAAGACATTGACCCCTCTTGATAGTACGGCTATCTAGCCTATAATCCGGTCAAAGTTCATCCACTAAACACCGCTTGACCGGTAAAATAAAACACCATATCTTATACCTTTGTCTTGAGCTCCTTTCAAACCTTGTCATACACACCATGATCACAACATACCGCAAGAGCTCATCCAATCCCATGAACTAACCTATTCTTATATCTCAATGAAATTGTTAGTCCATTTTGATTGTCATTAATTACCAAAACACAAATTAGGGGCCTAGATGCTTTCAAACATCCACACGGACCGGCCGTCAGCGATGGCGTGGTGGCATCGTCTCGGCGAGGAGCTGCCCGGTGTCGAGCGTCGGCACGAGCTACCCGAGCACCTCTGTGTCATGCTCCTCGTCCCTGGCGAGCCGGGCTGCATCATCGGCGCCGTTGCTCATCATCTCCACAAGGAGGAGCCTGACGCCGCCGGCCATGGCCACACCCACCTCCGTGCAGTTAATGGCGGCGTCGCCCGTCGCCGGCCGGTGCACGATCCTCCTGACCAGTGACGGGAACCTCGCGACGGCCTCCGCCAGCGACGCTCGCAAGGCGTCCGCGGCGGACGCGAACGGCGGGATGCTCCACGCAGCGGCGGCGATCCACGCGACGGCGGCGTGGCGGTGACCTATGTGTCGGGGATCAAAGCGGCGGAGGTGGAGAGGAACGGGGAACGTGGCGGCGTTGGAGAGGAGATGGGGAACATGGTGGCGATCCACGCGTCGTGGATCCAAGCGGCGGCAGTGGCGAAGAGGGGCGTCGTGTCATGGATCCAAGCTGATGCGGCGGCGGAGAGGGGCGGCACATCGTGGATCCAAGCGGCAGATAGGGGGAGGGGCGTCCAAGCCCGAGGGAGATCTGGCCGGAGGAGGGGGCGCTGCGCCTCGACTCATCTCGAATGGAGCAAGCTCACCGGAGGGGACCGATAGCCGGGGGAGATTGACGGGAGGCGAGAGGCGGCGGGGAGGGCGAGAGTGAGGGTGGCCAGTGGGCGAGTGGAGGGAGAAGGAGCACCAGGTGGGAGAGACTGGAGACGGCCGCGGCGCGTCATGGATCCAAGCGGCAGCGGTGGCGGCGGAGAGGGGTGGGGGTTCGCGTGGCGGCCTGGCGGTGGCAGATCTCGGCGTCTAGGCGGGGATGCAAGCGTGGATTGGCGGAGGGGGGGTACGGCGGCGGTGGAGAGGGGCGGGGGTTCGCGTGGCGGCCTGGCGGCGGCGGATCTCAGCGTCTGGGGGGAGGCGTGGATTGGCAGAGGGGGCACATAAGTCGGGCGGGGGTTTGGCGCAGGTGGGCGGGCGAGTTGATCTCAGGACGTCGGATCGAATTTCGACGGTCAAGAGGATCGCAAGTGGGAGGAGGGATCGGTGGAGCGACGGAGGGTGCGGACGCGGTTCCCCAGCACTTAATTAATTATTAGTAGTAGAGATACTAACATATAATTCAAATAACAACTGCCAGTCACCACAAACCCTCACTCCATCAACCGGGAGAACTCACAACAGAGAGAGCGTCAGACTGACCAAGAGAGTGAACAAGAAAGCACTCAGTGATAGAAACGACTGAACGAGGCAAGCGATCAGCAGAGAAGAATTTTAGACGTTTGGCCTGGCAGTTCGTTGCTATCCTCATTCCTCGATGAGCCACCAAGCAGGCCGAAGCCCCAATAACAGCTAATCATTGTTCTCCACGCTAGCTGAGGTTTGAATTTTTACTCCATGTGGAGGGGAGACAACAAGAAAATTCATTGCGCTAGCACGGGGTAAGAAATAGTATCACGTGTCTTCCAAGGAGCTCTTTGTCTCTGTGATGCTAATGAGCGCTTCGTGTCACGATCCTTGGATCGGATGGGGTAGCTGGAGGGTTTTGCCGGCGAGTTGCGCGCGGCGGCGAGGTCGGCGGCGCCGCCTCAAGCAGGAGGAGGAAAGGAAGCTCGCGTCGGAGGCGAGAGGTAGAAGAGATAGGTTTGTTGATTCATTCTCGATGCCCACACAGGTTCAGCTCCCCTTCAAGTACTGCCTGACTTGGGCCTGCTTACATGGGCTTGCCTGGCCCAACACCAAGGCTCACAGGCCTGAATGCACTATTCCTATTACAAGGCCCAAGGCCTGGTCATGACACTTCGGTACTTGTTCACGAAGTCATATGTCTTTGAATATTTGCATTTGATCTTGTTAATTCTTGAAAGGGGATATGTAAATATGTAATTGCTGAAGAAAATTGGATCTCTGAATGGCTTCTTATAGTGGACAGACACTGGACAAAAGGAAATGCTCCCGAGATATTACTAGTCATTACTATATTTACACAGTGGCTATTTACAGCAAACCATTCTGAATTTTCCAATGAGTATGGCAAGCCCTGCTCCCCAAAATTCCCGGCCATGCCGAAGCCAAAGGGGAAGACGAAGAGGCCCATGCCGCCGCTGCCGCGGCGGTGGGCAGGAGGTCGTTGGCGACCCATCGCGGCAGGCGGCGGGCTGGGGCTGGCGGCCGCGGCGTACGTTGGCGTGGACTACCTGCGGCACCTGTCCCCCGCATGGCACGGGCGGCTGCGGCCGGCGCTCTGGGCGGTACTGGCGCTCGCCACCGCCGCGCGCGCGCCGTTCTACCGCCGGTGGGACGCTGAGCTCCGCGCCGCGCCGCGATTCCTCGCCGCCTTGGTGTTCATGCTCGCGGCGTTACTCTGCGAGGCCATCTCCGTCCGCTTCATCAACACCGTGCTCGGCCTCCGGTGGCACCGGTTAGCTCCTTGTCGTGATTCAGGCATTGAGAAACCGACCAAGTATTTGAGCATTTTAGGATTTCCCTTCACAAATAGTATGTGATTATTACCTCCATCCATGGTGGATATTTTGGTTTGTCGTTTGACTGCAATTTGTAGTGCTCACTATCTATATTGAATTATGGCTTTTTTTTATTGAAAATAAGTATGGCTTAGCAAATACCATTGTGGAAATATGTCATTTTGGACATTGAAATTCACAGCTGTTACCAGCAAATTAGAATCATTTCAGTGAATTGGTGAGTGTTGACAGGATCAGATTGCCCTTCCTGTTTCTAGCCTGTCTTTAACACTTCCATGGTCGGGCCACTTAGTACAGCAAACAGTTCCTGAAATTAAGCATCACCGTGATATCCTTTTTAGGTGTATGAAAGCATCTGTCCATGGTTGGGCATTAAATCTATCCAATTCAATTGTAGACAAGAACTAAAGATATTGTATTTTCATCATCTAGTAACCCTCCATAGATTGTTATTCCGGTTGTAAATTGAATGTTTTCTTTAGTTAGAATGATATCTTAAATCTGCAACCTGTTCACCATTCTCTTTTGACTTTGGCTATTAGTGGCTTTAGTTTTCGTCCCCAACCTGGAATCAGACATTCTCTAATACTGTAGAACTTTACAGACCAGTTTTTGTCTCTTTTTCAGTTTCCTCAGGGTTGCCTCTAGATATTTCATTTAGGTTTTTTTTTCCGTTGCAATCAATATTCTGCACTTCTGAAACATAAGAAGTCTTCACTATCAAAAGAGCTACACTAAACAAGCGCATTGTTATCAACAGATCTACTGCTCCTGTTCCTGACACTGGCCAGTGGATGCTTCTAGCATTGAATGAGAAGCTTCCTCAAACTATTGTCGATCTACTGAGAGTTCGCATCATCGCTCTTCATCATTACTTGATGTTGTTTATCATGTTGGGTTTTTCGGCATTGTTTGACTGCATCAAAGGTCCTGGACTCGGAATAGGCTCAAGGTATATGTTCACTATGGCAGTTGGCCGTTTACTCCGGACCATAACATTTCTTGCTACCATTCTTCCGTCTCCGCGACCTTGGTGTGCTGAAGCTCGATACCAAATACCTGACTATCCACATCCTTGGGCACAAAAATATTATGTTCCATATTCTTCTGATCCATACATGATCTGGAGGGTCATGAAAGAGGACATGGCATACGGTCAGTACCTTCAGCTTATTACCCTTAATTACTATTACCTTCTATAGGTATGTAGCTGCTTTAATAAACAGTATGAGCTCATTTTCTTTCATTTCATCCTTCCTGATTATAGCTACTCTTCAAAATTACCCTGATGAGTACAAACCTGAGTGGGGACTCATGAGCTTCTTGGTAAACATTTTGAGACCAAGCAGTGGAGAGGGGCCCTCATGGTATCATTTGCTGAAGAAATCAAGTGGTGGTTGCAGTGATCTTCTATATAGTGGACATATGCTTGTTGCTGTCCTAACTGCTATGGCATGGACGGTATGCCATGTTTTCATCTTCCCTACTGATCAGATTGTTAATGTCATGTGTTCAATTTACCCTCACATTCCTGCACTCCGGCTGCAACTGGAATCAATTTTAATTGACCAGAATCTTCCTATTTTAGGATAAGTTGTGCCACAGCTAAAAGAAGAAAGTGATGTACTTGTCCGTCCTGTATATAAATTTGTATTTACTTCATTAAAGTTATAGCGTAATGCGTCTTGCACTGTCCTATACTCCTATATGCTCCGTGACATTACTGTTCTATCAACCATTATATTGTTACCTCAAAAACAAATCAATACATTAGAGTGGTATGCTATGTATTAAGTAATGTTTAGTTGTGATGAAGACTTACAAGAGCATCCCTCCCTTTTTAGTTTGTCTCGCTTAATCATGTGTTCATATGTTGATGTTGAACAAATATCTTTAACACCTTAATTCTTTATCTGTCTACATTGCCTCACAGGAAGCATATGGGGGATGGAGCTCTGTTGTGATATGGTTCCTCGTCGTCCACAGTGCTCAGAGGGAGATACGGGAGCGCCATCATTACAGCGTTGACTGCATTGTAGCAATCTACGTTGGAATGCTCTTGTGGAGGATGACTGGGTTCCTCTGGTCAGCAAGGGAAACCAATCGCTCCAGAAGGATTGCCAAGCTTGATGAGGTTCATAATAGACTATTCCATGCTGCAAAGAATTCAGACATCATTGAAGTAAGGAGCCTGCTAAATGAAGTTGAGTTGGCTGGTCAAGAAAAGAAGGGCTTCTCACAGCGCATCATCTTCTCCTTCGCTGCAGCTATGATTGTTTTTATCCTCTTGTTTGTTCTCCTGGCATTCACGCTAACCAATGATGGATGATTTCTCTATGTCCAGCCAATTTTGTTATTCTTCTTCTTTTTAGGAGCAGTTTGTTTTAGTTAGATTAGTGAGTTGAAAGTTATGTATTAATGGCAGTGGGGAAGGAGAGCATATAGTGGTGCCAAGCCGAGGGGTCAAAGGGGGTCGGCAACAAGTGTAAAGGATTACTACAATAATCTGGGTACAACCTGTATTGACAGGGGCAGCTACCTATTAAAACATATTATCAGCTGAATTGCATAGATGAACTCCTTTCAACAGAAGCAGAAACTACTTCCATGAGAAGTATTGTCACCTGAGCTGTATATTCATATACAGCTCTTCTTTTCAAAAGCACTCTGTCAATTGAGTATAGTATAGGATAGCTGCTACTTGGAAATTGTTTGCAATTATGTCTGGTTTAGTGCCCTCCAATTGCAGTTGAGGGGGTTATAGAATATCCTGTATCTATGTAGCATCAGTTCTACATTTCCAATGAGTAGTTTTGTTCCCTTAGAAGTTCCACGGGTTGGATCTGATGAAGTTTTTATTCAGACCAAGTTCTCGATGTGTTCAAGGCTGGCATTCAAGCCACTGGGACCTTACGTAGTCTGAATTGAAATTGGCGGCCAATTCTCTGGTGGGAGATAATCATGTTGTGAGTTAGGTGAGATTTGCATCCTTAGCTCTGAAGAAAATTGGTGAAATGGACATTTGATGTGTACCTTTCCCTCTGGCTCCATTTGGACCGATGCAACCAAGTCATCACCTCGTGGGTTCAGAATGATGGATTAAGACTTAATGGATAACGCGTTCCCGTTTTCCAATCCGCCATAGAAAGCAAGTACTAGCAACCAATGTTCTCGGCCTTTTTTCCTCTCACTCATAACCACCTGATTAAGTTACTTCAGCTTTTCGTTCTTGGACTCTTGTATGTAAACTCGCACGTCAAATATTCTACACATTTTATTTCATTTTTGTATATTTCTGACATGTATATGGGTTTCACACCGCGCGATTCTGTGAACCACGGAGCTCTTTGCTGGTTCCAGGCAGGGTCGATCAAGGTGTCCATTAGAGTTCATAACCAGTAAAGTAGTAACTAGCGATCGGCCATGGACTCCACTAGACCACTATATGCAGAACAAGTCCTTTTGAGTTTAGCAACCAAGGCCCATTTCAGCATCAGACTTAATTTTGGTGCTGTAGATAGCGTTTGGACAAGTTTTTAAAAGCGTTATTGGTAACGTACCGCTGAAAATATCGATGCGATGCGCGGCACGATTAGGACGTCTAGTTTGTCCCCGGTCGTCAATGGTTTCATTAACAAACGCAAGTGCAGAGATGGTGGTATTTGACTGGCTCTCTAGTGGTGTTAATAATAACTGGAAGAGCAGGCGGAAGGTTCGTTTCGTCTCGTTTTGGTCCTATAAATGCCGGTGGTTTTCCCGGTTCATATCCATCGCCACGAGAAACTCGATCGATTAGTTTTCCTTGCTTCCAGATATACAGAGATCGATCGGGTAGCTGTGCTCGTCGTCCCTCGACGACCGGCCATGGCGGAGGAGAAGAAGCACCACCACCTGTTCCACCGCCACAAGGACGGCGAGGAGGAGGGGAGCGCCGGCGAGGTGGACTACGAGAAGAAGGAGAAGCACCACAAGCACCTGGAGCAGCTCGGCGGGCTCGGCGCCATCGCCGCCGGCGCATACGCCATTGTAAGACGCTAGCTCCAGAGCTCTTATATTAATTTGCATACATATATATACTATCATATGCTACAACCATATATATACGCCATTGCACTATATATGATATAGTGTTGATTATTCATATATATTACTGGCTACGATCATGCCTCCGTGTTGAACGCGACTGGATGTTGCAGCACGAGAAGCACAAGGCCAAGAAGGCGGATCCGGAGAACGCGCACGGGCACAAGGTGAAGGAGGAGGTGGCGGCGGTGGCGGCCCTTGGCGCCGCCGGGTTCGCGTTCCACGAGCACCACCAGAAGAAGGACGCCAAGAAGCACGCCGAGAGCGGGTGCTGATCGATGAGCTTGCTGCTGCTTTGCTTCGTCGTCGTCCTTGCTCATTTGTACTACACGCGTGCGTGCGAAAAGCCATGGAGCGCGACGTTCTCTGATGTGTGCTCGATCTATCTATCCGTGTCCTAATAAAATAATCGTGTGTTGTATATGCCTTTGTTCTTAATCGACTTGCTGCCGCTACTATCGATCATCCAGCGTGCTGTACGTGTTACTGTCGAACTGCTCGAGAAGAAGAGGACCTTCCTTCCACACTTAGGTCGTGCTAGTAGTAGCACTTGAATCGTGCCGCGCTTTCGGCAAGCTAAACGCAGGAGCTTTTTTTTTCCCTCGGTGGCCGCGGGCGCCGGCGGGATCGTCGGAGGACATCGCCGTCGCTCGCGGTGATAGGTGCAGTGTAGACGCTGGTCGTTTTCCACAGAGGAAGCGTTGTTGCGTTGGACGGTCTGAGAATGGTGGGCTCTCAGGGCCCGCAACAGCCCATCCAGGTCGCTCAATAGGGCCCAGACTTGTGTTTGACGTGACGAGGGCCCAAGAAGGAAGGAATGCACGTCACGCTTTGTTTTGGGGAGACGCAGCCGCATCCCAACCTTTTTTTTCTACGAGGCGTTGTTCCTACTCTCTGGGGCTTCAAATTTCACCCATAACTCTAGCAATAATTTCCACTTTACAGCCCCTACTTTAGTTACGGAGTATGTTCGTTAACAAAACTCTATTATTACTCCGTATTTATTTATTCCATATCCTCCCGACTCTCTTCTCTCTCACAAGAGCCGGTCGTCGGCGTTCCTTTTCGCCTCTTCCTGCCGCGCTCCCATCCCCGCGTGCAGCAGTCGTGCTCCCCTTCTCGGTCGGTCGCCCGCCACGTCCCCTCCCCAATCTCTCTCTCTCTCTCCCTCTCCACATACTCTCTCCCTCCCAACCCATATCTGCTCTTTCTACGGCACGATAGAGCCCAAGCTCTCGGCGGTGGAGGCAACGGCTCTGTGGAGATCCCGAACTCAAGCGGTGATAGGTTAGCGGAGGCGGTGGACCCCGAGCTTGGGGGCAGGGTGGCGACAGCGGATCCCCCGAGCTCATGGCAGTGGCTCACTCTTCCTCGCCGGTACACTGACGGGCGGCGCGGCGAGGTCAAGTCGTGTTGCATGGCCGAGCTCGGGGATGGCGGATCGGATGGGGGATGTCGAGCTCCAGCCGGGAATGGCGAATCAAGGGTGGAGGAGGGCAAATCTGGCGACGGCGGGCTCGGATCCAGCGGCAGCACGACGCGGAGATAGCGTTGGCGCCTTGCGGAGGTGGCGTCGACCAATGCGGGATGTCGCCGTACTCCGCGTAGGCTTGAATCGGCGGCGAGATCTAGGGTCTGACTGGTTCCCTGCATATGGCCTGGCTAGGCCGGCCGCATGCAAGTAGGCCGAGTTTGGTTGCCTGCGCTGGAGGTTGGGCCAGGCCCGCGGGGTACAAAACTGGCCGCTCAGCCTGGCTCCCGGGTGCGGATAAACCGGGCGTTTCTCCGGTGCCCATACGAGTGCGCAGTAACGAGCCTGCAGATTTGCTGCTGCTCTGCGGGCATCCAATCACAACCTCCGACTGGACTGGCTTGACGCGAATGTGAACCAAACAAAAGGCCACAGCACCTGACGGGCCTGGCCAGCGTGAGCCTGCATGCGTGGTGCGAGCCAGGCTCGGATGGTCCGAAAACCAATCACGCCCCTAACGCTCGAGAACGCATGCGTGCGGCGCGCTAGCGTCAACGGTCAAGGAAAGGGCCTGGGAGGCGGATTATAGGGGCCTCCCTGCTCTTGGGACCCGAGTAGGGGCCTGCTGGAGTTGTTTTTTTTTCGTAAGCCCCTACCTTACGAGTAGGGTCTTAGGTAGGGACTCTGCTGGAGTTACTTTAATGAACTGACCGCGTCTGTTATTCCGTTGTGCCTTCACACTCGCTAGAGATCTCCACTCGCTATACGGAGTAGTGCAGTATACTACACACTCGTGTATACTTTTCTTTAAGGAATAAGACAGTAGAGTTGTCAATTATATTAAAAACAAAAAATAGCCCAAACTAGACAATACAACAAATAGAAAAAAACTCACAACTCTCTACAACTTTCAGCAACAACCACTGCAATCTAAATCAACACACGAGCAAACCGCTATGCAGGCCACAACCAACACTGTTGTGCCCACAGCAGACCTCAACCTAATGCTAACCATTGGAGAGGCCGAATCTTAGTTGAAGAACCGTTGTCTTGCTAGCAAGCCATTGTTCTGGTTTGCGCCATCACGCGACGTTGTACCGCACCGAACAGGCCACTGCCATACAGGACTAGTCGTCACAGTTCATTGCAAACCATCATGCCTATGCACCATCAATTTCACTTGAGCCATCTCCGGTGTTGTGCTACACTGAACTACCCACTTGCCAAGCAGGGTAGCCGCCGCCGGCCGCTACAAACCGCCAAATCAATACGCAAACGACCACCTCTAGCCACCATTCGTCGTCCCAAAACTACCAAGCTTCAACTGCCAATGGTCTCATCCTCAAGCCGAGCACTGCAACCATCCTTGCCGAAGACACCGGTATCGTTAAATGTGACAGCAAACACCTTGACTTAGCCGCCTTGCATGCCTTGCAGGACTGACCGCCACCTCCCTAGGCAAACCGTTGCCGTGTTGCAGCTCTGTCGGTCTCCATGTCCTTTTACGGCCACTCACCATCTTCTCCGGACGTCGCTGCACCCCTCCACGGCCACTCGCCGTCAACTTCGAGTGCCCCAGCGCACCACCGGATAGAGCCACGCCCGCTGCCCTACACACATGCTCAAGTCCCAAACACCTTCCACCACTATCGACCCATGTATCTCCGGCCGATTTGGTCGCCGCTGTTCTCAGCCGAGCAACCGCCCCTTTTCCACCTCCACTATCACCACTGCATAAGCGTCCACCGCCCATCTGGGCCATGCCCTCACCCCTGTCGTTGTGGCTCTGCCCATCGGAGCCACCGTCGTTGTCGTGTCTCCTCCGCCTCCGTCTCCGCGATCTCCATGCCACACTGGGTGTTCACTCTGCTGCTGAGGGTGTGCGGTCGTTGTCCTCTGCTTCCAACGCCTTCTTGTTGCCTAGTATATGGTTTAGCATTCCAGCCCCACCACCATGGCGCCCCCGGCCTGCACAGCATGTAAACAGGCACATGACAACACCATGATTGAGCCCTTTCCAGCCCTTGTCCGTACGTGTTCGGGGGTTTGCCGCTTGCTCCGTCGAGCGGCGCACGTACGTCCCGACGGCCGCCTCGTCTCGTGTACGCTTCCATGGCGACTCCAACACGGCTTTTGCTGGGAAATTCCGTGGCGCTGGGTTGGTTTTGCTGGTGAAAAACTGGGACCTGCGTTTGAATGAATTTTGGCGACTCCAACACGGCTTTTGCTAAAAAAAAGAAGAAAGAATTGAACGGTGCTGTCCTATACTATTTTCGCAGAACACCACCGAGACTCCGAGAGAGATTCTTCTCTCAGCTGCTGACGGTTAAAGCTCGTCGGTGGTGATGGGCCCGCGCCATGGCGAGAGTGGCAATGGGTTGAAGTGAGGGAACCAACGCGAGTGCGTGCGCGCCCGTGCCAGCCATTGATGTCGCAATTATCGGGCCCAAAAAGGCGCCCCTCCTCGTCCTCGGAACCCACGCGCGCGCTCTCCCCCATCGGAATCCCAATCCGGATCCGGAACACGGAGCAAAAGGGTGACCTGCCTCCAAACAAAGCCGCGACCAGAGCCCTACTCTCTATGCACTGCACTGCACTGCACTGCGCTGCTCCGCCACGTCTTTGTCCGCGTCTGGGAGCTGAGCTCGAGCGCGTGATTAACCGCCCCCAAAAAGGCCCGGGTGATTGATTAGCTGCAAATCCACACGAAGATCTGGCCGCCGATTAACATAACCCTTTGCCCCATCATCATGGTGCCCCAAAGCCTGCTGCCGCAAGCCGCTTTGTTGTTATCCTGCGCCAGGCTTTGCCTTCTGCTCCGCTAGCTCTTGACCTCTTGCGCTCTGGATGCTGGTGGCGGCGCCCCTTGTGCTTTCTGCTTTGGGCTTTGGCTTTTTTCCCATTCCACTGCGCTCTGCACTGCCCTGCACATCAGGTCACAAACTCACCACTGCACTGCGCTAGCTAGCCTGCTCCCCACCACCACCGTGTGCCCCGGCTCCCTTTCCTCCTCCTCCTTCAACCACGCCCTCAAAGCCTTCTTCCCTTTCCACTTGCTTATTCGCCACTGCCCCATTCCACTGCCACCGCCAGCCACCAACTGAAGAGCACCACCACCGGCATTGCAAGAGCTCAAGAGAAGAGGAGTAGAGTCGGTGGTGGCCGAGGAGGGAATGGGTGCTTCGATGGCGGCGGCGGTGGCGCTGCACAGCGCCCTTCGATGCTTTTGCCCGTTCCTCGCGCTGCTGCTCTGCTTCCCGATCCTGCACACGTCGCAGGCCTTCAAGGTACGCGCGCAGTAAGCTGCAGCTTAATATAATGGCAAAATGCTCGGTGAAGCTGCTGCAGCTATAATGTCGTCGTCAGTGTCATAACGATGTGACCAACGCGCGTGTTCCAGCTGCGTGACGGTTACGTGGAGGAGAAGGTCCCGCTGGCCGTCATCGTGCCGGACCCCACGCCGGAGCTGTCCGGCATCTCCCCGGCCCCGCTCGCCGCGCCGCCCCCGGTCTTCGGCGGCGGCGGCGACGACATGCGGCCCAGGCTGCCGACGGAGCGCTGGCGCCGGGGCAAGGGGGAGGTCCGGCGCGCCGCGCACCCCCCGGCGGCTGCTTCTTCCCACGGGGCGCCCGCGCCCACCACCACGGCGTTTTCTCCATCGCCTGGCCCTGGCCCCAGCCCCGCGCGCGCGCCCGTTCGCCGGGCCAAGGCGCCGGCGCCGGCGCCGGATTCCGCCGGGGCCGGCGGCTCGGCGTCCATCGAGAGCAGCCCGGCCGTGCCGGTCCCGCGCGGCGTCACGGACACCGCCACCATCCTGCCCATGCCGGCGCCCGGCGAGAAGCGGCAGGTACAGTACATAAACATCTACTACGTCCTGCCACTCTCACGGGCGGCGGCGCCCGTGCATGGCTCCATGATGATGCATCACGCACACTTTTTTTTGCATTTTACCTGCCTTTTTCCTCTGCTGATTGTCACATCATTCGCTTTAGGAGCTCGATCTTCTTTTCATTATTAGGTTATTTTTTAACAGTAACTTTTAAAGTTGAATTGGAGGAGAAGAAAAAAAATATACACCGGGTTCTTCTCATGTGCCATGCATCTTGGATCTTTGCACTCTCTCTTCTTCTCATGTGCCATTTCCTCCTCTGCATTTTTGCATTCTCTCTTCATCTATCTGATCGACTTGTTCTGATCTAGCTTGGTGACCATTCTCTTGTTGCAGGAGGTGGGAGCGGCCACTTCGGTTGGAGCCAGTTTGGTGCCGCTGCTGCTTGGGCTCATCGTCATGATGGCGTCTTTTGGGCTTTATTAGAGATGCATGCGGTTTAAAAGCAGTAGCACTGTAGTAGAGAACTAGAGATAAAGCTTCTTCCTTATTTCTCCTCTCTCGTTGTTTGCTTTCTGAGCCACGGCTAGCTAATCCTCTGTAAACAAAGCTCATCTTCCTTTTTATCTGCCACGCATGTTCTTGCCATCCTTTTATGTTCACTGACGTGCACCGTACCAAAGCGAAAAGCTTTGCGTGGTATATGCAGTGACACAGACTCAAAACGTAGAGGGTTCGTGCAAAAAATAAAGGGGCACTGATACATACATCAGATCCTTTTGGTCCAGTGACTTGTCTAGATGCAAACCTTTTTCAGCCTTGTGCACCCACCAATGTCACATCCATGGCCATACACACTCCCTCCGTATCACATTTAGAAGTCATTTTGAACAACGTTTTAGTTAAACATTAGGAATATAAATCATGAATAACTTTTAAGTCGTTGAGTTTGGAAGTATAAAAACTATAGATTTGTCTTAAAAAATTTAATAAAAATATACATATATTATTTTTAATAAATATTTTTGTAAAAATAAGAAGTTAAAGTTATATTTTGAAGACCGTATCATTGTCCAAAACGACTTTTAAATACGGAGGGAGTACGTAGAGGTGAAACCACAGTGACCCTAGAAGACCGGGATAAGGCAGGAACCCACGGACTCGCGTGTTGGTGACCAAAATTCAAGAATCTAGTTTCTCCGGTAATGGATCATTAATGAGAATATTGATCCAAGAAAAATTAGGGTTACTAATGGGCCTATGAGATAGAAGCCCATTAGTACGCCCTGTATATATACGAGGGAGGGGCTAAGGGGGCGACAGATAATCTGATAGCCGCGCCACCACCCTAGCCGCCGCCTCCTCCTCTCTCTCGGCCGCCGCCCTTGCCGTACGTGCGGTGCTAGCACACCGACGCCCGACGTTCCATCCCCGTACGTGTGGACTCCGTGGAGGCGCTGTTGCGACTGCTGCGTTGATCGGCTGCTGGATCAAGGACGATGAGCTTGATTCGTGGGACGTGATCAACTACTTCCTCTACATCGACGTGCGACTTCTTCCGCTGCGCTCCGATCCGTCTAGTGGTAACGATCTATGATCTTCTACTTGTAAGTATCTTGGGTGTATACGATAGTAATGCTAGTGTAGCCTACCTCTTTCCCTTCGTGAACCCATCTTGATAGATTGCTCTGACGGTTCGATGAAGCTCAGATACCAAAATAAACCCTGCTCTGTTCCGGAATCGAGAAACTCCTCACTCCCTTTTGAGCATCTTGCGTTGGAGATGGATATGTACGTACGTCGAGGTTGAAAAGAAATGGAGATGTGATTTGGATCTCGCCATAACTGGAAAGAGAATGAGAAAGGAAGGGATATAAAAGAAAATGTTGCGTGGGAAAGAAAACTCCTTCCAATTCACAATACTGGTTGTCTAGCAAATTGCAGTTCTTCTGTTATCTTCAGACTAAAGTAATACTTCTGTTCCATAATCTGGAGGTAATTTCAAACCTTTTTGTTCCGATCTCACCTTTATTAACTCAAATTCCTATTTTTCATATCACAATTCACAGGAGCGCCCGATTTTTCATTGTTTCTCCGGCAATGATTTTGTGCCACACATCCAGGCATCCAGCCATCCAAGTTAGCTACACGCTATGGCCTTGTATAGTTCCCGATTCGGGTGCTCCAAAATTTACACAGTATGATACTGTAGCAATAAATGCGCCACTGTAGCATTTCGTTTGTATGTGTGAAAAATTGTCCAAAAATTGATTAATTAGGCTCAAAATATTCGTCTCGTAGAGTACAACAAAACTGTGTAATTAGTTTTTTATTTCATCTACATTTAGTACTCCATGCATGCTATGACATTTTAATGTGATGAGAATTTTTTTTTTGTATAGTGAACTTTGTGGGTGAAATTTGGGATTTAAACCAGGGCATATTGCAAACAAGAAGTAACCTAGCCACGGGAGAGCCAGTAACAGAACTAGAAGGCCAGGCACCTGGATACTGATTATTGCTATGGGAGCATTTGCTTTTGACACTATAAAATACCCATTTCAAAGAGAAGTTAGTAACAGTAGGATTATAATTAATTTATTTATACCTCCTTAATTCTTGAGAATTGGAGGGAGCATATATTTTCTTCTCTCTTTCTTTGTTGAAAAACTGGGAGTAAACTTTTCCATGGCGAAATTATGCGACGGAGTCAGTACACGTGATAAGTTGCCCAGACCGTACCGCCACATACATCAGCCAGCGTGAGGCTCATGGCTTCATCACTCAAGCCCCAGGAGGCAACTTATCACGTGATCAGTACGTCTACCTCACAGCTTCCCAGCTCGTATGCAGCTAATATATCTTTGGGCAATGGAAGAGGCCATAGTTATCTTGAGCTACCTGGTGTGCACGACTGTTGTATATATGGTTCACTCACGGCATGGGCGGATCCAGCGCCCGGCGAGCGGCCAGGCTTCACACCTACAGAATGGTAGCGTTAGCACTAATTTTTACCACTACTGTATTGTTTATAGTAAACATATACATAATGCAGTACATGCATGTATTAGTTACATACACAAGTGATGTAGCAGTACGTTTTCTGCTTCTTCGTGGATATACTAGGTGTTAGCTTCTTCGTATACGTCCTAGTAGCTAGATTTGTTGTGCATGGACCACCACCAGAAAGGCTATACTATGTGCTGTTATTAGCTTGTGCGTGTTGATCACCATCAAAGAGAGGCCAGACAGCTTGCATGTGCATGTGTGTTTGAGTTAATAAGTACTATAGACCAGAGAATGAGAGAGGAGGGCCGATCACTAGAAACAGCTCCAATATTTGACGCTTAAAATCGATCATGGAAGGAAAAATGTTTTAGACTTTGCCCAGGCTCCGTTCGATCTCTGGGTCCGCCACTGCTCACGGGATGCATTGTGCGAGTGTTTAGTTGCCTGGCTCACCTCGTGCAAATAAATGATAGGTCCGTAGGAATTAATGGCCCCCCGGACGCAGCGTAGATGATGTTATTAGCATGCGATTGCTATGTTTGCAACAGGTCGGATTAAACGGGCCTCTTCCTCCTTCCTCCCCGTTTACCAGCCCACGAGAGGGCACAGTAAGCCCACGGAAAGCGGCCCGCGGCCTCCTCCCTAACCGAACCCGAAAGGATGTTCCCTGGCCCTGCTCTCCGCCCGACGACGTCCCCTGTTCCTCCGTCGCCGGCACCGGCAATGCCCGTCGCGCCCCGATCTACGAATCCCACCCGTCAGGTAAGATCCCTTTCCACCATCCGCCCATCCCTGGATGCTACTGCTCGCCACCAACATCTAGATTTACTTCTTTCTGCTCCGATTATATGGCTTATTATTGGGATCAAATATCCCACTTCTCTTGTACGTGTGCCGCCGTCAGTCAGATCAGTTATAGTTAGCCTCGTTTGGATGTGATCGCCGCGTGTTTACCATGAATACCATTGCTTTAGCAGGCTGTATGTAGCCTACGACGGAGCGTGGCGTCAGATTAGATGCTTCTTCTTGCTAGGTTGATGCCTCGGATTCTTTTACTGATGTCTACTGTATTGGGCTTCCTTATATGACTTGTGATTTCTCTCCGTATGGGTTCAATTATTTTCTGCTTCCTTTAGCGGATTGAGCCAAAGAAGCAGACAGATCAACAGGATGTGCGAAGTGCTCTCGCTTTCAACGATATGGACAAGCTTCGTTCCGCAGACATTCTGTGTAATGATCTAATACCGTTGCTTATCGCTTGTCTAATGGTAGTAGTAGTATTAGGAATCGCTAGTGGATTTTGCTAACAAACACATCATCTTCCATCAGGTATGTGGGCATCTTAATTCAAATAAGTGAGTCATAATTCATATACTAGTATATTATGTAAGTAATTAGGTTAATTAGTTTTTAAAGAATTATTTCTTATTTCTTTTAGTCGTCTTAACATCAAGGATTGGTACTATGTACAAACCAAGAACAAAACCATGGAGCCAAAACTTTGCATTTGATAAATTCAGTTTCTTCGTGTACATGGCCTCTGAATATTGTGTGTAAACATGCCATAACTGAAAGTTGACTCCCAGTCATCGTTTTGTTAGTAGTCCCATGCTTTTAGCAAGTGTTACAGAATTATCATTTCGTGGCACTTATTTTCTCTCTCAAGTTCCTATCATGATTCATGAACAAAAATATTAATAATTAATTTATGTCCAAGCTGGTGATGTTGATGCTGTACCAACCAACCATGCCAATCATGGCATAGCTGACTTGTATATCCAAGTACACATTGCGTGCTCCAAACAAGTTTTCCTTTGATCCGATGTCCAAAAAGATGCTTTCAGTACAAATTGTTTTTTCCATAATATGAGCAGATTGAAGCTTTGAAGCATGTTGGGGTGACAGAACTTATTCTAGCCATCAGTTGCGGTTCAGAGGTAAACATCATAAAGGAATAGTATGGCAATTGGTCATTTGTATTGCAGTTCTCATGCTGTAAACAATGCAACCACTCTATTTTTTTAGGATACGTGCAACTTCCTGAAGGATTCTGAGGACAATCTTGGCATGAAAATCACATACTCGCGAGAGACAGAGCCCCTAGGGACCGACCGCTGGCCCTCTTAAATCTTGCTCTTGCCAGGGATAAACTTATGGATGGATTTGGTGAACCTTTTTTTCGTCCTAATTATACTGTGGTATCACAAGTGAATACCATTTTGCCGAGCTTGTAAGATTTCACAAGACCCACAGTGGTGAAGCTACAATTATGGTATTAAACGTAAATAAAAGCCCTTGCGGTTTCCATCGCCATGGAATCATTTTCATAGGAACTGGATTTTTGCTGTTAATGTTTATAGGTGGAAGCCCCATTAATGAGGATATTGATCCAAGAAAGATTAGGGTTACTAATGGGCCTATGAGATAGAAGCCCATTAGTACGCCCTGTATATATACGAGGGAGGGGCTAAGGGGGCGACAGATAATCTGATAGCCGCGCCACCACCCTAGCCGCCGCCTCCTCCTCTCTCTCGGCCGTCGCCCTTGCCGTACGTGCGGTGCTAGCACACCGACGCCCGGCGTTCCATCCCCGTACGTGTGGACTTCGTGGAGGCGTTGCTGCGACTGCTGCGTTGATCGGCTGCTGGATCAAGGACGATGAGCTTGATTCGTGGGACGTGATCAACTACTTCCTCTACATCGACGTGCGACTTCTTCCGCTGCGCTGCGCGTCTAGTGGTAACGATCTATGATCTTCTACTTGTAAGTATCCTGGGTGTATACGATAGTAATGCTAGTGTAGCCTACCTCTTTCCCTTCGTGAACCCATCTTGATAGATTGCTCTGACGGTTCGATGAAGCTCAGATACCAAAATAAACCCTGCTCTGTTCCGGAATCGAGAAACTCCTCACTCCCTTTTGAGCGTCTTGCGTTGGAGATGGATATGTACGTACGTCGAGGTTGAAAAGAAATGGAGATGTGATTTGGATCTCGCCATAACTGGAAAGAGAATGAGAAAGGAAGGGATAGAAAAGAAAATGTTGTGTGGGAAAGAAAACTCCTTCCAATTCACAATACTGGTTGTTTAGCAAATTGCAGTTCTTCTGTTATCTTCAGACTAAAGTAATACTTCTCTTCCATAATCTGGAGGTAATTTCAAACCTTTTTGTTCCGATCTCACCTTTATTAACTCACAATTCCTATTTTTCATATCACAATTCACAGGAGCGCCCGATTTTTCATTGTTTCTCCGGCAATGATTTTGTGCCACATCCAGGCATCCAAAGTTAAATTTTAAAATTATCACAATAATATATATAAAATAAAATATTGTAGTAATTATATAGAATGAATACTTTCAAAATCTACTCTACTATACTGTAATAATAGAACCATAACATTATCTAAATTATAATTAATTGATATTTTGCTTATTAGTCTAAGTAGACCTTCTGGCTCGTTTAGATTGCAAGCTGGCTCAAATTAGCTCGTTAACAAGATGAGCAGAACAGCTGTTCGGTTCATTAAAAATGTAACAAGCTGAGTCGAGCCAGCTCGCCAGTTTCGAACTTTTTACAGCAAGGTCAGGTTCAACATCCCGAATCCTGAGGCTGTTTCGTGAGCCCTCTAATCTGCAAGATCATACTCTCCCCGATCACAAATGCAAATGGTTTAAGGCATTTATTATAAGGACAGGCACAGCTTGATATAATCTCCTAGAAAAAATCTGTTGAAATAACAATAGAATCCAGCGATGCACACAACCAGGACGGCAGTCCTCCCAACACTCCAGATCAGCTTGCAAGCACAAGCCATCAATCAGTCTCACGCCACGCCATTAAAGCGTACTCACCCCCAAAACAAAGAAAAGAAAAGAAAGAATCGCAAAACAATGTCCTTTTTTTTTTCAGGCAGAGGCATCATCAGCAACCTTGCTTTCCTCTGCACTTGTGGCAGCTGCTTCTGCTTCTGCTTCGGCTTCGGCTTCGGCAGCAGGAACAGCAACTTGGACCGAGCCAGGGTCGACGCGCTTCTCTTCCTCCACCACCGCCTGCGCGTCGTCGCCGTGCGGTTCGTCCTTCAGTTCGCCGGCCACCGTGCCGTCCTGCTCGGCTCCGGCGGAAGTCTGGACTGGTTCTTGTGCTCCCGTATTTGCTCCGGCGTCGGCGACGCCGGCAGCACTTGCCGCTTGCTCCACGGCCACGACTTTCTCTGCCTCTTGAGCGGCCTCTCCATCACTGGTCTCTGCGTCCTGAGGAACCGTAAAGCAAGTGCAGCGATTGGTTACTCATGTTAATCTTTTTCAGCATATATAGCTGGTTTTTGCATTTGAAAGAAGAAGCATAGACAGCTGAAGCTAGAACACACTGACTACTGAAGTAACAGAGGAGTAACAGAGGAAATCAAGCTGCTGCTCACCTGTTTGAGCAGGTCGCTGAGTGACCTCCGGCGGCCGGCGTCAGCCGCTGCCTCCGTCTCGGCGGCCGCCGGGACCACCACGTCGGCCTTGGGCTTCTCCTTCTCGCCTGCCACCACCGGCGCTGCCGCGGTGTCCTCCACCACCAGCGGCGGCTCGCCCTTGACCTTGAGGTCACCCGGCTTCGTCGCGCACGCTCCCATGGCCAACAACAACAAGAGAGATGGGAAGGCAAGAGAGTCTGGGAGAAAAGGCTGCAATGGTGGCCTGCTTATATGTTGCGAGACCGAGTCATCGGGAGTTGGTTTGCCGCCGGCCTCGGCATCATCAGCGCTGAGAAACTGCAAAAGCGTGCGAGTCTTTAAGAGGCTTTTAGGCCCAGGACGGGCCCCATCAGGGCAGGGGCCCTCCGGCATGCGTCCTGGGGCGCAAGACCCGGCCGGCCCGGCAGCTCGCGTTTCCATTTGAACGCTATATATATATATGAAATAATACCTGCAGCAGTATCATATATATATATATATGAAATAATACCTCCATTTTCATCTATTAAAAAGAATAATCTATCACTATCATCAAGATTCTATCATCCGTATCAGTTTTTTTCGCGCTCGTCGTTCTCCATCTCATCTCCTATATCAACTATCAGTCCCATGTATAATATATTTTTCCCTCCTTCCCTTCCCCTCCCTTTCTCTTCTCTCTCCCCCTCCACTCATTCCCTGTCGACGCCCCGTCCCCATCCCCGCCTCGCCGCCCCCTCCCTTCCCCCGCCTTGCCGCCGATCCCCCTCGCCCGCCCCTCCGCCGCCGCCGACACCCCTCCCTGGCCCCTCCGCCGCCCCCTCCCCCGCCCCGCCACCGCCGCCCCCTCTCCCATGCTCCCTCCGCCATCTACCACGCTGCCCCCTATCCCCTGCTCCCTCGCCTTGAGCAGCAGCGCGTCAAGCAGCGCGTCAAGCACCGCGTCGGTGTCGGCTGCGGGGGGCGCCGCACCTCCTCGCCGTGATGACGCGGTCAGGGTCCCGCGCCGGCACCATCACCACCACCACCCCCACCACCACGGGGATCTCCTCGAGCGCGCTTGGTCTCCTCGGCGGCGGTGGCTGCTCCTGCGGTGGCTCCTCGCGGCGGAGATGACGTCCGGGCGAGCGCGGGGAGGCCAGATGGCGACGGCCCGACGGCCGGGGACGACAACGGGCCAGCGGCCGGTGGTTCCCGCAGCAACGCCTGGCCCCTCTCCTCCCCCGCTCTCGACGACGGGGCGGCGGGCTCCCACGGCCGGAGGTGCTCTTCCTCGCCGGCATGTGTGCGGCGCGTGCTACCTCCCTTCCTCTCCCCTTCCAGCGAGGCCGCAGCGGCCCGGATCTGGCGCTACGACCGTCCCGGTGTCCACCCTGGGCTCCTCACTCGTCGTTGTGGTTCGTGGACGGCGTGGGCGGCACGCGTTGGCCAGCGCAACCGCGGGCGGCGGCTCCCCTCTCTTTCTCCCTCTATGTTGGCTTACCTCTCCCTCTTCCTCTCCGCTGGCTCCCTCCCTCTTCGCGCGCGCAGCGGTCGGGCACGCGGGCCCCGTACCACCGTGGCGGAGCAGCGCACGGCCGCTACTCTGCTCATCCCCGTCCTGCAGTACGGCTATGACGTTTTTTTTTGCTGCAGTGGGGTCCAATACCCTAGTGCAGATAGCCTAAATCAAGTGGAGCAAAACGCTACCGGAGCAGGAGGCTGATGCGTCTCAGGCATCTGCAGGAGCAGGACAGCGCCCGGAATTTCCTGACTCCAGCCTTCCCACACTGAATTTTCACACGCAAATGGCTACCTGTATTTCTTGGATTCGTGCGGCCGGGGGCCCCTCTTCTTGCATGATCACGCACAAGTGGTTTTCCTTTGCTGTTCTAATATATATACTCCGGACGCAATCATGGTCCCCTGTATCTGGATGCGAGAACATCCAGTCTGTCGCCCTATTTAGTTTCCGAAATTGGAAGCCAAATTTTAGTCTCTTGGAGTGCGTGCGCTATTGTAGCATTTTGTTTGTACGTGTGAAAAATTGTCCAAAAATTAATTAATTAGACTCAAAATGTTCGTCTTGTAGAGTACAACAAAACTGTGTAATTAGTTTTTGATTTTATCTATATTTAATACTCCATGCATGCTATGACATTTTGATGGGATGAAAATCTTTTTTTTTACATAGTGAACATTGGGGTGGAATTTGGGATCTTAAACAAACAAGGGCTGAGATGAACGTGCGACGATTGTTTCCCTCCCATCGTGGTATGATGCTTCAAATGCGTTGTCTTCAGAAAACAAGCAGTTCGTTTCATGGAATGCTCAGCACTGTTTTCACTTTTTCAGAGACATTTCGCCAGCAACGGCGAGAATTGAAAATCCATGCGTGGCCACACCATCTCCACTGCAAACAGTTTCAGAGACACCTTCAAGTCAAAGGCAGTTGGACCGCAAAGGCAGCAAGTGCAGAGACTTCATCACTTTTCAGCAAAACCAGGCACTCTTGTCTACCACATCAGGAACTAGTAGGATCAGATTATCAGACGGAAAAAAAAATAGCATCGGCACCAACATACCCCCTCCGATTCCAAAGTGCCAAAAATACTTTGAGATTGACCCAGTATTGCAGGTCAGCACGTATCTATATTTAGCACTTGAGGCACGGAAAGCTCTTGAAAAATAAATAGTTTGTTCATATAAATAAAATCGATTCCACACCCAGTAAACTATATAGATGCATCCATCACAGTAGAAGGTAATGCTGCACATCGCTGCAAACTGTACACCACCCACGTCACTATGCACTCCATATCTCCTTGTACTGCTGCATATTACCTTTTTTAATAAAAGATCTAAATTCGGCCTCTATATCCATAATTGGGTATATGTAGCAAAAAAAAATATGAGTACTTAGACTCCAACCCTCAGCACACGCGAACTCAAAACATCAAGAAAGAAAAGCTAAAGACTGAACGAGAAAACAAAGACTGCTTCGATCTTCTTCCACACCTTCGCTTTAAACTTGAGTTGTCCACGTGGAGTAATAATCATTCGTATCTCTTGTCTACTTAGAAACATTTGATGACGCAATTATCGATTCTTACCACAACCCCAAACCTGATCAAAAGTAGCGGTCTCGCCAACGGCACCGTAGGGCTCAAAGCCTCCAAAGCGACACCCCCGATAGGGAAGCGACGTCAAAGTATCACCACCGCTAGAACCAACGTAGTGGTTCGATGGTTTTCACCCAGAGAAGAAGACGTCAAGGTCTTTTCAACAACGCCTTCAGGAAGGAGAGCGATGCATCGCCATCACCGTCGTCGATCGATACAAAATAAAATCGAGTAGAACTTTCGCCCAAATGACCACTGTCGTAACATCAAGCTCAAGAAGAATAGGATAGAGGCGACATAGGGAGGGAGGATGCTGCGGACGGACGCCGGTTTCGACACCGCCACGGGCCGCCGTCGCCGCGTGTGCAGGCAGCGGCGGTGGTTGGGGAAGGGAGCTCGGTTTTTTTGCGGCGGCTGAGACGCCCCTCCCGTCGCCCAGAGAGGCGACGCGTGGGCGACGCGACGCGGAGGAGTACTGGTTCGCGGAGGAAAAGAAAAGATTAAAATATAGGGGTGGTCCTTAAACTTGTATCGAGGTGTCATCTAGGTCCCTAAACTCTCAAAATACATTTTCATGTCACTGAACTTATCCCAATGTGTCATTTGGGTCCCTAAACTATAAAAACACATTTTTAAGTCCTCGAACTTGTATAAATGTGCCATCCAGATCCGTAAACTCTCAAAAATATATTTTCATAAACTTGTCATAGCCTCATGGGTATCATTATTAGTCCAAACACATGACAACATGAAGACTTCTCCTGATTCTAGCACTGGATCTCTCCATTTTTCGTCGCATTATGAGAGTTTGGGGACTCGGATGACACGTTGGGATAAGTTTGGGGACTTGAAAAGATATTTTGAATGATTGGAGACCTAGATGGCACACCTGGACAACTTCGGGGATCCAAAAATGCATTTTTTGAGTTTGGAGACCTAAATGACACCGCATGACAAGTTTAGGGACCACCAGTGTATTTTACTAAAAAAACTGCTGCATATTACCTAACCTTTCTTCTTGTTGGCTGGGGAGCCGAACCCCTTTGCCAGTACTAGGCTGCTATAAGCATCCCCTCGGGTTGGAGCGTATAAGTCATACTCCGTGCCTTTCATGGGTATCTAGAGATCACCCTATCTCATAGATTGTGACTAGCAATCGAACCCATATAGGTGCAATCCTTTGAGATGTTCTGTAGGTCAACATCTTTGTCCTCATTGAGCCACTCGGATCACATTAAGGTTTTCACCAACCTGCCATACAGACTTAGAAGAGAAATGCACCTCCATTGGAATGAGCCCTTTTCAAAGGTTCTCTTCTCTCAATTAAATAGTAGCTTGTTTCACCATCCTAATTCACGGGATCTCCAATCACATAGGACAGGTTACCACTACTGAGTAACACACATGGGTCTCAAGCCCAATTCCCTGGATGCATTGTCTATCACGTTACGTGAAAGACCCTTTGTGAATTGATCTGCCAGGTTCTTAGCCATTTGGATGTAGTCCAAGGCTATCACTCCGAAGTTTCTCATTTTCCTGACAGATTTCAGCCGCCTCTTTACATGCCTAGAGGACTTCATGTTATCCTTTGAACTGTTCACCTTGACAATCACAGTTTGATTATCACAGTTCATGAGGATAGCCGGTATCGGTTTCTCAACTACCGACAAATCCATAAGGAGATCACGAAGCCATTCGGCCTCAACAGTGGCGGTGTCCAATGCAGTGAGTTCTGCCTCGATAGTTGACCTCATTAAGATGGTCTGCTTGCAAGACTTTCAGGAGACAACGCCACCTCCAAGTGTAAACACATATCCACTTATGGCTTTAATCTCATCTGCATCGGATATCCAGTTTGAGTCACTGTAACCCTCCAGTACTCTAGGGTACCCGGTATAGTGAATTCCATAGTCCACAGTACCTTTCAGAAAGTGCATTACCCGTTCAAGAGCTTCCCAATGAGCATCTCCCGAATTTGACACAAACCGGCTCAGTTTGCTCACAGCGAACGCGATATCGGGTCTAGTAGCGCTGGCTAGGTACATCAGTGAACCAATGATCTGTGAGTATCTCAGCTGATCTCTCATTATTCTTTTGTTCTTCCGTAATATTTTACTAGCATCATAAGGTGTTGGAGCTGGCTTGCAGTCATTATATCCGAAACGACTCAAGACCTTCTCCACATAGTGGGATTGTGTGAGAACAACCCCACCATCACCTTCTCTCACTAGCTTAATATTCAGGATCACATCAGCCTCTCCCAAATCTTTCATCTCAAAACTGAGACAAAAACTCTCTGACTTCCTTAATCACATTAAGGCTTGTCCCAAATATCAGTATGTCATCTACATACAGACACAAGATCACTCCTTCGCCCCCACCATAGCGATAGTACACACACTTGTATGCTTCGTTCACAACAAAGCCAACTGACGTTAAAGTTCTGTCGAACTTCTCATGCCACTGCTTAGGAGCTTGCTTAAGGCCATACAAAGACTTTATCAACTTACACACCATTCCTTCTTGACCTTCCACTACAAAACCTTCTGGCTGATCCATATAGATCTCTTCCTCCAACTCTCCATTTAGGAAAGCTGTCTTAATGTCCATCTGATGAACGAGAAGACCATAGGAAGCTGCTAGAGAGAGCAGTACTCGAATGGTGGTCAATCGGGCAACCAGCGAGTAAGTGTCAAAGAAGTCCTCTCCTTCTTTCTGAGTATATCCCTTAGCCACTAGCCTTGCCTTGTACTTTTCAACAGTACCATCAGGCCTAAGCTTTTTCTTGAATACCCACTTGCATCCTACAGGTTTGCACCCATACGGACGTTCCACGACTTCCCAAGTACCATTAGACAAAATAGAGTCCATCTCCCTCCGAACTGCTTCCTTCCAATAGTCAGCATCTGGAGAGGAATATGCCTCTTCAATGGTTCTAGGGGTGTCATCCACGAGGTACACAATGAAATCATCACCAAAGGACTTTATAGTCCTCTGTCTCTTGCTCCTTCTGAGAGCTTCACTGTCATCCTCCTCAGGATTTTCCGCATGTGTGTGTTCATTGTGTTCTATCGAAACAACAGGTTCTCTAGGTTCTTTAGTAATAGACAGTTCATGACTAGACGTGCTAGCTTCCTCTTTCATAGGAAAATGTCCTCAAAGAATGTAGCGTCTCTGGACTCCATAATTGTAGAGAACCTGGCGAAAGACAGTTGGACCGCAGAGACAGCAGGCGCGGAGCCTTCACAGCAAAACCAGGCGCCCTTGTCTACCACATCAGGAAGCAGTAGGATCAGTTTATTACACGCCAAAAAAGGAGCACCAACAAAACACTCCCTTCCTATTTGAAAGTGTCAAAATACTTAGCGATTGATGCTGACTTCATATAAATAAAAACAATTCCACAAGTGAAACAATAATCACACCAAGTAAACCATATCCCTGCAATCATCACCGTAGAAGGTACTGCTGCATATCACCGCAGACTGTAAATTTGTCTGAAGAGAAAGCATACAACTGCAAACCGTACGCCAACCACATTCCCATTCACTCCATATCTCCATGTACTGCTGCATATCACTTAAATCTTTCTTCTTGCTGGCTAGGGAGCAGAACCTCTCAAACAGCTTGGATATCAGTTCATCTTTCACTTCCATAAACAATGTTGACACACAGGCAGGTAGTAAGGAATAGAGCAAGCAACTAGCATTGCCTGGACCCGACAGTCTCATCATCATAGCATTCAGATCAACACTACTAATAGAAAACCATGGACGCAGAAAGCAGGTGCAATTGAGACGGCAAAATGGCATTTTTCACTTAATTCTTTGGGAACTGTCCGAAACGTCAAACAAAACAAATTGGAGGGAGTATATCACAATATCAAACACAGCATTCTAGCCCATCAACTGCCAAACCAAATGCACAACCTGCTGGTTTTCAATTATACTTGCTCACAGAAATGAATAGCTGGTACTGATGCCCCTGTATGTTAGTCCAGAAAGACAATCATGCATGGTACCAATTGCAGTTATTTTAACATCAGTGAAAAGTGATTTCTCAAACTGTGCAGTACCTCAGATCTAGTCAACCTGGAAACCTGGTGATGGTATCAAACAAAAACTCTCCAGTGATATCAATGTAACAAGTATTGGCCAGGACAGACCTTGCAGAAATGTTGAAGAACAATAACAGTAGCAAACGAAAAGAAGGAATACACTTACTATAGAGACCAATATAGAAAACCACGAACACACGACCAACTGAGATGACTAACAAAGTAATGATAAAGCATTAAGTATCCTATTCAGGTATCAAACTGTACCTACTGTATATAAAATTGTCCCCAAAAGGGACAGTGGGACCTTAAAAGAAACAATTCCAAACTCCCGTCCCTTTTTCAACAAACTGGGCACTCTGTCCAGTTTGTCACCTTATGACATGCATCAACAAAGCATCAGAGAATATAAACAGAGGTAAGAACAGAATTAATTATTTAGAATGTATAACATGGGTTGTAGTAGCCTTTGTAGCCTACCAGTTGCCCAAACAAATGCAGAATATGCTTTTAGATGGTAGATTCTAGAGATAATAGGATTAATAGCTGCTAGTATACTAGTATTACTCATGTATATTGGTCCTAAGATGGTCGATACAGCATATAATACATGAGAGTATGAGACCAATTGAGCTATGCTAAACATCCGCGGAAAAACCACAGCGTTTCTGAAACTTAACATTGAGCTATCCTAACAACCTGGAAAACATGGTGAAGATACAAACTCTTGGTTGATATCGATATAAAAATGGCACTCAAAACGCACATTGAGGCAATGCCTCAACATCATATCCGGATATCCCAGAGAACAGGTACAAACCAGGACAGATCCTCAAACAATTGGAAAGATGCCATAATAATGGCACAGCAAACGGAACAGAAAATACACAGCTCAATCAACGCATATGGCAGGCAATTGCAGTGAGACGGATAACATAAGCAACGATAACACTAAGTACCATATTCAGATGTCAAACTGTACTTACTGTAAGGCTAATACTGGAAGAGTCATTAACTTAACCGATATGCAGTTAGCTAAGATGAAAAATTATGTAATATATCCTAATATGCAAGCTACTGCAATAAACAAAAGGATACCAGCAACTACAGAGTTTCTAGATCTACCATTTCCATCCTGCAATGACTAAATCCTCTTCGGTTTGATGCCCATCTCAATTTCCTTAAGTTTCAGCTCCAGCTCAAGCCGCTCATTTTCCAGCTCCATCCTTTCATTCTCCAGCTTCATCTTCTCCAGTTCCCTGTCCTTCTCCTTGCTGGACCTCAGCCACTTCAAACGGCTCTGCTCGAGTTTCAGCATCCCTTCTTTTATCTTCAGACGCTGTCTCTCGATCTGAGATGCATTCATGCCACTCGTTGGATTCTTCTCAGCAGCAGAACCACCCGCTCCCTCAGGAAACATTCTATTCATGTCAATGGCAGCAACTTCTGACACATGAGACCCACAATGTCCCCCCTCATGGTCATGCTTCAGCTTCTTGGTGCCATGAACTCTGTGATGACGATGATCTTCAGCACTGACCTCCAGATCATCATTGAACCCGTCTTCCTCATCATCATCGTCATCAGAAAGCAACATCTGATCATCCTCATCATCATATCCAAACACAGACTTCTTTCCATGTTCATCCGGACTCCTCAGCGCCATTCGCAGCGACCTCTGAAGGGCCGGATCATCAAGCAGGCAGTGCCGGTTATGGTTGTGGTAGGAGCACATCTCCTCATAGTGCAGGTGCTTTGAGCTCAGGTGCTTCTTGGCCTCCTCCTTGAGCTTCCCAGACAGGCTCACATGTTCAAGGAGCGCCGGTTTCTCGACGATCTGGCAAGCCGTACCCCGGCCAAGGAGCTCAGTGAGCCTCTTGTACCTCTTGTTGAGGTCGTTGAACTTGTCCTCGCACTGCTGCGGCGACACAGGGAACCCTCTCTCGGTCATGGCAGAGGAGACCAGCCTCCACTTGCCCTTCCTCTTGAGCATGGCGTGCTTCCTCCTCCCGCTGCTGGTGCCGTGGTCCGCATCGATGTCGTCGTCGATGTAGGACACGGCCGACACGAGCAGCTTCACCATCTCGCTGGTCCACTTGACCCTGTGCCACTGGGAGGCCGGGGCCGCCGCCTTGCCGCGGCCATGGTGGCCGTCGTCGGCATCCTCCTCGGAGCTCAGCGAGGCCTTCACCGCATTCCCGAACCCCTGCATCTGGTTGGCAGCGGGGGCGGCGAACGCGCCCTGGGGCACCTGAACCACCTGGGGCTGGTCGGCGAAGTGGAACGGTGGCCCCAGATCGAAGGGGGCTCCGCCCGGGATCAGCGCTCGCGGTGGCAGATTCCCCTCCATCTCCGACCCCGGCCTGAGCGCAGAGCTCTCCTATTCCAACCAAAGACCAAGAAGACGACCTTTGGGATAGTCTGCAGAAATCTGCTTCAGAAATAAAGATATATTCAGCAGGAAGGCCTGCGCTGGCTCCAAAACCTCACCAAACTCGTGAGGAGATGGCAGCCAGCAGGCCAAAAAGGCGCCGTTTTTTCTTGGGCGGTGGAGAGTTTCGTGCGGGGTTTCTGAGGCGGGGCGGCGGAAATGGCCAAAGCTTGCAGCTGTTTCTTGGTTTGCAAAGCGTGGCGGCTGCAATCTGCGGCACGGCAATTATGGCAGCGCAAGAACCGAGGAACCAAGAAAGAAAGGGGAATCCTATGCACAAGGATTAATTAGCCCGAAGCCGGATCGGCGCACGAGAAATCCCCCATCCCGGGGCACGAAATCCTCGAGACCAAGGAAGCAGACGACGAACTAGGAAGCTAGGATCGGGGAAGAAGAAGAACCATACCGACGCGGCGGCGAGGGAGTCTGATCCTAGCAGTCGCCGCAACAGTGGAAAAGAATGCAAACTCCAGCAAGAGCCGAGACGGGAAGAAAGAGCGAATCGGGCGAGGAATTGCAGCTGCTAATCTGGGCGGAAACAGAAGGGGGCCCCCGTCGGGCGCATCTATCTGGCAAGATTTCTTCTTCTCCCAGTCTTTCTCGGCTCGGTTGGTGGCGAGGCGAATGAATGAACAGGCAGGTAGCAGGCAGGAGAGAAACAGAACGAGGATGGTGGTGGTGTAGTCGTAATGATGGAGGAGGAGGAGGAGTCTGCTTAAAAACGGAAAAGCCTAGACGCTTCCAAGATCGCTCGCAAAGAAAGAAACGGACGAGGCGGGCAAGTTGGGCGCCGGAGATGGTGTTCGCCGATTCGGTGCGGAGCATTTGGCCTCGGTCGCGGGGGGAGTGTGTGCGGCACAGGCACGCACGCAAGCAAGCGCTTTTGCGGCCGGACCCCTTGAGGTTGAGGCCCCGTTTCGGAATTCCAGAAGAATCAGAAAACGAAGGAAAGGAAAGCAACCGGCGTGTTTGCATTGGATACCACGGAATAAAGTTCAGTCCCGTCACGTCTAAGATAAAAATGTTAATTGATAGTATTAAATATAGATTAATTAAAAAATTTATTACATAAACAAAGACTAATTTATGAGATGAATCTATTAAGCCTAATTAGTCTATAATTAGACAAGGTAGTGCTGCAGTAAATATATGATAATTATATATTAATTATAGTTTAATTAGACTCGTTAGGTTCGTCTCGTGAAGTAGATATGACTTATGCCATTAGTTTTATAATTAATTTATGTTTAATACTTCTAATTATCGTTTATTTAAGTCCCTGGATCCAAACACCCTCTAAAATTTTAGTCTCACGTAAAAATATTAATTAAAAGTATTAAATATACAATAATTTAAAAACTCATTACATAAGCGAGGGCCAATTTACAAGACGAATCTATTAAGCCTAATTAGTCCACGATTAGACAGTGTAATGCTATAGTAAATTATGTGATGATTATGTACTAATTATAGCTTAATTAGATTTGTTAGATTCGTCTCGAGACAGTACTTATATAATTATTTTTATAATTAATTTATATTTAATATATATAATTATTATTTATTTAATGGACTAAACTTTAACTCTGGATTCAAAACACGGGGCCTGCTGCTTCTCCACTGCTCCATCACCGGGCAGCGGCTTGCTTGCTTGCTTTCTTTCCATTTGCTGACCAACAAGCCAACAAGGTGAGAACGATTGGAGAATTGAGAACTACGGGAGGGGAGGGGAGGGGATAGAATCGATTCAATGGACCAGAATGGAAGAGGGATTTTTGTTCTATTACACTCACTGCATGTGGGACCGCTGACCGCACGTGCATGGGTCAATATGTCAGAGGAGAGCACGCGCTGACCGCCGTGAGCGATGCAACCTTGGGTACAGTGCACGGATACATGTTTTATTCTTGTCCGCCAGCTCAAGTTTTCTCGCGATAAAAATGTCTCGGTTAACATTTTTCTATTTTTTTACATTGCTCACGTTTGTCACTCCATTTCTATATTTTTAATTTCTCTAGTTCATTCTTTGTATTCCTCGGCCTCCAACCAAATAGACGTGAGACATGTGAGATGAAACTTTCAGATGACGCCATTTGACTCCGCGCGTGCTACTTGCCCAATAAGCTATTGTATGTCGGATACTTCTTTTATTTTCCGGCAAGCATTTCTCTCCATATCTTTTATATATTTTTTGGAAATTCTTCTTCTTCCTATTTCTATATTATCTTTCCTTGATCAATCTGTGCCTCGTCCACATCCTTCAACGCCCTACCAGTGTCTTAATTTCCTAGGTTCAAGCTATGTCTTAATTACTACATGCGTTGATACAAAATATTTACATACTGTAAAATTTTTAGTTTTAGATAGGAAAGCCCAATCTGTATTTTGGACATGTAGATATATGTTGTTTGTTGCCAAAATAGACCTTGCGTGTAAGGGCAGTCCCCGTCCAGACACTACTCCATAATTTTCATAGTTGTCATGTCACATAGACACTGCCTATAGAAACTACACTCCCAAAGAGAAGTTTCTTCAAAATAAAATGGAAAAAGTCTACTTCACCCCCCAATCTATGAGGGGTGGAACACATCACTCCCAACCTATAAAAATGGATTTTTTACCCTCCTAAACTTTCTAAAACCGGACAAATCACCCTCTAAAGCAGTTTTGAAAAATCATAATAAATCACAGAAAAATCATAAAATGAAAAATCAAATTGTGTTGGATTTCAAATTAGTAGTTTTACGCAGTGAATATATAATACAGAATGTTTTAGTACATTTTTCTGTAATTTTAGATCTATGCTTTTCTTCATAACTGTAAAAAAATGTACTAAAGTATACCATATTATATGTTCACTGCATAGATCTACTCATTTGGAGTCCAACACAATTTGATTTTCCATTTTATGATTTTTCTGTGATTTATTATGATTTTTCAAAACTGCTTCATGGGGTGATTTGTCCGGTTTTAGAAAGTTCAGAGGTAAAAAATCAACTTTCATAGGTTAGGGGGTGATGTGTTCCACCCCTCATAGATTAGGGGGTGAAGTAGATTTTTTCCAAAATAAAATATCAAGCAGTCACCTTTGTTTTCTCTCCTTTCCTCACCCAGTTCTCTTCTTCTTTTTTCTTGGTTCTCGTGTAGACATGGTATCCTGCGTGAGAAATCATTTTCTTCTCTCACATCATTAATTATCCTTCCACCTCGTCAAACTGCTTACTTGACATGCTATTAAATGCTATAAAAATTATCTTAGTCAGCGGGTTGGACTGCCATGACACTTCATTTGCAGGTATCCTACTGGTTAATAACCTCATTAATTAGCTCGTCTAACAAAATACCCAGCGAATGTGAGGGTTAAGGCCAATTCCAACCCAAAATGTCCATAAATGGTGTCTATGTTGTCATATCATCAAGACATTAGATTTAGAAACTATGGTACCCAACCTATAGTGTCTTCTCGTGAGCCCTTGATTAATTTTCTAGTCCATTCACTCTCCTCTAACTTTTTGGAACACGTATCTCAATGTTTTTACTGGCTTTCCATCCATTGGAATGCGTGACGACCTGGTTTTCTGCATGTGACCCGGTTTCCATGTTTTTTCTTCTCTCTCCTCCTTAACTCTTCTGCCATATAAGATTTATGCTTACTTGGCAGCCTCATTAATTCTATGGACACTCGCTGACTAGGACGGTTGGGATGGCCTAATACAAATGCTCCACACTATAACAAGGGGCACTTCGATCTTTTCCTTCTTAACACTAATATGCCTGATCATGTCTACAATTGCACTTATTTTGGATCGAAGGAAGTGCATCTTTCTTCTCCCTCCTTTAATTATATTATATATATGCTTTGTCAAAAGAAAAGAAAAACATACATACAAGTTGATGGTCGTTGTATTACATAGTTTTATTATCATGGGATTCATCGAACCTTGCTTCTGCTTTTAAGCGCAGGAGATTATGATCTGATGGGGTCGTCTTCGGCCACTAACGTCACGGGATTAGCAGTAGAGCGATGGTTACCAACCACCGGTGCTCGCCACACATGTCTGAACCTACACATAGTCTGATTATATTTGATTTAATATAAGCATAGGAGAATAGTTTCGCCGTCGTTGTTAGGTGAATTCTCTAGGCATCACGCAGATGTTCTAGTCCAGGGAGAAAATACTAGTAATTTAAGTTTCTAATATAAACGTAATAGTGCGTGATAGTGGCTGAGCATTTCGTGTGCTCGTCGCAAACCGCAAGTGGGCTGCGTTCATGCCGCTTGTCAATACGCGCAGGACCCATTCTTCTCGGGGCAATTCAAAGATGATTGAAGCAGCCCTGCTCTGTCAAATGTCAGGGTGCAACGAACAGGCAGTCGGGAAGGCACAAACCAAAGAGTATGGTCAAATTAAATTCGGGATTATATTCTTTCTGGTGAGGATAATAATTAGCTAAGGAATCGCCCTAATTCGTCTGTCTCGTTCATTGTTTCGTCGCGTATTTTGCAAATAACAGTGTGGGTCAGTAAGGCGTTCTTGGTAACCTTTTCCATCTCAAAATATCCCGGTCTGTCATGTGTTCACGGGATAGGACGCACTTGCATACGCGCAAAGGTCAGCGCCAAATTTATGGTTGTGTCTGGCTCTATATTGTGCCAAATTCTATCTAGTGCATAATATCATGTTCATTAATGAATAGCGTGTAGGGTTTTTTCTTTTGACATAGCATAGAATTAAGAGGGAGAGGGGAAGAAAGATGTATCTCCATTTAGATATGGTTTGTTGTCTGATCAGAACTAAAAAAAATATGTAACAAATACAGCTTGAGCTCGAGATGCAAGACCAGAAAAAAAAATTGAGAATGCTTTGTGTCAATTCTCATAGGTAGACGCCAAGATAGTGTGCAATAAACAAGTATCATACTTGTATTTATACTAGAATAGATACTAGAAGTGACGCATCACAACTTGAAAAAGTGTTGCCGTCCATGGAACCGTTGGGGAAAGAAGACTTCCCTTGTTCGACCAGGACTAGTACAGAGGAAACCTAGCTGGGGCCTTGTTTTGTTCCCAACATTGGGGATTAAAGTTGGGACTTGTCATAAATACGATACTATATCATTTCATTTGTATTTGTGAATAATTGTCTAAACATTGATTAATTAGGCTCAAAATGTTCGTCTCGTAAAGTACAACAAAACTGTGCAATTAGTTTTAAATTTCATCTATATTTAGTACCTCATACATGTGCAGACATTTTGATGTGATGTGAATCTTTTTTTTGCATAGTGAAATTTGGAGGTGAAATTTGGGAACATAGGCCTTGTTTAGTTCCAACTTAGGGAGGCCAAATTTGGGAGTTTGCCACTGTAGCGACACTGTAGCATTTCATTTGTATTTGTGAAAGATTGTCCAAATATTGATTAGTTAGGCTCAAATGTCCGTCTCATAAAGTACAACAAAACTGTATATTTAGTTTTTTAATTTTATCTACATTTAGTACTTCATATGTGTGTCAAAATTTTAATGTGATGAGAATCTTTTTTTTATATATGAAATTTGAAAACTAAACAAGGTCTTGTTCTTAGGCCTGGCTGCGGCTGGCTACAATGCCGGGGCTCTAGCCTATGGCTATAACTTCTTCCTTTGCTACACAGTACTAGGCGGGCACGCCGCACGCCAGTGCTAACCTCCTCGCCGTAAAAACAAAGAAAAAAATACAAATAGACACGTGCCTTCGTAGACGAATCACCCAACGGCAACATAGTATCAACATAGTACAAGGAGTCGTTTGGTAGAGCTACTGAAGCCGTTTTAACTGGAGCTACATTAAACAGTTACGACGGTGAATCACTTCTAAGAGATTGATTATGAGAGGTGGAGCTGTTTTGCACATGACACAAGTAAAGCTGGTGGAGCTAAAAAAATTAGCTCCTACACATTCAACTCCAACTCCACCCTTATGTAAAGTTCTACCAAATGGGGCCTTAGTTCCAAAATTTGGACACCCAAACTTTAGATTTTTTTCATAAATGTGACACTATAGCATTTCGTTTGTATTTGTGAATAATTGTCCAAACATTGATTAATTAGACTCAAAATGTTCGTCTCGTAAAGTACAACAAAATTGTGTATTAGTTTTTGATTTTATCTATATTTAGTACTACATATATATGCCGATATTTTGATGTGATGAGAATGTTCTTTTTGTATAGTAGAATTTAGGGTAAAATTTGGTAACTAAACGCCTGGGATTGGATCGAATGAATTCACTGGAGCGAGTACTGGAGCGACCGATGACCAGAGATTACCAAGGCCTTGACTTGATGGGCGTGTTGTGGCCACTGGCCAGTGGTCACTGATGCAGCAGTGCGATTCGTTTTGGCAACTGGTACGTGCCGGCTCTGTCAGCTCATCCGTCTTGTGTTTCTTTTATTTCTTCGGCAGGGTTTGGACGACGACGGGGGCTCTCGGTATCATAGTTCTGTGCATGATTCTCTACCGGGTCTACCCATTATATTTTCTCATAGGTAGTAAAACCCATGGAATATCATGGGTTCTCATCTGTGCGTTTAAAAACCCGGCCATTTCCACACGTCGAGCTGGATAGATGTCATAAAGTAGAAAAATTATATAGATGTTCTATGCCCACTGTCATTTGGACAACACACGCAACAATTGCGGGTCCTACTCCTAATTAAGAAAAATGATACCAAGATAATGTGCAACAAATGAGTATCATGCTTGTATTTACACTAGAAAAGCAATTTTAGAAATATTGGGAGTAGCCTCAGCATCGAAAGATTCGAAACTTGGAAAGGTTTTACCGTCCGTGAGACGGGAACGGGGAAAAGTCTTCCCTTGTTCGGAGCCACAAAATTTTCCTTTGCTACGTCACGTAGTAGGAGCAATTAAGGCGGGCACGCCGGTGCTAATTATCAGTCAATCGTTGGACCATGCGAAGACTTGGGGTGTTTGTTTGGACCGTGGCTTTTAGAAAAGCTGTTGTAGGCTGTGGGCTGTGAAAAAACAGCTGCGGAAAAACGACTATGAGAAAAGTAGGAGACCCTTTGGCTAGAGGTGTTGTGGCTTTTAGAAAAAATAGCTAGTGGACCCTATATGTCATTCATAGTCCCCTCTCCCTCTTAGACTGACGAGTGGACCCCGCGTCACCCTCCTTCTCTCTTATTTCTCTCTTGCTCGGCTCCCTTCTCTCCCGCCGCCAGGCGTCGGCGGCATCGCCGTTCTGCCGCCTCGCTCCACTCCACTCTCTCCCACCTCTCCAGTCGCCTTTCCACCACCTACCCTGTCTCATCCACTCACATGCGCAGAGCCTAGCCTCGCCAGCGCCGCCTCCGTCGCGCCGTCATGGCTGACGAACGAGGCCCACTGCCGATAACCTTCACCGGAGCCTCTCTTCTCCATCCGACGTTGCAGGTAGACTCCCCGTAGGGTGGTGAAGCTTGCACGCACGCTGTTGAGCCACCCTTGCCTCTCCACGACCGCCTCCGTCGCACACCGGGGCGACGACCCGCCATTATTGGTGAGGACGAAACTCCACCGTGCAATAGGGGCCATTGCCCCTAGGTCTCGGCCGCGCAGAGTTTGGGGAAGCTCGGGAAGTACTTCGGGTCAGGGTTTGGTGGCCGCCGTGACCGGGACCGCCAAGCGCCGCCGTGGGCCTCCTCCCCCTCTCTTTTCCCGTCTTCTTCCTCGGGAACAACAGGGCACCTTCCGCTCTCCGGTAAAATTCGTAGTCCACACCCCACCTCCGGCCAATTCCTCTCACTCACGACACCACAATCTTCCCATCTTCATCCAAGACCAAGCTCTAGGTGCAGCCGAGCTCATCCTCGACGGGGATCGCAGATCTCACGGCCTCCATTGCCTCCATTGCCGTGGTTGTGTGCGTGATTCTCTCTCTCCCTGGGCTGTGTCTCTTTTGTTCCCAAAATTTTTTTTCTGAGAAATCTTGCATGCATGGAGTATTAAATAAAGTTCATTTACAAAATATTTTAAGGATGTGTGTAACTTTGTACGACGAATCTAATGAGCCTAATTAACCCATGATTTACTACAGTAATGCTACAATATCATCCTCCAATCATACGATTAAATGCATCATTAGATAGGTCTCATGAATTAACCCGAGATTCTGTAAGTAGTTTTGTAAACTGACTTTATTTAATAAATGGTCAAAGGTATGTGAAAAAAATTTCACTATCAAAATAACGGCCCTACCCATGTCCCCTCTCTCTCTCTTTTCCCTTCCTTTCTCTGCCTGAAAGCGATGGGAATAGTCATCTCTGCATATTGCGGACTGCAGGTAGCACATGGTTGGATATGTTATTCAAACATTGGTGAAAGATATGTTATTCAATTTCCGCCGTCGTGACGGACGGATGGGGAGTATCTGCCATGTGTTTCCAGCATTCCGGCGACAGGAGCCATGTCGCCGATGATGCAAGCAGGAACTGGCAGCACGGAGCCAGAAGGCCGCCGCTTTTTCAGTCTGGAATGGCCAGGGTTTCAACGGGGGCCGTCTAACATGGGCCACGGCCCGTGGTGCAGGAGCAGCAGCGATGACACGGCCCACGCGCTCGCCAGGGCGCGGCTGCCCGTCACCGGCGTGATACTGCAGACTCGTGTCGCCCAAGGAGCCGCTCGCTTTTATTTTTCATCTTAGGCTGCTGTTGGGCCATTGTTTATCCTCTTTTTACGCGTAGACATGTTCCCTATAAAATATAGCAGCAGATTAAACAACAGGCTTCACTTGCATGCAGTAAAGTTTAGAAAAAAAGTCATTACTTTTAAACCAAGCATCCAAATTAAATTCCGATCGCACCATAATATTTATTACGATAAAATCTTCAAAACAAGAAGTCTCTTGACTATATTTAGATGACATTTTTTTGCGAATATTTTTTTATCAAACTAGAACAAATGAGTCAACGTTGCGAACGAATTGCTGCACATGGAGAACAG
Organism: Echinochloa phyllopogon; assembly: GCA_033239725.1. Classification (NCBI taxonomy): domain Eukaryota; kingdom Viridiplantae; phylum Streptophyta; class Magnoliopsida; order Poales; family Poaceae; genus Echinochloa; species Echinochloa phyllopogon. Next base: position 40,170,865 of record BTCW01000010.1, on the reverse strand, counting down.
TAGAATCCACGTTGCGAACAAATTACTACACATAGAGAATAAATTAGTCCACATTACGAATAAATTACTGCACATGAAGAACATATAAGTCCACATTACGAATAAATTACTCCACGTGGAGAACAAATGAGTCCATATTGCGAATAAATTACTGCACATGGAAAACAGAAGAATTCACGTTGCAAACAAATTACTGCACATGGAGAACAAATCAGTCCACACTGCGAACAAATTACTGCACATGGAGAACATGTAAGTCCACGTTACGAACAAATTATTGCACATGGAGAACAAATGAGTTCATGTTGCGAACAAATTGCTGCACATAGAGAACAGATAAATTCACATTACGAACAAATTACTGCACATGGAGAACAAATCAGTCCACGTTGCGAACAAATTATTGCACATAGAGAACAAATGAGTCAACGTTGCGAATAAATTGCTGCACGTGGAGAACATAAAATCCACGTTGCGAATAAATTAATGCACATGGAGAACAAATATATCCACAATATATATATATATACATGACAAACAAGTTAGTATAAAAAATAAGAGTACAGAAAATAAATATAAATAAATAGAATAGAAAAGAAAAAATATATAAATTAATTGATATAGAAAAGGTAAGTAAATAATAAAAATAATAGAAAAAATAATATATGGGTCTCTATTGGGCTTATTGTGGTACTCCGCACAGCCCAAACCCTTAACGGGCCGAAGAAGCCTGTTGTTTGAGCCCCTTGTCCGCGCGCGCGACAGATAGTCGTTCCGCGCTCGCCAGGGCGGCCGCGGAGCAGACGCAGAGCAAGTAGACTAGTCGTGTAGATGCCGGCCGACGTCAGCTCCATGGGCCCATGACACTTCGGGTCAGGGTTTGGTGGCCGCCGTGACCGGCCTGGCAAGGAGCGCCATGGGCCCATGGATGCTCTGCGTCTGCTCTGCGTCGTGGAAGTCTGGACGCCTAGCCCGGCGCCTGGCCGCGTAGATGCCGGCCGACGTCAGCGACAGGAAGGCCGCCGATGCCATCAGCGCCGGGGTCACGGGCTCCAGCTCCTGCTCCGCGGCCCGCCACGGCGCATCCATAGGCACCGCCCGGCGGTCCTATATGGCTTCCGGAAGCCACGAAAGCAAGCTAGCTTCTGATGTTTGAGATTCATTGTGCACGATCTCATTCTTCCTCCTCGGACGGGCGTTGATGGGTCGCCGCGCACCGGCGGAACACCAAGGGACGGAGGGGTGGGAGCCGGCGGCCGGAGGACGGGGGCGGCTCGGCGGCGAGGGCGCCGCCGGCCGCTGGTGGTGGGTGAGGCCGGCGGCGGGATTAGGGTTAGGGCTTCGGAGTTTCCGGAGTGGGAGAATTCCAATGGTCGCTGACCCTAGAGAAAAAAGGGGTGGGGCGGTGGAGGACCGGCGACAGTGGCGGCTCAACCCGCGGTGGAGGTGAGGCGGTGCGGGAGCGCCGGCCGGCCGGCCGGGGACGGATGGGCGGTGGACCGGTGACCGGCGGCTGGGACGGCGAGGGTCATCGGGTTAGGAAGGGCGAGAGGAGCGACGGGGACGGATGGTGGGCGAGCGGCGCGGCGGCGGAGGAGGGAGCGAGAGGAGGAGGAAGAAGACGGAAATGAGCCTAATTGGCCGAAAGTAGCTCGCTTAACTTGCTTCCATGCGTCGTATCCTGGCGCACCCGCCATGCGCTACGCGTTCAATGCTAGCATCCATGGGCCATGGCGCTCCTTGCCGGGCCGACCGGCATCACTGACCTGTCCTAAAAAAAAGACTGGCATCACTGACCTGCAGCTCGTGCGCTCGTCGGAGGTCGGGATCTCTAACACACGAATCGCGGGTCATTTCACGGGTGGTTAGCGGGTACACGTCGCCCGTTAAAGTGAGAGCCGTCCGATCTGCCCAGCTCGCGAGTTTGATCGTTCGATGCGGGTCATCACCGCGCTCATCCCCTTCGCCTCGCGCAACCAGCGGCGGCGCCCCGGTGCCCTCTGCTGGCCGGCCTCCGCCGACTGCACGCGACTGACCTCCTTGGCCTCCGCGTCACAAGCAACGGTGGTGGCCTTGTCTCAGTCCTTCCCGCGCCCGCAATCTCCCTTGGCCTGATGCTGTCGCCTGCCCCCAAGGCAGCCGCCGCACTCTCCCTCGGCCCGCTGCCGTTGACTGACGGGGCAGCACAGCACCGGTGCGGTACACCGGCGAAGCGGCGCCGACGTGGCCAGCCGAGACCGGCGCAGCACAGGCGAGGCGAGCGTTGGCGCAGCCAGCCGAGCACGGTGCAGGGCAGCGCGGGCTACCGGCGCTGGAGCAGAACGGCGCGGCACCACCGGCCGCAACTGCGCGCGCGCGAAGACCGCGGATCAGATCATGCGCCGCAGCCGCACTCCCGCGCTCCATCGTGCCTCTCTGTTCTCTGTCTCGGTCTCTGGCTCTGTGCTCGCCGTGCCCATGGCTTGCTCCTCTTTGGTTGGTCAGATGGCACCTGCGGTGCTTCTACGTCCAGCAAGATGCTAGCTAGGGATGAAAACGGGACAGACAAATTCCATACCGACTGGCACCGTATATCGTATTCTCAGAAAAATAGAAGACAGGAAAAATACAGGAAACATCAACAGGAACAGGAACGAAATCAGTTGAGCAGTTCTCCTGACCGTTTTTATTCAAGAATTTTCCGGTTTTTTTCTAAATTTTTCCGTATCACACAGCACTGGCAATTTTCTTCAGTGCTCGGCCTGCTTTATAAGCTCATTGCGTATGCATTACTTGTGCCCTTGGTGGGGTGGGACTAAAATTGCAGTGCTGCACTGCTGCTGTCCTGCGCGCATGCCCGCACGCATGCACTTGGGCCACGGCCTGCTAGCTGCTAGCCTTGGCATCGCCTGGACAGCTGCCTGAGCATGCACGCCGGCCAGAATCCAGCAACGTGCAGGTTTGGCCATTTCGTTTTTTTTCCCTATGCAGTTTGTTTGTTTCTGTTTCTACATATTTTATGATAACTAAAAATATACTATTTTTATTTTATTGCTCTTTGAGTATATATCACTATTCACAAATAAATTATTATTATACGGCTTGATCTTTCTGAATTAAAATACCGGTTTCCGATCGTTATCGACGTGTTCTCGATCAAATAGTTTTGTTTCCGACATCCCGTATTTCCGATTTCTTTTTCCCGACCGGCGTTCCCGTTCCCGTTTCCATTTCCCGACAAAAAATACAGTAACAAAAGTGGTTAATGTGTTTTCCCGACCGTTCCCGACTGTTTTCATCCATATTTACGAAAGTGGCCGGTGGCTGATAAGCCAAACGAACAGGAAGAGCTAGCGAAGAAGCACGATGGAGCTGGTCCAACATTCCGCTGCCTGTGAATTGGTCGACAAAATGTCCAAATGGTACACACACTAAGGTCCATGACACATCTAAAGAATTATGAATCGGTCTCAGTTTATTGGAGTTAATAACGGCATCGTCAAGTACCCATGGATACTCCATTCAAGCCTAAAACAGATTATGGCTTTATTCATGCAGCTGAAATATATCAATTCTTTTGCTCATACACAGCCTAAACAACATTTTCTCACTATGGTTGGTCGTTTGAATTCTCTATATATTGTTTTTCGCTTCAATTACTAAGAGAACTAGAAGCATAGCGCAGTAATGTCACACCCGGATTTACACAAAACCCGAATGTGGCCATATGTGTGCCCAAGAAGTCCACAGACACATATAGCGAACAAATATGGTAAAAATCAGAGTACAATGCTTTATTCTCATCATATCGTAGCGTTTACATCAGAGTGCTTCAGAAATAAAATCATGGACAGCGGAAGACTAATACATCTCTCTAGCGTAGCCGCAATCCCACAGGGACTCTGACTGGGAGAACGCGAGCTCAGAAGTAAGGCAAGTCCTCTGGAAACTCCACAGCATAATCGGCCTGACTCCAATCTGTTACCCGTCCGGGATTTTGCCCAAAAATAATAATAACAACAAGTGTAAGTAACATAATTACTTAGCAAGTATAGCACGGGTGATGAGGCAAAAGAGGCTTGACACTGGCTTAACTGCGTTAGCACTTTTAGTTGGTTCATTTTAATCATAACTACTACATTAGATGAATCCCAGTTATATCCCAAATTAATTAATGTAAGTCAACATTAAGTAGTAATAAATATCATCTTCTAATCATAAAAGGAACCAGGCCGCTCGTGACCCTGAGCCGGGCTATCATGATAGATCGTACACTCTGCAGAGGTTTCGCCCTTTTCCCACCAGTCGCGTAAAAGTTCAGAAGAACTTTGCACCCAACCACGCACATCGACACTTCCGAGGTGTGACTGCATAGGGACGCTACGAGACTTTCACAAGACACCCTAGCAAGACAGTAGCCGCTGGAGTACTACAGGGTGGTGAGAACCTAGGCACCGAGATTGACTGACCCTCAGGGCGCAACGTGAGGGGGTCAATGGCGTCCACGCGCCGGCAAATCATGCCAACAAGTAAATGGCGCAACGTGCGGAGCTCCCGCACTCAAGGGGGCTCCCAACACGGGACTGGGTCTAACGGGACCTAGCCGACGGGGCTACCGCCCTCGGTGGAATCCGAAAACACCTCGCGCCTTGCCTCCTACAACGTCGTAGGCCACTCGATAACCACTGACAAGCTAGAGACGTACAAGCTACTCAACCAAGACCAGAGCCATTATAGTTCCGGCGGCGGCGACAGGCTCCCAGGTTGCCGCTTTTACGAACCAGTCCTTAGGGAGAGACACTGGGGCCAGGCAAAACACACAAGCCCCAGCTCCCTGATCCAAGTTGCTAAAAAAGCAAGTTTTAACATTAAGGTTGAAGTGGACCATTAATTACAAGTTTAACAGTTAAATAAAGGTGACAGTAGTTGCGCCTAGCAAAATACTACCCATATGCAAAAACCCATAGGAATACAAGGACAGGGAAATAAATGCTAGGTACGACCTTAAAGGTAAACAGTATTAGACACATGCGTATGTAAAGAACGGTGTATTAAAAGGGTGAGTAGGTAGCAAGGATTGTCCGTGCTATAACTTGCCTCAGATCCAATTAATAGCTGCTCAAAGTCTTTCGTCCTTCATCTCGAATTTCTCGAACGACGTTCCTCTACTCGCAACAAACATCGGGCACAACACGAGAGGCTAAGCAAGCAAACAAACAAGATACAACTAAGAACATTACTCCAATCAAAGGAAAAGCTTTAAAAGAGCACGCTAAGGGATAGGGCTTGGTTCTATGGTCACGTGAGCGCAAGAATCGCTGAAAACGGAGTTACGGTTGAACAACTATGGGAAGATTTGGATTTAATGAAAGACTATAAGCTTTGTTTATTTTAATTTAAATAAAATCGTGTATAAATAATAAATACAAGTTATATTTTAAATTTTAGAAAAGACGAAGTAAACTAGTCATATTTTAATTACAAGTGTTCGAGTACAATTTATTCAATTTAAAACATTAACTTGAAATAAAGTATGTGAGAGCATCTAATCGATTAACTTTATAAACCGTGTTGTTTAAATCAATTTTATAATCAAATACATTTATGTTAATATTAATCAATGTTAACATTTATTTGTGAAATCCGAAGTTTAACTCTAAATTGACTTTAATTTAGAAAGCGCTAGTTAAATAATCATTAATCAAATTAATATCACTTTATAAAAACCGAGATGGAACTTAATTATATTTTATTTAGAAAACTAATTCAATAAATATTAATCATGTTAACATTAATATGAAAAATCGGAGTATAAACCTTAATTAGATTTTATCTAAGAAAACACATTTAGATAACATTTAATCAACTTAATATTAAATAAAAATTCAGAAACAAGTTGCATGTTAAATAACAGTGCTAACGTGTAGTTTAAGTTGACATGAATCTAACGCAATGAAAACGGATTGAATCGGAGTTAAGACGCGTCACCTAGGCTTAAAACAACACAGCAGGGACCTACGCGTAATTATCCGTAGACTACAGGGGTTAGCCAAGGAAAACAACAAGACAATGTAAACAGTGCTCGCAAAAAGGGCATAGCTCGGGGTTAGATCTGTAAAACTGGCTCGGTGTGGATTTATGCGTGAAGGGAAAAACTTGCAGGGGGTTTTCCGGAAGATGCGCAAGACACAGGAATTTAACTAAAGATTACAGGAATCTCTTGGGACCTAATCGCAAACTGGCCGTCTTCTATCTTGGGGCAGGACAGAGGCGCTCGCCGGCGGCTCTGGCCCTCCGGCTTGCTGGTGATTTGGGTGGTCTAGGGCGGAGGCGGGTTAGCGCAGGAGGTAGGGGAGGGCGAGGGGGTCACGAGGAGGTGCTCACCATGGTGGAGGGCAGGCGCTGGTTGCCGGAGTCTTGCCCACGGCGGAAGTAGGGGCCGACGGCGGCGGCTTCTCGCGGGAAGGTTGCTCCGGCGGTGAAGAGGCGACGAGGACTGGCGGGATAGACGCGTCTCGGCCTGGGGAAGGTCGTGACGGTGTCGCCTTCACCCGCCGAGCATCGGGGCGGCGGAATCGTGGCGAAGAGGCCGGCGGCGGCGCTCTGCTCCGAGGCGCCCTAGCCGCGGTGGCGCGGCGCGGAGAGGGGCAGAGGGGAGGGCGGTGGTGGTGATTTCGAGAAGCGGCAGGGGTCGACGGCCTATATGGGACCGAGGGTGGTTGCGGGAGAGCTCGTGCGCCGAGGTGGCACGAACGCCAAGGGGGCGGCGGCGGTGGCCTGGGCACTGTGGCGGCGGTGCGTCGGGCTCTCACGCGGGAGGGCGTCGTGGGCCGCGCGCGGAGCTGGTGGACCAAGATGGGCCACGGGGTGGGAAAGCGGGGACGCGGCGCTGGGCCCGTCCGGCTAGAGAGGCCCAAGAGCGGAGGAAGGGGGTTGGGCCGGCGGAGAGAGTGATGGGCCGGCTCGGGACAGTGGGTTGGCTTGGGCCTCAAAGGAGAGAAGGGGAGGAGCTGGGCCGCGTGCTGGAATAAGAGAGGAGGGAGGGAAAGCGGCCAAGGGAGAGAGTTTAGGGGGCAAAACCGAACTTGCTCCCAAACAACTTTTCTAGGGCTCAGAACACCGTGATTCAAACTCGAATTTAAACTAGATTTAAATTCTAATTTGAACTGCTTACAAGCAAAACTCAATGCAGCAGCATGAATGCAACATTCAAAGCAATTGATTTATATTTCACAAATATTTTTTTTATTATAAAATTCCCTGTAAATTAAACAAAGCTTGGTAAATTTTTAGAAAATCGAGAAAATTATTGTATTAATTACGTTGAAAATTCACATCCCAAAATTCGAAAATTTTTGGGGTGTGACAAGTAATCAGTAATTCTCGAGTAATATATATGATTGCAACCATACATTCATCCCTTTCTTGGTCAGTTTGTTAAATTGCTTATCTGACCCTTTGTAGCTCGTACAGCTTGTCGAGATTAAAGAGAAGATATAACCCGAATAATTCAATTTTGATATAGAGTTATCAATGTTCAACAGTTGATTTACTACACCACACCAGCATCATTTAATTTGTGACCTCAATGAAAGAAACACTCCCAATCTTGAGTTGGCTCACCATCAGCTCTGGTTCTATATATGCATACAAGCAAAGTATGTTCTGGGGTAAAATGTAGCCAAAAAAATACAAAAGCTTACTCATTGATTACCAAAGTAAGTGTATGATCCCTGCTGTTTAATTCCTTCTCCACTTACATTAATCATGATTCAATATGGAATTGGCAGTTTCACAAGGGCAGATTACACAACCATGGTTCTGGAAAACGCTATTGATTGATAAACCGGATCAATACCAAATTCAATGATGTAATGATATATATAAAGCTATTCTTTTCTTTTTATGAAATAAATATAAGGCAATTCCAATTAGTATTTGTGTTGTACTACTAATGCCAAGCCTAATACTGGCCCGCCACAATTTGGCCGCGGCAAGGCCGACTTTTTTGTTTTTTTAGCCCTTTTAGCGAAAGATGTTCACAAATGTATCCCTGGTGAAAAGATTTCAAAAAATGAACCCTAGACTCGGCGCCATGAATCGCGGCGCCGAGGTTACACGTCTCGGCGCCATGATTCCTAACGCCGAGGTACCAGTATCGAAAGATGAGGTGGCGTCTACGTGGCATACCTCGCCGCTACATATCCTGGCGTCGAGCACGCTGCCTCGGCGCCAAGATCCACGGCGCCGAGCACGCTGCCTCGGCCTGCTGGCATGCGCGCCGCCTTGGTCCTGCTGCTGCACGCCGCTCGCGCGCCTGCGCTGCGCTCTGCCCTGCCAAGAGTTCCGTAGTCCGCACCCTCGTGCATGCATGCATGCAGATACAGACAAAGCTATCGTTTTCACCTTACCTTTTCAAATCTTGTGTGAATATATTTAGGATAAATCTTCACTCAAACATCCAATTAATAAATAGTTTTCACCACTAGTTTGCTGACATCTTTGTGCACAATTTGAGATCCACTATGAATATATTTTTTAAAAAATTTAAATTTAAAAATCTATGATTTTAAGGTGTGAGTTCTATGACATAATTTGAAATTGCTAACACAGATACAAAACATGTAAAACAAAGAGTAAATTACATTCACGATACAACAACTTGTCACGTGGGTGCAAATTAGTCCAAGAACTTTTAAAATGCTCAATTTAGTACAATAACTTGACATGTGGGTGTAAATTAGTCCAACAACTTATAAAATGCTCAAGTTGGTACGATAAGTTGACACGTGGGGTGCAAATTGGTCCAACAACTTGTGAAATGTTCAATTTAGTGCAATAACTGGGTAAATAGGTGCATCTATAATCCAAACTTTACAACGATGATGTATTAAGTATAGTAGATGGACATGTGAATACCTTTTTAATTATATTTACATAACTTATTTGTTCATCGGTCCAAATTCAACAAATTCTAGAATAACAACATTAATTAGTATTATCGAAAGACTAAAGTACATAAGAGAGACTTTAAGATCTAAGGTTTGTTTTCGGCTTCTTCTCATGCATTCAACAATTATTTAGAAAATAATTTTGTTTATGTCCTTTTAGCTACTTTTCCATTATGAAACAAGTATTGGAGGCTTTAAAAATATTTATGCCAAGCTACTAAAGCACATATATTGGTTTGCTTTTTAAGCTAAAAAATACATATAAGCAAATATGTAGAAAACAACAAGGACAAACTTATCAATACTGAACATGAAAAATTAATATTCTTAATCAAAATTAAATCACTATATAAAAAATAATGAATTTGAAGACACAACGTTACTTCCCTATGCATTGAAAGTTCTTATCTTAGCCATTGGCGGACCTACGTGAGGGCCAAAGTGGGTGCCGGCCCCCCCTACTCTCTCTATTTGTCCACTAAATAAACAGTAATTTTGCTACTGTTCATCACTGTGCATTACTGTACTACGTAGGCTGGCCCCCCTATTTTATTTATCAAGGTCCGCCGCTAATCTTAGCCAAATGCATTGCCATCGTGATGCAAACATCAATAGCTAATTAATACTACCACCGTTCCAAATTACTATTCGTTGTTGACTTTTTTCTATGATCTTTGACCATTCGTCTTATTTAAAAATTTGTCCAAATATACAAACCAATAAGTAATACTTGAAGTATATACGATGATAAAGCAAGTCACATACAAAATAAATGATACTTGTGAAATTTTTTGAATAAGACGAATTGTCAAACGTTAAACGAAAAAGTCAACAACGAATAGTAATTTGGAACGGAGGTAGTACGTGAATATACTAACAGCCCGACATTAGAAAATACGTTACGGTTGTCACGTTTGGACTATAGATGCACCAATTTGCCAAGTTATTGCACTAAAATAAATATTTTAGAAGTTGTTGGACCAATTTGCTCACACCTATCAAGTTATTGCACTAAACTGAGCATTTTACAAGTTGCTGAACCAATTTACACCCACCCACCAAGATGTTGTATGGCGAGTGTAATTTACTATAAAACAAATGCATTAGTATAAAATATAAAATTCAAGGTCTCTATTCCACCATGCTCAAATAAACGACTTGCGACAAAAGTAGAATTTTTTTTCGTTTGACTCTGCTTGAAAAATTAGGTGCTCAAGTCGTTTCAGGCCTTTAAGGTCTCTATTCCATCTCTATTCCACCATTCTAAAATTCAAGTTATTTTTAGGCAGAATTTTTTTCTTCATCTAACACTGGCCTGAAAAATTAGGTGCTCAAGTCGTTTCAGGTCTTCAAGGTCTCTATTCCATCTCTATTCCAGTATTCCACCATGCTAAAATTTAGGTTATTTTTTAGGCAATGAATAGAGATCTTGAATTTTATGTTTTATACTAATGCATTTGTTTTACATGTTTTGTATCTCTATTAGCAATTTCAAATTGTCTCATAGAACTCGTACCTTAAAACCATAGATTTTTAAATTTAAATTTCAAAAAAATATATTCATAATGGATCTCAAATTGTGCACAAAAATATCAGTAAACTAATGGTGAAACTATTTGTTAATTGGATGTTCCAGTGAAGATTTATCCTAAATATATTCACAAAAAATTTGAAAAGACAAGGTGAAAGTGACGTCTTGTTTTACCTGCATGCATGCATGTGCTGAGTTCTTGGCAGGACAGGGCAGCGGGAGCGGCATGCAGCGGCAGGGCGTGCTCGGCGCCGTGGATCTTGGCGCCGAGCTCAGCGCAAAGATATGTGGCGCCGAGGTATGTCATATAGACGCCACATCATCTTTTGATGTTGGTACCTCGGCGCCAAGAATCATGATGCCGAGACGTGTAACCTCGACGTCACGATTCATGGCGCCGAGCCTATGGTATATTTTTTGAAATCTTTCCATCAGAAACGTATTTGTGAACATCTTTCACTAAAAGGGCTAAAAACAAAAAAAAAAGTCAGGCGGCAAGGCTGCCTTTCTAGTTCTTCGTTCGAATCTCTGGCGCGCGCTCTCCGCCTCTCCCTCCTCGACAGGAGCGATATCATTGTGAGATGATCGTAGTGACCATGCTCGCGTTGAGACTACGAAAGATCTAGCCATCGAATCGAATGCTCGAGCAGCGTGCAAATTATTAGTAGATATTCATATCTGCATTTAAGCGGTCGTTCAGTTTAGAGGGGAGAGGATACGACGTGTAGAGGCGGTCGTTCAGTTTAGAGGGGAGAGGATACGACGTGTAGAGGCGGATATCGAGCCGGTTTGGCTTGGTTTGGCTCAGCTTGAACGGGCTCATCAAGATAATAAGCTGGTTTGGCTCGGCTCATTATTTCAACAAGCTACAAGTCTGATTTGGCTCGGCTTGTTTTCCGGCTCGAGCTGGATTGTTTAGCTCGTGAGCTGGCTCGATAAAAGATGAGTGTAAGGTAAAATCAAATTTAAAAAATCCAAGATTCGTAAATCAGGCATTATATTCAAAGGTAATCAGTATACAACTAATCCTTTCAAATTAATAAATCATAAACGATCAATTATATAGCATCTGATCCGAAATCACTCTCAAATGAAGAATAGAAGCAAAGAAAAATAGAGTAATCAAAAGATTAAATAAAAAATCTATAGAACTATATCATCACATACACCGTTACTTCATTGGTGAACGAGAGCTGATCAGGAGGAGACGGAAGTGCGGAATGGGGATCGAAGATGTAGGGTAGAATCATGCATTCATACAGATGGGCAGTGCCGCGATCGGCCGACCGGTGGTGGTGACACACGTGCAATAGGATAGGAAGAGAATCGAATTGTGTTGTATAACATAGTTAGCGTTTGAGTTGGTTGTTTATATTTTACATATTCTTGAATCGAGGAATTTCTAAATGGGTCTAATGTTACATATTTTCTATTGGACTTGGGCTGAGACGTTGGTTTGTTGTGGCTCGCGAGCCAGGTCGAGCTGACTCATTATAATACAGAGCTAAAACATTGGTTCAGCTCTTTATGATTTTCCTACGAGCCAAGCTGAGCCGAGCAACTGTCGAGCCGAGTCGAACGAGCCACAGTTTTTTGTCCAACCCTAATGACGCGGAAAACGGGCCGCACTTTATGGGCCCGGCCCAGGAACACCGGACCTGAAACCGGAAGTCCTTTTCGGCCCACCGCACGTCTCGCCGACATCCCTCCTCTCTCTCTCGCCGGCGAAGCGAAGGAACCCAACCCAACCGCAGGTTCGCCGCCGGGACCGGTAAGCCCGTGCGCGCGGCCACCGGGGGAGGGACCTGCGGTACGCCACGCGGCGACCTCTCCATTCCGGCGTCCTCGAGACCCTTGCCGCTCGCTCACCCGCCCGCCAGCAGCCTCCGGCGATGGGCTCGCACTCGAGGGGACCCCCGCAGGCTCCTCATGCGCCGCCGCCCGCCGCCGCAGGTCTCTCTCTTTGTTCCCCTTCTAGTCCATGACTCTTTCTACTTACCTGTCGATGGCTGCATCGCTAGAATTGCTCCTGGCCGTGCGGATCCTGTTCTTGTAGCTATGTGGGTTCCGTTTCACATAGAAATAGAGCAAGTTCACTGATCGATGTACAACCGCATCCTAATTCGGCATTGCTTAGCCAATAATGCTTACTACAGGTGTAACTCACAGCCACCTGATGAATAGGCCTTCTGTTCTGTCCTGCACTAGGGCTAGTACATCAGTAATTTGCTTAAACTGTCACAACGGCTGTGCTGTAGAATTATGTTCTCCAAGGAGTTGGGGACACTGCCCAAGTAAGACTACTCACTGTTCAACACCTGAAAAACTAGTGCAATCCATTCATTCCACATTGATCAGGCTCCTAAATCTGTAATGTCGAGTCTCTTGTGAATTGTGGGTTTATCAACAAATTAGACTCTGAAAGTTAACCTTTTACCCTGGGAAACACTTTAGGGGACACGGAAGCTGGTCGAAGCATTGGAAGCCTCGAAGAGGCAGCTAGGAATTATACGCCAAGGTGGGTTCAAGAATTTGGCTCTGAACTCGAGCCATATGAGTTCTACCTTAATTATGCTCGGAAGGTGGGGTTCAGTGTCCGAAGGTGTAGGATCTAGTATTACCGACCAGAGGGGGTGAATAGTCGGTTTTAAAACTTTAATTATAACATTAGAGAAATTTAATTAGAACCACAAGGCGAATTAAATCTCTAGCTACTACTCTAAGCCTATGTTGATGGTTTTGCAACCTAGGGTGACAAGATAAGAATCAATCTCTATGAAATTAACTTGCTTCAAGTAAATAATCAAAGACAATGAGCAAGCAATAAGAACAAGTCACACAAGAACTTATCCCGTGGTATCGATGACTTGCCGGTCACCCCTAATCCACGTTGAGATGGATTCAATGTTCAACCGCTCCTCTATCAAGTCTCCACTTGATGTATGAGCCGGTTAGAACCAAAGAACCGCTCCAAATCTCGATTCCACTAGAGTTGCTCTTCACCGCTCCGACGAGTTGAGCACAATGACCTCTCACAACCAACTTCCACGGCAACTTCACAATCTTTTTGAAGTACTCGATGGAATCACGAGCTCCAAGCCGTCTAGAAGGCGGCAACCTCCAAGAGTAACAAATCAATGACCTTGCTTGAAGTCTCCCTAGTGCCACAAAGCTCAAACTCTTGATGCAATGCACTAGGATGCTCTCAATCTCACAAAGATGCAACCACTAAACCAAGCGAGTGAGAGAGGGGATGGGGAATGCTCAAATGTGTCAAGGAAGCTTTCAAATGGGCCAAGAGAGCCTTCCCAAATCTAGCCATTACGTTCAAAACAGGGCACTGGCGGACTGTCCGCCTTACACCTGGCGGACCGTCCGCCCTTCAAAACCAACGGCTACAACGTGTGTCAAAACTAGCCGTTACGGACTGACGGACCATCCGCCATCCAGGCGCGTACCGTCCGCCGGGCCATGAAAAACTCGCACAAAATTGCCTGCGGACCGTCCGCTCACAAAACTCCTCTAGATCGCTCGGAAACGTCTCTGTGTGAATGGTCCGCCAAAACGGTCCGCCGCTCATTTTTTGTACTGCGGACAGTCCGCCATTCATGGCCAGACAGTCCACCTCTCATTTTTTCAGCCAAGCACATTCCATACTTAGACAAAATTTTCGCACGGAATATGCCTGCGGACTGTCCGCCACACCTGGCCGCGGACTGTCCGGACCCCCAGACAGTCCGCCACTGGCCAAGCGGACAGTCCGTCAGGACGCAGTGAGCCCTCCACAAGTTAGTTTTCGCTTCTTGTTTTTCCCACTTTCTCAGACGTTGTTAGACCTCATGCATGCAATGCAATTGTTTGAGCAAAGTGGCACCATGGACTCGTCAAGCCAAAGACATTGACCCTCTTGATAGTACGGCTATCTAGCCTATAATCCGGTCAATGTTCATCCACTAAACACCGCTTGACCGGTAAAATAGAATAACCTATCGCATACCTTTGCCTTTAGCTCCTTTCGGTCCTTATCATACCCATCATGATCATGACATACCGCAAGAGCTCATCCAATCCCAAGGACTAACCTATTCTCATATCTCAATGAAATTGTTAGTCCATTTTGATTGTCATTAATTACCAAAACACGAATTAGGGGCCTAAATGCTTTCAGAAGGGTATATGCTAATAAAAGCAGGAAAAGTGGCGATATAAGCTCCAGCAAGTATGTTTGTTCAAGAGAAGGATTCAAAGCCCTGGATAGAAGAACTAACCGTTCCAAGACTCCGCAGCCGGATACAAGAACAGGATGTAAGGCATGTTTGAGTATTAGGCGTAACATTGATAGCGCAAAGTATGAAATCTATGGTTTTGAGCCAAAGCACAACCATCCTTTGATTGTTCCGTCCTGTGCTAATCCCTTGCAAAGGAAGTTAGTTGATATTCAAGCATCAGAAGATAATTCCAATGATGTGATTAGTGCCTGTGAAACAGAAAGCAGAAATTCTGTTGTAGGGAACAACGCTGGTACTTCCAGAGAATGGCAACACCCTCTAAGAACTAGGAGGCAACGGGAAGTCAAGTATGGAGAAGCCGCTGCACTTTTGAACTACCTTCGAGACCAATCTCGAGCAGACCCTTTATTTTATCATGATGTACAGCTGGATGCTGAAGATAAAGTTGCAAACATTTTCTGGGCAGATGTGAAGATGATCACTGATTTTAGTCAATTTGGTGATGTTGTTTCCTTTGATACTATATCCAGGAACAACATGGGTCTCCGGCATTTTGCTTCATTTATTTGGTTTAACAATTATGGAGAGACTGTTACGCTAGGAATGGCACTCATGTATGATGGGACTGTAGAATCATTCCTGTGGCTGTTTGACACGTTCCTGAATGCAATGTCTGGACGTGCACCAAGTACTATCTTTTACCGGCAAGATGCATATGTAGGGAAGGCCATCTCAATGGTAATGCCCGGCACATGCCATGCTCTATGTATCCGGCATCTGAAGCAGACTGCTAAAATTAGCCTAAATTATCTTATTAAAAGGGACTGTGATTTCACGAAGGAATTCAAGGCATGCATCAATGATTATGAAGAAGAGATGGAGCTTTTTACTTCTTGGGAAGCTATGATCAATAAGGTCGTGTTTCTTTCCCTTTGAAAATATTTTTTTAAAGGGAATCTCGTATACATCGAGTATTAAATGAAGTTTATTTACAAAATCTTTTTAGGGATTGGGCGTAACTTTACGCGACGAATCTAATGAGCCTAATTAGTCCATGATTTACTACAGTAATGCTACAGTAATCATCCTCTAATCGTGCGGTCAGAGGCCTCGTTAGATAGGTCTTGTGAATTAGTCCAAGGTTGTGAAGGTAATTTTATAAACTGACTTTTTTAATACCCTTAATTATTGGTCAAACGGGGTGGAAAAATATTTCCACCCAAAAAAACACGGCCTAAGTATAGCCTTCATGGTAATGTGTGGTTGCAAAAGTTATATGAAGAAAAAGAAAAATGGGCTAGACCATACATGAAGTGGACATTTTCAGCTGGGATGAAGAACACACAATTGAATGAATGTCTGCATTCTGATGTACAGGATTATTTGAGACCAGACATAGATATTATTCTGTTCATGAGGCATCTTCAGAAAGTTGTTGATGACAGAAGGTATACTGAATTAGAGGTTGAGTTCAGTTCAAGGCTAAAGTTGCCAGACTTCAAGATTAGAGCTCGTATTCTATACAAGCATCTGAGGCCTATACTTTCGGATGAAGAGGCCGGGACCTGTTTCATTTTCTGGATGAAATAAATTTCCCTTTATCTAAAAACTGATATGATATTTCATCTTTTCCAAGAAGAATACGAGGAGTTCCAGTCAGCTTACATTGTGAGTCGTGATGAAAGTGGCCCTTGCCGTGAGTATATTGTTGCCATTCTTGATAAAGAAAGGAAGCATAAAGTCTGTGGAAACCCCTCCGAGCAGACTGTTTCATGTTCATGTAGGAAGTTTGAGAGACTTGGATTCCTGTGCAGCCATGCTTTGAAAATTTTAGATACCATGGATATAAAGTATCTTCCAGACAGGTACATATTGAAGCGGTGGACCAAATATGCAAATTGTTTGACTGCTCCACAGGTTGATGGTCGAAAAGTTCAGGAAGATGCTACATTGGAATGTTCTAGTCGCTACCAATACTTGTGTCCTATATGTTAAACTTGTTGCTAGGGCATCAGAATGTGAGGAATCATACAGAGTTCTAGAACAATGTTCGGTAGAAATGGGTAAGAAGGTTCAAGAAATTCTTCAGAAACAAACCAGCATAGATGCATCAGCCTCGCAACCTGATGTTGAGGACATCCAGGCCTTGTCTGCTAGTGCCACAGACAATGAGTCAGAGCATGCAATGAATTGTTCAAGCAGTAAAAGAGCAAAGAAAACCAAAAAGAAAGGTCGTAAAGATAAAATCCAAACAAGAAGTTGCGTCACAAATGGGTTGCAGAATACGAAAGCACTGCAGCGAGAACAACCTGCAATGCAATTCTTCATGCCGGATGCTCCTAATCAGCCTGGAAAGGATTCGTTACAGGTAATTTAAGCATTACTGTAGTGGTGGATTTGCATCATATCTCTTATAGTTGAGCGGCATCCAAGAATTTGTGTTGAAAAATGGCCGTGTGTAAAAACCCCTCGTGATGACATGAATGTGCTATTGAACCTTCCTTTCTGTAAACCCTGCATCAAGTCCTTTGATTTCCTTTTTGGGTCGTGCGATGCTCACCTTTTTAATGGGAATATGGAATTTAAGTAGCTACAGTCAAACCTTGACCTGTGCTTTAATGCGCAATGAAAATTTGACCTAAGAGAGTAAGAGTGATGTTAGAGCCCTCTAAAACACTCCGGTGAGATTTAGCTTTCGCTTTTATATATTAATGTGTTTTGAGAAAACCTATGCTCATTTCGTTTTAAATATTTAGTAAGGCTGGTTCTTTCCCTTTTTTCTGTACAGGAGATTGGTCTGTCAAGTACATTTCCAATGGAGCGATTGCACTACGAGAAAATGCAGCCAAGCTTAAGTCCTAGCTTCACACAGCCATTGCCTTTCAGGAACTAATCTTGATGCATATCCCACTTTTGATCCATCAGCAGTATATGATGCACAGTTGTTTATTTGCTTGATTCGTTGCCTTTTTATGTTTGAGTCAACATGGTTTCATCAATCTTGGACTCTCACTTCTTTTTCTGTCCTAATGGGATAAACCCAATAACCTCTTCAGATATCTCTGCAATCTATCAGGCCTTATTTAGTTCCAAAAAGCAACTCCTAAATTTACTATGCAAAAAGAAGATTCTCATCACATCAAAATATCATAACATGCATGGAGTACTAAATGTAGATGAAATCAAAAACTAATTGCACAGTTTTGTTGTACTCTGCGAGACGAACATTTTGAGCCTAATTAATCATTTTTGAACAATTTTTCACACGTACAAACGAAATGCTACAGTGGCGCAATGATTACGAAGAGACCCCAAACTCCCAATTTGGGAACTAAACAAGGCCTCAGTCAGTGAGCGACTGGAGACGCTACCTTGGGGGGAAAATGCATTTGCCTTCGGCCTTGTTTAGATGCCAATTTGACACCCCAAATTGAAAGTTTTGGGAATCGCGCGTCACTGTAGCATTTCATTTGTATGCGTGAAAAATTATCTAAAAATTGATTAATTAGACTCAAAATGTTCGTCTCGCAGAGTACAACAAAACTGTGTAATTATTTTTTGATTTCATCTACATTTAGTACTTCATGCATGTTATGATATTTTAATATGATGGAAATCTTCTTTTTGCATAGTAGAATTTGAGGGTTGAATTTGGAATAGGCCTTCATCAGTTTGCGCAAGTCACGCAGCCTGCGCATTGCAAGTCTGATATCTGGTAGGTTTTTGAAATTCAGGTGGGTTCTGTGCATCAGCCAGCAATTGGCATCTTTTTATTCAGATGTAATCTTACTGATTTCAGGCTACTTGCAACAGATATCCACCTAAGACATCACCATATCAATTTCACAAAACTAACAAATTTCAGAGAAGATTTAAGAACCACATTTCATTTCCATTAATTAAGTTAACAGACCACCATTACAGCAGCAGCATCAGTGCAAGATAATCAAGCAAGTTACCCAGTGACCAAACACAGCTCCTAACAGTAGGAACACACCCATAACAATACTAATAACATGCCACCCAGAGTGAACACAGGCGAAGAACAGATCCTGCAAGCGGACACCCAAAGGAAGGAAGCAGCAACGGCGACGACGACCATGGGGGTGAGTTCGCGCCGATCAGGCCCTCTCGCCCCTGATGCGGCGGGCGAGCTGGATGTCCTTGGGCATGATGGTGACGCGCTTGGCGTGGATGGCGCAGAGGTTGGTGTCCTCGAAGAGCCCGACGAGGTATGCCTCGGCAGCCTCCTGCAGCGCGGCGACGGCGGAGGACTGGAAGCGGAGGTCGGTCTTGAAGTCCTGCGCGATCTCGCGGACGAGGCGCTGGAAGGGGAGCTTGCGGATGAGCAGCTCCGTGCTCTTCTGGTACTTGCGGATCTCCCGGAGCGCGACGGTGCCGGGGCGGAAGCGGTGGGGCTTCTTCACGCCGCCCGTCGCCGGGGCGGACTTGCGCGCCGCCTTGGTCGCCAGCTGCTTCCTCGGGGCCTTGCCGCCGGTGGACTTGCGCGCCGTCTGCTTCGTGCGGGCCATCGGGGCTTGCTGGGTGTGTGCGGAGAACGGCGAGCCGGCGGCGAGGGTGGGGGATTTGGGGGGAGGATTTGATTTGCTGGGAGATTTTGGAGTGAGGTGAGGCGGTGGGACGGTGCGGGTATTTGTAGGTGGGGAGCGGGGAGAGGAAGCCGGAGCCGGGAATTTTTTCGGGGGGATGGAGAGGCGTCGGATGGAGTGGACGGTGGCGATGGAGTGGACGCGCGGTGGCGATCCGCGTGATGGGTGGCGGCGGGTTCCTATTGGCTGGCGCTGGGTCTCGGAGGATCAACGGGCCCACAGGTCAGTGTGTCAAGGTGGGTTTTGGTTTCTTTTGAGGCCACGCCAGGTTGGCGGCTTGGTTTGGTTTGGCGGCGAAAATGAAACGGTGGGAGGGGGGCAGAGGTCAAAAGTGCGCGGGCCGCGGGAGGGGGTTCGCGGAAATGGAAAAACTTTCGTGTTTTGGCGCTTGGATTATGATTTCGATTTCGAAAATGTTCCTATGGCGCGCGCGGTTAGCCGCGAATTGCTCCAAAGTCCAAAGATACGGAAAGTTACCTGACCCAAATCTTGGGTTTCAATGTAAATTGTGAAGCGTCTGGACTTTGTGCTTCCAACATCCAAAAAGAAAACGAAAATGTATCCTAAGCATTCTGCTTCCATTTAATATATTGTATGTGTTTACATTTGCTGTATGTGTCTATATTCAAAGCTGTACAGTGGTATTGAATTTAGATAACATATTCCAGTAGTGGTAAAAACTAACATATCCATAGCATCATATCTTATCTAAGGACTGAGGAGGCATTTGGAAGATATACATTTCAATAAATTATATTGCCCCATTTTGCCTAATATATTAATAGCTCCAGTAGGTGAGTGAATTTGTTGTTGAACATTTTTTTAATCAGTTTGTTTATTCTACAAGCTCTAGAATATTGCTAGTTCAGGTCAGAGAGCAAGATATTTTTCTAATTGAAACTATGAAATGCTAGGACTAAACGGAACAGAAATTCCACATTTGTGTTTGTTAGAGCAAGGAAGTTATTCGTTCTCGATTTGATCTTGGATCAAATAATGAACAAGTCAAATCAAGTGAACACAAACTACGCCATTGTAGATCGTGTTCTCATCATTGTCTCGCCATAGAGGGAAGCCAAGTGAGCCGATCGACGACCGGAGAAGGGAGAGCATGGGCAACTTGTTTGCATGAAACGGTCCCTCACAAGGAACTCGGGAACCTGACTACACATATCACATACGAATTATTGATTTATGTATGACTCAGTTTAATTTTAGGATTTCAACGAACTGTAAATTTAAATTTTGCATAGTTCTGTACTATAGATTTGTTTTTTAAAATTATACAGTACAACGCAGACGCCCACAACACGCACGCACACTCACCCCTATGAATACACGTACGCAAACCACCCCTATAACCACCTCTGAAGGACTGAGCACCCGGTAGATCTGGAGATTCCCGAAGTCACCATTGGCGTCTCGTTGTCGATGAGAACGTACGCAAACCACCCCTATAACCACCTTTGAAGGACTGAGCACCCGGTAGATCTGGAGATTCTCGAAGTCACCATTGGCGTCTCGTTGTCGATGAGAACGCCGCTTACCACTTAAGCATAACGCCGGTAAATCCTGAGAAAATCCCAGGAAAATGTGCGAGCACCAGGATTTGAACCTGATGGGTAGCGTCCCACTGGACCGTACCACCGTTGGACTACAAGCCCAATCGCTATACTATAGATTTGTTGAAACATGAAAAAGGCACTACTACGAAATTTGGTAACGTGGGATACGGGTACTAATGGGCCCACGGTCAGAGGAGGCTGGCGCCGACCTGGGCCCACGCCTAACAATATTGTGGGCCGATCCCTAGACGGCCCACAAGGAATCCCGACTTGATGGACAAGTTTGGTGAAGGCGCGGCAAGCTGCACTCCGGATATCTCGGG
This sequence comes from Echinochloa phyllopogon, assembly GCA_033239725.1. Classification (NCBI taxonomy): domain Eukaryota; kingdom Viridiplantae; phylum Streptophyta; class Magnoliopsida; order Poales; family Poaceae; genus Echinochloa; species Echinochloa phyllopogon. The sequence goes on along the minus strand of BTCW01000010.1, from coordinate 40,149,677 downwards.
ATATTAGCAGAAACCTAATCGGATAAGATTATGTGTTGTAATTTAGAATGTTTAGATTCAAACGACTTGTAAACCCTAGCCCATCACCCTATATAAGGCGGTTTAGGGCAACCCTATTAGGGAGATCCCCATTCATTGCAACCATATGCTCGCCCTTGCTTCCTGAAGCTTGCTCGAGTTCCAGCAATACAAATCATCACCGACACAGGACGTAGGGTATTATACTTCTGGGTAGCCCAAACCTGTCTAAATCGTGTTTCCTGTGTCATCATCAAGCTACTAGACTTGGTGAACCCCCTCCTAAAAATCTACCACTCGGTACTCTCTAGTGGATTGTCGGGTCTAGGATCCGACAGTTGGCGCGCCAGGTAGGGGCTTTCGTTGTGTTTTTCCACCCAACTAGCTTGATGGAATATCGATCTGGCGTCACCTTCCCGACGAGCATGAAGGATAGCCCCAAGCACCTATCAGCCATCAGCTTCTTCGCTGACTCCAACAGCGGTGATGGCACAGGAGGAGGCGACGAGGCGAGCCGGGCGGCCGGAGCGCCGACTCGGAGCGGTGTAGGCGGCGGTGTCGGCGAGGAGAACGCCCTGCCCATCTGCGACACCATGGGCGTGGGGGCAACAATAACTTCTAGGGACAACGACGACGCCCACGACGCATGGCGTGCTTCGATTTGCATGCGAGCAACAAGAGGAGCGACGCGTAAGCCGCATGCAACGACTGGATTGGGCAGCCGTGGTAGGCCGTGCGTCGCATGCGAAGGGGCAAAGGTGCTGGATGCGCCTGGAATCCTTCAGGGATAAGGAGTTAGATACTCCCTCCGGTATCATATTAGAAGTCGTTTTGGATAAGGTTTGAGTCAAACATTGGTAATATAAATCATGAATAACATTTAAGTCGTTGACTTTGGAAATATGAAAATCATATAAATAGACTGGCCTTGAAAATTTCTTTCATAAAAATATACATATATAACATTTCAAAAATATTTTTATAGAAAAGTGGAGTCAAAGTTGTGTCTTTGTGACCGTGTCGCTGTCCTAAATGACTTCTAATACGATACCGAATGGACTATACTCCAAAGTATGGATGGTAACGGGTCGAGCGAGGTACGGGTGAACCATTTACCTGCCCGACAACATGCCCGGCATGCCCAGTTTTACTCGCCTGACAATATGCCCGCGGGCCTGACGTACCCGAGCCCATCGGGTACCCGTCGGACGTGTTAAGTCATAGATTGAATAGCCAAAGTGCTCAACATACATGATCAGATTTTGCTTAATGCCTCTTGCACAAGCACATTATACAATAAATATTGTTCAAGCAATCACAGTCACACTTATTACAATAGCAAAAAAAATATTGTTCACATGCAGACATACAAGTAACTATTTTTCACACACATATACCGTTGCACACTTGCACAATCACAACCAACAGCCGCACACCAACACAACCAAATAAATATTACATTATAAAGTTCAATTGTTCAAGTACTCTTGCCAGCAACCACACATAAAAGAAATATTACATCATTGAGATTCATAAGAATCTTAGATTGTCCGGCCATCCATAAAAAATCAAAAGCCAAGGATCAATGATATCAAACTTGAGATCATCCTTACAACAAATAAAATTAAGAGACTTGGAGCAACCCAATTTACACTTTGATAGAATGAAAAAAATAGAAAATTAGATTGGGAGGTCAGGAGCTACGAAGTACTATCATTAAGGGAGTAGAAAATTGTGGGGGGATTGCGGGTCGCCCGATGGAGGCGGGTCTTCTTGCCTGTGACATGCCCACGGGCAGAATTTCTCACCCGTGTATGAAACCCACGGGTAGAATTGCCGGTCCAAAGTCCGTTAGATTGATCACGCCGTGCAAACGCGTATGTAGTAGAAAAAAGTTCTTTTTACGTCCCTTAACTATCGCTGAAGTTTGGATTTCATCCCTCATCTGTAAAAACGGGTATTTGCCGTCCCTCATCTATCTAATCCGTTTAGGGTATGTTTGGTTGGGGAGCCGACTAGAATGGAACCATTCCATTCTTTGTTTGGTTCACGGACGTAGGAGCGGAGCGGTTCCGAAGAGGGAATATTCGCGATATATGCTGGACGAACCCGCTCCACCAAAACGACCGAACGAGTTGGCTCCAACCAACTTCGTCTCTCCCCGTCTCACGGCGCCCTGCTCTCTCCTTCCCCGTGTGCTGCCCTGCCCCCTCCCTCCCCCGCCGATCCCTGCTCCTCCCTGCCCTGGGCGAGCGGCCGGCGCGGAGGGCGGGCGGGCGAGCGAGCGGCTGGCGCGGTGGGCGAAGCGGCCGGCGCGGAGGGCGGGCGGGCGGGCGGGCGAGCGGCCTATGCGGCGGGCAAAGCAAGCGAGCGGCCAACGCGGTGGGCAGGCGTGCGAGCGGCCGACGTGGCGGGCGGGCGGGCGAGCGGCCGGCGCGGCGGGCTGGCGGGCGAAACTGGCACGGCGGGCAAGCGGCTGGCGTGCGGGGCGGGACGGTTCGGCGCGCCATGGGAGGTGCTCGAGGGAGGGAGAAGGGTACGGTGGTGTGCATGACAAGTGGGCCCCACAAAACGTGGTTTAACGGAAGAGGAGCCGATTGATGCACATTCCTTCAACCAAACGCAAAATTAGAACCATTCCATTCTCCCAACCAAACATAAGGATGGAGCCGTTCCATTCTTTGAATCTAGAATGGAACCGTTCCATTCCACCTCGCTCTTCAACCAAACGCACGATTTGATCCCTCGGCAGTTTTGGGAGTGGTTTCCCTGTGACATGGGGCTAGGTCCCACATGCGAGGCACATGTGGTGGTGAGCCCCATACCACATGGCTTCCTCCTTCCTCCACTGTCTCTCCTCTCCATGAACACGCACCACGCCCGCCGCCCTACCTCATCTCCTCCACCGCCGTCGGCCCCCGCCTTCTCCCCGCTGGCCTCGCTCCACCGCACCGCCCTACCTCCTCTCCTCCACCGCCGCTGGCCCCGCCTCCTCCCCGCTGGCCCCGCTCCATCGCGCCGCCCTACCTCCTCTCTTCCACTGCCGCCGGCCTACCTCCTTTCCTCCACCACCGCCAGCCCCGCTCCACCGCGCCGCCCTACCTCCTCTCCTCCACCACCGCCGGCCCCACCTCCTACCCGCCGGCCCTGCTCCTCACATCCACTGCCGTCGTCCTACCTCCTCTCCTCCACTGACGCTGGCCTCGCCTCCTTCCCTCTAGCCCCGCTCCTCTCCTCATCCACCGCCATCGGCCCCACCTCCTCCCCGCTTCTCTCATCCACCACCGTCGTCCTACCTCCTCTCCTCCACCAACGCTGGCCTCGCCTCCTTCCTGCTAGCCCCGCTCATCTCCTCATCCACCGCCCCCGCCCCCACCTCCTCCCCATCACCTTCCGTCTCCCGGCCATAGCAGCTGCCCGCCATCTGCGGCCACAACCACCTCCTCCCCAACACCGTCCCCGTCCTGATCGCCTCCCGCCTCCCTGTCTCTATCGCACGCACCGCACGGCCACACCACCGCACGGGTTGAATCAGTGGCGAGAGGCGAGAACGAGGCACGATGTAGAGCGGCGACGTGTGGCGCGAGACGGAGAGGCAAAGCCAACGTATGAGAGGGATCCTGGTGTGAGAATGAGCATGGAAGAGGCAATTGCGGAGGCCATAGAGGTGACCGCCGGCATGGAGGTGGGTGACCGTGGGCATAGAGGTGGAGGCAACTGAGGAAGAGAGGGTGGGTGGGGATAAGAAGGAAGAAAGCATGAGGCTCACCGCCACGTGTGCCTGACACGTGGGATCCAGCGCCACGTCGCGAGAAAACCGCTTCCAAAACAGCTCTGGGACCAAAACTAAACGGATCAAATAGTTGGAGGATGCCGGATACCCGGTTTTGCGGATGAAGAACGAAAGCCAGACTTTGGCAATAGACGAGGGAAGTCAAAAGGACTTTTTCTTATGTAGTATGCAGCCCACCAGATTAGCATTTCCCAGCACACGCCGGCCCTCCTATCTCACACCGTGCGGCCCAGCCCAAGAGACGGCATCCCACACGTCGTCCGTCCGGAAGCTTCTTCTCCCCCTCGTCCCATCGCTCGTCCCATCTCCACCATTCTCGCCGCCCCCCCTCCGACCTCGCCGTTCTCCTCTCGCTCCGGTGAGTCCAGATCCGTCCCTATCTCGTGATTCATACCATCCATCTATTTTGTTTAATCGCCACTGTCCTCTGCAGTTGGATTAGGGGTTCTTCCTCTGCTCGCCGGAGTTCGTTGCGCCCATGTGAGTAACCCGATCCAATCCATCCCCTTCCAGACTCCTTTCCTTGCCCTCTCCTCGCGCTGATCCGTATCCGACCGGGTTCTCGTTGCCGATGCTCGGATCCGTCGTGCCTCTAGTGATTCGTGGGCGCTTGTTTGCTTCCTGGGAAGTTCGTCTGGGCAACGTAATGGATTTGATGGATGAGCATCACGCCCTGTTGCAAATCGGTGCAGTGCTGTGAATGAGTAATTTCTGCCGTCGTGCTGGCTAGGATGTAGCCGTGTAGGAGTGCCAGCCTCACCCAGGCTTATTTGCAAGGATGAGCCATATGGGTCATCAAACAAACATTTGCTTCATCTTGTTAATTTCCAGGTCTATTTATGCGTCATGCGTGTACTTATGTTTGTGCCTGTGCAATTGTTCTTTCCCGTCTGATGGCAGTATCATGTTTACTTTGATGGTACTGATAAGTTTTCTAAAAAATGTAGACGCTAGGCAGGAGGTTAGGCGGAGTGTAGCACCTATTCAGGACTAGGAAGTGATTTTGCGTTAGGCAGTAGGGTGGTGCTTATCTGAATAGGCAGGTAAGAAGCTAGCTTTTAGAACAGTCGTGTTTGTTCTGGTTTCGCAGCTCTTGACTCTGTTATATTCACCAAACATGTCATTTGTAATCTTGAAGCTTTTTCTACATGCTAAAACTTTCCTAGATGCTTCCTTAACTCTATATTTATTGAGCACAGTATTTATGTTAGAATAGCTATAAAAAGCAAGTTGTTGATCCTCTGTGAGTTATGATTTACGTGAAGCTATGTTGCCCAGCTTCATAATGGAATCAGGAGTAGAATATGCTCTGTTTCCACAAGTTTGCACTTAGTGGTTGTTTGGATCTACTTAAATAAAATCAGTTTTAATAAAACGAGTTTTCATCGGAATTTTAGAAAACCCGGTTTTAGGTTGGTTAGTTTGTTAGGCCTTGTTTTGCGAGCACTTTCTTTGGATTATAGAAACAAGTAAACCTGTTTAACTAAAACATTGTTTGGTTGATTATTAAAAACTGTAGTTTCTACGCTGTGGTGTGCATGTACGGTTGCAGGCAAAGCAATATTACTGGGGTTGGGATAGTAGAAAACGAGCACGACGAGAGTGATTTTTTGTTGACACTGGCGTCACAAAGCTTCAATTGAAGTGCATGTACATACTTGCACAAGGAGATAACTCACCCTCGACGAGAACGGCGAGACGTCGATGCCATTAGCGGTAGAGTTACCTCAAGAAATCCAACAAGAGGACACCGCTTTGTTTCGCTCATCTGGAGTTACATGCATCTGTACATCACTGATCGATGGACGATGACCTTCTTCTTCTTGACAGCCATTCGCCCGCTGGCAGCATTGGGTGATCGCTGGGCTATGGTCTCCGTTTTCAATGGATCTGTAGTGCGAGAGATGCATGCACGGCAGCGGCAAAATAGCACGTTCAGTTGGACGCTTCATCGGGGATTGAGAAAACCGGCTCTCTTAAAAAACGATGCCCATACGATTTTATCAAAACGCGGATTTTCAGTTTTATGAAGAATGAGTTTTGGTTGAACCCTGGTTAGTTAGAGTATCCAAACAAGAACTTTGTGGTAGTTGAGTTGGAACCGAGTTTTAGGAAAATGGTTTTGGTATAACGCATGATCCAAACAACCCCTTAGTATGTCATTGGAAATTGAAATAGAATCTATGTGGTTTGATGTTTGTAGTTCAATATATTTCTGTGAGTGTTGTTGAAATGTTTGCGTACTAAAAGGTTCCTGAAAACTTTATTTAGAAATACAAACTGCTTCCATTGTTTTACATGTAATGATATATGTTATGCTTGCTGGTAGTTGCTTTTTTTGTTCTTTAGTGGATTTATTTGAGTTTTCTAATGGTAGACACTCAATTTGATTTCTTGTCTTAATCTCTGGATCTTGCATTGCGTTACAGGGCGGATGAGGAGTTATCTGATCCAAAGGCGCTCCTAGAGGAACGCTCAAAGGCTAAGTGTGTGTCACAGTGGTATGAATATCAGGTAATATGCCGGTCTATCAGTTATTCAGTTCTTGATTCCTCAATTTGCACTGGCTGCTGTCTATGTGCACACAAATACAATTAGTTTATTTACATGAATGATATTGTCCTATGAATTTGCTAGAAAAACATGCAAATGGCAACCTCTTGATCTATTGAAGAGCGTTTTTGGACCTTTCTTTTTTTCCCAATTCTTTATCTATTGTTTTTGTTTGTCAGACAGGCTGTTCTTTGGAGCTGCTTTTGAGACTACTTTACGTCAAAAATATATCCTACTTTAACCTTATCTAGAAAGAAAATCTGATTAGCTTTTATTTCTATATGATTTTGTACTATCTCTTGGCCTGTTAGAAGAGAACCTTCCACTATTTGCTTTAGTAACCGGGAAACTAGCAGTAATATATAATGTAAAAGGGAATTGTATCAGTTTAAACCACATTTACACCCCACTTGTTTAAGCTGTAGCCTTATTTACACATAAATAAGCAGAGACTTCGGAAGTGGACACGGCCTCCCATAGACACCTTTAATCATTAATAATAATGAAGAACATTTGATGATGAATCTACAATACCATTCTCGATGACATGTAAATACATTAATGTACATTAGTGTTTAAAGTATTATAAGCTTGGCTGAGCATTTTTACCATGTCATATAAGTTGAAATAATGGCAGTAATATTAAGCAGCCTCCTTGTCTTTCTGTGTCTATAAGTTTGCCTTTTTTCTAGTTTTATAGACGCAGTTCGAGAAGTTCCATGTCTTATTGATTACTACATATTATGTTATCTTTTTTTTACCTGTTCTTGTTTATGTGCACAGAAATGTGTTAAGAGAATTGAAAACGACGAGACTGGGCACAAGCACTGCACTGGCCAGTATTTCGATTACTGGAAATGTGTTGACAAGAATGTGAGTGCTCCTTTTTTATGTGTAGTCATATCTATTCTCTTGTTATGTGGCAGGTACTTTGATTACTTGAACCACTAGCTTACTTGCTATGATCATTTCTATTATGCAGGTTGCTGAGAAACTCTTTGATCAACTAAAATGACAAGGAAAATATTTATCTTTTCAATTTTCTACCCAAAATCGGTAATAATTGTATTGCCTGTGCGCCTTATAGACTATTCAGGTGCTTAACATTTGTCAGAGAAGTATTGCCTCGGGTAACACAACAAATTTTCCACTGCCAGTTTTACACTTCATTTCTGTCAGTAGTATTGAACTTTACAGCAGGTTTCCTCCTGCATCGTTGGATAAAAGGAATCAAGGGATTGTTCCCAAGACTATGGCTGAGCGTTAAATGCTGTAATTTACCTTTGTTTCTTTTATGGAGCACTTTTATGAACATATAGCCAGTTACTTCCACCGTTCCAAATTGTAGGTCGTTTTGGCATTTCTAAGTTCATAGTTTGTGCTATGCTTCTACACATAGTGAATATCTGGATGCATATCAAAATATATGAATCTAGAAAAGCAGAAACACCTACAATTTGGAACGGAGGAAGTATTTGGTTTTAACTTGTATGAAAATTGAATAATCAATCTGAACTGCAACTAGATTTAGCACAACCAGAATGGTGCAAGTACAAGTAATCCGTGATTGAAACGAAACATGGTAACCAATTGTCCACATGATGTGAATTGCCACCTCTGGGTGATGTTATGAGCAGCTTGTGGTTGATGTTACTGTTATATACATACCTTGCATCTCTTTGTGTGTGTGTGTGTGTGTGTGTGGTTCCCATCAATAAATAGGTAGGGTATGGAGTTTTCTGGTGTTTTTGGTATGTGTTTAAAATCTGGTTGAATATCTTCTTTCTGCTGTCAAGTGGTTTGGTTGAGCAATGTTTGTCGCGTTCTCTGCTTGCCATGGTTGGTGTCCTGCCAAGAAGTCAATTGTTAAGTTATGATCGAGATCTCTATCATCCGATGTGGAATGATCTCTATCATCCATGATTTTCTTTCATTGCGCTTTCTTTATGACTGGATTAAATGGATTGGATGTTCTAACATCCTGTGCAGTGGATGGCGGTGATCCGTGTCTCCTGACCTGGCATAGCATAATCTGCTTAAAAGATGTTTCAGATTTGTGCGCTGCTCACCATCTATTTTGTGCGCCTTACCAATGCCATTGCACAAACGGTACATGTATGTGGCAGAAAGTTCCCAATGATTACAAGTTGGAATTGAACTTTGTTTGATGTTTCCAGTAAGGTAAACACTGACCATTTATAGGGCAATAGGACTGTTCCTTTTTTGTTTTCAGGGTTGTTAATCCTGGAATGCATTTCATGGGACCACCTAGGCTACTAACTACAAAAATGAATCATTTGTGAAATATCGCTTGAATCTTCGGAGAGGATTGTTTGTCGGAAACTCTAATTACAAAGAGGAAAAGGCGATTGAGCCATGTATCCAGCTGCTGAGAGTCCAGTCCAGGTCGGCTGCTGTGTCATCCTCCAGCACTGATGTTACAGCCCTCTGGCCGTAGGGGGGCGTTCGCTTTGGCTCACTCAGAGCCGTCCCCCTCATCCAAAAAGCGCGGCCCCTGTTTGATGTAGCCCTGGGCACTAACATGGCACCAGTGATCTTATCTTCTTTCTGCTAGTTGCAGCCTGATAGTTTTGTTTACCCAGTGGTAAACCTGTACTGTCTGCCTCCCGTGATTATCTCTCCATCAGTTCGTTTTACCATGCCACTTATGGACTAGGTTATGGATTGGGCCGACACCTTCAGTGCACCCTAGACGAATGCAAAGACCACCATGCTGTTGCAGCGAACATGGAAGAGCATTGGGAAATGTGAACAAGTTGCTCACAGAGAAGAGCCGAATGCAAAGACCACCATGCTGCTTTTATATTTTCCTACGAGCACAGCGCCTGCCTGCCGGTCTTTTCGATGAATTTGGATACGCAAACTATTTTTATTCCGCTTACATATCAACCGACCACCAAATTTGATGAAAACACAGTACATTAGTATAGCAACTAAAAACAGCTTTGAGGCATGTTCGAAATGCAAAGTTTCCACTAGGAAACAATTGAATTTGAACAAAAGTTTGGAAAATTGAACACCGTGTTGGAAAGCAGGGCTTTCATGGAGCGCATTGGCCCATGAAGACGCATGACTTTGAAGAAAAGCTCGAACGAACTGTTTCTTGTGGAATTCTTTGTTTCTCGAACGCATGACTTCAGCCTATTCCTAAAATGAAGAGGTATTCCTTGCCGCACATAGTGCTTCAATTATGCTGTTAGAATAACAAGGAGTCCCCGGTGGTGGGGACAGAACTATGATGCCGCAACTCTAAGAAATACATGAACCTGATCATTTCGTACCAGATGGGTGCAAGGGGTTGGGGTCACCATGGTGAATTTGTGATACAGCCACTGTTGATCGTTTCACTTTGACTATAGTTTTTGTGTGCCTCTCACTTAGACGCATGATTTTAGGACGTGTTTGTGAGGACTTCTCCATCACGGTTTCATGCTTCACCGACTCCTGATTAATCATTTCAGAGAGAGAAGAATGGCTTGATGCTACAGTGACGCTAATAACTGGCCCTTAGTTGATGGAGCACGGCTTGTCAAATTTGTAACCTGATACCAAAGACCGCTTGCATGTTTTCAAGTATCTGCCAGACTGCCACGGTGGTTAACGCAAGAGTGATACATGCTTTTTAGGACTCCCTCCGTTTTAAATTATAGTTCGTTTGATTTTTTGACTCTAAGTTTAATCGCTCGTCTTGTTCAAAATTTTATACAAATTATCATATTTTTTTGGTGCCTTATTAATAAAAAATCTTTAAAAATGCCTTAAATTTGATTATATTTCTATAAAAATTTTAAATAACACAAACGACCAAACTTGTGGTAAAAAAAGTCAAACACACCTTTATTTTAGAACAGAGGTGTGGTATATATGTACAGATTATAAAGGCTGCGCATCGTAGAATGCAGTGATCGGTATCCATGTGTTAATTTGCTTGCATACTCTTCTACAAACCAAAGGCTACATGACTATCTTAGTCTAGAAATCGTACGGCGTGATGAAACTTTCCGGCCGGAGCGGCACGATGAACGCCCGCACCGGCGGCTCGCTCCCGGCGCCGGCGCAGCCGGAGCCCTTGTGCGGCGCGGCGAACAGCGGCTGCCGGCACGTCGGGCATGTGGACCGCGCCAGCAGCCACCGGTCGACGCAGCGGACGTGGAAGCCGTGGTTGCACTTGGGCAGCACCCGCACGCGCTCCCCGGGCTCCAGCTCCGCCAGGCAGATGACGCACACGGGTCCCCCGCCGCCGCCGCCGGCAGCCTGCAGCGGCAGCAGCCCCGCCGAGTACACCAGCGTCGGCATCGCGCGCAGCGCCTTCCGCCGCGCGCCTGCCTGCGCCAGCCGCGCCACGGACAGCCCCGGCTCCCCCGCCGCCGCCGCCTGCTGCCGCTGCGCGCCGCCGGGCGGCAGCGACACCCGCGTCGAGCACCGGAGCGCGCACCGCACGATGGAGTTGAGCCCCAGCGCGCAGATGAGCGCGCACAGGAGCACGGCCAGGATCATGACCACGTTCGCGTCGAAGCTGCTCCCGACGCTAGCGCCGCCATTCCCGACGGCGGCGTCGGCTGACGGAGCTTCCTGCCCGGCCAACACCTGGCTCGCGGCGGCATTCTCGCCGTAGCTGTGCAGAGGTGCCAACAGCAACGCCCTCCTCGAGAGCACGTACCCTTCTTGCATGCTTGCTTCACCTCCACTCGTGATCCTCTGACACCAACCCTTCCTTCCAAGCTGAAATCCGATCTGTTCTCTTGTCTACAGAGGCAACTGCTAGCTGTAAATCTCTGCAAGAATGTGAGAGTAAGTTTCTGCCGCGTGAACCATAAGCAGTATATATAGGCAGCAAGATTGCCGGCAGTAATAAGATTTGGTGTGAAGCTGCATAATGTTTGCTTTGCCACGAGTGTCACCATCACCTTCACATGAGGCCAAGGGAGCCAATGGAAAGGCCAGAAGGTTAACGAGCACTAGGAAGCCAGTAGCTGGGTGTGAGTGTGTTAACAGTGGTGGCTTTCTGGGGATCAAAGAGGCACTAGCTGGTATAGCACCAGATCTTGTCTGCCTGATCATGGGTGTAAAGCAGGATAAAGAGGCTTAGCACACATGCAGCAATGGATGGGATTAGAAAAGGGAGATCAAGCACTGAATTATTTGTCTAATGTTCCACTCTTTAGCAGGCCATGTGGCATGTGGGGGAGGCTGTATCTTTGACCTTTGCTACTATCTTCCTTATTGTGTCGTTCATGGCCTAGTGGACTTGGGTCAAACTCTGGTCCGAGCATCTGAACTCATGGACATGGTCAAACATACAAGATGGCATAGCAAAATAGTGAGTTCTGACTTTTGGATTCTGATTTCTTTCAAGGTTAGAGTTGTTGTAACATCTCAACAGATTATTATTGGAAAGTCAAGATTTTTCACATGATTTCCCTCATGTGTTGTGTGTTCTCCCTGCTAGAGTTTGACTAAAAGAATTTGAGAAGCTATATGGTAAATGCATGCCGTTCTGTGATACTAGTGCCTTCCTGTATCAGTTTTATGAAACATCCTTCCACTTGCTAAAAAGAAAGGTCTGGGTGAGAAATAATGGTACAAGAAAGTTTAATTTGACTACTATAACAGATTGGCAGTTGACAGTAACACACACCTACCTTGTAGTAGATCATATCCTCAGGAGCCATCATGAGGCAGTACAAATACTGAGACATCAAGCATGTGAGGACAATGCTGAAGCTGATGAAGCAACCGGTTACCATTCACAGACCACCTTGCATGTGTTGATTGGCTACTTCTGATCCCCTCCACATTGAACGAACCAGGAGCAGCCGGCCAGCTTACCAGAGCTCGCAAGTCGTGAACCCTGAGGCGCCACGAGGTTTGTTTTCAAGAATGGTATGCTAGGTCAGCTCCAACGACGAACGTCTCAACGGTCCAGAGTAACTTCATAGTGGCTTCGATAAAAGAACATCGAGAAGGACTGACCGTCTGATGACTTAAGTCAGTAGTGACTGAAGCACAGTTGCATTTCCTGAAAACATATATCAGATTCAGGTGACAAGAAGGGGGAAAAAACACTTCTCTACGTGGTAAAGTGCAGCTTCACATTTGTCTTTTTGGCCTTAGTTTCTCATTAAACGATCATTTTCATATGTGACTGTATCCACTACCCAGGAAGCTAAAGGATGTTTGTCAGAAGCACAATGTTGTAAATCTACGTGTAAGTCATGACCCTGCCTCTGCAAAATGTTCAAGGACAACACAGAATCCAGAGACTAGTGAACAGAGTACGGGTAACTGATGGCTGGGAAAGTGGAAAGTGATAGGGGAATTCACACGCGAAATGACAACGCAGCATCCATTCTGGGATCTTCACTGCTTACACATCATCAGCTAGGTGCCCAGGTCTAGTGGAAACTGCATAGAGCCGGCTTTATACGGTTTTCACAGAAGGCAAAGGTGGTTTATGGAAGAGAAAATAAGGGCATTTTATCGATGCTCATCTGAACAGAAAAAGGGCACAGGCACTGCTGTGCCATTGTCTTGTATACTAGTAGTAGAGACTACGATACAGTAGGGTACATGAATATAGATCAATTATTGTGTCTGGCGCATATACATGAAAAAAGAAAATAATTATATAATAATAAGAATAAGAATTCTAATTTTAATAAAAGGAAGGGTTCGAATAGCATCTACTAATATTACCGAAACCTTTGCGAAAATACTACTACGAGAAGGTTTTATTGAAAACGTACCCCACGAAGATTCTATTGAAATTGAAAACACATACACCTTAATTGACCAGGAAACCAAAATTTGGCCCTTCATTTGCTTTTGCAGATCAAAACCCACACAAACACGCAACTCCTTTGTACCTATGCCCTATAAAGAAAACTCCTTTGTACCTAAATAGTAAATACAGTTGGTTTTGATGCTAACTAGTCTTTTTTCAAGCTAATGTTCTCTGTAAGTTTATTAACTCAAATTAACGAAGCAGTTAAATTCATTAGACACATCTTGACAGCCAGAATTACTTCTGCTTTTTTTTCCTTTCCAAAAGGTGTTGAGGATATGATAATGAGATATAGGTGCGCTGTATATGGCTAGACAGCAACGGCCTCGTGGCAGGAAGCTGCGCCTAAACCTCCCCGCCGACCTGAATCCAACTATCCAAGTCTCACGATATATTCGTGTCATCGTGTTCAATCTTCTTGTTTTTGAATTCATCAAAAGCTTATAAGTTCTAACACGTTCTAAAGAAAAGGTAAAACAGATAAGCATGCCGAAGTAGCTTAGCAGATGCAAGACCGAATGCATCCCCATCCATCTAGTCCATTGCATATCTCAATAAAAAAATTACGCATTGTCTGTGGCAAATCTATGTCACATATACACTTAAAAATGTTATCCTTCCAGTATTCTGGCATGGCCAGGAATGAGTAGCAAATGGACAAGAAATGGTTGCGCAGTCAGTGGTTGAGATGGCCCACAAGCTCAAAACTTGATCTGAAAGCTGAGAAAGTGAGAAACCCAATACTGCATGATAAAAATAACGCAGCCAATCAAAGCATAAAGGCAACCAAAATATTTGAAGCTATGGCATTAACCTTGCCTTGATACCTCATTCCATACTCTGCGAAATAGTGTCTGTTGGTGCATCTTTTCCTGGTTCCTGAAAAAATATCTGGCAATTCTATGTAATAATGTTAAAAGACTTAACTAAACCCTCTCTCTCTCTCTCTCTCTCTCTCTCTCTCTCTCTCTCTCTTTTCTATTCTAGAACGTGCTGCTCTTTCATACCTGCGTGGAATAAACAAGGAACATACAAAGCTTATCCACTTGTCGATACATACATATCCAAAAACCACCTGCTTTTGTTGAGCTTCCAAGATTGAGCCCAGATAGTGCTGAATATGATTTTTGGGTGCTCCTGAGAGCTTCCAGTCTTATCAGATAGAAAGTAAGATTACCCCTTTTCCTATAGTGGCAGATCAGGATGTCAATGTGCATACATTATTTTGAGTCAACCATGATTTAGACAAGTGAGGGTTAGCAGTAAGTACGCACATTTAGGCCTGCTTATCCGATTTGACATTCAGAATTTGCAGCTACAAGAAAGTAAGAAAGACAAAACTGCCTTACATTGGAAGTTCTACAGTTTTCTCTACCTCACTCCAGCTTTAAATAAAATGCAATGTATACAATCCCCATTTTCTTGTACCAAGATTTTATATACCCTTGTTAGATGGAATAAACAAAACGGTTGGTTTTCGGTACCTGAATTCCTGAAAGCAAGGAATGCTGCCCCAGTTGCCGTTGTTCTACAGTTTAAGAAACAGTTGCCCCTTGTTCTACAGTTTACAAAAGCACAGCCTACCGTAAAATACATCAAATTGTTTGAGCAGATCATATGAGGCATTGTTGATGCAACTTCCACCTAGCAATTTAATTGAAGGAATTTTATTCTCACGAAAACACATAAGCAACACTTCTTCCACCCATCAATTTAATAGAAGGAACTTTATTCTCATAACAGAATAGGCTACACTGCAGAACACATTATATCACATACAGAACGCATGGATACAGTACAGCACAGTACATTAGAACTCAACGCAGGAATGAACCGGCCCGGTTGCGAAAGGCTAACGTTACTTGTGAAGGCCACAGAGGCAATTCTCCACGCCTATGTCTCTGGCAATGCAGGGGGGTTTACTTATCCCGCCCTGGTACCAAGCTGCCCGCTTCTCCACTATTTCACTCAGGAAATAATCCAACTTGTCAATGTTGACACTAGGCATCACCACAACATGGGCTATATTCCCCTCACAGGCGAGCTGCCACCTTCGGACAAACTCCTCATCCTTTGGTCTTTCAAACACAACCGTGCTGCTGAGCTCATTAAGCATTGCTCCTATTCCTGCTTCCTTGAGGCGATCTTTTAGGTAGTGTGCATTTCTCAAGCACTTCTGGACTTCCTTCTGAAAACCTCTATAGCCCTTCCTGTTGAGGGTGTACCAGAGGAAGATAGGAGCGTGACCGTTCCTGCTTCCCATGATCGTCGCATCCCGTGACGCCAGATACTCCACATTGCTAGAAAGGACGTTAATGTGCTTCAATCTTGTTATCTGAACACCACATGGCATGGGGCATCCAACAAACTTATGCCCAGAGACACTGACACTCCCAATGGGCTTCTTAAATGTCACTTTAGGTGCCTAGTGAAGATACATATACAGATATCAGGAGAATGAGCCATCAAGGCATATGTGCAACATGATACAGCTTAAGGAAACAGGAATGCATGGAAAATCCAAAATTCACCTTCTTAACAAACGGCATCATCAATCCAAAAAGGGCGCCATCACAATGAATATAAAACCGATCTTTAAAGCCACTTTCCTCGAGGGTTTTGATAACCAAGTCTAGATCATCGACTGCCCCCTTCACAGTTGTTCCTGCACAGCAATTTTGTTTAAAAGCAGAACACATGTGAAGCCAAGACATTAGTCTGGGAGTTTAAAACTCACCAATGTTAACATTAATGATGGCAGGTTTGTCTCGGTTCTGCAATATCTTTCTCTGGAAATCAGCACAATCTATTTCCCCAGACATAAGGGTGTCGACTTTGACACAATCCATCCTGTACATTCTTGCTGCTTTGAATACTGAATAATGAGACTCCCGAGAGGCATACAAGATTCCATCAGGGAACACCTCCCTCCTGTAGACAGTTAATAAAGATGATTAAGTACATAAGTGACATTTCATATAAGCAGCGATAAATTGCAGATCAAAGATGTATGCAAGTATCAAGGACTCTTCAAGGATTACCCAACAAGAATCCCGTGCAGATTTCCTTCTGTGCCACAGTTAGTAATGTATCCCCAGTACTCATCCTTTTCTAACTCCCAGAGGCGAGCAAACCAATCCAGCACTCCAACCTCAAATTGCCTGGAATGGACACCATAGTTGCTCTCGATGAAGGGGTCTCCAAGGTTGTTAATGGAGAAGTGCTGCAGCTGCCCCAGTGCA
Source organism: Echinochloa phyllopogon (assembly GCA_033239725.1). Lineage (NCBI taxonomy): Eukaryota > Viridiplantae > Streptophyta > Magnoliopsida > Poales > Poaceae > Echinochloa > Echinochloa phyllopogon. The sequence continues at coordinate 40,133,266 of BTCW01000010.1, read as the reverse complement.
CCATAATCGAAGTCCAGATTGTACGGGTAGCCTTCAAGAAAACAAAACAGATGTGAGATAACCAAATTAAATTCCTGTGATGTGAGATAACCAAATTATCAGATACGTGGTCTGTCCCACTGGACCTAGAGTCCAGATTTATGCTTATGATGCCTTTGTTAAAAATGGTTCCCTCTCCTGGACTCCGAGTACAGAAGAGTGTAATATTTGGCATAAACACAATAGTGCCTCGAGAGCCCAAATATGCTGACATAAGTGGAGAACTTTTTATCACTTTCATTACAATTCAGTACTTCAACTGTACCAAAATATGAAATTTTTGTTAGATTATCATTATGAACTTGAAAACGTAGAACAAATGAAACTTTAGGAAACTTTATTCTTTTTTTACAACAGAAATTCCTTTAAGAGTTTCACGGACAATAGGAATCTGAACTGCTTGTGTGCTGATAGCTTAATCAGATATGGATATATGCTTATGCCAATATCATTAACGGATCCATACCTATGCCAATACCATCAACTCCTTTGTAAAAGGAAATGTTGGAATCTTCTACTAGATGCAGATACCTTTGCTTGGTTGTAGCGGAACACATGAGGTCAATTGTTTAGATTAGATGATGCATGCAGGAGTATTAAAGTTGAGGAGAACAGAATTGAAGTATGCTAAAGTTTGTCACCAAAGGCAAAGAGAAGCACCTGGTAGCCCCTAATTCCGTGGATTGACATTTTTATTGATGTAGTTATTGCTCTGTACTTTGATGCCTTTGCTTTAGCTAGATTAATTACTGGTGAGATTGTATTTCACAGTCAGCAGAATGTTCCAGGGACGAGCCAGACAACGAAGGTTGCCACTTAATTTTGATTTTAAAAAGAGTCAATTTTAATCCAGTAATTGTCGCACGCTGTACAAATAACAGCGATCTAAAGTTCTGGATTTGCAATGGAGATGCCACAGGCGCATGGAAATTGTTGCTTAAGAAAGCGTCACATGGTTGAAGCACCACACGGGGTGACTTGTGCAACGGCATTTTGGCTCCGTCGAGCAACAAAAATACAGGAGGACAAGCCGACACTCGCGACACGGACGGCCGCGCAAGCGGCCAATCAGCCGACACGCGTGTCACGAGATCAGCCCCGTCGCGAACCAGATCGAGGCGCAAGAGGAGGGACGAGAGCGAGATCGATGGACGGGGGCGGGCGTGCATACCGAGGTGGTGCTTGGTGCGCTCGACGAGCGAGCGGCGGTAGAGCGCGAGGACGCTGGCCATGGTGGCCTCCCGCTCGCCGGTCTCCTCGTCGTCCGCGTCGGGCTCCTTGACCGCGAAGCAGGAGGTGTGCACGTTCCTCCCCATCATGATCTCCCTCCTCCCGTTCCCGTTCGAGGCCGCATCACCCCCAATCGCCGCCTCCGCCGCCGCCACCACGTCCGCCGCCGGCTCCATCTCCATCGGAAGCGGCTCCGCGGCCGCGGCCTTACCGACCCCGTTCATGGAGGCTGCCAGATCCGCCAGCCCGTTGCCCACGCTCCCCACCATCTCGGCCGCCGCGGGAAATCTGGCGATGCGAGGCGCTGCGCAGATTTGGGAGGAACAGGGCAGGAGGAGTGGAGGACGGGTAGCGGGAGAGGAGGGGTTAGGAGGGCTTTGCGGGCGAATTTATAGGCGGACGGCGAGAAAACCGATTGCCACTCGAATCGCGACTCGTCTCGCGTGTTCGGCTCGCGATCGGGGCGGGGGCGGGTCGGACGCGCCGCGGGTAGATATTCTGTGTCCAGACACTGAACGGTGGGACCGACGGACCGTGGGTCCGGATTGGCAGTGAAGTGGACGTTGGAGGGATCGGGCGAAAAGACGGTGGTGCGTGCGGATGCTGACAGGACTGACGTGGCAGTTGTTTCTCCCGGGTCGGCTGTGCGAACGGCTCGATTTTCTTTATTAAGAATAAAATAATAATAACATTCATCTATTTTAGTAAAGATACAAATTAGGTGTCTCTGTTTCAAAAATGATAGAAACCGACTTGGAAAACATGGCCTAGCAGAAGAACACGATAACACCATGTTCATTTAGCTTATCAGCCACTAGCCAGCAGTACTTTTCTTTCAGAACAAATCAGTCACCAGCCATCAGTCGGCGGTACTTTTTCTCTCAGAACAAATCAGCACCAGCCAACAGCCAAACGAACAGGGCAATGTATAATCTGAAATGGCCGCATCGTCTCTTTTTTTTGTTCTTTTTTGTCCCGTTCTCGTAGCTAGCTTATACTTGGAGTGGCAAAGTCAAGATTGATACACGGAGATGGATAAATTGTGTTGCAAGGGTGCTCTTTCATAGTAGATTTCGATGGGTGGTGTTTTGCATTTGCTTATTTTACCTCTCAAAATCCACATCCATGAAAGCTACAATTTCTTTTTCTTGCGAGGAAAGGTGAGAGGAGAATGTGCTCTATTCCTTATGTTTGTCTTCGTTTCCTTTTATTTTCCTCCATAAGTTCAAAGGAGAAAAGAGGGTCTTAAACGAAAAGATCCAACATTTAAAACTAGGAAAAAAAGTGGTTGCTGGGTTTTTAGTGTGTTATGTTACTATCAATATCCTTTTTTTAGTCTAAAGATAAGAGCATATCTATAAACAAAAAGAATTGGCAAATGGAGTTAGAATCCAATTATTCACAGCAAATACCCAAACAACATTGGGCTAGAAAATGGAAGGGATGCGGATGAACCCTCAGAATGAACTAATAACTAGATGAAATTCATTCTCTAACAGTAAATATTAGGGATGGAGCTAGGATTAGGTGATTGGGACAAATAGGATCATGGGTGGTGCCATGCCCCCTACCGCTCCCTTGGTGGCTTTGTGCAAATAGAATAGGTAAAGTAAATGAAATGGATTCCACTTACCAGGGCTTCGGCAAAACAATCGCATGAATTTAAGTTTATTTGCTTTGGAGGTGGTAGCCTGTCATCAGCCAGCTTGGCTACATGGAAACCAATTAGTTCATCTCTTGTGCAGACCATCTGTGAGGATCCGTCTAGATTTTCCTGTAAGCACTTGGGCCGCTGGTGACACCTCCTTGCCTAACAATGTTTTAAATCTCACGAGGGAGATGACTCGACGACACGTGAGATGATGATCTAGTGTGATGTTGAGGCAAGATCACGCCCATGTGCCCAAGCATTAGTAAAATAACAAGTAAATTATACTAGTAGTAAGCAAGTAAAGTACGTAGTAGACTTTTGCACGGAGGCACCAAGCCAAACCATGCACGGATCCACCACATCCACCGGTGCTCAGCGTGTGAGCCATCCCTTTCCGCAATTTCTCGCGTGCGCAACGTCTCGGGGGCCGGGGCCGCATCATGCGCATCTCTTGGATAGAGAGAGCATGAATCTGACAAGGTGGGCCGGCGCCAGTGTGGGTCCCCAGAAAGGCAAAATATCGAGATTCCGAATCCGGCCCGTGACAGCGGCCGGCGGACACGCTGTACGCACGGGAATCTTTCCGGGCCCACGCCACCCGCTACGTCACGCTCGTCCTTTGAGGCCAACGAGCCCCCACCCACGTGGCGCAGAGCGGGCGGGCCACACGACGACGATCCGGCGCAACTGGCCCGGTGTGGCCTTTGGCGCCCGCCAAGCGGCCCGGCTCCTTGCACAGTTGCGCTGGGCCCTCGAGGCCCTGTTCTGCGCTACTGCTACCGAGGCAGTTCTCAAATTTAGAGACAAACTTGCTCTTTCAAAGTGCGTGCGCGTGTCACTGTAACATTTCGTTTGTATGTGTGAAAAATTATTCGAAAATTGATTAATTAGATTCAAAATGTTCGTCTCGTAGAGTTCAACAAAACTGTGTAATTAGTTTTTGATTTCATCTACATTTAGTACTACATGCATGCTATGACATTTTGATGTGATGGAAATCTTCTTTTTACGTAATAAACTTTGAAGTGTTCGTCTCCGCCGAACTAAAATCTTTGCAGACTGTTGAGAACTTTACTGCATGCCATGTGCTGTGAGCAGGGCATGGAAGGGGATTTGGAATCCCTCGGTAAGGTAAGGGCCCATGTTCTGTTGGAGGGTCGGGTGGGCCCACGGTGAAGAGACCAGAGAGTAGAGAGGAGGTCTCACTCACAGCAGTCAGTTTTTATTTTGCTGGAGTCGGAATGATTGGGCTGGGGTTCCGTTTTTAGTCGCCGTGCGTGGTCCTGACGAGTGCTGAGCGGGCACCACCACGCTTTTCTCGTCCCGCTCCCAGACGAAACGTTTGCTGTCATACTGTAGCACTGATGGCAACGTGTAACTCACTCGTTTCTTAGACCCCAGTCAGCACACAGTTTCACTATATACTGCCTCTAGGAAGTCGTTTAGGACAAGGTTTGAGTCAAACTTTGCGAATATAAATAATGAATAACTTTTAAATTGTTAAGTTTTGAAATTATAAAAGTGATATGAATAGATTTATTTTGGAAAATACTTTCATAAAAGTATACATGTATCACTTTTCGACAAATATTTTAATAAAAATAAGAAGTTAAAGTTGTGTTTTGAAGACCGTGTTGCTGTCCTAAACAACTTCCTTTACGAGTACGGAGGGAGTAGTTACTTAGATTAAAAACTAAGTAATCGTGTCAGAAGAGTTTCATTCTCTCACGTGCCATGAAACTCTTCATTCTCTCTTCTGCCACATCAGCAACTTTAATGGTATGAAACTCCCATGAAACCCCGCTGAGACTGCCCTTACAAGGAAAGGAAAGAAAAAAAAGTTGAAATTTTGGTTCTTACACGAATTTCTGCGGGCCGAATGGTCTGTAAAGAAAAAAAAGGCATGGCCGTGTTTCGTTGAAAAACAGAAATATTTTTCTAAAAGGAATCTTATATGCATGGATCATTAAATGAAGTCTATTTACAAAATCTTTTTAGGAATGGGTGTAACTTTGCGCGATGAATCTAATGGGCCTAATTAGTCCATAATTTACTGCATTAATGCTATAATAACCATTCTCTGATCGTGCAGTCAAAGACCTCATTAGATTTGTCTCGTGAATTAATCCAAGGTTGTGAAAGTAGTTTTGTAAACTGACTTTATTTAATATTCTTAATTATTAATCAAACGGTGGAAATATTTTTCCGTCCCAAGAAACACGGCCCATGCGAGCCTCAGTGGCCTAAAACCCCGTTTATGAACGGCCCACTGTTACTAGCTGTCTGTTAGGGCCTGTGAGCTGAACAACCGGCCTGCCACTGCTGCGTTACCTCACCAAAGAAGACCTAACTCAGAATCTGGTCGGCCCAAGTTGGAGTACGTGTCCACGGGCCATTGTATTGTAATATGGCTGAAAATACTCCCTCCGTCCCACAATATAAGCATTTCTCGATTTCTGCGCATCACGTTTGACCGTTCGTCTTATTCAAAAAAATTATAAAAATATAAAAATAATTATGATGTACTTAAAATATATATGATGATAAAACATGTCATAACAAAATAAATAATATTTTCATAATTTTTTTAAATAAGACGAACAGTCAAACGTGATCAGAAAAAGTCAACGAATGCTTATATTGTGGGGATCAGAAAAAGTCAACGAATGCTTATATTATGGGGCGGAGGGAGTAGTATTACCGCATCTTCTATTCCAACCTTCAAATGGACCAGTGAAGCTACGGAGGTTAGTTGTCACCTAAATCTGGTATGACGAGAAGTCATCAGTTGAAAAACTAACTCACGAGTGCGTTTGATCAAAATCAATCACCGGTGGGTGTACGGATTAGGGAGGCAAGACAGCTTCATGTCTACTCCTCGGTCTCGTATGAATTAGTTTACTCTAGTTTCAGCTGGGACCTGGATAGTCTTGTGTTTGGCTTAGACTCCGCGTGGATATGGACAAGCTTTTCTAGCTTTGCTTTGCACAGTTAGCACAAGCATCCACACAAGTTTGCTAACGTAGGAAACCCCAATTTAGCTCTCTGTCAGAAGCAAGCCGAAAACTTGACAGCACAGGCTTCGAGGTGACCTTTCGATTCATCCAAACATTTAGCCCTTGCTTAGCTTGCGTTTGATTCTGTGGACTAAAATTTAGTCCCTCTGACAATTAGTAGCATTAAATATAAACTAATTATAAAAATAATTGCATAAGTCATATCTACTCCGCGGGACGAATCTAACAAGCCTAATTAACCTATAAATAATACATAATTATCAAAGTATTACTGTAGCATTATATTGTCTAATCATGGACTAATTAGGCTTAATAGATTCGTATCGTAAATTAGTCATCGCTTATATAATGCATTTTATAATTAATCTATATTTAATACTTCTAATTAGCATTTTCCATTCGATGTGATGGGACTACAACTTTAGTCTCTGGAACCAAACACCCCTTTAGTTTCCAAATTTAGGAGCCAAACTTTGGCATTTTAGAGTGTGTGCGCCACTGTAGCATTTCGTTTATATGTGTGAAAAACTATCCAAAAATTGATTAATTAGGCTCAAAATGTTCGTCTCGCAGAGTACTCCATGCATGCTATGTCATTTTGATGTGATGGAAATCTTCTTTTTACATAGTAAACTTTGGGGGAGGAATTTTTAGCTGGTGCTCTATATTTGTTGGGCAAGCCAGCCAGTCAGTGATGGACAGTGAAACCAAATGTCATCGATCTGTTAACTGGTAGTGATGAATTTCTTTGTGAATATCGATTGATGTCAGCTAGGGATTCACGTACGTTCAGCCCATGAGAGCGAGGATGGACGACATTATCCTGACAGTGACAGTCCATGTGGTCGTTAACTATAGATTCACGTGCAGACCTTCCAGCTATATACTACGTAGAATCTAAGATTCATCATTAATATAATTAACCCTAGGAGTATATATGTCATCGATCTGTGATCTGTCGCCGTCGAACCGCTCGTCCTGGGCTGTTAGCAGAGGTTTAACTTGCACGAAAAGGCCCGGATCGGAGAATTCCTCGTCGCTGGGTTTATTGTTGAACTCTCCAGAGACGCGGAAGCTGTGGGGAAATCCGACGTGGAAAAAAGGAGATGTTTTTGCACCCCGGACACGCGCGGCAGCTACAACGGGCGTCAAAATATATCCTCCATATAATTCGCTGGCCTCCCGATCTCACCAGACACGTACGAGTACATCAGGTGGACATTCGATTTGTTCTCGGTTTTTAACGAAATTCGGTTTTTAAAAATAGAAATCGACCGGTTTTAAAAAAATATAGAAACCGAGCATTTCGGTTTTTGGTTATTTTGGTTCGGTTTCAGTTATAACCAAATTAATCAAAATTTATGAGTGAAGTCTAAGACAACCAAAAAAGTATGAAAGTTTTAAGTAAATTTGGACAACACTTACTCTTTTTAGATAATAATAATTGATAAGAAAGTAATAGCAATATATTAGCACAAATACATAGCAATTCAAATATGACACACCGCACATAAACGTAACCTATAGTCTTGAAAATGCATTTTTTCCACGTAATTCGGTTAACCGACAGTGAAAACTGAATTTTCTTCGGTTATTTTGGTTCCATACTTATTAGAACCGAATAGAGAACCAATTTTTCAGTTTCGGTTATTTCGGTTTCGGTTTCGATTATTTCGATTCGATTCTCAGTTTTTGGTTATTTATGCCCACCCCTACGAGTACACCGGCCTCGTCGCCCTTCACTTCAGAGCGCTGTTTCACCTGCCGTTTGTCACTTCCGTTCCGTCGGCTGGTGCCCATGGCTTGCACTCTTCGAACAGCGCACGTGCTGTCGCCGTGTTCACGGGGGCGTGCCGTGACACCGGAGCGGCACGCCGGGACGAGCGCGACGCGCCCGCCCGGGACCCAAACACGGCGGACTGGACCGTGCGCACCACCCAGTTGGCGCTGTTTTCCACCTCAGCCAGAAACATTTGGGTGTAGAGAGTACTCCCGTCCCGATTCATACGATTCAATAGGGATAGAACAAACCTAAATAGATTAGTGGGTGGGTGGAGAGTTGGTGGGTTACGTAAAATGAAGGGTATATAGGTTTTTTAAGTAGTCTGCTATTTTTTATATTTCAACGGAGAGAGTAGTATACCATCTCAGTGATTAGGTTTGTTTTTCTCCATTCTTCGCTCTCTTTTTTTCTGGTCCCGGCTTCGGCTTGTTCTTTTTGGCTGTATATTTGTAAAATTGAATAAGAGACAGGATAGATGTGCATTTCATTGATTTCGAGCGGGCACAGGTTGCAACGGGGCTCGAGATCTAGGTAACGAGCCAAATGTATGAATGGCCATGTTTCATAAAAAAAATGTATGAATGGCCATGTTTCATAAAAAAAATGTATGAATGGCCATGGTATTTGTTAGTATAATTTAGTTTAGCTCTTATACTCTGCACAGTTTAATTCATAGCAATTAAGCTCGTGCAAATACATTGATATACTCTTAAATATTTGGATGATACGGTACTCGCAAAAAAAAAGAGAAAAAAGGATGATATGGACTACGCGTGGTTCATAACGTACTAGCACTCTACTTTCTTTTTTTTTCTTTTTTCTTTTGCATTCACACACTTCTCTGTTCCCGGATCCATAGTAGAGACAGTTGTGTTGGTAGTGGTGATCGGCGAGCAATGCAAGGGAGCAGCGAGCGACGTTCACCCACGCACATTGTGGATGAGGAAATAAAAGGGGGAGAAGACATGAAGAAGGAAGTCCCAAAGAGTAATGAATGGACGAGCACAATGAATGGATACGATTAATATCAAAGCTGCACAAAACACTACTGAGCTATCTATCTGCGCTTAGGATCCTAGATTTTAAAGGCATTGTAATGTAACCATGTCTGATCACCTTGAAAGTGTGATGTGTCACGAGAAACACGACTCACGTGTAAAATGTACAACCTTCACATAACGTATTATTAACTGTGCTCACAATCAATAGCGGTTTAGACTTCTTCGTGATTAGTGATACTCAAAGTGGTTGGTTTGCTCAGATGGATTTTCGAGGGTGTTTCAGATAAATTTATGAGGTTCGGGTTGTTCTTGAGGAGAAGGTGGTTTCATCTAGTAATAGGTGCTAAATACTTAAGATAAAACTAAGAATTATGTTGATTAAACGTATGCCCTCCTATTCAAAGCTCATGGCATATTTTAACATACTTACGAAGTACAATTGGTTGTATTCACCCCTTCCTTGCCCCTGCTATCGCCCCAAACCTTAGGGATGATGTGGAGTTACGTCGTGGAGTTTGTTGGTACAAGACGACGACTTTGACGTCAACCTCAACCTAGATGCTTCGTTCTAGGTATTAGCGGTCGTTACGGCACGATTTTGACCACCAATTCTCGGCAATAACTAAGGTCAGATGAGTCATTTCATACACTTAGGTTTATATTCTAATAAAGTTCCACGAGTTTTAGTGAGTATGTGATATGCAGGTACACAATTGAGCAAACATAGACTAAGGGGGGTAAAAGTGGCCGATTCGGCCAAACCACCTGGTTCGGCTGAACCCCCCCCCCCTAGCCCATTCATATGCAACACACCCATGGGAAAACACACTTAGAGGCTACACGGATTGCTGATGTCATCAATTCGGGGCAAAGAAGCACAAACCGACTAAACCCAGACGGTGGGAAGCAATCCTGGACGTCCACACCACATAGGCGGTGCATCAGAGGGCAATCGGGCACTAGGCCCAGTTCGTCCGAACTGGGGAACCGCCTCAAAATCTCCTTCCAAAGCCAATCCAGGCCGTGGAGCACCAAGGCGGTGCATCTGGATGGTACGGCCGAGCTCGCCCGAACTGGCCGGAGCACCCCCCTCGATACCTTGGTCGGTGCTCCACCTCAACCGCCTCTCCCACCATCATTCCAAGCTATAAATAGAGGTGTCCCCTTTACTTGTAACACACACCACTGGGGAGCAAGTCTCCATTCCACTCTTTCAAGATGTAGAGTTAGGCTAGTCTAATTGGGAGTTAGAGTCTGGTAAAGCTCTTATATATTTTCCTTTTCTTTGTGCAAGACTCCGAGTATTCAATATATTATCTTCCGCATTTACTTGAGTTATTTGTTCTGCATTTATATCGCGATTAAGTGTAGAATGTCCAGCCTTGATCATAGCTATTGTAGTCTGGCTCTAGAATTTCTCTTCTAGTACTTTATCTTAGCTGGTACTTCGATCCTGCTCAATACTTACGGTGAACTGTCACTGGGGTATTGACGGGGTTGCTTGCTCTTTCTAGTAGAGTAAGTAGTTATTGTCTAGTGTAGGTGTAGTGTCTAGACTAGATAGTAACATTGGTTTGCATCTTATTCAACGGATGTGTGGTAGCCGTTAGGTGGTGACAGCCCTATATGGCCTACGTAGTCCACCACGTTAGTCTCAGAACCGTAGGATCCTTAGAGCGGGTATTGGCAGCATCTCTTCTCACCCCTTTCTGTGTGTTGCTGGTTTCGTGTCCCGACACTGAGATAATAGAACTAGAAAAATAATCATAGATGCCTTTCTTCATGCTAACAGTAATCTTTGCTGGAGATATCTCTAAGTCATTGGAAGTATATATGAATCCTCTCCTGTCTCGTTGTCCTCCCACTAGCTAGACCACTCCTCTATCTTTATCATTTATACTGGATTTCTCCTTGTGTGTCATATGCATATCACTCCTATCATATCTTTTACCCCCACCTTGTTAGCCGGTACTTTATTTAGTAGTTACATCCTTATTAATAGTCAATACTCTTTATCCAATGCTTCCCTGAGAAAATAAATACGGTACATTGGAATACTCCCGGGTGAAATGCTATATCGGTATCCGTGCGCTTGTGGATTTATATCTATGTCGTAAGAATACCAATAAACACTCCCTGCACCATTACTGGGATTGACAATCCTGATTATGGACCGTAAGAAGTGTCAACACTAGGCTGGTGTGCCCCAGTTAACTTTTCTTTCATGCCCATAGATTATAAGTAATGAAGTTTAACGATTATGTAAAAATATTGGCATGATTCACTATTAAAATTTACATACGTAGAATTAAATAGACATGCAATTCACATTCATTTTTGTTACAAAAAATTGTACATGTTGCAAAAAAGGAAAATGACTACTACCTTTGTCCCTAAAATAAATCATTATATGATTCAAAATTTTCCCAAAAACCAACTCATTCTACCCCATTTAGTATGTGTATGTGCATGTATAAATCAATTAGTGCTTAATATAGCAAATAAATAGAAGCAAGTAAAATAGTTTTGACACAAAGAAAACAAGGCCCATAGTGTGTTTCTTGCAATACTAGTCATCTCTCAACTTTGTTGTCACATCAAGCACTATTTTTTATGACATAATATTGATGAATGGTAAACTAATTTACCTTGCCCGATTAGAGGATCCACCATTATCTTTGTCCAATATTAATTAGTTAAAATATATGTATGTGCATAAACATTATATTAATATATTTGTATTCAAAGTTGTATTAAGATTGTATTGAGTCTATGGAATTGACACCATATTGTAAGAGAAATAAAAAATCAAAATTAATTTTGTAAGTCTTTTTCTCAATTAAAATATGCTTAACGTTTCTAAACGGAGGGAATAGTAGTTAACGCCCGCCTAGGTGATATGGTTTAGACATGCCTTTAGATATGCAATCCAATTAATATACTATTTGTCCTTCATGAACGACCTAAGGTGTCACTAGGTCTCAACAAAATAGTGTTTATGAATGATGAGTTTGTAAAATTAAGTGACACACGTGGTCATCAAGTAAGAGTATCAACATGGATCCATGGATTTGGACCTTGAATAAGTCTCTTAGAAAGTCTAGAGATCTCAATGTGTAAATTTATAGTTTTAGAACCTCATTGATACTTTTGTATATAAGTTTAGGGAGCAAATAGTTGTTCCTTCTCAGCTTCTAACCAAATAGGGTTGTTGTTGCTTCGTAGAAATATATGCTGCTCAATTAGCAAGCTGCACGAAGGCGTTGTTTGGCAGCAGGGACGAAGCCAGAGTTGAAATTGAGTGGCGGCCTACTAGTGATAGGCCTCTGCGGCTACAAGAAAAGAGAAAAAAGTCTATATAACCCCCTGAACTATTAGCGTTGGTCTACTTCACCCCAACCTACAAAATTGGGTATTCTATCCCTTGAACTATCCAAAACCGTGCAAATAACCCCCTAGGGCAGTTTCAAAAGTGGTTTTGCCTATGTGTCATTACACGTGGACATGACGTGGCAACAATATGTTTAAAATTCTATTTCACCCCCTAAAGTATTGATGTTTGTCAACATAACCCCCTTAACTATATATGATTAGATATTAAGCCCCTCGAAATATTCAATATTGTCTAAATCATCCCGAGATGAGTTTCATATTATTTTGCTGATGTGATATTGACCCATCCATCTCTTTCACATACACGCAAAGAAACACGTCCCACTAATTTTCTATGCACTATTGTAACTCTATGGAAATTTTGCATCAACTTGATCTATTCTAACTCGTCTTTTGTAACTCATTGACAAAGTGCAACAAGAATACAAAATAGAAGTAATGCTGCCAATGAGTTAGATATGGATAGTTGGATGTCCAACTAGACATCTCTAGTATAGTGCATGGCAGAGGCGAAGTTGATGCAAAGTTGCCATGGAGTTAGAATAGTGCCGAGAAAATTAGCAGGACGTGCTTCTCTGCGTGTATGGATTAGTAAGACGTGTTTCTGTTCGTGTATGTGAGAGAAATGGACGGATCAATATCACATCATCTTCAATGTGATGCTCAACATCAGCACGAACGTGAGAGAAATGGACGGATCAATATCACATCATCTTCAATGTGATGCTCAACATCAGCAAAACGGCATAAAACCAATATTGGGGTGATTTAGACAATATTAAATACTTCAGGGGGCTAAATGTCCGATCATATAGTTGAGGTGGTGATGTTGAAGAACCTCAATACTTAGGGGTGAAATAGACTTTTAAACTCGTTGTTGCCACGTCACGTCCACGTGTAGTGCCATGTAGGCAAAACCGCTTCTAAAACTGCCTTAGGGGGTTATTTGCACGGTTTTGGATAGTTGAGGGGGTAAAATATCCAGTTTTGTAGGTTAGGGGTGAAGTTGACCAACACTAATAGTTCAGGGGGTTATACATACTTTTTTCAAGAAAAGAAGGCACAATTCAATGGAAACTGTAGAGATTGAGCAGCAGCCTATGTTGAGGAAACCGATGTAATTTAAGTTTTTATGTCATGAAATTTTTGGTGTTTCAGATCTGGGCTATAGATGGATGGCTAGTAATGTATCTCATAAAACATTGAATTAGTCTACCCCCAATATTATGTCAGGGCTCATTGATTATTGAATCAACCGTAAGAAAATTTCTAATCATGCATTATGTGGGAGGCATCCTATTTAAGGTTTGGCTGCATAACTAGCTAGCCAACCCTATAGAATAATGTTGGATTAGACTATTGAATAGGTTGGTAGAGGGTTTATAGATAATTGAATATGTGTAAAAATATTAAAGGATGTGTGTGGAGGTTGATAGCTACAATGGTTAAGCTAAACCCTATTTAGGTGGACTAAAATAGTAGACTAAAAATTAGCTTGATGTTTGATAATGGCTAAACATATACTAATCCTCGACCAATCAAGGCTAATGGGTTTTTATCGCCAATAACTTATAAAAACTTTAGCAATAGCCCCTAAATCAGGACCTCTAAATATTAAACGAGGGCTCCATCTATTTTTAGGGTCTCAAAACATGTTTTAACTCCAACAATAGCCTCTACGAATGGAGGACTCCGTAGTGATCCCGCGAGAATGGACGGTGGGATGATGGGTTTGGAGGCGTCCCCAAAATAGGGGGCCAAATAGAGGGCTTGTTGGAGTGTAATTTTTTTGTTTGGCCTTCTAAATTTGGGTTGGGGCCTAGTTTAGAGGGTATATTGAAGTTGCCTTAGCCCTGATTAGTCTATGCTAAATCCTAGGACTATGTTCTAGGATCCAAGCAGAGCCTAAATGAGCTTCATGGGTTTTAAAGTTAGAATCCTTAAGCAAACTACGGGAGGCCCGCGAGCAACTCCAGTAATAGCTCATAAATCAGGCACTCCAAATACTAAATGGGATTTGCTTTATTTTTTTGTGGGCCTCAAAACTTGTTTTAACTCCAACAATAGCGTAAAAAATGGAGGGCTCCCTAAAGACTCTTAGAAATAATGGATGAGAGGATGAATTTAGAGGTCCTACAGTAATAACAGCAATAAAGGATGAATCTCAGCCTCGCATGGCGATCCCAGCCGGAGCGGAGCGATGAAACTAGCTCTCCGGCGGCCCGCCGCTTGCACAGGTGGAAATGCACTTCTGGTTCCGGGCGCCGTGGTACGCCACCGCATGCGGGAAGAGTCCCTCTCGTTTACCAGGTCGCGCGAGGGAGTTTTTGGCTGTGCCGCCGGCCGCTGCCGTTTCGTGTGGTTCCCGGCCGTGCCCGTGCACGCTACCACTCGCCCACTGGCCGGTGGCCCGTAGCTAGGCAGACTGGCAACTGGCATGCGCGTCGACTGGGACGTACACGCCCTGGCCGTGACCGACGACGACGACGACCCCTGTCTGTATTGTACGTGTGCTGTGTCCGAGACACAACAAATTTTCCAACTCCAAGGGGCCGCGTGGCGCGTGCCCACTCGCGGCCTCTCGACACCTGTATGGTCTGCCCGTCAAAAAGTCAAAACTGCCGAACACCTGGCCCCCGCCGGATCGCGGCCGTTTTGGCGCCGCCTCTCAGCTCCGCCGTCGCGTCTATAACTCTATATAGCCCGGCCCGGCCCCGATCCACGCTGCATGCTGCGCAGACAGGCGGCTAGTCAACTCAACTCACCCCAACCCAACCCACTCGAGGTCGAGGATGCCCTCCGCGCCTCGCCACGGCGGCCACGCGCTGCTCGCCGCGCTCCTCGCGTCAGTGCTCTTGGCAACCGGCGCGCAGCCGGCGTCGCCAGGCGGCGGCAGCGACGCCGACGCCGGCGGCCAGGAGGATCAGGTCAGCACGGCCATGGTCGCGCTCCTCGCCGCCGTCGTCGCGGTGTTCGTCTTCATCGCCGCCTCAACCATCTACCTCCGCCACTGCACCGGCCGCCACGCCGCCAGCAGCGGGTCGCCGGGCGACGGCCGCGCGGTCGTCGTCGTCCCTAGCAGCCTCGACGCCTTCTTCTCCTCGCGTTCGTGGTGGCAGCGGCGGGGGCGCCCGCGCGGGCTCCACGCCGAGGCCGTCGAGGCGTTCCCCGCCATGACGTACGCCGAGGCCAAGGCGCTGCGCGTCGCCAAGGGCGGCGGCGGCGGCGCGCTCGAGTGCGCGGTGTGCCTCTGCGAGTTCGAGGACGGGGACAGGCTCCGGCTGCTGCTGCCCCGGTGCAGCCACGCCTTCCACCCGGACTGCATCGCCGAGTGGCTCGCCGGCCACGTCACCTGCCCCGTCTGCCGCTGCAACCTCGAGCCTGCTAGCAGCAAGGACGACACCGGCAGCGACAGTGAAGAGCCGACGAGCTTCCCGTCGATTCCACCGGTAGCGAGCAGCATCTCCAGCGAGACGGCGGCGGCATGGCAACGCGCTGGCCCGCTGCCGGTGGCCGTGGTGATCGACGTGGTCACCGAGGAGGAACAAGAGGAGCGGAGGCAGGAGGCGCTGGACCTGCAGCGGATCGGGACGCAGCGGCGAGCCATGCGCCGGCCGCCGGCGGCGGCGACGCAGCTCGCCGCCCGGCTCGACCGCGACCTGGAGCGGTTCACTCTGCGGCTGCCGGACCACGTGCGCGGGGAGATGGTCGCCGCGGCGGCCGAGCTCAGCTCGCAGCTGCGTCGCGGGAGGCGGAGAGCCGCGGAAGGAATTAGCGCGCCGCTCGTTGGGCGGATGGGTAGGTGGCAGTCGCTGCTCGGGAGGACCTTCTCCGGGAGGCTGTCCTTCTTCTCGGCGTCGAGGGTGACGGGGGGGAGCTTCGAGGGCGGAGACGTGTCGTCGTCCTCGTCGTACTACACGAGGCTGAGAGGGAAGCGCGTGGCCGCCGTTGATGCCGCCGTCGCCGACGTTCCTGCGGGGGGGAGCATCCGGCTTGATCGCGTAGGAGTTGGAGGCAGCGGGTCCGGTGCAAAAGCGTCCAGCGAGGTGGCGGCGCCGGCGGCGGCCGACGAGGAGAAGGCTCGGACGTAGGATGGGATCAACAGAAGATGTGTTGACGCGGTAGAGACTCGCTCGAAAGGAATGGAGTTCTTTTGGTCTGTGGCCAACAGGGTACTGATTTCGTGCTGCTAGTGCTAAAAAAATTCCGTTGAGAAACTTGAGATGTACAAGTTGATCGATTTGGAAATCGCTAGCTGAAATATGTAGCGAAGTGGGATGCCTCCATCCTTTTTCAACGGAGCTTACGAAGATTTCATCAAACAGCGGAACGACTGCAGAAGCGCTGACTTGATTTCCCAGGGGAGCGCCGGCTCGATCGGCTCACTCGCGCAGGAATGGTCTGCGGCTCGCTTCGGTGGATGCTACGGCGCGTAGATGGGCCTGCTACCGATGGAGGTCTACTGCCACGCGTCAACATTCTGGGTGGTGTCGCACCAAGGGCGCGGCGCGGCACCGTCGCAGAGAATTTTCTTCCTGCTGCGAGTACATTCACCAACTGAGCTTTTCCATTCACCAGCTGCAATATGTGGTGTTTCCAGATGATTTTTCTGTTGATTAACAGATCATCAACTGTATATGATTATACTTGCCCCGTTGCCCGGTACCAAGGGCATGAAGCAGTTTCACCAGACACGGTTTTACCATGTTTGTAACTTACCAAGAATGGGCTGAGGATGATCGTTATGGGAAGTATTGAGGCTGTCCACACTGCTATATGGGGAGGGGGAACGCTACCGTAGATAGCACATACGTAAGCCAAAAATAAATAGGCTGCAGCGGGGGACGGGAAAGGCGACGGGAAGCTCCCGTTTCTCCCGAGGAACGGCAAATAAAGCGGCATGGCGGAGGGACGGCAAGCGCCGACGTGGCGCGGGGCCCGCGCGTCCCAACGCCTCGCGCCCTCCTCGGAATGTTCGTCGCCGCCGGAGGAGCTCGCGCGCTGCTGGCCGCCGCTCCCGCGTCCACCCGCCCCTGCTGTCGCGCGATGGCCGTTGCCGCCTGCCGTCGCCACGTGCTGGCTGCCGCTGCTCGCCACCGCTCCCAGCGTCCGCTGCCCCTGCCGCACGCTCGCCGCCGTCAAGGTCCACCCCAGAAGCGAGCGCCTCCACCGCGTGTTCCGCCAAGAGCTCGAGCGGTGCGAGCCGCAGGTGGTGCATGGCGACGTGAAGGCCTCGAACATGCTCCTGGACGCGTCCATGGGCGCCAAGCTCTGCGACTTCGGGTCGGCGCGGGGTGGGCTTCTCCGCCGTCGTCCTGCGCTGCAGTCGTCGGCGCGCGCGGGAGGGAGGCCGGCCGCCGGCCGGGGAGGGCCGCACCGCCCTCCGTGCCCGCCGCCACCACGGCACCGCGGCTCATCTTCCCCTTCCCGCTGCTGGGACCCGCATCCACCGCCGCTGCGCTTGCCGTCCACTGCCAGAGGGAGCGAGGATGGAGAAATGGTCCTGAAGAACGCCGCTGCGCTTGCCGTCCGCCGCCGCTGCGCTTGCCGGACGAATCGAGACCTCCATCGACACGCGGCGTGGGCGCGGGGAGCAGCAGCTGGGGCCGTGTGCTCGCATCGCGCCGGCGCGCCCTGGCCTCATCGCGTGTGGGCTGGCCGGGCGCCCCTGCTCCACCTCGAGCACTTGGACACGCCGACGCCGGATCCGAGCTCAAGGGGCCGCAGGGAGATGGCGACCGAGCTTGCCGTTGATCCGGGCGCCATCGAGGCCGCCGCCTACGAGCCGTCCTCAGCGCGCGGCCTTCCTCATCGTCGTCTCGCGGGAGGGAGGAGGGGCGCGACGCGGCGGGAGAGGAGAGTAGGCGCGCCTGGCCGAGGAGGGAGAGGGAGGCGTGTCAGGGAGAGCAGGCGGCGGCGCCGTGCCCCGAAGCAGAGGAGGGGGCGGCGGAGTAGGGGAAGAGGGGGCGCCGGCCTCCACACGGTTCGGGGAGAGAGGGAAAAGGAGGGGGGGGGGGGGGGGGGGGGCTAAAAAAAGAAAAAAAGCGAGGAGAAAGGAGATGGTAGTTTGGGATGGTTGATTAAAATATAGTATAGTTGGTATGAAGTATGAGATATAAAGAATAATAAGTGTAGAGAAACTGATTATGCCCAATCGCAACAAGCGATACCAAAATAGTTTCAGCTTTCTCATCCTTTTCCTTTCTTGCCCTTTTTGCAAAGGGGTGGTACTAGTATGAACAATAAATACACATTTTTCATATGTATCATAAATGTTAGTAAGATAAATTTGATCCACTTTATGTTTCTACGTAATAAGTTTAAAATGTTAGTATTTTGAATCGGGTTGATGAGGTTAAGATCCATAAGGTTAATAAAGTTTCACAACTGCAGCATCACGGGAGGAACAGGGGCGATGAGGTTAAGATCCATGGGCCTGACGGTGAGAGACCTTTGTTGGTCCAAAATGTTTGCAGCTAACAAACATCTCTTTCGTTGTGATGATGAGCAGATAAATGGTGATGCTATCTAGCCTAATTGTATGTTTTCGCTGAGGCTCACCCAATCAACCAACTTTGGAAAATTTAGAGGAAGAGTTACACTTAACAGGCTTGGGTGGGAGTCGGGCAAGGCCTATTTTCATTCGGCTTCTAAGGTGGAGCCCGTGGGCTGAGCATTCTGGTAGGGCCCAAGTTGGAGTACATGTCCACTCTTTCTTTGGTACCATCCATTGCCCATCCAACGGCCCAAGCGTAGCTACAACAACTAGAATTTTCAATTCCACAACCAGTTAGACCGTTTTCTGTTATCGGTCCAAATAAAGCTCATTTTTCGAGAGTGAGACAATATATTTGCATCTAATAGAATCATTTCATTTAAAAAAATGAAGAATTACCTCTCAATTTTTTAATAATTAATAGGCATTTTGTTTTACTACCGTTAACAATTCTATGATCCGAATATTTAAAATAACTTGCACCAAAAGGCCCCTACTACATCAGATGGATTTGTACGGTTAGCAATACAGTTTTTATGCCTGCATAATCACCGCAGGTAGCACATAAATTTGGGGTTTTCACAACAACGAAATCTCCGAAAGAAGTCATCAACTACCCCTGTCTTTGTTTATGTTTCGGATTAGAACAAATGACGCTATGAAAACTCTATGGCTAATATAAACTCATGCATTATAGCAGTGTCTTTAATTAGCGGTGTCAGAGAATCTGCGCCGGCCCACATGCCGTCGCGGCTACCAACTTCAGCCACCAGTCAACGGTACTTTTCTCTTAAAATAAGTCAGCCACCAACCACCGGTCAGCAGTATTTTTCTCTCAAAACAAATCAGCAACGACCACCCGTCAACGGCCAAACTAACCCGGACTCCACGACTACCGGCCACCACACCTGAAGATGAAGCACGGGGCCATCTGGCAGTAACAGACTTTGCCTTCTACGATGCGCTGGTAGCTGTCGTGCGCGCGACGGTTAATATTCCCGCGCATTCTCAGTCAGTTTGTCAGGTCATCATAAAAAATAGAATTTGACGGGAGATTTATCTATACTAAAAGGAACGAGTTCTTTTGAAAACTTTCGCTATCAACGAAAACCTCCCATACCCCTCACAATGTATCTACCTGGACCCACGATGTAGGGAAAAAAGAAAATATTACGGAAGTTTTTTTTAGAGCGAAAAACCCCATGTGGGTTCACTCCTAGCCTTTTTTTTTCACCGGTGTTTTTTGTACCCACCTATTTTTTTTGGAAAGAAAACAACCTCCAAACTGAAAACAATTCTTCTACCATGAAACCTCCTCCGAGTTTTTTTGAAAGGAATCAACCGATACGCATGGCTCCTACAGCCGAAACAAATTTAATTGCTATTGCTGGATATTAAAACAAGGAAAGCACACAGTTATGGCACCAACAAAAATAAAGTCCACAGCCAAGCAGGAGCCAGAAACAATCACCAAATTTTCTCTTTAAAATTGCTAATTTGAGGAGACCAACACAAGTCGCACGAAGCACCATGAAAAAAAGAACAATTCTACGCGGAAGTGTCACACACATCAAAACTTCGAAGAGAAAAAAGGGTCCACCTAAATATACCCATATTTGTAACCACGTCTATACATAATAATCCCGTATTGCTAATAAACAATAGACTGGAGAGTTTTTCTCCATAAAAATAAAGACCAACTATCTCGAAAATGATGTGCTTCTAGATTTGAGAATATCTAAAGCAGAGCGAATATAAATTATTTTTAAAAGCGCTTCGCACGACTGGTCTGTTTACCATGACCTACTCAAGTGACATGGTTTTAGTACCTACATGTCATCAATAAACTACGCACGTGAGTTCTTGCTAGTTTTAGTCAAAAGAAGAAGAAGAAAAACCGAGTATTCCAGCCTTGAAATGATCCATAGGAATAGACGGAGACACGCCAGTCGCCGGTTAGGCAGTTATAGCTGTACGCCTCGTCGTGCCCGTGTTTCGATTCTTCTTCCTTCATCGGTGAAGCAGTGCGCGTTTTCTCCCCCCGCGTGTTACTGACTTCCAATTCGAATGCAACCGCCGACATGAAGATGGAGGAGGTGTCTACGTCCATCGACATGCATCGAGGCCGGTTGATTAATTGCTGCCGTGGCGTGCGTCTGACTAGGGGGGGCAAAGCAAAAGTCTCAGCATATATGAGTTGAAAAACGACACCGCCAGATCGCGATCATGCACGTACGTCTCAGTTGCCATTAGCTACTGAGAGGCCTGCTACCCATCCTATTACGGCATTGACGCTCTACGTACGCTGCCTAACTCAAAACTTTTCTTTTGCATGCGCGCTTTATTAGTTGCAGCTTGCGTTGTTTCTCTGCACTCTGTAATGACCTAATCACCTAACCCCGCCAATTCTATGCATGCGCGGGATTAAAATTTGTCGCTTTAATTTGTGTTTACTTCTATGGGATTTGTTCCAGAAGTCATATTGTATGCTCTTTAATTTGACCTGCCGGCCTCAACCCGCCGAGGTCGGTCACCATTACACACGGCAACTCTCTATCCCTTGGCTCATTGCATGCCAATGGGAAAGAGTGTCTGTGATAAGCGAGGTCGATGTCTCGATAAGCTATGCTTACTAAAAAAATAAAGACAAATTTTGCTGTGAGACATCAAATTTTTTTTATAATTTGCTAGAACACACCGCAAACGAGTAAATTGGATGGGTACCATTACAAAATCAAGATCATTTGCCAGAACACACCACAGCGATTATAATATTAATTTTGCTGATTTGAGGAGAGAGAAGTGTGGGGAAAAGTCATTTTTGCTCTCATCTTCAACCTTCCGCCCCACTGCCTTCCCTCCTCTTTTTCCCAATCACAGGTGAGCTGCTCCCGCGCTGGGTCGCGGCGCGGGCCACCACGCTGCGCGTGCTCAAGCTGTGGGTGGACTCCGCCGCCGCCGCCGCCGTCGACAAGTCGGGCCACCTCGACTGCATCGGGGTCGCCGCGGGCCTCGAGTAGCTCCGCCTGTGGGGCCTCACGATGGAGCGGCTCCGCGTGCTGGAGATCGTTGGCGCTGTGCTGGGGGAGGTCGCGGTCAACGGCGCCGTCGCCGTGTGCCCCAACCTCACCGACCTCGCGCTGCTTGATTTTATCGGGCGCGTGAAGAAGATAGAGAGGAGGGTGAGAATCTCGCTGCCGGCCGCCCGTACGCCGACGGGCCGCGCGGCAGTCCACGAGCTTGCCCATTGCAGCGCGCCGCCTCGCCGCCGGCCTCTCACGCGCCACGCAGCATCCGGGCGCACGCCGCGCCGCACTCGCCCTACGCTGCCTCGCCGCCGCACGCTCGCGAGCCGCACGCTGGTCCGCGCCGCCGGCCGCTCGCACACCATGCCACCGGACGAAGAAGATAGGGGGACAGTGAAAAGGATATGACATATGTGCCCTAATTCAAAGGAGGGCAAAAACGACTTTTACCCACACTTCTCTCTCCTTAAATAAGCAAAATGAATATTAGAATTGATGCGGTGTGTTCTGGCAAATGATCTTGATTTTGTAATGGTACCCAGCCAATTCGCTCGTTTGCGGTGTGTTCTAGCAAATTACAAGAAAAATTAATGTCCCACAACAAAATTTGCCAAAAATAAATTCATCTACATTTGAGTTGCAAAACTTGATTGAATGGGGGTGATCGGATGAAAATAACTACGAGGAATCAATTGTGCTGTGGTCTTGGCATGCAGGGGCAGACCCACAAATAGGATTGGACCGGGGATGGAGCAATGGAGGTTACATGGGCTGATTTGAAGCTACATGTGCATGCATAGATATGTATATTTTCCCAACAATCTCTTTATATAAGTGGCCGACAATGATAGTTTATTTGGTTCACTAACGACAAAAATGTGGATAATGAGTTTGTAGGGGATTACATTGTTGGTAAATGCCAAAACTGTAGAAAAGGATAGAAAATTACACTACAAACATTGTTGGCCACTTTCAAATTGAGTAATGGTTCTAACAATTTTGGCCACTTACAAAAAACTATCGGGAAAAATGTACACTCTTGTAGTGAAAAGGCATACCTTTTAAGTGCCCCCCAATCTTTATCTAAATTCTCCACCTATGATCTTATAAAAAATAATCCAAAGTAATCCCAAAATTTAGATCTAAATTATCCATCCAAATATTGTTAAAAATTAAGCCGATGGCAAAATGTTTCCGTTCAGCCATTTGCATACATCATTGGGTCACGTACCAGCATGTGAGTGCCATCACGGCCTGGCAGCTCAAACTAGCCACCAAGTCGTCTCATGACCACATAAGTGGTGTCCTCATATTTATGGGTATTACTCAAGCTTTATTCCTGATCACCAAATACAAGTGAAGTATCAAGAGTAACCAAACCATACACATATTCAAAACAAATAAAGACGCACTAGAAAAAAAGATAATCACAGATAAGAAATATCCAATCATCAATTCACTATAGTAAAAAAAGATTAATCATTAGCAATAAAAGCTACCTCGGTTTTATTTTGTTTTTTTTAAAACTACCCACCTCTACTAATTTGAAAATAATATAGATAACCCCTAAATCTATATCCAAATTATTCACCTCTACTGTTATGAAAATAACTTAAAGTAACACTCAATCTTCATCGAAATTAGCCACCTATGATCTTACAAAAAATAATATAAAGTAATCCCAAAATTTACATCTAAATTACCCATCATCCCGACATTATTAAAAAGAATGTATAGTGGGAGCTAGTGTCATCATGAAAAATAATCCAAAAATATATTTTGTTTTGATAGGACTAGGAGATAGGGCAAGGCTTTGATAAACAATTATCATATTGCTGCATCAGTTATATGATACACAGCCCTACGGATCCACACTTCAGGGCTCCAAATCGTCCATTCCAGAGGTGACAAGACTTCGTTTTTCTGATGAATATCGCCGTTGTTGGATCAAGTGCGTCGCAGGTTGCGGTGTGACTTCTCTTGGGATACGATCATAGGAATGCGAAAGATTCCACAGCTGCACCCATATCGAATGTCAGGCTCTAGCTGAGGCCTTGTTTAGTTTTTGAAATTGGGAGCTAAATTTTGGTTATTTAGAGTGCGTGCGTCACTGTAGCATTTCGTTTGTAGGTGTGAAAAATTGTCCAAAAATTGATTAATTAGGCTCATCGTAGAGTACAATAAAACTGTGTAATTAGTTTTTGATTTCATCTACATTTAGTACTTCATACATAAAATTTTGATGTGATGTGAATCTTCTTTTTACATAGTAAACTTTAAGGGTAGAATTTGAGATCTGGCCGGGCCCAGCGTGCGTTGCCGGCCAGATAGCAGGGACGCACGCCGATTCGTCCGGATCCGGGCGGCGGGCAAACAACAGTGGCCAAGTTGCATGGGGTAGGGATTGGCGGGGGACAGTCAAAAGCCCCATGCATTAACAATGAAATGTGCCACACCACCACCTCTCCACCCAACTTTTGCGTTCTCTCGCTTCGTTCCTCTGCTGCGTACCTTTCCCTGCTGCTGCTGATAGCATCGTATCGCCGCGGTCATCTCTGTTTCTCTGATGCCGTATCTCATGGCGGAACGGATGAATATAAACAATTGGCCACTGGACGGCCACTGATCACACTCCACGGATTATATCCTAGCTGTGCAGCCGAATGGCGGCATGCATTATATGGAATGGAATACCAATCTTTGACCGTGTACAATTTGGAACGAGCAAACTGCTTTTTAAATAAAGAAGTTAAATCATTTTGCTCGAGTGGTTTAAGCCCTCCTAACACTTTTTTTTCATCTGTTAGATGAGGATCCGACGTTTGCAGTGCTTCTTTTAGCTTGAGCTCTCTTCCTCCTCCCGGCGAGCACCACGAACTGACATTAGACAAACACCATAAAAGCTGCCTGCCCTTCTCGTCCTGTTTGTTCCCGTCCTGCCACCAACACTTGCATCGCCCATAGCAACGGCCTATCCTCTACCCCGTTGATCTCTATGAGCCTTCACTGTCATAACTTTAACCCTCAACCCTGAGCAATAATCTCTCTGGAGTCTGGAGACCCTGCAATAGTCGGACCAAGAAGCACTTGGTTTGAAACCGTGGTAGTACCAGCAGAAATCGAGTGTGGAGATGCTCTATTCAGAGAAGAAAGGATTGTGAATTGGAGGGAGCGGTAAAAGGGGGGAAGAGGAGGCGCGCCGCACGCGTGATTCCGCCGCATGTGTTGGGCGACCTGCCACGCTGAACTTGCCGCTTTTCTCACAACTTTGTTAGGTGCTCGGCAGCTGGATCCTCACCTCTTTAATGGAGCATTCATATTCATATTCATGCAATGCTAATGCTACAACCAGTAGTTTGGTAGGGCTGCTGCTGCTCCTGCTCGCCACCAAATTGGCTAGCAGAGTAGACGTTGACAAGGATTCTCAAACAGGCTCCTGCCTGCCTCGCCATTTCTGTAGGTATCGCAGCAGATTCAGCACATCTCTGCCTTGCTTGTAGTGTAGCATAGCATCCATGGTGAAGTTGACCTGCCCCCATCTGCCCTTGAGGTGGGGTTTGTCAAGCACTGATGATTGGGATCGGTGATCATTTGGAGTGAGATACGATGCTCCTCCCCCCAGGCAATCTCATACCATGTGCCACGCTGGACTCATATTCTTTCTTATCCTAACTACTGGTAGTACTAGCAGTGAACATGCATTTTTAGATGAAGGATAAATCCGGACTAGGAGTGAACATGCATGCCTCAAGAACCACGCACTGGCCGTGCCGGGCACCGTATGTATTGTTTTCTTCCTCCATTGTTTGACTAATACTAGGAGCAGTCGCTTTCCAAATTCCAACGACGCGACCGACGTGATACATGCGGTGCAATAAACTACTGTAGTCGTGCATTTCGTTGCCGACCCAGTGATCATGCAGATTTCTTTTTTCGTAATTTGTACTGTACCTGTATGGGCAACGAAGTGATTTGGCCAACAAACAAGAACTGGGTTGAACCGAACCATGGAGCTGAATCTTTTCTCATCCATTAATTACTTTTTTTCTACCAAAAATTCTCTACCCATGTACAGGTTTATCTTCCTCCCAGTCCCAGAGAACCAATTCTTTTCTCCTCTACTATCAACTTCCACCCAACCAAGAATTTGAGAATCGGGAAGAAGGAAAACAGAGGAATTCCCCTGTTCCACCCGCTTTGCATGCTCCAACCGAGGTCAGAAGGGCATGATGTGGCTGGTCTTGGAGTCGTAGCCGGCGAGGCAGCTCTTGCCGTTCACCCTGAAGATCTTGAGCAGCTCAGACGCCATCTGCCGCGCCGCCGCCGAGCACCCGCTCTGCATCAGCAGCAGCAGCCGCGCCAGCCCGCCCTCGCACCCTGCCGCCGCCGCCACCGCGCGCCGGTCCCGGTACCGGTGGCACACCGCCCACAGCACCGACACGGCCGCCTCCGCGCCGCCCATCCCGCCCTTCGTCATCCGCGACACCACCGCGGGCACCGCCGTCTCCGCGGCCTCGCAGATCGCCGCGCGGCCCTCGGCGCACCCCACCGCCGCCTCCAGCACCCGCAGCGCCTCGCCCGGGCACCCGGCGTCGGCGCTCAGCACGCGCACGGCGGCGGGAACGGCGCCCAGCCGGACCATCTCCGCGCGGGCCCGCCGCGTCGCCGCGATGGCCGCCAGGCACGACAGCCCCGCCGCCACGGCGCTCCTGTCCAGCGCGCCCTTCTCGTCGGCGGGGCCGATGAGGCGGATCAGCTCGCCCACCAGCGGCTCGGACTCGGCGACCGCCGCGCGGGCGCCCAGCGCCGCATTGCGGAGCAGCGACTCCACCAGCCGCGCCGCGTCGACGCGGACCTCCAGCCCGCTCCCGCTCCGCAGCACGCGCGCCAGGGACGCGGCGGTGGACGGCGCGTCGGCAGCGAGCGCCGCGGCCACGCGCCTCTTGTTCTCCTCCTCGATGCAGTCGGACGCCGCGATCGCGGCGAGCACGCGCACGGCGGCCTCCGCGGCCTCGAGGCCCTCCTCGTCCTCCTCCTTCGTCGCCCGCCGGAGCACGGACGCCACGGTCTCCGCGGCGCCGCCGGCCCTCGCGAACGCGTTCTTGTCGAACTCGTCCACGTCGTCGTCGTTTAGGAATGCCGCGAGCTTCCGGAGCGGGGGGCAGGGGTCGGCGCCGGGGCCGGCGACCCGGCGGAGGAGCTCGGCCGCGGCGGCGGCCGGCGTGGGCCCGACGGCGGAGGCCGCGGGGGGCGAGGAGGAGGACGGGGACGCGGGCGCGGCCGTGGACGCCCAGAACGCGATGAGGCGGCGCAGGGTGAGGTTGGGGACGAGGTCGGTGGACGGGAGCGGGAGCATGGTGGCCGGGCAGGTTGTGTTCCCGGAGTCGAGCCAGCGCTGGATGGAGGCGCGCTCGTAGGTGACGCCGGTGCAGAGGCTCACCGGCGACCGCATGACGTCCAGCGAGATGGGGCAGCGGAAGAGGCTGGGCACCTTCACCTCCAGGCCCTGGTACTCGGCCGACAGCCGCCCGCTCATCTCCCGCCTTCCCATGGATTGATCGGTGTTCTTTGATTTGATTAACTTCCTTGTTGCCTTGGTGCTGTCCGCAACGGCGGTGGAGGCAGAGAGAAGTGGAGGCGAGGGAATGGAGAAGAAAGGGAGAGCGTTGAGGAAAGCAGGGAAAGGGGGAGTGTGGTATTATAAGCAGCGGTGGCCTTTTCGTTTTACACCCTGGACTACTTCTCTATTACATAAAAGGATGACCACTGGGGTTTGCTCGCTTTTGAAAGCTACCCAGGTTATCTATTTTAAAGTTATCAAAATAAATTAAGCTGGTAATGCCTTGCATAATTAACTTAAGCTGGTAATGCCTTGCATAATTAACCAATATTGACAAAAAAGAGAAAAAATACTTTTGAGATGAACTCATAAATCAATTGTCTTAAGACAATGGCGGAGCTTCACACAAAACTTGGAGGGGCAAGTTCCAAATCCAGGGTGCACTTTACTTCAAGAAGCTCGAGCTCAGTTAGATAAAAGGAAGAATTTCAATTCGTATCATTACATTTTTAAAAATGTCACTGCCAGTGACTGTGATGCCCTTCATCTGCCAGTGACACACCGATGGCATAGTTTTGAAATGTGAAAATTATAATGACATGAATCCAACTAGCCATAGATAAAACCCAATGTTCATCAAAGGCCTATATTTTTTTAAGGGGCGCATAAATCCCAATGGCCTTAACTAACCTCCCTCGCCGCATAATATGTGTTTTTCAACTATTGCAATAACTTTTCTTTGCTGTACATGAGACTAGCAAAAGAAAAAAAATGTAAGCATTCCATATGGAAGGCATGCGGTACAGATGGCAAACAAATTTACACCAACCCCTTTCTTGGGTCCATACAAGGTATGAAAAACAGATTATAGAAACTCTTTTCACACATTGAACAAAACGTGCCACAAACATAGGAAGTCACGTAACTTGTTTGAACAAGCACACCACGCCAAGCTAGTGTCAAAGCGAAACTGCAGGACACTGCTGGAATGACAGGGACCGGGGCGGCACAGCTAAAACACCATGGGATGGACATGCAAATGTTGGGTCTCCGTGGGGGCCAAACAAAAGGAGGAAACGAAACACAGAAAGAGGAAGAAGAGGAGAAACGGGGCGTGGGAATGCGGAAAGCTGGCGTGGAAAGGGGCTGGGAGAGTCAAATTGAGATGACGTATGGACCGGGCGCCGGATCGCTTTCGCTCCATGCTGCCTTCTGCTTTTTGGTCGCCCCCCCTTCGAACTTGTTTTTCGTCTTTCCAGTTGTTTTTGTTGCTGCCAATTGGCGAGGATGCCCAAATTCTTTGCTCTTTATTCTGTTAGCATCTGTAATGCAGTAGATTAAAGGCAACGACAAGTTTCAGTATCCCAGTCAACAAGCATCAATAGTTTGCATTGTTGTTGGGCTTCAGCTTTCTGACGTGTAGTCAAGATCGGCATGCGTTAGTTTTTGGGAAACACGACGGCACCGCTGTGAAGGTAGGCCGCCGTTACGTGACAAATTGTTCGTTACTCGCTTGTTGGAATGCTGGCGTGCTGCTACATACTCTGCCTCACGTAATACGGCCATATGTTAATCAGATTTATATAAAATATGATGTAATTACATCTACTATACCAAATAAATACACTATCAAATTTGTTTCAATATTAAAACTATTCTGGCGCTGTAAATATTTTTTTTCACATATATAATCAATCAAAATTAAAAAGAAATCTGATTCGACAAAAGCAAAATGAAGCGTAATTTGAAACACGGAGAGCTGCTCTCCGTTGTAAATTGTAATCCTCCTTGACACTTTGTATTCCAGCTCCAGAACAGAATTCTGGCTCCAGCAGGAACATAGCTGCCAATTCACCAGTCACGCACGCGGCACAACTCCAAGAACCGGAGAAAAGAAAATCACCGTTCTAGAGACTACAGCGCATGCTCCATTGCGCCTTTTGGCCACACGTAGTCCCTGTTTGAAACAGCCATGGTGAGAAGCGCTTCCTAGATAAACTGTATAAATATGAAAATAGCGTTTATTTAAAAAGCAGGTCTGGTTCAGCTTCTGCGTTTTAGTATAAACGGAGACGGTGGGAGGTGACAAAAAAAGCTGAAGAAAACGTAGCATTTGACTTTTAGTTTCAGCTTATTTTTACCGTAAGCTGAGAACATCCGGTCAAGCCGGCAAAGT
The DNA here is from genome assembly GCA_033239725.1 of Echinochloa phyllopogon. Taxonomy (NCBI): domain Eukaryota; kingdom Viridiplantae; phylum Streptophyta; class Magnoliopsida; order Poales; family Poaceae; genus Echinochloa; species Echinochloa phyllopogon. The sequence goes on along the minus strand of BTCW01000010.1, from coordinate 40,103,894 downwards.
CCGCGGCCTGCGGGGCGAGTCCCCTGCCACGTTGGCCGCCCGCGCGCGCCCAGCTGGAGGAGGAAGCCCGGCGGGGGTGGCCACACGCGGCGCCGGCCGTTTACCCGATCGCCCGTATCGAGTAGCCAGCCAGCGAGTAGGACTTGGCCACGGAAGCGTGTCCTTCGCCTTGGGTTGTGTACCCGCCGGACGGCGACGCTCGCGGGCTCCGACCCCGTCGAGAGCGACGGCTGCGGCTGGCCCGGCCGTCCGGGGAACCATCCGGCGCCGCGCTAGGGAACAAAACCTGCACTAGCTAGCGCTTGGGGCTACGCTGTCTGCGTGCTCGCTGCCACTGATGATGTCTCTGTTGTCCGCGCGTGTGGCCACGTACGTAGTGGTAGTATTTACCTCAAAAATAAAATCAATATGCATAGGCAAGGCATGGACTGATCACTATTCTCTCACCACAATGCGGCCGCCACCTCATGACGAAATTAACACAGGTTCTACTGTATTAGTCTCATCTAATGCACGCGCTGATTGTATTCTGACCTTTGACCTACGCTACATAAGTATCTTTCTCTCATCTTGCCTGCTCTGACCTTCCATGTTCCATGCATGTTCAACGCCCCGCAAGCAAGCAGCCACCAGCCAGCAAGCGGCGTCCACACACACCACAGCCACACTGCCGCGCTGGCTCGGCAAGTTCGCCACGGATGCGCGTTGGCGCGCGGCCTCGGTCGGACTCTGCGACTGGTACGGTGACCGCCCGGCGCTAGCTCCGCTCCGCTCCGTTCCACCCGGTGACAGCGACGGCCGCGGCCGACGTGTGGGCGCGCGCGCGGGGAATCCAAGTTCCTCCCGGCGGGCCGGCGCTACGCAACAAAATTTTACAGCGACGCGACGGCCGGTTCTGGAACCGAAGGTTCTGGACGGGCAGCAGGGGACGCCGGCGACGAGAGGCGTCGCCGTCGTGACTGGGCCGGCCGGAGCTCGTGGCGGCGGTGCGCCGCCGCTCTACGCCGTGCCCTTTCTTTGTCATTGCCGTTTTAATTTCTTCTGCGTTATTGTCGTCGCGAGAGCTATCAGCAGTCGATCGCCTAAAATATAGCCAGTGTTGTTTAGGTTTTTTCCAAAATAAAAGATATTTTGGGCTATGAGAGATGATGATGGCTCTGGGTGGTCATGTTATCTGCATCCTCTCAAATGCTTGCACTGTCTTGTGTTTGCACTTTACGTCTAGTCGAGGTAGGGAAGCATTAGTTATTGGGAAACACGATGGCACAAGTGTGGAGTTAGGCAACTGTCACATGACAAGTCGATTAATCTGTTTTAGTTGGTTCGGTAGCTGAGGGTCCACGGATGACCACGGTCAAAGCAGTTGTAGCTGAACAAAATAATTAATACGGAGGAAGTATTATTTAGGGTTAAAAAAAACTAGCACGGTCGAACGAAATGAGGCTGTGGCAAATAATTGGAGTAAAATTCAGATGGAACAATTTGCATTTGAACTGGATCATTTTTCTTTCATTTCATCAGATGTATAGCCGCGCGCCAAAATGTCCGCTTCTCGCCGTACCATATAATTTATCTGGCAATAATCATCAGAAAGATCCACTCCTTGACCATCCTCCTCTGCAACTGCAAGCAAGCGAGCCATCCACCCCGAATCAGAAAGAAATTCAGTGGTCTACAGCGGCCACCCCATCCTCCGCTGTCCACGGATCGGATCATCGGAGTCAAGCAAAGAATGCAGGAACCAGTCAGCAGCTCGGCAGTCGGCACGCAAGATCGCAAGGCGTGCGTGACCGACCGCGTGATCAACCGCAGCCCAGCTGGATGTTTGGAGGCGCCGGGGTTATTCTCGCTGCTCGGCGGCGTCGCCATCGGCCACCACACCCATCACCGGCCGTTTACTTCCACTCGGAGCACAAGGAGCTGAGGCTACAACCGCATCCGAGCAGAGCTTCGCCACGTGTGCGCGTATCTGCCCGCCGCGTCGCCGGTCGGGGCCTCGGATCGGCCGGTACAAGTAAGCGCCGCCGGCCGGACGGCGACGCGGATGTTTTTAGCGCCGCTCCAATCCATCGCCCGACAGCGACGACCGCGGCGACGGCTCTGACTCTGACTCTGGCTCTGGCTCTGGCTTGGCCCCACTCGGAACCACTCGCGGCCTCCGATTTTAGGAACGGAAGGTTCTAGAATCTAGACAACGGGTCTAGGACTACGGCGAGCGCTCCGAGATTCGCCGCACCAAGGTTCTACGCGATCGAGGCCGTGTTTACGTCATTCGGCTGGCCGGTGCAGATCTAGAGAAAAATAGACTACTGGCTGATGACAGATGGCTGATGCTGATTCGTTGTGAGAGAAAAATACTGGTACTGATAAGCCAGACCAACGTGCCTGGGGTGAAATCTTTTAGACGTTTGACACAAAACTATGTACAAAACTTCAGGTTAATTTGCGAGACTTATCTAACGATGCATCTGATCGTATGATTAGATGATAGTTACTGTAGCATTAATGTATTAAATTATGGGTTAATTAGGCTCATTAGATTCGTCACATAAAATTACACTCATCCTTAAAAAGGTTTTACAAATAGACTTTATTTAATACTTCATGCACGCAAGATTCTTCGCGATTTTTTTACTGAAACAGAATAACATGACGCGAGGACGGAGACGGCCGCGCGCGGCTCCGCTCTACCCCGAGATTTTTTTCTTGCATCGCCACCTCCATTTGCTTGGCGGTTTCTTTGTTTGTTCATCGCGGCTGCTATCATCCGTCGATATACAACCTGTTCGGATGGGTTGGAACTGCGGTTGGGCTGAAATCCGGCTGGGCTGATCAGCCCATCCGTTCGGCTGGGCTCCTTCCAGCCGGTCGACTAGGTGGGTGCCATAAACACCCACGCACTCACATGTTCCGCTGCTGATGAGGACATGACACCCATACATATGTTCATTAGGGGTGCATGGGGTGGAGAAGAAGGAGACCAACAAGGTTTTTCAAGTCAAGAAGAAGGCTCAAGGCTAATCCGATTCGAGTCCCCAAGGTGGAGGCCCAAGGGAACTCAAGTTCGAGTCTGCCTCAGACTCCAGTAGCAGCCTGCACTAAATTCGTCACCCAAGTCGCATAAGGGCTCGGTTTTTGACGTTCTACATATGCTTGGAAAGCTAAGGAGATAAGCTTTCCAATGGCACCGGTCCCACCTAAAAATTTCTTCTGAGTCATCGGGAATCGTCGAAATAAGTGAACGTCCAGAATCTGCCAGGGTGCTGCGCCGCCATCTTTTGGGACGTTGGCCCGTGTATCGTGTTGGGGTCCATTATAGACATAGTTAGGGGGTTGTGCATGCCCCAACCCTCATATAATCAGTAGCCGCCGCCACATTAGGGTTTGAGTTTTGCTTAGATTAATCTGTCGAGAACAGTTTCGCCGTTATCGGTTTGTAGAACCCAAACTTTTGATCTTAATCATACATCTGCAGTGTCACTTCCTTTGAGAGCTGCTTCTTTCGAGTTATTGCTTGTGTTCTTCGTTTCACAGGCAGGGATTAGCCTTCTTGGCGAGGTCAACCGGGTTGTGACACGGTTGATAACCAGAGGAGTCGTGGTGCTAAAATTGCAGGGTTAGAGTTTGCTTACTTGAAGCTGGATCGGTGAGTTGCGCTCCGCCCAAAACGAGTTATCCTTCACCTGACGGAAGATCGGGAAACCCTAGTTCCCATCAGCTGCCCTAGCCCCCTCCCATTCCCTACCCGCACCGTCGCCTTGCCCCAGTCGCCCTCCCTCACCCACCTCGCTGCCGCCTCGGACTGTCGCTGGTCCGCCGCCGTCGCGGTTGCTCTACCCGCCGTCGCCCTTTCCCCATTCCCCACCCATGCCCACGCCTTGCAGTTCCGTCCGTTGCCCTCTCCCACACGTCTCCACCGCCTCTTAGTTTGAGGACTCCGCCCCCATGGCGGCGGACCTAGGGTAGGCTCCTCTTCACTTCCCCGGGATCACCCGCCGGCCAGGGGTCCGGGTGGTGGCATGGATGGCACAGATCCGGCCTGCTGGCGGCCACCATCTTGAGCCTCTCGACTCATGGCAAGCCGGAGTTGCGCATCCGGATCTTGATGTCGCTGCGTCCAAAAATCAAGCCGCCGACCTGACACCCCCCCTTCAACGACGCAGATCCAGTCGGCATCCAGGCGTCCAAGATCTCCGTCCAACAGTTCAAGACCTCCCATCTGGCTTTCAAGATCTCTGGGTAGGCATCCACCGTCCTGCCGAACAAGAACTCCGTGAAGGCATCCGGAGCTCAGGGTACTCGTCAGCATCATCCTGTCAAAGACCTCGACTCCACTGCCCATCAAGGTATCGCTACCTCTGTCACCTTTGCCGCCCGTCCTCACTCCACTCCCTCTCCTCGGGCCGGTTCTATACCTGTTGTCTTCATGAGTGAATGCCAATTTATATTGCGTGATTTGTTAAAGGTCTGACTGATTGTGGACCCAATGCCAATCTTCTGCTCATTCTGTCCTAAATAATTGCATCAATTCCTATTTGATAATGTTCTTGTTGGAGCACATATTTTTGTATGTTATGATATCACTTACTGATGTGCAATTAGTCACTAGTTACTGATTACTAATTATTTTAATGCACAGGACCACCAACAATCTGCTTAAACCACAAGTCGCTGAGTCCGTAGCGTCGACCACTTCCCCTGCTGCCGGGCTTTCGAACCTCCGGTCCAAACCGTGTTGTTGCTGTGCCAAGGCAAGCACCCCCCTTCCCACTGATTACAATTTCGCTTGTGCTCCTACTTCTTCCAATCAGTTCCGTCGTTTGCTTATTGTCATACATAGGAATGGCATGGTTTGGTTCAAATGTCCCGTGATCGTGCTACCTGGGATCCCCGCTGCACATCCTTGCTCGTTGACCTAATTGAGCAACAGAAAAACCAATGCCACTGGGTACAGAGAGCTCCTAGCCCCGCAGGGTGGACTAACGTCTACAAGGAGTTTCAATCTGCCACTACAATTGGCTATAAGAAGAAACAATTGTCAAAGAAGTGGCACGACCTCAAACGATAGTACTTTAAGTGGCTCAAAGGAGTCCAAAAGTTAGGTCTTGGTTGTGACCCTCAAACCGGTGACGTGACATATGACCCTCTTTTGACTGCCGCTCTCATAGAGGGGGTACTAACTTCCTCCATGCCCTTCAAGTTAGTTCACTAGATACGTCACCACTAGCTCCTTACTAACACCTACACTATGCCCCCTGTAGAAAGCTGTTGATATAAATGGTACTAGAATTAAATGTACACCATGCTGCGAGCAATTGATCAGAATCCTTGGCCGTGAACCACAGGATCGGGGGGAATTAGTAGATGCCGGAGGTCATGGCACTGAGGAAACCCTAAGTGATACCACCCCTCACACTCCTATGGCCTTCAGTCTTGACGCAACACCCTCCTACAATCGTGGCCAGACTTCAAAAAGGCCCGTCCGAGAGTAAACTGTTGACAGCCCTATAAAAAAGAAGAGTAGCAACACACCCTCAATGGATGCGTGCCTATCTGAATTTCATACATTACTTAAAGAGACCAGGGAGCGCAAGAAAAGGGAGGGTCGACATTCTGATGAGGCCGCAATAGTTGCTCGACTGTTGCGGGAGGATGGGTACAGTGAGAGCGGCTTATTTTTCCACCAATTCCTGGCTCTTTGCACCGATCCGGTGCATTGCTCTATGTTCCTGCAGCTGACAAGCAGAGAAGGCCGGTCCATGTACGTCCAGTACGGCGTGGTGCAAGGCTGGCCACCGAAGTGACGGTCGAAGTGGCACTAATTAATGTCGTTGTCGACATGTAGTTGTAAGACCACTTTGCACACAGTTTTCCTCTCATGTATCCACTATTCTTTGCATGTTTGTAACTAGTTTGAAGTTTTCCCTGCCATTGGGTTGCATTTGTTGTAACAATGTTGTTGCTGCTGTTTTCCTCTTCTGTTTCTTATGCATTGGGTTGTATCTGTTCAATACAATGTTTCTGTTATGTTATGTCATTTGAACACTTTGTAATAACATTTAGGGACCTGTTATGTACCTATTTTTATTGTTCATGTACCTGTTTGATATTGATGTTGCTATTTATGTACCTGTTTGATGTTTCTGTTATGTTATGTTATGTCTGCATTGCTAAATCTTTTCTTCATGTCCCAGTCATGTTGTTCTAATCATTTATGAATTTTCCCCTTCTGCCTATTTGTATTCAATATAATTGATAGTGTTAATGTTGCAGGGTGCAGTGGCGACACCAGACATCCGAAGATGGAGAGCAGCTCGGATGTAGACAACATTGATAGCTTCACTGACAAGGAGTTGTGCGAAATGGCAATGTGGCCTCAGATGCTGCACAGGCTGAAGCAAATGCAGGAGGTTCAGGGATCGAAGGTAAATCCTCGTCCAATTCCCAAACTCACGGGTGCACGGTGGTTGGAAGCCTTAGTATTGCAACGAGATGCAGGGAAACTCTACGCATGAGTCCGGATGCTTTTTTGCACTTGCATGTCATCTTATTTAAGGGCTATGAGTTGCAAAGTACAAGCAAGTGTGATTCTAGGGAAGTGTTGGCTATGTTTATTTGGACATGTGCAAAGGGAGGTGCTGTTAGGGTCTGCAAAGACAGATTTGAACGGTCAAGGGATACAATTAGTTAGAAGACCTCGGATGTGGTTCAGATAGTATATAATTGGGCACAGTCAATCTTAGCTCCAATTGATCTTGAGTATAGGGAAGCCTCCACGGAACTAAGTAGGTTTGCGCCCTGGTTTGATGGATGCATAGGGGCTATAGATGGCTGTCACATCCCTGTTGAGGTCAAATCCTCATTCAAACTCGACCACATGAATAGGAAATATACAGTGTCTGTTAATGTGTGCGCCGTGATGGACATGCATGGATTGTTTACATATGTTGGCGCGGGGATGGCTGGCTCGTGCCATGACATGGCAGTTCTAAGAATCTATATGCAACAGATGAGGTTCCTGACAGCTCCAACAGGTATGAATCAGTTTCCACCTTTGCTTACGCAAGAGCATTATCTTGTTTCTGGTACATGGTAGAACTAACCTTGTGACATTGTATAAATTGATGCAGGACGGTACTACTTGGCGGATGCAGAATATGCCGAGCAAGATGGATTCATGGTTTCATTCCCCAGAACCAGGTACCATCGAGATCATTTTGAGGGAGTAGATCCCAACACACTTGGTAGGGAGGAATGGTTCAACTATTGTCATAGCAGCCTACGCAATATAATTGAGAGAAGGTTTGGAACCCTCAAAGAGCGGTGGCATATATTAACAAGGATGTTAAGGATGGACCCGAGGAAGCAAGCATGCATGATAATTACCTGCTTTGCTATGGAAAACCATTTGTACCGCCGATGTTATGGAGTCGGTGAGAGGTATCCTCTCTCGTCTTGGGTGGATATGACAAAGGACTTTTCCACGTCGGGACTGAGGGAGTTGGTGTCGTGGCATGTGTGGAATCCTCCACCAGAGTAGTAGGTACGTCAGTAGGTATGTCCTGTTAGTGGTGCTAAGTAACATCTTTGACTGGTACTAGTAACATCAGGGGATTTCCTAATTGAATTTCATCTGATTCTAGAGATTAAGAAGCAGGTCTTACAATGTTTTGTTGAAATATTAATTTCATTACAATGTTCATGTTTTCATTTCTAGTTAGCTCTTGTTGTTGAAGTGGGACCAAAACAAAAGTCACTAGTAATATAAGTAATCTAAGCATAAGGAAGAAAACTTTAAGTATTTACTATTTCACCAGCTTCAAATGTACATTTACTGATGTGTTTGTTTTTAGTAGATCCACTTGATGATCTTGGTGGAATGGATGTGGCTAGAAAGGTAAGATACCTCACAATTTCCCATATAATACACTGGTGTTCTGGTTGTTGCATGTTCTTCATTTTCCAAGAGAACTATTATGTGTTGAATGAACTGCTGCTAAGCTGAGTTTATTTGTGGCCTACTAGCATTTGTTTTGGAAAATGTTATGAACATAAGATTTATTAGAAAAAGTTCCTCCTGTTCCAGTAGGCCATGTTTGACATGCTCTGTTTGTCTGGTGTAGGTTCTGTTGTTTTCTATAGTAGTATATTTTTTTCTAGTGTGGTGCTCTATCATTGAATTAGTTTTCTTTTTTCATGAAAAATGTAGTCTATAACATCCCCATATTTTTAACTTTAACTAAAATTTGTAAAACTCTTTCTACAACTGTATGTGATTGTTTTCTCTCTCTCTCTCTCTGAGTTTGTACTTATTACTGGAAATGTTTGTTCTGAGTTGATGCATGACGCTATTATTTTTCTTGAGGTTGATGCTGTAGATGGTTCCACGAATAATTATCCTTGAGCTTATTTCTGAGTTTGTGCTTCATCAAAAAAAGGTTGATGATGGTACTAAATTAGTAAACACTGATGCTGCAAGGCTGAGTTCAGGCTGATACTGGCAGAACTTCAGATACAAGGTGCTGATTCATTGTAAACTTGATGCTAGATTCTTGAATTGTTGTTTTGCTGATGAGCTGATCGACTGCTTCAAAATTGGCTTTGGCAAATGTTATGCTATGGATCTGGTTGGCTATTTTTTTAGTTTTGATTTAGAAGTTATATTTTTCTTATCCACTGGAATGCTAACTTGCCATAATGTCTGCTTATAAATAATATGACAAGTCCACATAATTGAACAAATAGGTTAGATTTTTGAATTCATGGCAAGTGAGTTTCACTTATGACATCTGTAATGATCAGTAAACATGACATAAGTTTGAGGACAATGAATTTTCTACTTTGCAAGGACGTGCTTGTGATGAATCATGATAGCGACTGGTTTCCTTGTTCCTTTTTCATTCACAGTTCTGGTATGGTTGCACTGGACAAAACCAGGGATGTAGCAAGCTCACATATGGAGATTGCTGGGCGTCTTCAACCTCTTGGGTGGCAAAAGCACCCATGTTTACATATTTAGTATCTAACAGTTGCTCGTTTGTGGACTTGGGCTTGTCACTTACACGGTGGATGACAATTGACTTCATTTTGTAAACTAATGTTGGCCTGGTTGTGTCCTGCGGCCAAAAAAGTCCGGAGTTGCTTCACCCGGAGAACAGGTGCTTGCTCGCCGAGCAGGTCCCTGGTTGCTGGTTGCTGCTAGATAGATCCATTTCATTGTGGTTCCTTTTAGTTAGCTATTTGGTTCGTCTTGTATCAGATTTGTGGTGCTAGGTGGCAATAGATTGTTCATGTAACTGTGGATTGGACAGTATTATACTGTTCCGATTGAGTTGTTATTAACTCATGCTTGATAAGAAACTTGTGTTTATTTCATGTGTTTTGTGCTTTGGCAGCAAGGATGAGTTGTAGTTTTTTGAATTTGAAATTGCTTGGCCGTTGGCTGTCCTAGCCTGGCCCCTGACCGTTGCTAATCTGCTGGCTGGGTCGCTGGGTGGCAGGATCTCCCTGGTTCCCAGCACCAGCTCCAGCCCAGCCAGTTGTGCCTGCCAAACAGGGCGATATGGAGAAGAAAAAAAATCACCCGAAGGAAACCAAAATCCATGCATCTTTTGGGCATTGGCGTCAGCGTGTTCATACTCACATCTTCCTAGCTCCGTCCAAGTGATTTTTTGGTTCATTTCAAAAAAATATGTGTTACGTGAAGGAAACACTCATCCTGTTTCAATAAAGGTCAACACTCTTCCTGTTTCAATAAAAAGGTGATCCCACTTGTCGGCGCTGAGACTGCATTTATCTGAACTACTAACAGCCAATAGCCAAGGGTCTGTTTGGTTGGCTGCATCTGGCTGAGCTAGGCTGCCCGCATGCAGCATCTTTGTTTTTGGTTACCAGCGTTGTAGCTTTAAAGCTCACCAGACGTAAAATGCATCGCCCAGCCAGGCTCCAGGGAAATGAGAATGGTGGTCGTTTCTCTGGAGCCAGGCTCATCGGATGCGAGGGATTAGTCAGCTAATGATGTTAATAGTGCAGAATTAGTATATATTAAATAATATTAATATATTTTAAATGATAGTAGGAGTAATGAGATGAAATAGAGTTATACTAAAATATTTACACATATTAAATATTGTAATGATAGTTGTTTATTAATTATTTTCTCATACGATATGTTTTCATGCGAGCAACCAAACATCATCTCATCTGAACCAGATTGAGTACGTCTAAGTAACCAAACATGAGCATGTTGCATGCGCCAAGCCTGTCCCATGAGGGCCTGCCTCCAAAGTACGAGCCATGCTGAGCTAGGTGAACCAAACACGCCTCAAATGAAGTTCCTACGTTCTTTGGAACGAAATAGATGAAGCTCCTACCAACACATTTGAACAACCACGTGATGTGATGTTTTTTACAATAAGGATTGTCTGGCCTCACGTGATGTGATGTGCATAGGCATTAATGCATATTATGGTTCTTTTAATTTCTTTCAGTATCATGACCAAATTACAATATCCAGTGTCCATATTTCGCACTAGCAGCCGTCTCATCAACATAATATATAATACTCTCTCTGTTCTAAATTATGAGTCGTTTTTGACATTGTTCTTAGATACATGTGTCTAGACATATAGTGCATAGCAAACCTATATACCTAGAAATCAAAATGAATTATAGTTTAGGACAGAGATAATAGTATTGGTTTTGAGGGAAAATATTCATACAGCTTACAGCTAATTAGCATAGCAGGAAGAAGATCGACCAACGAAATCTACGTATTCCCTACTCCGTACACTATCATGGCGCCAATGCCATGCAAGCATGAATCACGTTATTGCGGTGTACGTCTCTATCGTGTACAGTCAATTAATTAGTGGCATTACCGCTGATCACGGTCTCTATTTAACGGTCGGCGGGAGTGCACTACACACCACACCTCAGGTCCTCAAGGTGACCTGATGATCACAGATCACAAGTCCCAGTTGTACTTCATGTATACGGTTTCAATTTATCATTTTGATTCTAATTTGACCTACTGTAGTGGTACTGCACCACCTTGCTGCTTCCTCTAAAGAAAATAAGAAAAGGAGTACGTGGATAGCGTGATTCATGATTGTACATGTCATCAACTCCGAGATGGAGTAAAGCAGCACGGCTTTTAATTTGGTTGAGGTTCTGCATCCTGTCGTCTACAGTTCGGTCCAACTAATCTTTTTTTGCCTATTGCAAACCTTTGACCGGAAAGTGTTGTCAGCAGCTGCCTCAACTCCCAACATCGTCAAAATGATCGCGTCTCCAGTGGTCCTCCCGCCCGTCAAACATGTTTCGATATCTTTGCCATCGTGCAAGTTGCTACTGGTCGATATCCTCTCAGCTCTCCGTGTTGTCTCTCAACAAATAATGCTTTCTACGGTGTAGTAATATTTAATTAAAAATCCAAATTATCACTACCTCTAAATGTAGCCTAAATTTAGATAATCTCTTAAAGTATTTGTTAACAGAAACTGACAGATTAACCATCGGGCATTGTATTAATAAAGAAGATGAACACACACAAAAAAAATTACGAAACACAACCACCACTTCATCAACAACAACGGCAAAATTACGCCTTTCGCCACCTAAACGCTAACGAAGTAATCTAGCCACAGGCATGCGTGGGCAAGTTTCTTCGTGCCAACCGCCTCTAGCCTGCCATGCGTCGGCTGCAGGTTATCGCCAACCACCATCACGGCAACAACAAACACCAGTATGGTAACCACCACGGAAAACAACAATTACTATCCGAACATCCAATGCCAACATTGCAACTACAACAAAAGCCGCCAAGGATGACCAAAACACCGGCATGGTAACTACTGCTATCTCCTGTGCGAAGCCTCCGAGAAGGAAACAACATGCACAGATGCCATTGGCGCAAGATTTTCCAACCAGAGAAACTCGAAGGGTTAGGACCTAAACAACAATTCCTCCAAGGAGGGATGTGACGTTAGGAGTCACCATTGTCAGCATCAACACAAAGCCGAGTTGGACTTTCGCCAAAAAACCCAAACCCACATGTCCCTGGCCACAAGCAACCGCCGGTAGCTTATTGCCACGGCCGCAGTGAATGGGTCACAGGAACGCGCAACAAGCCACTATGGCGCCAATTAACCCAGAATAGTTGTAGGCAACGAAGCCACTACCGAGGCCGCTCCCTCGTGCCGGCCATGCAAGCTTCTTGGCCATAGCTTCACAGAGGCACAAGCCGCCCCAGGCCGTGCGCCCAGCGATAGCTACTACCACCACCGTGGCGCACCCGCCCCAGGTCAAGTGCCGCCGCGCCGTGCAAGGCCGCGGACGCACCCTCACATATGCCATCCGCCTTGCGAAGAGCCCCCCCCCCCCCCCCCCCCCCCCACACACACACACACACACATTGATATACGAGGGGACGGTAGATCTAGGCAAGGAGGTGCCGGATCTGGCCGCCGCCAAGCCCAGCCACCAGGGGACCACCACCCGCATGTCGCTGCGGCCATGGCCGCCATGGAAGTAGTGGAAGAAAGAAACCAGAGGGAAAAGAGAGGAGGTAAAGGGGAGGCCCCGCCACCATCGTCATTGTAGTCGTCCGGTCATCTGGTGGCGAGCTTGGGCGGCGGGCGAGGCTGGTGGAGTGGAGGCGTTTTTTTCTTTTTAACCCTCTAAAGTAATAAAAAGTTCACTTAACTCTTTGTTTTACTAAACCGGCTCAATCTTCACCTTTAACAAATATCTCAAATCAGATTTGTTCATGTGGCAAGTTTACAAACCGGCTTTGATGAATATGACGACATGTTGGTAGCCTACATGGAAAGAATGTTCTCTACATTGAGCGTTCCAGTGTGTTCCTCTCCATATCCTTCTCTCCTTTCTTCATCATTCATGCCTACCTCCGACTATTAATGGGGATGGTTTATGGCAGCAACTATCAAGGAACAAATATTTACGTTCTCATGCTATCACACAAGTAGAGAGGAAAGAGACTCTCATTTCTGGTCGGGTCTGATGAAGGTGAAACAAACCTTTACTCATTTTGGTGCTTTCCAGTTAAATGATGGTAAACAAGTCAGGTTTTGGGAAGACAAATGGTTGGGTAATTTTACCTTGAAGCAGCGGTATCCGTCCTCATACCGTATTACTAGAAAGAAAAACGATACAATAACCACGGTTTTTATAAGATTCCTCTTAATGTGTCTTTTAGAAGATCATTAGTAGGACCAAATTTAAACTTTTGGCATAATCTTGTGAGTCGGATTAGCCATATACAGTTGAATGACAAGAGTGATACCTTTAAATGGAACCTCACTCAATCGGGTTTGTATAATGGTAATGTACAACACAATACACAAATATGGAAGCTGAAAATACCATTAAAAACCAAAATATTCATGTGGCATTTAAGGAGAGGTGTGATTTTGACAAAAGATAATTTAGCTAAGAGGAACTGAAATGAAAGTAAAATATGTTCCTTCTGTTCTAATGAGGAAACAATTCAGCACCTCTTTTTTATTGTCATATGGCTAAATTCCTTTAGAGAGCTGTTCAGATTGCTTTTAACCTTCAAACACCCCATAGCTTTAATTACATGTTTAATAATTGGCATGTAGGGTTGGATAGAAAGTTAAAGAGTCAACTATTAGTTGGTGCCTCGGCTTTATGCTAGGCATTATGGCTCAGCAGGAATGATTTGGTCTTTGACAAAGCTCCTATAAAATCTTACTTGCAGGTATTGTTCAGAGGAACTTACGGGCTTCGATTCTGGGCGCAGCTACACTGGCATGAATAGGACAGACAAGTAATAAAAGACGCATGACAAGCATTGGAGGTTTTGGCCATGCGTTTCTTTGCTCACCATGGATGGAGGCTTAGTAATAGGATTACAGACTAATTCTCTCATCAAACTATGTGGTGTGGTTTATCTGCTTAATTCGTGAGGTTGCAGATGAAAGTGCTGCGGATTTAAACCAGGGCCGTAGCCATCTTGGTCAAGGTCGGATATTTTTTTCATTATCTAAAAAAAACCTCCGACGAGACGGCAGCCGTGCGACACCCGTTAGGCTAGGACAATAATTTGGATGTTTTCCACTTAGCATGTAGTCTCGAAAAACCAAAGGTACCACCTAAAAAGCGTGCAACGACCAACCTGTTCACATTAGTGTACATGTAACTTAAATCATGTTTGCAAAAAAAGTGTAACTCAAATCATGATTCCCCCCACCTCGACAGGTTTCGTTCTTATAAGATTTGAAATTCAGTATGAAATCTGGAAGTTTTGCAGCAACGTGTTTGTGTTTGTAAGATGTTAGAATTAAAATTAAAATTTAATCTTTACACAATGTAATTCACAATTTTTATAAGATAAAGAAAGTAAGAAATTTATTCACTAATAGTAGGACCCAAAGTATAAATATTTTGTCAAATAAGCTCATAATAGCTGGTATTATCGATTGAGTCTAGTGGGGCAAAAAGAATATCATCTATTAGAGATCAAGTCAAACTAAATGAGTTGTCCACATTAACAGATTTTACTTATGCCTATGGTTGCTTTCGGTATGGTCACTATTGTTTTTCTTTCTAATAACCTTGCTAAGGTTACTATGAACTCAAATTGGTTACGAATAGGCTTATTATTTTTAATGGAATATGGAAGCAAGCTCTAATTTATATTGCGGTCCAACTTTTGTGCGCGCGTCTCTTGTTTTGGGTTGGGGGAGGGGGCAGGTGACCCCTTCATGTGTCATGCTATCAAACATGTGTGGTTCACAGTGTGTGTGTATATATATATATATATGACGAGTTTTATCTACACCTGCGTGTAGCTACACCCACCATCAGTATATCATTGTACGTATATCCGCATACTAGTTTATCATTTTTAGTATGTTCATATACTAATTCTAAGAAAGTTCAAATCGAGTTACATGAATTTTTTTTGAAATCAACCCTATTTTAAATATATTTTGATTATACCTTTATAATACTATATAAAATTGTATGTCCATATACTCGATGTATGCTTACATACCCAATGTATATCATCACAGATAGTCTAGTATCATCACATACTACATGTACATATTCTTCGTCGGATCAAATTCATCATATATCATGAGATACATATGTAGGCGTAGCTACACGCGCGTGTAGAATAGATTTTTCCTATATATATATATATATCACTCGGGACTATATAGAGCCTTCTTATTGAATAATGTAGTGCTACAGTAAACATCTGATAATTATGTATAAATTATAGCTTAATTACGCTTGTTAGGTTCGTCTCGTGAAGTAGACATAACTTATATAATTAATTTTATAACTAATTTATATGTAATACTTATAATTGTTATTTATGTAAGGACTAAACTTTAGCCCTGGATCAAACACCCGCTAAGTCTTAGGGGCTTAGGGCTAGACCTGCTATGTGCTGGGCCATGACGCATGTGTGCTAAGAGTACGGTCTGGGCTGCGATTGCAGCTTCTGGGCCGCACTTGGAATGTAATTTTATACCGGAAAAAAATCTGTTTTATCTCCCTAGACACTAAGCCGAGTCTAGCATTCCTCTTTAGACTTGAAAACCGGTGAACTACCTCCCTCAACTTTCAAAACCATTCACTTTGCCTCTTTGCTGTTGTTTTTAGTGGTTTTTAACGCGGTTTTGCCTTTTTCAATTAAAAATAAATCTTGTAAATACTTATTAAACCACAAAAAATATTCCTAAGCTTCTAAAAATTATGAGAAAAATCCTAGAGATGGATTGAGATGCAAAAAATCTAAATAAAATATATAAAACTAGTGAAAATGACTACAAAATTTTCTAAAATTTAAATTTAATTCTAGTAAAATGGAAATATATCCAAAAACTTAAACACACATAAAATTTTCTAAATGTTTCTTGAATACTTTTCTCAGTAAAAACATGAAATGAAGCCAGTATGAATACATTCATCCTAAATGCATTCAAGCATCATAAATGTAACATATATTAATGTTGAATGCATTTATGTATTTACGATAAGTGTATTCATGTCGGCTTCATCTTATATTTTTATGGTGGAAGGTATTCAAGATGCATTTAGATATAGATTTAAATATTTTAATATATATATATAATTTTTTGTATATATTTTCTATTTTGCTGGATCTAAATCTAAATTTTGGAAAATTTATAGATATTTTCAGTAGTTTAAATGTTTTATTTAGATTTCTTGCGTCTCATTCAATCTCTAAAATTTTTCTGAGAATTTTTAGAAGCTTAGAAATATTTTTTATGGTTTAATAACCTCATTAAGTATTTATAAGATTTATTTTTAATTGAAAACTGCAAAACCACCTTGAAAACCGCTTAAAACCATGGCTAGGAGGTAAAGTGGATGGTTTTGAAAGTTGAGGGAGAGTCTAGGGAGGAATGCTGGACTCGGCTTAGTGTCAGGAAGGTAAAACAGACTTTTTCCTTTCATACTTCAATTGGAATGTACTTGAGTGGCCCAACCGCTCAAGCATGAAAGAACACAGAGTCTGATCCAATGCTACTAAACAAGAACATTGTTGCTCAAAAAACCTTGTAATTCTTTTTGCGAAGAACAAAAACCTATACAATAAACACTGCAACGTACAGATTCTGTTAGGGCATGTACAACTCACAGACAACAGCTGTCTTTTTGTTGCCACATAGATCAAATGAGCTGATGTGGCCATCATTTAATGAGGAAAGAGAGTGTTGATGTCTACTATCTCGTCTACTGCTTTGGCTCGTGTCACACCCGGATTTTCACAAAACTAGAATGCGGCCATATGTGTGCCCAAGAAGTCCACAGAACACATACAGCGAACAAATATGATAAACAGAGTACAAATGCTCGAAATAAAATAGTTTATATCAGAGTATAATATAAATATTTATTACAGCGGAACTCTATAACTCTCAACTAGAGCGGAGCCGTAGTCCACAGGGACTATGACTGGGAGAGCGCAACTCAGAAGTACGGCAGGTCCTCAGGGAACTCAGCAGCAGTCTCATGCTCAGCCCAATTTGTTTACCCATCCGGGATTTTGTTGAATAAATGGCAAGTGTAAGTAAACAATTACTTAGAAAGTATAACACGAGTATGAAGGCTCAAAATAGGCTAGACATGGCTTATCTGCATTAGCATTTTTAGTTGGTTCATCTTAGCATTTAGCAAATTACTACAGTTGAATGAAAACCCGGTTGTAACCCAATTAATAAAGTATGAGTGACATTAAACATAAATAAACATCATCTTCTAATCAAAAAGGATCCAGGCCGCTCGTGACCCTGAGCAAGGCTATCATGATAGATTTTACACTCTGCAGAGGTTTCGCCCTTTACCCACCAGTCGCATAAAAGTTCCAAAGGAACTTTGCACCCAACCACGCACATCAACACTTCCGAGGTGTGACTGCATAGGGACGCTACGAGGTTTTTCACAAGACACCCTAACAAAACAGTAGCCACTATGGTACAACACAGGCAACATGATCCAAGGCACCGAGATTGACTGACTCTCAGGGCGCAGCGATAAGAGGGTCAATGGCGTCCAGAGCGCGGGCACGCATGCCAACAAGTAAAAGAGCGCGACGTGTGGAGTTCCCATACCATAGGGACTCCCGACACGGGACTGTGCCTAACAAGACATAGCCGACGGTACCCCCGTCCTCGGTGGATCAAACCATACTCTCACGAGTGCTTCCCATAGCGTCGTCGGCCCCGTCGGTAACTACTGTCTAGCTAGAGCCGTACAAGTTACTTGACCAAGACCAGAGCCATAATAGTTATAGCGGTGGCGACAGGCTCCTGGGTTGCCGCTTTAAGAACCGGACCTTAGGGAGAGACATTGAGGCAAAGCACACAGCACATGCCCAGTTCCCTAAACCATGTTGCTAAAAAGTAAGTTTTATCATTAAGTTGAAGTGAACCATTAAGTCATGATTAACAATGTAACAATGATAAAAGTAACTGCGCATAGCAAAGATTCTACCCATATGCATAAGCCCCAGGTTATCAAGGTACAGGATATACAAAACTAGGTACAACCTTAATGGGACATCAATTTAGACACATGCATATGAAAGTAAATGAATATAAAATGTGTGTTTAGGTAGCAAGGATTGTCCGTGCTATAACTTGTCTTCCTTGAAGTGCTGCTGCTGCTGCGAGTACTGCTCCAAAAAGTCCTCACCGAGCTCGAACTCCAAAGATAACGGCTCACCGACTGGACACGAAGCACCACACAAGCATACACGCACACCAATACATGCAAACAAATAATATTCTATTAGAAAAGTACACCAAACAGTAGAAATAGTATAAATAAAGGTTTTAGAAATATTCTACGCTTCATTACGAACACATGAGCGCAAAAATCACACTAATCGGAGCTAAAACGAAAAAGATATGAGTTTTCTTAGTTCTAGGGACCTGTTGGCAAGTTTTAAAAGTTTCCAGGGGCTTATTTGAAGAAAACCGAGGACCTATACGTAATTTCGTATAAAAACCAAAGGGTTAACGCGCAAAAACACTTAAATAGGACGGCGGGTTATATTTTACAAAAGGACAGGGGGTTTTTCATAAAACTCAGGACCTATCTGGAATTATTTTAAACAGAGGGTGGACCGCGGGTTAATTCCTAATCTTGCAGGGGCTCTTTAGCAAAAACGCTCGGGCTGACCGTTTTCTTGGGGTTTGACTCGGGGACGGGGATGCTCGGGGACCGTCGGATCAGGATCCGAGGGCTAGGATCGGATCGACGCTGGGGCTGTTGGCGGGGAAAGCAGGGGCGGCGGGGCTACTGTGCTCCGCGGCGGCGCTTCGCTAGAGCGAGCTCGGATTCAAGCTATTGGTCACCATTTGCCACGCGACCTGGCCCTACAGCATCGGGGAGGTATGGCGAGTCCACCAGAGGGCTTCTCGTCGACAATGGGGAGGCGCAGTGGCCGGACGACGACGGGCAGCGGCGAGGTTTTCCGGCGAAGGGGAAACATGCGCTAAGATGCACGGGAGTGGGTTTGGAAAGGCTTGGGATGCTGCTTACCACTCGATGAAGCTTCTGGGGGGCTCAATTCGGCCCGAGCAGCATAGTGGCGGGCGGTCGACGGTGGCCGGCGCTCGGGCGGGGATCGGCGGCGCGGGGAGCTCGGGTGGGGGGTGTTGTGTTGGCGCAAGGGCTCGGGAAGTGTTGGTGAGGTGCTGGGGGTGCTCGGGGGGGGGGGGGGGGGCTTTTTTAGGCCGGGGAGGAGTCACATTAGGCAGGTGAGCCGGGGATTGGATGGCGGCAGCCGGAGCTCGGGTTTCCAAGTGTGGGGAGGCTTGCCATGTTCGGGCGACCGGGAAAGGAAAGGAGCGGGGGCAGGAAGGTGCGGGGAAGGTTCATGGAGGGCCCACGGTGCTGGGGAGGGGCCAAGGAGGCCGGCGGAGCGGCGGGAATTTCGCCGGGGAAGGAGGGGGGCGCGGGCGAGAGGAGGGAGAGGGATCTGACGGGCGGGGCCCGCTGGCAGTGGGTGAGAGGGAGGGAGAGTGGGGCGAGCGGAGCTGGGCCGCGCGGGAAAGGAATTTGGGCCGCGCTGGGCCGGGCGGGGAAAAGAGAGGGAGGGGCTGGGCTGGACTGGGAAGAGTAGAGGGAGTTCAAGTGAACCAGGGAAGGAAGCTTAAGGAGCAAAAGTGAACTCGGCTTGAATTAACTTTTCTATGGTTCAAACAAATGCAAATTAAATTCGAATTTAAACATAATTTAAATTCCAACTTAATTTACGAACAACCAAAACACATTGCGGCAACATGAATGCAATAAAAATGTTTCTACAACTTATATTTGATTTTAATATTCATAAATAATTCATTTAACCTATATTAAATATGAACAATTAAAATAAAAGCCAATTAATTACTAAAAATTTGAAATGGGTCATTTTTGGGTGTTACAGCTCGTGCTCCCATGCAAAACATCAGAAACCAGAGTGCGTATTTATTATCACACAGACAGCTAAATATATAGCAGGTGTCTAAACTATTGTAGAGCTGACTATTTAACTGTCTGTATGTGTTAAATAGACAACAGCTGTCTAAACTATTGTACATGCCCTTATCGTCTTTTAAGATAGCCGAGGTAATCTATGGCACGTACATGCAACAAGTGTAAACAACCTCTCTGTATTGTTTTACAACATAGGTGGTGTTTGGTTTTGGGCTTTTTGGTCCGTTATCGATTTACAGTGGCATCGAATCGCGTTGCTTACCGTTTGATTCGGCACCAACGTAATCCGTTCACGCCGTCTTTTGGAATGACGATTCCTCCGGTCTACCTGCGTTATCTGATTACGTCCCATTTTTTCGCTCGCACGGCTATCCACCAAATCCAACCAAACAAATCCCATTATCTCTTAAACCGGAACGGATAGCACTGCTTCCGGATTACATTCACGTTACCGCTCGTAGCGTTGAAACAAACACCACCATAGAAAGATACCAGGATTCTCCGCAAGGGGAGCCTAGGCATGCAAAGGTCTCAAGGCCTGACCGTGTCATCACTGTATTTCCAGCTGAAGGATCGGAGGCGTCGAATGAGGCGGGTGTTCTAGCTGCCTCAGCTCGTCGGGGTCACCGGACCCAACGAAATCTGCAAAGTCCCCATGTAAACACTAATTATCTCTATATTTGATCCTGTTGTATTGTATCAATGGAGCCGATCCTGGTGGCACGCTTGGCTGGCTTCGCCCCTGCTCGGCCGCGTCGCCACTGACGGAGGGCAGTGTAGGCCATACTGGGCGCTGCCCCCTTCCCAATGTATTTTTTTTACTAAATAAACAGTAAATTTACTATCGTACGGTGTTGTATAATATTTAAATATATAGATTGACCTCTGCTGTTTTATTGATCAACCTCCGTCACTGGGCGTCGCCGTCATCGGCGACCATCCATCCCGACTTTTTTTTGTTTGTTGTCATTTTCACGAAAGGTGTTTACAAATACGAACAGAAAGATTTCAAAAAATAGACTCTAGGCTCGGCGCCATAGTTCACGGCGCCGAGATAACACGTCTCGGCGCCACGAATCATGGCGCCGAGATATCAGTATCAAAAGATGACGCGGCGTCTACGTGACAGACACCTCGACGTCGAGCTCGGCGCCCAGATGCACCGAGCTGTCTGCCAAGCCGCCCGTGCTCCGCCGCGCCGCTGCCTCTGCCGCTTGCCGCGCTGTCGCTGTCCGCGTGGGCCTGCTGCCGCTGTCGCCTCGGCGCGGCCGCAGCCGCTTCGCGCGCGCCCGCGCATCCCTGTGCGCGTGGGGCCAGCTGACCCATACATGGATTGCAAGCTGAAAAGTTCACCTGCATGGCCCATGCCGCCGTGCTTACCCAAGCTGTCCCCTGCTACCTAGTTTTGGAACGCATCGGGAATCGGTACATCAAACCTGCTGCATATTTATATCAACTCCAAAATTTTACATCTCAGGTTTTTTATCTAGAATCTTAGCCCTTGTTTAGTTTCTAAATTTGGAAGCCAAACTTTAGATTTTTGGGATGCATGTACAACTGTAAGATTTTGTTTATATGTATGAAAAATTGTCCAAAAATTGGTTAATTAGGGTCAAAATGTTCGTCTCGCAGAGTACAACAAAACTGTGCAATTAGTTTTTAATTCCATCTACATTTAGTACTCCGTACATGTGCCAACATTTTGATATGATGGAAATCTTCTTCTTGTGTGCAGTTTTGATATGATGGAAAACTGTGAAATTTGGGATCTAAATAAGCCTCAGTCCAAATTTTGTGTGCAGTTGGATATGCTAACTTCCTATCCATGCCTACGTGTATGCACTGCACCGGCATTCAAGTTCAACCACTACCCATCGGCCAGCTGACTCATATAGCGTGCAGTGGAGTGCAGTGGAGTGGCTGCACTTGTGTGCGGCAGGGCAACAGGCGAGCGAGGCGACCGGGACCCGGGCCAGCCAGCCACGCGGCTAGCAGGGGGCAGCCGGCGCCCACGCGGCGCAGTCCGAGGGCGCGCATGCGCTTGCAGCGGGCCCGCCACGCGCGGTGCGACAGCAGCGCCTTATTCCTCGCGCCAGCACAGCACCTGGGCGCCGAGCTCGGCGCGCACCGCGACGTGTTACACCGGCGCTGTGAACCGTGACGCCGAGTCTAGGATCATTTTTTTTAAATCTTTCTATAAGAGATGTATTTGTGAACATCTTTCGTGAAAAGGGCTAAGAAAAAAAAAAGTCTGCACCACCCATCACCCCGGCCGTTTACTTACAACCAAGAGCCAACCGCCGCCGCGACTCGCTTGCTGTGCTCTGACCTCCGCGCGTCCGCGTCGACCTCGCCGCAAGCAGCCAAGCAGGCGCGTGTTGATGCGGCTCCGCTGTGCTCCCAGATTTTTCATTCCTTCTCACTTGTCGTGGCAGCTATTGTCTGCCGATCGTTTCTTGCGAGAAAAAGAAAAGATCACCCGAAAAAAAAAGTAAATCCACTCATGTCCTGAGCATTTGCATCTCCCGTGTTCATATTCAATCAGATTCTCCTCCCCGTCGTTGATTTCTTATGTCACCGGCTGGTATGAATTTATTGGCATCTAGCCTGTAATACTCCCATCCGTTCCAGCTATTATCGATTTTAGTTTTTTTAAATCAAATATATCTCATTTATAGAAAAAAGTATCGGTATCTACCACATCAAATTTGTTTCATTTTGGTTTGTTTTTTGTTTTATTTACTTATCATTATGAAATTAATATATTTTCTATAAATTTAACTAAAAGTAGAGATAGTTAACTTATAATAAAATTAAAATAATCAATAATTAGGGAATAGTCAAATGAAGATCTGACTCGTTTGGTAGAGCTCTTAGAGCTGATTCTCTTATGAATCTAGGATGTGCTCTGTCAAATAGTTTTTCAAAGAGAAGTGATTCTCTGCTGATTCTGCGAAGTGATTCTCTGAAATAAACTAAAAGACTAGGAGCTGGAAAAAAGTAGCTTCTTCTGTGTGAAGTGATTCTCCATTCTGATTTTGAGAGTTTACGATAGAGAATCAAAGAGAATCACTTTTAACCACAGAATCACTTTTCTAGAATCAGCTCCCATAGAGAATTAGAAGCAGGTAGAGCTCTACCGAACACGCCCTTATAGACTTTGAATTGCATTGAGTAATGATTAATTTTAAAATGTTTATTTCAACATCTTACAGACACAAACTCGTTGCTGCAAAACTTTCGAGATTTCATACTGAATTTCAAATTTTATAAGTGGAAAACCTGCCACGGCGAGGGGAAAATCATGATTTCAGTTACAAAGGTACACCAAAGTGAACGGGTTGCTCGTTGCTTTTTTTTGAGGTGATCCCTTTGATTTTCCGAGACTGCATCTGCAGTTAATGTTTAGAAAGATGGACTTGTTGAGATCAATGGTGGATATCAATCCAACCTGCAACTCCTTTGATGCAATGAGCATTTGGAGAGCGCATGCAGAAGAAAAACTGAAGTTTTTTTTGGCGTGAATTGATCATAGATCAGTTGGTAAGGTTTCCTGTGGTGGAACCTGCCCACCAGGATTCAGTCCTTGACTCGGCACTGGCGTCACATTTTTCTGAATTTATTCCAGTATTTAACCGGCGTTATTCTTTCAGTGGTAGACGGCGTTTCCGTCGACACCGAGGCTCCTGTGGTGACTTCATCAATCTTGAAGCGTCTCTCGGAGGTGCTCATAGAGGGGTAGGGTTGCATACTGTGTATTCATAAGGGTGAGTGTGCGTGTATGTTTGTGAGCGTATGTGTCTGTACCGTGTTTATAAAAAAAATTGTAGTTTTTTGGTTGGGTCCTTGTTCAAAGCAGGATTTAACAGCCGGTAAATTAGCGGCAAGAAACTGGTTACGTAGTCTTTCCTGTGTCTTTTCTGATCAGGCTCATGAGACTGAGCACATCTTTGTTTGCAGTTATGCAGTGCATGTATCCACGAGAGGTACGGAGACGATCCTTGTTCCATCTGCGCGGAGGAGGAGAATGTCGAGGGGTGGTGGCAAAGGGCGTTGGGTCACTTGCCAAACAAGCAAGAATATCATCTATTAATAGTTCAAAATAGGATTTATTTGTGCTTATGGTTATGCTCTGTATGATCATCAAAACCATATTCCTTAAGGCTCAGTCGTGTATCGGCTGAGGCTGATGAACATGGTTCTATTTTTCGTCTATTTTTTTTATCTGTGCAAGTGTCAAACAACATCGTTATGGAGAGGTATACATGCCGTACTTACGGTATACATGTATGGATACTAAAAAGTTAAGTGGAGGCAGGGAGAGGGGGCATAGGCCCCTATTGATTGTCAGCCCTCAGCAGTCAACACTACATTTTGGATATATGTCGGAGTGCTGGGTTCATCCACTTGTAACTTTGGTTGAGACGATTTCTCTCTCGTATTCAGTTTGTATCCACCATTATTAGTTTTGCATTACACATGTACTCCATACTAGTCAGTCATCGGTGTCCTTGACATCAGATCAAGCGTCGGGCCAGTTCATAAATTGAGCTTGCCGCACGCGCGCTCACACTACACGTACACTCCTGAAGTCCTTATCGACTGGTTGTCAAGCGAAGGATATACTGGCAACATGTTGAGACAGCCAGCAGAGAGGCAGAGTTCAGAGGAGAGAGATAAGGTTTTCACGCCACTTTGGCCTTTGTCGGTACGGTAAAATTCTCTAGAAGACGAGTGAGTTGCCAGCCCTGCCTATATGCCTTGGCAAGTCGTCCAGGCTAGCCAGTGGAATAGTAACTGGTGTTTCACTGCACCCACGTTGGTAGCTGTCGCACGCATATGCAGCCTGCAACTTTTGAAACCATGCACCGAATTGAAGGAAAAGCGTCGGTTCAATCACAAAGGTGCTGTCCAACTCGAACGTTTTCTGCGTTATGCACGACTTCGGAGCAAGGAAAAACGCTGCTCTTCTTTGCCTTCTGTTGCTTTTTCTTTGTTGAGAGGGAATATTTCTTCAGACTCTGCTGATTTTGTTGCATGGCCAGAGTCATCGACGATGAGGACGTGATAAATGGGCGGCAATGGGCCACATCCATTTCCTTTCGGATATCGGACCTTGGATCCACGCCAAGTAAATTCTGGGTAGCGATTGCAGCTTCTGGGCCGAAATGGGTAGCTCAAGTATGAGATAACATAATTTTTTTTCCAAAAGACTAGTATAAACGTAAACATTGACTTTTTTCCCCACAACTACCCATTTAAATACACGTACTTAGATTCTACCACTATGAGCATCTCCAAACACTATTGTTTCAGAAAAGAACTCCACGGTAAACACCGCAACACACAAATTCTGTTAGTCTTTTAAGACAGTAACCTCCGGTCTGTGTACCAGCAAGAAATGCAGACAGCCATTTTGTAATTTATAGCATAGATACCTGGATTTGAAACACGGTGTATTTATATTTATTTGAAAAATAGTAACAAAGAGAGCTGCTAATTCTCCCTGAAAAAAGATAAATTTTGATATACATTGTATCATACAAGTCCTCATATCTTTTGCTCTCAGCTCTCTCACGTCAGCAAACTGATATGCTACTAGTATAATGTTGGAGATGAGTAGTGCTAGATTGGTCTCGGGTATAGAATTCCAAATGGGCCAGGCACGATGGGCGACCCGAGGCACGGCCATAAAAAGCCCGGCCCTAGCCCGGCATTAGGCACGATGGATCGGGCCGCGGGCTGGCATGGCCCGAAGGGACTATAGTGCTCGGGCCGCCACCACAGCCCATAGTGCCGGCCCGAGGCACGGCACGAAAATGGCCAACCCGATGAAGGCCCGAGGCCTCTAAAAGGCCCAACAGCAGCCCACATATATATATATATATAACGAAACCCTAGTCATCCCCTCCCTCAGCCGCCCCCTCCTCACTCCCTACCCCTTCCCCTCCCGAGCCGCCGTCAGCCTCCTGCCCCGGGCCGAGCCGCCCCTCCTCCAACCCCCTGCTTCGGCTGACAGCCGCGCCGCCCCCCTCCTCCGCCTCTGCTCCAGCAGGTGGCCGCGCCGGCCTCCTACCCCGCCGCCGAGCTAGCCCGCTCCCCCGGTGCCGAGCGGCACCCGACACCGAGCTGCACGCCGGCGCTGAGCTGCATGCCGCACCAGTCCCTTCCCCGGCGCCGAGCTGCACGCCGCGCGCGGCGGGATCTGCGCCACCGCGGGGGCTCCTTCTTCAGCCTTCGCCGCCGCCACGGTGGCCGCCTGCTCCGGCCGCGCCGCCTGCCGCCGTCGCCGCTCCGCGAGAGGGCCGCCTACCGCCGCGCTGCGCTGCTTGCCTGCCATCACACCGCGAGCGAGAGGGTCACGCGCGGGGCGTCGCCGAGCGTCGGGCTGCAGAGGCATGCTGGGCCACGCGTGGCCCGATGGGCCAGTCGGGCCGCTGTGCCGGCCCGGCCCGAAAAACAACCCATCGTGTCGGGCCTGGGCCGGCAGGTCGGCACGACGGCCCGGTCCGGCCCGGCACGATAATCTTTAGTGCCTGCATAGTACCGGGCCACGTCGGGCCGGCCGAATAGGGCTAGTGCCGGGCTAGGGCCGGGCCGCCCATTTGGATTTCTATAGTCTCAGGCCTCTCCGATCTGACTCCGTAGCCTGGGACTTGATTACCCTGCCCTCTCCTTTGGCCACACACAAGAGCCTCTCAATTCTCAAAGCCATGCTGCACTCCTATCGTACGAATAATCTACTCAGTACGTGCTGCAGCAGTCGTTGCCGCATGGCAATGAAAACGACTCTAGGCCGGCCGAATAGCCGTCCCGCTCGTTTGGCTATTAGCCACCAGTCAGTAGTACTTTAACGAATCAGTACCAACCACCAGTCACCAGACAGATGAATAGGGCGAGCGTTGCTAGCCTGCTGCTACACAAGCATGTGTGCCCTAGGGAGGGACAGATCGATTAGCATGTTACCAAGTGTCACATCCCAAACGCAGAGCAAGCTATAGATCGAGCAGGGCCGGGGATGATTTAGGCGAGCTGTTAGCCTAGGCATATTGTTCAGTTGTTGCACGGACGTTGCCTGCTTCAATTCCATGCATGGTTGCTTGCTGCTGCCATATGCATTGCTTCCTCCTGGTTTCAGGGGCCTTGTTGCCTTTCTACTGAACCTGCTCACCTGTTTTCCGTGGTTGTTTAATTGGTTGCGCCAGGAGCACTCGTAGCTGCCCGCGGAGCATTTTCGTTGCTGCCAACTTGTGAGCTGAAGCTGATAGCTCAATTGCAGCGCCCACGCTTGTGTCCGTGTCCTTTATTCCGGTCATTGTTTTTCGCAGGAATTGTGTTTATGTGCCGCTCTGCCAACAACTGTATCATGTATGTATGTATGTACAAGCTACAACGGCCATCCGGTTTGTGTTCTGTCTTCTTCCCCGAAAAAAATTCCTCGGAGAAAACCAAAACAAAATTGCTCGAAGTACGATAGAGTTCAATAGCTGTGCGAATTCGTTCTTGACATTTTTTATGGTGGTGTAGCTGAACTGAACATTTCTACTGTTGTGCGGTCAGAGGGTTCTCAACTATACATGCCGATTAAACGGCCGATATGTCCAGTAGCACCTGGTGGGTTTCCAGCTCTGCACGTCGATCACAGTGCAAAAGAGCTCTTAGTTCGGCTGGATTTACGTATCCTGCTAGGCTGCCTCTCGTCGTTGAGTTGCAAATCTTTGTGAGACTGACCAGCTCTTGTGGTGTCTTCTGAGTCCTCAAGCTAAATCCAGCTGCTTATTGTTTCCTTTTTTTTCATTTCCCCCTTTATTACTACACTACCTGATCTTGTTTGTTTTGAGCATCCGTCCTGTTTCCCTGTGAGGCTTTGCCCCGGTTGTACTGTAGCGCATAGTTTTTAGCTACTTTTCATGGAGTCGCCGAGGCAAAACATTGGCGTCTGGCGTGTGCAGTGCAGGCACAGACATTCTGGACCTCGGCACTCTCACCAAGTATGCTGCACTGACAAACAATGTCCCAATGCAGGCTAGATTAGTTTCACAGAGTAATTTCAAAGGCTACCTTTAACCTTGGTCATGTTAGCATGCCATCAAACAATTAACCGGCGAGTGAGGATGTACCCGAGTCCCGACCGTGCTGATTCCTGACGGAAGGCCTCGTTGCATTGCGCGTGCGTTGACAAATCTTAGCCGTGGTGTCACGTCGGTGTAACCTCTCCTCCGACCATTAACAAAAACAAAGTCAATCAAACATGACGTGTGCAATAGGCAAGGCATGGATATGATGGCGATCATGAGACGTGCGTGCTGTTTCACCTCCTGTCGTGTCTGCATGACTCCAATTAACACCTGCCTGATGGGAAATTGCGGGTGTGCTTGTTACATGTGTTAGCACGCATTCAGCAGTAGGTTTGAGAAGTTTGGTCTTTAGCTTTGGTCACCGTACCATAGCCTAGGCCACGGCGGTGGCTTGGATTGATAACAGCTGGAAGGTGGAGCTCGGGCTATGTCCAGTGTGGACATCAGCCTCGGCTACTAACCTGAGTAAACTTAAGTTTATGCACAGCCTTCACAAGCCCAATTTCCATCAAAGGCCGCGGAGCTCATTCTGTTAAAATTATGTGCACAAACAAAAATGCATGGCTCATGTTGGGAAGTTGGCTTTGATATATATAAAAAAGACAATAAAGTTTGTGTCAGAGTTATATTTCTCATCAGAGAAATTTGAGGGTGCCATAAGATAAATATAGTTTGTTTCCAAAGTACATTCAATCTTGTAGCATCTAACTTAACAGCCATAAACAATTCTAGTGTGATATTTAATCCCGGCATACCTTATGGTTGGTGGTGTACCATCCGCCGATGAGCTCAATGTAGGGAAATGAG
Organism: Echinochloa phyllopogon; assembly: GCA_033239725.1. NCBI lineage: Eukaryota > Viridiplantae > Streptophyta > Magnoliopsida > Poales > Poaceae > Echinochloa > Echinochloa phyllopogon. The sequence continues at coordinate 40,074,999 of BTCW01000010.1, read as the reverse complement.
ATGGGATCAAGGACACTTACGGCTGTGTATTGTACCGAAGTCACAATTAGGATTGTAGAATACTAGTGATGAGAAGTAGAAGAGGTTGCTTATCAGACCCTTAGACTACATAGGTTAAGTTAAATTCTAGCCCAGTAGGATTATGAATTTGTGGACAGCATCATGCCATAAATCCTTTTTATTGCTGCAAACCATTCCTACCTATTGGGGAAAGGTGCAACCCTTATACATGGGCCAAGGGAGTCATTGAAATTTTTGTTGTTCCTACCAAGAGCTTGGAGAAAACTTGTTGTAGGATCTAGGATTACCGACTAGAGGGAGGGGGGTGAATAGACGGTTTTAAACTTCAATCACAACACTAGAAAAATTTAATTAGAACCACAAAAGGGGTAGATCTCTATCTATTTTAAGTCTATGTTGAGGGGTTTGCAACCTAGGGTGACAAGAAACAATTCAAGTTCTAGATAGATAGCTTGCTCAAATTAAATTGCTCAAGGTAAACAACAATGGATAACTCACAAACAAGAGATAAGAATTTATCCCGTGGTGTCGATGACTTATCGGTCATCCCTAATCCACGTTGAGATGGATTCAGTGTTCAACCGCTTCTCTATCAAGACTCCTCTTGATATCTAAGCCGGTTAGAACCAAAGAACCGCTCCAAATCTCGATTCCACTAGAGTTGCTCTTCACCATTCCAGCGAGGTGAGCACAAGAACCTCTCACACCAATCTTCCAAGGCAACTTCACAATCTTCTTGAAGTGCTCAATGGAATCACGAGCTCCAAGCCGTCTAGGAGGCGACAACCTCCAAGAGTAACAAATCAACTCGCTCGCTTGATGAATCCCTAGTGCCACAATGATCAAATCATTGATGCAATGCACTAGATGCTCTCAATCTCACAAAGAAATGCAATCTCAAAGCAAATGAGTGAGAGAGAGGAGAACAAGGGCTCTAGTATGTCAAGAAAGCTTCCCAAAGTGCCAAGAGACCTCACACACCCGCGGGGGTGGAGTATTTATAAGCCCTCTCCTCAGAACTAGCCGTTATGTTCAAAACACGTGAAAAAGGCATTCTCGGACTGTCCGACCTGCACCCTCGGACTGTCCGTGTTTGAATCCAACGGTAAAATAGCAAAGTCAAACGTGTGTCAGAGTTAGCCGTTGGAGCCTGGCGGACTGTCCGGCCGCCATGCTCGGACTGTCCGAGCCACACCTGCGGACTGTTCGACCAGCGCAGAGGGGCGGTCCGACCCTCCGGAACGCCGGGAAACGTCTCTGTTAGAATCGAGCTCTTTTATATGGACCGTTCGATCCCAATCTCGGACCGTCCGACAATCAGCGCACATGGGCCCACAGTCAACTCAAGTCTTTGGACAGTCCGACCTATACACTCGGACTGTCCGAGAGACGTTCGGACTAGTCTGAACGGAATTTTCCAAAGATTTTCCATATTAATTTGATTCTGATTTCTCGGACCGTCCGAGCCAGTGCCACGGACTGTCCGACCAGTCTCGACAGAACTGGATTTGCACAAGATTTTCAACAAAGCTTTTTCCATGTTAGTTACCACTCATCTAAATGCACAACATGCAAGTCAATGATCAAAGTGGCACTATTGACACGACAAGCCAATGACGTTGATCCCTTTTGATAGTACATCTATTTAGCCTAACAACCTGGTCATTATTCATCCTCCAATCACCTTATGACCGGTCAAAGGCAAAAGCCCTATTATATACCTTTACTTTGAGCTTCCCATGATCCATACCACACATGCCATCCATACATCATCCTTTGAAGCTCATTTCAACTCTCGGGACTAACCTATTCTCATATTCTCAAATGAAATTGTTAGTCCACAAAGGTTGTCATTAATTACCAAAACTCAATTAGGGGCCTAGATGCCTTCAATTGCCTCCTCAACCCCTCTGTAGATAGGATGCAAGGTTCAATGTGGCGGAGGGGAGGGGAGGGGAGGGGAGGGGGGGGGGAGGGGCACTCGTGTACTGCCTCTTATCCCACTCCTCTCATCTTGCCCTCTATTGTCTCTACTCTAGTTGGGAAAAATCTGATAATCAATACTACCAATTTATGAAAATATATTAACTCAATTAACAATTATTTGATAAATAAATATATATTTTAACTAAAAAATAAATGGAGCAAATACTTACCCAACTAACTGCTCAATGTTTTTCATTCATTGATAAAGAAAATATGTTAGAAACAAATACAATAGCATATACAGAGACACAAACTTCATGATGTTGTAGGGCCTAGCTATATATATTTTACCGCAATGCTTGTCTCACAACTGTATCCGTGAACACACATATTCCCCTAAGAGAGATAAGATTTGATTTTGAGAGATTGATGCACAAGAAGTAGCTAACCATCTAATGCCACACACATAATACACTGGCCAAAAGTAGCTAACCATCTATACACGGTTTCTTAATCTTTCTCTTAGTGACACCATGCATTGCAATTAGTACACTCAATTTAATAACCATGTTTAACATATCCATTTCTTATTCCATGGCATCTAATAGAATCTTTCAGTATAGAAACATGTAATACTAATCTTAGAAATTGATTGCATACGATAACATAACAAATCAATTAATGGAAAAATTTATGTATCAATCTAATCATACCATGAAAGCATAAATATATTAAAAAGATTATTGTAGACATTGATGACCAAGTTGTCACTTGTTTGATACTCAATATAGTCGGCCCAGGAAGCTAGACAGTGATTATAATTTTCTAAAGATGGAAAATAAATGCATGATGGGTGATTATATAATGTACAAAACTTATAAGATGATGTTAAATATTTCATAATTTAGCATAATTAAATTGAATAAAGGATACTTAAATATAAGAACAAAGCTTGCTCGCACATGCTATGGGAAAACTAGTGGGCTTGTTATGTGGGCTTATTATGCCATAGATGATGTCCTAATGCAAAAACTTGTATGGAACTTATTCCAACATAGATTTGATGAGCAATCATATAAAAAGTAAGGATTAGGACTCGCTTACGGTTTCTGGACGTCTACAACTATGACACACAATCTTTACAATTCGATAGAACCAGAGAAGATAAAACTGTTAGATATAAGCGCAATCCCTTGGATGTATTGCTTGGAGATAGGTCTAGTTTTGCCTTTTTATATTCTTGGGCTAAATGTGGTTGTTTGCTTAGAAGATTCGGCTAGGTGTATTTCTAAGATTTTATGACACTATTCTTATGCTTTTTGACCTAAATTAATAGAAATTACAGCTCCTAAAGAATCAGTCAACCAATAATAATAACATTGTAATATGTTTTGCATAATTCATTATATCATGTCATGTTATACCTTATGGTTACTAGTATACCAGTTGCCAATGAGGCGAACCTATTGAGTGACATGTTGAATGATGTCCTGACATGGAGATTTGTTGGTGCATCCATGGTTATGAAATTTGTGAAGAGCTAGTAAGGATACAAAGGCTATACATTAAGAGTAGAAGATAGTGGAAGATAATTTATTGGGTGAGATTGTATCACTCTTGGCCTACATGCCCCCACTCCAAATCAATTTATACATAAACCTTAGTCTTTGCTGACTACGATATCTCCACATCGTTGCAACTATTGCTAAAATAATGAGGTTGTGTCCTAGATCCTCCTCTGTCTCTTGCCTGATAAGTTCAAACACCTGTTCGAGAAGCTCCACCCGATACCATGATTCCATGTACTAGCTAGTCTGCAATATCCCTAGGCCTGTGTGTCCTCACAATCAATATCCTTGTTGCTACCAACCATGGTAGCTAGCACCATGGAGTAATTGTCATATGTGGGAATGATGAATATGAGCTCACCACTGAGATCATCCTCCACCTCCTTCGTTCGTAATGAGTTCAAGCACCTCTCCCTAATGTTCCACCCAAGGTCCATTTTTGTCCGTCGATATGGCTTTACGAGGAAGCTACGAAGGTGTACAAGGTGTATATTGTTACGTGGCTCGATGTTAACGGGGTGAAGGATGTGATCTCAGCATTGTGATTGAAGCATGCAATTTGTTCTAAGATTTAATTAACCAATGCTATTATTTCAGTAGTAGGTGACAAGCTTGTCAATAGCGAGACTCCTATGGTGACCTCATTAATCTCAAGATCAGATGTGTAAGCGTAGTCTCTGGAAGGTACTCATATAAGTATGATTTTTGTACATGTATTCTTACAGGTGAGTGTGCGTGTGTATGTGTGGTGGAAAAAAATTGTATCGGTGATATAGATCTCAAATTTGAATTTTCTGGTGCAATTTATAAAAGATATTTTATTTCAGGTCTATAAAAGAGTCTCCCGTATATTAAAATAGTGATCCATTGTCCCGTATTTTTCATTAGCTTAGATTTTCACGTGCGAGCTGTATAACGCAAGACAGGCATTTGGTTGCTATGGACCGGACAGGGAGGCAGCCATGGCCCATGGGGCCCGTCTGCTCCTCTGGTTAGCAAAGGTCCATCCGGGAGACCGTCGGCCATGATTACGGGCACGTACAATCACAAAGCAGCAGCTCTCTCTACCTGGATTTCTTCTTAATAAAATTTCTCCCTCTCGCCTCGTCCTGCCTCCGCGGGAAGCCTACCAGCTTTTGTTGCACGTACACCATCCTGGCCTTATTCTGATCTCTGAATTCTAACGCTCTTCGTTTCAGTTTTTTTTTATATCGCCAAGTTCCATATATGCATGTGTGATCATCATATATGGTATCTCCCTTTCATCATTGACAGGAACTACACATAGATTGTGCGTTAAATTTGGGCCGGGGAGATCATTGTCTACATCTTCTTTAGGCTCCTTTGGGCTGCCTGTCTCAACTTTCTCATCCATCTGGAGCTGGCCGATACGTCTTGTTTACTAATTCCTGTTATAGTCGAAGACTGTTTATTTTTCACCGATTGCCTAACTTTTAGCCAGGAAAGTCGATCGATTGACGATTGGGTTCGTAGTTACCCATACAAGATGGTATAATTAGCTTCATCAGGTGGTTGACTTCATTTGCTTGCGCGTACACGCTGGCTGATAGCTCTTTACTCTAAAACTATTCCTGCCAACATTTTGTGGCCATCGAGTGCCACTGCGACGCCGCACGGCGCTTAAACAATATCTGTCGCCGCCGCCGGCCGGCAAGCCGTCCCCGTCCGCGGCGCCGTACCCCTCGTCGTACCATCATTTCCTATCCACATATACGAACCGGCCGGCGACGAGAAATTGATTGGGGGAAAGTAAACAAAATCTGCATCACGTACACGAAGTATGAAACTAAACCCCATCACTCTACCAAAGGATTTAAATTCGACATGAGTGAAGAATTGAAGGCCAGGTTATTAGGGGTTGGATTGGGATAGAGGAGGACACGTACGAGGAGATCGATTAGGTATATAGCTGTAGTTAGGTAGCAGGCGGATTAGCATGGCGGCCAAACCTAAAGAGTCTAGCTCCTGCCAAGAACTTTTGGACCAACGTGCACGCACGCATTGGTAAAGTCTTTTGTTTTTTTGAAATTAAAGGATCGAACAGCTCTGCAATATGAACCGGCCAAAATTTCCGCCGTACTGCCAGTGGTTTGGCATCGGCAGTTGCTTTCCCGGACCCGACCAGCTTGACTTTCCATCGAATTGCATTGCGTCACGCTCACCGCCATCAATTATCCGATGGAATTGAAGCTACCGGTTTTGTACTACCGCATGGGTTTCAAGCGCGCTAGTCACGGAGATACGTATACTATATTATTGATCCATCTTTGTATACTACGTGATGAAAAAACCAACTGCAAAATTCAACCCACCCCCAAAGGCCGTGACTGCGGCGTACGTGCGCCCATGCTCGTGTGTCTCCGGACACGGCCGTGGACAGCAAGCGCCACGTCTTGGCCCGCTGCCGCCGCGTCCCAACACGACGAGCCCCCGGGGCAGACACGTTCCGTCGGCCACCACCACTGCACCAATCGTTTCCTCCGATCCGGCTGCTCGAGAGAAAGTCGCGGCTTGCCGCGCCTTTTCCTCGTTGCTTCGCTTCGCTTTGATCCCCTGTCTATTTTGTGTTAGACAATACGTATATTGTTGCAACCTTTTTTCCTCTCGATCTGGTCCACACCACAAACGCTGCCTCCCAACATATTCAACATGTACCCCCGGCATCCCAGGCCCAGAGCCACCACGACTCGAGCACAGCAACACTGCCTAAGTACAAGCTATGCCCTACTCGTGTAGCCAATGTAGGTCGTCCCAAGAACACCAAACACTGTGGATACAGTTACAGGTCCATGACACGGGTTGACTAATAAACTAATGCAAAAAAAAGACATAGAGTACGCACTACCAGAATGTTTCACATCCGCCCGCCTCCTCCGCCTCGGCCATTTTTGGACCCGGTGCTGCCCCATCAGCACCGGGTCCAACGGCTAGGAGCGGGGGCGGCGCTGCGGGGTGTCAGGGCGGACACATTAGCACCGGGTCGTGGCGAGACCCGGTGCTAATGCTCCCCCTTTAGCACCGGTTGCTGGCTGCAACCGGTGCTAATTGGTGCACATTAGCAACGGGTCTTGCCACGCCCCGGTGCTAATGTGTTTTGTATATAGCACCTTCTTCCTCCCCCGGCCGAGCCAGCTGAACACTTAGGCGATGTGTTCATGCTGCCCAAATTTTTTTTAAAATTTGTAAAGATTCTACTCATCTAAGGAGCACTACAAGGTACACTTTTTCATTCTCTAATATTTTATTTAGCTTGTAATCCTTCTATGATTTAGAAATAGAGGGATTTGTGAATCAAAGTAAAGCTAGCTAGAGAGAGCTTGTGTTCTTGGAGGAGAGAGAGGAGAGAGCTTGACTTCATGGTGGAGAGAGTGTTCATGTTGTGTTTTAAATGGAGAGAGAAGGCAAGCTAGTTAGTATTTTGTTTTGTATAACTTGTGAATAGTTATAAGGCTTATGTATTTTATTTATTAGAGAGGTTTATTTATTAAAAGTTGGAATAGTTATTTATTAATTTAATGAAATATATATTATTAGTTATTTATTAAAAGGTAGAATAGTTATTTATTTATTTAACGGAAGGTATATTTATTTATTTAATGAATATAGTAATGTAGTTTTAGAAATTTATTTATATAATGGAATATATATTATAATTTGTATTTATTTATATATTAAATTTTTTTATCTTTAAATTGTATTGTATATTTGTTATTGGTTAATAATGCAGATGAATAGACAATGGATGTACGGGGACCCCCACGCTCAGGCGTTCCGTGATGGCCTTAGGACGTTTCTCGATGCCGCCGAGGCTAACAGGACGCCGTCCGGTTTCATGTTCTGCCCATGCACCCATTGTAAAAATATACAATCGTACAAACAAAGAGGTTGTCTTCAGGTGCATTTGATGAGGCACGGTTTCATGAGGAATTATTCTGTTTGGACGAAGCACGGTGAAAGAGGAATTCTAATGGATGAAGATGAAGAAGACGAGGCCGATGACGACATTCCGTTATTGGCTCAATACTACGGTTCCTTTGCATATGCTGCAATGGATGATGCCGATGAGGAAGATGTTGCTCGGGAAGGCGATGCTCAGGAAGATGTTGCTCAGGAAAATGAACCTACTGATGGACTCGGGCAAATGTTGCGTGACGCCGAGAAAGACTGCGGCAATGATAAGAAACTGAAAAAGATACAACGCATGTTGCAGGACCACAAGACTGACCTGTACCCAGATTGCAAAGAGGGGCTAAAGAAGTTGGGTAGCACACTTGAACTTCTGCAGTGGAAGGCAGCAAATGGTGTTACTGATAAGGGTTTCGAGGAGCTACTGAAACTCGTAAAGAAGATTCTTCTAGAGGGTAACAAATTGCCATCGACGACGTATCAAGCAAAACGTGTTGTTTGCCCTCTCGGTTTGGAGGTGCAGAAGATACATGCGTGTCCTAATGACTGTATCCTCTATCGCGGACAGTACGAACACTTGGATCGTTGTCCGGTTTGCACCTGCGCACGATACAAGATCAGGCGGGATGACCCTGGTGATGTTGGGGGAGAGCGTTCTAAGAAAAAAATCCCTACGAAGGTGATGTGGTATTTCCCTCTGATACCCCGTCTGAAGCGTTTGTTCAGGAACAAAGACCATGCCAAACTGATGCGCTGGCACAAAGAAGAACGTAAGCAGGATGGCATGTTGAGACACCCCGCCGATGGATCCCAGTGGAGGAACATCGACAGAGCATTCCCAGAGTTTGATGCTGATGCGAGGAATGTTAGGCTTGGTTTAAGTACCGATGGCATGAACCCTTTTGGTGAAATGAGCAGTAGTCATAGCACTTGGCCCGTGACTGTTTGTATCTACAACCTACCCCCTTGGCTCTGCATGAAGAGGAAGTTCATTATGATGCCAGTGCTCATCGAAGGCCCAAAGCAACCTGGCAACGACATTGATGTGTACCTAAGACCATTGGTTGACGAACTTTTGCAGCTGTGGAAGAATGAAGGTGTTAGCATGTGGGATGAGGACAAGCAGGAGCAGTTTGACCTTCAAGCATTGCTTTTCATAAGCATCAACGACTGGCCTGCACTAAGTAACCTATCAGGACAATCAAACAAAGGATATAAAGCATGCACTCACTATTTAGAGGAAACCGAAAGCATGTATTTGAAATATTGTCGTAAAGTTGTGTACATGGGTCACCGTCGATTCCTTCCGGCGAAGCATGAGCTACGAAAGAAATGTGCGCATTTTGGCGGGAATGCTGACCGCCGTACAAAGCCGAGACACCGGAGTGGAGAAGAGCTATTTGATATGGTGAAGGACCTACTCGTGGTGTTTGGCAAGGGAGACGGAAGCCAGGCTGCTCCGACGGGCGAGGATGGTCGTGCCGCGATGTGGAAGAAGAAGTCTATCTTTTGGGAGCTACCTTATTGGCAACTTTTAGAGGTCCGTAACGCGATTGATGTGATGCATCTGACGAAGAATCTTTGCGTGAACTTGATAATCTTCCTGGGTACTTATGGGAAGCCAAAAGATACACTGGAAGCACGTCAGGAGCTGAAACGATTGAAGCAATGGACTAATCTACATCCAGAAAAGAGAGACAAAGGACACCAGTACTTGCGTCCTGCCAGCTTCACTCTCAGCAAAGAAGAGAAGGCAAGCATGTTTGAATGCTTGAACAGTATCAAGGTTCCGTCTGGCTACTCCTCCAATATTAAGGGAATAATAAATATGAAAGAGAAGAAGTTCACAAACCTGAAGTCTTACGACTGCCATGTGTTGATGACACAACTGCTTCCCGTCATACTCAGGGGTGTGCTACCAGTTAACGTGCGGAAAGCCATTGTGAAGCTATGTGCATTCCTCAATGCAATTTCTCAGAAGGCGATCAATCCAGACCATTTAGATCAGCTACAGAACGACGTGGTGCAATGTCTTGTCAGCTTTGAGATGATATTTCCACCATCCTTCTTCAATATCATGACACATCTATTGGTTCACCTCGTCAAAGAGATTCGTATATTGGGCCCAGTATTTCTACACAACATGTTCCCATTTGAGAGGTTCTTCGCTGTCCTAAAGAAGTATGTCCGTAATCGTTCTCGTCCAGAAGGATGCATTGCTAAGGGATACGAAACAGAAGAGGTCATTGTTTTCTGTGTTGACTTTGTCGACGATCTTATGCTGATTGGTGTGCCCGAATCACATCACGAGGGGAGACTTGGTGGAAAGGGCACACTAGGGAGAAGATCGATGGTGATCAAGGACGTTGTGATCACAATCAAGGAACATTTGTAAAGAGGAAGTTTATTAGTGTCCGAGTAAACGATGATGCCATGTAATTTAATTGCACTATGTTCCACCCAATTTGTAATGACTATATTTGCATTTATGTTCCACCTATGTTCTAAGATTTTCTATTGATTTATAAGATTTTTTTTATTAATTCTAGCATTTTATATTGATTTTCTAGTAATTTATAAGATTTTCTAGTAATTTATAAGATTTTCTAGTAATTTATAAGATTTTCTAGTAATTTATAAGATTTTCTTGTAATTTATAAGATTTTATAGCATTTTATATTGATTTTCTAGTAATTTATAAGATTTTCTATTAATTTATAAGATTTTCTTATTTAATATATATTTTTAATAGGTATTAATAACTGAATTAAAACAAGTATTAATAACTATATATTAAAAACTATATTTATAAGATTCCCAAATAGTAGCCACCGGTGCTAAAGGCCGGTTTGGAACTGGCGCCAAACGAAAATTGGGGGCCTTTAGCACCGGGTTGATCTAAAATCCGGTACTGAAGGCCCCCAATTTTCGTTTGGCGCCAGTTACGGCCTTTAGCATCGGCTGCAGAAGACCCGGTGCTAAAGGGCCTTTAGCACCGGGTGGTGGGAAGACCCGGTGCTAAAGGGGGGGCCTTTAGCACCGGGTTCTGTATAGACCCGGTGCTAAAGGGCCTTTAGCACCGGGTCGTGGCTGCACCCGATGCTAAAGACGGGGATCTATATATGCGGGGATTTCTCTCCCCTCCTTCACATCCCCCTCGTCTCCTCAGATCGAAACCGCTGCCGTCGCCGCGCGCCCCCTCGTCTCCTCAGCCGCCGCCCCGCCGCCGCCCGTCGACCTAGGCCCGCGTCACCGCCGCCGGCCGTCGCAGCGGCCGCGCCTCCGTCCACGGTCGTCGCCCGCGTCGTCCCCGGCCGCGCCGACGCCGCCGCCCATCGTCGTCCCCGCGCCCGGCCACGCCGCCGCCGCCGCCCTCGTCCCGGCCCGCGCCGTCGTCGTCCCTGCGCCCGTCATCCCCGCCGCCGTCGTCGTCCCCGCACCCGTCGTCCCCGCGCTGCCGCCCGTCGTCCCCGCGCCGGCGCCCCTCGTCCCCGCGCCGCCCGTTTTCAAAATGGAACATTGGCTTTCCGGTAAGCAAGTAATTTGTACATGTAGGCCTCGGCTAATATATTATATGAATTTTACTTAATTTCTTTTGGTCGACAGTGTGCCAAACAGGGGAAGGGAAATAATTTATGTGCATACTATGTTTGCGATTACATGTGAAATTGGGGACATAAAAAGCTTACACAACACGATATTATGGTACGTAATAATAAACACATTTCCATTATTATTAAGTGCACAATTATTGTCTCCAACTCGGCGGATTAAATATCTTTTAATTATTTGTAAATTATAGATGTCGAGCCTGAAGGAAGAGTCTCTAGAGCGAGAAAGAATTGACGCAATTGCAGAACAGCTCGTCGGATGGATCTGGGACGAGGTCGTCAATCCCCGAGGAGAATTCCACATGCCATTGGAGGACGTGGCGGACAGTTCAACAAGTCGTCAATCTTAATTAAGTAGAAAATATAGTTTAAATATATATAACTCGAGTTGACATGCATGAATATCTACTTTTGTAATATATATGTCTTCTATTTTGATGAAATGTCAGCTAATATGAATATAGAGTCGGCCGAATACGCATTAGAATACACGTATTAGAATATATATACGTATATACACGTATATAGACGTGCATGCACGGCTACTGAAAAAAGCAAAAAAAAAAGAAATTCGGAGCCTTTAGCACCGGTTGCAGACAGCAACCGGTGCTAAAGGCCCTGCTAAAGTCGCTGCGGGGCAGACCCTTTAGCACCGGGTTGTGTCTGGAACCGGTGCTAAAGGGACCCTTTAGCACCGGTTATTCAACCCGGTGCTAAAGGGGTACCCCTTTAGCCTCGGAAGATATTCACCGGTTGGGATACCGGCACCGGGTATCCCAACCGGTGCAGATGTTGATCATTCTGCGGTAGCTAATCTGGTGAAGATGTTGTCGACAAAACTTGATCTTGAGCTTTCATCGTCGCTTCTCCTTACAATAAGGTCCCAAATCCCAATTATTGCAAAGGACAAGCACGGAAACGAGGTAGCATGCCACCCACAAAACAAGGAAAATCTGTTTTTTGGTTCTTCCCTTTGAGGTGGGGCATATGTTTGCCACGGTCGAAACTACTGACTATCAACAATATGGAACACCATTAATTTATATGTTTGCTACTATACGCATTTCTCTCTGAATCTGGAGTTCTTTAATGAAGTGTTTTTGATCTGTGCTGTAGTACGTAGTTTCATGCATAATACTGTACCGTGGTCAATCTATTATCTTTATTAGTGTGACCGAAAATCCTAAATATCTGTTGTCCTTGGTAGAAATAATGGCTACCGGTACTCAGACTACTGCACAGTGGCATAAGTATGCATGACAAGATTTAGCAAGCACTCCCTCCGTATTGGTAAAGAAAGTCGTTTAGGACAGCGACACCGTCTTCAAAACATAACTTTGACTTCTTATTTCTATAAAAATATTTATCGAAAAATGATACATGTATAGTTTTATGAAAGTATTTTTTAAAATAAATCTATCCATATAACTTTTACAATTTCAAACTCAACAACTTAAAAATCATTCATGATTTATACTCCCAAAGTTTGACTTAAACATTGTCCTAAACGTCTTTCTATATCAATACGGAGGGAGTACACATCTGATCCATTGCTTCTTGCTTTGAGCACCTGGCTCCTATGCCATCTATAGTAGTTTACTCTGCTTTAGGGTGACCAAACAAAAGGTTTGGCCCTTTTATGTCTAGTGCTTCGGCCATGGTTGCCCCTCCCATGGATCCATACACCGACCCTTATATGATGCTCTTCTACGGGAAAACAAAATGAAAATAAGAAAACATCTTAAAACTGAAGGTTAATTGATGATAATGTTGATGTTTTAGCAACCAAAAAGGCACTTTACAGTACATATGTGGACTATTTCTTTAAAAAAGAATTGATCAATGAAATTTAAACAAGCCCCAATTTCCAAAACCAAAAAAATAAGAACAAGATATACTAAACCATTAGTGTTTTCAACAAACTTTGTAGCCCAATTCTTCTTCTTCTTGCTTGGATAGGATCAGCCCAGGTTCTATCTCATTGAACCAAAATCTTCAAACTCGCTCCAAGTTGTAAACAAAAATTTTGAGAACCAAAGGCATGTTAAATCCATTCCTTTTTTGCAATAACCATTTAGCTCCGTAACAAAAATAGAAAAAAAAACTAAAATTTTGGTTGCGGTCACAATTTCTTACTACTATAATATAAGTTTCATGATCTTTCTTGAGAAAAGAAATGCTGATTGTATATCCACATCTCAGTTAAATCACTGCAAAAACAGTCAACAAAACAGATACTATTATACTAGCAAAAGGAACAAGAGGCCAAGCAAACGGCCATCGTTTTTTTTTCTTCAACGGGGTACATTCCCGGCTTGGTACCTGTTGGAAAATCGCTGCTTTCTTCCCCGGGACGAGACACACGAAGTTTGAACAACTCCGTGCTATCGCAACTGGTACAAAATTAAATTAAATGCAACAGCGACCCCTCTTCGCCTGGTATAGCGTGTCTCATGCATCCTTTTGGTATACTACTTGTCTGATGCCCCCACCCCACCCTCTCCCTAACCCCATATATCACCACCCCTCTTCTCCCCTCCTCACCATTTGCTCATCGCACCCCACCTCCCTCCTCGGCTCCGGCCTATCACTTCCTCCATTGACGCCGCCGCCCTCAGGGTCAGCAAGAGCTCCACTGGCCTCCTCTGCTACCGTCGTCCATGGCCGCCGCCGGCAGTTTCGAAGAAGGAGCCGGCGGTAGTAGCCGGCCGCGGCGGCCATTAGCGCGGCCGTGGCGGCGGCTGGTGCTAGCCGTTCTCCTCTTGCTGGTGGTGGCGCCGAGCTGCTGCCAGGCGACGCGAGGCATGCAGCCGTTCAAGGGCAAGCCCCTGGACCGGGGCACCGCCAACCATTTCCTGGGGTTCTTGCCGCGGGGGTCCGTGCCGTCGTCGGGCCCCTCCCGGCAGCACAACTCCATCGGCGCGGAAGACCAAAACCATCCCTGACGACCGGACCGAGATCGAAGAAGCCGGCCGGCCGGCGGTGTCAATGGCGGCTGCAGATGTAGAGTAAGATCGAGGAGAGTTCATTCTCGTCACCATGGATCAAATTTCGTTCATGGCTGTTAATTGTAGCTAAGCACGTAGTAGTATTTTAGTTGGTAGCAGTAGTAGTATACAATACATACACTTGGAGGAGGAGGAAGATGAAGGAGAAGGGGACGTTCGTTCGTTGTAGGACGATGTACATGAGGCATTTTTTTTGGGAGAGAGACTGGTAGTGATGGTGGTGGTGTTTCATTTCGCCGGTGCTTCTTCTTGCTTGCTCCTTTTTGTTTCTTCCCTGCTGCTCCTTTTCTGAGCAGAGCGAGCTGGATCGATGCTCCTGTTGCTGCCATCACAGCTTTTCTTTTCCCCGCTCTATCTCTTTTGCTTTGCTAAAGCTGGGTCTGGATAGCCAGAGTACGAGTGTACAACAACCACTTCCCGGTACTCGTACAGCAGGGCAGGCTGCAATCAACATCGCCTCGCTGCTTTCTGCTGGTCGTCATCGATCGACCGCGCTGTCCGTCGTCAATGGCGTGCATGCTGTGATTGCTCCTGCATATGCGTCGACGAGTGGTGGAGCAATGGAGTACTACAGGAGCTAGCGGAGGGAGGAGAAAGGGAGTAGAGGCAACGTAAGGCGGCAGGCGGCTGCTGCTAATGACCTCGCAGCGGCTGGACGACTCTTCAGCCGACGAGATGAGCGAGACGAGACGAAGACGATGATCGCGGTTGGCACAGGCTGAAGTTGACAGATCGAGCTGTTATGTTGGAGCAGTTTGGAAGGGAAGGGGCGCCCAACCATTAAATGTTACTTTTTGACCGCCACACTTTACACTTATTCGTACTTTACTTTTTACTGCCATTTGTTTCGAAGAAAACTTTTTTTCCCAGTTTAGCCGGCTAATTTGTAGTAGTTTATTTTAGCTAGCTAAAGAGTATATACCTAGACTTTAGCTAGGAGTGTTTGGATCCATCAGCTAATTGAATTAATTGGACTATCCTAATATTCATTCATTATGGATAGAATTACGTGACGGTGGAAAATTTCCATAAACATGTGGGGGTATTTTGGTCTTTAAACTCGTTTAGCTGCGTTTAGTTAGCCTCAACCAGCTAAAGGAATCGTGTAACTTTTGACATGTAACTAAAGTTTAGCTGAGTTTTAGTGGTTCCCGTTTGGATCCCTAACCGCTAAACTTTAACAAGTGGATCCTTACTGCCGTTTACTATTGGGCCATTTGGAGTTGCTCGGAAAGACACACATGAGTCTGCAGAGAGGAATCGTGATGCAAGAAATTGAGTGGCTACTGTACAGAATGTAACGTCTCGCGTGGTGGATCATGGATGTATCGATCTATTCTAATCCGCCTCTTCCTCCAGCAGGCCTTTTTCTTGGTTGTCAGGTCAGGTCAGCACGGCACCTTTCGGTTTTCTTGGGGAGCAGTAATGGCACGTGAGTGGACGGAAGAAGCCCCCCTCCCCCCTGTACATGCACGTCCTGCACCGGACTTCCGTCACCCTTTTGACTCCGTCCCGTGTCCTGAAAGAAGGATCGATCCAAGATAATGCAATGCACGATGCCAACGCGAGGCTGCCGTGGAAAGCAAAATCCCATCGGTCGCGCAGTAACTTCGCGGGAAGGCCCTTTCGCTGTCCCGGACAGCTCAGGAACAAAGCTCCGTCATTACCTATCGATCTTTAGGGGGGTGAAAGAAGAGCTCACCTTTGAGACCAAAGCTTGTACGTACGTACAGTGTGGGGAAGAAGTAAGCTAGGACAGAAGGTCCAGCAGGATCGGAGGAGTATCTGATCCGATGTGACAAGGCACGGGAGGGGATGACGGGAAAGGTGAGGCCGGCGACGCGCGTGCGAGCGGCGTGGTTTGACTCCGGAGGCCCCGGCCCCCGGCGTCCTTTGTTATTTGTCCCGATCGGGAGGCGACTCGGCAGGCAGGCAGCCGCCGGTGCGACGAAAATCTCTCTCATCAGCTGGGGTCGCCGCGCGCGCGTCATCAGGTGGCGTCGCTTTTTTTTTTTGAATGAAAAGCAGGAGCCCTGCTATATCTTATAAGAAGAGGAAGCAAAAAGTGGTTTTACAGGGTTGAAATTACAAAGCTTATATAAAACTCAAATAACGCTTGCAGGAAGACTATCATAGTAAAAAGATTAGACCCCTCCTGGCGGTAGGAGGGCCTCACCGCAGGCTATATTTCTCAACCTGATCTCTGCTTGGATGAGCTCAAGAACTCTGGCCGGTGTCGCTGCAACGTGATCAAATATGCGCATATTCCTCTCCTTCCATACGTTCCAAGCAGTATAAATCATCAGAGCTGCCACTCGGCGCTTGTTGTCTTGGGCTGTATTTCGCATTGCCCAGTTCCACCATTGTTCAAGGCTGAAGCCTGCAGCCGGTGGTGCAATCAGGCCTCCTGACCAAATGCTCACCCTGAACCAAACTTCCTGGGCGAAGACACAGTGCAAACATAGATGTTCTGCAGATTCCTCAACCTGATCACACATCGGGCACATCGGAACACATGGCCAATTTCTAATCCTCAACTTATCTGCTGTCAGAATTTTGCTTTGCACGAACAGCCATGCAAAAAATCTGTGTTTCCCCTCAACTTTGGCTTTCCAGATTGCCATGCAGTTGTAGGAACAATAGGAGCCGGTGAATTGAATGTCATAGGCTGACTTGGAGGTGTAAGCGCCGTCAAGAGTCCATTTCCACACAATGTCATCCTCACCATCCACTAACTGCACATCTTGAACCAGCATCCATAGCTCCAAAAGTTCCCCCATTTCCTCATCTGTTGTCATCCGCCATAATCCCCGAGTCCAATTGTCATTTAATAAATCATCTGCCACTGTTTGATTCTTGCGCCAAGCTAGCTTGTATAATCTTGGGGCAATGTCCCTTGGAGCATGGCCTTCCAACCACGATGATTCCCAGAATTTTGCTCTCGTTCCATTGCCCAGCGTGACCTTAGTGCTTACACGGAACAGCTGCTTATCCACCTCAGAGGCAGGTATTTCTGACCCCACCCAAGGCCTGGCAGGGTCCTTCCACTCAAACCACATCCACCGTTGTCTCAAGGCACGACTGAACAGTTCAAAGTCAAGGATTCCCAAACCCCCCAGCCTCTTGGGTCGTTGCGCTTTCTTCCAGCTAACCAAGCAATGGCCCCCTCGTGCATCGTCAGTGCCCTTCCAGAGGAAACTCCGTCTTATTCTGTTCATTCTCTTGATTGCCCATTTTTTGGGTGCAAACATTGTCAAGAAATATGTGGGCAATGAGGAAAGGACAGAGTTGAGCAGCTTGAGACGGCCAGCTTTATTCAAAAATTTTCCTTTCCAAGCAGGAAGCCTGTTTGCCATCTTGTCAATCAAAGGTTGAATGTCGACTCTTCGCAATTGTCTGAGGTGCAGCGGCAAGCCAAGATAGGTGCAAGGAAAATTCTGTAACGGACAAGTAAACCCTTCCATGATTTGTTGTACATCAAGCCCTTCACACTGAATTGGGTATACAGCACACTTGTTGCGGTTAGTGATCAGCCCTGAAACTTGCCCAAAGAGCCGAAGAATTTCAGCCACCACATGTACCTCCTCCTTAATTGGTTTGACAAAGATTGCAGCATCATCAGCATATAGGCTTGCTCGGAGGTTGGCGGTCCTGCTCTTAATGGGGGTTAGCAAATTGCGAGCAGTAGCAAACTCAAATAGGCGCTGCAAAGGTTCCATTGCCAAGATGAACAGCATGGGTGAGAGCGGGTCTCCCTGGCAGAGCCCGGTGAAGTGTTTGTACCACCGCCCCCTTGAGCCATTCATTAAGACAGCAGATGAGCAAGAGGCCAGGAGAATGGAGACCCAGCCACACCATCTTGCTCCAAACCCCAGCTGCTCCAAGACCTCCAAAAGAAAATCCCATCTAACAGAGTCAAAAGCTTTAGCAATATCAAGTTTGAGGAACAGCCCAGGTTGCTTGCTTCTGTGTAACGCCTTGATCAGGTTTTGAGTATATAGGAAATTGTCTTGGATACTACGCCTTTTGATGAAGGCACTTTGTGCTCGTGAGACAATGCCATTTAGCTCCTTCCCAATTCTTGTGGCCAGTAGCTTCGATATAATTTTTGCAATGGAGTGTGTAAGGCTGATCGGTCTGTAATCCCCAATTCCCTTCACATCTGCCTTTTTTGGTATTAGTACTACATGTGCTGAGTTAAGGTGTGAGAAGTGCTGGCCATATAGATCATAGAAATATCCAACTGCATGCATGATGTCCTGTTTTACCACCGCCCAACTCTGTTTAAAGAAAGTCCCAATGTAACCATCCGGACCTGGCGCCTTGTCAGCAGCTAGATCAGCTATGACGGAGTGTACTTCCTCGATCGTGAACGGCTCCTCCAGGTGCTCAAGATTATGTCTGCTCAGCCCCAGCTGCTCCCAGTCAAGAGTGACCGTTCTTTGTTAGATCGATGTGCGCTCCTGTAGGCTGTACGTGCTCTTGAAATCATTGGAACTTTAGGACCGACGGTCTTTTTTTAACCATGCACACATGTGATCTGGGAACGCTAGTAAAGTCTGCATATGCTTAATTAGATCAGTAACCGCTGACAGCCACCGCCAACGGGGCGTGTGTAGAGTACCAGTACTGTTTTGGCAACCGGCCGTCATTAATTTTAGCTTCCGAGTGATGAGTTGTGCAAGCGAAAAGGCGGACACGTCATAATCATATAACCAAAGCCTACCTAGCTACGCACACAGACCATCAGCAAAAAAATACTACTGGCATACTAGGCCTGGGGCACTTTAGTTTAGGGCCTTCCGCGGTCGATTTTCAGACAGCGACAACCAACAGCAACTTCACGGTCCCCCGCACGGCGCTCTGCATGGTTCCCCACCCTCAAATCCTGGTTACTAATCTCCAACCATACCAACACCCAAAAATATTTAGAAAATAAAAGGAAATAATTTAATAAAACAAAACACAAAAAAGTTATAAATAAACAATAAAAATTTATATAGAAAACTTTTTGGAAGCAAAATTTAGGGACAAAAGTTATGCGAAAAACATTGTATAAAAAAGTTATGCAAAAATTTTAAGAAAAATGTTTGGAAAATAAAAAAATAAGAAACAACTATGCAAACAATTAAATAACAAATGTTCACAACATACAAAATAAGAAAAAGTTTGAAACAAAATTGTTAGTAAAAAGTTACTAATAAAACTTGGAAGACAAAATTACGGAAAAAAACTTTTGGAACTTCCGGAACACAAAATTTTATGAAAAAATATAAAAAATCTGAAGACAAAAAAAATTAAGACAAAATATATAAAAAAAATTTAGTAATCTAAAAAAATTATACACAAAATATTTTCTGAAGCAAAAAAAAGAGAAAGAAAAAAGAAAAAAAATAAAAAAATACCGATGGCGAACCTGGCCGCCCCGGTTCCTGGTGGGACGCGGTTTCCTGGTGGTCGGATCGACCTCACGGTCTAGAAGTTGGCGGTCGATCTTAAATTTAAGATTGCGACTAGGCCTCCTTGAGCATATATCATTGTATATGACCATTGATTTGTTTCCTGGCCTGGCGCGACGCGTCAAAAAAGGATCGGCACGAAGATGTTCGATGATGCGTGGCCGGTCCCACAGTGCATACGAGTGCCATGGATGTGTGTACCGGCCGGAAGGGTTGGATAAATAGGCAATATAATGATTAAATTCCGAAAATTATTAATCATGACAAGAAATAAATCTAGCATGCAAATCTTTAACGTACTAATCATCAAGTACATCACGAACGAATTCAGAAAACATGATGTAAAATCAGATCTGCTCATGACGTGTGTACTTAGCCGGCGCAGCCGTGGTGACGGATGGAGTGATGTCTATGTTGCGGACGACGCGCAACAACCGGCGTCGTAGACGACGAGCTATCACAGCGCCGCACTTTAACGGAAGACGAGCCGTGGCGAACACCTTGAGCATTCACGCGGAGCGCTTCCCAAAATTCTTATTCACCCTCTCTCGGTGCAGGATCGTATGGGCGAGTGGTTCCAGAGACCTGCTCTCCCGTTCGCCAGTGCACGCCGACGATTGAGATGGAGTAGACTACGAAGGCGGCGCAACAGCGAGAAGAGGTAAAAAACGATATGTCACATATATAGAGAAGACAACAATCTCACATCGCGATTGTGATCTAAACCGATAAGGACTCCGCATATCTCGCATACTTAAAGGTCAAGTAACAAAAAAAATTAAACGGTAAAAGAAAGTTGTGGCCCCGCACCCTTTACACAGACATCACTCACCCACACACATGCCCTGCACATAGAGCATGTTTGGAGCTCTCATTCTCTCACTACACACATAGCTTGGTGGAGTGGAGACAACCTCCGTATTTATGTTGGTCATCCTCCCTCTCAACTAGTAACATGGGACTAAAGGTTTACACCACTTCCACCATTTTCTCATGCACACATGGACCTTTGAGATTTATTAGGAATTTTGGAATTTCTTCATAGGCCAAGCCCCTCAAATTCCAGCAGAAAGAACAATGAACACAGTAGGGATGCAAGTCTCATTATTTTTGGATTATCAGGTCGACCCAAACTTACTAAAATAAATTAGAATAGCATCACACATAATTAATTTAGAAGGTAAAATAAACTAGAGTGGTTGATTCAAAAAATACTATTAGGTACTCCTTGCATCCTACGTGCAGGGCATGTGTGCCGCATGACCAAAACCGAGACCCTGCGTTGCCTCGCTCGCTTGCATGGTATGGAGCCTCGACTCGGATTTAGCACGTACGTTAGACGACGGCTTTGTGAAACCGAGAAGACGGATGCAGCTGCTGCAGCAGCAGCATCTGCTGGCTGCATCATGTCCGACGATGCCTGAGGCCTGAGCACGCAATATATCGGCGAAAATCTAGTACGGCGCTCTGTCGTCGTTGGTCCGTGCATGCGATGCGATCGATTCTTTCCTCCCAAAAGAAGGCAAGGGAGTTAAAAGATCCGGATACGTACGAATGGCAAGGGCCACATGTACTGTATAGGTGAAATTGTGGAAACCTCAAAACTTTGGGGGTTCCTACAGAAACACTTACACTTGGCGGCTTGTGCTCCCAAGCCTCAGTTCCAACAGTCTTGTCTTGCGTCGAAATGTGCTGTATCGACCGATCGATCGCTGCGGTAACAGGCAACGTAGCAAAGGCTAGCTGCAAGCAGTAAGACGCTCCAACAGTCTTGTCTCCACCAGCACAGATCGGATTATACAAATACGTATATATATATATATATAAACATATTACAAAGCACGAATCACATGCTGTTCGTGCCCCTCCACTGCTTCTTCGTCCACTTATTAATTCAACGGCAGTGCTAAATATTGACTCGGCTCCACGTCGACATCCTCCACGTCGGCGCCAGATAATGGTCCTGGCTACCACTACAACCAGCAACCAGCTCGGCGGCCATTTTCACGCACGCACGCCGTCACCATCTCCTCCAAGCAGAGCAGCGTGGACGCAGGCCGTCGGACCAAGGCTAGCGGCATGATGGGCCATAGCATCATGCATAAGGCTAGGATGGGTGGCGGCCATGGTGGGCCCGCATAAGGCCATCTCGTGTGATGATATCAAGCCACGGTTGTGCGAGGGGCAGCCGGTGCGGAGGACCAGGCCTTAGGGCGGTCAACGTAGCATGAAGGGCATTTGGGGCAGAGGGTGGCCTACATGGAGAATGTGCGACTATTTCCGCTAGTGGCTAGGTTTTAAGGGCGCTTCACTAACCGAAGAGGTGCAACTATATGGTGTTGCGCATGTGGAAGGAGTCATGTGATGAAAAAGAGTGGTCAAAAACACTAAAAATAACGGTGTACGATTCCCGGGGAATGGAATATTGTTTTTCTCAATTAAGAAAAAACTTTGGAAAGAGCATAGATTATTTTCTCAATCTACTAGAGTAAATTTTCATTATGCAATCATTTTATCATAATTATATGATACAGCATTGTTATCTTTATCTGTCACTAGTTTTTAGGATTACGATATACATTATGAGTTATAAAAAAGAATTTGTCGCAATTTTTTAAGAGAACACATGTCGCCGTAGGTTCATTTTTGCAGGTGATCAAGACAGTTATTTTTTAAAAAAATCTTTTGATTGCTAGATATTGAAATATATTCTCGTTTTTTCAATCATTATCACATACTTAATATTTTCCATAGGTGTATCTAGGATGTGAAATTAGGGTGGCAGCGTGAGGCAAATTTTTCTTAATATCACAAATATAAAATGATAACTTATAATACAAGTATAGAATCTTAACAAGATGTTTTAAAAGTATTTTCAATTCGGCAATTATGTCTTCCTTCTCATGTTCAATACGATCTTTTAATAGGAGTGGAGTTTGGCTGGGAAGATTCGTATATTTTACATCCACTTTTCTATATTTAAGTTTATTCATAGCAAAATATTAGACAATGTTTTGGACTTGTTATAGAAGTTGTTGGATTAGGATCATGTGTTCAGGACATGCCGTTCACTCTTAATTGGACTGTAGAAGTTCCACCCAGACGAATCTCCGGTGCCAAATTCAGGCATTCGTTTCCCCGGCCGGTGACACTCGTGGTCTACTACTTGTAACCACCGCGGCTCTGACAGATCCACCCTCCTCTGCAATGCCCTGTTCCGCCAACCGGTCTCACGTCCAGTCCCAAGTCCGGGATACACACAGATTAATCCAAAAGCACAAATCACATGCAGTTCATACCCTCCCCCTTCCTCTTCCACTTGTTTCAGCTGCGGCCACAAGATTAACTCAGCTCCACGTCACAACCATACTACACGCTGGCGCCAAACAATGGTCGCTACCACTACAACCAGCAAACACTTTGTCACAAGCAGCTCGGCCATTTTCACGCACGCGCCGCGGTCACACTGATGGGGGGCATTTTCCTCCCCGGATGGGATTGGACTCCACACCGGCTCTCCTTGATCTGCCTATACCAACCCCGAACCTGCTGGCTACTTCATGTTCAGGCTACCGTTTGACAGAAAAAAAATCGGACACCAGCGATATGAGCGAAATTTCGTTAAATTTCGGGATATATCGGAATGAAATCATTTGGATTAGAATCCGAAAAGTGCCCGAAGTTAATCCGAAATTTCTGGGCGAAAATCGGTGAAAAATTACCAAGAATTCACTAACTCAGATTTCTACGGTTTCTTTACCAACTTAGCAACCACAACATCATTCATATTACCAGGATGAAAGGACCATAACAGAATCCATTGTCCAAAAGTTGCCACATTCCATACAGTCCAATAGTCCATAGAGTCTAATGTTTAACTTATACAGTCCAATTAAGAGTGGCAAATGACAATCCAAAAGTTCAATTATGTACACAGTGCATACTTAAGTAAACGAAGGACCAATATGAAGATGGTTCAGTCCTTGCGACCTGCACACCACGAAAAAAATTCTCTATAGCTAGACTGCCTCTTGCTGTAGTATTGTTGCCTCCATTCACGGCGGGGAGATCTCCATCCGCGCCAGTCATGTCGGCGCCGCGGGCAGCGGCTCCTCTCTGGCAGGATCCACATGCGTTCTTCTCTTCCCATCGGCTGTGAGGGTCTCCATCTCTATCCATGTTGACAGGGGAGCAATGGCAGATGCGCCGGCAGAACAGGCAGTGAAAGAAAGCAAGCAAGCAGAGGAGCCGAGGAAAAATAAAATTTTGCTTGAAACCCTCAGAAATCTGCCTGCTCCAGGCAACCAATCCAGGCCATCAATTTTCTCAGCCTGTGGCTCTCCGTGCTGCCTGGAGCAAGTTGCCTGGCTCAGGACCGGCAAGCACAAATCAGCACGACACTTTGCCAAAAGCAGGGGCCGGGCTGCCGTGGCATGCCATCATCTTTGCTTGAAGGGAAAGCTCCCGTGGGTGCCCCGATCCTCTCTCACCGGCGCGGCAGCATGATTCCCGCGCCATCCGTCCATCACATTGGCAGACGACAGAGCAGATCATACGCGCCCAGCCATGTCAGCTTGCCGTAGCTTCCTGCCTTATGAGACCGTGTACCAGACTACCAGTGACCAGTCAGTCAAAGCTAGCACTCGAGCTCCTCTCCCTTTCCAGCCCGCAGCCTGTGAAACAACCGATGGAAGCGTTGAACCCCTTTTGAGGGCCGCACCTTTGTTAAATAGGCAGGAAATAGCTCTCTGCGTGGCTTACAAGTCAAGATGATGTTGTTTAGATATGGCTCAACTAACTACCTATCTATCCTGATATAATGCAACAGCCCTAGATCTATTTACAACAGATATATCACAGCCGAGCCATATCCAAACAGACTATCATGTACATAGGAGACTTATCTCTTAACACTCCCCCTCAATCAAAACTTGCACAAGTTTAGATTGTTACAAAACTCTGACAGCTTGGTTGCCGGAAGCGCCTTGGTGAAGCCATCTGCTATCTGATCACGCGTGGACACAAATTGAATGTCCAATAGTTTATGTGCAACACGTTCTCGAACAAAATGATAATCAACCTCAATGTGTTTCGTCCTTGCATGGAACACTGGATTGGCTAATAAATATGTTGCCCCCAAATTATCACACCAAAGTGTAGCAGTCGGTGAACTTGACAGCTTAAGCTCCTTGAGCAGCGTCTGTATCCAAATGATCTCTGCAGTAGCATTGGCCATAGCCTTGTACTCCGCTTCTGTGCTCGACCGTGACACCGTGGCTTGCTTTCTAGAACTCCATGAAATTAGATTAGAGCCCAAAAATACACATAAACCACTGGTAGACCTACGATCATCAAGTGATCCTGCCCAATCTGCATCAGAGAAAGCACTGACTTGCATAGAGGAGGATTTCTGAATATTTAGACCATACTTTATCGTCCCTTTTACATATCTTAGGATTCTTTTCACAGCAGTCCAATGTTCAGTAGTAGGAGCATGAAGAAATTGGCACACCTTGTTTACAGGAAAGGATAAATCAGGTCTTGTCAGGGTTAGATACTGAAGTGCCCCAACAATACTCCTGAACTTGGTGGAATCTTCCATGCCCAGCTTTGCTCCAACTTCTGATGACAACTTATCTGAGACAGAGAGTGGTGCACTGATGGGCTTACAATTCTGCATATTTTCCCTTTTTAGAATATCAGACGCATACTTCTGTTGAGTCATGGAAATGCCATTTGTAACCTTCTTTACCTCTATCCCGAGAAAATAACTAAGCTCACCAAGGTCCTTCAACGCAAAGTCTGCTTTCAAGTCTTCAAGCAATGCTTCCACTGCCTTCGAGGAGGAGCTTGCAACTATGATGTCGTCAACATATACTAGCATAAACATAGTTACACCATTCTTGTTGTAATGAAACAAGGACGTGTCGGCCTTCGAAGGACAAAAGCCAAGCTGCTGTAGTTTAGAGCTCAACCTAGAGTACCAAGCTCTTGGAGCTTGTTTTAAACCATACAAAGCTTTATCCAATTTGCAAACAAGATGAGGTGCGAACAGATTTTCATACCCAGGCGGTTGCTTCATATAAACTTCTTCCTCCAGAACACCATGAAGAAACGCGTTCTGCACATCCAATTGTCTAAGGCACCATTCCTTAGTTACTGCAATAGACAAAACAGTTCTAATAGTAGCAGGTTTTACAACTGGACTGAATGTGTCTTCATAATCAATACCGTATCTTTGCTTGAAGCCTTTTGCAACTAGACGAGCTTTGTACCTGTCAATATCTCCATTTGCTTTCCTTTTAACCATATACACCCATTTACAATCAATCAAATTTTTACCTTTCTCAGCCGGAACCAAATGCCATGTCTGATTCCTCATAAGTGCATTATATTCTTCATCCATTGCTTGTTTCCAATTCTTATTTTTGAGGGCTTCATCAAGGTTTGCAGGTTCACTGTTATTTTTAGCAAGAAACCCGTACCTTATTCTGCCATCTGTGTAAACTTTTGGCTTCCGGATCCCATGTTGTAGCCTTGTAACACGGCGTTCAGGCGCAGGAGCAGGAGCGGCTACACTCGGGCCCGGTGATGGCGCAGGAGATCCTAGGGGCTGCTCTGCAGGCACACCAGCTCCAGGATTCCTTGCTGGTGCAGATGGTGAGTGCGCCCGACTCGTGACGCGCGGCGATTCGTCGCTCGGGGAGGAATCCTGCTCATGCGCGCTTGAAGACCGTGTGGCACTTGCTGGTTCGCGAGCATCCTGCCTGTGATTAGTTGGTGATGACACATCCGAGGAGGATCCGCCAGGCAGAGCTGGAGAGGAATTTTCAGGCGAGTCCGCCCCAGGATACGCGCCTGTCTCCTGAGAATACAGCAGAGCTGTATGCTGCAAAAAATGTCGACTATTTTCCATGGGAATCACATCATTTTCATCATCAGAAAATTCAGGAGTATTGGTCAGTTGGTCCTGTGTATGCACCCCGTGATCAATACTAGATGAATTAAGGAGATTATCAGGGAGTAACAGGATTTGGGACCGAAGCAAGGCACCTGCATTTGGATGGAGTTTAGCAAATGGAAAAACATTTTCATTAAAAATCACATCTCTAGAGATGTAAACTCGTCCGATGCTAATGTCAAGGCACTTGTATCCTTTGTGCAGAGTACTGTAGCCTAGGAAAGCACACTGTTTAGAACGGAACTGAAGCTTTCTATTGTTGTAGGGTCTAAGGTTTGGCCAGCATGCTGATCCAAACACACGAAGAGAGGAGTAGTCTGGTGTCTGATTGTAGAGACGTTGCAGGGGCGTGGAGAAGTCTAGAAGTCTGCTAGGAGTGCGATTTATAAGATAAACTGCAGAAACAAAGGCTTCATCCCAGAATTTTAATGGCATTGAGGCGTGAGCAAGAAGAGCAAGGCCAATTTCAACAATGTGGCGATGCTTGCGTTCAGCTGATCCATTCTGCTGATGCGCATGAGGGCACGAGACGTGATGCGAGATGCCGATTTTTGTAAAGAACTGATTTAGTTTTTCATACTCACCGCCCCAATCCATTTGCATAGTAATGATCTTTCGACCAAGAGAGCGCTGAACAAGGTTCTGAAATTCGTGGAATTTTTGTAGAACTTCAGACTTATTCTTAATCAAATAAAGCCAAGTAAATTTACTAAAATCATCAATAAAGCTGACATAATAGTTCTTTCTACCCACCGAATCTGGTGCCGGTCCCCATACATCAGAGAACACTAATTTAAGTGGGACAGAAGAGGTACTCGAGGATCTAGAGTAAGGGAGCTGATGACTCTTAGCCTGATGGCAGGCATCACAAACCGACCGATGACTTGACTGACTAGGTAAACATGGCAATTTATTTTTGCTAACAACCTGATGAACTATGGGAACAACGGGATGACCAAGACGATTGTGCCATGTTTCCACTGAAACTTTAGCGGCGCCACACACGACCTTCCCTGATCCGCACGAAGATGATGGAAAAGGGTAGAGTCCACCACTACTGCGACCTTTAAGGATTATTTTCTTCGTGTCCTGATCCTTAACAAGAAAGAATTTTGGATGAAACTCAAGATAGGCATTATTGTCAGTGGTAAAACGATGAACAGAGACTAGATTTTTCTTGGCTTTAGGGACATGTAAGACATCTTTAAGGATTAGATCACGATCAGGAGTATGCAAAACACTATGACCAACATGACTAATACCCATACCTGCACCATTGGCGGTGTGGATCTGCTCATTGCCGTTGTACTTCTCCCTGGAAGCGAGCTTGTTCAACTAGCTTGTGATGTGGTCGGTGGCGCCCGTGTCGGTGTACCACGAGTTGTCGATGTTGTACGCAGCATAGGCAGCGTTGACGTGCCTCTCCTCAGGCACGTAGTTTTCGTCGAAGCGATGCCAGCACTGAACAGCCGTGTGCCCCTCCTTGAGACACACCTGACAGCGCGGGCGAGAGGTACCGCTGTTGTTGTTGTTGTTGTTGCGAGGGGTGTTGTTGTAGCCCCCTCGGTTGTTGCGGCCGCTATTGTTCCCACGGCCACGTGCAGGAGTGCGGCCTCGAGAGTTGCCACGACCGCTACGATTTCCACCACCGTTGGCAATGTTCACCGAGGACTGGGACCCTCCGTTGAACATGTTCAGGCGCTGCTTGAAGCTGGTCAGCTGGGCGACGAGATCTTCATAATCAGTATATCTTCAGCACGTGCGAGGATGGCGGTGACGATGGGATTGTACTCCATGTCTAGCCCCGTTAGAATGTAACGGACTAGATCTTCTTCTTCAATCGGTTTGCCAATGCATGCAAGATCATCTGCCCAAGCTTTCATCTTAGCGGCATATTCAGTAACAGATTGGTTACCTTTTTGTGTCATGGCCAGCGCTATGCGCGTGTTCACCGCGCGTGCGCGGGATTGGGAAGAGTGCATCTTCCCTAGGGCCTTCCAAACCTCAGACGCTGACTTGTGCAGCGCGACTTGCGCCAGGACGTCGCGGGAGAGCGACGACAGGAGGTAGCTAAGCACTTGTTGATCAAGTGCCAACCACCTTGCATACTCCGGGTTGGGCTTGATGACATCCTTGCCGTCTGCGCCCTTCTCCTTGATCATCTTGGGCGGGGCGACGTCAGTTCCATCTAGGAATCCTTCAAGCTATGCTCCACGCACAGCAGGGAGAATCTGAACTTGCCACAAGGCATAGTTCGACTTTGTCAGCTTCTTAGTGATTTTTTGGACGAAGGAAGCCGGCGGTGCCGGTGTTGACGAAGATGAGTTCACCATGGGGTGGGAGGTAGATGTGCTTTGTGGAGTTTAGGCTCTGATACCATTTGAAACAACCGATGGAAGCGTTGAACCCCTTTTGGGGGCCGCACCTTTGTTAAATAGGCAGGGAATAGCCCTCTGCGTGGCTTACAAGTCAAGCTGATGTTGTTTAGATATGGCTCAACTAACTACCTATCTATCCTGATATAATGCAATAGCTCTAGATCTATTTACAACAGATATATCACAGCCGAGCCATATCCAAACAGACTATCATGTACATGGGAGACTTATCTCTTAACACAGGCATCATGGGTCGACCTGGGCCTTAAATTGTTTAGTTTCCAATTTCACTCCCAAATTCCACTACATAAAAAGAAGATTCACGTCACATTACAACGTCGGCACGTGCATGATCTACTAAATGTAGATGAAATCAAAAGCTAATTACACCGTTTTGTTATATTTTACGAGATGAACATTTTGAGCATAATTAATCAATATTTGAATAATTATTCGCTTGTTTTCTCCGAGGATGCTGCACGATTCAAACTTGGGGAGCCACCAGAATTCAGGGGGGAATCAAGCGTCGAAGAACACGGCGAGTGAGACCGCCTAGAGGAGCTCAGCGTAGACTGGCCATGATCGGCAAAATTCATCTCAAAGTAATTTGAAGGATAAGAAATCCTTTGAAAAATGGAAGAACGCTTGTAGGAGTTTTTTGGTTTGGCTGGTTGCGCAGCAACATCAGCATAACTTTTTCCTCGAGGGCTTTTTCTTTAATGGAATCAGGGCCACCATCCCGCCGGAGGGTGAAATGGATGGTAAACAGATTGCAAACAAAACTCCGGAGGTGATGGATCATGATGCCAACACGTTTGCCAGCAACCGAGAACCGAAATGTCCAATCAGCAAGATGAAGCACCCGAAAATTTGGTGCATTGCCCCCAAGGGCAGCTTGGAGAAACAGCGCAACAGAATCCCCATTGACTCGAAGAGAAGAACGAGAAACAGAAGCGACAAGAAAGAATTCGTCATCAGAGGAGGCAGAGGAGATTTGGGCAGACGGGCCAAACCGATCACGGACGAGTCTCTGGAAAACCAGACCCGGCTTGAAGTCGATGGAGGAGAGACTCGCCATACTGATTGATCACGGAGGGTTTGAGGCCAGGACGCCATGGATGTCGCCGGGAAGGAGCGCCGAGGTGAAGGAAGGGGTCGCCGTCGCTGTCGCCATTTCTTTTTTCTTCTTTCCGGGAAGCTCGGTTGTTCCAATTCGTCGGCGCTTAGAAAAACGTCGCGAGGACAAGGGGGCATGATACTGATCTATTTTTATTATTTCTAGTGTTCGTAACATTACGTTAATTGTTCCGTTTAGTTCAGAAATCCTATCTGTAGCTTACCGATGCTCTTTGTTTAGTATTTCTAATTTATGATCTAGATCATCTTGTGTTCTTCCACAAGTCATGTAAGAATTGTACATCAGATCGACAATTAAATTTATCCGACTGTGTAGCGTATGCCAAGTATGGCCTTATGTGGTATTAACTCTATACCTTATATTAATATTATAACATGTACTAGCATAGTGTTCGTGCGTTGCCACGGTCAGTACAAAGTCTATTACTTATTTTTTAAGACTTATATATTCTAATAAAATAATTTAAATTCCATTTATCATATTGCAGTATAAGCAATTTCTCATGTGTATAAGTATCATGGGAATTCAAAATAAAAAATTACCACACCCCTTCTGGCAATATTTTATCTCGAGACATCAACGAGCTTTATCGACTCTATTCAATCTTGTCGACATCACTAATAAAATATTAAATATTGAATGAGGATAATGCACTTCTCGCTGGTTCCATTTTAATAGATACAAAATATCAATACTAAAAACCATAGCATACTTTTGGTTAACTAATCTTGTTATAACGGTGCATCAGCAAACAGTGCCTGAATACTCATACAATGTACGAAAAAAAGAAAAAACAATAAACAGTGAAGGACTGAAATCAAGTTCTGTTAGCCCAAACTTGGATTCGGTCCACAAGGCCTTCTCCAAAGGCCGTCGAAGTCGACAGCAGACTTTCCTTCTCAGTCAATACCGAAGAGAGATTATACCGAAAGCACGAGCTAGCGAGCCATCAAAAGATTATCTCGCACGCTTACCAACGAAGGCTACTGTCTCTTTCTCTTGGACCCCACAGGCTTTCCCTCCCGTGGTTGCTATTTTTTATTTTTTTTAGCCTGCATGTCAGCCGGCGACGTCGCCGAACCGCTGGAGCCGGCCTAAGGCATCGCAGGCCCAACATCCTTCCCGCCTCGCCTCGGCCGTCGAGCTTATTGGACATCTAAAAATTGCCACAATTGCCACGTCTTGGACAAAACCGGCAACACTGCATCATGCATAATCCAAAATTTTTTTTTTCTCTACCGCAATCGTCCACTTCCTCTCCTCTGCGACTTATCCTTGCTCCTGACTCTGTGCCCTTCAGTTCTCCATGTTGCAGCCTGCAGTCCACCTCCACCATGAAAGAAACATTTTTTAAAAAAACTTGGACACGAGCACTGCCGATTCATGTAAGAAGAAGAAGAAGAATGTGGTAGCTTACAGAGTTGATATTACATAAAACAAATAACTCGACACTCAAATGAAGCAACATGATTAATTATTTAAACAAAGGGGTTCTCACCCTGGCCACAGGCGATAAGACGCAGCTGCATCTCTTCCTTGATTAGAGTCATAATTCTTGCTGGTAGTGCGGCTGTTCCCTCGAAGACTCTTCTATTTCGCTCTTTCCATAAGTTCCAGACCGTGTATAGCATTACTGAAGCCCGCTTTCTTCTGACCTCTTTGCTTAGCCCTTGCAGCGATGCATTCCACCATTCCTCAATAGATTCTGATCTGGACGGTACCTGGACCAGTCCAGCAGTCGAATTGGAGACCAATAACCATACTTCTTGCGCAAACACGCAGTGCAGACACAATTGTTCTGCTGATTGATAAGTCCGGCCTAGGTTGGATAGGATGAAAAGCCCAACACATCGACCCGGCTACAATGCCACTAGGGCCTCATGTTGCGCCTCGGCAGTCTTAGCACAAGGAGCCGAAAATACGACGCACCGATCCGGCTACAACGCCACTAGGGCCTCTTGTTGCGTCTCGGCAATCTTAGCACTGCACTCCGGCGCGCCCCTCGGGGAAAGGCACAATCGCCCCAAAAGACTAGTCTGATAGGGGAAGGGTGGCTCTCCCTTTTAAGATGACTTCCTCCTCCACAGATAAGCAAGGTGGAATTATTTAGAGGCTCACACGGTCGCCGCCCGACTATAACTTTGTTGCGTCTTTACCAGTGGGTAATAGTGGAGGATGTCCTCATCATTCTCTCCTTCTTATCAAGGGCCCAACTCCGATACCAAATGATGGGAACCCGCTAGGGTTTGTGCCCAATCTTTCGATGAGAGGCGTGGGGGATAACTCGATTACAGGAGACGACATTCACGGCCCGACTACAGCCTTCCAACGGACGCTACGCCTTAGCAACCGATACACCACCTCCTATGGATGTCGCGATCTTGTGGGAGCGCGTCACCCGGCCACTAGGGCACCTGTCATGCAAGCAATCGAAGAACTAGCAAGAACAAGTATGGAACAAGTACTGAAATTACTAGATGCGAATGAAGTGTTTCAATCTTAAACTCAATCACCAACGAAGTGGGGTTCCGAAGACTCGAGGACGGGCGGTTGGACCAGCACACGCGCTTACAAGCAAGTAGCAATGGTTAAACTTCATCCAAACAAAACCCGATCTATTTTTGGCGGCTATGGGGTATATGAGAGGGGAGGGGCACGACCAGGACGTGGTGGGGGTCGTGCTCCAACCCTAGGACGTGCCCCCATGGGCTCCGACACGATACACGGGCCAACGGCCCAAAAGACGATGACACAGAAACGTGGGCTGAAAACGTCTCGGTACAAATATGTCGATTGTGGCCAACTCCGAACAGATATGCTAGTGAGGTCAGATCCGTTGGAAAGTAGACTTGATAACTTTTCCATGAAGTACTTGAACTCCCAAAACGGAGTCTGTATGCGACCGTGGCGTCCATCACAAGTCGATGCTTTTCTGCAGTCCGAATCCAGTCTCCAAAACGTGTTGGACTTGATCTCTTTCCATCTTTGGGCCCAAAGTGATGTGGTGGCCTGGTGGAGGACGTGAGGAACACTTGGGCTTGGTCCCCAATCAACTTCTTTGGTCCTCCATGCCTTCCATGTGTGTCTAACACTCTTTTTTATTCATGTATATATTTCTGAAAATGACAATGAACATACATCATGGTGCGGCATCAATTCATCAAATGTAGCAACAATAATAATGATATAGGATTGATTCACCTTTTGTTTACAAGCCATTAATATGGTCATATCTAAGCTGGTGATGTCCTCATCACTGATTCCAAGAGCTGATCACACAGGGAGCAAACCGGGTCACATGGCCAATGCCTAGCCATTAAATTGTCAACTGTAAGAATTTTGCCATGCACAAGAAGCCACCCAAAAAGCCTATGTTTCCCCTCAGTCTTGGCTTGCCAGATTGAAGGCCTAAATTAGCACAAGTGCGCAACACACAACGCGTGTTGACGGAGCCGCACAAGCGCACTGCGGCTGTCTCAACGCCGGAGCTGGTCCATGCCTCTCAATGCTGACCCTAGTCTGCGCTAGTTACTAACCATTGCGCCATGACAACCCGCCATCCCGACATGGCGCAACCACCCTCCTCCACCACTATGGCGGATACCGTCCCGCCCGACGTCTGTCATCACCGCCGGTCTCCACGCTCCCCCGGCCATCCTTTAGATCCGACGAACATGAATCCCCTCCCCAACCCGAAACCCTGAAACTCTAACCCTAACCCCAACCCCAAAACACTAATATAAATTGGAGTTCGCCAGAGTTGAATTCATCGTTGGAGCTAAGGTGCTCATCGAGAAGAGTAGGTCACCGGAATCTGTGGGTAGATTTTGTTACTTTTTGATTGGATTATTACTTCTCTGATTTTTTTAGGCTACCCATTTAAGCCTAAGTGAAGGGGCACTCCATTTAGATTTTGGGTTTTATATTTAATATCAGAGCCACTAAAATAGTACCGCACCAAAGCACATTGCTGGCACATTTCTACCAGTACTGCACCAGAGCACATTGTAACTGCAGATGATCTGAGCCAAGGAAGTTTTTTTTTCCTTTTGAGGCCAGCCAAGCAAGTTAGGGTGTGTTTGGATCCAAAGGGGCTAAAGTGTTCCTTAAATAAATGATAATTAGAAATATTAAATATAAGCTAATTATAAAATTAATCGCATAAGTCATGACTACTTCGCGAGACGAACCTAACAAGCCTAATTAATCTATAATTAATAAATAATTATCACATATTTACTGTAGCACTACGTTATCTAATTATAGACTAATTATGTTTAATAGATTCGTCTCGTAAATTAACACTCATTTATGTAATAATTTTTTAATTAATTTATATTTAATACTTCTAATTAATATATTTACATTGACGGGACTAAATTTTAATAGGGGTATCAAACACCCCCTAATGCCTCCTCCAACGGGCCGCTCTAAGCTAGCAGTTTTGACAAGTGGAAGAAAGAGAATCAAAATTACTCCACGCTCGGTCCAAGAAAGAATGTAACTCTATGATTTGAAATTTGTCTACAAAAGAATGCAACTGTGGGGAAGCGTTGGAACCGCTGATGCATGGACCCAAGAAAAAGATCGTCTAAGAAAAAGCCTCGCGTCTGGCTCCCCTTATCTATCTATCGTCAGCCCAATGTCCAAGACCGTGAACCATCCAGAGCATACCTGAGAGCAACTCCAACCGCCTCTCTAAAATGTTAGCTAAATATAGAGCCTCCTTTGTATAATATAGAAAAACATCTTTTTTTGATGGAAACCAACCGACTCTCTAAGCTACTCTCTATTTAGGTGGACCCCACCTTCGCCCCACCACCCGCAGGAGCTTCGCCCCACCGCCCACTCCAGCTCCACGGTCGCTGCCGATGCCGGCTCCAGCACCGCCGCCGCCCTCGCCACCGCGCGCCCCTTTGACGCGCGCCACTGGGTCGCCACCATGCGCTGGCTCCACAGGGCCCTCTTCTACCGAGACCGCCTCATCGTCGGCCTAGGAGTCCAGTGGACCCCGACGGGCCGCTCCCTCCACGACGCGCTCCCGGTCCCCGCCACCCTCCAGCTCTGCGTCGGCCACCGCTGCCTCGTCTTCCACCTCGCCCACGCCGACGTCGTCCCGAAGGCGCTGTGCCGCTTCCTCGCTGACCCTAGGGTCACCTTCGTCGACTCTGGCGCCGCCAACGACCTCCGCATGCTCTGGTGCGGTTGTCGCTGTTGTCCGCGTCGCCCCCGCCGTCGCCCGTGCCCTACCGCTCCGCGTGCTTCTCGCTCTCCAGCATGACGCTCCTGCGTGGGATGCGAGCTTGCGGAGCAGCGCGTGCATCGGGAGCGCCAGCTCCATCACCAGCGTGGCGCGGACGTGAAGCGCGCCAGCGTGCGGGAAAGAGGAGGGAAGGGCGCGGGAAGCGCGGGAGGAGGGGGACGGCGAGGGCGACATTCCTTCCAAAGTACGTACACTGCTGTGATGTCGAGCAGCATCTAGAATCTGTATTGGCCTCTTTTCTCTCTGTAACCGTGCTAGCTGGTGTCATTTTTTTCCTGAGACATTCTAGAGTTGTGAACGTGGCACATGGTTGCTTGTTTTGTTTTTTACCAATATATATGTTTCCTTTTTATAGGGGTAGTATTGTAATTTGCCATCTATACTAATTTGTTGACCAAATTCTAAAAATGCATTTATAGTGGGATGGAGGGAGTATGGTGTTGGGCATATGTATCTTCTAATTAAATATTATTGTACTTTTGTTATGCTATGTTGTTCGAAGCTAATGTTGTTCGAAGCTACATTTATTTAGTCACTGTTTGTTACAATAATTGATTCATCTGCTTTAATCACTGAAAGTCATTAGGGGTATAGATGTCTTTTTATATGTTTCTTGGTTTGTGTGAAGGAAGGATAGAGGGAGTAAGATGATTATATAAATGGCAGGAGAGAGAAGGTTTACAATAAAGAAAACCTTACATGTGGGATCCACTAGATTGTGTGGCGTGTACTTCTTCCGTTCTAGAAAGAAGGTAACTTTCACGTATTGAGGAGTCAAACACGTTCAACTTTGATCAAATTTATATAAAAAATACTAACATTTATGTCTCCAAATAGATTGAGTATAAAAGTATATTTCATAATTAATTAAATGATACTAATTTTGTATGATAAATATTAATATTATTTTATATAAATTTAGTCAAAGTTAAAACTGCGTGGCTCCTCAATAAGCTAGGCGATGAGGTGACTTGACAGCGCAGCGCTGCTGTGCCCGTGGCTGTAGTCCGTATGTGTCTGTGCTCCTCCCGCTGCTGCTGCAGAATCCGGTGTGAAAAGGGAGAGGCAACTCTGGCGTCCATGCTGCTCTGCTCCTTCCTTGCGTCGTGTGCTTGCGGTCAGACAAATGATTCGTTCGGATGGCTAATGTTGATTTATCTCGAGAGAAAAATAAAATATTAGTGATTGATGGCTCTTTTCTCTCCGTGACTGCGCTGCGTCAATACAATGACAATGCACAACTCGTGCCCAGGCACTATACCAGCACGTACTTCCACATGGGCCTTCCACTTGTTTTCTTGTTGATAGTGCTTGCCGGCCCCTTCAGTACGTCCCTGCGTGCTTTGTCTTGATTTCGTTGTCCAGAACATCATGCGACTACATAAGTATCGTGCGGCTTATCATACATAATTACATATGACGATTTGTAGTACCCGTAGCGCCGGCGAGATCAATCCGGCAGCGTGAGCAAGAACAGAAGAATCGAGAGAAGTAAATCTCACGCGAGCAGAGAGGGGCGTTGTGCCCCTACCTCTGGACCCTCGTCCGTTTCTTTCTTGTGAATAAATTTGTTGTCTGTTCTTCCCGGCCTTCGCCGCTTACATACCCACACACACCAAATGCTGACATACCGGACCCACACGTCCCCACACACCACCCCTCAAACTACTGCTACATCGCTGACGTCATTTGTCGAGTCTGTCTTCTCTTCAGAGTTGGTGCTCTCCTCCTGGGGCGTAACACGATTATAGTACCAATATGGAGGGAGTATGATAAATCTGTTAGCTGCCGCTGCATTGGGACGGCACATCACAAAACGGCATGCTTCGATCAGCAGGCAAATAACTTTTTAGGCCAGTTTATGTAAGGGTTTTATAGAGAGTTTTGTAGCATTAAATATATTGATGTAGCATAGGAGAGAGAAATAAGAGTGTCATAATACGTGGGAGAAGTTTCCATCACCATAAAACTCGTTTGTCTCAGTTATCTAGTTTCTGGTCTAGGTAACCGTATAGTAAAAATGTACACTAACACTAACGTTAGCAGTCCGAAAAAGTCTCAACACGAGGTGACAAATAAAGGACAGCGCTGGGTGCCATTCTCCTACCCCCGGCAAGTTCTTCTCCCCTCCCCTACCCAATCCAATCCAATGGGTGCCAAAAAGGCCCATGCGGCCTTCCGCTCAAAGGTGGCAGCAATGGCATGACAGACTGGGGGGGCCGCGACGTGACAGGCCGGCTATACGGCTAGACGCTGACACGCTCTCCGGCCGCTGCCTTTTTGTAGCTCCAGCCTCCGACCTAGGGTTTAGGCGTGTCCCCTCGATTCGCAGACCATCCTTCTCCGAAGCTTTTCGTCCGTTGGACTTGGCGCGCGAGTTTGTCTGGTGTTTGCAACGCAGATTTTGTCGGGTCTCTGCGCAAATCCAGGCCGGTGTGAGTGAAGAGAGTGCGCTCGTGCGGCCGAAGAAATTGAAATTCTGGAATGGTGTACGTGTACCCCTGCCTCTTGTGCTCCCTGGCCGCGGTTTCTTTCTTTTTAGACCGACGCAAGAGGCGGCCGCTGCTCACCTGCTACTGTTTGTACTGGCTGCCGCTGTTCATGTACGTGTTGGGAGCTCGAAGCAGGAGATCGGCTGGCCATCCATCATCGTTCGCGGGAAGCAATTGATCCATCGTCATCGATAACAATAAAATAATTAAGGTACACATTTCTTCTACCGGTTTATTTTCTTTCTAGCTAGTCTAACTGCAAGTTTGCTGGTGACGATGTCACTATATGGATGTGGTCACCACAAACTCAGCAACATGTCATTTCTGTACCGTTTCCATATTACTCATTTCCCGGCCACCACCACTAACGAACCACCCCTCCTTAGCTTGCTGTCTTAAAACGCCATGACATAGCCACGCCTTTTCTTGTTCGGTAGAGCTTCCAAGTCTGCATACACAATCATCGGCAGTATGTGACAATAAAACAAAAACTACGAAAAAACATAAATGGAGCCTTAAAACGTACACACGTAAATTGAGATAGGAAAAACTGAAAAAAGTGAATGGAAAAACTAGGCTGTGAAAATGGTAAGGTTTCGCCAAGCTTAATTTTGGCTAGCTTAATTTTGCCAGATATTTGGATATTTACCCATTTGTGGCACGCCCAATATCTCTTTGTAAAAAGAAAAATAAATTTCAAGTTATTTGAATGATTATCTTAACAGACAATGCTTGATACAACACTGCACATTGGGGAATAAAAGAGGAGATTGATCACTCTTTGTTGATGAGCCTCAATTTGGTTCGAATTGAATCAGCTAGCCGATGGATACTCCTTGGAGTTGTGTGGCGATAGAAGTGGTAGAGATGGGAAATAGGGGAAGGGGTCAGATCATAGTAGCTTATTCCTAGATTCGTGGAGAAGGTGGGCAAAGACCTCACCTCCCAATTGGAAAAAAACTATTATATCTCGTTGGAGCTCTAGGATAATGAGAGAACAACATGTAGGAGTGAGCAAGTCGATCAAATGGGGATAATTGTCCTACTACCCTAAAAAAACGAAGTGTCCAATTTTTTCGACGGGCCTAGATATTCCACCTGAAACA
Source organism: Echinochloa phyllopogon (assembly GCA_033239725.1). NCBI lineage: Eukaryota > Viridiplantae > Streptophyta > Magnoliopsida > Poales > Poaceae > Echinochloa > Echinochloa phyllopogon. The sequence goes on along the minus strand of BTCW01000010.1, from coordinate 40,036,141 downwards.
AACACAATATCTTTATTATGTCGCCTAGATAGGTGACATGAGTGAACAACATCCATCCGCTGGCGATACACCGACTTGGTCGCCAAAAGAGTATCCTTATATGTTTCCGAGGTATAAACAAGTCGGCTAAAAGGGAGGAGGAGGGCAAATACCTCGTCTCCCAATTGCAGCAACTATATATCTCGTTGAAGCTCTCGGGAAAAGAGTGGACAAGCCGAATGGGAGATGTGTCCACTTTTTTCAGTGGTTCAAGAAATTCCACACTCGAGACAAACATGATATCTTTATATTGTGTCGGCTATACGTAACATGCGTGGATATCACCTATCCTCCAACGCAGTGGCGGACCCAGCGACTCAAAAGAGCCCGGGCAAACATATAACAGTCATTTCTTTCTATAGAAACTCATGGGGTATTTGCTTAATCCCGTCAAAGTCCTTATGTGACTAATCATGTCGGAGCCCGGGTGGTTGTCCAGGGTCGCCGGGCCCTAGGTCCGCCCCTGCTCCAACGGTACACCGACTTTGCATTTGAAGGATATCCGTACATATTTCCGAGGTATAGAGACATGTTGCCTGGAAAGAGGCCGGATCCTCAAATGTTGTGTGCTTCTTTTATTTCAAATATATGTTTTCCGTGTGATAGAAACCAAGATATACCCAGTCAACATCAATGTATAATTCTTAGAGCATCTCCAAGAGTGCCTACTAAACGCTCTCAATAATTAATTTTAGGAACGAAACGAAAAAAATAAAGCTCCAACAGTTGTCCAAAGTTGTCCCCAATTTTTCTGCATGTCCAATATTGACTCTATCTTGAGCTAAATTTACCCCTCCTTTGTCCACTCCCAATCCCGCGAAAAAATGAAGGAGAAAAAAAAACTGCCCGAGTTACTGTTCATGCACGTAAAAAATCATCTTTGGGCCCACAGAGGGATGGTGTGGTAGCAATTAAATCTTTTTAGGGCCAATTTTTTAAAAACTGTTGGGTGGAGGATAATTTTTACTCCCAATAGGTTTTAGCGAGGTCCCAAAAACAATGTTTTAGGACTTTATTTTTTGGACACTCTTTTTTCTAAATATTTTCTGGTCTTGTGCAATGCTAGGTAATACGGAGTACTCCATTATATATATTTTTTAAAAGGTGGGAAAGTACATCGCCGTAGAATCTATTAAAAGAAAAGGAAGGTAATACTCCACTATATATAACCCATAACAGGTTTTCCATAACTGCACCGCGCACATATGACTTCCTCATTCAGCAGTAGTTGCCTGCTTACCTCGGATGTGTCACTGAGAAATTGGAGTGACCTAGAGATTATGAAGCGGTTCGATGTGAGCCAAACAAGCTGGTGTATATGCTGGCACATGTAGTTTATGAAAGTGATGTCACGCTGGCTTGGTCCAGCAAAATCAACTTCTTCTGTTGCTTCAGTTTGACCAGCCAACCACCCAGCCTACTCCCACCATGTTAAATTCAGCGGAAACAAATAAAGTAGTAGATGTATTGCATAAGAAATGGCTTTTTAGTTGTCATATAAATGCAGTTGATAGCCTAATATAGACAAGAGACTTTTTGGGGGAGCATGAATGCTGCTCATCATATTGTTTGCATGGGTTACACTAAAAGACATAACTATAAATGCTAAAACTGTATTTGACATCTCCAGGCAATGCCTATACTATGCCAGGAGGTACATTGATCACCCCTAAATCTAAATCTGAAAAAAAAACACATTAACAGCGCATCTATTTTATTCTATGTTGATATCCTATTAAAAAATTAGATAAAATCTAAAAAAACCAATTTATTCATTATCAGAGTCCATAAGATATACAGTTATTTATAGTCCACGTATAAGCGAGACGATCAACCCCGTTGAAATTACTCGCACGTGTAACGAGCGGCTGCTCACACGACTATAAAAACCTGTTATTACAATGGTCATCTTAGGTGGTCAGGTGTCAGATTATAAAAAGCGCACGAATTGAGTCTCCCCGAGGAGAGAGAAAAGAGACCCCCGGCCCGGCGGCGCAGAGGATATAAACAGGGTTTGGTGGGAAGGGCAGACGACGCCATCTGGGATTTATAATCGCCCGAGAGCAGCAGCAACTACTTGCTTAGAAAAGGGCCAGAGGTTTCTGTCACAGGGGCTGCGTGGTGCGTGGCGGCCAAGAACCCGGAAGAATTCTTCGCCGGCTGCCGGTTTCTTGGCTCCGGCCGGAACGTTCCCCTCCGGCGGGGCTCTTGCGGCGGCCGGTGCGGGAAGCAGCTGGGGAGGACAGGGGGATCCGCGCGCGAGATCGCGCCGAGGGTAAGTGATGGCCGCTCGATCCCGTTGTGGTTTGGTTTGGTTTCTGCTCTGATTCTTGCGGCGGCGGGAATGGCCGTGGGGATGATCGAGTTCCCGTTCCTCTTTCAATGGGTGCGCGTCTGAAGTTTCCGATGGCTCTGTTCCGATTTCAATGGAACAGTACCGGGCTGGGCAGAGCATTGTTTCGATTCTGTTCTAGGGGAGGATCGCAGGAAGGAAGAATGGTTGGGATTGTAGAGCTCGCCTGATTGCGTATATTTTGTTTTTGAACACTTTGAATTGAAACTGTTTTGGGCGTGACTAACCAATCCGGGGTGTTTTTTTTTCTCTCGTCGTAAATTTCAGCCATCTTTTTTACTCCGACTCTCTGATACGATTATCCTGGTTCACCGGTGTGTAACTGAATTTTTTCACCTTCTCAAATGCCTGCCAGTTTCATCCTACTCGTTTTCGGTCAGAAGTCAGAACAGAACAGAGGCCGGTGAACAGAAACCGTTCGCCGTGGGGACCGCGAGAAATCTCCTCTCCTTTTGTTTTTTTTCCAATTCGACTTCGTTTTCCTTTCTCTTTAGCGGCAGCAAGTAATGCACTGTGCCGTACCAGCGGAAAAGATTGTTCCTTTAACTGGCGCATTAACGCCGGGCGAGATCCATCTCTGCCGCCGCCGCCGCGGCGGCGCAGGCTTTAATGCCCGGCCAAACCCTGCTGCTCCGCCGCGCGCGGCCGCAGCCAGCAAGCCAGCCGGCAGCCGCGGCGGCGCGGACGAGGAGGGGCAGGGTGGTGCAGCACCATGCAGTAGAGCCGCCCACACGCGTACCCTTCTGCCGCTGTGTCCTCGCTGTCCGGGGCCCGCCTGGAGCTGCTGCCTTGTCCCTTGTCTTCTCTGCCGTGTCTGGCTCTGCCGCCGCCGCCGCGTTTTCCTCGGGATCCGCGCGGCGCGCCATAGAGTAGGAGTAGCTGCTGCTGGGCTCAGGTCTCTAGCTAGACTCTAGCCTCTTCCAGCCCTCGTGCTCCTGCGCGCGTGTGGATGCTCTTCTTTTTCCTGGAGGATCGTGCAGCCGGCTACGGGCTGCTGCTTGGTGCACGCACGGTTCTCGAGGTAGGATTTGGGAAATGTTCTTTTGCACAAACAGAAAAAAAAAACTACTCTGTAAATCTGTTATTGGAATAGCGTGATCTTCTTGAAGGATTAGTGGCGGGGAATCAGATGCCATCCGAGGTCAAAAAGAGTGACGAGCTGGCTTGCTTGCTTGCTTTGTCGGTTCCTGACGACAATGGTTGTTTGTTCTTTTCCACTCGGGGGAAAAAAAGAAAGGTGTTCTTTGTAGTACGAGTATATCCACTGTAACGAGATGCGTGCCGCACCCGTGTGCGATGATGCCATGACGTGTGGTTGTACGAGCATATCCATCCATCCACCCATTTGGTGTTCGGCGGGCATGAAAACCATAACCATTTGTGTTGTTTGCCAAGCGGGATTTCATATGTGACATGTAAACTATATTAACTAATTATTCTCTCGGTTCTTAAATAATTGATGTTGAGAACAAGCTAAGAACGGATCGATTATATAGGAATGATGAACGGGTGAGACCCAGTGTCGATCGCTGGTTCACCCGAACATCTAGCGTACTGACCAAACAAGCTAGCGCTTATTGTTCTCTTCATACGGGACTGGTAAGCTCGCGGATGTTTTACATGTATATATATTTCTCCCGTGTATTTGAGTGAGAACGAAAAAACAGGCTTGTTTCAGGAAATGGCAACCTACCTTGTTTTACCAGGATTCTTAATTTGTTTGGCTGCTTCTAGATGATTTTACCACACTCGTAGTTTTGGTTAAAATGTGCAGTAGGGTATAAACTGTGCACATATGCGGCAAGTTTCAGTACTATGTAAGGTCACTTTGTCACTCTGCTCGCCGTCTGGGTTGTGATGTTTTGTAGCTACTTAATTAATGGATTCGTCTTGTCTGCTGCCTAATCGCGAGCATTTGCCTTTATTGATGAATAGTGTCATGTAATTTTCTTGATTCCTGAACAGTCAGTTCTTCATTCTGTAGTACTGTTTAGTGTTAACTATCTGCTGTACTCATTGATAAGCTTTATAAGTCAGCATTTATTTTGGAGCAACATGATCTAGATCTGACACTCTGCCATTTCACATGTTTGTTTTGCAGTTTTGGCACCCCATGCTGTGACTATGTTTGAGGATGAACTGGCACATGCCGAGCTCCTGCTGAGGGACCATCCTACATGGTGATTGTTTTGCTTGGTACATAACAGATTGCGGAGCATGTCCAGCCTTGACTTTGATGGACAGGATGACATCTTCTTCGATTTGTCTGATGATATTAGAAGCTCAACATATTCTACAGCTAGATGCAGCACAAGCGACCAATTATCAGCATCATGGAGACCTGAGTATGAGCTGTGGACGAGTGAACCAATGAGCGTCATTGAAAGGCGGCACAGATTCCTGATTGGGATGGGCTTAGCTCAACCTATTCCTACTGGAATTGCCTTTTCACAGTGGCAGGGCGACCAAACCTTGGCTGATTGTGCATTTCGTGATCTGGAGGAGAGAATTAGTAGCATATGTTCTTCATATCAGCCATCGTTGTCTCATTGTGCATCAGCACCAGATAGTACTTATTGCATAAGGGATCTGGATACTGGGAACAGAGTTATAGTTCATGAAAGCGAGCACGATGGACTGACAGGCATATTTCAGGAGGTTGGAACAGATAGAATCATGAATATAAAGCAGTCTGAAGGTTTTCTCAGTTTCTCTCAGCTTGTTCATGAGTTTTTGTGGAAGGGTGGTGGTCAAAGCCATGTAAGAGGAGCGAAACTCAGAGGCACTAATAAGCAAAAGGATCCCAAGAGCTTTTGTGGAAGATTTACAAGAAAGAAGGGAGAAGATAGAATTTGCATATATGATGCACATATGAAAAGCCTGAAGACAAGCACATTCTCCATAACAAAAGTTGATCAGCAAAACAAGAAGTGGATGGACTTCTCTGCTGTGTACATGTGCCAAGAGATCCAAGCTCACGGGGGTTCAATCAGGGTCATGAAGTTCAGTCCATCCGGTTGGTATTTAGCGAGTGTTGGCGAGGACTGCATTGTGCGCATTTGGATGATACAAGAAGTTGAATCATCTCCTGATTTGTATGGCAGAGAGGCCCCTGTCCAATACATGGACAGAAACAAGGTCCTGAAAATGAAGGTGGGAAAAGGGCAAAGCCGTACCCTTGCCATAATACCCAATAAAGTTTTCAATATTGCGGAGACACCACTGCATGAGTTTCATGGTCACACAAGTGATATCTTGGATATGACATGGTCAAAATCAGATGTAAGTTTTCTCTTTATCCTGTGTGATTTGATGACTCATCATGTGAGAATTAAGGAGAATAAATATATGCACATGAATTTTGGTTAACAACTTCGATATCAGTTAGATCATATAATTAACTTCTTGTATTTGTATTAGTTTTTTTTTATGAAAACTGGCTGTATATTGTTTTCTGCAGTTTCTCTTGACTTCATCTAAAGACAAGACGGTACGCATGTGGAAAGTTGGATGTGATGGCTGTCTAGCAGTATTCAAACACAGAGATTATGGTATGGGCTAACACAAGAAAAGGAACCATACATGCTTTGACACCTACAGTCTAGATTTAGTCTGTTGAAAATGAATGCTTTCTTTTTTCCCCCCATATTTCCCAGTCTAAAATGTTTGTCATTGCAAACTGATATTTTCTTCTTTATGATGAATTTTTCAACAGTAACATGTGTTCAATTCAATCCGATTGATGAAAGATACTTCGTCAGTGGTTCAATAGATGGCAAAGTCCGTGTTTGGGATGTTTCTGATAAGCGAGTGGTTGACTGGGCTGATACGAGGGACATCATAACTTCTGTGAATTACCAGCCAGATGGAAAGGTTAATATCCAATCAAAATGTTTCTGAAGTCCTTCCCATTTTCCCTAGTTGGATGCTAACTCAGGCAGTTGTCCCTTGTCAGGGTCTTATTGTTGGCACTGTTGCAGGGAGATGCCGCTTCTATGATCAATTAGGTACTGAACATCCATTGCTGATGTTCTTACTACTTTGTTCGTTGAAATTGCCATCGTGGTATTACTATTTATTGCTCCTAACCAGCCACTTTGAATTTAGGTGAAAACATGGAAGTGGAGAAAGAACTGAAGGTGACAAAGAAGAAATCTGCTAATAGCCAGATCACCAGTCTGCAGGTTAGCTGTTCTGGTTCAATCGTTTGTTCCTCTCCTCCTAATAAGCGTTTATGTTCCTTAACATTAATTACCCAGTTGATTCTGCTTAGTAGTTTTCAAGAGGTGACCCTGCTCGGAAGGTGATCGCATCAGCGGGTTCTAAAATCCGAGTCTCTGAAGGCACTGACATCAGCTGGAAGTTTGAAGGTTAGATTTCCCGCTAGTTTTCTTTAAACCGTTAAACGGTTCATCCATATTCAGGCAGCTGAGGCAGGCAATACAGCTTAGGCTCTTGAACACTGTTTGTTCCCCATTGCCATTGGCATTGCAGGACGGCGAGGCTCCAAGGTCTTGGTACCACCCTCTCTGACATCCAACGGCCGGTACCTCGTGTCGGCGGGCGAGGATTCCAACGTCTATATTTGGAATTTCGACAAATTACGGGGCAAAAGCTCCAAAGGAGCAAGAACGGTTAGCTCATGTGAGCACTTCTTCTCCAAGGGCGTCACGTCCGTGGCGACATGGCCGGGGCTGCTGCACCAGGAAGGCTACGTCGGCGGCGATCTCAAGTCGTCGGAGAAGGGCCCCACCCTGTGCCGCGACCGGGAGTGCTGCTCGTTCGGGGCTTGGTTCTTCGCCGACGCCATGAGGGGCGCCGCGACGTGGCCAGAGGAGAAGCTGCTGCCGTCCCTCAAGTACGTGAACTGCGCCGGGATGGACGAGTGCCACCCCAAGGTGCCGGCGGCGTGGAACACGGTGGTGGTCACCGGCGGCCGCGACGGGGTCATCCGATGCTTCCACAACTACGGCCTGCCGGTGAAGCTGTAGGTGCGGAGGTTTCTGAGATGGCAAAACAGAGTGGGATAGAGCATGCTGACGGTCTATGACCATTCGTTGTAGGATGTAAAGTACATGAAAGTTTCAATCAAGTTAAATAGGAGGGGATCCTGTGTGCTATGAAAGTAATGAGGGCAAGGGATAATCCAAATGTTTAACTTTGATCACTGAGCTGTTTTTTTTTCATGCCTAATATAAACAGGTTAGTTTAGTGCTCATGCAAGCCATCTAAGATGGGTAGATCAAAGCGGTGGAGAAACCCTTGCAGATGAAGGTGACGCCCTCGGAGTCAATATTTCGTATACAGTATATAATTCTTAATGTCCAAGCAAAATCTACAAGTCAGTTACTACATCTTCGTGCATCAGCTCACGGTGAACTGGTAGCCTACCTTCTCATTCTCATGCCATCAACTCCCTCCCCACCTCTAACATGACGGTGCAATCTCCTTCCTCTCCCAATCATATTTGAACAAGTCCCAGTAGACCACCAGGCGTTGTAGACACTTGATTCCCGGCCACCGCTACAGTTCCAATCTCCCAAATTTCTATCACTAAGCTACAACCTCATCTATTCATTTGGTTGCCATTTCCCCTTCACACGATAGAATCTTATCCATAGCTGAGAAATACGGCCACGTCTTCATGCTCTCTTCATCCTTCTTGCTCTCCTGCAAAACAACGAAAAACCAGCTTCCTAAAGTTAGATACTGAGGTTGATTGTAACTAGAATGGTGTACATACTGAGCCTGCTATATTCAAGCATCTATGATGCATACTCCCTCCGTCCCAAAAAAGATGACACCCTAGAAATTTTAGGACAGATTAACGAGAAAGTAAAATGACCTTGATTGCCCCTAATTATTAGCCATATTTGGCACTAATTAGTTGTTGCATGCACATGCACCTACTAAATATAGTAGAATGACTTCTTTTGTGGGACAAATTTTGAATCCTAGAGTGTCATCTTTTTTTGGACGGAGGGAGTATAAACTAGCTAAACAAGCCTTCAAAGCAATGACAAGCAATACTAAAACAACAATTTCATGATAAGCAATACAAAACAACAAATTTTGGCTACTAATGCCTAAAATTCCTAAGGTTTTGTGTACCTCATATTTCTGAACCAACGATGTCCATAGAGATTTGCACTGTGCCGGTGTACGAGTTATTCCCTGGTTCAACAAGCTACCAGAAATCTCCTCCCACAGAGCCATTCTCCCTTTCACATTCTGAAATTTCTCATTCATTTCACCCCGCATCTGTATTAAGCTCTTAATATCCTCAGGTTTCCACTTGTTCTTTTTCGAAGATTGAACTGGAGCAGGAGCCGACTGAGTGGAGTCCTTACCCATTATGCCGATCTTGCCGAGATTTTGTTTGTTCCCTCCATTAACAATTCTCGCAATTTTTACAGCTGTAGGGGATTTGAATGACTCCCAAAAGTGCTCCAGTGTTTTAGGCTGATGCGATTCTGAAGAGAAAAATGCTTCACCATTGGAGCTTGTGCTTGCATCATCATCAGGTGTTGTGCTCGCCTCAGGAAGGGTCTCTGTGTGACAAAGTAGTTACAGGGTCAACACATCTTATACCTACCAGAACAATAAAACGCATAGAAACAATGTGTGCATATATGAATTAACGAACAACTAGCAAGTCAACATAAAATAGGACACTAGATGCCAGTTAGTGTATGGCTACAACTATATCTTCCTTGCAGACCAGTCACTAAAGTTCCAAGGACCTATGGTATGCAACACCTTATTCAAAAATACTGCTATACTACAGTACAGCAGTAATTCAAAAGACAGTTGGTTAGAGTACCTTCAGTCTCAACATCTGAGTTGTCTGGGCGTGTTTTATAACTGCTTTCAAGACTCCTAGCTGGACTCCTGCTCAGATGGCTAGTAGCTGATGAAGTTCCAAAGTTTCCAGATGATTTAGCTTCAAGGTGTTCTGAGAAACCAACCGTGGTGTTCTCTGTAGCAACCGCAATCACGTCAGGCCTCTTCCCACTATACTTCCTTACCATTTTCCTTAAGATTTCTGATACCATCCTCTCCATGTGACTAAGTGGACAATTCATAGGACAGCTTGACAACGCAGCATGTGCTGCTTTGTAGAGTGCGTCTAGTAGTCTTCCATTATCAAGCCACAGACATCTAGTTGTAATTTTAAATTTCCCTTTCAAACCTGACTGCCCTGAAGCGTGTTCGTTCTGAGGTCGGAAGATCTCCATACTGCAAAGGAATACCAATTTAACGTGTTTAGGTGCACCAAACAACAAACACCAGATATGGCTGTACCATTTTGACGATTACAGAGTTCACGTAAACCGCTTGATTTCACATGAGAGGACAAATTTAGCTGAAGATAAACGTAAAAGTGTTCCATAATTAACTGTACACGAAATTACCTGACAAAAATAATGCCATCAGATGCAATTCTTAATCTCTCATCAATGCAGAGATCAGTGGATGTACCAAATGCCTTATCACCATCACTATACATGAGCTGTATTAAGTGTGTACTAGTGTTAGATCTCATACGAAAAGAAAAAAGAATACCTCAATAGCTGTAAAGACAAGAAAACTTAAGGTAGAAAATAAATGGTTCACCTGAAAATCCTCCTTTCCTAATGAAACAAACCCATTGGACAGAACTCTTCTGTTTCTTAGATGTGACACACCAAGCATCTCTCCGTTTTTAATTACCTGCAATTACGGCAGCAATCTAAGAAGTAAGAACCTTATCATTGGCGATATATAGAGCTTTGCTAAATGATGGCAATTCTAATAATATTTGGAATTTGAACAAAAAGTGAGAATATATCCGTTTCCCCACCCCCACTACTGCCCGAAATCCTGCTTTGGTGGGCTTCCCCCAAGGTGACACCGAAGGTCTACCTCCGACAATTCTGGGAATCAAAGAGATTTCTTTTGTGAAAACTTCAATGCTACTCTAGCACAGAAGGCCCTACATTTCTTACAGTTTGCTGAAATACAATAGCTCTTACAGACTGGCAAACCCTTGACATATTCTCTCCCTTAGCATACAAACCCGAAGCACAAAGACACTGAATCATGTGAAAAGAATTACTTACAGTTGTGTGCTTTATGCCAGTTGATTGACCAAGTAATTCATGTTCTTTGAGAAACAGGAGTTCTCCATGAACAGGCAAGAAATGCTGTGGTTTAACAATCCGAAGAACTTCTTCCTGCAAATAATAATCAAAGGCATATCACAACACCATTTAATAAGGAGACAGGGGACACCACTACTAATATGCTATTGCAATAATGAAGGAACTAATTTGTTGATGGAACATCACATCACATCAAAAGAGTAGAAACCAGAAGAGAAGGAAAAATCACCAGCTCCTCGCGGTAGGCATGCCCAGAGGTGTGGAGCCCAGAATCTTTACCCATGATAATTTTTGGGCCAAGATCAGTGAGGCGATTCATCATCTTCATCACTCGCGTCTCATTTCCAGGAATAACCTGAAAAGAAGAATATATTATTATATTTAGATTATAATTTGCAATGCTTACTCTCAAAAGAAAAGTAACTTTTTTTGTAAGGAATCCTTAGCATTTTGGAATGATTATAAATATTTTGAAATGAAAGTACCGAACTATTACATCTGGAACCATTTCCAAATGCTTTTTCACTTCCACATTCACTGTCGTTATAGGATTTTGTGGACTAGAAAAAACAATGCACGGAGGGTACATCGATCTCCAATTTTTTCCACAAGTAAAATTGGTGCCATTCCAGGTGTATCTTCTTGACTAATAGCACGTTAATGATTTGTACAAGCCTTCAAATACTAAAAGAAACATTTTCTTCATAGTATACGTAACTCCTCAAAACACCTACTGATGTGAATATGCAACCAATAATAAACAAGCATATACTCCCTCCGTCCCGTGAAGAATGCAATTCTAGTTTTTCTCAGACAGATTAATGACATTGGTAAATGACCATGCTATCCTCAGAAACCGTCTCAATCCTACTAAATTTGGCATAGAGGTTGTTAGTGCATGCGGATAATTATCTATTTTAAAAAATAAACAGTTGGTTACAGCTAGAATTGCATTCTTTTGTGGGATTTTTTTTGAATCTCAGGATTGCACTCTTCACAGGACGGAGGGAGTAGATAACTAACATGTGTAACATCATCCCGTGTGGATAATCTCAAAGGCTCTGAAATCAAGTGTTGAAGAGAATAAAGTGTAGGAGTAATGGCCATACCTTAGCTGAATAAAGAAGGACGTCCTCTTTGGATAATTTAAGAGCATGACTTCCCCCATAAGATGCAAGATTTAGAGCTGCACGTGGCTCTCCCTGGTAAAGTTCGATACAGAGATGAGAGATGCAAGAGTTATAAGGTTGTCAATGAGAAGCTGAAACTCTATGTCTATTGGTCTGAAGCCTTACTTGTGAACCTGTGGTTACGACAAGAAGATCTTTAGGGGCATATGCATCCATGTCCTCTACCTTGACCTGCAGGATGGTACTATGCAATTAGGAAACTGAATTACAACATCGTAACATGTAATATCACAAAACTGTACCAACAGAGACATCATGTAACATATGTGTATTTATTGACAAAAGTCTAACATTGTACTACTTAAAAATAACTCAGCCGTCAAGTCAGTGTACTCATAATCATTAAGTCACCTAAGCATTTGCATACGCCGGTGGAGATTATAATTGTTTCAATATATGTTTATGGGTAAGTAAATTGAAGTCCTCTCATCAGGAACCCATAGCCTCTTTCACATGCACTTTGTCCAAGACATAGATGGTGCTTGCTAGTTAGCAGAATTATGAAAATAAAATTTGGTGTACATACATTTTTGCCAGGACAATTAAGGCTCCAACGGGGCATTAACAAAGAAGGAACACTGACAAAGGTTAAGACAAACAGGAAGCTGTTCACCTAGACAAGACACAATCAAGCATCAAGTTTTCAAAACCTTGAATTAGAACGGCTACTGGACAGGGTTCCTATGGAAGGGCCAGGAAAAAGCAAATGGGGGTAATTGTCTAGTAGCATGGGAAAGAGTACAACGGCCACTGGAATATGGAGGTCTTGTGATTCATAACCTTGAATTACTTGGCTGTGCATTAAGAATACGATGGCTTTGGGCACAAAAGACTGATCTGGACAGACAATGGGCAGGCCTCCCTGTCTCAGTTTCTCCAAAGGCCCGAGACCACTCTTTGATGTAGCAGTGGATGCCATAGTTGGGAATGGGGAGCAGATACTTTTCTGGACAGATAGTTGGCTAGATGGCCATACTATGGCCGAGATAGCACCAAACTTGTTCAGAACAGTCACATGGAGGACAGCAAAGTGGCGGACAGCTCAAGCACTTGCTGACAGAAAATGGGTCGGTGACATAAAGGGAGCACTCATAGTCGATGTCCTGATTGAGTACCTTCTTATTTGGAATATGGTGGAAGGAATTGTCCTCCAGCACGATGTGCCAGACCAATACAGGTGGAAATTGACTGAGAGCGGCTCCTATAGCAGCAAGTCTGCGTATGCAGCATTCTTTGTGGGATCTATCAGATTTGGTCCATGGCGCAAAATCTGGAAAAGTTGGGCCCCTCCCAGGTGTAAATTCTCCATCTGGCTTGTGTACCACAACAGATTGTGGACGGCTGACAGGTTGGCGAAACGAGGACTGCCCCAGTCTGAAGCATGTCCCTTATGTGACCAGGCGGAGGAATCCATACACCATTTGCTAGTCGGTTGTGTGTTTACTCGCCAGGTGTGGAGTATCATTTTCCAGAAATTGGGGCTGCTCCACTTGGCGCCTGATCCCGCGGTGACTCTTTTTTTAGCTGGTGAAGGAAATCTATTGCATCTGCTCCAAAGGAAATCAGGAAAGGACTTAATTCACTGATCATTCTAGTGGCCTGGGAGGTCTGGAAGCATCGTAATGGGTGTGTCTTTGAAAATGCGAGACCAAACATTCAGGAGGTTCTCAGGGCAGTGAGCACAGAGGGTGGCAGCTGGTGCATGGCTGGGGCTTCTAAGCTCCTCCAGTTAGTCACCAGATCACCACACCAGGGTTTCTAAATCCTAGGTGGTCTGTTGGTCGTTTTCCTAGAAGTTTGTGGCAAGTTTTGTAAGTCTGGGTGTTGTTGGGGTGTGAGTGTGGTGTTCGGTACTCGGGTTGGGTCCCTCCGGACTCGTGTACTTTTTTCTACATTAATGAAATGATGCGCAGTTCTCCTGCATGGTTCGAGAAAAAAAATCAAGCATCAATTTACTCTAAGCTAAAAGATTTGCTGTAACACTCAACCGTTCGACTGTGATAAGCTAAAAGATTTGCTGTAACACTCAACCGTTCGACTGTGATAAGCTAAAAGATCTGCGGGCCTGAATGGAAGCGTCAAGCTACTACCACTCAACCATTTGAATGTGATGGGCATTGGGCTAAAAGATCTGCGGACCCAAATGGAACAGGTAGATATACTACTCCACCAGTACTAAATCACCACTCACCCATGTTGAACTGATGGAAGCAGCACTCAAACCGCTCCAGCACACTCAAGAGCTTCATATGTATTTTCATTTACAAGGTGCATGCGGTGTGAGGTAAAAGTGGCTAGCTGAGGCTAATAAACAGGGGTGTGAATAATTGTTCTTTCAGAGGATGTCAGTATAAATGACAGAAAATAAATTGCAGTCACCAAATGGAAAAATGATTTTTCAAAATTTGCATTATTCATAACATCATGATACCAATCAGTGCAAAGAATATTTGACTGATCTAATAAAATTTCTACGTACCAAGGTTGATGGATCCAGCGGTGCCTTTCCATCCTTGAATGCAGCTTCAAGGTATGTCCTGAGTGACATTCCAACAAATACCTGCTCCAGTTCATCAAAACTACAAACTAGTTAAAACGTCATCCAAATTGAACAATGTAATGAGAGGACTATCTGTTGAATTAAGATTTCAAAACATTACCATCTTTCGGCCCGTTAAATCTGCAGCAGCTTTGATGCTCCCAATTCGATGAATGTTTGAAGCAAATTGTGTTGTAATTACTCTTCCTTTAGCTTCTGAAATATGTCGCAATAATGAACCAGCAACAACAGATTCGCTGATTGACCTTCCAGGGGACAGAACATTTGTTGAATCGCTCATCATCTTGGATTGAAGAAAAACAAAAGGGGAACAATGAAAAAAACACTGTCAGAAACATATCAACAAAGAGCTTCTCATATAGGTATAGGTGAGATCTAGGTGAGCGCTTCTCTAGTTTATTGATATTTGCAACATATTTGCATAGCTGCTTCAATTTATCTGAAGCCAGGCTGGGTGCAAGCTAAGTCAATGACCTTAACTAAAGAAACAAAATTAGTCCAGATGCACAGATATTGGATCGACTTACAAGAGTAACACCTTCTTTAGAGAGCTCCTCCAATGCTTCTCGGTCAAAAAATTTTCCATCCACTGGTGATTCATCAATCTTCCAGAAAAAATAAATTCATACAAAATTATTAAATTACATGAAATCTAGAAATATAATTATTTGTTGATATAACTTACTTTCCAGTCACCAGTATGGAAAATTATGCCATCACCACAGCGAAGCACTAAGCCACAGCAGTCAGGAATTGAATGAGTTACACGAATGGGTTCAACTTCAAAAGGTCCAGCCTGAAATCTCTTTTTAATTCTTAAAACTTTAAGCCTGGATGAGAGGAATATCCCAAACTCCTTCAAACGCTTCTTTATTAGCTGCTCAATTATGAATAAATGCATTTCAAAATCTTGAAGATCTGATAGTAATCTTATGCAGGTTGTAATTATGCTACAGTCAACAGTGCAAAATAGGAATGATTTGAATAGTAATTGAAACAGTAAGTATTACCTCCATGGTGAAAGATGATGCGAAAATTGGTGTGCTTGAATCCAGTGCTGGGATGACCTATTAACAGTAAAGATACAGAATTTCAGCTTGGTAGAATCCAGATACCACATTCCCCTCACATGAAGTGAGGTAATATTAAGATAGGAATTCTAGAAACACCAAAATACAGATGACAAACTAACTAGATCGCAAGCACTGGTTCAGTTGTCCGTACATCAAGTGTGTTTAATAGGGAACGAAAAGAGAAGTTTCCAGTAGTCCTAGTTCTGGATCACTATAAGCATAAAAAGATATTGACCGCTATATATCATGGACTATGTATTGTAACATTTGCAGACCAAAAAAGAATACCGCCCGGTGTTTTAGTAAATCACACTAAGAGTCAACAAAAGGACATGCTAGGTACCAAATTAAACAGCTTGTAGACAACATATCTCACTTTTCAGCAGGATAAAAAATTCTTTGCAGTATCTAGACTGTAGAATGATCCGCGACTCAAATAATGATACAGAGGATTGTTGGTTTGCATATGGCTTAAGTGTGTAGCAGATCATAGCCAAAGCAAAAAAAAAAGATGAATTCATGATGAATTGGAATGGTGTATCCGAGTAACATGAGAATCATTTACCCAAGGCAACGCACCGATGTGATCTTCATGGCCATGTGTTATGATCACCGCTTCAATTTTGTGGCTCCATTTCTTGATGAATGTGGTGTCTGGGATGATCTTTTGCACACCAAACTCATCATAGCTGACACAAGTTTATAAGTTGAATTCAGTGAAAATAGCATGGCGCAAAATTAATACATAATACATCTAGAATGTACAGAAAATGCCAACTCATTATGTAACATGCGATAGACTACAAAAGAAATAGTTGTTTACTGAAACCCTCACTCATCCATATGACTTACTATTATGCAGGAAAACTGTTCAAGCCTAAGCACAGAATATGAACAAGTAATTGCTAAGTCACTATCCGGCAGCATGATAGTCTACAAGAAAAATGGGTATTTATCAAATTTGTATATATGTTCTTTCAAGAAATGTGGAGTTCAGAAAAAACATAGGCACACATTAGAAAGACATAGGAAATGATGGGAATTGAACTGCTGAAAAAGCAGGAGCTAGATACAGTTTATACATACTCTGGGAACATAACCCCTGCATCAATCAAGATATATCGATCATAGTTCCCCACAAGCATGCAATTCATGCCGATTTCCCCAAGGCCGCCAATCGGGAGTACCCGGAGAGGCGGACCATCCACCCCTTCATAGAACTGCTCCATCTTTCGCTTGACTGAATCTTCCAAGCTCTTAGTGGCACCCTCGGCTCTTCTAAACCTTTTCCGCGGTGTTCTAGATTCCTGAGGCCCTGCGCACGCAAGGAGAGAATGCCCTCAGCTTGTGAATATATCCATTAATCCCTACATCATATGACAACCCAAAATACCTTGTTGGAGAAATAGAGCAGAGATTGTTTAGAAATAAATGACTAGTGGTTCTAAGGAGTAGTTACTTTACTTATAGATGCATCTAACCCATTTCATTTCGTCCAATTTCCGAACAGTTACTAGCATTAGAGGTTTTAGGGCCTGTTGGCCCCGCTTCCAGCGAGCTCCGGAATCTAACATTGACGGGTCAATTTGGGATTGGAACCAGGATGAACCAGCATAAGCTCCACACGGGGATTCACGAGTTTGAGATAAGGCTGTACTACGAGTCCATTTCCAACCCCGCAACTCCATTCGCAACAAGCAGCAGAGGTAAGGAGAGGAGGGGGCAGCCATGGGTACCTTTCCCGGAGGATGGGGTCGCGACCGCGCAGCACGAGATGGAGACGGAGGCGGAAACGGAGGCGGCGCGGCGGCGAGCGAGGCCGCAGGGGCAGAGAGACGAGAGGGAGGCGAGCGCCACCATGGCGGCGGCGGCGGCGGCGGCGGCGGCGGGGAGGGGGGGAGGGAAGAAAGCGAGCGGAAAAGAGGGAAGGAGTGAAGCGAAGAAGATAACAGAGTGCCGCTCCGGCCGCCTTTCGGCTTTCGCGAGGAAAAAGACTTGTTCGAGATTTTGGATTGGGGGCAGGCCAGCTTGGCCCAAAATATCTCTCATCCACTCTCTGTACTCGTATACTACTCCGTACAAGATTTTTCTTATTTGGTTCTAAGCTTTGGTGCTGTCCAAGGCGGTGTCATGAATTAACACGTGATCTTAAAATGACTTGTTATTTTAATTATCTCATACTAATACCATATTATTTAATTTGTAGGTCAAATCAGAAATTTTATGAGGTGCACAACAACTTATATAATGATAGACTAGTGGTCTTATATTTCTAAAATTTGAATCATGAGATAGTTATTTCGCGAAACAACGACTTTTTTCTTTCACCTTACTCTCTCTCATCCACATTAGCAAAAGTCAGACGTGACGCTGTATGAGACGAACTATAAGAGTGCTGACGTGTAATAATTTACCTACCTAGGGCACGTTTGAAAGCATCATATTTTCTTTTCTTTTATCAGTTCTCATATCCTATCTAGCCATTGGTTTGTAGTATCATACAAACGGCCAATGATTACAAAAACAATACAATAAAATTTATTTTTGATCATCCAACTATAGTTTCGGTTTGATTTCAAACACTAAAACTAAAAACTTTTTTTACCATTAAATTCAGTCATTAATCTGTTTTGATAGATGGTTTTATTGACATAGACGACACGTGGCAATGGGACCCACATGTCAGTACATCTCTCTTTCTTATGTTCCTCCTCTTCTCACTTCTCGTCCTTTCTCTCTCCCCTCCACACCGTGCTCCCAGTGCCTGAGCCACGATGGCTGCCTCCCAACGTGCACCGCCGCCTGTGCCTAGGGCCCCTCACATGTGCCACGCCTGCCTATGGCCGGCCCTCGAGCCGACCATCATTTTGTTCACGCAAGGGAGGACTGAGGAGTATAGCGCTAAGGAGAGAAGGAAACAAAAATCCATTGTGGACATCCTGCACGATAGTTGGGGAGGTATGGGGAGATAGCGCGGGCGGGAAGAGCAGCGTGAGAAGGCTCGACGCATTCGCGAAGCTCAACGATGTGTGGGAGGCGTGGCAGGATGGAGGGGCTTGGCTCCGTGCTTGGCCTCGAGTTTGGGAAGAGAGGTTGGAGGGGCTTGAGGGGGGGTATTTGGTAGGACGGGGAGGGGGGGCGCTTTGACTAGTAGGCGTGTGAGGCAAGCGTTGCAGGCGATGGGCGCAGGCCGGCTGTGGACATAAGGGGAGAGATAGGAAGGGGAAGGAATAATGAAGAGGAAGAGTCTGATGTGTGGGTCCCAAACGCTCATGAGGTGGAGAGGGGAAAGGATAGAGAAGAGGTAATGACATATGGGCCCTATCACCATGTACCGTAAAATTACTGATAAAAAAGCCCCAATAGCCAAATATGAACCTTCTTTGTAGTTTGGTGGTAAAAAGTTTTTGGTTTTAGAGTTTTATGGTCCAAACCAAACCCAGACCATAATTGGATGGTGAAAATGGACTTTACTCAAAACAATATGTAATCGTGCTTATAGATTCAAAAGATTATCCATAATTCCAATATGTAGTCATCTTTTTAAATTATCATTTGCTTTTGACCTCTACTCACAACGCTTAACCGTTCGTCATATTCAAAAACTTATATAAATGTTATTTCTTTTGTTTCTAACTTAATGTCCCGTTATCAAATATATGTTACTTGGGGCAAGCTATTTAGTTTAAAAATGAACTAGTTTGATTGTTCTAAATATCATATATTTAAACTTATATAAATGTTATTTCTTTTGTTTCTAACTTAATGTCCCGTTATCAAATATATGTTACTTGGGGCAAGCTATTTAGTTTAAAAATGAACTAGTTTGATTGTTCTAAATATCATATATTTGAGAACGAACGAAATACTAGATTAAATATTGCTTATCTTTTTTATATACTAGCAAGAACTCACGTGCGGCACGCACGTTTATTGATGACACATAGATATTAAAACAATGCCACTTGAGTGGGTCAAGGTAAACATACCAGTCATGCGAAGCGTTTTTAAAAATACTATATATTAGCACTCTCATTTATAGAGAGCTTTATGTATTCTCAAATTCAGAGGCACATGATTTTGTAAGATAGTTGGTCTTTATTTATATGGAGAAAAACTCTCCAATCTATTGTTTATTGGCAATGCGGGATTATTGTGTATAGACAAAAAAAACTGTGATGAGGTTTTACCAGTTCGGACGTTGATTCTTTAAAAAAACGTATTTTTTCAGTTTAGAAGAAAAGCTCGTTTATTCCTTTAAAAAAAGCTCCGAGGGGGTTTGACCGGTTAGGACGTTGATTCCTTTAAAAAAACTCATTTTTTCTTTCCAAAAAAAGTGGGTACATGAAAACATTGGTGAAAAAAACGGGGGGCTAGAGGTGAACTCACACGGGGTTTTTCGCTCTGTCAAAAAAAACTTTTACAATATTTTCTTTTTCTTTCTTCAACGTGGGTCTAAGTGGGTCCATTGTGAGGGATATAGGGGGTTTTAGTTGGTATCAAAAGTTTTCAAAAGAACTCGATCCTTCTAGTATAGATATTTGCACTAACTTTTGGGACGAGACTAGTGGTTAAGCGTACGAGAAAAAAACCAACGCTAAATTTGATATAAAGAGAGTAGCAATCATGCTAATTTCATTTTGATGGTATAAACATAAGCAAACAACTAATAGTAATTAATGGTACAGTACCGGTACGATTCACACAGAAAGATTGTCGTTTCCATATCTTCCAATATAAAACGGACTTCAATTTCAGAACTTGCATTACCTGATAATTGTTGGACTAGCTTGTTCGAAAATGTTTAACAAGTATCCTCTCGGCATGCGCGTTGCTATAGAAAATTGAGACAAAATGACCAAGGGAGCGTGTCACGGCAATCCGTTAAATATCAAAGACATACTCCTTCTGTCTTGAAATATAATGTGTTTGTATTCACATTTGTATCAAAATACAAAGCATTCTAAGAATATTTAAATTATTATAAAAAGGGCGTACCCAGTGCCGTAGGCTTCCCGCACCGTGCGGGGTCTGGGGAAGGGTTGTAATAGCGCACAAACCTTACCCGCACAAATGTGCAGAGGCTGTGGCTCGAACCCGGGACCTTCCGGTTACAGACGGTAGGCTCTACCGCTGCACCAAGCCCGCCCTTCAATATTTAAATTATTATACAATTAATTTTTCTTGGAGTCGGTATGTTTAGTTTAGTTGATTGGGGTAACTACAAGTTGGCTCTTTATTATACACAATTGCCTAATAAAACACCAAATAACACATTTCTCCGCATAATTACTCGGGAACGCATGCTGACGGTGGATGGGTACCGCGAGTAGGGATTCGAGGAATCCATGTCTAAACATTCGGATAGGGTGTAACACGCGCTGAACTCAGATTTTTTTTAGTGAGTAAAAATGGTAAAGGAATTTATACAGGTTCGGCCCGCTCTGAAGCGTAACACATGTCATGTGAGTGGTGGTTCTGTGTATATTGTTTTTTATCATTGGGATCCCATCTTTTTACATGTTGTTCTCCTATTCTATTTATAGCCTTCTCATCACAGTGGGAATAGGCTTACCGCCTTTAGTGTGAAAGCAGCACTTTCGGGGAGTGCCACCTTGACAGCGGGTCCCTCCTTGTGTGAGATGTTGTGGTGTCCTAGAAGCCGCTCCTACCATCCTAGGATAAACAACGGACCCCAGGGTGCCCCACGGTTGCTGTGGAGCCCAAGCTGCCCGAGTGCCTCTTCCCACGCCTACTGTTGTAGCAGGCGACTACGGAGCGGGATCCTTCGAGCCGCACGTTAACTGACGTAACATAGATTGGGTGAGGGGCCCATGCTGCGATGGTGGCAGGGCGGTCTGAACGCACGCCTCCTCCGTAATCATGTTGTTTATACGAGGAATACGCATCATCCCTGGGCCATGTCAGGATGTGGTGTGGCATCTGCTTCGGTCGTACCGCCAGGGACGGCTCCTTCTCCTGGAAGGAAACCCAACCGCTAGAGGGTTGTCTAGGCCGGCGCGACTCCATGCCTTTGCGTGGTCGTTTCCGTTGCTGGACCAAAAACTTGTATCGGGTCTCATTCCCTTTCCCTTTGTCTAGCCCAAAGGGGATAATGGTTTTCTTGGTGGTGACACATGGGTCTTTTATGAGTCCGTCTAATTCATCCAGAAATTTTTAGGACAGGACGAAGAGAGTAGAACGATAGTAAACCCATGTAGTCACAAGCATCTCATCTCATTCATGGCATCATGGTAGCACCTTACCACCTTCGTGGGTTATAGATACAAGCCGTCTGGATGCTCTCTGGAAGCTCTGTTCCTTTGGCAACAATGGTATTAACGAAGCCAACTCTAGATACCAAGTGAGTTGTCAATGAAAAAGTCACAAGTATGAGTAATGTGGTAGTTTGGAGCACCTGAAACTAACGACGAACGCAGAAAGAGCCCAACGAGGGCATGTGCCTCCCCTCAATCTCTAAATTTTAGCATATTTGTACATATTTTTGTTAAGATGTGAATATCAGTAACTAGAATGCTACATCTCCCTAGCATGAACCCTACATGCAATTGGGATCTAGCAACACTACATGCATAAATAGGGGTGCGGTGTGTATGAAAGTTCATCCGTCACGTTGCTTGACTAGTGGAAGGGTGCCTAGGAGCAGAAGCCGAGACATAGAAAATGGACCTTGCACAGTCCAAGACTTTATTTTATTTATAGATTATTTAGTTTGTTATAAGTCAATTTTTTTAGTTTTGATCAAGTTTATAGGAAAACATCAGATTCTATATCAACAAATTAATTATATTGAAACCCACAATGAAATATGTTTTGGCAGTGCATCTATTATATTAATACAATAGTGTTAAAAAGAGCTACCACATTCACCGAGAGGGTCAAGAAATTCTCACGTTAATCTAAAAAAGAGAAGAATATGAACCGTCAGAATTTATGAAGATCTAAGGGCTGATATTATTCGGTTAATAAAAAAGAGAAGAACATATGCTATCGAATTTTATGAAGATCTAACGGTCCATATTATTCTAATCCAAAAAAGCAAAGAATATACACCATCAGATTTTATAAAAAGATCTAATAGCCTATGTTATTTCGTTAAATTTTTTTAAAAAAGAATACATGCAATCAGATTTTATGATGATCTAATGATCTATATTATTCCATTAATACAAAAAATAGAAGAATATATTTTGCCAGATTTTATGATGATCTAATGATACAAACTAACCAAAAAAGTCCATGTCAAGGTCACTGAGATTGAATAACCAATTTTGGTTTTCTTATTAATAAAAAAAGTAAGAGAAAATCATGGCATCATTACTGATCCATGTGAAAATACCAAAAAATAAGTCTATATCACAAGGCTAGGACGTCTGGTTGTGTCCAACAAATCAAACAACAGATTTTGCTGTGAAACCAATGGTTGATTGTAACGAGCTACATATATATGTGTTAAAAAACTAATCACAAGCCTAGAGGGTTGTGTCCAACAAATCAAACAACGGATTTTATTGTGAAACCAATGGTTGATTGTAAAGAGATATCGTGGCGTTAGATAGTCGGGCCTAACTCCAACTGGCGTGCACATCCTACTCTTCGATCATGCAGTAGAATTCATGGCAGTAGCTTAACGTATACCGTCGGTGAGCGACTTATATCGGGGATGGCGGAGTAATGGGTTGAATATCGTGTGGCAATGCATCCCTTGACTATAGACATGAGTCGCATAGGCTAGGCTACTAGCAGACATGCATCAACATGCAAGAGATCAAGAGGCTCTATGAGCTTCATGGTAAATTTGTGGGAAGGAAAAAAAGCAAGAAATAGACGGGCAAGTATGAGAAGGCCATCGCAATATTGACGCGATGCGTGTAGAGGCGTAGAGCTCTACCTACTGAAACCTGTATGGTTATATTAAAAAGCAAACAACATGATTCATGAATGTGGTGTTGGAGCACTAGAAGATCACACACGGGAGGGGAAGAAGTATGAATAAGTGCCATTAGTTATTTATTTTATCTCAATAATCTATTTGCTTTTTCTTTCTTTCTTTGTTCGTGTGAGTCAAGGAATTCATAAGAAAACCACACATAGGTTGGGGTAGTTGGGAAAAATACTAATAGATTGTCAAAAATACTATGTATATGTGATATTTCTGCAGATATGATTTTTTTGTAGTTATAGCTACCAGAGTTGCGTAGCCAAAAAAAATTGTAGTCACCAATTTGCTACTATACAATTCTGCTAGATATGATACATGAGTTTTAAGCATATTTTAATTTAGTTAAGAATTTATGTAACATCACAGATGTTAAAAACCCCTTAAGCATAGTTAAGGATGGATTAACTCCAAAAGAATAGTCATTATTGGTTAATAAGTTCATTGGCTCAAATAAAGTAAATTTGAACCAAATTCAAATTAAGGAGAGGTTTTGGGAAATTCAAGTTTGAATTCAAATTTGGATGAAATATGATCAAAATGGACAAAGGGACATTCTATATTGGAATAAAAGGCAAGAATAGTTTGGGAGACATTTAAAGTCAGAAAAGATAGTTAAACATGGTCAAATTTCAAATTTTGGAAGCATAAAGTTAAATTCAGTAATCTGAATTTCAGTTCAAAACAGTGTTATAAGGCTGATTTAAGCTCAACTTTTGGAGAAACTTTGTAAATAAAGTTTGGCCAAAAAGTGACAAAATGAATACTAGGTACCTTGAGCTACATTTTGGATTGGTACAAGATCAAAGAAAAAGTTGTTTGCTAATTTAATTGGAGGATCAGAGATTGAACAGTGCAATATTTGGTCAGCTGTTTTACTGACCAACTGAACCCAAAGTTCAGTAAAAGTCACAAAATTCAGAGCATCATATCTTTTGAATCATGGGGATTTGGACCTAACTTGTTGTACAAGATTTGAAGCCTAGTGTACAAGTTACAACTTTGCTTAAGGGTGGTTGAGCACTTTATACATAAAATCACGATTTTGGATCAAAGATTCAGAGCAAGAAAGAAAGGAAAGAAGTAGAGAGGGAGGGACAGAGCAGAGCCAGCTGCAAGCTGCTTGCTTGCTTGCCGCTCATGGCCCACAGAAGATTTTCATGGTGCCACACGCCAGCCAGCGTGAGGACCAGCATATCTAAGCAAGAAGGAGGTGACCAACTTGACCACGGTGGAAAAACCTCGAGTATATATTACTTTTTAGACGGGTAAGTCTTGCTGAGTACCCTTGTACTCAAGATTTTATATTGTTGCAGAGGAGAAGTCAGAGCACTTTTAAAAAGCACCCGAAGGCCAAGAGACACGAAGCGTCTGCGTGATCCCTTGATGAAAAACTTTTGTTTCAAACATGGCATGTATAATTTAACTATCAGTATGACCTATTTGATTTCTAAAACTATTAGCGTTGTTAACTTGCATTTAAGTTTTATGATGTATAATTGGTAATAACTCATACCCTAAATATTTTTGTAAAGAATGTAATGTCTGTTGAGAGCTTCCTATGCGAACGATCCTGTATGCATAATGTGGTGTTTCGGGCGTCTTCGGACACCTGACAGATACCTGGTTTACACTGTTTTATGTGCATTAAGTCCTGACCCGACTTGGGACGGTGATTAGTGCACCTGAACCAGTTTAAACTGAATGGTTCTACCACAATTTATCAGATATCATATACTTTTAAAAGAACTCATGTTTCTAGGCTTTTGAATATCTTAAGAGAAATTTTTTTTCTTTGGTTTTAATTTCACATGTACATCTAGCTAATTTGTAGTGAAGCTTGCATAGAAATGCCGCCTTATTAGATTAAGATTATTTTGTGCCTTTTTCATTCTTATCTCTCATTCATTTTGTTATCAATCAACAACAATACCATTGAAAAGAAGATCATGGCAACTCAAAAAATACTCTACAAACCATGCAAAAGCAATTATATTGAGTCTTGATGCGCTATTGCGCGGATGGCTTGGTAGAAATTACACACTAATCAGAAGAAAAGATATTTTATATCATTGATCATTATGCATCATAATAGTAGCGGTTGAGATTGATTTGATATAGGTGGAACTAACAAAATAAAATAATATGAATAAGTTTATTTAAAAATAAAAAATAAACCAAATGTTAGCACACAAAAGCTAGCTGTCCGCGTAATTTGCGCGGGACACCTTACTAGTTTATTTAACATTGTAAATGTTATTAATATTTTTTAAAATTTGGTTAAAATAGATAAGTTTGAGTTTATATAGAAATCTAAGTAAAAAATAATATTTTGTGTGTGAAATAAGTCAAAATAATCTGGAACAGAGGTTATAAGCAAAACGAATCAATTAGTGTGAGTTTGTTTTTGGAATAAATCAGTAAGCTCACCCATTTTTCCCATCGTCTTGCTGCTCACAACCTTGAGCAGTTTAGCATCATCCCCAAGCACACGCCCTGACCTGGTGACGCCATTAGTGACACCGGTGGAAAAACACTCATTTGTCCACTACAATCAGTACCTGTCATAAAAAGACCCGATACTAAAGTGGTACTGAAGCGTCCCCCTCGAAAGAGAGAACTTAATGTGATACAAATACCAGTCCCAGGATGCTGGTTCACATTATTACAACAGATAGTTCAGTACAAAAACAACATTACGGGAGACGGTGGCATTGCAGGGCCACAACAAACAGAACTAACGCTAAGCTCCAGATAAAGAGGTTGATAACATAGAGGTCTTCATCAGAGTGGCAACGCATGCGGCTTCCAGCGGGTGACCCTAACACACAGGCAAAGGTTGGGTGCAGAACGAACCCCACTAGACGAGATCCTCAGGCACAAGGTCCGGGTCTGCCTCTGCAACAGATTAAGCAAGGGTGAGTACTTACGTACTCAGCAAGTGCAACCACAACCACGGAAGGGTATAACAGAAGTATGCAAGTATTGTAACAAGGAAGGCTCATGGTTCCTTTAGCAGCAAAGCAATTTTTATTACTCATGCAAGGGGTTGATTTTCACAATAGGTTTTCACAAACATTACTTTTAAAAGGAACAGTAAAGATAACTCTTTTTTGTACAAGATTTTGTTGCTACCAGATTTCCCATCTGTCGTAGCCCATGTCAAAACATTTCTCAGCTTACTCACATACCAACATTTTCTTACGCCAAACCAGGGGACTAGTGAAGTGACCAAGCCGTAACTCGCCCAATACCGTGGACACGGCTATCCGGATAGGTTTTAACTCTGCAGAGGTGTACACAACCACAAGTAGGCTACCACAACAAGAACACCTTAGTGCCAGTGTAGCTCCCATCAAAGCCATTACCCACCATAGCTAAACTGACAAGTTACCGCAGACGCGACCAGGGGTTAGCAACCTACCAACGAGGTTCTAACCAGGGGCATACCTCACATAGACCGTATCCCCGGCTCCATGGCCCTCTGTTGCTCACCAGCACACCACATAACTAGCAGCTCAACTAGTGGGATTTATGCTAGGCCGTTGCCACATACAACGGTCGAGTGGTGGTACAGGAAAGTGGGTTAGGCTAGATGACACATCAACATCATCCCAAAACTTGTGATAGGATAGACAACTCCCACCATGCTCAACCACACCGGTTCGAGCTCACCTCGGTACTTCACGCGGAAGCACCGTCTGTCTCATCCCACACGGGTTCTCATTTTATTTACACAAATCACCTCTTTTATTTTAAAGCACGCACACGGTTGCTTTTGTAGACACCAAATATTTGTTATGGTGATACAATAGTAAAATATTCCTAGGCATTTCCAGCAGTGACCAACATTCAAACAGAGCATTGTCCTATTTAAATATTAATCTAGGTTGTCAAGGAATTAGTCATAGCAATCAAGGGGTGGCTATCCAACTGGGTTCAGCAGCGAAATCATGCAAGTTTTATAAAACAGGCCATGGGTTGTGTTTATAAAAACTGGGACAACAGTATGCATCAAAGGGTGGGATTGCACTTGCCGTTCTCCCAACCCTCGGGGGATTCCTGCCCGGGGTCTTGGTCTCCAAGCTCTTGCTCGTAGCACTGCTCCTCCTCGAGTCCTTCCTCGTTCACAGCGGAGTCTACGGCACACACAAACAAACACCCAATAAATAAAAGGAAAAGCTTTTATTGAGCTCCAGAAGAAAGAACGGAGAATGAGAGCGAAAGATAATGACATGATTATTTTTGAGTGTGAACTGGTTGGATTTGGCAAGAGTATGTTGGTGAATATTGTGGTGGAGTTTGGGGTCAAATGGGAGTAATTTGGCGCATGAAATGACGAGTTTAGGGGAGCTCTAGGGGCTATTTAAAAAGAAAAGGACCTGTTTGTAATTATGGAAAAGCTCAGGGGCTTCGGGCAAGATCAACAGAGAGAGGGGAAATAATGCTGTGGACCGCGGGTTAATTTGTTTAAAGTCCAGGGGGTCATGTGCAAACGTGCAAGAGAGAGGGGCTCCTGTTTATGTGGACGGCGGGTTGAATAGGGAATTTATCAGGGGGTTATGCACAAAAGTGTCTCTTCTATCTCGCGAAACAGTGCCGGGGGGGGGGGGGGGGAGAGCGACGGCGGCGGCGCTGTCCGGCCAATCGCCGGCGATTGAGGTTGTGGCGGTGGACGGGATCAGGGGGGAAAGAGAGAGGGGGTCACGGCGAGTTCACCCATGCCCTTACCACGGCCGGAGGTGGGGAGTGGAGGACGGTCCACGAGAGCAGTGGCGGCGGCGGCAATGGCGAGTGGGGGTGGCGGCGCTACGGTGGCGGAGAGGTTCAATTGGAGGGCGGGTGAGCTGGTGGTGAGGGGGAGGGTGCTCGGGGTCCCATTTATAGGCGCGGAGGGGTGGTGAGGGAGTGGGCCGACGAGAGGGTGGTGGTGGAGTTGCTCGGCGGCGGCAATGGCGAGTGGGTGGTGCGAATTTAAGGCGGTTGGGGTACGGGCGGCCCTGTGCTCGTCGGGACGTGGCGTGCGCGCGGCGACGGGACAGCGGCGGGGCCTGCGGTGGCGTGCACGCGCGTGGCGAGCGTGCTGCGGTGGTCGGCGCGTGCGCAAGTCGACGGGGACGGTGGAGGGCGGCACGGCAGTGTGTCGGCACCGCGGTGAGAACAAGGACGACGAGTACGGGGTCGGGGTGGCTGTGGGCGGCGCCAGGGAGAGATGGGAGCACGGCCGGCGCTGGGCGGTGGCGTGGCGCTTTGGTGCGAGCACGGCCGAGAGCACGGCGGTGGTCGGGCCAGCAAGGTTGGCGTGCGTGCGAGGTGGAGAGGTGGAGTGGCGGCGACGGGCAGCGCAGAGAGAGGGGGGGGGCCGGCGGTGCGCATGACAGGGGAGCGGCGGTGTTGTCAGAGGCGGCGGGGTCGGCGCGTGCGCGACCGGGCCGGCGGTCGGCGTGTGGTGGAGCGGAGGTGGTGGCGGGGCTGTGACTGCGAGCGGCGGTGAGCGGCACGGTAGAGGAGGGGATGGCCGGCGGCGAGCAGAGTTGCAGTGCCAGCAGCGGCGGTGTCGGGTGGGGAAAAACAGAGGAGGGAGGGAAAAGAGAGGAAAGAAGGGAGAAAGAAAAAGAAGAAAGAGAAAAAGAAAGGAGGGGAGAAAGGAAGAGGGGGAGGGGAAAAAGGGAGGGGTTGGCGGGATTCGCGGCGGAACCCGACAGGCGATCGACGACGGCAGTCACGGACGAAAGGATCCGGCGGTCGACCCAAGGGCGGACGACGCGGGACGGGACGGAAAAGATGGCAGCGATCGGGGATGCGGACAGGAAAAGAGGGGGGGGAAACATGGCAGACGGGGTTGGCGGAAAAAGGGAGCTCGGCGGTAAAACATTTGAAAGAGTTTTCACCGGGTGGATTATTAGGTGATTTTCCCAGAGTTTAAAACGCGGGCGTTACAAACCTACCCCACTTAAAGGAATCTCGTCCTCGAGATTCGGCTGGCTCCTAAAAAGGTGGGGAAACTCTTTCTTCAGGGCATCTTCTCTCTCCCACGAAGCTTCCTTTACACTGTGTCTACTCCATTGTACTCTGCATATTCGCACTTCGGAGTTTCTGGTTCTCTTGGTGACGGTGTCCAAAATTTTGACTGGTACCTCCTGATATCGCAGATCTGTCTGCAGGTCTATCTCTTCCTCCGGTATGTGTTCTTCTTCAGGTACTCTCAGACATTTTCTCAACTGGGATACATGGAATACCGGGTGTATATCAGACATTGCTTCGGGTAACTCCAATCGGTAGGCCACTTTTCCAACTTTCTTTCGCACCGGGTATGGTCCGATGTACCGAGGGGCCAACTTTCCATGGACTTGGAATCTACGAGTTCCACGGATGGGTGAAACCTTGAGATAAACAAAATCTCCTGGATTAAATTCCAGTTCTCGTCTCTTCTTGTCTGCGTAGCTTTTCTGTCTGGACTGAGCTGCTTTCAACTTCTCTCTGATTTCAGCTACTTTCTCTTCGGCTTCTTTTATGAGCGCGGGTCCCACTAGTGTACGCTCTCCTACTTCTGACCACATCAAAGGGGTTCTGCACTTTCTCCCGTAGAGGGCTTCAAACGGGGACATACCTAAACTTGCTTGGTAACCATTGTTATAGGAGAACTCTGCGTAGGGTAAGCTCTGTTCCCAATCTTTACCATAGGTAAGGACACAAGCTCTCAGCATATCTTCCATAATCTGATTTACCCTTTCTGTCTGGCCATCGGTCTGAGGGTGATATGCGGAGCTAAAATCCAACTTGGTGCCCATAGCTTTGTGCAAACTTTTCCAAAATCTTGAGGTGAACTGGGTCCCTCGGTCCGACACAATCCTACTGGGTACTCCATGCAACTTCACTATGTTTTCCACGTAGAGCTTGGCTAGTTTTTCTCCACCATAATTGGTCCGTACAGGTAAAAAGTGAGCGACTTTAGTGAGTCGGTCCACTATTACCCATATAGAGTCATGTCCCTTCTGTGTTCTGGGTAGTCCCACCACAAAGTCCATTCCAATCTCATCCCATTTCCACACTGGGATAGGCAAGGGTTGTAATAATCCTGCCGGCTTCTGGTGTTCTGCTTTAACCATTTGGCAGGTGTCACACTGAGCGACAAACTGGGCTATGTCAGCTTTCATTCCTTTCCACCAATAGTTCTGCTTTAAATCCAAATACATTTTGGTGGATCCCGGGTGAATGGAATATGGCGAGTTGTGAGCCTCGTCCATGATTATCTGTCTAAAGTCTCCTTCCTTAGGCACACAAATCCTATCTTTATACCACAGCGTTCCTTTACTGTCGACTCTAAAGTCTGGTGCCTTATTTTCTCCGGTATGCTTGCAGATCTGTACTAAGTCCTTGTCTGTTCCCTGGGCTTCTCTGATCCGATCCTCCAGAGTGGACTGGATCGTCAGTTGGTGGCTAGCATTCTGGGGGACAATGTGCACATTTAATCGTGCCATTTCTTCTTGCAGGTGGGCATTCTTGGGTCTGTAAGCTTTTCGGCTTAGGGCATCTGCCACTACATTAGCCTTGCCAGGGTGGTAATGAATTTCCACATTATAATCCTTAACCAATTCTAACCATCTTCTCTGTCTGAGGTTCAGGTCCGGTTGGGTGAAAATATACTTCAAGCTCTTATGATCCGTGTATATTTCACACTTGTTCCCAATTAGGTAGTGTCTCCAGATTTTGAGTGCGTGTACTACGGCTGCAAACTCCAAGTCATGCGTTGGGTAATTCTGCTCATGAGGTCTAAGTTGTCGGGAGGCATAAGCCACAACCTTTCCATCTTGCATAAGGACACATCCTAGTCCCTGGCGGGATGCGTCGCAGTAAATAACAAAATCTCTGTGGATATCCGGTAGGGTTAGAACTGGGGCTGCAGTCAACCTTTTCTTCAACTCCTGGAAGCTCTTTTCACAAGACTCGGTCCAAACAAATTTCTTTTCTTTCTTGAGCAGTTCTGTCATGGGTCTAGCTATCTTGGAAAATCCTTCAATAAATCTCCGATAATACCCAGCTAAACCCAGAAAACTTCTGATCTCACTTACATTGGTTGGTTGTTGCCAGTTTGAGACTGCTTCTACCTTCTCAGGGTCTACAGCTACTCCTTCTGCGGTCAAAATGTGACCAAGGAAAGCTACTTTTTCCAGCCAAAATTCACACTTGCTGAATTTGGCATAGAGTTGGTGTGCTCTCAACTTTTCCAACACTACCCGCAAGTGTTGTTCGTGCTCTTCGGCGCTCTTAGAGTAGATGAGTATGTCGTCGATAAAGACTACGACAAACTTGTCCAGTTCATCCATAAACACTTTGTTCATAAGGTTCATGAAGTAAGCCGGTGCATTGGTGAGTCCAAATGGCATCACTGTGAACTCATATTGCCCATACCGGGTGACAAATGCGGTCTTTGAGGTGTCACTCCCCTTAATTTTCAGTTGGTGATACCCGGTCCTTAAGTCAATCTTGGAAAAGTACTTGGCTCCTTTCAGCTGATCAAAGAGATCATCAATTCTGGGGAGCGGGTATTTATTCTTGATAGTGACATCATTTAGTGCACGATAGTCGATGCACAATCTCATACTCCCATCTTTCTTCCTCACAAAGAGCACTGGGGCTCCCCAAGGGGATGTGCTGGGTCTGATAAATCCCATCTGTTGCAACTCTTCCAGTTGTTTCTTTAACTCTGCTAATTCTGAGGCTGCCATCCTATAGGGTCTCTTGGCTATAGGAGAGGTTCCACGGACTAGTTTGATAGCAAATTCGATGTCTCTATCTGGTGGCATACCAGGTAATACTTCAGGAAAAACATCAGGATATTCTCTGATTACTGGGACTTCTTCTATGGTTGTTGTTTCCATACTAAAGATCATAGGATCTGGTCCACTTCCTTTGGTGTGACAGGCTACTTGTATTCCATCTGGGTTGGTTAGGTGCACTACCTTGTCAGCACAACCTATGAGACCATTGTGTTTGCCTAACCAATCCATTCCAAGGATCACATCTATTCCTTTGGATTCTAGTACTACTAAGTCTGCTAGAAACTCTACCCCACTTAAAAGAATCCGTATCCGTGAACAACCTAATTGGCACTTAATATCACCTCCAGGTGTTCGGGTTTGTAGGGGTGTCTTAAGTCGTACTGTAGGTATTTTGTGCTTTTCCACAAAACTTGACGATATGAAAGAATGCGATGCCCCAGAATCAAATAGTATTGTTGCCAAAACTGAACTGACTAGGTACTCACCGAGTACGACTCCTTGTGCTCCTTGAGCTTCCTGCGCGTCGATGTGGTTGACGCGGGCTCGTCCATACGACTGCTGGGTGTTGTTGTTGTTGCTGCCGGTGTTGGTGTTGCGGACGGGTACACGGTTGGCTCCAGACACTGGTGGCTTGGGTCCATTCACCGAGTTAGAGTAGACTGATATCGCAGGCTTGCTCCTAGGATACGGGCAATCGGCGATGTAGTGTCCGGTCTCACGGCAGTTGAAACAGGCCCTTGCATTGCTGTTGCTGGCTGTGGCCTGACTGACTTTGCTCTGTGGTGGCTTTGAGGCGGACTGGCTCTTGAATTGGTTGTTGGGAGCCTGGGAGCTTGTGGCCTGAAACTGGGTCCTATACTGCACTGGTGCCTGGGGTCTAGGTGCAGCATAACCGGAGCTCCTGGGTTTCTGCGAGCGGTCCATCTGACGGTTCTTGCTCTCCAAGAACTTGCGCTTGTTCTCTTGCCTTGCTTCCATTCTGGCCCTTTCTGTGACAATGGCCTTGTTCATCAGTGTATTGAAGTCAGGGAAACTGTGGGTGACTATCAGGGCTCGAAGATCTGGGTGCAGACCTCTAATGAAAGCATCCTGCCTCTTTGCATCTGTCTTTACTTCATCTGGTGCATAGCGGGCTAGCTCAGTGAACTCGTGGGTGTACTCTTCCACGGTCTTGTTCCCTTGCTTCAGTGCACGGAACTCATCCGCCTTGCGCCTCATGGTGGCGTCGGGGATATGGTAGCGACGGAACTCTTCTTCAAATTCCTTCCAGGTGATCGCAGACTCGTTCGGGGAAGCTGCACAGTAAGCATCCCACCAAGCTGAAGCAGTTCCAGTGAGCTGGTGGGTGGTCAGGAGAACTTTGTCACGGTCTCCACATCCAAACGGTTCCAGTTTCCTCTTGATAGTTCTCAGCCAGTCATCTGCTTCCAAGGGGTTGCTAGATCCCCCAAAGGTGGGTGGCCTGGTTCTCAGAAAGTTGGTCAGCTTGTCACCCGCACTGGGTCTACGGGTTGTCTCCTGACGGCGGCTGGCATTCCACACATTTTGCATGAACAGGGTGTGGTGGTACAAAGCTTGTGCCAGGTTGAAATCTGGTGGGAGTGGAGGCATAGCAAAAGATCCTTCATTCTGACTCCTGGGATGGCTTGCTTCTGGTCCGCCTCTTACAGGCGCTTGCCCTTCAGGCTGGTTCTCTCCCATAGGATCCTGCTGATCCACTTCCTGGTTCTCAGGATTCTCTCTCCTTTCTTCTGGTTGTTCTCCTCCAGCGGGAGGGGCGCGTCTCTGAGAGGCGCTAGCACGAGTGTTCACCATCTGCAGGTTGAGCAAGGCCTTTGTGAGATTGGGTTAAATGATGTTTAAGTTGATTAGTTC
Source organism: Echinochloa phyllopogon (assembly GCA_033239725.1). NCBI lineage: Eukaryota > Viridiplantae > Streptophyta > Magnoliopsida > Poales > Poaceae > Echinochloa > Echinochloa phyllopogon. The sequence continues at coordinate 40,002,164 of BTCW01000010.1, read as the reverse complement.
GCATTTGAAAAGGCAGAAATAGCACACAAGCTAACAAACAAACACACAGGGTTCCATTCCAACAGCTGAGGGTTACAACACTTGAGGGGGCTACAACAAGGCTCGCACTTCAAGGCGGGATACAGGACAAGGTAGGGAAACTACTGCTAGGGATACAAGAGTTCTCCGGACCGAGCTGGCTTCACTCCCATCTGAGCGCTTGACTCTGGGCCTACCCGCGGGGCGAGCTATCTTCTGACGGTGCAAGTCGTGCCTGCTCAGCCTCGGTCAAGGTTCCATTCTCCCGAGGCGGCTCAGACGGTCCTTCTTCAGCGGGTGGTGGTCCCGCGGGAATCCCTGGCAGTATGGGATGGTTCCCCACAACTTCTCCCCATGCCATGACAGGTGTTCCAAGTAGAACATGGGGTTCTCCAATTGCCGGGACAGGCGTTCCACTCCGGGTCCAATCCTGGATACGCAGGTCCCGAGCCTGCCGGAGGCTTTCTTGGGCGACTGCCTCATTGCTGATGGCAGCAGCGGCTCTTGCTTCAGCTTGGGCCACCTGGACTTGGTGCATGCGGACCGAGAATTCTGCTTGTTCAGCCCGGGCGGTCTGTTCTCTCAGGCGTTCAGCCTGCTCGTCAAAGAGTTGGTCCAAGGAATTCAGGTAGGTGACCACTTGGTACAAAAGGGGTTCCTCTTGACGGCGCTGCTCCAAGTTCCTTATGCGGGCTCGCCAGACCGCACTTCTGACGATCGGCGGAAAGTACCTCATTGGGGTGGGGACCAGATGCCTTTCAAAGATTCCGCACATGAAGCGGAGGGCTTTCCTGAGGGCCAAGGGGTAGGTGTCCTGGTGCCTGAATCCTGTGGCGGTCGTACGCCATGCCTCGACAGGGTGGAGGTCACTCTTGGCGACCACTATGACCACTCTGCAGCGTTGGGTCCCATGGTGCTCATACTCCCTGCTGTAGTACCTCGGGCGTTCCGGTACACCGAGGCGTTCCAGCGCGGGGATCAACAGGCTAGCGAAGCCTGGTGTGACTGGGCATACTCCCTGGGTCCATTCTTGTTCTGCCATCTGAAATCAGGGGAAAAAAACAAAAACTGAACAGGTGCAGGATAAAAGATGACCTTTATTGCACAACAAGGTGGGGTACAAAGATCATGGATACATCGAAGCTAAGCTGGTAGTGCGACTGGCAACAACAGACTCTACTCTAAGGAAGGCTAGACTAAGTGCTAAACTACTCCAGACAGACTCGGCGCTTCTTCAGAGGGAGCTGGTACTCGGGCACTTCTTCCTCGGTCTGAGTGCCTGCGTCCGCATGAGTCATTTCTGGTTCATCTTCCAACAACCCTCTTTCTCTCCTGTATGCTTCCAGGTTATCCATATACTCATAGTAAGCCTGGCATCTAACCTGGTGAGTGGCTAGGGAGCTGACAGCCTGCGTGGCCGTTGCTTTCTGAACCTCCAGTTCTTCCTTCGTTTCTCCTAGCTCTCTCTTTACCTCTTCTAGCTCCTTCTCTGCCTTCTCGGCTCTGCGGATCTGGTGCTTCAGCTGTCCCGATGTCTCCCGGTACAGCCTGTCTAAGCCAGTGAGGTAAATAGACAAGTGGGATACAGTGTCCTCCATATCTTCATCTCTTCCAAGGCTCCTCATCTGAGCAATCCATTCGCGTCCTCCACTTTCCAGGGGTGGGGCAAATCCTAGCGCTGTTCCCACGAGGTACTGCCTGTAGAGCTCGCGGAGGCACATCAAGGCTCTTCTTGCGGCTTTGCGGTAGGCATTGGGGCGGTCGTAGCCGGTGGCGTGGACAAACCAAGGTGCCACTTCCTTGTACAGTGAGCTTCTCCCCACAAAGATGAACATCCGGCACCGACGGGTACCCTTGGTGGTGCATTCCCGGTAAAAGTACTCGGGGGTCTCTGTGACTCCAACGTGCTCCAGGCTGAGCAGCAGCAACTTGGGGAGGCCAGGTTCTGCGGGGCAGACTCCTTCGCCCCAACCCTCGTCAGCCGACTGGGCCATCTGGAACAAGTCAAAAAGCCGTCGGTGAGTACTTGTGTGGGGGAAAGGATTAGGCAAGCACAAACTGGTGAGAGAGGACTAGGTAGGGTCAAGATCCTAGGGGTACGTCCTACGGCCAACCTATCGGCTCTGATACCACCTGAAGCGTCCCCCTCGAAAGAGAGAACTTAATGTGATACAAATACCAGTCCCAGGATGCTGGTTCACATTATTACAACAGATAGTTCAGTACAAAAACAACATTACGGGAGACGGTGGCATTGCAGGGCCACAACAAACAGAACTAACGCTAAGCTCCAGATAAAGAGGTTGATAACATAGAGGTCTTCATCAGAGTGGCAACGCATGCGGCTTCCAGCGGGTGACCCTAACATACAGGCAAAGGTTGGGTGCAGAACGAACCCCACTAGACGAGATCCTCAGGCACAAGGTCCGGGTCTGCCTCTGCAACAGATTAAGCAAGGGTGAGTACTTACGTACTCAGCAAGTGCAACCACAACCACGGAAGGGTATAACAGAAGTATGCAAGTATTGTAACAAGGAAGGCTCATGGTTCCTTTAGCAGCAAAGCAATTTTTATTACTCATGCAAGGGGTTGGTTTTCACAATAGGTTTTCACAAACATTACTTTTAAAAGGAACAGTAAAGATAACTCTTTTTCGTACAAGATTTTGTTGCTACCAGATTTCCCATCTGTCGTAGCCCATGTCAAAACATTTCTCAGCTTACTCACATACCAACATTTTCTTACGCCAAACCAGGGGACTAGTGAAGTGACCAAGCCGTAACTCGCCCAATACCGTGGACACGGCTATCCGGATAGGTTTTAACTCTGCAGAGGTGTACACAACCACAAGTAGGCTACCACAACAAGAACACCTTAGTGCCAGTGTAGCTCCCATCAAAGCCATTACCCACCATAGCTAAACTGACAAGTTACCGCAGACGCGACCAGGGGTTAGCAACCTACCAACGAGGTTCTAACCAGGGGCATACCTCACATAGACCGTATCCCCGGCTCCATGGCCCTCTGTTGCTCACCAGCACACCACATAACTAGCAGCTCAACTAGTGGGATTTATGCTAGGCCGTTGCCACATACAACGGTCGAGTGGTGGTACAGGAAAGTGGGTTAGGCTAGATGACACATCAACATCATCCCAAAACTTGTGATAGGATAGACAACTCCCACCATGCTCAACCACACCGGTTCGAGCTCACCTCGGTACTTCACGCGGAAGCACCGTCTGTCTCATCCCACACGGGTTCTCATTTTATTTACACAAATCACCTCTTTTATTTTAAAGCACGCACACGGTTGCTTTTGTAGACACCAAATATTTGTTATGGTGATACAATAGTAAAATATTCCTAGGCATTTCCAGCAGTGACCAACATTCAAACAGAGCATTGTCCTATTTAAATATTAATCTAGGTTGTCAAGGAATTAGTCATAGCAATCAAGGGGTGGCTATCCAACTGGGTTCAGCAGCGAAATCATGCAAGTTTTATAAAACAGGCCATGGGTTGTGTTTATAAAAACTGGGACAACAGTATGCATCAAAGGGTGGGATTGCACTTGCCGTTTTCCCAACCCTCGGGGGATTCCTGCCCGGGGTCTTGGTCTCCAAGCTCTTGCTCGTAGCACTGCTCCTCCTCGAGTCCTTCCTCGTTCACAGCGGAGTCTACGGCACACACAAACAAACACCCAATAAATAAAAGGAAAAGCTTTTATTGAGCTCCAGAAGAAAGAACGGAGAATGAGAGCGAAAGATAATGACATGATTATTTTTGAGTGTGAACTGGTTGGATTTGGCAAGAGTATGTTGGTGAATATTGTGGTGGAGTTTGGGGTCAAATGGGAGTAATTTGGCGCATGAAATGACGAGTTTAGGGGAGCTCTAGGGGCTATTTAAAAAGAAAAGGACCTGTTTGTAATTATGGAAAAGCTCAGGGGCTTCGGGCAAGATCAACAGAGAGAGGGGAAATAGTGCTGTGGACCGCGGGTTAATTTGTTTAAAGTCCAGGGGGTCATGTGCAAACGTGCAAGAGAGAGGGGCTCCTGTTTATGTGGACGGCGGGTTGAATAGGGAATTTATCAGGGGGTTATGCACAAAAGTGCCTCTTCTATCTCGCGAAACAGTGCCGGGGGGGGGGGGGGGGAGAGCGACGGCGGCGGCGCTGTCCGGCCAATCGCCGGCGATTGAGGTTGTGGCGGTGGACGGGATCAGGGGGGAAAGAGAGAGGGGGTCACGGCGAGTTCACCCATGCCCTTACCACGGCCGGAGGTGGGGAGTGGAGGACGGTCCACGAGAGCAGTGGCGGCGGCGGCAATGGCGAGTGGGGGTGGCGGCGCTACGGTGGCGAAGAGGTTCAATTGGAGGGCGGGTGAGCTGGTGGTGAGGGGGAGGGTGCTCGGGGTCCCATTTATAGGCGCGGAGGGGTGGTGAGGGAGTGGGCCGACGAGAGGGTGGTGGTGGAGTTGCTCGGCGGCGGCAATGGCGAGTGGGTGGTGCGAATTTAAGGCGGTTGGGGTACGGGCGGCCCTGTGCTCGTCGGGACGTGGCGTGCGCGCGGCGACAGGACAGCGACGGGGCCTGCGGTGGCGTGCACGCGCGTGGCGAGCGTGCTGCGGTGGTCGGCGCGTGCGCAAGTCGACGGGGACGGTGGAGGGCGGCACGGCAGTGTGTCGGCACCGCGGTGAGCACAAGGACGACGAGTACGGGGTCGGGGTGGCTGTGGGCGGCGCCAGGGAGAGATGGGAGGGCGGAGCAGCACTGGCCGGCGGTCGGTGTGCGGAGCGAGCGGCAGCGCTGGCGAGCTGGGCGGTGGCGTGGCGCTTTGGTGCGAGCACGGCCGAGAGCACGGCGGTGGTCGGGCCAGCAAGGTTGGCGTGCGTGCGAGGTGGAGAGGTGGAGTGGCGGCGACGGGCAGCGCAGAGAGAGGGGGGGGGGCGGCGGTGCGCAGGACAGGGGAGCGGCGGTGTTGTCAGAGGCGGCGGGGTCGGCGCGTGCGCGACCGGGCCGGCGGTCGGCGTGTGGTGGAGCGGAGGTGGTGGCGGGGCTGTGACTGCGAGCGGCGGTGAGCGGCACGGTAGAGGAGGGGATGGCCGGCGGCGAGCAGAGTTGCAGTGCCAGCAGCGGCGGTGTCGGGTGGGGAAAAACAGAGGAGGGAGGGAAAAGAGAGGAAAGAAGGGAGAAAGAAAAAGAAGAAAGAGAAAAAGAAAGGAGGGGAGAAAGGAAGAGGGGGAGGGGAAAAAGGGAGGGGTCGGCGGGATTCGCGGCGGAACCCGACAGGCGATCGACGACGGCAGTCACGGACGAAAGGATCCGGCGGTCGACCCAAGGGCGGACGACGCGGGACGGGACGGAAAAGATGGCAGCGATCGGGGATGCGGACAGGAAAAGAGGGGGGGGGGAAACATGGCAGACGGGGTTGGCGGAAAAAGGGAGCTCGGCGGTAAAACATTTGAAAGAGTTTTCACCGGGTGGATTATTAGGTGATTTTCCCAGAGTTTAAAACGCGGGCGTTACAGGTACGGAGCCATTTTAGTACTGGATCGAAATTTGAAAGTCCCCCGAAGTCATTTTGGTACCGACTTAAAACATCAGCCGGTACAGTTGCATTTTAGTATCAATTGGTGTCCTGACCCGATACTAAATGGCGCATCCATTTAGTACCGGCTCAGGTTACTTCAAAAGAAAAACACCCTACACTTAATCGCATGTGATACATAGGTGGGACGATAAGGAAGCAACGCGCGAGGCTGGAGGTTATGGGTTCGAAGCTGACCGGATGTATGGATGTACGGATGTTTGGTTTCAAAATATCCTAGTGGGGTGTTTGGTTTTAGAGACTAAAATTTAGTCCATGTCACATTGGATGCATGGATGCTACTTAGAAGTATTAAATATAGATTAATTATAAAACTAATTACTTCCTCCGTCCCTAAATATAGGTCGTTTTCGCTTCCTGATAAACATCTTTGACCGAATATATAAAAATATATATTAATATTTATGATACATAATAAATATCATTAGATAGATATTTGAATCTAGTTTTTTAATAAATTTTTTTTGGAGATTAAAATGTTGCACATATTTTCTACAAATCGAGGCAAAGTCGTGGCACGGAAACCAACGGCAACAATTATTTAGGGATGGAGGGAGTACATAAATGAGAGGTAATGCGTGAGACAAATCTATTAAGCCTAATTAATCCATCATTAGCGTATGTTTACTATAGCACTACATTGTCAAATCATGAACTAATTAGGCTTAGTAGATTCGTCTCACGAATTAGTTCTTAATTATGTAATGAATTTTTAATTAACCTATATTTAATACTTTTAATTAGCATTTTTAGGTTCGATGGGATAGGAACTAAAGTTTAGTCCATATAACCACCCTTGCCCAGTACTGATGAGCATACTTCTCTAATCATACCTATGTCGAGCACGTTGGTCCCCACCTCCCTCGTCACTAGCGTCATGCTCCGCCGCCGCTGTTGTTTGCATATAGGCAGACAATTTGGTCAGAGATCCGGTAACCTGCTCTCGATCTCACGGGTATTCTACCGTATTCTATATCACTAATTAAAAAAAAGACGAGTATATAAACATTCGACGGTTGAGAAAAATTGTATACTACTGTAACGTTAATCAGTGGTATATGCAGTATATGGTGAGTGGTATAGGTAGTATAAAGGTATTATTGGAAGAAATATAAATAGTATCACTGTAATTAAGTTTTTTTATTCGGTCATTTTAATTTTACCTTGACCTGCCGTTTCATTTCCCTCCTGCTTCTTATTTATTTCCCTCTCTTCCTTATTTTCCTGTCGTCTGACAGAAAAGAAAAACAATTCGTTTATATTTTTATAACGTGTCAATTAACAAATTATCCATGTATATATCATATACCACCTAAGAATGAAATAGGGTACCGTAAAAAAGACCTCTGCTGAATGCTTTTCCCGTGAGTTGCCTGCATAAATTTCCCTTTCTGCTACGTTTCCCCCTCAAGCCTCCATCGATTTCTTCTCTGATGTATTTCCCCCCCAGCAGCCACTGTGCAGCGCAGCCCACTGGCAGGCAGCGGCAGCCACCCACGCCTTCACAACTTCTTCCATTGATTTCTTCTTTGTAGCAGTGTCAAATACGTGTTGTATTGTTTTTTTTTCTACCAACCAAACTAGCTGTGATGGTGACAAAGAAACAGCAACGGAGTCACTGCCTCTTTTTGTTGCACCTAACTTAACACCAGCACGCCTTTGATTTTCATGGGGTTGTTGAAAAGTTGAGAGCTGCTCAGATTTCCCAGCGGATAGCGAAACAGGAGCAGACATGCATCGTTTTTGTACAGGCATCGTTCAAAGAGGCCTTGAATCACGGTCTTAGTACGTTGACAGCATATTACGTTTTCCTTCCCCCCCCCTGCAGGGAGGTTAAATACTGCAATAGTCCGCTGATATATATCCTGTGCAAATACAGTATTGGTCTTGCACTTGCTTGTTGCTTACGGTGCATGCAAACGGCAAACGTGAGGTTGTTGCAGAGAGCACTTGATGCCTCTGCAGACATCACGTACGGAGTACGGAGTATGTTCTAAGCAAGGTTGTTGGCGTGCTTTTCCGCTGTCCTTTGATCGCAACAAACCACCAAATTAATCGCACAACCACCACCAGTGCTTCAGCCATGCATAGCGATTCTCCTTTCATCTTCTCCCTGCATGCTGCTGCACTTCTTGCAGTGTTGCTCTTCTTCTTCTTCTTCTTCCCCACCTGCTCTGTCTCCTCCCCTGTGGCTCCCCCTCCTCTAACTATAATTGGAGAGCATTGTGGCAGTGGGATCCCTGAGGCGCTGCTGCAGGGTCCGCCGGTATGACGACGTCGACAGCGTACTCGCGGCCGTCGTCCAAGCTGCCGGGCGGCGGCGGCGGCGATCGGCGGCTGCCGCCTCGGCTCATGAGGGGCCTGGCCTCCAAGATCGAGCCCAAGAAGCTCGGCGTCGGCCTCCTCGCCGGCTGCTGCCTCGCGCTCCTCACCTACGTCTCCCTCGCCAAACTCTTCGCCATCTACTCCCCTGTATTCGGTGCGTACTGCATTCGATTCGATCCGATTCGATTAAATCCCCGCGAGCTTCCTCGCTGATTCTAGCTAATCGGAGCTGTCGATTCGTCCTCAGCCAGCAGTGCAAATACATCCACCGCCCTGATGCAGAACTCGCCGGCGTCGTCATCCGTGCCGGAGACGGAGGCCATCCCGCCGCAAGAAACACTAGCTGGTGGCGGCAACGAAGGCAATGCCGCAGATCCCGTCGATCTGCCGGAGGCGGCGGGGTCCGAAGAGCCCGGTTTGCCGGAAGCTGCCACCAGAAACGAGATAGTGGCGGCGGGCTCTGATGAGCCCGGCTTGCCGGAGGCGTTGAGAAGTAAGGACGACGGCGAGAATGCGGCGGCCGCCTCGGAGCCAAAGCCATGTAAGGAATCTCTCTCACCTCTCCGTGTTTTTTTTTCGCGCGCAATTTTTGAATGGAGAGAACAACGAAGGAAACAGAGGCCCCGTGCGCGCTATCTGACTTGTTAAAGCTCTGTACTTGGCAATCTTTAGATCTGATGCGTTTCGATGCTTATATTAATTCAGCTGCTGAGGAAGGCGAGGAGCAGCCCAATGGCGGCGCGGCAGCGGCGGGCCAAGGTAAGATGACGTGCGACGAGAACGGCGTGGACGAGGGCTTCACGTACGCGCGGCCGACCGTGTGCGAGCTGTCCGGCGACGTCCGGGTGAGCCCCAAGCACAGGACCATCTACCTCGTGAACCCCTCGGACGCTGGCGGCTTCGATGGCCGCGGCGAGAAGCGGCTCCGCCCCTACGCCCGCAAGGACGACGACTCCCTCCTCCAGGGAGTGCCGGAGGTCACCGTCAAGTCCGCCCCCTCCGCGGTGGCTGTGCCCCGGTGCACGAGGCGCCACCGCGTCCCCGCGGTGGTGTTCTCCGCCCCCGCCGCCGACAACTTCTTCCACGACATGGCGGACGCGATCGTCCCGCTGTTCCTGACGGCGGCGCACCTCGACGGCGAGGTGCAGCTGCTCATGGCCAACCACAGGCCGTGGTGGGTGCAGAAGTACACGCCTCTGCTCCGGAAGCTCTCCAGCTACGACGTGATCGGCCTCGACGCCGACAGCGAGGGCGCCGGCACCGGCGACGTGCACTGCTTCCCGTCCGGGTTCGTGGGCCTGTACCGCGACCGCGACCTGTCCCTGTCCCCGCACCCGACCCGCAACCCGCGCAACTACACCATGGCCGACTTCCGCCGCTTCGCCCGCGCCGCGCTGGCGCTGCCGCGGGACCGGCCAGCGGTGCTCGGCGAGGAGCCCGGGATGCGGCCCAGGATGCTCATCATCTCCCGCGCCGGGACGCGCAGGCTGCTGAACGTCGAGCAGGTGGCGGCGGCGGCGGCGGAGCTGGGGTTCAACGTGACGGCGGCGGAGGCCGGCGACGACGTGCCGGCGTTCGCGGCGGAGGTGAACGCGGCGGACGTGCTCGTGGCCGTGCACGGCGCGGGGCTGGCGAACCAGGTGTTCCTGCCGGCCAAGGCCGTGGTGGCGCAGATCGTCCCGTGGGGCGCGGCGGACTGGATGGCGGCCAACCTGTACGGGCGGCCGGCGCGGGGCATGGAGCTCCGGTACCTGGAGTACCGCGTCGGCGAGGAGGAGACGAGCCTCAAAGGCAAGGGCCAGTACCCGCGGGAGGGGTGGCAGGCGAAAGCCGAGGTCGTCATGAAGCAGGACGTCAGCATCAACCTCACCAAGTTCCGGCCGTTCCTGCTGCAGGCGCTGGACAGGCTACAGGCGTAGGATGAAGATGAATTCAGCAGCCAAGGACAGAGCAGCTCATGAGTTGCAGGGCTGCAGCCAAAGAAAGGAAATCAACAGAGACTACATACACTATATATAGACGGAGATGTTATGCTTTTTTTTGTCCTTCCGCTTCACTTGGCAATCTATTGAACAGTTTTTTTCCCCAAATGTGATCATATTGTCCATAAGCTAATCGAGCCAATTGATGGGTTGATGACTACAGTCTACCCTAAGAAGCTCGTTGCAGCCTCCATACATGTAGTAGTTTCCACAATTGACATGGGGCAGTTACCAGCCTGTTGTCTTCCAAGTAATCATTTTGCCATCTTTGTCATACTTTTTTTTTGGGAAAAACGACCCAGAGGCTCACATGTATCTCTATGAATACACGTACGCTAACCCCTACCCCTATGAACACCTCTGAAAGATTGTATCGGCAGATCCAGTGTTAAAATACCGTGTTAAGGAGTTTTAATGGCAGAGTTGATGAAGTGGCTTCTACACCATCTTCTCATGAATCCCTACCAAACACTTCCCACCAAAATTGTTTCCGATGAAAAGCCCCACAGAACCTGGTCTCATTTTTCTACAGCGAGCACGAAGCTAGAGAAAAAGGGTGGATGAGAAGGAAAGGGAGAAAAGAAAGGATGAAAAAGAATAAAGGGGGGCCAAAGAGAAAAGAAATAGGAAGAAAAAATACACAAGAAAAACATAAGGATATTAGGGACATTTGACCCCTTCGGTCTGCTCTAAAAAATCAAGAGAAACCGTTGTACCAAATATTTTTTCAACAAGACAAACCAGAGCCAGAAAAAGCTGTTTTTCTATATAAACCAGATGCATAGATGTTTGGTATGAGCCAGAGCTCTAGCAAACCCCTTGCTAATTAAGTGAGTGATCGTACAATCAAAATCACCTACGACAGATTTGCAATCTCAATCAAAATTATCTCATGGACCTTGATTCCCTCATCTAGTCTCACGTGAGGTTATAAAAGTACGGGAATACAGAGTTTATGGTGCCATCCTAAATCCATTCCTACTTTTAGTAACATCGGTGTGGCGACAAGGTAGATGCTGGACGAAGGACAGTTTGGCCAAATAGTGATATGTGAAATCTATTTTTAGGATGACATGCTAGTTTGTCGGAACGCCATTATATTTGGTAATTAAGGATGTGTGTGTGGATACCCCATGGTGTTTTTTGAATCCGCTAATTAATCATGGCCACTAGCCATTTTAGTTCATTTCTGTCACCTAAATTTTTTTAGATAATGGAAATGTCACCTACACTAATCATGTGCCATGCATTGTAGTTCATTTTACCAACTTTGGGTCAGCCCAATGACCCTAAAGAATGGAACTTGCACCCCTACCAATTGGTGCTCTTTCTATTAGGTATGTAGACCCTTGCTCAGAAGATAGAAATACTAGGTTTTAGGAAAATCCCATGTTTTCGCGTGGTGCTTGAGCTTTACTAGCGATGCGACAAAGGCGGCAGTGAGAGAGGGAGCAGCGGGGCAAAGGAGGGAAGAGAGGGGTGGGCCCAAGCCATGTCATGCTTAATTGACAAACACAAGTCAAAAACCGCGGCCATCTTATTGAAATGCCACCAATAAGGAACTGAGGGTTGAAGTTAAACATGATTCATAGGACGTACATTTTACACGTTTTCATAGTTGATGTTAAAATTAGACAAACTCAAGAATTGATGGGCTAAAAATAGACTTGTTCCTGGAAATGGAAATTCTGTTCAAGAAGTAACTAAAAATTAGTTGATGGCAACTTTTGAAAATGTGGTCTCGCTTACATGCTTTATGAGAAGATGATAAAACACCTAAGGTTGAGCAAAGCCTAATCACAAACCCTTTTTAGACGAAAGGGATGATTCCGTGGCATCCTATCTGTTTAGATTTTTGGTGACTTTTCCGATCACTTTCTGTGTTGCTGAATCGTGATGATTGGCGAGACGCTTAACTAAGGCTATTTCCAGTGGAGATTCCATTTTTGCGTTTTTAAGAATGCCACATAAGTAAGTAGACAATTAATTCATAGATGAAATGGTTCATACAATGCATTGTTTCATTTTGATGTTTCATAGGTAATGTATGCAAGACACAAAGTTGTTGGAAACTGTGTATACAAAGTTTCATCTCATTTCATCTCTCTTCTCATTAACTATTTGCCACATCATCTAAAATGCTGATTTGATACCCTATTTAATATGCATGAAACTCTATAAAACTTTGCACTGGGACTGGCCTAAATGCCCTCGTGTTTCACCTGTTGTGTATTTGCTGGCTGTCTAAGATTGAATTCTCCGTGTCACCAACCGAGTGAACACCTGACCTGTGTGTATTCTTCCTATCACTCGTTTCCATCCAGTTCCAAGCACGGCGGCAGGCGGGTCGGTGCCAGAGTCGCTGCGGCCAGTGAGTTTGGGCCAGAGCCCAGAGACATTCGATTCCGAAGCGGCCTCTGCTGCGCGCCACGGTGAGCCCAACAGGCCTTTTTAGGTGGGGAAGGGACGGACGAGGCGGCGGCACGGCAGCAGTGCGAGCGCCACGTGCCGCCGGTGGTGGCAACGAAGCCGGCGGCGGCGTACTCCGTAGGCCGAGCAGGCGGTCACCCCGTTGTCTTGGTGTGCATTGGATTGGATGGCGTCACAGCTCACAAGAGCGGAGCCGGAGCGCACGAAAACTTTGCGGACAGAGCTCGATCGATGACGCCGGTGTCGACTTCCATGTGGTGGCGACATCACTGATCAATTTCTTTTCTATGCCACCGGTCGATCATCTCATCTCAACCACCAATGTGGCATCGAATGGTTGAGCTAAGAAGAGGTGGGCCCCGAGACGCAGTGAGACCACATTAATTAGCCCTCGCGTAGTTTGAGCCAGAAAAAAAACGTCGAGAAAGTCGCAGAGTAAAGAAATGAACTGTGCATGAAACGGACAATCATCGTCTCCTTTGTTTATACAAGTATAATTAATAACATATCTTCTCATCAAGAATTAAACAAAAAGCAAGAAAAGAAATTAGCAGCCCCTAGTACCTACCAACAGTTGACGATTTCAAATCCATTGAAACCGAGAAAACTTGAGAAGGAAATTCCTGCCCCAGTCAATTAATTAATGAATCAGTAGCTACCACTACTGGCCAAGGCCAACTTGCCCTCACCTACTGACCCGGCCAACACAAGAAAAATCTAACAATGGACTTTATAAAAATGATGAAAAAGAATAAAGAAATACAACCATGGTTTCATCTCATCAGCAACCGCATGATTCTCGCTCATCGCGCAAATTACCAACACGGTAAAAGGTGATTAAATCAACAAGACTGTTAGGGCACGGATGGCCTGATGATTTCTCATGTCAATTGCACCGGACGGCAGAGAAACAGTTAATGGAATCAGGGGGATGGGTGTTGTCGTCAATGATGAACAGAGAGATTTTACAGGTCCGGGAAGTTGCCGCCGCCGCTGAAGAACTCGAGCACGGAGAAGGTGGCCGGCGAGGGCATGGTGGGCGTGGCGAGGAGCAGGCTGCTGCGCGGGCTGGGCGCGAACGGCGCCTGCTCCGCGCGGGTGCCGGCGGAGGGGAGGAACGGGCTCAGCTCGCTCAGCCACGAGAGGCAGCTCGGGTCGAACGGCATCGGGGAGAAGAGCCCCGTGGAGGCCGCCGGGGGCAGCGCCGCGGGCGAGAGGATCCCGGGGCGGCCGGCCGGCGCGCCGAGGGCCGCCGCGAAGCTGTCGAGGTCGGCGGAAGAGGAAGCCGGGAGGAAGAAGTCGTCGTCGGGCGCCGCGCCGCCGTAGTAAGGAGGGAGTACGGGCGCCGAGGCGTGCGCGTGCGGCGGGAGCGGGCGGACGGACCTCTCGATGGCGGCGAGGCGCGCGGCCGGGGAGAGCGCGGCGGTGGGGGAGAGCAGGAACTCGCGCGGCTCGAAGTCCATCGCGGACGACGCCGGCTGCGGCGGCGGCGCGTCGGACGGACCGGAGGCGGAGGCGGCGGCGTCGAATTGCGCCTGGGAGGTGGAGCCCGGGCCGGTGAGGCGCTGGACGAGCGCCATGAAATCCCCCGGCTTGGTGTAGATGACCTTGGGCGAGGCGTCGTAGATGATGACCGGCTGCCGCGCTTGCTGCTGCTGCTGGGCGACCTGCTGCTGGAGGTGGTGGTGGTGGCGCTGCGGCGCGACGGGCGGCTTCCTGACCTTGTGCGAGTCCTTGCTGACGGCGAGCCGCGGCGGGCGCGGGCCCTGCATCTGCCGGCTGCGCGGCGACGAGCGGTCGCCCGACGAGGCGTCCATGTGTGCTTGGGGGCGCTGCAGGTATAGTAGCCGGCGGGGGGTCGGAGCTGGGAAGACGACGAGCCGTACGGGGCTTTGTAGCTGCGCGGCTGCGGAGGAGAGGCCGGGTGGAATGGTTCAACGCGGGGAGGAGGAAGAGAGTCCGGGCGGAGAGGAGCAAGTCTGGAAGTGTGGTGTTGACGGCGGGGAAGGAAAAGTCCACGGGCTAGGCCATGCCGTAATGGCTGCTCGGCTCTATCATTGACAGGCAGGATGATTAATTAATCCAAGGGTTACGGGGGCGCAAAAAGCAGATATCCAAAGCGTGACTTTTAATCCTCGACGACTTTGGTGTTTGCGGTCGATCACGGCGGCGACCGGGCAGCATGCGCTTTTCGCGCGGCTACTTGCGCTTCTAGGAGAGGAGATTATTGCGCAGCTCAGCGAGCCAGCGACAAATTCAGCAACTGTATCTACTGGGCTAGCTAGGCCTAATGCCAAAGCTTTTTTTTGAAAAAAAATATTAACGCCAAAAGTGCTTTCGTACGATATTGACTGTTTTGTATCTGTATACTATATGACAAGGAAATGGTCAAGATTGAACTTGAAAGATCAAGGCGGAGATTGAATATATATATCCTTGGACGAGGTTGCAATGCTGCTGTATGCTGCCGTTCTAGTAAGAAAAAGAGTAGACAACAGAACGATTCAATATATATCCTTGGATTGGATTTTTAATCATGTTTGAGCAAGCCCAACGGCCAGACTCTCATCCGGCGATGGCGCGACCTATCGGAAAAAAATATGGGATCAACATGGAAAACAAAATGCTCCCGAACCGGACTCCACGAACGAGGTTGCACGTGAGCCGCCAGACCCACCGACACACCATCCGATCTAGGGTTAGCGCAGACAGTGAAGGGAAGATCCGCCGCCGCTATGATGTCCACACCGCTCTCCGTCGCCGTTACAGGCCAAAGCCGGTGGCAACTAGAGGGCCGACACGACCTACGACCACGACCGTCGACCACCTCGTACGAACCCCAGGAATAGAGCTGCGAGGAATGGAGGAGCCCGAAAGGACATGAAACGATCCAAAAGCACACATCCTTTTTGTATTCTTGCTTTGTCCTCCCCATCGTACTAGAGCAAAATTAAGGCTGTCACTTGGATCTATCAGTGGAAGCCAAGCTCCAAGCAAGCGGTCGTTCTTCTCCTTTTTCTTCCCTCCGGACCCGAATGAAGATGCTACCCGAGACCAGTGGTCCGCACGTGCGATAGCTGCGCACAACGCATGCGGCCGCGCGCTGAGGAAAAAGCCATCGTATCGGAGCGTCTCTGTACGTGGAATGAATATGATCCTCCGGTCAACACCGGCTGGCTGACCAGCAACACTTGAGCGCGCTAGGCGTATCACGGGGCCACGTCGGACGGTTTCTTTCGTTTCCCATGCTTGGATTAATGAGCTTGGGTCCCCCCACAGCAGCAGGGAGCATTCAAGGCTGATAACCTAGTATCAACGGCCATGACATGTGGGCGACGCGCGCTGTTTGGGCCGTACGGCGTGCATGCATGTCGGCCCGTGTCACGTGCCTTCTCGGATGGACCCGTCCGATTCCTGGACCAGTCAGTGATCGACACGGTCAGATCGGAATGTCCTGCGGCAGCACTACTGCCGTCCCTCGGATCATTCCCCCGTGTGTGTCCCGCGGGAGCTGTGTGCGTGGACGACGGGCCGTCGATGTGCCTGGGCTCGCCGGCCTTTGTTGAGTGGCGGAACTGGGCTGGGCTACCAACGTCGTGCAAACGGCTGGGCTGGGCTTTCTCTCCCTATCGGAAGCCCAGTAGTACTACTTCCTGGGCTGTTTGGGCTAGTAACACGCGCGGGGTGAGTGGGCGGCCCAGTGGTACGTCGGCAAACGTATATAGCTTCGGGAAGCTGATTAACTTTTTTAACCAGACTAAGTGCCCGTGCGTTGCTACGGGTATGATATATGGAGCAAAGAGAAAAGATTACATGAAAAATTCAATTTTGATGACTTTAGGGTCGCACCGAAGTCATGGACAATGTTTAGTATAATACTTTAGTACTATCAAATGACATAACATGGTTTTCTACTTTTTCAATCCCATATAAAACAGTAGAATCTTGCATAGCTAATTAGTAGAATCATTGCAATAACATATGAAGAACCATTACAATCGCATCATTGCATGCCTCATACACAACCCAATCCACACAGTTCACTTCAGTTCATACAAAGGATGGATATAACATAGTTTAAAGTTTGCTCAAAGGAAGCTGTGTTCGTAATAGCACACCTGGTATTAAGATAATGCGTAATGAGTCAGGACAGTCTATTATATTTTTTTCCGGTGATTTGACTAAGATATGTTTTCACGTCTTGTGAAAGTAGTTTACGGTAATTATTTTCTTCGTGTGCTAAGGCATCGATTACAAAGTTTTGCCGCATTGTCCTGCTATCCCGCACATGAGTAAGATAAATATTTAAATCTATAGGAAGTGTACCATAGTTCCATGTCTTAGAAATAAGGCAAGAATTTAAAAAATTATTATACTAACCGTACAAATTGTTGTGGATTGGCTACTATTCATTGCTGCCATATACTGTAAAACGAGGTAGCCACTTGAATACATGTGGAATAACGAAGTTATATAACTATGTAGTGTGGGCTGGTACCTCGTAAGTGGATAATGCAGTTTAACTTACCCAACTGTGTCTTCGGCAATACCTTCCGCATGGTTAAATGGCCAATCGTAAATATCTTGGTTCCAACCTTGGCGATGTATATTCATTGCCAGCATATACCTCTGACAAAAATGGACGATTACACGCGCGTACTTCTTGTAAGGCATATGTTTCCACTTTTCTTCAATTCCACCAGGATCAATCACCATCAATTTCTTTTCCTTATAGTCCAAGACATACAACATGTATTTTTTCCCATTTAACCATGGCAGGAGAAACTGCAAAATGGGAGTTAGTACTTTTTATATATCAATTAAAACTAAGAATACGCAGACTTACATATCTGTAACTTAAAAAGTCATAGCTTATTTTGTTGCATGCACCAATCGTTGAAGCCCACTGTTCAAGAGTATAATATTTACGGTATTTTGAGCTCGTCTCAAATCACACATTGTCTACACAAGAGTGAGATCAAATACATGAGCATATATATTACAAAAGGTTTAATATTTAGAATAGTGTGCAGACTATATCATAATAATATTAATGGCATCCAACTTACACAGAATCCTAGATCCATGTAATGCTTTGTAATCTCCTGCTTGTAATATTGCAACCTTCTGTAGTCATTGTATGTAGTCATTGTAGGCACGAAAACGTATGCCTATGTTGAAACATTTTGCAGACATGCTTTCATTCTCTTTAATGAATCCTGGAGGTCCTTGGCCGTCAAGATAATATCATATGGTTCAATGGTTCGCACCCAACGCTTGCTGAAAAGCAACGATGCATAGCAAGATACGATAAAATAAGATGAGTCTTATTACGCCTAAATGTGTCATATGAAGTTTATATTTACTTACTCCAGTGTCCCTTCATGCTCGAGTGAAGATATATAATCGCACAACACTTCAGTCTTATCTTCTTTGCTCAAATCCATGTTTTTCGCAGCGAAAAACCATAGAAGTGATTCATTTCCTTGATTACCATTCTTTTGTGTGGATTCTTGTTGCATCGCGTAGTCATCTTGTTCTCCTTCATGACCTTTTACATTATTGTCTTCAGTATTTTTCCTCTTGTTAATGTCCTTGCATATTTTGGTAGGATCTTTTATTTCGACACAATCTTCCGGGTCAAATTTTTCTTCATCAGTTGTTTCGATCATTGGACAACCTTTGTGCTGGTTTAGCACTGACAATAACAAAATAGCTGCTAGTTTCCTCCTAAATTTTGTCATAAAATCCTGCATGTTAGAAATAATATTGTCAAATATTCATTATCACGAATAAACGATCTTGTATTTTTAGTGGCAAAATATACCTAAAGCAATGTACCTGTGTGATCTCATCGGATAGTTCATCACCAGTCCAATACTCCATATAGTTTATTAAGAATAGGCCACATGATACACTACAATTTTAATATATACAAAAATAGGATAACACATAATCAGACAAAGTATCCATGGGAATTTTAGGTTGTATATGGCATTATGCACATACCCATCTGTCTGCATACTACCCTTGAAAATCTCTACAACAGGCCATTTATCAACCTTGGTGTCGGGCCAACTGTGTTCAGTAAGTCCAATGCGTTGTAACACAAAGTCTATTTGCCTTCGCAATCCGGTGAGCTATTATTTAATATAAATGAATAGATTTTGTTATCAGAATCAGATTATATTTTGCATATAGGATGGGGAATTCGAGTAAAAATCCGTGGTAACTTGGACTCACCACAGTTCCGAGGTCTCCGCGGCCAAATAAACTCCCCAATGAATCAAGCACCTGTATTTGATGCTTCTTGACATTTACAACAGCAAGATACCAATGGACACCCTGGATATTGATTGGAAGAAACAACTATATACAATAAAACATTGCAAATAAGGCACACATGATATGACCATAGTATTATTAATTTCAATAAACCATAGGTGTATTACCATGTCATGCTCCAGGTAAGATAGCACCGTCTGCGCAAGATAAGGAACATCGGAAGTCCCACGGTTGGGATAATGATCTTCTAATTTTAGGGATTCAGAACCATCTCATCTCATAATATTAGTTAACATTTGAGTCTCTAAGTAGACGGTACCACCTCCCCTCTTTGCCATATCCTTTTGAGCCCTTAACAAATGTATGTATGCACTTATCACCTGCAAAGATTAACACATGACACCGTTTACATTTACATGCAACATGTTTGGACAACAAAATTTTCATGTACAATCATTACCTGGTCATCCAGGTATGCAGTAGAATTTAGAAGACACTGCATGTGATTTCTGGTTACGGGAACCCCATCGATTAGTACTAACTCTATCCGTCCAGGATCTGATGGGGGTCTTTTCAACTTCTTCAATTATAATCAGATCCTCCTGAGTGCAATTGTAATCTGAAAAAAGGAACATCTTATGTGTATCATCTGTCGCACAACAGTATTTCGAAAAAAGATTCACATGAGGACTGTATGTAAAAGACATTGTATTTTACCTTCTGCCACAATTATATGAGATGTACTCTTTTTTGGTTTATTATGAATCGAAATCTCTATAGATTCAGAAACCAACCTTTGCCCACCCATGTTTTCCTAAGTCCTGTATTGTAAAGGTTTCATGGTTTTAAGTCACACGAATGTAAGGTAAGTTCCAACGGAATCTCAACACCATGATGCAAATTACCTATCTAATACCGGCTCGGTTTCAATTGGATGCAACCCTTTCATAGCAGTGTTCTGTTTATCTGATTTGGCCGGAGACCTAGACTCCTCGAGCGAGAGCAGCAAACCTGGATCATAGTTTAACTCATCACATGGAGGTGTGAAGACCGAGGCGGCCACCTGCTCCTCCTGTTCTGTCGAGTCTGTTCCATGGATGCCTTCAAATTAAGAATGGAAAAAGATGAATTAATGCATATATTTTTGCTTTCGAGGAAAACTCATATGGCTGTTTATTGATGTGATCTGTATTTTTTGCAGTACAAAACATGATGGATCAATAAGGGGTAAATGGTAGGAGGCAGAGTTGTTTTCATGAATGCCTTCATATGATGAATCATATACCTGAATAACTCGATGTTCATGTAGTGAAATTGGACCTCGATCCTGTGATCTGGTTCACACACCTGGTGCAGTCCCCTCGCGCGTATCGTCGCCTGCACTGGTCTTCCACGTGACAGGACCTAGAGGAGAGCGAAAGAAAGGTAGTAGATTAAAAACACAATAGACAGAAACACAAATCACAGAATCACATATCATCGTGGAAACGAGAGGGAGATGAACACCGTGGCTGGATGTGGCCTTGCCGTGACGTGGCCGTGGACGTCTATGGCGAGGCAGCTGCAGGCTGTGTCCGGTTGTGGCGTGGCGGCCGTGACGTACGTGAGCGAGAGGGAGATGGAGGGGCCGTGGCGTACGTTGGCGGCGGCGGTCGAACTGGACCCTAAAACCTAGGCACTCACGCCAGAACCCCGTATCCCAACAGCCTACGACGCCCAGGAACGCATCTGCAGGATTTGGAGAGGCTCACCATCGCTGCCTTGGCAATCTCGAATCCTCACGGCCCCCTTGTCAGGTGAGTCCCTTTCCAATCTCGTGAAAAAATAATCCCCTGCTTCTCTGGGACAGGGTGTGGCGACTGAGACGGTAGAGTTCATGAAGCATAGCTGCGCCAGGTGAGAATTGAGACGTTGTATTATGCTAATCTTATTGCTGTTGTTAAAGGTTTTGGGTTTGGGAGCAGGATGTTACTATGTGTGGGGTTGGCGGATCCGATGCGGTAAAGATTACCGAGCAGCCACGGAAAACAGGATATTATCGCAGAACCCTGTACAAGTCTTTTTTTAATTCGTTGCTCTTTCCCATTCTGTCTGCAGGAGCTGACCACCATCGCCATTCTATCTGTCATCAGGTCAGATAGAAGAGTACAGGCGATCATATCTGCAGGAGTTTACCACTGAGTACAGCCATCTCCGGATCAATTCACGACCCAACGACAGCAAATGGGGACATGATAACAGGGACAGGATCATGTATAGCCATATAGACTATACACGTTGATGACCACAATGCATATTTGCTGCAACAGACCAGAGAATATCGACAATTGAATGATTACACATCAATTGGTGAATGTGTTTTTTTTGGAGAATTAACCAAAAGAAACCCAACACACGGGTAAATTCTTTTTTGAGATTGGACACGAGTAAAATAGATTGAACGTTTCTCTGCTTAATCAAGTAACTAAAGAAAAGTTGCAGCTAGACATGACACCATTATTTATCGCAATAAGCATGGGAGCCCATTATCGGATAACATCATATCTTTAGCATGTCTTGAAAATGGTTATGTGCTTTTAGCTGGTTGTCATCAACTTGTAGCCAAATGCGAAATTCTGCACAAATTTGAAAAGAAATATAATGCTCAGTAAATAATAATATTAAATCAGATCCTCTATCAATTAGGCCAAAAAAAGAAGCATATTACCTCGTACTATATCTGTTTCAACACCAATTGGAGACAATACAATTTCGCTATAGTCTGTAGTAGTGGTGACTTTACCTGGATATTGTACAACCAAAATCAGTAAAACATTGGAATTATAATATTTATAAAAGACATTGCTAATTGGCTTACCCGTTGCGCTCTCCACTTTGACATGAAGGGCTGCCAATGTTTTTAATTCAGAAGCCGCCATCCTCAATTCCCAGAAAGTACTCTCAAGGTGCCGATCGCGCACATTAATTATGAGATAACTTATCCTAAGATTATCACAGTGAATTAAAATTAAGATGATGCAGAAAGTATAATCTACCACAGCAAGGGTACCTATCATTTAGAATAACGACACGCCTCATCGGACGCCTCCTGAAGCTCTCTATCTACTACGGGACCAACATAGAGAATGATATATGACGTAGAGTGGGCTTCATTAGTACCCACTTGTTCTTTGAACAAGAGATTAAATAATTCGGATATACCTGTGAATGTATTTGCGCGTTGTCTGATCACATATTCGAATTCCCTAAAGGTACGAGGACACTGTGCGATCCAAAGACTTCTCGCAGCATCACGGACTATAGATCCTGGAGAAACGACGACATAATAATCCTGACATAGGCGGAAGATGTGAGCTAGTGGGTCAACATTAGTCGGTGCAAAGTTGACTCTTAAAAAATCATAGGATCTTCCTTCAACAAGGAAGTGATGGAGTCTGTTGGAGTGGCGCCCATATGCAACTGACTCAATTTTGGTTCCCTAATAGCAAATATTATAGTTAGTCAACCATCAATCAAATGTGTACGATCATGCTAAAGCAATTGACCAAAATTATATGTTTTTGGAATTGTTATAAAAAAAATACATTATCGCACCTGCTCGTCAACCAAAACAAGACGCATGTACTCTTCTCCATAGTAACATTGCATATTGCCTTTCCAGAATATTCTAGCACTAACGTCCATATACCGAAGATATGTTCCCTTTCGATCTCGTGGAAATCA
This sequence comes from Echinochloa phyllopogon, assembly GCA_033239725.1. Classification (NCBI taxonomy): domain Eukaryota; kingdom Viridiplantae; phylum Streptophyta; class Magnoliopsida; order Poales; family Poaceae; genus Echinochloa; species Echinochloa phyllopogon. The sequence continues at coordinate 39,979,792 of BTCW01000010.1, read as the reverse complement.
ACCCACGTGATTCAAATATATTAAAGTATCAACATATTTGCGGGCGCGTAATGATAAGTGAGAGCAATTTCAGGCCTGAAATATAATTAAAAGAAGTCTGTAGCTTACCTGTAGTGTACCGGCTCATAATCCGGCGGTGGCGGGATGGCGTACACCCTCTTTCTCGAAAGCGAATGGAAGGCTGAATTCATACCGGCAATCTGGGGCAACAAACATCCTTTTACAAGAAGTATAGTGGATGATCAAAACCAGTATATATTAAAGCCTATAAACCTAGATGAAAAATTGAAATGAGCGTCAGGCAGGTAGGCAAACTAATACTAATCAATGGCTGAGCATGGGCGGATTGGCTGGCGTAGGCACATTCATGCACATATAATAACTATTTTAGTGCAGTACGTACAAATGTGCACAAAGTTATCCAAACATGAAACAATTGAATAATATAAACTGTTGTGATTATTCATTGATCCATGAGCAACTGCGTAGGAGAGATCGGATCAGAGGGTGGATTGACCGGAACATGCATGAATGCACCACGAAAAATCATCGAATCAGATTGCAAGTATAATGAGATTGCTAGGCCACCATGCAAGCAATAGGTTCGTGTTGGACTGGTGTGAATGGGATGCGGAAAAAGGTTGGTGGTGGACCTGGTTCGCCGCTGTGGATCGCTCTCCTACTCGGCAATGTGGTGTAGGACGACGTGGTTGTGTGCTTACAGCTGGTGGCGTCGGCAAGTTCGCCGGCGTTGACCTCCAAGGTTATCCTGACGAGGGGCATCATCACCCTCCCTTTTAAAGGCGTCAGCAGGTGAAAATTTCACCGAGCGCCATAGAGCCGTCATTTGCCGCCTTTAGTTTTCGCGCTACGTGGACTGAAATTTTTGTGGACGCGCGGCAGACGACGCGCGCTATGTTGCCTGCGATCTCTACGCCGTCCGTGCCATCGCTGTGGACCCTAAACCCTACGTGGAACCTGGCTGGATCGCAAGCACGAAAGACCAGAAGGCCAATATGCCCCAAGCCCAAGACACCCATGTCAGGTTCTGGCTGGATGTGGACTTGCCGTCGCAGGCTATGTCCAGTTGTGGCGTGGCGGCCGTGTCGTACGTGAGTGAGAGGGAGATGGGCACGGAACGTGTACCACGGTTTCTAATGTTGGTCGTCACACGGTCCAAGTGGTAGTATAGGGAAGTGAATGAGAAATGTCCATTGAAGAACCTAATGTTTGCCCGAAAGTGCCTAGAAATCGCGTCCGAACTTGTCCAGAGTTTCATAAGTTCAGGTGGGGTGTCTGAAGTAGGTAGATGTATCTTTCCACCATGACAACAGAAACCAGGAGACTCTTTCCAAAATTTCTTGGCCCCACAGTGCTTGCAGTCGGGATCCTACATTAGCATAAACCTTATCAAAAGGATCCGACACGTCTGGTGCAGATGGATCATCATCTTCCATGTCAAGACTATCCTCAACGTCATTATCTTCCTCTGCATTTTACAATTCAATACATAGACGTGTTAGCGACCGTGTGTACCTTGACCGGCGAAAAGCCACCCCTCGTCCTCCTCCTCATCTTCCTCGAATACAACGTCATCATCACCATCTATTCAATCATGTTAACATTATGTCATTATAATACAGTCTATTACATAAATCGTTACACTAAACAAGAACGAATCAGTAGTATTACCGTCCTCCACCATTGGTTCTTGTGTCTGACCACTTTCATCCGGCGGAGGGCGTTTCTTAGGCATGCCTGTATAGGCGATAACAATCTCTTGTTAATAGATCAAACAATCTTTTTATTATGATGAGCCAACAATACAAAAAAATTAACGTCTTCAACACTGGATGGTTGTGTGCGTTGGGTATTGCAAGAAGCATTCATGGGTGCCGACATAGTAGCGTCATTCATGGGTGCCGACATAGTAGCGTCAATTTCTGTTGCACCTAAATTGATAAAAAAACAAAGACATTGATATAAAACACAAATGGTGCAAAAAAAGAATGGTAGAATTAATATTCTGAAATCACCATTGTTAATGGCTTGTGATTCCATGTCAGCATGTGTATGTGCCTTTGCTTTTCGTCCAATGGTTGATGCAAACAAATTATTTCGACGGTTGTGTAGTGAGTTCCTCTGACCAGGTGTCCCATGATGTCTACACACTCAGTGATTAGCAGTTGGTACTAGCGTTTCACCATTAGAGTCAACTTCAACTTCAGCGGATGTCTGAATGTAAAGAGGTGACCCATTACCAACATGAATAGTCATGGAATCACTTATCCAACCTACAGAAGGCTCTTGAGAAGGGAAGATAAGCTTAGGTGTTCAATGTGGGTTCTCCATGGCGATTGATGTTGGATGTAAGTGGGTCTTCCGAAACTCCTTCACTGATTTCTTGTGCGCTTTCTTCGAAGCACGGACGTTTGGTGTCTTATTCTTAAGTTTTTGCTGTTCACTCCTTGCCGTGACCTGTTCAGGGGTTTTGGTGTGGTACGCTACACAACGTCTCTTATTCAAGTTAGTTTTCTCCTCCTCAAACATTCGAGCGCGGCGAGTTGCAGACCAGACTCTTTCCTTCTCACGGTTTTTTGCCAACTCATCTAAAGTTTGTGGGGTTGCAACTTGATCGTTTGAGTCAGTCACTGAAAATGCGGGAGATAAGTAATAAGTGGAAATATTACACTTCGTAAACAATATTGCGCGTAAGGAACCACTATTAAAAACAATGAAACATAGGTGAGCATGACGTGGTTTCTACTTTCCTGAGTTTTTCCAAAAAAAAAATTGCACAGTACCTGTGTTGATGGAGTTTGTGGCATCACCAAAAACGGACCGGTCATCAGTGTCCCTAACCGGTTTCATTATTTCTATTGTCCTAGTGAACAGAAACAGAAGTAACCGGTTCCATTATTTTTATTGTATTGGAAGAAAATATAATCTGGAAAGATGAATTACGTTTGAGAGTTTGATATTTTTTGTAGTGTCCTCTATGGCACAGCAGATATCAATAGCTGCTATTTTTTGTATCTAATAACAATAGCTAGGTAGCAGAAAAGAAAGAAAAATAAAAATTGTAAAATAATCTAGTTCAGTACTACATTGAGGTTCAGCAAACGAGTGTCTAGCCAGTAAAGGAGTAACAAGCAGCATACAGAAGAAAATTGCTGAAACGTGAGAAGTGTCAACAAAATAAATTGCATGTAAAATTGAAAACATTTTTTTTACAACACAATGTAGAAGATGAAGATGTTAACTCTAAAGCCTCAGTATTCAAGGGTGCTTAGATTAATCAGTAAGCTCATATCAATCTCCTTCCCTGTTTCATATTGTTCACAGAGCTATATGTAATATGCAAATATAGTCATCATCATTCTTTAGCAGCGGCAGATCCAGGGCTTGAGCTTGAGCTTGTATTAAACATTGGATCAGCCTGGGGCCTAGCCCATTCCTGGCTCTGCCCCTGTTCAGTAGTTTAGAAACAGTATGCTGCCTTTCTTGGCAATTGGATGCAGTATATGAAACATTTCAATGCTTGCTATAGTAGTTGAATGATAATATAACTTTGCTCCTTTAGGGATAAACCATAGCTAGAAATATATAGATACATCTCCCCTTAAGCATACTTACTAAGAACAGATATCAAATGTATACAATATTGCGTATCCGTCAAGCACTCTAGAATCATGTAGCCATCAGTGACTAAGAAAACGCAGGAACACTTAGGCTGGTCTTGGATTGGAGCCAGTGAAAACTGCTCGAGCTCAAGTAATGTTTAATTATTTCACCAGTCCATTTAATTTAATTTAATTTAATTAAGAAGAAAGTATCTATCCGTAGGAACGGCCGTGGTGCTCGTTCCGTTTGCTGCCAGTATAGATAGCTTCCCTGATCGGATAATTGACTGGTTACTTCTTGACTGATCGAATAGTGAGCCCAATCCAGGCGAATTTTAGTGCGGTTACCACTTTTGGCATATATGTGTATGCGAATAGTACTGTATTGTATTATGGTCTGCTTCATTTGGCATCTATGGCCAATTTTCTATCGAATGTGAATTCGCAAAAAAAAATTGTTCAGGTTGAGGGGTTTGAGATTAGGTGTGTATTTGGTCAGTCGTAACAGGTCAAATTGTAAGGACTGTAAAAGGTTGGTCACTTCACCAATTCTGTCTTACCATGTCTCGAAGTAACTTGATTGATTATATTATCTTATTTTCTTTTCAGATTGGTTATGTTGGTAGTGTGTGGGAACCTTGTGGTGACTCTGTCACTCATCTTACACGATTGCTTTGATGGCAATAGCACAATCTACATAATTTACTGATGTTGCTGACTGGAACGTTATAACAGTTGGATATTGAAAGGACCTTGATGTCACCTAGAGGGGGGTGAATAGGTGAATCTGCACTTAATCAAAATTTTGCACACAATTAGTACTGAAACCGGTCAGACCGGTTTCCCAAACCGGTCAGACCGGTTTCTGACAGAGAAACACAACTATGCAATTTATCCCCTCTACGAGTTCTAGCACAAACCAAACTTGGTGAATAGCTTCTGTAGATGATTTCTAGCAGGTTCACTATGTCCCTGCACACAAATAAAGCACAACCAAGTAGATCGAAGCGGAAGCTAATGTAAATGCTAGAATTGAACTTTCGAGGCAAACCAAATGAGAGACGCGATGATTTGTTTCCCGAAGTTCAGATTCACCGCTGCCACTAAGGCTGCCACCAAGGCACGATGAATCCTACGTCTCCGTTGAGGGCCTACGAAAGGCGAGCTTATACACACCAAGCCACTTTCCTCAATTCCACTAACTTGTGACCTTTTTCCACGAAGGAGAGTAGTCTTAACTTCTTTCTCGTTGGAGCACTTGATGTGAGCCAATTTTCCTTTTTCGGCTTGCTCTTGGCTTGTGTGGGACTTGACTTGATTTATGTAAGAGCTTTGCACGGTTGATCCCTTCTCAAGCTTGTTCACCATGCTCTCACGGTTATCTTGAGAAGGTTGTGCATTGCTCTTGCCTTTGAGAGTTGTCAAGTTCTTTGTGAGTCTTTCCACCTCTTGCTTGAGTTCTTCATTTTCCTTTGCAATGAGGTCATCACGCGACTCTACAAGCACTTCATCATACCATGAGCGTTTTGCTTGAGAGCAACATGGGTTAGCACATGATAAATTATATTGAATTTGTGAGCATGTGCATTTGTGATATTGTGGTTCGAATGATTTTACCAATGTCATTACAACCTCATGAGTTATCCCTAGCAAGGCATATGATTCTACAAGCTCTTCATGAGAACACGTGAGTTCATCATGTTTTGCTTGTAGTTTCTTATGCTCACTAGTTAGCAAGTCAAATTGTTGCTTGAGCACTTGATTTTCTTTCTTCAAGAAGGCTACACATGAAAGAGAGTCAGCGGCACAAGCATATTCCTCAACCACAACATCATACTTACAGACCAAGGAGGCGTTCATGAGTTTGACTTTCTCAAGCTCCTCGGTGAGAGCTTGGATAGTTGCATCTTTTGAATTTTCGGCCTTCTTGTCATCTTTGGTCTTGTGGCACTTCGTCATCTCATTACTGGAGGGTGTCATTGCTTTTGCGCTTGAGGTTTTGCTTGCACGGCGTCGACCGCCCTTCTTGCAACTAGTTGTGACTCTTCTGCCCAAACCGGTCAGACCGGTTTCAGAAACCGGTTGGACCGGTTTTGGCAATGAGACAGCAGCTGCACAATTTTGGTGCTCTAGCTCCTTTGTGGTTGTCACATGAGGCTCGGTGCATATTGTTGCTGATGTAGAGCACACCTCATGTGGCTTGGTTCGTGTATGCTCTTTCTTGTCGCTTGTGGTGTTTGCAAATAGTCTTTCAAGTTGAGACCAAATAAGATGAACATCTACTAGACTCGCTTCATCTTGTAGGATAAGTTCCTTCACACCTTGGCTCATAACACTAAATAAGAAGTTAGCGACAAGAACATTGAGTTGTAGGCAATCCATTTCATCTTTGGTTAAATTGGACGAATTGATCCAATCAACGTTAGGACGATGGATGCCTCCAACTACCACTCGCTCAAGAGTAGGACCCATGGCCCTAATATCATGAAGAACATGAGCAGACCAAGTAAAATAATTTGAGCCGTCACAAGCTAGTGGCTCAAAGGTTACTTCACACGAGGTCGACATCTTTCCTCACGGCGGTTAAGCTTGGATGTGAGGCCAAGCTCTGATACCAATTGAAAGGACCTTGATGTCACCTAGAGGGGGGTGAATAGGTGAATCTGCACTTAATCAAAATTTTGCACACAATTAGTACTGAAACCGGTCAGACCGGTTTCCCAAACCGGTCAGACCGGTTTCTGACAGAGAAACACAACTATGCAATTTATCCCCTCTACGAGTTCTAGCACAAACCAAACTTGGTGAATAGCTTCTGTAGATGATTTCTAGCAGGTTCACTATGTCCCTGCACACAAATAAAGCACAACCAAGTAGATCGAAGCGGAAGCTAATGTAAATGCTAGAATTGAACTTTCGAGGCAAACCAAATGAGAGACGCGATGATTTGTTTCCCGAAGTTCAGATTCACCGCTGCCACTAAGGCTGCCACCAAGGCACGATGAATCCTACGTCTCCGTTGAGGGCCTACGAAAGGCGGGCTTATACACACCAAGCCACTTTCCTCAATTCCACTAACTTGTGACCTTTTTCCACGAAGGAGGCAGGGCTAGCCTTTACAAACAATCCGTGGCTCACCACAAATACGGTAGCTCACCGGCGACGCCTAGCCGTCTAGGAGGCTTCACCTCCAAGAGTAACGAATGCTTCAATGGTTGCTAGACTTCACTAGAAGTGCTCAAGCTAAGGATTTGCTCTTCACTGATCTAGCTAGCTCTTACTAGCTTGCAATAGCTCACACACAATTAGCCTCTCAACCCAAATCCAAAGATACAATCAAATTTCTATCAATCTCACAAAGAGATGTTTGGGGAGAGCTTGCTGGTGCTCAAGAAGGTTCTGGGCGCACAAGAGAAGCAAGGGAACCAGCAGCCCTCAAAGGAGAGGGCCAAGGGGTATAAATACCCCACACCAAAAAACTAGCCGTTATGTCAGTGGAAAACCGGTCAGACCGGGAAACCGGTCACACCGGCCGGGAAACCGGTCACACCGGTTTTCAAACAAAACTAGCCGTTAGCACTCTGAGCTCTAAAACCGGTCAGACCTCTTTCCAAAACCAGTCAGCACACTTAGTCTCAAAACGACTTCTCTCAAAGGCTATCTCACATGGGTTGACCTATGAGCACTTTTTGGTGTTGTCTAAACAACTACTTGTTGCATCCCTATTGATAGTACGACATTCCTATACTCAAGAAATTAAATAACAAATTAAGTCTTCCACTTGAGCTTCAATATCTATAATCATGCCATACTTGTCCATTTCAACTTTGAGGGCACACTACCTTTCTTGATTGCTGAGCAAATCCAATCTTGAGCTGAGCTTAGAATTTCCAAGTGTGTGGACCAATTCATAAGCCTTTCCAATATATGATTCATAAATGATTAGATGCTTCACATTGCTTCACTTGATACGGCTTGATTGAAGTATAGAGATCAAACTAAGATGCTAGACTTTTCCCTAACAAAGTCCCTCGGCTACAAGACCAACTTGCCCTTCTCTTCGCTAGTAATGTCACTCCCGTCTAGCTTGATCCTTTTTCATCAAATCTAGCCACTTTAAGTTTCGCTTTGCTTTGCATCATCATGAAAACCACACTGAAATCCATGTATTCAATTAACCCGAAGTATATTCAATATTGTCTTGTGTGTTGTCTTTGTCAAATCACTTGTCCATAGGCTTCCATGTACTTGAGACCATATAATATCCATAAGATCATGTCTCATCATGAATGTAACTATTGCCATGTACCACGTCCAAAGGAATTCCAATTTCTCCATGTAGATTGTCCCATTTTGTCTTGATAGGCTTCTACTAGATGAGACCATATACTATCCATAGAATCATATCTCATTTTATTTATAACCACTACTATGGACCAAGATAAAAGGAATTCCAATTTCTTCATGTAGATTGTCCCATTTTATTTTGACAAGCTTCTACTAAATGAGACCAACCAATATGCATAAGAACCTTGTCTCATTTGTTATTTCTATTCTCTTGTCATTGCTCATCTTTTGCATCATGGGATCAAACATACTTGCTTGCTTTTATGTCATTTAGAACCAATGTCAAGTACATATTCTTATCAACAATTACATTGCGCGAACATTCATAAGAATAAAACCTGCTCATATGCTTAAGCAAATAAGTTAGATCACAAATCATGTTGTCATACAAATCACCAAAACACATAAGTGCCTAGATGCACTTTCAGATATTTATGAGAAATAAAGTAAACTATGCTCACTCAGTATAAATTTACAGCCTAATATGCCCATGAACGGAACAGCCATAGGAAGAGCCTGGCTGCTGCACTGCATTTAACCACGATATGCCCATCTTATTCTTTACCTCACCAACTGTTACATTCAAACCTACTGCACAATTGGATGGTTTCTATCAGACTATTATATTCTCGGTAGAAAGCTAGAAGCTCATCAACATTTTATTAGTATGACCAGTCAACACACCACGTATGATTCGATCAGACATGGAAGAAAGTATCTAAGAAGTAACCAGTCAACACACCACGTACCAGAGATCAGAAATCACCACCAGAAATCCTACGAGATGGCCCTGCATCTAGAACACACCACCAGAAATCCTACGAGATGGCACGATCCTGGTTCCAAATGGAAACCGGTAGCAAGGAGGAGGAGGCAATTGTACAGACCCGAAGCTTCCGAAGCAACCGAGGAGATCCACGCGATGGCGGCGGCGGCGGACCTCGCTGGTCCACGAGATGGCGGCGGCGCACGCGTCGGCGCGGGGTCAGGGCGCCGATGTGGAGACGGCGGATGGGGGGCGTGGGTTCGGGGCACCGAGGTGGCGACGGCGGATGGGGGCGCGGGTTCGGGGCGCCGAGGTGGCGACGGACGGCGGCAAGCACCGACCGCGTGGGGGGAGCGCGGGGTCGGGGCGGCGAGGTGGCGACGGCGGCAGACGCCGACCACGTGGGGGAGGGGGAGGCGCGGGGAGAGAAGGCGTGGGGGAGGGGGAGGCGCGGGGATAGAAGGCGTGGAGGAGGGAGAGGCGTGGGTTCCGCACGAGCGTCGCTGGATTAGCGGGAGGGAGGCGCGGGAGGGAGACGTCAGATAGATTATTTACGGATGGAATCGATCGCACGGGGCAGACGAGGTGGCAGACGGAAGGAACGCACGGTCGCGGTTCCCCAGGTCATTCTTATTAGGAGTAGAGATGGTTTCCTATGTTTAAGATATGTGCAACGATCCGTGCCCTGCTGTTGCTAACTACCCTATGCCTCTCATCGTGCCCGCCGCTACGAGATTGCCTCCGCCGTGTCTACCCTCGCCGCCCACACCTGCAGTGCTCGTCGTGCCTATTCCTGCGGGCTGCCTCCTGCCTTGCACGTCGTTGCCCCCCGTTCCCCATGTCCGCCGCCACCCGCCTCGTCGTCCTCACCGCTGCTCGCCTCGACGTGCCCGTTGAGCGGTTGCTGCTATTGTGATCGGCACCCCTGCCGTTGGAGAGCCGCACGCGTTGTGCCCGCACGTGGTTCCTCCCCTACGAGCGCCGCTTTTGCCGCCCTTGCTGACGCCCCGCTCCTAGGTTCGGACGGGTCCGCACGCGGCGTAGCTGCTGTTGCCATGCGCGGCCGCCATCGTCGGAGAAGAAGGAACAATAATGGTTTTTTCAAAATATTGACGTAGGTGTTGTAAAATGTTGAATCCATTCTCCTAAGATGTTGAATTAGGCTGTGAAAAATATTAAATGTAGTATTTTTCAAAATATTGATATGTATTTCTGAAAAATGTTGAATATGCTATTTCTAAATGTTGATATACGTAGTACTATTTAGAAAATGTTGAATCTAGTGTTTCGAAATTGTTTGATACTTCTTTTAGCGTCAGACGTGGCTAGTAGTAGTCTGACATTGAATCCAGTTGTTGTTAACAGAACAAAAATGAAAAAAATTCAAGCTTAGCTACGTTCATGTACGGAGCTGGTAGTAATATGTTTTTGGGTTTTATTCGACCCTAAACTTTGCTTATCTAGTCTAGTATACGGAAGCAGCCCCGTGGTAGGTGGCTGCATGAATTCGGACGGTGGAAGCACCGATTGAAGCCGTACGTACAGCTTCCGGTACAAAACAGTGTCACTAGAAATGTTTGTATCGAATGGGAAGCTCGTGACACAAGTGAAATGTATCAACGCAGAAACACCCCACAGTTCTGGCTGGGACCAAATACTCGCCTATAGTACTCGGTGGAGACTGGAGGTACTACGGTGCAAAACTGCATACTAGGCACCGGTAGTGTACGTGAGACCGTACTCGGATACAGCTGCTGCTTTGAATCACCGAAGCAGTCTCTGTTTTACATTAATATATATATATATATATATATATATATATATATATATATATATATATACACACACACACACACGACCGACCAGTAGTCTTAATCTCATGTGTTTTTGCTGCTTCTTTCTTGAGGCTGCATGCAGGTCCTCTCCCCGTTCCAGCTGGCCGGAGTAGCCGTGACAACGTAACCACACACGTGTCGGCACGCGCTTTGCGCACGGGAAAGGACGGAGAGATCGACCATCGCGGGGGAGAAGAACTGGGGTGTCTGCAGCACTGTCGGGATGCGCCGACGTGGATCGCTATCTACCAATCGCGTGCGCGGCGACTTTTCTTAGCCACGAGCCATCCCATCCCCCCTGGCTCCCCGCCGGAACGGAAAGGAAAGCGCGGCGCCTGCCGTCTGTCGCTGACCCCGGCCGACGCGACGCTACGCTACCGCTCTGCTCAATCTCATCCGATAGACGACAGCTGTTGCTTGGCCAACCAGCTCAACAAACAGAAGGCGGGCGCCGCCGCCACCCGCCCCTATTCTCTCCTGTCGTCGTCAATCACCGCATAGAAACGCCAACGCGCACGCCTTCCACGTGCGCAATTCTAGTCACCACTCGTACGTACTCTCTCTCTCGCGCAACACCGCACGGCGTCCGTCAACGTCCGGATCCCTTCTGGCCTTTTTGACATCCTGCCTGCCTGCCGGTGCCCGCACGTTTGGCAAAAAACTAAAGCTAAACACTACAAAACCCCGACATGGGCCGCCGGTCCTGTAGTACGTACTCTGGATCCGACACTATTTACCGCGTGTTTGTTGATTTTTATGTTTGCGTCATGCTATTACGTTATTAAATTAATGGATATGTTATATCATATTCTGTGTATATTCTCCTTCTCACATAACATCGGGGTTGAAGGTTAAATGTGGTCTACGGTCTAGAGAGTCAAATCTTGACGCGGCTCGTCGGCCGGCGTCGGCGGCGGTTGAGGTCACATGTAAGAGGAGGGAGCGCCTCCCGTGGTCAAAACCAAGCAGTGGCAATAGTAACTAGAATTACGCACATGGAAGGGGGTGGAGGTGGCGGGGGTGTTAAGATCCAATTTGCTAGCCTTGGTGGCGGTAGAGGGCGATGATGGGAGCGGACGCTGTGACTCCAATCGCGTCGGATAAGTCAGGGGAGAGAAGATGAGAGGAGGAAATGTTCCAACAGAGATATCTGATTTTGATTCAATATGTCGAAAAAATTCGAGTGGTGGACAACCTCATTATTAATCCTCTTCCGATCATCCGTGATGGACACAATAATGGGCGGTGCTTGTCTTGGCAAGAATGACAAAGACAATACAGTGCCATATTATTTTTCAGACACCATTATTCTGTGAGCATTACACATACATGCATGACCTGTGGCAACGTACCATGTTTGGCCAACTAAATAGCCGACCATTTTGAAGCTACCTACTTTTAGACGATGACGCCCAAACCGTGCCAAGGGCGAGCTGCCATTTTCTTGCGGCGGCAACCGAAAGTGGAGAGCTGTTTTAACATTGCATTATCATAGAGCTCATCTGAAATAAAATGTACCGAGAAATATTTAAATGTCAACCTAACTATATTTGTTCTATAAATTCTAAAATATGCTCAGCCTAAGCTATAGTCTAAGTGGCTTCTCACGTGAAGAAAATACGCTCGATGGAGTAATTGACAAGTTCATACATTTGTTTATATATTTTATAACTTGTTGAACTAAAATGATACAACTATATAAGTTGTTACGTGATGAATGTAATTCAGTCTTTTTGTAAGCATAAATAATAGCGCTAGTGCTAGCTTCTTCAAATTAAACACGCGAAATGCATGCGTGGATATATAATACGGAGCATTCTCCCTCCAAACTCTGTCAGATAGGTGTGCAAATAAAAAGATCCTGTCCTAACTCCTACCCTCCGTCACATCTGCGAGTACCTTTAGAACGGTTCACGAGATTTAATATGAGCTATTACACGCCGGAGCTGGTCGCCGTACGTAGCTAGGTCATGGTCTGTGCAAGCAGGTTTTGGTCATAATAAATAAACCAATATTTATATATGCGGCGCGCAGTTGTTTGTGATCGGATCAAAGATCAAAGCCAGGAAGAGTAGTAGGAACCAAACCGGCTGAACAGGAAGGGATCCAATCCAACTGCCTGCTCGTCGCGTGGTCGGATAAATCCGCAGGTGGGTGGAGTGGTAAACGGTCGTCAGCGATAGGCACCGGCACGTGACGAATACAGCAACCCGGCCGGGCCCCAGCCCCAATCCAAATTCCAGGCCCCAATTATTTTTTTTTATACGCGCGTGCGCTCGCGTTTGACAATGATGCTGGGCTGGTCAAACCGGGCCGACATGTGGGCCCAGACGCCAGGGCCGCGACACCGTCGGGCCGCATGGCATGGCCCCACTTCGTCATACACACACAGAGTATCTCGCTTGACGCCGACGCGCGTTTCTGATTGGTTTAAATTTAGCATATGTTTTGGGTTGGTATATCTGTAAATTATGAACTCTGAGCAAAGGCCCTGCTTTCTTGTCTAGCGCCGTAGGAACAGGATGGACGTCACCACACTAGCTTTGTGTGCAGCTTCTTACCTCTTCCGATCCCCTCTAAAATAATTTAATTTGTTCAACAACACGGATTCCCGTACTTTTGTTATTCTTTTTTGTTTGAAAAACGAACGTACTTTCTTTACGTCGCCAAATAATGTTTACGAGATTGTACAAAGCTGCAAGAAACAGTACAATATATCCCAACGAAGCACAACCAAACCAAACATTCCACACAGGGACGCACATGCATCTTAGTATCGAGAACATGCCTAATGTCCATGATCAACAAGGTAACTAGTCTGAAATTAGCATATTCCGTGGCTTTCAAATTGAGGCCGGGGCTGGATAGGGCAGAAGCGTCAAAGGCACGTAAGCCCGGCCAAGGCGAACGGAATCTTTCAAGTGCAAGGAGTTGAAGAAGCGTAGAAAAGACCACGCAAGGATCAGAGGCGAGAAGAAGGGATCGATTAAAAGTCAAACCTCCCAGGATCAGAGACGAACACCGCCATGGTCAACGGGGGCCAGCCAGCCACTAATTCATTCCTCGTTCCACAGACCAGCACCGACCTGGTAGCTACAGATTGACACCACTAAACTAAACACAACCCGGTCACTTACTTCTAGCTCCACAAAAGAAAGCTAATTTCTAGTTAATCAGTATAGCAAAGTGGCTATTCAGGATTGAATCCTAGACTTAGCATGATAGATGCATTTCTCTAAATTTATTTTAGAAATTAACCATACCACTCTGTTGGTATAAATGACGTGTTGTCCATCGAGATAGATGGCATATTTGTCAATAGCAAAGCCTTTAGGTATATTATTTGTCATACTGGATTGTAAATAATGATATTCCTTTAGTGATAGACAACATATTATAGAGATATATAACATATTTATATAAACATAAAGCTATTGGGTGGCTTCGACAATCTTTGACTCTTATCAGATGTGCTTGTAGGGATAGGAGTATAGACTTTATAGATGCATATTGAGTTTTAAGAAAGGGGGCATTATATTGAGTTATGAAAAAATAAATTTAGAGACAACTTTTGGGAGCCTAGGGATTTTTCCAGACTCATAGATTAATTACCATGAATTAATTAATTGCTTGCCTAACGCACGCCACCGCACCAACCCATCGCCACGGGTTGACTTCTTCGCTTCCGGCCCCTTCCCTTCCTTCCACCCTCCATTTTCTGCTATAAAACGCGCCTTCGCTTCCCCCATTCCATTCGTTCAACTCCAGCAAACAACATCATCATCCTCATCGATCTCTCCCGTCGATCGCAAGGAAAGCTCTCAACTGATTAGCATCAATCTCGCTCCTCCGATCACACACAAGCAAGCAGAACTTCAGACCACAAGCTATTACAGCATGGAGGTGTCGTCGTCTTCGGCGGCGGCGGCGGAGGTGCCGCACTACTTCCTGTGCCCGATCTCGCTGGAGATCATGCGCGACCCGGTGACGCTCGCCACCGGCATCACATACGACCGCGCCAGCATCGAGCGGTGGCTCTTCTCCGACGGCCACTCCACCTGCCCCGTCACCCGCCGCGCGCTCGCGCCGGAGGAGATGGACGCCACGCCCAACCACACGCTCCGCCGCCTTATCCAGGCCTGGTGTGCCGTCCACCAGGTCGAGCGCTTCCCCACGCCGCGCCGCCCGCTCGACTCCTGCCGCGTCGCCGCGCTCCTCGACGAGGGCCTCCACGGCAGGGAGCTCGCCGCGCTCAGGGAGATCAAGGCCGCCGCCGCCGAGAGCGACCGCAACAGGCGCTGCGTCGAGGCTACCCCCGGCGCCATCGAGTTCCTCGTCTCCGTCGTCACCAAGCACTCGGCACCATCGGCGTCATCGTCTAATAAGTCACCGCGCCAAGAAGCCGACGACTTCTTGGATTCCCCGACCTCCACGAGCTCGCCGGCGGAGGACGCGCTCGGCGTCCTCTGCTCGCTCAAGCCATCGGAAAGGAGCCTGGCCCAGATCCTGGAGAGAAACGCCGGGTTCCTGGACACCTTGACCTCCGTGCTGCGCCGGCCGAGCTACCGGTCGCGCACCTACGGCATCCTCCTGCTCAAGTCGATGGCGGCGGTCATGGCGCCGGCGCGGCTCATGGCGGTGAGCGCCGACCTGGTGGAGGAGGTGGTGCGCGTCGTGTCGGACCGGGTGTCCTCCAAGGCCGTCAGGGCGGCGCTGCACGTGCTGTGCCGGCTGTGCCCGTGGGGCCGGAACCGCGTCAAGGCCGTCGAGGCCGGCGCGGTGGCGGCGCTGGTCGAGCTGCTCCTCGACGAGGGCGGCCGCCGCGTCACGGAGCTGGCGGTGGTGGCGATCGACCACCTCTGCAGCTGCGCCGACGGGCGATCGGAGCTGGTGGCGCACCCGGCGGGGCTGGCCGTCGTGTCCAAGAAGGCCATGCGGGTGTCGCCGGCGGCAACCGAGAGCGCCGTGCGCGCTCTGCACGCCGTGGCGAGGCATTCGCCGACGCTGGCCGTGCTGCAGGAGATGCTCGCCGTCGGAGTGGTGGCCAAGCTTCTGCTGGTCCTTCAGGTGGACGCCGGGGAGAGGGCCACTGTCAGGGCGAAGGAGATGCTCAGGGCGCACGCTAGGGTTTGGAAGGACTCGCCATGCCTCCAAGCACACCTCAAGGCATCTTACCCATGTTGATACACCATATACCATCATGTCTAAAATTAAAGGAGCACATATGTTTTGATTCTCCTTTTAAATTTGTGATCAATTCATTTTAGTTCCTAGATGTACAAATTCTTTCATTCTTAAAAACAAAAATAATTTGATGTTCTTATGTCTCTAGTGATCATGTAGGTACTTAGTGTACATTATATCTGAATAAATCAAGCTGTACATTATTCTCGATTCAAATGTTTCATTACTCATGTGGTAATTGTGATACAATGGTGGCATAGCTAGATTGCGCCCGGCGTATATATTGTCATGTTTAATCTGTACAAAGTTGTCCTGCATGTTGTATGAGTGAGGTAAGTTCAATAATTGTAATATACTCCATCCGGTTTAGTAAAGAAGATCTCTTAGGACAATGATTGAGTCAAACATTGAGAATATAAATCATGAATACTATTTAAGTCGTCGAGTTTGGAAATGTGAAAATTATATAAATAGATTGGTCTTGAAAAATACTTTCATAAAAATATACATATATAATTTTTCAAGAAATATTTTTATAGAAAAGAGAAGTCAAAGCAGTCGCTATCCTAAACGACCTTCTTTACCAAACCGAGGGAGTATGTTGTATTTTGGTAGTGATTGATTTATCTAAGAAATAGATTAGTTCCTTGTTTAATTTCTGCTGCCACTAAGAAAAGGTATGAATTACTCGTATAAAGCAGCAGGACCAAATTAAGTTATTCCATAGGCTGATACTAAATTGGAATGACCTTGAGGTTTGGTCAAACTGTATTTGAATTGGAAATGAAGTTTTAATCATTTCTGAAATTTGTGAACAAACAATATGTATAAATGGTTAAAATATACAGTATAACTTAAAAAAGTTTTTTTAGTCTAACTTCAGAAGGAATAGGTACATGTCGATCCCACGTTCCACGTTTCAGTAAGGCTGAAAGCTAGGATACTTTTCAGATACGTAAATTTTGTAGTTGCTTTCCCCGAATCACACTTTTATGTGCAACATATCTTTTGGCAAAATCATGATAACTTTGTTTAGCTTATTTATAGGCCCACAGTCCTATTTCATTCGTTGTTATTTATCGGAGGCTATCCTCCATACAATGTAACACACACACACACTTATTGTTTGACAGAATTGCAGAAGGATATGCTGATGGTTTACATGTTTGTCAAAATCGCATGTCAGATGCCTTGTCTCCGGTTGCTTCTTACTGAAACCCTACCGGCTAAGCAAGACGCTAGTTTCTGCAAGTTGACATTTACCCATATGCACAAGCTACGAATAAATCAAACTCGATTGAAGAAGCTGCTGCAACTAACACATTAGTTAATTGGTTAAAAATGAGGACCGGTATTGTTTCGAAAAAAAAGAGGACCGGTTAAAACCACAAATGCATGCAGATTGGATCAACTAATGGTGAAAAGTAAGAAGCAATCCATATAGTCAAATGCTTATCCTGTAGTTATTACAATCCACAGTTATGGTAGGCTGTGTGGCCGGGATGGTAGCTACTAGCTAGAGAGAAGACAATACTATGTAGGTCGAAATCTTCTGCTGTATACTTTGCATGGCAAGCACGCTAACGTTGATCCTCAGTTATTACCAGCTAGTTTGACTCGCCGTGTTCAACTCTGATGTTCGATGTTTACCTGCATGCATGCGCTCTGAAAGCTGAGAAAATTCAAACAGGTCAAAGCAGATCAAAGTTTCGGCACCACACCAAAGTGCCAGATGATCATCATGGACGACACGCGCATGAATAATGCATGGTGCAAGGAGCCTGCTGCGAGTTGTATCTGCCCATGCATGTCCGACACAACACTTTGCATTGCTCACATGAATAGACAGATCAGAGAGATGCATGCATGCATGCACCTCTGATCTCGACTCGATCTCGTGCATGCATATACGAACCAAATCTTCAAACGTAAACGATCACACGATTCAAAGGGTAAGGGCACGAGCTGATGACCGGGCCACCCTTTTTGTAGGCAGCCTAATCGATCTGGAGATGGGAGAATGAATGAAATGAACCTAGCGCGATAAGATATGCATGGTCCAATAATGCATGAGTCGGCAGCGGCACTTGCATATGCGCACGGAAGATTCAGCAGCGGAGGGCTAGCAAGCCAGGCCACTTTCCGCGATGTCGCTGAATCTTAGCGCCATTAATTATATATTCTTCGCCGAGATGTCTGAAACTTATTACACTTTAGTAAGTTTAGGGATGCCAATGTGCATTTTGAGAGTTTAAGAACCTATATGACACCCTAGAACAAGTTTGAGGACCGCCGGTGTATTTTACTCCTAATAAGAGACGTCAAAAAAGAAGTGAGAAAAATCTCTATAGCGTCAGTGTTTTTGCTTCCCTTGGTAAAACGAAAAGGTGTTTTTGCTTCCCTTGGTAAAAAGAAAAGATGTTTTTGCTTCCCTAGCTGGATTACTTTCTGTGAGGGCGTCGATCTGTACTGAGCGATTTGTTGCTGTTAGGTCAACATCAGTTTTGATTATGTCAAAAATCAAAAGCGAAGATATTGACATTTAATTTCTGCACTTCCATTAGCTAGCTAGGCGGCGATTGTAGGGTCTATATATACGATGATTATTACTTAAATTATATACATACCGTGTGCTATTACATCTCATGCCAGCCAACAGAAAAAGAAGAGGAGATAGAAGAAAAATGCGCTGTCACGCGCGCCTATCCAGCTGCCAAAAGGTTGGACAGTTCTCCTGTAGTTGAGTGCTAGAAATATGGAGTACTCTACTGAATACTGGTGAAGAGAGGTTGAAAAAAAGCAGTCCTGTACGTGTTCGGAGTTAAGAATCGCGATCGGGAAAAGACTGAACTCAGGTGTAAGATCATCATGACACTAATTTGGCAATAAGATCATCAAGACACGCACAGGAGTCATTTACATCAAGCATTAAGATCATCAGGACGTACACTAATTTGGCAACGATCAATAGTATGAAACGTCTAGAGAAAATATAGCAAAGCTATACTATTTTGAAGATATATTTTGATAGTTTAGGGACCCAAATAACATATTAGGACAGGTTCAGTGACATAACAATGTATTTTGAGAGTTTAGAAACCTAGATGATAATTCGATATAAGTTTAGAGACCGTTTGTGTATTTTACTCTTTATTTAAAGACAGATTTATTAGCCATGCCATTTTGAAAAGTTCATACATATTGACATTCAAAGCTAACTGTGCAAATTAAAACTACAATTGACATGAAGTAAGGTTGTACTCCCTCCGTTTCAAATTATAGATCGTTTGACTTTTTTGACTCTAAGTTTGACCACTCGTCTTATCTAAAATTTTTTGTAAATTATCATATTTTTATGGTGGCATGCTTTTATTAACATAAATTTTTGAAAAACTTAAATTTTTGAAAAACTTAAATTTGACTATATTTACATAAATTTTTTGAATAAGATGAGTGTTCAAACTTGTAGTAAAAAAATCAAACGAACTATAATTTAAAACGGATGGAGTATTAATTATTTTGGAATTGATTAACAGTATGAAGCGTACACTACAAGAGTATACGGTAAAGTTTCAACAATGGGAAGCTACGAACAACGAGGGGTTGAGAAGGAGGTTTTCTCTGGCATCTCAGCGCTGACGAGGGCCGGGCCTTGGCTTCAGCTGTTTAGTGCGCATTGACCGATCAAAAAGGCAGAGAGGGGATTAGTTCTTCTCTGGAGGTGAGAGATACGAATATACGATTGAGCCAGCCATGCATGCAGCCGAGCGAGTCAACACAGGACTGGCAGTCTAGCTAGTGGTGTGGTGTGGTGTAGTACTTTTCACTCGTTCAGCGGGCACTCCATGCAAAGCCCAAGCTGGTCAGCGGGATTGACTGGTCCACTCTTGCCTTGACTGCATGCACGCACTGATTGATCGATCATCACTCGGAGGAATTGAAGAACCAGGCAGCATGCCGCGCGCGCACGTGCAGTGCGTGCCGGTGGCTAGCTGCTACCACCCACCTTCCTCTCCCGCGTCGGGCACGCGGACGGCGATCGACCTCGCCGCCGCTCTAGGTTATGGCGATCGTTGATGCTGGCCGTGCTGCATCGCCGTTGGCCTGGTGGCCAAGCTGCTGCGCTGGTGCTGCAGCCCGCAGCTGGATCGGATCGGATGCAGGCGAGAGGGCCATCGCGGCTCAGGGTCAGGGCCATGGTTTTAAATAGCGGATTTAGCAGTTTAGCGGCTAGACTATAAAATCAGCTAATAGCGGTGTTGGTGTTCGGATCGGTAACCCGACACTAACTAGAACGAATGCGTTGCGTCCACTCTCTCGATGGTTGGTGCAAAGGCTAACACAATGACACGGGGTTTATCCTGGTTCCGGCCACGGGGCCGTACGTCCAGCAAGGGACGTGCGCGCACTGTATTACTTCGCACCGGGGTGCCTGTAGTAGGGTTTACAAGCAAGGCGGGAGAGGAGGAGAAGCCTCCAAGTCCCAAGCGTCTAGGATGGTTGCATTGTCTGGGTTGTTGTGTGTTCTAATGGTTGGATGTTGTCGCTTGTCGCCGGCCCATGGCCGGGAGTCTACCTCCTCCTTTTATAGCTCAAGGAGGGGCAGTGACATGCGTGTTTGCACAGTTGGGTCTACTGTTATCGGGCACTGGAGAGCGTGATGTTGGTCGTGGCTGTCGGCCTTGCGGATCCTTCAGCCCGACGCAAATCGTCTGAGTGTCTGCCAGCTCCAGTAGATGGCGTGGTGGTTTATGT
Source organism: Echinochloa phyllopogon (assembly GCA_033239725.1). NCBI lineage: Eukaryota > Viridiplantae > Streptophyta > Magnoliopsida > Poales > Poaceae > Echinochloa > Echinochloa phyllopogon. The sequence goes on along the minus strand of BTCW01000010.1, from coordinate 39,959,282 downwards.
AGAAAGTACGTGGCCTTGTGCTTGTTTCGGAGCGTCTTCGAGGGGTCATGCTGATCGGCATCCATGCCAAGTCGTCGTCCGTACACCCGTTTGAGGGTTCTCCCATGCTTTGTCGAGGGCTTCGTTAGGGGGTCAGTACGGGAGTTGGCAGCACAGGAGCGCCAGAGTTGGCAGCACAGGGCTGCACATGGTCTCGCAGGCCGGCACAGTGATAGAAGTTGGCCACATAGTGACTGGAGTTGGCCGCACAGAGTCTTGCAGTCATGTATAACGTCGAGGATGGCCGCACAGTGACCGGAGTTGGCAGACGTGATTCAGGTCGTATCGTCTCTCGGCATGGCTCGCGATCAGCCTTTTGACTTTGGCGTCCCGTGGCAGCGCGTCTGTCGGCGGAGAAGACGGGGGCGCGCGCACGCGGTGGGTCGAGTGGTAGCCTCGAGCGAGGCGGAGTTTCTGGAGTAGAGGGCCGCGCGGGGTTCAACCGCGGAGGCCTCGATCGAGGCGGAGTTTGTTGTTCGCTTGTGGGGTGTTGGCACCCTCGATCGAGGCGGAGATGGAGCGCGCACCGGGACCCTTTCGGGGGTCTCGAATGGGCCGTTGGCCTATGTTGGGCCATGAGCTTTGTGCGCTTAGACCTTCGTCGATTTGTGGAGATCTAATTGTGATTGATTCACATTTTTCAAGGGTGATTATCTCCTGAGTTATGGGACCCCTTATGAACGTCCCCAACAGTTGCCCCCGAGCCTTGGCTGGACGTGGATTAGTCCGGCAAAGGCTTGCGTTTTTGCAACGACGTCACGGGTGCTCTGTGTGGGGTTATTCCTTTGAACTTGTGAGAGTTTCCATGGGGGACGCGCTAGCGCACCCACGGGTGTAGCCCCCGAGGCCTTGGAGGAGTGAGTATACTCGTCCAAGGGCTATAAGCATTTGGTTCTATAGTCTGCTGAGTGACGTGCTTGCCCAGCGTTTGTTTCAGCCGGCATCGGCAATCCACACTGGTGAGGCAACGTCATGCCCGTACAGACCATTTTTTGAAAAGCTTGCTCAAGTATTCGAGGGGGTTGACCCGACATGGGATCTTACATTCAGGTGATCGTGCAATTTGTTCAAAGGGTATGGCCGCGGTGCGAGGAGCCCCCGAGCCCCGGCCCGAGTAGGGTCGATTAGGGGAAACCCTCGACTTCGAGTTACGACCCTCGTCGCCCTTCCGCAGGGAGGAGGGGTGAAGCAGTCCATGCTGCCCACGAGCCGGCCACGAGTCATGGATGCTTCGGTGAGCTATTAACGGGTGGTTCAAGTGGACGTCCGTTCCGGTTCGATAAGAGTCGGCTTCATGGTCCGGAGTCAAGATGGCAACGGGGAATTCCCCATCGGGGAATGCTTCCTCATCCCCGTCCCCGCGGGGAGAAGATTTCTCCGTCCCCGTCCCCATCAATTCTTGCGGGGATCATTTCCCTCCCATCCCCGCCCCCGCGCGGGGAATAAATCCCCGCGGTGACCTGTCCCCGTGAACTCTGCCTGGAGGATGCCTTGCGTCATCACCGCCGACAAATGCCAGCAATGAAAAATTTTGATACAACAGACAAGCCAACATGAATCCAAGGCTTAACAACACAAGAAAAAAATTAAACAAGCAAATATTTCATGTTACATGTTGACTACCAAGAAACATATGTATGTCTGCTTATCGTCTCGAAAACCAAACAAAATATACAGAGAAAGAAAAATCAAATAAGAGACAGTTGAGAGGCCACGAATAGGAACTAAATCTCATGTGCTTAGCATCTAGACCATGTCCATCTCCCGTCCAATCACTCTTTCTGTTGGTCTGTTTGGGATTTTTGATAGAGATGTTAGGAAGTGCCGGCCGTCGGCATGCAGCTGCGTAGCAACTAGCAACGGAGCAGGATGCTGGATGCATGGGGCCGTAGAGATGCGGCAGGGTGCCAGGGTCGCAAGGAGTTTGGCGGGCGGGGATGACGCCTGCTGTTGCTGCGCCATCGTGCTTTCTTCGCCGCGACGGAGTAGCGGTAGCAACCGTCGCCTGGCAGACCATGGGGTGGCGGCGGGGTTCCAGGAGAGGAGTGAGGATGGGAAGAGGAATGAGTGGTTAGGGTTAGCCAGCTGCTTATATACCTCATAACTGGTATTGGGCCTTATTTTCATGGGCCAGAACTGGCCTTTTTCGGGGCTGCGGGGAAACGGGGACGGGGCTCACACAACCATCCCCGCCCCCGTGAGACCCGACGGGGACATGCTTTCTCCCGTTTAATTCTCTGTGGGGATTAGATGCTTACCATCCCCGTCCCCTAATGGGTGAATTCCCCGCGGGGAACGGGGCCCCGTTGCCATCTTGAGTCCGGAGACACGTCTCATGAAAACGCTTGCAAAGGTTTGCTAGGCAGGGCTCGACCCCATTCGATAGGGGTCGAGGGCTCGTTACTCTCCCTCGTCGGGATCCCTCGGTCTAGCTGCCTTTGTCTAGCCTTGAACACAACACTAGGCGCCCCCAAACTCCGCGTTCGAGGATAGGCTCGATCGAGCGCGCCCGGGTTGCCCCTGACTCTGTTGATCTGGGGCGCCTGTCGAAACCTCGATGGGCCAGGCTTCGAACCCCTGACCAGTAGGGCCTCACAAAGAGGTGCCTTACCTTGGAAGGTATCCCGGAGAGATTTTCTCGTTGTGTCTTTCGGCTTGACCGAGTCGTGCGCGCGGACGTGGCCCGGGTCAGTCGGGGCGGGCGCGCCTTTTTAGGCGAGAGCGACGCACGCGCAGGCAGTTTGGAAGAGACACGTTATAGTCCCGCCTTGGATTGCGCGCACGTGGGTTTTTGCTCCCGGATGGGGCCCAGTCGTCAGTGACAGCGGCACCCACCGCATTGATCGCACCCGGGTATAAAACGAGGAGTCGGAGAGGTTATTCTCCTTACCTTAGCCATTTACCATCCCCCGCTTTTGCATCCTTGAGCTCTGCCGCGAGGAAGGAGAGAGAGAGAGATCCCGCACAAGTGCGTCGTTGAGACTCGTTCCACCTCCTTTCCCCCACCACCATGGTTGAGATTAGGGACCCTGCGCCATGGAGCCCGTCCACCGCGGATGCGCACTACCTCGGGAGCCTTGTCGAGGTCGGGCTGCTGCCCAAGATCTCAACCCCGGAGAAGCCGGAGTGGATTGCTCCGCCGCCGTCGCATGGGGAGCCCAACCCCCCGCCGGGCTACGTCGTCAGCCTGGCGCGGCTGCACGAGCGGGGGTTCGGCATCCCCGCGGGGCGATTCGTCTGGGGTTTGTGCCACCACTACAAGGTGGAGCTGCACAACTGTGCCCCAACGTGATCTCGCAAGCGGCGGTCTTCGTCGCCATCTGCGAGGGGTACTTGGGGGTCGAGGCACATTGGGACCTGTGGGTTCACCTCTTCTGGGGTGAGCTCCACATGACTGCTGGCGAGGCGAGGGGGGTGCGGAAGGCCGTCCTCGCCGGTGGCCTCGCCATCCACACTCGGGAGAACAGGAAACACCTCTATGTCCCCTACACGATGACCTCCAACAATAAAGACTGGGACAAGGGGTGGTTCTACCTGCGCAACGACGACGGCCGACTCCCGGTGTACACCGGCAAGGTTCTGCAGGAGAAGCCGGTCTCCTGGTCGCACGACGTGTCCCCGCTTGAGCGCCAGGCCAAGCTCGTGGTCTCCACTGACACATCGCACTCCTTGGCGAGGGCGGGGTTGACGGCGGCGGCCGTAATCGCAACCTTCCACCAGCAGAGGGTGGCCCCACTGATGGAGCAAAAGCTCCCCATCTACGATCTGAAGCCGGGGGTGCCCTTCGAGGGCTCTCGCATGATGGAGGAACTGCTTGCCCCCGGGCACGCGGGTCAGAGGGCGAAGCACGCAGTGGAGTGCAGTAAGATGGACTGCTCCGACGCTACGCTGTGGGCCATCAAGATGCGTCCCGAGGAGGGCCATCTTCAATTCATATGTTATTCGATTCCAATCTTGTCAATTTGATTCATTTTATGCTTGATTTCTGTTTCTGATTCTGGTGGTGATCTCAGGGATTGTCCCACAAGGAATATCGATCGGATCCCCCTTCCCGTGGTCCGCGAGGCGAACCGTCTTCTTGCCGAGAGGCAAAAGGCTCAGAAGGACGCCGAGAAGAAGAGGCGCGAGCGAAAGCAGCGGCGGAAGACCGCACATGAGAAGGAGAACCGGAAACGGGTGAGGGAGGGTCGCTCCCCGTTGACCACCCCGGAGAGTACCCCCGAACCGGACGACGACTCGTCCGAGGATCTCGCAGGACCCCCGCTGCCAGCCCTGACGGAGGAGGAGGAGTCCCCGCCTGCGATGGCTTAGACCAAGACCACGTCCATGTCGGCGGTGTGCGGGGCGACCCTTGACGTGCTGGTGACTTCGATGGCACAGACGCCCGTCGTGCTTGCCCCCGCGGCACCGTCGAGGGCACTATCTAGCTCGCGGGGTACGCAGCCCCCGAGCGGGTCAAAGAAGCGCAAGCTGGCGGGAGTTACTCGGTAAGATTCGTCCTGCTCTTGTTCATTATTTGGTTTGTGTTTTCCTTTTGCTTGTGTTTGATTGAATGGTCGTTGTCAGCCGGACCGCAATGCCCTCCTTCCCGTCACTTGCACCCGGCAAGGTGCTCAAATCGGGGGCGCGCGCCACGCCGCACGCGGCGGGGCAGCCCTCGACCGGGGCGCCTCGGTCAGCCGAGGCGGTCGTCGCCTGGTACCAGGCAGCGCTGGCACAAGGGACGGAGCGCGCGAGACGAGGGCTCTGTGTGGGAGATGCTGTGGGCACCGGGGTCGCGAGGCGTGCGGAGGAGCCGTCTCCCGCCACTGTCGGGTGAGAAGAAGAAGTGCCCGCGCCCGCGAGCGATGCCACAGTCCAGGAGGGCCTAGATCATGCTAGGGACGTGGCCCGTACAGCTGATGGCGGGGCCGACGATCGTGGAGCGGAGGTGGAGGCGCCAGAGGTCGCGGCTCCGGTCGTGGTCGTCCTGGGCCTTCCCGCGGAGGTGGCCCCGTCCGCGGAGGTGGTAGTGCCGGGGCTCGAGGCCGCGGACACAGCACTCCTGGATCGCTCTGCCAGTGGCGCCCCCATCCCTCGAGGGCGGGGATGGTGACCAGTCCGCACCACCGGTGCCGGTGGCCACCGCCAAGGAGGACGCTGAAGTCGTGCCCATCCCTGATCCGGCCGGGGCCGAGGGTGATGAGGGCGCCATCATGGCGGCGGCGCCCCCGGCCATAACCTCGGCGCGTGATCTGGAGCTCTACCTACCCGGGCTCCCCCCGACGCTGCTAGATGACACGGAGTCGGAGCTGGAGCTGTGGGAAGAGTACCGGCAGGCCGGCTCTGCTCTCCAGAGCACCCTTGCAACCGCCCTCGAGCTCCACATGTCCAGGGGACTCACCGTCCACCAAGTAAGTCAACTTGTTTGTGAGCTTTTCGATTCCTTCCGCGCGTTTGTGTGCCTATCTCATTGTGTGTATTTTTATTGTCTGCAATTAAGAGAAATGGCGGGACAAAAGATCTCCTACATAGCCAAACTGCACGCCGACCTACGTCAGGTTATGGAGGAGAACGACGACCTGCGCTATGAGGTGGACAAGCTCCGCGCCGTATTGACCGAAGCGCGAGTCGATGGCCATGAGCGTGGGTTGGCTTTGACCCGCACGGAGGAGGAGCGCGATGCCCAGAGGGCCTTGGCGGAGCGGAGGGCCCAGGAGGCCTCGAGGCTAGGCGCCTTTCTCCAGGAGAAGACCGAGGCGCTGACGGCGACGGAGGCCCAAATCCAGTAGGAGCGCGCATCGCTCAGCGAGGAGAGGTCCCTGCTCTAGCAGAGAGAGGTGGCGGTCGCGGCGACAAACACCCGACTCGAGTCCGGGGAAATAGCAATCGAGCTGCTCACCAAGGCTCTAGTCGAGGGGGGCATTGCTGTCGAGATGTTGCAGGTCTCTGTATAGGAGAGAGTGGCCTCGATGTCCGCGCTACTGCAGGAGACGAGTTCCACGTAGGCGCTGCTGGCGACAGCGGGAACGAACCGAGGGTAAATCTCTACCATTGATATTTTTGTCTGATTTGAATTTGTTGAGACTTATCTTGTTTTTTTTCGTGTTTTAGAGCTGCGGAAGATCGTGGCGGACACGTCGGCGTCGGCAGAATCCCTCCAGGTCGCGTACTCGAAGGCCCAGGAGGACCTCGAGGACCTGGAGGGCATTGCTGTTGCGACGTGCAGGGAGCTCGAGGGGGAGGAGATCCTATCAGGCAGCTCGGTGGCCAGCCGCCTAAGGTCCTTGGGCGACTGCGTCACCAGGCGCCTAAAGGGTGCCCTTCGCCTCACCGTCCAGAAGACCCTTGGCATCATATCAATGCACTTCATCGTGGAGCTCGAGGCGCTGGCTGCGGGTTACATCGTCGCCGAAGACCTCGACGATGACGTCGCGGTAGCAGTTGTCATGCGGGCCGATGCTGCTGCCGAGGGTATCGCCATAACGCTTGCTGAGCTGTTTGAGGGCGCCCTCTTCCCCGATGCGGACGAAGGAGAGGTCGCTGCAGCTGTAGGTTCCCGAGATGGGGAAGATGCACCCTGAAGAGTTCAGAGAGTTGGGAGTTTGTAGCTTAGGGTTCAATTTACATTTGGTTTTTAATGAACAATTCATTTGCAAAATTTGTTTGAATCAACATTTGATACATTTATCACATTTTTACGCGGCTTGTAAAGATTTCGGTGGGGTAAGTCGCGTTCGCTAAATGACTTGGGCGTAGGGTGGTGAGGGGGATGCCGTATCCTGGAGGCGTAGGCAGTCCCACGACTCGGCCGGCCCTGGCCTTAGTCAATTCACGCCCTGCTTCTATCTTTTTAAAGTGCGCGAGGTGCAATGCGATAAAAGTTTTGAAAGAAAAAAGTCTGCGAGAGTAGGACAATTTAGGAGGGGGAACCCCCCAATGTAGCCCCCGAGGGGGACTTGGCTTTGTCGAGGGCAAAGCCGAGTCCTCCTGTTCGTGACCTTTCTTTATTATTTGTTGTGGAAATGACATATGTACAAATAAACTTGGAAATTCATGGGAAAAGCGACGTAGTTGTTGAATGTTCCAAGCGTTGGCGAGGACTTCGCCCTTCTCATTCGCGAGTTTGTACGTGCCGGGCTTGAGGACTTCAGCGATGATGTACGGCCCTTTCCACGGCGGTGTGAGTTTGTGGCACCCTCAACTGTCTTGTCAAAGCCTCAGCACCAGGTCTCCCTTGTTGAGGTCTCGACGTCGGACCCTTTGCGCTTGATATCGCCGGAGGGACTACTAGTATCGTGCCGAGTGCAAGAGCGCCACGTCGCGAGCTTCATCCACATGATCCAGCGAGTCCTCGCGGGCTTGCTGGTTTTGTTCTTCTTGGTAAGCCTTGAGCCTCGGGGACCCGTACTCCAAGTCTGTGGGGAGGATAGCCTCGGCACCATAGACGAGGAAGAACAGGGTGAAGCCCATGGCTCTTCTCGGGGTCGTTCTAAGGCTCTAGATGACCGATGGTAGTTCCGTGACCCACTTTCGGCCAAACCTGTTCAAGTTGTTGAAGATTCTTGGCTTCAAGCCTTGTAGTTTCATGCCATTGGCATGCTCTACTTGTCCGTTATCTGTGGATGCGCTACAGCCACCCAATCCACGCGAATGTGGTGGCTGTCACAGAATTCCAAGAACTTCTTGCCCGTGAACTAGGTGCCATTATCGGTTATTATCGAATTGGGTACCCCGAATCGATGGATGATGTCCGTGAACAACTGCACGGCTTGCTCGGATCTAATACTGCTGATGGGTCGAACTGTCACACCCGGATTTTCACGAAAACCCGAATGTGGCCATATGTGTGCCCAGGAAGTCAAAGTACACATATAGCGAACAAATATGATAAACAGAGAACATATGCTTGAATAAATTCTTCATTAAATAAAGTTTTACATCAGAGTGCTTCATAAATAAACTAACCAATAACAGCGGAAGACTAATAAACTCTCGAACTAATGGAGCCGCAATCCACAGGGACTCTGACTGGGAGATCACAACTCAGTAGTACGGCAAATCTTCTGGAAACTAAGCAGCAGACTCAGGCACAACCTAATCTGTTACTTAGCAAACATTTTACTTAGCAAGCATAACACGATATACGAAGGCTCAAAATAAGGCTAGACTCGTCTTAACTGCATTAGCACTTTTAGTTGGTTCGTTTTAACATTATCCAAGTTACTAAAGTGAGTGAATCCCAGTTGTAACCCAATTAATAAAGTATATGTGACATTAAGCATAAATAAACATCATATTCTAATCAAAAAGGATTCAGGCCGCTCGTGACCCTGAGCAAGGCTATCATGATAGATTTTACACTATGAAGAGGTTTCGCCCTTTACCCACCAGTCGCGTAAAAGCTCAAGGAACTTTAAACCCAACCACGCGGATGTGGATCAGACCTCACAAATCACACTTCCGAGGTGTGACCGCATAGGGACGCTACAAGGCTTTTCACAAGACACCCTAACAAGACAATGGCCGATTATGGTACAACACAGGCAGCACGGCCCAGACACCGAGATTGACGTACGCCTATGGAGTCACACCATAGGGGGGTCAATGGCGTCCAGAGCGCGGGCATCACACCCAATAATGCGCAACGTGTGGAGTTCCCCATCGCAGGGACTCCCAACACGGGACTGTGCCTCACGGGGGCATAGCCGACGGATCACCCGTCCTCGTTGGATCAAGACATACTCTCACCCATGTTTCCCATAACGTCGTCGACCACTCCGGTAACCACTGACAAGCTAGAGATGTACAAGCTACTTGACCAAGACCGGAGCCATAATAGTTCTAGCGGTGGTGACAGGCTCCTGGGTTGCTGCTTTAAGAACCGGACCTTATGGAGGGACACTAGAACAAAGCACGAAGCACATGCTCTAGTTCCCTAAACGAAGTTGTTAAAAAGCAAGTTTTATCATTAAAGTTAAAGTGAACCATTAAATCAAGATTAACAATTAAACATTGGTGATAGTAGCTGCGCATAGCAAAGATTCTACCCATATGCAAAAACCCAAGGTAAACAAGGATAGGATAAACAAGACTAGGTACAACCTTAATGATACATCAAATTAGACACGTGCATTTATGAATTAATTTAATACAAGTGGGTCAGTAGCAAGGATTGTCCATGCTATAACTTGCCTTCCTCAAAAGGTGGCTGCTGCTACTGCTGCGAGTCCTGCTCTGAAAAGTCCTCCGCGTACTTGAAGTCCAAAGCGAATGGCTCACCAACTGGACACGAATCACCACGCAAACATGCACGCAAACCAATACATGCAAACAAATACTATTCTATTAGAATAGTACACCAAACAGAGGAAGCGGTACAAATAAAGGTTCTAGAAATAATCTATGCTTCACTGCGAACACATGAGCGCAAAAATCACACTAATCGGAGCTAAAACGGAAAAGATATGGTAAATCTAAGTTCTAGGGACCTGCTGGCAAGTTTAAAAAGTTTTTAGGGGCTTATTTGAAAGAAAACAGGGACCTAAACATAATTTTGTATAAAACCCCGAGGGCCTACGCGTAAAAACAATAGAACTAGACCGCGAGTTCTAGTATTTAAAAGCTCAGGGGGTTTTCCATTAAAAACAGGACCTAGATGTAATTATCATTGAATAGACGTGGACTGCGGCTTCTATTTCAAAACTTGGAGGGGTTCATTTGCAAAAAGGCGGCACTGACCGTTACATAGAGGTTTGACTCGGGGCGGGGGGGGGGGGGGGGTCTGTGGGCCGCCGGATCTTGATCCGATGGCGCGGATCGAACCCGACGATGGGGGTCATCGGCAGGGAGGGAGTGACGGCGGCGCCGTCACTGTGCGCGCCGAAGCTCGTCGGAGCAAGCTTGAATTTGAGCTAGGAAGCTTTGTTTGTGATGGGACTAGGCCGGGGAGAAAGCTGGGGCGATGGCAAGGGCAATTAGGGGCTCTAGGGTGGCCAGGGAGGCTCCTGGGCGACGGACGCCGAGGAACGACGGGCGGCCAACTCCGGCGAAGTCGACAGGCACAAAAAAGATTGAGAGAGAGGGCAGTGGGGGGCTCTGGAGGTAGCTCACCAACGCACAAAGCTCCTGGCGGGGTTGGATTAGCCGTAGCAACACCGGAGAATGGGGTTCGACGACGGCCGGCGGACTTGGGGGCGGCGGCGGCGCTGTGCGAAGCTAGGGGCGCAGGGGGGGCTCGGGAGCTTGGTGGATGGCTTGGCGTGGCATTGGGGCTCCGGGGAGGCGGATTTTATAGCCCCGGGGTGGCTGCCCTAGGAGTGCGTGCCCCGGCCTGGGATCACGCGCTGGCGGGAGACCTTCCATGTGGGGGCGCTGCCACTGTGCGCGGGGCTAAGAAAGGGAGGAGATCACGGGGGAAGGTGCCAGGCAACTTCGGCGGGGGCCCACGGCGCGGGGGAGGCGGGACTTGCCTTTGGCCGGAGCTCGCGGGCACCATTTGCGCAGGAGGGGGAGAGGGAATGGAATGTGGGGGATGAATCCGACAGGTGGGGTCGGGTTGGCAGTGGGAGAGAGGGGGAGGGGAGGCTGGCGCGAGCTTGGGCCGCACCTGGGCCGTAAGCGGAAATGCGCGGCGGGGGGGGGGGGGGGGGAGGCGAGAAGTTGGGCCGGGCGGAGGGGAGAGGAGGGGGAGCTGGGCTGCGCTCGGGAGGGAAGTAAGAGGTGCAAAAGTGGACCGGGAAAGAGATCGGGGAGCAAAAGCGGACTCGGCTTGAATTAGCTTTTCTGGGATTCAAACAAATGCAAATTTAATTCAAATTTAAACAGAATTAAAATTCCAACTTAATTTGCTATCAAACAAAACACAGTGCAGCAGCATGAATGCAACAAAAAACTTTCTACAACTTATATTTGATTTTAATATTCACAAATAATTCATTTAACATATATTAATTATGAAGAATTAAAATAAAAGCCAATAAATTATAAAATTTTTAAATAGGCTAATTTTGGGTGTTACACGAACCTCGATCCATTTTGAGAATTTGTCAATGGCCACTAGGAGATGGGTGAAGCCCCCGGGCGCCGCTCGCAGAGGACCAACGAGGTCCAGTCCCAACACAGCGAAAGGCCACGTGATGGGGATGGTCTGCAAGGCGTGCGTTGGGAGGTGGGTCTTGCGTGCATAGAATTGACACCCTTCGCACGTGCGCACGACTTCGCTGGCGTCAGCAACTGCCGTGGGCCAGTAGAAGCCCTGCCGGAACGTGTTGTCAACGAGGGTGCGTGGTGCCGCGTGATGGCCGCACACACCGGCGTGTATGTCTCTTATCAGCTCCCGGCCCTCAGGGATATGGATGCATCGCTGCAAGATCCCCGAGGGACTGCGCTTGTACAACTCCCCGTCGATTAAGACAAAGGACTTAGCCTTTCTGGCAATGTGTCGTGCTTCGATCTGATCTGGGGGTAGCTCCCCTCGATCGATCCAAGCGAGGTACTGGTCGCGCCAGTCTCGAGAGGGTGGGACCTCATCGACCTCCATTGCCTCAGCCTCGTCTGCCGAGGATGCCCCATGATCCGAGGCCTCAGGTTCCCCTTTCGAGGGGTCCTCGTCCGAGGGCTCGACATCCACAGCTCCTGAGGGGGTAGCCCCCGAGGGTGCGCCGGGGCTCTTGGCAGTCGTCTTGAAGTCGACAGAGGGCTCGGCGAGGTCGCGGGCGAAAATGTTTGGGGGGAATGCTCACCCACCCCAACGCGATCTTGGCGAACTCGTCCGCTTCCTCGTTGTACTTTCTTGCTATGTGGTTGAGCTCGAGGCCATGGAATTTGTCCTCGAGCCGTCGCACAGTGTTGCAGTACGCCTCCATCTTCTCATCATGACAGCTGGAGTCCTTCACCACTTGGTCGATGACCAACCAAGAATCTCCCCGGACGTCGAGGCGCTTGATGCCAAGCTCGATGGCGATACGGAGCCCACTGAGAAGGGCCTCGTACTCTGCCATTTTGTTGGATGCCAGGAAGTGCAGGCGCACTACGTAGCGTATGTGCTCTCCGAGGTGTGAGACGAAAAGGAGGCCTGAGCCTACGCCAGTTTTCATCACCGACCCATCGAAGTACATGGTCCAGCATTCGGCTTGGATTTGAGGTGGGGGCAGCTGAGTGTCGGTCCACTCAGCGACGAAATCTATCAGGATCTGCGATTTTATCGCCTTTCGAGGCGCGTAGGTGAGAGTGTCACCCATCAACTCCATATACCATTTGGCTATTCTACCCGTGGCGTCCTGGTTGTGGACTATCTCTCCCAGGGGGAAAGACGAGACCACGGTGTCACACACGGATTTACACAGAAACCAGAATGCGTCCATATGTGTGCCCAGGAAGTCATAGTACACATATAGCAAATATATATGATAAACAGAGAACATATGCTTGAATAAATACTTGAATAAATAGAGTTTTACATCAGAGTGCAACATAAATAAACTAACCAATACAGCGGAAGACTAATAATTCTCAAACTAAACGGAGCCACAATCCAGAGGGACTCTGACTGGGAAAACGCAACTCAGTAGTACGGTAGATCTTCTAGTAACTCAGCAGCAGACTCATGCACAACCCAATCTGTTACCCATCCGGGATTGTTGAATAAATGACAAGTGTAAGTAAAACATTTACTTAGCAAGTATAGCACGGGTGTATGAAGGCTCAAAGTAAGGCTAGACACGGCTGAACTGCATTAGCACTTTTAGTTGGTTCGTTTTAACATTATCCAAGTTACTACAAATGAATGAAACCCAGTTGCAACCCAATTAATAAAGTATAAGTGACATTAATCATAAATAGACATTATCTTCTAATAAAAAAGGATCCAGGCCGCTCGTGACCCTGAGCAAGGCTATCATGATAGATTTACACTCTGCAGAGGTTTCGCCCTTTACCCACCAGTCGCGTAAAAGGTCAAAGAACTTTGCACCCAACCACGCACATCAACACTTCCGAGGTGTGACTGCATAGGGACGCTACGAGGTTTTTCACAAGACACCCTAACAAGACAGTGGCCGCTAAGGTAGAACAAGGTGGTGAGACTCTAGGCACCGAGATTGACTTATGCTTACGGAGTCAAACGATAAGTGGGTCAATGGCATCCAGAGCGCGGGCATCGCACCTAATAATGCGCAACGTGTAGAGTTCTCCATCAAGAGAACTCCCAACACGGGACTGGGTCTAACGAGACCTAGCCGACGGGGCTACCGTCCTCGGTGGAATCAAGAAACAACCCGTGCCTTTCTTCCCATAACGCCGTCGGCCCCATCGGTAACCACTGGCAAGCTAGAGACGTACAAGCTACTTAACCAAGACCAGAGCCATAATAGTTCTAGCGGTGGTGATAGGCTCCTGGGTTGTCGCTTTAAGAACCGGACCTTACGGAGAGACACTAGAACAAAGCACGAAGCACATGCTCTAGCTCCCTAAACCATGTTACTAAAAAGAAAGTTTTATCATCATGTTGAAGTGAACCATTAAGTCAAAGTTAACAATTGAACAATGGTGATAGTAGCTGCGCATAGCAAGGATTCTACCCATATGCATAAACCCGAGGTAATCAAAGGACATGATAATCAAAACTAAGTACAACCTTAAATGTACATCAATTTAGACACATGCATGCATGAAATAATTTATTACAAAGTGGGTAGGTAGCAAGGATTGTCTGTACTATAACTTGCCTTCCTCAAAGTGCTACTTCTGCTGCTAGTCCTGCTCCTAAAAGTCCTCCTCTTACTCGAACTCCAACGCAAACGGCTCACCGACTGGACACGAATCACCACACAAGCATCCACGCAAACCAATACATACAAAAAATATTATTCTATTATTACAGTACACCAAATAGTAGAAATAGAACAAATGAAGGCTTTAGAATTAATCTACGCTTTACTACGAACACATTAGCATGAAAATTACTCTAATCGGAGCTGAAACGGTAAAGATATGGCGTTTCTAAGTTACAGGGACCTGCTGGCAAGTTTTTAAAAGTTCCAGGGGCTTATTCGAGAAAAACCAGGGACCTAAACATAATTATGCTTAAAACTATGAGGGCCTACACGTAAAAAGGACGAGATAGGACGGCGGGTTCTAGTATTTAAAAGTTTAGGGTTTTAAACATGAAGAAAGGACCTAGATGCAATTACTTTTACAACTCGAGTGGACTGCGGGTTGATTTGACAGAAGCCCAGGGTTTGTTTAGCAAAACGGCCAAGGCTGACCAGTATGTTTAGGTTTGACTCATGGTGAGTTTAGATCTGGGCCGTTGGATTGGGATCGGATGGCTGGGGGAGTTGGGGGTTTGGTTGGCCGGCGGCAGACTAAAAACACGGCGGCACCGCTCGGGTCGGCGGCGGGAGTTCACCGGAGACGAGCGTAACTCGAGCTACGAGCTATCAAACACGATGCTGTCTAGTCCTACGACACTAGCAAAGAATGGCGAGTTCACCTGTGGTGATCGCGACGACGTTGGGGCGACAGAGTCGGCGGTCAACGTGAGGCAACGGCTCGGCGGTCCTGGAGAGACGGCGGTGAGCAATTAGGCCCGGCTCAGAGAGGAAAAGAGAGCTGGGGGGTGCACGGTTGACTTGAGTACCTCCTGGAGAGGCTCCTAGGTGGCTTCTCTTCGAGCAGAGGGCGGCGAGCGTGGAGATCGACGACCGCGGCCGGTGGAGCTCGAGGGCGGCGTCGGCGCAAGGCGTAGGGTGGGCACTGGTGGCGGTCTGGTGCTCAATGCGAGGCATGGTGGGAGTCTAGGGCTGCGGTGCTCGGCTTTTATAGGGCCCAGGGGCTCCTTGGCGTGCGGGCCGTGAAGAACGGGCGGCGGCCGGCGGCGGATCGGAGTTTCTAAGCGGGGAGGCACCTTTCAAGCGGGGCGCAGCGCGAAAAAGGAAGGAGCCGCGGCGTGAACCTTTGGGGAAGCTGCGGGGAGGGCCACAAGCGCACAGGAGTGGGCCAGAGCACGCGGGCCGAGGCGGTGGCGCGGGCGGGCTTGGCTCGGGCGTGCCTCGCGCGAGGAAGTGGGAGGAACTGACGGGCGGGACCCGCGTGCCGGCGAGAGGAAGGCGGGGACGTGCCACGGGCTGCGCGCGGGGAGGAGTTCACACCCGGATTTACACAGAAACCCGAATGTTTCCATATGTGTGCCCTGGATGTCCACAGAACACATACAACTTATAAATATGGAAATCAGAGTACATATGCTTGAATAAAATAATTTACATCAGAGTTTACCTAAATAAAACACAGCGGAAGTCTAACTCTCTCGACGGGTAGAGCCACAAAACCACAGGGAGACCAACTAGTTGACCACAGCTCAGAAGTATAGAAGATCGTCAAGAAACTCAGTAGCGGCAGACTCATTTACTCCATCTGTTACCCATCCGGGATTTTGTTGAATAATGAAAAGTGTAAGTAAAATATTTACTTACCAAGTATAGCACGGGTGTATGAAGGCTCAAAGTAAGGCTAGACACGGCTGAACTGTATTAGCATTTTTAGCTGGTTCATTTTATCATTAACCAAGTTACTACATGTGAATAGAACCTAGTTGCAACCCAATTAATAAAGTATAAGTGACATTAAGCATAAATAAACATCATCTTCTAAGCAGGCAACATGGCTCTTTAACCCAATTAAAAGGATCCAAGCAGCTCGTGACCCTGAGCAAGGCTATTATGATAGATTTACACTCTGCAGAGGTTTCGCCCTTTACCCACCAGTCGCGTAAAAGCTCAAAAGAACTTTAAACCCAACCACGCGGAGGTGGATCAGACCTCACAAATCACACTTCTGATGTGCGACCGCATAGGGACACTACGAGGCTTTTCACAAGACACCCTAATAAGATAGTGGTCGATTATGGTACAACACAGGCAACATGGCTCAGGCACCGAGATTGACGTACGCCTATGGAGTCACACCATAGGGCGGTCAATGGCGTCCAGAGCGCGGGCATCACACCGAACAATGCGCAACGTGTGGAGTTCCCCATCGCAGGGACTCCTAGCACGGGACTATGTCTCACGGGGACATAACCGACGGATCTCCCGTCCTCGGTGGATCAAGACATACTCTCACCCATGTTTCCCATAACGTCGTCGGCCACATCGATAACCACTGACAAGCTAGAGACGTACATGCTACTTGACCAAGACCAGAGCCATAATAGTTCTAGCGGTGGCGACAGGCTCCTAGGTTGCCGCTTTAAGAACCGAACCTTACGAAAAGACACTAGAACAAAGCACGAAATACATGCTCTAGCTCCCTAAACCAAGTTGCTAAAAAGCAAGTTTTATCATCATGTTGAAGTGAACCATTAAGTCAAATTTAACAATTAAACATTGATGATAGTAGTTGCATGTAGCAAAGATTCTACCCAAATACATAAACCTGGGGTAATCAAAGGAGACGATAATCAAAACTAGGTACAACCTTAAAGGTACATAAATTTCGACACATGCATGTATGAAATAAATGATAACAAAGTGGGTAGGTAGCAAGGATTGTCGTGCTATAACTTGCCTTCCTCAAAATGTTGTTGTTGCTGGTCTTGCTCCTGAAAGTCCTCCTCGTACTCGAACTCCAACGCAAACGGCTCACCGACTGGACACGAATCACCACACAAGCATCCTCACAACCCAATACATGTAAACAAAAGTATTCTATTAGAACAGTACACCAAACATTAGAAATAGAACAAAAGAATGTTTTAAAACTAATCTACGCTTCGCTACAAACACGTGAGCGCAAGAATCACACTAATCAGAGCTAAAACGAGAAAGTTATGACGTTTCTAAGGTTCGGGGACTTGCTGGTAAGGTCTAAAACTTCCAAGGACCTATTCGTGAAAAACCGAGGACCTATTCGCAATTTCATATAAGAACCCGAGGGATAACGCACAAAAAGGCAGGTGCTTTTCTACAAAAGAGTATAGACTAAACGAATATGGTAGAAAATTACAATATTCGCTGAGGGTCTTACTGAAAATCTTGAGGCCAAAAACGACAGAAGGCTCGGCGCGACGACGAGATGAAGAATGGGCAGTAGTGGAAGATATGGTGGAAGAAGACTACCTTAGAGAATCCCAAACAAAGGGGCCTACCTGTAAAGGAGTCGATGGTGTGCCTTTTCTAGAGGAGAGGTGGTTCGTATATATATGGAGAAAACCTCTCACTTCCAGGTTCATTAGCAATATGGGACTAAAGGTGGGTTGCCCCATTCCAATGCGAATGAGCTTTGAAATTTGGCCTAATAAAGTGATGGGATAGATTTGGCCTAAAATTGGGTCAACTTAGGGCCAAGGCTGGTCTACTAAGATTTAGGGTGATTTCATTTTTCGGAATAATTATTTTTCTGGTAATAAAATAATTCCAGATAAGTCCAGAATTGATATTAAAACCATGAAAAATATTCTGAAAATTCTAAAAATCCTTGGAAAAATTTCAGAGATAGAGTTGGACATGAGGAACCCAAATAAAATACTTGGAGCTCATGAATTAGCTATAGAAAAATATGAATAAATCCCAGAATGTTTTGAAAAATTCCCATTAGGCTTATAAACGTGTTTTTGAAAACTTTACACACATTAAGCCATTAAATGCAACCGGTATGAATGCATGGCACTCAGTATTAAACCTATGTTGCTTTATTTTGCCTTTAGAAAATAATTATTTTCATGTACTAAATTACCTATTAATTTGTATGAACCTCAGAAAATTTTAGAAAATTGAGAAAATTATTGTATTAATTTTGCTAACAAATCTCATCCCAAAATCCAAAAATTTTGGTGTGTGATAGGAAGCTGGGCCGGCTTGGTGGAGTTCGGCCCAAGTGGAGGAGCGGGGCGAGCTCGAGAGGCTGCTGGGCCGAGGTGGAGCCGGGCTGGGCTGCGGAGGGAAAGAGGGACTGGGCCGGCTCGGGGAAAGAAAGGAGAGGGAGAAAGAGTGAACTAAAGGGAAAGTCCAGGGGGCAAAAATGAACTCAGGCCAAAGCAACTTTTTTAGGAATCAAAACAAAGCGATTCAAACTCAAATTTAAACTAGATTTGAATTCTTGTTTGAACCACTAGCAATACAAAACTTAATGCAGCAGCATGAATGCAACAAAGATGTTTCTACTCCTTATATTTGATTTTAAATTTCTAGAAATTATATATTTACCCTATTTTAATCATGAGCATTTTAATAAAAAGTAAATTAATTACTAAAATTTTAGATAGGGCTATTTTAGGGTGTTACACACTGTGACAGGATTAGCCTCGAAGTAGTGCCGCAGCTTGCGTAGAGCAGCTTCTGGATCTGTGGATATCGCAAGTTGGTTTCGAACAACACCTCGCTGATGTAGTACACTGGCCTCTGGATTGGCAGAGCGTGACCCTCCTCTGTTCTTTTTATGACGATGACCGCACTGACTACTTGAGTCGTTGCGGCCACGTAGAGATAGAGGGGCTCACCGTCCTTTAGCATGAGCGAGCGATGCCTTTAGCATGTCGAGGGCTTCTTGGGCCTCAGGGGTCCAAGCGAAGTGTTCGTGCTTCTTTAGGAGTCAATACAAAGGCAAGCCTTTCTTCCCAAGTCGTGAGACGAAACGGCTTAAAGCTGCCAGGCAACCCAATACCTTCTTTACCCCCTTTAGGTCTCGGATTGGTCCCATTTGTTCGAGGGCTGAGACTTTCTTAGGGTTGGGCTCGATGCCTCGCTGAGAGACGATGAAACCCAAGAGCATGCCACAAGGCACCCCAAAAACGCACTTCTCCGGGTTTAATTTTACCCTGTTAGCCCGGAGACAATCGAACGCAGCACGCAGATCGTTTACCAGGTTGTCCGCCCTCCTGGATTTTAAAATGATATCATCGACATAAGCCTCTACGGTTCACCCGATGTGGTCCCCGAAAACGTCGAGCATGCGCCGTTGGTACGTGGCCCCAGCGTTCCGGAGTCCAAAGGGCATCGTGACATAGCAAAATATGCCGAAGGGTGTGATAAAAGAAGTCGCGAGCTGGTCGGACTCTTTCATCTTTATTTGGTGGTAACCGGAATATGCATCAAGGAAACATAAAAGTTCGCATCCCGGAGTTGAATCTACTATTTGATCGATACATGGCAAAGGAAAAGGAACTTTGGGATATGCTTTATTTAAACCAGTGTAATCTACACACATCCCCTACTTCCCATTCTTTTTCTTAACTAATACAGGATTAGCTAGCCAGTCGGGATGGAATACCTCCTTGATGAATCCGGCCGCCAAGAGCTTGCGCACCTCCTCGTCGATCGCCCGGCGCTTCTGCTGGTCAAAGCGTCGCAGACGTTGTTTCACCGGCTTGGAGTGGGGCAGGATGTCAAGGGAGTGCTCAGCGACCTCCCTCGGTATGTCTGACATGTCCGAGGGGCTCCACGCAAAGATGTTGGCGTTGGCACGTAGAAAGTCGACGAGCACTGCTTTCTATTCGCTGTCGAGGGTGGAGCTGACCCCCAACGTCTTTCCCTCGGGGGCAGAGGGGTCGAGGGGTACCACCTAGGTGTGTTCGGCGGGCTCGAATCTGTCCGCGTGTTTGTGGGTGGAGTCAACGGCCTCGTTCGCCATCTTCTCCAGATCCGCAACAAGGGCCTCGTCTTCCGTGAGCACTTCGGCGCGCTCAACGCACTCTACGTGGCATTCGTAGGCGTGCTCGAACAATGGCCCCACCGTGATGACGCCCTTCGTCCCCAACATCTTCATCTTGAGGTAGGTGTAGTTCGGGATAGCTATGAACTTGGCGTAGCACGGGCGCCCAAGGATGGCGTGGTATGCTCCCCGAAACCCAACCACCTCGAAGGTGAGGATTTCCTTGCGGAAGTTGTCCGGCGTGTCGAAGCAGGCAGGTCGATCTGCCCAAGCGGGTGGACTCGCGTCCCCGGTGCAACGCCATGGAATGGCGACTTGCTGGGGCGTAGCTTGTCGCGACCGATCCCCATGAGCTCCAAAGTAGAGGAGTACATGATGTTGAGGCTGCTGCCCCCATCCATTAGCACCTTGGAGAAGCGTGTGTTGCCGATGATGGGGTCAACGACGAGTGGGTATTACCCCGAGTTCGGGATGTGATCAGGGTGATCTTCACGGTTGAAGGAGATGGTCTCCTTCGACCAGTCAAGGTAGGTTGGCGCGGAACTGTGAACAGAGAAGACTTCTCGACGTTCACGCTTGCGCTGTCAGGATGTCATGTTCGCCGTTGGCCCCCCGAAAATGAAGAACACGTTCTTCACATCAGGGAAGCCGTCCTTGTCCCCTTCATTCGTTTCTTTCTTCATGTTGTCGTCCTTCGAGGCGACGCGCTTGTAGTATTTTTTGAGCATCTCACACTGCTCGAGGGTATGAGTGACCACGCCCTGGTGGTAAGGGCATGACTTCTTGAGCATGTCGTCGAACACGCCTCCCCTCGAGGAGGGCCTCGAGGGCCCTTGCGAGCTGCATCGACCGTGAGGGTCTCATCGGGGTCCTTGTCGCGCCCTTGACCGCGTGGTGCTTTCTTGCCCTTCTTGTGCTTCTTCGCAGAGCTCTTGGGCTTGCTGCCCTCCGCGCTTCCTCCACACGCTTCCCCTTCTTGCTGTCGAAGATGGCCCCAACTGCCTCCTCCCCAGAGGCAAAGCTGGTGGCGACGTCAAACAGCTCGGTCACGCTGGTGGGAGGGCTTCGCCCTAGCTCACGCTCCAGATCCCGGCAGGTCGTGCCCTCGAGGAAGGCATGGATGACCTCGAAGTCGCCGACGCTCGGGAGCTCGGTGCAGCGCTTGGAGAAGCGGCGAATGAAGTCTCGCAGGGACTCGTCGGGTGTCTGGCGACACCCTCGAAGATCCCACAAGTTTCCAGGGCACACGTACGTGCCTTGGAAATTGCCCACAAAGGTCTTCACCAGGTCGTTCCAGTCGTGGATCTGGTATGTGGGCAAGTGCTCGAGCCATGGTCGCGCGGAGTCCGCAAGGTGAAGCGGCAGGTTGCGGATGATCATGGCGTCATCGGTCGCGCCGCCCAGCAGGCAGGTCAGGCGGTAGTCGTTGAGCCCAACCCTGGGGTTCGTCTCCGCCGAGTACTTGATGATGGTTACGGGCTGTCGGAAGCACAGGGGAATAGGAGCTGCACGGATCTCCCAACTGAACACACAGGTTCCTGGGGGTTCCGGCGTCAGGCTCCTATCTTCCCAGATGTCGTAGCGGCCTCCACGTCGAGGGTGGTAGCCTTGAGTCGTCGCTGCGTCATGTTTCTTCTTGTTCAAGACGTTTCCGGCGTCGCCATCATCGGCGTCGCGTGTGTCCAGAATACGTTCCTTTACGGACTTCTTCTGGACACGGTCTTGAACCGAGGGTGTCTTACCCTTGCTCGTCAGTTGAGCTAGCGCCGCCTTGCCCCCGGGTGGGGTTCAGATCAATTCCTCCGGGTCGTGCATGCTCCCACCAGCCTTCGTGCTGGTCGTATGGCGCATGCGGGACACAGAGCTCTTGGCCTGCTGCACGATAGCCTGCTCGATGAGGATCTGTGCCTCGCGGTGCAGGTTGCGGCCCTCAGGGGTCGAAGGTTCGGGCATGACCCGAATCAGAGTCACAGCGGTGATGAGCTTTTGGCTCGCCCTTGCCATCGGTAGTTTATCATCCACATCATCACCGGCTTCGATGCGTGCGCGAGCGACACGTCCCACCTCTCTAGTGCGCGCACCACGCTCAAGGGGCGCCGCCTTGGGCGTGGCTGGTGCACCACGCTCAAGAGGTGCCGCCTCAAGAGTGGCTCGCAGATGCCGCACCTGTTGGCGCTCTTCCTCGAGCTTGGCCTCTAGCTCTTGGACCTGGGCCAACTATGCCTGCGTGAGCGCGGCGTTGCCTGGCGGTGTTGCCACCTGCGTGTTTGCCGCGCGATCGGTGCGACCCGCTGCGCTGCCTGCCTCGTCGGCCTCATCTTCGGGCCCCGTTAGCCCGATGATGAAGCACTCCCGTGTGGGGTCGTAATCCCCCTCACTAGAGTCGCCAGAGCAGGTGAGACAGTAGTCCGCCGCAGCCTGAAATGACACAAAAGCCTCACGGTTGCGGAGCCCGGAGTAGTCCCACTCCAGGAGCTCCCGACCGCGCGCGTTTACCTCACTGTCAGAGTCGGGGTACTGATCGTCGGGTGAGGTAGCGATGAGCTTGTAGATCGAGATCAAGTGATGTCCCGATAGGTCCTCATACGCATCCATGTTCGTGCTGACCGACGAATAGTCGGCCATTGTGGCGGTGTGACGTCACAACGGCTTGGTCATGCTCTCCCCGGGGGGACACGTTGCGGGAATCGTCGGTGAAGGCGCCGCCTCCCCCATCACAGTTGCAGACTGCAACTCATTTGCTCTGACCTGCTCGGGGGAGCATGCATGAGCCGCTCTGTGCTGCTCCGCGCGCGCTCGTCGCGCGTGCTAGCCCGAACGCCTCCTGCGTCGGGGTGATGATGGGGGTGGCGCCGAAGCCTCCACACTTGCGTTCCTCGAAAGGATCCGCATGAGGTAGCCGTTGCCGGTCGCCTCAAACTCCAAGCTCCTGAACCAGATCTGGTATCCGGTCGGGAACGGGTCCGAGACTCCCATCGGGTATCGATTGTTGCGCCTCGTGCGGATCACCATCGAGAGAGACTGTGGATGAAGAGAACGATCACAGCGCTGCCCCTACCTGGCGCGCCACTGTCGGTGTTCGAATCGGTCACCCGACACTAACTAGAACTAATGCGCTGCGTCCACTCTCTCGATGGTTGGTGCAAAGGCTAACACAATGGCATGGGATTTATCCTAGTTCCGGCCACGGGGCCGTACGTTCAGCAAGGGGCGTGCGCGCACAGTATTACTTCGCACCGGTGTGCCTGTAGTAGGGGTTTACAAGCAAGGCGGGACAGGAGGAGAAGCCTCCAAGTCCCAAGCGTCTAGGATGGTTGCGTTGTCTGGGTTGTTATGTGTTCTAATGGTTGGATGTTATCGCTTGTCGTCGGCCCATGGCCGGGAGTCTACCTCCTCCTTTTATAGCTCAAGGAGGGGCAGTGACATGCGTGTTTGCACAATTGAGTCTACTGTTATCGGGCAATGGAGAGCATGGCGTTGGTCGTGGCTGTCGTCCTTGCAGACCCTTCAGCCCAACGCAAATCGTCTGAGCGTCTGCCAGCTCTAGTAGACGACATGGTGGTTTCTGTAGAAAGTTCATGGCCCTGTGCTTGTCTCAGAGCGTCTTCGAGGGCTCATGCTGACCGGCGTTCATGCCAAGTCGTCGTCCGTACACCCATTCGAGGGTTCTTCCATGCTTTGTCGAGGGCTTCATTAGAGGGTCAGTATGGGAGTTGGTAGCACAGGAGCGCCGGAGTTGGCAACACAGGCCCTTGTAGGCCGACATAGTGACAAGAGTTGGCCACAAAGTGACTGGAGTTGGCCGCACAGGGTCTTGCAGTCATGTACAACGTCGAGGATGGCCGCACAGTGACCGGAGTTGGCGGACGTGATCAGCCTTTTGACTTTGGCATCCCGTGGCAGCGCCGAGCATTGAATGCGTCTGTCAGCGGAGCAGATGGGGGCACGCGAACGCTGTGGGTCCAGGGGTAGCCTCGAGAGAGGCGGAGTTTTTGGAGTTGAGGGCCATGTGGGGTACGACCGTGGAGGCCTCGATCGAGGCGGAGTTTGTTGTTCGCTCGAGGGGGGTCGGCACCCTCGATCGAGGCGGAGATGGAGCGCGCACCGGGACACTTTCGGGGGGTCTCGAATGGGCCGTTGGCCTATGTTGGGCCATGGGCTTTGTGCGCTTAGACCTTCATCCATTTGTTGAGATCTAATTGTGATTGATTCAATTTTTTCAAGGGTGATTATCTCCTGAGTTAGGGGACCCTTATGACCGTCCCCAACAAGTGGTATAGTGGCTAAATTGTACATGACTACAAATAGCGATATCATGCCAAAAAAGCTAGCGGGCTATAGCTGCAGCTATAGCGGGAGATTTAAAACCTTTGTCAGGGCAAAGGAGATGCTGAAGGCGCAATGCGTTAATAAGGTGTTTAGATGACTCCCCGTGAAGGCATCTTTGCGGTACCCGTGGCTGTGACGATATATGCACACCAAATATACGATGTTTATTGCATTGATATTAGCAAATATATCTGTGCGTTGCTACGGATGAATGAGACTTTGTGAGTGAAGGCGCGAGGGATCAATGAACGCCGCCGATTCCATATCTATAATCTCTATCATCAAGTATCAATACAATCGCATAAGTAAAAGTGATCACATGACATGAGCTCAATCTTGCATGAGCTCTTCCTGAAACTCTAAATTGAACCCAAATTAATAGAGCTTATGCTCACATACTAAGAGTTGCAATATATTAATACCCTATAGGGCGTAGAACTTTTTCCGAACGACATAAGACTATAGGTCATATGACCCATCGGTACATAAGCAATGATTCATGCGACAACCTTTCACATATCCATCCTCGACACTAAGGGCGTGATTGGTTTCTTGAGCAGCCCAGCCTGGCTCGCATCGAACCGGCCTGGATGAACTGAGCCTGGACATATACATGCAACATGTGTGTGTTTGGTTCACCGAGCAATGCTAGCTAGGATGAGAGCAACCGTTGTTTGGATACCTGAACGAAATAGCTAACAAGCCTTTTTTGCGCTGGGCACTGCTTCCTCGTGTCTCGCACGAGCCAGGCTTGGAAGAAACGAGTTTTGTTTTTGTTTCCTTGGAGCCAGGCTCGGCGGAGATTTTTGCATTCCATCGGCCAGGCCCAGTGCTGCTTCTAGGTAACCAATCAGTGCGTTGTTGCATACGAGGAGCCAGGCCAAGCCATATACAAGGAACCAATCACGCCCTAAACGAACAACGGAAATGGATGGATGCCACAGAATCACCGACTACACCTAATTCCAAACTACACCAGATCCGTCTAGTGAAGGGTGCGGCGTATGCAAACTTAGTGTAGCCTAGCTGGTGAGGTTCCTTGTTGTGGAACCTATCCACCATAGTTTGACTCCTCAACTCAGCATGAGTGCTCGCTTTTCTTGGACCCATTTAAGTTTTTATCGGCACTATTATTTAAGTAGTAGACGACATGCCTATTGATAGCGAGACGCCTATGGTGACTTCGTCAATCCCGAGATTAGCTGACGCAGTCTCTTGGAGATGTTCATAGGGATTGGGTTGCGTGCATCTATTCATATTATGAGTGTATGCGTCTATGTAAGCATATGCATTTGTACCATGTTTCACAGAAAAAAAGAGTGCGACATATGGTACTTAGCTTACCATTGCCATATTAGACATATGGTTGTACAAAAAGTGCTCAAGAACATGACAACAGGAGAAGGGCCTTAACCAACTCAAGCAAGTCTAAACCATTTGGATTTTTCCTCCAAACATGGCCCTACAACACTTACTCAAGTCTCAAATCATCATTCAAAGTTGCTCATATCTTTTAATTTTTCTCATATGATAAAGTTTACTTAGGCAAACATTCTATAACTTGCGAGTGATGGTGACATTGCCACCTCTTGTCTTCTACTGACACTAAGCATAGACAAGAAAATTAAATCAAAAGGTCTAAATATACATACTTCACCTAGCACAAGTTATTCTAGAACTACAAGGGAAAACATGTCTTATTGGGTTCTACACATTTTACATGAACTAATCATAGGGATATGGGTAGGCCACGCTAGCAATAAACAAAAATTTCAACCACATAAACCAGGAACAATTGTTGTCTTCGATCATAAGATTACCACTAGAAGCGCATATGCAGAACTTGATGAAGCGTGTCGGGGCAGTGCCATCGATCACGTCCTCTTGTGCGGCTCATCCTTGTGCTCCAGATGTAGCACCTCCAAGGTATACACTCGTATTGGGAGGAAGCGTCACACCCCGGACTGCTAGATCTGTGAGAGCAATGAAGGCGCGAGCGTGGAGATTTGGTGGCTGTTAAGACCTAATCTGTGTGTCCCATCCCTTCTTATATAGGCATCCCTGATGGGCCTCTAGTTTAATTCAGATCCTATTCTCATTAGACTTCCAACCCCTTAACTGTGTGGCCCTATCAGTTCATGTACGCATAGACATGACCCGAGTACTCCTACTCGGCCAATTGTTGACAGTGGCCTCTAGCAAGACATTCTAACTCCTATACGCACGAGAAGATCATATCAGACGAACCATCATAATCTCATATACATGCTATTCCCTTTGCCTCATGATATTTTGTATAGCTCCAAGCTGACATCTCTTTCTAGATGATGTGATTCAGAATCCCTTAATAGGTTAATGCTTAACCTTATCACAACCATGCATTTATTGATCCAATCACTCGAGGGGCCTAGAGATACCTCTCTCAAATAGAGAGGGGCAAATCTAATCTTGACTGATCATGCCTCATAGCATGCTTCCCGACAAACCCGAAAGTCATCTTTATAACTACCCAGATATGGAGTAGCATTTGATAGCCCCAAAGTATGTCAGTTAACATCTTTAGTACAAACGACAATCTCAGGTCTAAGGACAAAGCGCACATGTTGTGTAAAGAGAGAACTACTTTACTAATTCTCACACTGGGTCAGTCCAGCCTCATGTAATACATGCGCCCACATTATTAGTTTGACATCTTCATTTCCATGACTTGTGAAACACAGTCATCAACTAATACATGTGCTAGTCTAATTCCGACTAGGGATATCTTTTAGAATAATCATACAAGTAAAAGAGTTTCACAAATAATTCACATAATTGTCAATCAATACAAGTTGCCTTTCATGAATATTCAATTAACACATAATTTATCATGGATACAACGAAATATAATCATCTCTATGATTACCTCTAGGGCATATTTCTAACACTGATTAGGGGGGAGCCAATGCACAAGCATTAACAATTATAGCATATTATCATTTGGAAAATATACTGTGATAAATGGGTGCCGCATGATTTGGTGTTCTACAAATGCATCGCTCCAGAACGTCATGCTCTAAATACTTAGATAAATGTTTGAATTAGAATAATACCATGAATGCATATGCATATAAGGTGAAATTATTAAATAGAGGCATGGACTAACAAGATTTAGGGTTATTAAACAAGTAATTGAAAGGTTGAAATTCATGTACACAAAATAGCATCGGGAAATAGTGCAAAAATAGTGATGTGTGTATGTGCACAAATTCTTTCCAATACAAGTGGTAACAAGATGATGCCATCAACTAGGTTTTGCTCATTTTAGTTGCCATATGAATTAACAGTAAATTAACTTGTCACAACACCAAGCATTAACCATGGAAATTATTTCATTATTTTTATCTACATTTAGTAATAGAGCATGCTCTTGCAAGATCATGCACTTGCATAACTAACCTTAGGCAATTCAACCATTAATGGGTAGGGCTAGCAACATGATATTCTAGTGAATGGTAATGGCATCATTCCATTAAGAGAGGATTGGTCTATTTGATTAAGATAAGTATCATAATTCTAATTTATTTCGTGGGATGTCTAATTATAAACAACATAGCCCATTTATTTTACAACTAGCAACATGGGCTTATGGCTCATAGGTACACAACTAATTTGATCATGCTACTAGCACATTGACAAGCATTTAATCAAGATATAATAAACTAAATCAATATACCACTACCTCTCGAGTGTTGTCCATTTCAAAAAGTAGTTAAAGCTTAAGCAAAGATAACAAAATTGGATCCACAATTTTAGGGGCTTCCATTAAATTATTATTATACATTACCAACTCAACTAGCTATAATCAAGCTTATTAATAAACTACACTAATTCACAGCCGTATCATAAGCTTCATTAATTTTAGATAGAGTAGCATTACTATACAATCCAAAGAAAATTAGTTACATGATATTAGGAGCTTATGTGAGTTTACTATGATTATAACAACCTAACAATCTTTGTAAGTAACTTATTCAAAACTATAATAATCTATGGATAATTCATGCAAACAAATGCATGTACTGGATACTACATATCATAAGTACTCCCTCCGGTTTCATATTAGAAGTCGTTTTGAACAAGGTTTGAGTCAAACATTGAGAATATAAATTATGAATAATATTTAAGTCCTTGAGTTTGAAAATATGAAAAACATATAAATAGATTGGTCTTGAAAATTACTTTCATAAAAATATACATATATAACTTTTCAAGAAATATTTTTATAGAAAAGAGAAGTCAAAGTTGTGCTTTGGTGACCATGTCACTGTTCTAAATGACTTCTAATAGTGAACCGGAGGGAGTAAGCTAGCAAAATTGGTTTCGTAAGTTTTGAACTAATTGAGAATTAATTATGTGATTAAGACTATAAATAAGTATTTCATTAAAATTGACAATAATCTAAATATTTTGGGTGTAACATATGAATTATACAAGATGGCATATGTTCATTCAATTAAACAAAACATCTCCCAATGTATTGTGCACAGTATAGTTGACCACAAAGGCAGAGCTTGACAAGAGTTCCAGGGGGCTGGTCTATGCCCTTAAGCTTTAATTATCAATGCATAGTACCCATTTTACATTTCATTTAGCGGCAAATTAAGCTGGGTAGCGGCAAATTAACACATGACGGACCGTCCGCCTCCGGGGAATCGCACTTTGGAAGCACAGACGAGAAGGAACCAGATAAACTATAGCAGGAAACTATGAAGGACTCAAGATTATTTCCCCGCACTTTGCAAGCACAGACGAGAAGGAACCAGATAAATTGTAGTAGGAAACTACGAGGGACTCAAGATTATTTTGAAAACAAAGGTTTTGTGGTAGCATACTAGACAACTTATTTTTTTTAGCTCCGATTGCATGGTCCCTAATACAATGTTGTTTGAAATATTCATGAAAAGAAGGTTCGGAAAAAGACCAATTCCCACAAGGATTTTTCTGCTTAACATGTTTGAATCGAGTTGAATCCAGAAATCCTGTTATTATTTGTGATGTGATGGTTCCTCTTAGTTGATTTGATCTCAAAATCAGCGATTGCTGCTTGTTGATCTTCCACACTCAAGAGGGAACTTCCCCACTGATGTTATTTTCGGAACTAGATTAGCAATGTTGAGGTGCCATAGTACAAGTTTTTCCACCTTGATTCCATTTTCATATGCTATATCTAGCCATTCGCCTTAAGATACCACCGGGTCAATATCCCATACTCAAAGGGTCACGAGATTTCCTCAATCCTTCTTGATGGTAGGAAGAGACTGCATGTTGGGTTGTTCCAATGAACTGACTGAGGTGAAGCGTAAGAATGAACTCGGAGAACATAATGACCCGCACCATTTAAAATAAGTTAGCAAAATGAATTGACTGAGGTGAAGCCTAAGAACCCTAGAGAACATAATGATCCGCATCATTACAAAATAAACTGGCCGGGGTGGGGGGGTGGGGGGCATGGCCCCCTTTGATCTTCACTATGCTCCACCCATTTAACACCGCCTCTAGGGCGTGGACCGTGTGCTGGTCATGTTGATATGAGCTCAAGATATGATTTATGGCTAATGTTGTTTATTATACCACTAATCATATTTGAATCGAGTTGAAGTGACACCAGCATACTCAGATTCTTGACGATGTTTTCAGGTATGCATCGAGAAATCCTGATATTATTTGATGGATGGAGCTTGTTAATGCTACCAAAGCTAATTTATGATGCAATGGTTCCTCTGAGTTGATTTGATCTTAAAATTAGCGATTGCATCTGGTTAAGCTTCTACACTTAAGTGGGAACTTCCCCACTAATGTTGTTTTCAGAATTAGATTAGCAATGTTGAGGTGTGATAGTACAAGTTTTTCCACCCAACTTTCATTTTCTTACACCTATGGATGAAAACGATAATTCCCGGCCACCAGAACCGTTTTCAAAATTTTATCGGTTTTCAGGGCAAATCGAAAATGATGTTGGTATCCAGAAAAAAATAACGAAAGCGGTAAAAAATTCAATAATGAAAACGAAAATGATTTTGATCTCTTCCTATCGTTTTCGAGAAATACCGTATTTACCCGATATTTTACCGCCGGTAATATCGGATCATGGGCCATGTGACTCTTCAGTTTTCAGCTATTCCTTTCCTGATCGGCCCAAGTCGGCCCATGCGCTGATGCGCACGCGCACCGCACAGCGCACGCGTGACTTCATTACTTGCCACTTTAAGTGCATGCACACACCCCCCGCGGTGAGCTAGCGATGGCCGACGAATGCACTCCCCAAACCCTAGAGCATTGTTTGCTCTCCCAAGTCCGGAACTCCCGGTCCAGTAGATCGGCACTTCGGCAGTCCCCATTCCCCTCATTCCGTGGCTCTTTGCCTCTGTGCGGCAGCCAGTGGCGGCAGCGGCGCAGCGCAACATTGAGTCATCAACGATGGCACCGGCTGGAGATGCGTCATCCCGGCGACGACTGATGGAACCACCTCCTCCGTCTAGTGACTTTCCTGGATCTTAGACCTTGCCAGCAGCATCAGGTAAGCTTGTAGTTGTAAGAAGTAAGAGCCATAGGGCAAAGTTAATTCATTTCCTGGTAATTGGTGCACGGTCATGGTTCTTCAGATTCTTGATGCCATTAAAAATAATCCGATGCTTGAGGTTCTTTCTTCTTTTACCTTTATTGGCTTCTCAACTGAAACATACAAAACATGTGTCATACTTACTGTCATAAAATAACACAGCTTAGTTTTGTACAAGTACTAAAACATTCATCCATAAAAAAATGTAGGATGAATTTTCAGAAGTGGGAGATGGCGATGATGTGGCAGGTGGTGATGATGACATGCCTGACATTCAGCTGTAGGCAGCCAGCAGCCTGAAGGAGTGAAGACCTTCGAGATTGAAGGAGTCAACCTATGAAAAACATATTTCTCTTCTATATTTATATTCTATGCTACGTTTAATTCCAAACATAGAACTTAGTTAATGATTATCAGGTCATTTATGATACTATATGTCATGTATGCCGTATGCGACTATGATGTATGCGAGTATACGACTATGTCTTCGTTGTTATGGATTGGTTAGATATTTGGACTTGAATCGCCGCTACATTGGTATGAGGCATGTCAATTGTCAAGTTATTTAGCTAGCGTTATGCTCTACGGTTTGGTGTATTTATCATTTTTAAATATTGTTCTGATGGATTTCGATCGTTATCGATGTGTTCTCAATTGTATATTTTCATTTTTAAAAGTACCGGAATACCGCTGCCATTCTTGTTTCTGACGGTATCGTGTCGCTTTCGTTTCTGATGAAAAAATATGAAAGTAAAAGTAGTGGAGCCTTCTTCCGATCGTTTTCATCCCTATTTACACTATACCTAGTCAATCGCATTAAGATACCATTAGGTCGGTATCCCATACTCAAAAGGTGGCAGATTTTCTGAATCCTTCTCGATGGTGAGAAGAGATTATATGTTGGGTTACTCCAATGAACTGACTAAGGTGAAGCTGTCACACCCGGTTTTATAAACAAAACCAAATGCAATCACATGTATGTCAGGATCAATTAAATTATACATGTGCTGACTTTATTAGTGAATCAATACCAATGTTATTACATAATGATAGACTTCATTACAAAATGACCCGTGGTCTAAAAGAAAAGTACATAAATATATCAAAGCCTTCAGTGGACCGGGGGCACACTAGACTAGAACGAAGCATCTGGTCTAAACCGTTGTCTTCAATGAACTCATCCTTGAAGTCTGTGGTGGGGGGATAGCAGGGGGAGAAAGGAGGGGTGAGTACAACGAATTATACTCCGCAAGTGTAGTAAAAATATGACATGAGGCTATTAGGAGGGCTTTTGGGTTTAACTCGCACTTAAGCAACAAAGTCCTTAGTCTTTATCCTAAATCATTAGCACCTATTTACTAGATGCAGTTCCACCTACTCCTCGAGAACAACCCAAACCTCGGAAATCCATCCGAGCCACCAACCATCGGAAATCCATCCGATCCTCCTCAGAAATCCATTCGAGCAACCAACCAGCCACCATGAGCACCACTAATCACTGTCACACCCGGATTTTCACAAAAACCCGAATGTGGCCATATGTGTGCCCAGAAAGTCCACAGAACACATACAACAAACAAATATGATAAACAGAGTACAAATGCTTGAAATAAAATATTTGACATCAGAGTTTACCTAAACGAAACACAGCGGAAGTCTATGTATTAACTCTCTCGACAGATAGAGCCTGAAGTCCACAGGGACACCGACTGGTTGACCACAGCTCAGAAGTAATGGAAAATCCTCAGGAAACTCAGCATCCATCTGTTACCCGTCCGGGATTTTGTTGAATAATAGCAAGTGTAAGTAAAACATTTACTTAGCAAGTATAGCACGGTGTATCAAGGCTTAAAAAAAGGCTTGACACAGCTGTACTGCATTAGCACTTTTAGTTGATTCATTTTAGCATTAACCAAGTTACTACAAGTGAATGAAGTCCCAGTTGCAACCCGATTAATAAAGTATAAGTGACATTAAGCATAAATAAACATCATCTTCTAATCAAAAAGGATCCAGGCCGCTCGTGACCCTGAGCAAGGCTATCATGATAGATTTTACACTCTGCAGAGGTTTCGCCTTTTACCCACCAGTCGCGTAAAAGTTTAAAAGAACTTTGCACCCAACCATGCGGAGGTGGATCAGACCTCACAAATCACACTTCCGAGGTGTGACCGCATAGGAACGCTACGAGGCTTTTCACAAGACACCCTAACAAGATAGTAGCCGCTGTGGTAATACAAGGCGGTGAGACCATAGGCACCGAGATCGACGTACGCCTATGGAGTCACACCATAGGGGGGGTCGATGGCGTCCAGAGCGCGGGCATCACACCCATCATGCGCAACGTGTGGAGTTCCCCATTGCAGGGACTCCCAGCATGGGACTGTGCCTAACAAGACATAGCCGACGGATCACCCGTCCTCGGTGGAATCCGGAAGCACCCCGTACCTTGCCTCTCACAACGTCGTCGGCCCATCGGTAACCACTGGTAAGCTAGAGACGTACAAGTTACTTGACCAAGACCAGAGCCATAATAGTTCTAGCGGTGGCGACAGGCTCCTGGGTTGCCGCTTTAAGAACCGAACCTTAGGGAGAGACACTGGAGCAAAGCACACAGCACATGCCCCAGTTCCCTAAACCATGTTGCTAAAAAGCAAGTTTTATCATTATCATCAAATTGAACCATAAGATCAAGATTAACATTTACACATTGGTGACAGTAGCTGCGCATAGCAAAGATTCTACCCAATGCATATACCCAAGGTTATCAAAGGAACAGGATATACAAAACTGGGTACAACCTTAATGGGACAGTAAATTAGACACATGCATATGAAATTAAATAATTGTAAAGAGTGTGTTTAGGTAGCAAGGATTGTCCGTGCTATAACTTGCCTTTATCCAACAAAGATATCGCTACTCAGAGTCTTCAATCTTGTTCTTGCAATCTCTTGATGATGTTCCTCTGCCCACGACACGAGCACAACATGCAGCTAAACAAGCAAGCAAACAATATACAACTAAGAACAGTACACCAAATAGTAGAAACAGAACAAAAGAAGGCTTTAAAACTAATCTACGCTTTGCTACGAACACATGAGCGCAAAAATCACTCTAATCGGAGCTAAAACGAAAAAGATATGGGTTTTCTAAGGTTCCGGGACTTGCTGGCAAGGTTTAAAAACTTCCAGGGGCCTATTCGTGAAAAACTGAGGACCTATACGCAATTTCATATAAGAACCTGAGGGCTAACGCACAAAAGGTAGGGGCTTTTCTACGAAAGAGTATAGACTAAACGAATATGGTAGAAAATTACAAGATTTGTTGATTACAAGATTTGTTGAGGGTCTTACCTAAAATCTTGAGGCCAAAAACGACGAAAGGCTCGGCGCGGCGACGAGATGAAGAATGGGCAGTAGTGGAAAATATGGTGGAAGAAGACTACCTTAGGGAATCCCAAACAAAGGGGCCTCCCTGTAAAGGAGTCGTTGGTGTGCCTTTTTCAGAGGAGAGGTGGTTCATATATATAGGGAGAAAACCTCCCACTTCCAGGTTCATTAGCAATATGGGACTAAAGGTGGGTTGCCTCGTTTCAATGCGAATGGGCTTTAAAATTTAGTCCAATAAAGTGGTAGGATGGTTTTGTCCTAAAATTGGGTCAACTTTGGGCCAAGGCTGGTCCACTAATATTTAGGGTGATTTTAATTTTCGGAATAATAATTTTTCTGGTTATAAAATAATTCCAGATAAGTCCAGAATTGATATTAAAACCATGAAAATTTTCTTGAAAATTCTAAAATCCTACAAAAATTCCAGATATAGAGTTGGACATGAGGAACCCAAATAATATATTTGAACCTCATGAAATGGATTTTAGCCTACTCCAAAAATTAGAATTTTCTCTATGGAAAATATGAATAAATGCCAGAAAACTCTGGAAAATTCCCATTAGGCTTCTAAACGCGTTTTTGAAAACTTTACACACATAAAACCACTAAATGAAACTAATAAGAATGCAAAGCACTCAATATTAAACCTATGTTGTTTTAATTTAACTCAGAAAATAAAATTTTCCTATACTAAATTTCTTGTTATTTATTTAAAGGTTGGAAAATTTTAGAAAATTGAGAAAATCATTGTATTAATTATGCTATCAATTCACATCCCAAAATCCAAAAATTTTGGGGTGTGACAATCACGAAGAAGTCCAAGCCACTCTTGACCGTGAGCACGGCTGATATATCAATTTTACACTCTGTAGAGGTTGCACACTTTCACCACGAGTCGTGCTTTCCGTTACGCTTCACATTGCCAAGGTGATCAACTAGGGTTACACTACAAGGCATTTACAAAGCTGTTGTTCCCAATCTGTACACCCACTAAGGATTCGCCGATTTAGGCCCCCCTTTTATGCGACGCTCGCCATGCAATCTCTCCGACAATGTATAGAGTTGGGCAGCCAATTAATTAGTCAGGTCCAAAGCCACATAGACCTCGCGGTTGCGTTGTTTTGCCAGTTACATGCTTCGAGAACTGGTCCTTAGAATCCAGTCAGGAACTAACACAAACCCATCCACCAACCACCGTTTAAAAACCAAGCCCGCATCTCAAACCAACCATTCCGCCGGATTTCCCAACCCAATGTTATCACGATGTTTCCAACCTCCTCAACTCCATCTCCAAAACTTAAAGTAGATTTATTTTAATTAACCCAAACTATTAACCAACCCAGGTTTCAAGGAAGATATTGAAATTCTAGTGAACCCTGTCATGGGATTCAAATTAATGACATAGCATGCAACTAATGGTCTAACTAACTCTAATAAAAATATAAATAAATAGGATGCCGGTTATGATCAAGAACACTTGTCGTTAGTTTGGGATGATGTGATCACTTGCTTCTCGATTGCCATGTGTCGATTGCCTTCCTTGTCACAACAAGCACAATACAAGCGAGCAAACAAACTACAAGAAAACAGAACACCATATATAAATATTTTATAAAACACCTATCAAAAGATAGTACACGTTGCTAATCGTTTGAGAGCAAGGATTGTTACTAGAAAGATATGATCATCTAATTGTATTTTTTTCAAGATCACAAGGCTTAGCTGAAGATTATTACAAGGCACAAGGAATGGAAAGATTAAATTATTAATAGAAGGACCAGGTTTAGATTGCAAAAGGGACATGCATAGAATTATTGGATAGATTATTTTGAAGGGAAAAGAAATGTGTATATGGCATCAGCATGATGTAACAGAAATCAAGCAAGGTTATAAACTGATAGGTATCATTTTTAATTACTAGCTTGTACTTGTTTACGTCAAGCACATGCATGCAAGCAACTAGTACGTGAAGCTTTCGGTGGTGGTTCAGGATAGTGAGATTACCACAAAATGAAATCAGAACACAGACAATGTGTGGAATTTTCGGTCACCTTGGTTCCGCTGCCGGCACTGAATGGAATGGTCTACGATGAACTGAGGTCCAGCAGTGGCAGCTCGGTTCAGAAACGACGACACTGCATCCACGGCAACGGCGAGAGGTTGATGACGACGATCGTTGGAGCAAGCTGCGACGTCAGCTCGAGAACTGGACGACAGAGACGACAATGAATGAAGCAGCTTCTGGAACTCGTCCAGACCGGGTCTGCGGACACTAATTGTCATCAGAGAGAGAAGTGAACATCCTCTGCTTGATTCCATCATGCAAAAGAAAAAAGAGATATCAGAGATGAGAGAAAGTGTTAGGACAACAGAGAGCAACACGTGAACTCTCACCGTTGAAGGAGTAGAAGACTCAACGGCGTCGTTGCAGCGCGTGGGAAGGCGAGGAAGGTAGCTGGCAGGTGGAAATAGGGATGGGGAGGGCATGGGTGATCCTTTTTATAGCCGGGAAGGGAAAAGAGAAAGGCAGACATGAAAACGAGAGGTCAGCATGCAGTTCATTGCTCGCGTAAACGTCGAGCGTTGAAACATGTGGATTAATGAGGAAAATGGCTGGATGATAGTGGGATTACAGCCAGTGGTGAGATCAGTTTCCATTTTGCGAGATATAGTGGATTTGGGTGGAGTTTTATGATAGACCAGGTCTCAGTTGAGCTTTGTCTGATATGTCGTGAGGTGAAGGGACAAGAAAAGAAATAGCTAGCGCAGGCTGTTGGGCTGGCTCAGTCTTGATTCGCATGTAACCACGATGGGGAAAAAGAAAGATCAAAATTAGGTTGATGCTAGATGATTGGACGTGAAGGACCTGGCTAGCTATTGGGCTTTTGACGTGCATAGCGAAAGATTAAAAAGAACTTACAGTATTAGAAAAAGATAAGGAATAGGCCTGGGAAAAGGAATCAGATAGAAAAGGCGTAAGCTCCGCTAGAGCACAGGTAGAGAAGAAATGGCCTGTACAGAATGATGAGGAATTTAGCCATATATATTATTTGGAAACCGGTTTAAACAAAGTGTTTAGAGAATTACGATTGGCAAAAAAAAGATTTGAATTGGTTGAAACCTAATCGTTTTTTTAGAAATAAAATAAATTCATTTTTCAACCAAAACACTATGCAGAACGCATGAATCCAACACCCCTTAACAAATTGATTTAGAAATTTAAAAAGAGTTTTATTTTCTCTATCTAAGTTGTTAACAAAATAAATGTTGTAAATTTTAAAGTAATAGTGAAATCATTCATTTTATTTAGTGTTATCTACTCACAACCCAAAATAGAAATTTTGGGGTGTGACATAAGCCTAAGAAGCCGGAGAATAGCATGACATGCACCACTCTCATTTAAATGACACTACGGGAAAACCCATATTTACCGAGTGCCTTAATCTTTGCCGAGTGTATTTTTTCGAGCACTCGGCAAACAACCTCTTCGCCGAGTGCCAAAAGAAAAGCACTCGGCAAACAAAATACACTCGGTAAAGAAGCTCTTTTCCGAGTGCCAAAAAAAGCACTCGGCAAAGTCCTTGTTCCCCGAGTATCAAAAAAATACACTCGGCAAAGAAGCTCTTTGCCGAGTGTATTATATATGACACTCGGCAAATAATTAAGTTTTTTTAATCAAATAAAATTTGAACTATAAGTGATTCAAACAATAAAATACGATGAATAGAAAAACTATATTCAAGCTCTTTACCGAGTGTATTATACATGACACTCGGCAAAGAATTAAGTTTTTTTTTAATCAAATCAAATTTGAACTATAAGTGATTCAAACAATAAAATACGATGAAGAGAAAAACTATATTCAAGCTCTTTGCCGAGTGTAAAAAAAAGCACTCGGCAAACAAGCTCGTTGCCGAGTATCAAAAAAAATACACTCGGCAAACAAGCTCTTTGCTGAGTGTATCTTCTTTGACACTCGGTAAAGATGTGAGTCTGAATGGTTTTTAAATTCTAAAAAAAGCAAATGAAGTCTGAAAATTATTAGATTTGCCATGAGTGATATTATAACATGTCGATGCTATGATAAAAAGTTGAGAACATTCGACATATTTTGTCATAACGATGTTTACAAAATCAAAACATCTCACGAGAAGTATATGTGTGATTGTATATGAGAGAGTTAGTAGATGTATTTTTTGAATACAAACTTTTTTATATGACCTTATATGAAAAAAACTTTATACCAAAGTCGTACACCTTGATGAAATATAAAACTTTGTAGTTTACAACTTTTAAATTTGAGATTGTTTAATACCTTAAAATATTATTATAAGTTATCTAATTTGACATTTGAAATTTCAAAAATTTTAAATGACCTTGAATGTGAATAAGCTATATATGAAAGTTGTACAGATCAACAAAATCTAAAACTTTGTAGTTGATAACTTTTTTATTTGAGATTATTTAATAGTATAAAATATTCTAATAATGTATCAAAATTGAAATCTTAAATTTTTAAAATTTTCCAATGACCTTGGATGTAAATAGGTTCTAAACCAAAGTTGTAGTTCTTGAAGAGATGCAAAAGTTTGTAGTTTATAGTTTTTCATTTGAAATTGTTTAACTATCCAAAATTTTGTTATAAGCACATATAGAAAACACAAAGTGCAACGTCATCGATCCTCCACACCAAAATCGTGGGCTCTCATTGGTCCAGAATTAGCCACCCGGATCGCCTTTCTCATGGCCACTGCTTCATCCACCCAACACTCCCCCCCCTATCCCCTCTCTGTCTCCCTCATCTCTCTCGGCTCTATCTCTCCCACGCAAGCATGCGGCAGCCGCGGAGGGTGTGCCCAGGCGGCGCTGTGAGGCGGCCGCCGGAGGGCGTGGCGAGGCGGGCTGCGGCTCGGGCACACGGCGTCCGGGCGGGGCGGCCACCGGCGCGGCCAGGCGGGCGGCCAGCGGGGGGCCAAGCGGCGGTCGGCGGGCGGCCGGGCTAGCGGCGCGGCCGGCGGAGGGCGTGGCTGGGAGGTGCGGCGGAGAACGTGGTCGGGCGGCGCGGCCAAGCGGCCGGCAGAGGGCGCAGCCGGGTAGCGCGGTCGGCGGGGGGCGCGACGGAGGGCACGGCCAGGCGGCCGACGGGAGGCACAGCTGCGCAAACATATCATGCGGCTCCGCCGCTGCTGATGGCGGTGAGCAGCACCGGCAGCCTCACCAGCGAGTAGGCGGCTAGCGCGGAGCGGCCTGGGCGGCCGGCGCGGCGGCGGGTGTTTTTTTATATTTTCAAAAACTGTTTGCCGAGTGTCGGTCTTGGGACACTCGGCAAATACTTTGTGTTTGCCGAGTGTTGGATTTGGGGCACTCGGCAAAGACTTTGCCGAGCGTAACACTCGGCAAAGTTTACTTTGCCGACACCCTATTTGCCGAGAGGACTTTGCCGAGTGCTACACTCGGTAAAGTTTTCGCCGAGTGTATTTCAGGCTTTGCCGAGTGCCCCAGGCACTCGGCAAATAGCCTGTTTCCCGTAGTGTGGAAGAGAACATAATATTGATTAAACACATTAGAAGGATAGGAATGGTATCATAAAGATCAGGAGTAGGACTTTATTACCTTTTGCATGGGTAACTTGGGAGTTAGCATTAAAAAATGCTTCCAGAGTTTGAATGATGAAATAGCACATTTATTTTACAACTAGCAACAGAGGTTTATAGCTCATAGTTGCACAACTAATTTGATCATGCTATTAAGGACATGACAAACAAAATCAATATATAACTACTTCATGAGTGCTGTCCATTTTAAACAGTAGGTAAAGCTTAAATAAAGATAACATAATTGGATCCACAATTTTAGGGGCTTCTACTAAATTATTACTAGGTGATACCCGCGCGATGCCGCGGGAATTTCTTAAATAATATTTTAAAAAATTAAAAATAAAAATACTAAGGTGGTTGCATAGTAATATTTTTTTTGCAAACGACATTATACATGATTTAAGATAAAATTTGAAAGTAGATACACTAAGGTGATTGCATGTCAATATTCTTTTACAAATGACATTATACATAAAAATATGTTCATTTTGTTGAGAGAGGACGACTCTTAAATGATTGATTATCTATGTATTTCTACTGTGCGAATTTTGTAACATTGTTCTCACAAAGACCATAGATGTTATTGGTCGTAGAAGATCGGTGGATGACATCTACCGTGCGAATTTCGTAGCATTGTACTCACAAAGACCATGACTGCTATTGGCCATAGAAGATCGGTGGATGACATAAATAAATGGTCCTAGTGGATGGTGACGTCGCGTTTGATATAATGGGTTCTTGGATGACGTGGCTAGCTTGCATGTTGAGAAAAAATAGTTAATGGGGTGCATCTATATATTATACCTTCGGGTAGCCCAAACCTGTCTAAATCAGTGCCTCTCGTGTCACCATCAAGCTACTCGCTCGACGATCCCTCGTCTACAAATCTACCACTCGGGTACCCCCAGGTGGATTGCCAGGTCTCAGATCTAATAGACCTGATGCTACGAACCTTTAGCACTGGGTCCTAACACCAACCGGTGCTAAAGGGTCACCCTTAGCACCGGTTGGTGTTACGACCCAGTGCTAAAGGGGGGTCATATGTACTTCGAAAGGAAAGCATCTTTTACCTAGTCACATGTGTTGCGTAGGTGAGATGGAAGAGAGGGTACACGCGAGCTAAGAGGTCCTGAGTTTAAATCCCAGCAACATGCATATTTTTTAGCAAGTGTCCACCTTTAGCACTGGTTATTTGACCCGGTGCTAAAGGTGCTTATGTGAACTAGGGTTCCCGATCTTTTGAAAGGTTCATATAACTATCAATTTGGTGGAGTCGCGACACAATTCGATCTAGCTTCAGAACAACACGTTCTAAGACTCGCAATCGCAACACCATGTCTCCTCAGGTTATCAACTGGTGTTGCACGGTTGACCTCGCCAAGAAGGCTAATCTTTGCATGCGAATCGAAAAACATAAGCGAGAACAAGAAAGGATGCAATACAATTGCAGATGAATGATTAAGCTCACGAAGTTGGGGTCTCACAAACTGACGAACGGCGACACTGTTCTTGACAGAATTAATCTAAGCAAAACCTAAACTCTAATGGTTGGCGGCGGCTAGATAAAGACTAAGGGTCATGGAAAGACTCCTGGTCACGCGCCCTAATGGGCTTGCACACGATACACGGCCCAAAGGCCAAAATACGACGATGCAGCACCGAGACATATTCTGGACGTCAACTTGTTTCGTCGATTCCTGATGACTCTGGATAAATTTTGATATGAGACTAGTACCATTAGAAATGTTATCTTCTTAGCTTTCCAAATATATAAAGAACGTTCAAATACAAGCCCATATGCGACCTGGACGTCCGATTTAGCGCTGACTACTCCTGGACTCCGAGGTGACTCGAAGTCGACTTGATTTGGGCCTCCATCTTGACTTGCACGCCCTTGCTGGTCCTCTCCACCTTGAAACTTTTCTCCAACTATCTTCTGGTCCTCTCCATGGTTTCTAATTATAATATAATCATTAGGTAACAATCTATTCTCAAAATCATATAAAGAAGTACTTAGAAATGAGCTCACCTCTAAATTCAATTGTCGCGCGCGAGCTCTAGTGATTGAACATTAAATGATCATTGGAGGATTGTTGTGTGTATCTACAGGAGTGATGTCCTCATAAGGTGCCACTTTTAGCACCAGAATGTTAGCACCGGGTGCTAAAGGGGTTCCTAACCGGTGCTAAAGGACATTTTTTCTAGTAGTGGAGAAATGTGCCCCTGATGGTATCTTACATGTATGCACACCGTAGCTGAAACCGTCGTTTGTGTGATGCACTAGTTTCTGTCATTTCAAGTTCCATATGCACAAGCTATGAAAAAAAACCAAACTTAGGGTTGACAAACTTACTAAGAGCCTGTTTGGATTGGCTAAAGTAGTAGTACTAAAGTTTAGCACCCATTAGCACTTACACCCTAGCTAATGCTTTTTCACCTTTTTGAGTCTTGACTAAAGTTTAGCACCATCCATTTGCACTCCCATTTGGATGTACTAGTGCTAAAGTTTAGCATTTTTGCACATTAGCACTTGGATTCAAACGGACCCTAAGTTACACATTTGATTCTTCTAAATGGGGACTAGTTAAAACCCATGAATGCAGATTGGATCAAGCTGTGAAAATGCACAAACTTTAATCAAATGCTTATCCTACTTATAACGCTTATCCTATTCACAACGTGCCATTAGTTATTGCTAGTTATTTTGGTCAGGGTTGAACACAATTCAGTGAAGTTAGTCTTCTGCTGGCAACGGCAGCGGCGGGCGCTAACTCTGGTTTCAGTTGCTAGTTTGACTCATCATTTAACTTTGGTGTTTACTTGATCAGATAACTGAAACCAGTTGTCTATGTGCTCATATCCTGTCTAAGTCTAAGTTATTGTAGTTCATCCTGCACGGTTTGGTTATTATTAGTCCATGAAACAACTGGGCAGCCTTTGCTCAAGATTCATATAAGAATATTTTAAAAAATCTTGCAAGAATACAAGTTCCCATCTGCTGCAGAAATGACATGTGGGTCTTCACATGTGAGACACCCATGACATTTTCCAAATATATAGTAGACTTCGCAGTGGCACACACAAACTCATTGTGTTATGAAAACAAGTATTTTTACAAATTACTCTATGCCAAATAACAGTTCTATTATCGCTCATTGTGATATAAAGTCTAAAATACTGTCCAAATTACTCTAAGCCAGTTATCACAACGAGGGTCCAACAAGAAAGAACGAGCGAAAATAGAGAGAACTGTCCAGTACTGACGACACTACCAGAATCCTTCACATCCGCCCGCCTCCTCCGCCTCGGCCATTTTTGGACCCGGTGCTGATGGGGCTTCAGCACCGGGTCTAACGGCTAGGAGCGGGGGCGGCGCTGCGGGGTGTCATGGCGGACACATTAGCACCGGGTCGTGGCAAGACCCGGTGCTAATGCGCCCCCTTTAGCACCGGGTGCAGCCAGCAACCGGTGCTAATGTGCCGAGGCCATTTCGCACCGGTTGCTGGCTGCACCCGGTGCTAAAGTGTGCACATTAGCACCGGGTCTTGCCACGGCCCGGTGCTAATGTCTCCCCCGGCCGAGCCAGCTGAACACTTAGGCGCTGTGTTCATGCTGCTCGGCCGTCACCGGGCGCACACGAGCCACGTCACTGGATGAACAAGAACAATTTTTCTTTTTAATCTCTGTATAAAAGTTGTAACTAGTCGTTCTCCCTCGTACAAACTTCAAAAAAGATCATTTTTCTTCCTAAAAATTCCTAAAATCATACTCTATCAAGTTATGAAACTTATTAATGTTATTATTTTGAA
This sequence comes from Echinochloa phyllopogon, assembly GCA_033239725.1. NCBI lineage: Eukaryota > Viridiplantae > Streptophyta > Magnoliopsida > Poales > Poaceae > Echinochloa > Echinochloa phyllopogon. The sequence continues at coordinate 39,915,889 of BTCW01000010.1, read as the reverse complement.
AAATCTTCTCGTGTTTGAACAATCCAAATTTTGAATTAAAAATGAGAACTACAACCAAGGTTTTTTTCACACTAGGTGATGTCAAATGAAAAAGTGATGAATACCAAAGTTTCATATTTCATCATGATCTACAATCTTTATTTAGGTCATTTTGTCATTTTCAAAATGGGTCATAACATGTAGTACAAATTTGACAAGTCTCTAACAAAGTTTTAGAAACTATGTGAGTGAATCTAGGATTAATGAACAATGTATACTACCACTTTCTCAAATGCAAAAATGACTTAAATAAAGATTGTAGATCTTGATGAGATATGAAATTTTACTATTCATGACTTTTTCATCTGAGACCATTTAATGTTCCAAAATCTTTGATTTAGTTATCAATTTTTGTAATTTATAAGATTTTCTAGTAATTTATAAGATTTTCTAATAAGTTATAAGATTTTCTAGTAAGTTATAAGATTTCTAGTAAGTTATAAGATTTTCTATTAATTTATAAGATTTTCTAGTAATTTATAAGATTTTCTATTAATTTATAAGATTTTCTAGTAAGTTATAAGATTTTCTAGTAAGTTATAAGATTTTCTAGTAATTTATAAGATTTTCTTATTTAATATATATTTTTAATAGGTATTAATAACTAAATTAAAACAAGTATTAATAACTATATATTAAAAACTATATTTATAAGATTCCCAAATAGTAGCCACCGGTGCTAAAGGCCGGTTTGGAAACTGGCGCCAAACGAAAATTTGGGGCCTTTAGCACCGGGTTGATCTAAAATCCGGTGCTAAAGGCTCCCAATTTTCATTTGGCGCCAGTTACGGCCTTTTAGCACCGGGTGGTGGGAAGGCCCGGTGCTAAAGGGCCTTTAGCACCGGGTGGTGGGAAGGCCCGGTGCTAAAGGGGGGCCTTTAGCACCGGGTCGTGGCTGCACCCGGTGCTAAATGCCCCGGCTCTATATAGCCTCGCGCCGGCCCCCGCTCCCGCAGCACTTCGTCTTCCCCAAAACCGCCGGCCCTCCTCCTCGCCTCGCCCCCTTCTCTTCTTTTCTTCTCCCTTCCTCTTCTCACTTCGTTTCTTGGTTCCCTGCAGGCACGCAAGAAGGCAGGCTGGTTGGCGCGCTGGCTGCTGGGCGGCGCAAGAAGCCGCGCTCGTGCTGGTGGGTCTTGTGCTCGTGGTTGAAATTGAAATGCTGAGTGTTGAATCTTGAGTCTTGTAATGAAGGTGCTCGTGGTTGAAATTGAAATGCTGAGTGTTGAATCTTGAGTCTTGTAATGAAGGTGCTCGTGGTTGAAATTGAAATGCTGAGTGTTGAATCTTGAGTCTTGTAATTAAATTTCTCTGTTGGATCTCTAATGTTGTAATCCAATCCCTATTAGATCTTGGATATTGTAATATAATTTGAGCTATCTACTCATCTCTTTCTTTCTCCTCTTATTTATCGGTCATCATCTTCTTTCCTTTTCTGTTCTTGAAGAACAAGAACAAAAACAAAAGTACATTCATGGCGTCTGGAAAAAAATAAAAAAAAAATCTAAGCCCTTTAGCACCGGGTGCAGCCACGACCCGGTGCTAAAGGCCCTGCTAAAGGCGCTGCAGGGCAGGCCCTTTAGCACCGGGTCGTGGCTGCACCCGGTGCTAAAGGGCCCCTTTAGCACCGGTTATTCAACCCGGTGCTAAAGGGGTACCCCTTTAGCCTCGGATTAGTTGCACCGGGTGGGAAACCCGGTGCTAAAGGGCTTTCCCACCCGGTGCAGATGTCGATCATTCTGGTAGTGCGAAGAGATCGAAGTCGAAAAACAGCAGATCGTGGTAGCAAACATGTACATCAGGAGCTAGCCCTGTTGTCGGAGTTGAGAATCCCGGAACCAGACTGTCCGAAGTCGAGTGATACGCGTACTACTCCCTACCTTGGTCTGGATTCGTGACAGCTAGGAAGCTACGCTACGAACAGGCGAAAAGTACGCCCCCATACTGTATGACCAGATCACTGAATTCGAGCGGCTCTGATGGCGGTCAATCAGCTCCCGGCCAACAACTTGCATGGTTCTCGCACCACAACGCTGACAATGAAATGGCAACGTCGTTTCGGCTTCGGCTGTTGAGCGGCCAATGCAAGCCTACAAATCTGGTCAGCGGAATTGACTGGTCCACGCATGCAGGGACGCAGGGCCCATCGTGCTCTAGCTCTATCCCCATCTCCTTTTTCCTCCCATGCCGGCCGGGCACGTGCGCGAGCTGCCACCACCCATGCATGCTTTCTCTCTTGTCATGTATTTTGAACTTTTTTTATGATTTTTTTCTCCATCGAATAATTTTCTAGGCAGATGGAACCTGATGTTACGTTGGAAAAAAAAGAATCTCCGAGGAACTTTTTTATCTTCCCCGTGGAACAAAAAGTTTGAAGAACGAAAATTCAAATTGAGAAAAACAAAGGTAGTATTGCGTCCACATATGACATGTAGTATTGCGTCCTGCGTGCATCCATTCATTAAGTGTAAATGTGCAATTCAGTAATTGAATCGAATATGTATGTGATCGAGCATTTCAGTATGTACTGTGTTTTCTAGAAATGTATAGACGTGACATTTGCCAATTGGTAAGTAGAATGGCTACATGATTTAGAAACTTCTTTTTATCTTAAACCATAGATTCATCTGTGAATCCCCAGTGATGTTAACAAATAATGCTAACAAATGAGATATAATATGAACTTATTTACCATAGTTTAGTTTATTTAAAATATTATTTTGAATATCCTAGTTCAAAATTTTGATGCACTATTTCAAAATGCTAGCTCAACTTTTTGTATTACTTGAAGTAACATATTCAAAATATCGAAATAGATATTATAAAATGTTGAAATAGGATTTGCAATTGAATAAACTATGTAAAAATGTTGAGTGCATGTAAAAGTTGAAATAATACATTCATATTGTTGAGTGAACTCTTTAAATAATTTAGTGCACATAATACAGAAAGTGATAACACGGTGTGCACAACAAATTGATGAGGATTAGAAAAAGGAAAACGAAATTGGAAAGAAAGGAAGTACTTTCTCAAAAAAAAGTACCTTAACCTAGTGGGCCGATGTCTTTTGTTATTGGGCTGCATTGCTACTTTGCTAGGCATTGCAGGCTGTCCAGGAGAGGACGTACAAGAAAGCAATATGCTAAAGGAATAAAGGATAGAATTGAAAACGCTTCTCACCCAAAAAAATTCTACCCACCCCTCATAGAGTACCCACATGTGTCATGTCCAATGGTGAAAACGACGTAAAAAGTTTTCACAAAACGAAGTTTCTAGAGAGTTTTTACCGTTTTAGACATTAATTTTCTCACCATAGAATTTTTTTACTTATGTACCCACCAATCAAATAGTCTAAAATAACCGTCGGACTTTTTCGTCACACTTTTTGAAGAAAAAAAAACCTCCCATATCTGTTCTAAGTCGATATGATTTTTTTTATATAATAGCCGTCGTAATAGTCCTTGTTTTCCGGCACGTGTTTAGCTCAACTGGAGTCGGGTCCAGCATAGATGTAAAGAGTACAGTCTCAAATCCGATCAGAACACAACAACTAGACCACAACATCCATAAATAACAAAGCCAGACCAAACCAAAACAAACCTGGCCAACCATACGCAGGACAAGACAGACATCCCGCCGTTATACGCCCAAAAAAAATTCCTGAGGAAAATTCGAAAGAGAATAACAAATACAGACAGGGAGATATATTATTGATAGGGATGTTAAAAAAATATCATATATAACTAATTATTTAAAAATAATTCTATTTTATTTTTCAAAAACACGTACGTGCCACACATGTACTCTACTAAAATATGCCCATGCGTAACAATAAAGGTTGGCTCGGACTATTTTTTAGCAATTTCATAATATTTTCGTAGCAAAGCCATCACTTCACTAATATAATTAGTTAATGATTTGTCTGATGATTGATTCATACAATGTAGGAGAAAATCCCAGGCTGGTATTGATGTTTGTAGAGGCTGGTGCCAACGTGGTGTGCTTACAAGGTGGCGATCCTCTGTAGTAATCTACCACTCTTATTTGAGAATACACTTACCGAGGGTTATTTTGACACTTCTATTTACTACCGTGGCTTCAAACATTGAATCAGTTTTGTTTTTTTTGCAAGTTTTAAAATCTTGAGAAAACTCAGAATAATAAGAAACCTTTCATATTCTCTCTTATCACTTTAACAAGAATTCTCTAAACAATTGAATGTAGCTAACATTTCTATCTCTCAGGTTGGAATATAAAGGAAGAATGCAAGCATTATTAGGGAAAGAGAGAAAAGTTCCCACATTATACTGAAAAGCATATATTTTTCTAGAAAGACTTGTCCAAATCAAAAGATACAATACTTCATTATATTTAATTTATATTATAGAAAGGTTGCCTTCACAATTTGGTGAGCTGCTATGAAAATTGTTTGGGAACAGAAGATAACTTTGACGTGCGGCGTTTACATAAGTGGATCCTTTGAGGTGGATGAAATGTAGTATGTTGGCTTTTTTTAGATGACATCATACCATTTCGAGAAGTAGAGCACAATTGATTCATGCATTTTTAAATCAGAAATCTAAGAGCTCACACGTTTTTTATTATAAAATTGTGGGAGCGTGCCTCCATCGTGTTTCGGCTCCTAGACAACAGCTTCCTGGGCAGCGCGGCCGGCACGACGACGACGTACAGGGTGGCCATCCTCGACGGTGACGGGAACGCGGCGTACAGCTCCGCCACGAAACTATGATAGATCGATTAGTTTTATCGAAGTTCTCGTATTTACATACCTAGGACTCGTAGATAGATGCATGGAATCATTAGAAAATTAGTGCAGTGTGGTTTTCTTGGTCGGTGAAACTGTGGAAGTAGATTATATTATATGTATTAGTAATTTTAATGTTTACGCTTTACACCGTGCTGTGTCTATCTTATTATTTTTTCTGCCGTTAGATGCATCAACAAGGATGTTAGCCTCAGTTCTAATCAATGTGATATTTTTGTCAATGCTTGAAGTCAATGGATTTGAAGTTCTTCAGTTGGTCACCAAGGTTCTTCAAGACAATTGAAGGTGGCCTTCAAACATTTACATTAATTTTCATCATTGGTTAAAAAAAGATATTACAAAAAAAACAGATAAGCTTAAATTATTTTGACCTCAGTTTACTCTTTATCAAGTTACCGGTTAATTTGTCAAAAATTGGCTTAAGCTCACCCTTAAATTAAAGAAGTAAAATTCTTGTTTACTATATTTTTTGAATACACGCGTGTGCACTCTGCTAGTCTAGTCGGACAAATAAGACGGTCTCAAACACTGACCAGCATGATTATTGGGCTCGGAACACTGACCAGCTTAACAGATACGTAACAGTTTTCTCTACATGTTCATGCGAAGATGCATGTAACAAAAGCATTAAGAAATAACTAGTTTATACTCAGGTAAGTATATATCTGAATCGGTTCGATTGCCTCTTTGTTTGCATAGATTTGATACAAACATACATAGTGTTAAATCAATGAATGTGTATATATGGGCATATATGGTGTACATTCAGTTGTTCCAAGTAACTTGTAAGTGACCATCTGCAGCCTATCTTATTCAGGGCAAATCTTCAACTCTACTCGTAACTAATAGTTGGTGCATATATTGCCGTGTCAGCTTCTCTTTCTCCTTAACGTTACAATGCAAGAGAATTAGCGAGCATCAGGTATGCATCTCTGATACCATGCATCTCCATGGCTGCATCTCGTATCGGCATTCGCTCTCGGGGTTGCTGCTTGGAGCAGGATATTCCAATCCTAATGACAGAGACCAAACACTCCTGAACTCTGCTTCTTGTGATCCTATCGTTGGCGTCATTGTGCACCCATATTGTCTGATCAGCTATCTCCAATACTCTATCAGGGAGAGCAGCCTCTGAAAACTTGTGAAGATCTAACGATTCTCTAAACATGTCATCCGTTGGCCTCTTACCCGTAAACATCTCAAGTAGCAATATGCCAAGACTATAAACATCACCAAGAGTTGAGATTGGAGAACCTTCAGCATACTCTACAATTGTGCAGTTCTTTTAACATTTATGACTACAAAATATTTATGAAATAACTAGGGTAATGGTAAAAAGAACGCAATGGTTTGAGTTACCTGGAGCAACATAACCAATGGAGCCTCTTATTCCAATGGTGCTATTTGAATTTTGCCTAGATTCTTTTGCAGTTTCAAGCAGGATCCTTGATATACCAAAGTCTCCAACTCGGGCACTCATGTCTTCTGTAAGAAGGATATTGCTTGGCTTGACATCACAGTGAACAATTGGTGGTTGACAGTGATTATGAAGATAGTCCAGAGCATCAATGACATGGACAGCAATATCTAGCCTCTGAGTTAGGCTCAGAGTATTGTTTAAAGTGATAATGCTGTATTTCGGATGAAGCCAATCATCTAGGCTCCCGTTGGGCATGAGGTCGATAACTAATGCCTTGAAATCTTGACCTTGGCTATCGATGCTTGAGCAGCACGTGATGATCTTTACAAGGGATCGGTGGCGTACCCTTCTCAGCGCCTCACATTCAGCCTGGAAACTCTTAGAAGACCCTGATTGCCGAAGGTTAAATACTTTTACAGCTACTGGTGCGTCCTCACGTTCCAAAGTACACTTGTAAACCGAGCCATATCTTCCCTTGCCAAGCAAGTTAGATTCTGAAAACCCATCTGTGCCTCTCAACAATGCCTGATAGGAAACTCTTTGGAAGCCTTCCTCGGTAACTATGGGTGGAGATTGACTCTTTGGTCTTTGTTTGAGCTTCCAAATAGTAACTATAACTGAAACCAGCAACAGTATTGCTCCGGTTGCTGTCAGAGAAATCATCAGAGACTTGGACCTATCTAATTTGTTGTTGCTTAAAGTATGCGTGGAGCATGGAGCCAAGCGAAGCTGAGGTATTCCACCGCACAACTCTCTGTTTCCAGTTACAGATATGGCGGTCAAGTTTGCGAAAACACCCCCATTCGGCACTTCACCCTGCAAATCATTGAATGATGCATCGAATGTGAGCAACGATGCTAATTTCTGTAGAGATGCTGGGATCAGTCCTGACAAGTTGTTGTGCGCTAGATACAACTCTTGCAAGCCGCCGATGTTGCTAAGGATGTCAGGTATCCTACCGGACAATCTGTTGGAGCTCAGATTCAGTACCTGGAGCCCTTTGACATTCTGCAGAGATTGTGGTATGCTTCCTTCAAACATGTTGTCATCCAGCTTCAATGACTCCAGAACTAGACAATTCCCAACGGTATCAGGTATTTGGCCAGATAGCTGATTTCCTGATAGGATCAATCTGTTGAGGTTAACCAAACCACCAAGTTCTGATGGAAGGGATCCAGAGAACGAATTGTGCGCTAAGTTTAGGTTTGAAGAAAGGGAAGGCAGCAAAATTTCCTTAGGAATTGAGCCATTTAACAGGTAGTTTTCTGACAGATCAAGAACGTACAAGTTCCTTAGTTTGCCAAGGCTTGCAGGGATTGGTCCTTCCAAGTTGTTACTGTGTGCTGTAATCACATTTAACCGTGTAAGGTTTCCAAGTGACACTGGTATGATGCCTGATAGCCTAGCCCTGTCCAAGGACAGTTGAACCAAGTTTGCTAGTTTACCGATGCTGTCAGGGATCACTCCGGATATCGAGGTGTTTGCCAAATCAAGTACACTTAGCCCAACCAAATTGCCGATGTCATGGGGGATGCTGCCCGAGATATTGCAGTCTGACAAAGAGAGATACTGGAGCGTGGCTGACAGGTTCACCAGTGAGCTGGGCAACTGCCCACGGAAGGAGTTGACACCGAGGCTCAACTGAACTAGCTGGCTGCAGTTCGCCAGCGAAGTGATGAACTCCCAGCCCTCCGTATCGTCTGCCTCGAGCAGATCGTAAGACAGGTACAGGTACTGAAGACGCCGCAGCCTCCCGAGATCGCGAGGCACAAGCCCAGTGAATCCGTTGATCGAGAGCTGCAGGCTTGTGAGAGTTGTCAGATTCGAGAGAGAAGAAGGGATGCCTCCGGTGAACCTGTTGTTAGCGAGGCTGAAATCCTCCATGGCGGGGAACTTGCTGCCGATGTCGGCGGGGATGCTGCCATGGAGCAGGTTCCCTTCCACGTGGAAGGACCACAGCAGCGACAGGTTGTACATGGAGAGCGGGAGCGCGCCGTGCAGCTTGTTCACGGAGAGGTCGAGTTGCCGAAGTCCGGCGAGGTCCGCGAGTCCCGGTGGGATCGGGCCGTCGAGCTGGTTGTTGCCGAGCGAGAGGTACCACAGGGACGACGACACGTTGGCCAGCGAGGCCGGGACAGGCCCGGTGAGGCTGTTGTTCGTGAGGCGGAGTACCTGGAGCCGCGTCAGCCCGTCGCCGAGCGCGGCCGGTATGCTGCCGACGAGGTTGTTGGCGTCGAGGAACATCTGCTCCATGGCCACGCACGAGCTCAGGTTGGCGGGGATCTCGCCGGAGAAGGTGTTGTAGCCGAGGTCCAAGTAGCGGAGGCGCCGGAGGCGGCCGAGCGTCGCGGGGACGCCGCCGTGCAGCCAGTTGAACCCCAGCTCGAGCGATCGCAGGAACGTGAGGTTGCCGACGGCGGCGGAGAGCGTCCCGGCGAGCCCTTGCCTCCACAGGCTTAGCCCCAGCACCCGCGGCGGGTTCCTACCACGGGTGCACGCGACTCCCTCCCAGCTGCAGAAGCCGGCGCTGCCGTTCCACGAGGCCAGCGCGCCGCCGCCGGTGAGCTCGGCCTTGATGGCGAGCAGCGCGGCCTCATCGCCGCCGCTAGCGCTCGTCGTCGTGGCCGTCGTCAGGACGGAGACGGCGAGCACGCATAGCAAGCTCCTGCTGCTACCACCCATCGACGACATTATTGCCATGCCGTTTCTTAGCTGCAATGGATGATTCTGATAAGTCGCAGGGCCGTACGTGTCTGTCTCGATCCATGTCTGAAACTGATGCTTCCTTTTTGACGCCGGGTGTGCGCGAAGAAACCACGATAGAACGAAAGGGCATCATCGGACGAGAGGTCAGTTGTCGATGACTCGGCGGTCTTCAGTCATGTCTCAGTCTCGTTTAGTTCCAAAAGTCAACCCCCAAAGTTCACTGTATAAAAGAAGATTTTCATCACATCAAAACGTCAGTACATTCATTGAGTGTTAAATATAAATTAAATTTAAAACTAATTACATAGTTTAGTTGTACTCGGCGAGACGAATATTTTGAGCATAATTAATCAATTTTTGGAGAATTTTTTTACAAATACAAACGAAATGATACAGTGACGCATTTACGTGAAGTGACATCTTTTCCACAATTTCCCACCCTCTAATTTGCATAGGCTTAGTCGCACAGCTTTCCTAGCTGCAGACGTCATTCAGTTCGTCACGCTTTCAGCAGCCAACTAGAAAGGCAACCCTTGAGGTTACCAGTTTCTTTTTCATGAGGGTTTCTTTAGCTTACCAGTTTTGAATAACAAAGTGATTATCCTTGTTTAGTTTGGTTTCGCAGCAATATTTTGAAGTTTGGATCGTGTGCAACTAACCAAGCTGAACGCTGAGATCATTCTGCAAGGTGGGGCCAGTGATGCAGCGAGAGTGGATCTCGGGCTCTGCTGCGGTGCATTCTGCCATGCGGAGCCAGTGATCGTGGATCTCGGGCCTCTCGGTGCCTTGCTTTGCATTGTGTACCCAGTGGGCACAGTAGTGGCCACTGGCCAGTAGTACCTTGCTGCGCGCAACGAGACTGCTGCTCCTGCTTCGGTGTTTTTTTTCTGCGAGGAAGAAGAATGTTGAATGCATCAGTTAGGCACATGAGCAGGGCTATGTTTGGATCGACTTAACTAAAGTTTAGTTAGCTAATTGATAGAGCTAGACTTTACCCAGCTCAAATTTAAATACTTAAACTTTAGCTGAGGGTGTTTGAATCCTCTACCTAATTGAAATGATTGGACCATACTACCCCTTATAAAATAATAGGAAAAAAGAGGATGATGGTTGTATAAGATTTTAGGAGGTGCAATTATGTCATGAAACATGTTCTAGCTAAGGTGTGACCAGCTAAAAATACCATGCACTTTTTAGCTTACAACTAAAGTTGATCCCTAACAGCTAGAGTGAGTTTCGTTGATAAATCCAAACAGAGCCTGGACCAAATAAAAGTTTCATTTCAGCGAGTCAGTTGCCATTTGCCCCCTTTGGACAGACTAAGATCCAGTGGTACAAGTAGATAAAGATAATGTTGAGTGTTTTCTGAATTCATGTACTTAGAGGTTCAGATGTCTATGTACGGAATTTCTGTAATGCTAATACATCTCCGAATTTAAGGAGAAAGAACCTTATTACAGACGGTACAAAACAATGGCCAAAGTTTCTCGTCGGCGTTACATTTACAAAACTAAACATTAGTCTATGTGGTGTATTATCTACATATATTATACCTATGAATAACTTAGTGCGTTATCACTCATCACCAGCCATAAACAGGGTGCTGGACCTGAGGCGGCAAAAGGCCCATATCCACGCAGTGCTGCTTATCATAGTCACGAGTGCCAGGAATGGCACCAGTCGCCAACCTGAGGACCTCGCTGCCTGTTAGGCATCGATGAGCAAAAGCCAATCCACCGTCCACGACGTCAGATAAATTAGGCTGTGATGTTCTTCTCGTTTTGTTTCTACTCCCAGCTTGTCCAGGCTCAACACCCTCATCGTTCAGGACCTTATCAAGATCCGAGTACTCCATGAACCTTTCGGTAGCTGCCTCCCATGATAGGTTGTATCTTTGCTCAGGGGTTAGAGGCTGGGGTTCTCTATCCATTGCCTCTTTCACTCTGGAGACAAACTCCTCTGATGTTTTGTATGTCAAGCAGTTCGGAAATGACATGAAAAACTCGTTTGATGGATGTTCTGCGCAGATGACGAATTTCCCCATTGCAAGAGCCTCTGCTGTTGCTGTGCACAGAACATCACTAATGCTCGGATTTATGAAAACCTTGTACCTGAGAGTAACACAAAAACCGGATGGCTGCATCAGTAATAATCAACAAAAAGTAGAACGCAGATGATTTTGAGAACCCCTATATAGTTTCTTGATACATACCCATGTAGTGAATTATCAGCATGATCCCTTCCCTTGAAAAAATTGAGACTCAAATCCAGCTTCCTGGCAGTAGACTGAACTTCTTGTGAGTCCTCACCACTTCCATATACGTCTAACTTGAATCCTTCCAAGTCACTTTTATGTTTAGCCATCAAATCTATCAATTCCCTATAACCTTTGGCCCAAACCATCTTCCCAAGAAAATACGCCCCCTTAGAAAATGACGGCTCTCCACTCTCACTATCGGCAGTAATTTTCTCTCCAATTTTCAGGAACTTTGGGTTTACACCATGAACATTGCAGACAATAGACTTGGGTAAATCTTGAGTTGCTGCAGAAAGACGCAAGACCTACAGATAGATACCATTAGAAATGTTCTTGGGGAACAGCGTAATTAACAAAATAACTAAGCTAGACAAAGTACCTTGTCACAGTATGCTCTGGTCACCCAATTGTTGATGTGTTTAACTAGAAAAGCTTGAAGAGCTCCATTTTTCTCTCTCTTGATATATTCCAGGTAGTTTGTATGAACTACACCAACAACATGGTTGAACTTGTCACTCCAGCGTTTCCCATGATGATACCAATTGAGATGCTCTGGTTCTTCCAATATTGCTATATCAGCTTCTCTTGACGGTATGAACTGAGATGTATCACCAGCAGGAATGATGCTACGCCGCTCTTTTGAGAACTGCAGAGCATATAACATGTCATGTCAATTTCAAGTAATGAGATATCAACTTTGACATAAGATGCATTTGATTATACCTTGCCAGGATAGAATGATATCTTGAAGTTTGATTCAAAGTCAAGTCTTTCCTCCAGCCAGTTCCTTATATAAGTTTCCTGCTCTTCTGGTGAATTGAAGGTCATGCTATTTGGGTATACCAGTTCTTGGTCTGATTTGCTGAGCCAGGGAACTACCAGTGTCACATCTTGTTTAGTGCCTTTTGCAAGATATGCTGCACGGAACAACGGATTAACTGCTGTTCCTGTCATCCAAGGTAGGCTTGCTGTGGTGACAATAGCCACATGTCTTTTATTGTCTGAGACCTCATACTTTGCAGGTTCACTCCACAAACCATCATCACTACGATAACCAGTACTTTGAAGCACATTGGCGATTCGCAAGTCAAGTTCATCTGATGAGTTATCATTTACCAACAAGGATGTGTCTTCTGAAACGGAATGGTTTTGTTTCCTATACAAAGCCTCCACTAGTCTGTCACATTGATCTGGACCACAGTATGAACATATAAGAGGATTAACTCCTGGTAAATGGAAGAAAATAGGATGCAGGTGCACGTTTTGTGATTTTTATCTGTACCTCTTCTTACACCAAGTTGATCCAAAAAGGGTTCAGACTGCCTTAATAGATTAGCCAGTGTTTCGGTTAGATCCAGTGGAGGGATTTCCTGCATCAAGTGCCAAGATGTTAACAAGAATATATCAGCAATGAATATCAGACAAGAACTTTGAGCTTGCAATATCAATTACTACCAAATACCTAAACAAAAGGTGTTCTTTTGGAAAAACCCACAGTTCAGTGTTCAGAACAGGCACAAGCCTCATACATATATGCGTGCAAGATCCAATGCATAGATAATATCACATAAACAGCAAGCACTGGCATGAATGCATTCATCATTTTAGTGCCCATGCAATTTTTTTGAAAAAACAACTCCCTTAATAGCACCCAGAATCCCCCCCCCCCCCAAAAAAAAATAGCACCCAGAATGACAATTCATCACTACTATGTTTGATACAAAATAAAATTATGCAAAAGAATATGTCTTGAGATGGTAGACAGTTTCTCATTAGTTAACTATATAATCATAACTTTTTTTGTGGAGTTACCTTGGATCCTTGAGACTCCATGTTGAATGACTTCTGCACCAAAAAGATGAATACATGTGAGTATTTTACTGTTTTTGTTAACTCTGACTCTCACATAATCCAATAGAAGCCAGCTTTTCCAATTGAGTATAATTATTGGACATGATAATTTCATTTGAGATTTGGCCTATCACCACCTTTTCAGATGGAGACTTTATTGGCATTAAAGTAACAAGATTGATGAAATTTTTCAGCAACAGCAACAATCTCATCACCAATCCTCTCATTCAATCATTATGCAACCTAACGGTTCACTGAATACACACTCACATAAGAACTGAAATTCACGCATATAAATGAAATGGAGCTATCCTAATTAAGATCAAGCATTTATACTTAGGTTTGTAGTTGTGTATTTTGCAGTTTCCACTATCTCACTTCTTAAATTGTACTCCCTCCGTTCTTAAATATATGACGTCTAAACGACATATATTTGAGAACGGAGGTAGTATTATGTTGGTCCTCCAAACATTTACCCATATCTTTCACCATACTCATTTAATGATGTCTAAATTCAGGAGACAATCTGCAGTTTTGACATAAATGAAGTAACTAGTGCCAGAGTTCATTGGGGGTTACCATGACATTTCCTCCATTTGGTTTATATTGTTCTATAGAACCTATTTTAATCAGGGAGATTGTGATCCAAATCCTAGGAATTGTTCGTATTTACAACAGATTCTATTGAACTCAATTCAAAAGTTTCCTATAACAATCAATCCAATCCAAACAGGTTGCTTAGTGTTGCTCAATTAAGTAGAATAATAATAAGCGAGATGGGTGTGCAAAATTACCAGGCTGGACTTGAATTTCTCAACGAGCTCGCCCGTATTGCGCAACCCCTCAAAAATCTCGCTGGTTTGGCTCCGGCGCTCGAACTCCTTGATGCCGTCCCTTATCATCCTGACCACCTCCCACTCCTTCCCCTCCTCCGCCTCCCCGCCCCACGCCGCGGGCCTCCACCGCTCGCCTCCGCTGGCCTCGGAGACGAGCGCGTTGCGGATGGCGGTGATCCCGGAGAGGTCGACGCGGGCGCGCGCGGGCCCGGCGCCGCGCGGAGCCCAGCCCTCGAGCACCCTGCGTCCGAGCTCCCGCTCCTGAGAAGCGTACCGGCGCCGCAGCTCGGAGATCTTGGGCTGGATCCGTGTGCGCACGAACTCGAGCTCGGCGATGGGCGCCCCAGCGGCGAGCGGCGGCGGCGGCGCGGTGGCGACCGCGGTGGAGGCGGACGCGAGGAGGTGCTCGAGCTCCCGGTCCGCGAGCGTGCGGAGCGAGTCGGCCCGGGCGCGCATGAGGCGCAGGTCGGCGGTGGCGGAGTCCCGCACCTCGCGCCACCCCTTGGAGAGGAACGAGAAGGCGCTGTCGTCGGACCGCCCCGCTCCGAAGCCGCCGCCGCCGGCAGCGGCGACGGAGACCGACGGGGGCGGCGACACCCTCGCCTCCATGGTTGATTCGGTGATTCCTGATTGGGCGCGGCTAGGGTTTTGCCGCTCGGGATTCGCGACCGGCGAGTAGTTGCGGAGGAAGAGGAGCAATTGCGAGACAGCACGCGAGGTGTTGGGAAAGAGAGGGGAGAAGACGACGTCACGCGTTGAATCGGGCCGGGCACGAAGGGAAGGGAGCCGCGTGCAAACTTGGTGGAGGTATTCGGGGGCTGGCGTGTGGGGCCAGATTGCCAGTGAGAATGGATGGTGAGGACTGGATCTGCGGGGGCCACGGAATCTGGGTTTGTGGTGAGGTGGCACGGTGGTCCGGTGACGTGCGGCCGAGGAGGGAGCGAGGGAATATGCTTTCCAGTGACTTGTGGGATGCGCTGGAAGCCACGGTCTCATGGACGGCCGTACCCTTTTTATCCCTAGCATCATCCATTGATTCAAAAAAGAGGTGTTCGCTTCCAATTTTGCCCAGAATAGACAGAAACTGCTCTAATGGTCTCCAGGTTATGCACGTTAGGCCATGTTTAGTTCCAAAATTCCACTCCCAAATTTACTATGCAAAAAGAAGATTCCCCATCACATCAAAATGTCATAACATGCATGGAGTACTAAATGTAGATAAAATCAAAAACTAATTGCACGGTTTTGTTGTGCTCTGCGAGACGAACATTTTGAGCCTAATTAATCAATTTTTGGACAATTTTTCACAAATACAAACGAAATGCTACAGTGACGCAATGATTACGAAGTGACATCATACTCCCAAATTCACCCTCCCAAATTCAACATCTAAACACCACCTTAGTAACTGGTGGGGTCTGAATGAGTATCGTTCACACAGCAAGAACAAAGACTAGCCACCTCCAATCAGCAATGCTTTACGGTCTCTTTGGAACACACCATTCCTAAAACACAATAATAGGAAAAAAAACAAAGGATAGAATGCATGTCATTTGCAATCCTATAGGAAATAGGAATTGGAAATACATGAAAATTTATTATAGTGTAACACAAAAAACAAAGAATGTGAAGACTTGGCGCTCATCGTCATCGACGTAGCATAGGGCGTCCGCGTCCAGACCCGCGCCGCGCTGCGCCAGGCCTTCATCGAGCGCCTCCGCCCCTGCCTCGTCCTCAACAAGCTCGACCGCCTCATCACCGACCTCCTCCTCTCGCCCGAGGACGCCTACGCGCGCCTCTGCCGCATCCTCACCGAGGTCAACTCTATCTACTCCACGCTGCGCTCCGGCTCCTACTTCTCCTCCCTCCTCCAGGACGACGACGACGGCCGCCTCGGCGACGGTGACGCCGACGAGGACGATGCCTTCCATCCCCACAAGGGCAACGTCGTCTTCGCCTGCGCCCGCGACGGCTGGGGCTGTACGCCCAGAAGACCAGCGCGAGCAAGGCCAGGCTGCTCACAGGGTTCTGGGGCCCGTACTACATCGGCAAGGAGAAGAAGGCGGTTCTGCCCTGCGGAGCGGACCAGCAGCCCGTGTTCGTGCAGAATGTGCTTAAGCCGTTGTGGAAGGTGTACCAGAGGGGCCTGACGCCGGATAGCGCGGAGTGGATGCACAAGAACGTCGTGCTGCGGGCGTGGCTGCCGCTCGCGGAGTCGGTCATGGAGATGCTCGTCGAGTGCACGCCAACCCAGTCGTTGCGTAGGCGTTTAGAGTGCCGAGGCTTATGCCCGAGAAGAAGGTTGCTGCCAGTGGTTGCGCTTGCGCCAGCATCGTCGCCTGGGCAGAGCGTGTGAGGAACTGTGTGGCGGCCTGCAGCACGAGCGCAAGTGCGCCCGTGGTGGTATTCATGTCCAAGATGTTCTCCGTGCCATACACGATGTTGCCACCCAAGGGGCTTACTGGAGACCTGCTGAACCACAGCCAGGGGCCGCACAGCGAGCCGGAGGAGGATTGCTTCCTTGCATTCGCGAGGGTCTTCAGCGGGGTGCTCCATACAGGGCAGAAGGTGTTCGTCCTGTCGCCGCTGTATGATCCGGTAAAAGGGGATGACGCGTGTGGCAAGCATGTGCAGGAGGTGGAGTTGCAATGCCTGTACAAGATGCTTGGGCAGGACCTGATGCCGGTTGAGAGTGTGGCTGCCGGTAATGTCGTGGCGATCCAGGGTCTTGGCCAGCACGTGCTAAAGAGCGCGACACTGTCGTCCACCAAGAATCGCTGGCCATTCTTGAGCATGACGTTACAGGTGTCACCGATTCTCAAGGTTGCAGTTGAACTGTCTAACCCTGCTGATCTGGGAGCCCTTCTAAAAGGACCGAAGCTTCTTAACCAAGCAGACCCGTTGGTTGTGTATACTGTCTCGTAAAGGGGTGAGCATGTCCTTGCTGCAGCTGGCGAGGTACATTTGGACTGCTGCATCGGAGATTTGCAGGAGAGGTTCGCCAAGGTCCAGCTGGAGGTTGTTAGATTTAATCTTGTTATGTGTGTCATTTGTTTATCGTGTTGAGTGTGTGTTAGTTGTGTCCGTGCTTGTCCTTGGAGTCTTGGCTTGCAGGAGTGTGCGGCCAGGTGCTTGGTCAAGTCATAGCACACGTTTAGGAGTAGAAAACGTTCAGTCCATGTGCATGGATCAGGTGAACGTCTGGCCGGGTCGTGCGGCCGGGCATGCGTGGAAGAGCGAAGCTGCAGGAAGATTTAGTCAATGCGTGAATGCAGGAGCAGTGGAGCCGTGTGCTGCATGCACGTCTGATTAGTTGAGTTAGTGGCGTGCGTTCCGGACGTGGTGTGTGCGTGTGTTTTATTTAAACACTTGTAATCAGCATTTGTGTTGAGCCGTGGTGAAGTGATTAGTGAAATACAAGTGCCTGTGTTGTGTGCGCTGGTGTGCAGCGCTGAAACTCTTCTGTATGTGTTCCATCGAGTAAGAAAGAGAGAGCTGTGTGCCAACAAGTGGTATCAGAGCCACGTTCGAGAGATGGGGAAGATCGGCGACAACAGTAAAGTGGCTGCCGGCGACGACGCCAACAACAAGCTGGTGGTGCAGCAAGTGAAGGAGGCAGGGGTGACACTCCGTTACCCCCATGCTCGCGGAGAACAACTACGGCGTGTGGGCGGTGAAGATGAAGATCTTCATGCACGCACAAGGCGTGTGGTCTGTCGTGGCGAACAAGGGAGGTGTCGATGAGAAGATGGACCAAATGGCTCTCGCCGCCATTGTCCAAGCTGTGCCGGAGGCCATGGTGATGGCCATATCCGAGAAGGAGACGGCGAAGGATGCGTGGGATGCCCTCCAGGAGATGCACATGGGTGAAGAGCGCATCAAGAAGGCCCGAGTACAAACCCTCAAGAGGGAGCTTGCTGGTATGTATATGGGTGAATCTGAAAAAGTCAATGAGTTTGCTTTGAAGGTTACCACGATTGTGAACGAGATACGTTCTCTCGGCACAAAAGTGGAGGAGACAAGCGTCGTCGAGAAGATCTTGTACTCCGTCCCCGACAAGTTCCTACCCCTCATCAGCACCATCGAGCAGTGGGGGGATGTGTCGGAGATGAGGGTGACGGAGGCAGTCGGGCGTCTGCGGGCGTTCGAGGAGTCTTCAAAGGGGCGACGTCGTGAAAGGGAGGGTGAGCAGCAGCAGCTGATCGCGGAAGCTGAGCCGCGATTCACACGTGCTGAGTGGGAGGCCAAAGTTGCTGAAGAGAAGAGGAGCGGAGGTGGCTCCGGCAGCGGCGGCAGCGGTGAGAAGAAGTACCGCAGCAAGTTCGACAAGTCGAAGATCGACTGCCGCAAGTGTGGTGAGCTCGGACACTTTGCTGACGAGTGTGATACAGTGAAGACGATGGCAAAAGCAGTGTCACATCTTGCCATTGTAGATGCAGATGAGGAGCCCGCGTTACTTTGAAGAAGTGGAGGTGATGAATAAAAGACAACAAGATTAGGGGGTGATTGTTAGATTTAATCTTGTTATGTGTGTCATTTGTTTATCGTGTTGAGTGTGTGTTAGTTGTGTCCGTGCTTGTCCTTGGAGTCTTGGCTTGCAGGAGTGTGCGGCCAGGTGCTTAGTCAAGTCATAGCACACGTTTAGGAGTAGAAAACGTTCAGTCCATGTGCATGGATCAGGTGAACGTCTGGCCGGGTCGTGCGGCCGGGCATGCGTGGAAGAGCGAAGCTGCAGGAAGATTTAGTCTGTGCGTGAATGCAGGAGCAGTGGAGCCGTGTGCTGCATGCACGTCTGATTAGTTGAGTTAGTGGCGTGCGTTCCGGACGTGGTGTGTGCGTGTGTTTTATTTAAACACTTGTAATCAGCATTTGTGTTGAGCCGTGGTGAAGTGATTAGTGAAATACAAGTGCCTGTGTTGTGTGCGCTGGTGTGCAGCGCTGAAACTCTTCTGTGTGTGTTCCATCGAGTAAGAAAGAGAGAGCTGTGTGCCAACAGAGGTCTCAAAGCCATTGGTATCATTCAAGGAGACCATCCAGGGAGAAGGTGTTAGCTTAATGGGAAGCATGAAGGCTCAACAGGGGTCTATTGAGAGGACCACTCCGAATGGGAGATTCACCGTGAGAGTTCAAGTCATCAGGCTTCCCGATGCACTGACTAAGGTCCTCATGGAGAGTGAAGAATTACTTGGTCAAATCATAGAGGGAAAAGGTTCCCAGTTTGCTCAGGATGATGTTAATTCCATAGCAACGCTTAGGCACCACTTGATCAGTGCCATTGACAGTGATTTGGAAGCAATGTCTGAGCAAGTGGAAAAGGAGAAGCTTGAGAGCTATAGGAAAACATTGCTAGGATACCTTCAGAGAATCAAGCCCCTAGGTTCTTCACATGTTGGGCCAAACTTCCTTCTCTTTCCTGACTTGAAATCAAGGAGTGCTATCACATCGAGCCAAAATGGAAGGGGAGGTATTCTTGTGAGTAGTAGGTGTCATGTCTCAGAGAGGTTGGGGTTTGTGAGTGCATCTGATGCAGAAACTAAAAATACCACTGAAAGTGAAACACAGGCATCAACATATTCTCTTGATTTTGCGGCACTATGGAACTGCATTGTCTTAGGTTTTCCGTTTGCCACAAATGTCGGTCCCCTATGTGATGAACCAATGAGGGGTGTGGCGTTCATTGTTGAGCCCTACATTTTTATCAACAACTCTGATGACAACATCTTCACTGGGCAAGTAATTACTGCAGTGAACGAAGCATGCCGAGAAGCTGTCCTTCAGAACAAGCCAAGGCTTGTGGAACCAATGTACTTTTGTGAATTGACCACACCAACAGAGCAGAGAGGCGCAACATTTTCTGTTCTGGGTGAATGTTGAGCCAAGATACTGCAAGAAGAGATGCAAGAAGGTACAACTTTGTTCATAATACATGCTCAATTGCCATTTGCCGAGAGCTCCGAGTTCTCGAGAAACTTAGGAAGCAAATGATAGGTGCAGCTACTGCTCTTTTAGCTTTTAGCCACTGGGAAGCTATCCCTCAGGACCCCCTTACCCCTAAAACACGGGAGGAGATTGAAGAAGAATCCGGTAATGGCTCAAGCATTGGGCCGAACTTGGCTAAGAAGCTCATGAATTCTGTGAGGCGAAGAAAGGGCCTACATGTGGAAGGGAAAGTTGTGGAGCATGGCACGAAACAGCGAACTCTTTCGAAGAAAGTGTATTTTTTTGCGGGTAGAAGAAAGTGTAATTTTGTTCACGTGATGTAGGAAATTGTGCCTTTGGCTTCAGATGTGGCCGTGGTAAACTGAAATATAACCACATATTGAAATTATAGAGCTGTAGAGTTTTGATATGCTTAGCAGTTCTAGTGGAGCAACCGAACAACATATACTTTTCAGTACTATGCTCTTGATTCGATGAAGATGAAAGCAACCTGATACATTTCTAAAGGATAGTAACTATCTTGTCACATATGTGGATGATAACTCTACCTCGGTTAGTTCATATATATTTTAAATTTTAATATATAGGAACTGCAGATCAAGTTGTCAACAATATGTTTACCTGGCATTTTGGACAAAACAAACTGAAACCCACTCATCAGCTTTACTTCCACTACAAAATCTTATAAATTTTAGTTATTTTTCACATGTTTTCTAGTAATATATTTGTTCACTGGTGAGGCAAAATTACATTATGCTAAGTACCAAACACTTCATATTACCCTCTTTGATATATCCGGTCATTCATCCAGGTTACATGACTATAATGTCAAGTTTATTTATGATAGTTTTTAGACTCGATTTCTTTTTTTTAATGTTGCTTTATCTGCTTGCATAAGTTCCCAGCAAGAAATCTAGCTAGCTAGACAAATCTTAGAAAACAGTTTCTAGTGCCTAAACTTTATTTTCTTCATGCCAACAGCTGTGCTTTATCCCCTTTAGCTATTAAGCATGTAAGTTAGTCAAGAGCATGACAATTTTAGTCTAGTATCCCGTGGCACAGAATGGTATGATGGTGGGTTCGCATGACTTGCATTCTAAGTTTCTAACATTAGGCTATTCCCAGTGGGGATTTCATTTTTGTGTTTCCAAGAATGCCACATAAGCAAGTAGACAATTAATTCATAGATGAAATGGTTCATACAATGCAGTGTTTTATTTTGATGTTTCATAGACAATGCATGCAAGACACAGACTTGTTGGAAACTGTGTATACAGAGTTTCATCTAGATGAAACATATTTCATCTTTCTCCTCATTAACTCTTTGCCACATCATCTAAAATACTGACTTGGCACCCTATTTAATGTGCATGAAACTCTATGAAACCTTGCACTGGGACTAGCCTTAATAGGATAGATGATAATTACTCCATGTGGTAGTGTAATGGAGCATTCTTTTTCGAGAAGTGCAGGAGAGGTGGGTATCTTTGCATTCAGAAGATGGGGAAAATTCATCATCTTATCATATTATTATATTCAAAGATGCAGCCAGTCAGTTACTGTCCAAATCAAAAGGGCCAGCTTCAATAATTTTCACTTACTTATGCAGTTATATGTCTGTTGCATTGCCCAATAAAACTGAACTTGTTGTTTTTTTTCCTGTGTAGTTGATTGTGGACCAAAACACTGGTTTGGAGTTGCTACTCACGACTAGTGATGACTCATGATTTGCAGGTTAAGTTTTGGATCGCACATGGCTAACTGTTTAAGTAAAAGCCTGCCATTCTCTTATGCCATAAAATATGTGAAACTAAAGAGGGAATGATTGTATGCACAACTTGTGTTTTCGCACATTGATCAATGAAGTTATGTTCAGAATCGATCTTGAATAAACCAAATTCAGAGTTTAAACAAGACCAAAGTATTTAATTTACAAATATTAGAACCGTTTGCAAAGTAGAATTGACATGATATTCTCCAAACAAGTGCCACAGAATTTTAGAAAACCATAGCAGTTCCGCGTATGAATTTATGTTTAGGCTAAATATTTTGGCAAAATTGGCGGCAAACCCATGCCAATGTGCGGGCTATGAGCATGGAGGGGCTGATTTGCTGAATAGGCCTTTCTTTTTAAAATGAGATAGCTCTATTATAATTTGTAAATTAAATAATGCCCATACAAACCTAGGTTCTACTTAGTAACATTACGAAAACACACACACATGATTCTAACTTGACTTAATAGCTAACCACATAAGGTCGATGTTGAATGATTCTATTTTACTCTCTCCTTATCTTTCAATGACTAAGCTATCAGATGCACCCTTCCCCATGGCTTCTTGGATTGGCGGCACCGTAATTGTGATTTGTTCTTTGTGATCCATGGAGGCACTGCAAATTGTGGCTTTATTTTAGTGGTGAACTTTTGCTTCAATGTTGGATCTTCATAGTATTGATGAGGACATCATTACCTCAGATACCCACACAACATTAGGCCCCCCCAAGCCTGCGCAAAGTAGGCAAATTTGTTCTCCAAGTTCCACACGAGGGTCAACTTCATCCCTCAACTCTCAGGTGGACCAATTTTCGTCCCTCAAGTTCCATTTTCCGGTTCAATGTCGTCCTCCATCCAAGATGGATGGCCATGTACGTGTGCCACATCAACCAACCATGTATTAGGATTTTGCTACTGAGGTTAAATGCTGATACTACCCTCTATCAATTGTAATATGTTGTGCCATTTGGCTGGTGTTGTAGACATGTAGATGATGCAAATATATGAAGGATGTAATGTTGGTGAATGGCTGAATGAAGTGTCTTGGTCCTGCCTTTTCATCAATTTTGTTCATGGAATTTGATGGGGAAAGAGTAGACTTGAAAAATAGAATTGACGCATTGTCTCCGGTTCAAAGTAGCAGATGCTGACATTACAAAGTTCAGGTTTTAAATAAAAGTAATTACATAATGAAACAACTGCCAAATGAAACTAAATGGTATTCTAACTTGATACGGGCTAGCCCAGTGGTGGAGCTAGGATAAAACTTTACCTATGGCCAACCTATAACCGAGGCCTCGCGGGGCGCTGCTCTCCATTTGCCGTTAGCAAATATACAAGAAGAAATTCACTGGCAGCTGGCATGGCGGCCGCCATGCCTCGCCAGATTGGTGGCTCCGCCACTGGGCTAGCCTGATTATTTCTTTCCCCCTTTTTCAGTTGAACTAGATTTGATCTTTGCGGTTGCATTGCCACCTATAACATCGATGGTTGATCTTGCAAACGAGGTTGCACTGTATGCATTTGTCTCAAAAAGGCATTCCTAAGAGCATGGCGCCATTTCCATGGGTGCCAGTGGCGACGGCTTCAGGGACAAAATGACTGAGAAAGGAAGAAGTCTAAATGAAACAAAGGCATATAGGACATTTCCTATAGGGAAGCTGGCGTGGAATGTATACATGGATGAGGGACAAAAATAAACTAAAAAACTGGAGTTTGAGGACTAAGTTGGACCTTTTAAGAGTTGGGAGACAAAGTTGACGTACTCTCAAATGGAAATTAGAGGATGAATTTGACTATTTTGCCTTCAACATGAAAATGGTATTGAATGACCACAACTTAGGGCAGGTACATTGGTGTCATCTAATAGGCGGTCTCATGCAGTGACACGTAATCTTGAGACGACTTATAAGACAACCTATACAATAGGTTATTGTTTTGGATGTCTCGTGATAATATAATATCCCTTAATTTATGAGAAAATAAAGAAATACTATTGGTTGCATGGCAATAAAACTCATAAAATGGTGGATGGGTTGTCTCGTAGTCCTAAAATTTAGCTCATGAGGCGGTTGTTTCATGAAGCAACGACCTCTTTCTCTCACCTCGCTCTCTCTCCTCCACATCAGCAAAAATCCTACGTGGCACTGCATGAGACGACCTATGAGACCGGTGACGTGTAGCAATGTACCCGACCTTATTACTTTATGGCATTTGTTATCTAGGTATGGATATGTAACCATGAATAGTATGGTTTTGGTACTCTAGATTTTAACCCATCTCCTGCTTAGCCGGACAAACTAATTTCAAAAAAAAATTGTTTGAGTCAACTTACCTAAAACATTATAGACTAATATTAATTATAGACTTTGAGCAAAACCATCACATTAATCAAACAAACTTATGTTAACTAGGATGGGACATATAAAGGAGTATACACGACTAACAAGGGGGACCAGTAACAAGCGAGAGAACGAGCTAAGGTGGCAGGCTAATAGCACACACGCGGTGTGAAAGAAGAAATATCTCTACCTAATAATAATAAAGTAAAGATTGATTCAGTGGTACGTCATATTTTTATAAAAAAATTCCTTAATATATCTTCAAATCAACTCAAGGTCATTTCTCATCTATAGTAACTTTTGCTAAAAACCTCTAGAATTTTATGGAATCGGCCTACGGTGATCTTTTGTCTTCTCTCACCTTTTCACACGTGCTGCTAAATGTCATTGTTGAGCGTGAGGAGAACCACCATAGATTTGCTAAATGGAGTAGCATGGAGCCTAGGCCACTAGTCGTGCGTGTCAGCCTACCTCGGCTCGGTTTCAACTTGTACCATTGATACGCATCCGCCCTACGCCAGCATTGACCTCAGCTCAAGACGCCACTCTCTATCGTGCGTGGCCAGGCCAAATAGAGTTAGGGGTGGTAACGGATCATGACTCTTTTGCTCCTTCACAATTTAACTTGATCCTAGCAAAATTTAGCTCAAAAATTAGTATTATTTTGACCATATCTTTAAAATTTCTAGTATAAAATTGAGGGTCCTTTAGCCGCGCACAAGCCGCGCACAAGGCAGTGACACATCTTCGCCCTGGCAAACGCAAGTGAGGTGGCGAAGACCGCAAGGTAACGTGCTACCTTCTGCCCCGGCAGTGCCGCAATGGGTGGGCTAATGGGTTTCGTTGTTTTGATGAAGATGCACGTAGAGATGTTTTATTGGCTCCCGATACAGTATATATTCATGGTAACTTATGGACATATTTGTTTGTAAAAGTATAAGAGGAAAAAAAAGACAATACACCGTCGCCGGACCACGAATGAAATAAAATAAATATATTTCTAAAACAAAGCTTTGAAAAAATAGGTTAGATTTATTACAAGGCGCGAGGCCCATTCCATTCCGCCGCCAACCCCAAGGCCGTTACGCCTTCATTCACGCCCTCCTTTTTCCTTTCCTTCCTCCCCTTGTCCCCTCCACAAACCCTTTCTCTCCCGTCCTTTCCTGGGGGCCGACTGGCGAGCGGCGCCGCCCTTCTGCAGGTCTTCGCCTGCCCCATCGCCGGCGACGGGCATCCGCCAGGTATGCCCGCCCCTTCCTTCTCTTCCTTTCCCTTCCTGCTGCGCCAAACTGAGCACCCCAAACCCTAATGCAAGCTGTTTGTATTCGGATCTGAACCAATTGCAGGTTTATACATGTATCTGACCACCTAACTTCGATTTCTCGATTCCGTCAAAAATGAAATTTCGATTTTTTTTTTGCAAAAAATATCAATGTGTATACGCATGTCTTGTGCCGGGTGCGCCCCCTGCCTGTCTTCTTGGTCACATGTTTTGTGTGCTAATCGGCTGCTGGTTTTTCCAAATGAACAGAAGCAAGGAAGGGATGCTGGATTGGCTCTAGTTGCTTAGCAGAAGCAAAAGAGGAAGGGCATCAGAGACACACAAGGGCTTGTTCTCGCCATGTCTCGGTCACCACACCTCCCACCCCGCTGCCCACCTCTGGGCCCCCAGATCACTCGGAGGGATGACAGCTTGTTCACCCAGAGCTGCAGGTTTCCATCTGGGGATCCATTCTTTGGTGAGCCACCGTGCTGGCTCGACGATCTCCTCGCAGATTCTGGGAAAGTTTCCAACCTTCCTCCTCTCAGAAGGGCTTGTAGCGATTCCGATGCCATCTTGGACGCCCTGTCGACGTTCCAGAGCCCGATTCATCCGATCGAGGAAGGGGATCTAAGCCCAGGAGATGAAGTGGAGGACCTGTTGGATGCCGTCGAAGGAGGGGAAAGCGGTTCCGTGGTTGAGTCCAGCTGTGTTTATGGGCCGAATTCACCAAGACAGAAGAGTAGGCTGACAACTTCAGAGAGTTCCATGGTAAATGCTGTGCTTGAGAATGTCCCCAGCAACCCCTTGCAGTACCTGACCATCGATGCGTCCAGTGGCATGAATGGTAATGTGGCCAATGCAGCTGCTGATGCCACTGATGCTTTTGGTCATCCTGATCAAGACAGGTCATTCAAAAGGTACACTAATGTTTGTTAGTGCAATATCTATTGCACTTCTTCAAATGTTCTCTGATTCAGAAAGTAGAAGTTTGTGCCAATCAATAGAATTATCACTTCTATTAAACTTGAATTAATAGTGAAAATGCAAGAACTGCACAAATTTTATCAAGGAAGTGCAATTGTGAAATTTGGCTCTTGCCAACAGAAAAGAAACAACTGCTGATACTTCTAATTGTGTGACACTGGTAATTTTGAGTTCTAACACCAGCAGTAACAATTCCAGTTATAATTAACTGTCGTGATCTTGGCAGCATAAGTTGTTCAAATCGTGCGGGTATATAGTGTGGTCAAAAGTTAGTACTAAATCCTCATTGGTTGACTATTATAAAAGCAACAATTGCCTGTTAGTTTTGTAAATACTTGACACTCATATTGTCGAACAGTCAAAGTCTTCTGCCATTACGTGTCAATCAGAATTCTTTTTTTTCCTCCAAGATGTGTTAATTACATGGACTTCTTACATATAAAATGGAGCCTGATCATCAGTATACCAGAAAGTTTGTTTTTTTATTTTATACTACCTTTACTAATTAGAGGCACTAAATGTGTCAGCTAAAGTAGCAATAGCTTTCAATGCTAATTGTTAAGTACAAGAAAATCGTTTAGAGAAGCTCTCTTAATTGGTTGTCACATCTTCCCGTTTGGTACACGTTCACGCAATTCTAAACAGTGCGGCAAAGAATGTGCGATTTGCGCCTTTTAATGGATACATTTTTATGCTAAATCACATTTTTCTGTGCCATTGGGCATGTTTTTGTGCTATCATTTTTTTAAAAAATAATGATGGGTGGGGCTTATATTTCAAGCTATCCTGATTTTTACTGCTCTAGTTACTGAAATTCATGACTAAGGTTTCAATTTAGATGTATGATGTTACCAGGTCAATATATTATATCATTTACACCACATTTATGCCTGTATCTTGATTGCTTTGAGTTCTTTGCATGCGCAATAGTTTATGCTTTATACCTAAAAGTTTTTGTTTTAAGGATCATTAACTTTTCTATTTGAAATATTATAAGGCAAAAGAAAACGACATGTCCATTGAGATTCAATATTGATGCCAACTCTGCAAATCAACATTGGTGCAGGCGTTCAGGGCAGAGATCTAGGGTCCGGAAACTTCAATACATTGCTGAACTTGAGAGAACTGTTGACTCACTCCAAGTAATTATGTTGTTCTTTTACTTTATTTTGATGTTGAGGGCTTCAGTAGTACTTATTCTGTGACAATAATGCCATTTTATTCTTTTTCAGAACATGGGAGCTGATTTAGCACTCAGAGTGGCATCACTTTTCCAGCTTCATAACGCTTTATCAATGGAAAACGAACAACTGAGGATACAGATATCTAGTCTTCAGCATGCAAAACTAATTAAGGATGGTATGTCCGTGAAACATCATGCTCTTTTCTGAGTTATTATACAACTGAACTAGTAGAATGTAATTTAGAGAGTGCATCCTTTTTAGTAGCATATGGTTCATTAAATATTTCTAGTTATGCAATAAGAAACTATTATAAACTGACCATAGAAGTTAGACAGAAATATCACACGCACTATATTTACAGGTCATCAGTGGAAAAAGCATTTCTACCTAACTAGATGATTACTAAATGGAGTTCAAAGTTTTTTCTATTGTGATTATCTGGTGTCTACTAAATCTGCATGCTTCTGCTGTGGTGCAAGTTGTGCTCAAATGTTAAATGCAGTTCAAATGATGTTAGATAAAAGGGTAGTTAGCTATTTGCACCGGCTCCTTGTTCATTGCAGAATAAGCCTGAACTCCACATAAGAATGGCATTGCCTTTTTGTCACTGCCTAACATTGGCCATTTTCTTTTAATTGTGTCTGTGATTCTTTACCTCCATGCTAATGATAAGAACAGTTACCAACATTTACACTTCAGTAACCATGGAAGCCTTCTGCTCATCTTCAGCCTAATCAAATGGTTGGGATCAAATATACTGTATCCACACCTGTGTTAACACAAAAGAAAAGTCCAAAACACATTGTGAATATAGTCCACGTAGGGTAGGTAATCTCGTTTGTCTTTTAAGTTCGATCTCAATAGCTTGCTGTTGATAATAGGTTTTGTTCTTGTCGTTTTTTAACATTACAGCTTGATCTATTGTGTGCCAGTAATTTCTGTTTCATTGTTTTGATATGGATAACATTGAAATTTAATTTTTGTTTGGGTGCAGCCTAATCTCATCACAACATACAGAAGTTTTTTATGTAGTTCTTTTTCTAATTCATTTCTGACAAAAGGAATTTTAATTGCTGCAAATCATTGCAACTATTTGGTATTCCTTCCTAATGTTTGTCGTTTGTTCCATTCCTAGTGTTTCCTAATGAGTATGAAATTTTCTGCTTACGTTTCTAGAGTATGATATGATGGTCCCAGAACATGGCTTAGACTCACCTAAATGAAATGGAATCTGCAGGTCAGACACATGCCCTAAAGAATGAAGCTGAGAGGTTGAAGCAGATGTCTGCCCGTCACCGCAGGAGCAGAAGCGTCACTTCCTGTTACAACCCAAGCCCCTATGGAGACGCTGCGGCAGTCAATTGGCAGATGCCTGACATGACAAAGCTCAGCCTGAATGGCAGCTCAGTTTCCCCGAGAGGTGGCTATGGTCTTTGACAGTGACCAAAGCCCTGATCCCTCAGAAGAAAAATTGAGGCATTTACCCTAGATAACTCTGCACTAACCTTACCCAAGCATAGATTCGAGGGCCTATCTTTGACTAGGAGAGTAGGGCGTATTGGACGTCGTTGCCGAGAGTTACAGAGGTTATCAGCTTAGTTTGTCTAGTAGAGTGCTGCAGTTTGACTCCCAGATTTGAGAACGGACGAAGTGGAGCTAACCTTGGCTGGCTTGCCGTTTAGCTGTTGCAACCTACTCGTTTGATGCTCTTCCATGTGCTAGTAAAGTTGCCGCGCTTTGACGATGATGTACTAAGCCGTGCGTTGAGCTATGATCGCTCTTTGATGCTGATTTCTTCTGTTTGATATTTCTTGGCCATTTGTAGGTTTTAACGTGTGCTCATATCGAATTCTGATTGCGTCTGGTGATTTCCTTGTGTTTCAAAATTCTGTGTGGTTGCGTTGCGTTCGCATGGAGGCATATTTTCTTTGCTTACCTGAGATAAGGAATTTTAATTTTAGCTGGGATTAGGGTCCAACATGGGCCTCAACATGCCACAATAAAACGAATGACACTTATAAGGAAAAAGTTTTTTTGGCATCCCTCAACTATTGCAAAAGTCTGATTCTTGTCCCTCATCTTCAAAACTGGATGTTCGTGGTCCCTGAACTCTGTAAACCAACCGGTTGTTTTTCATCCTTGCTGGGTTGAGAGTAGTTTCCGAAAATGTAAATTAGATTTTGGTTGACATTTCAAGGACGTAAAATGGTCCTATCGAAGAAATGGTTTGCAAATAACTTTTTTAGAAAAATTATAAAAAAATTCTAGAATATAGTTTAATCTTAAAATTTCATATTAATTTCGTTTTAGATTGGAAAATATAAGACTAGCTTCACAATTTTCCTAAAATTATGTTTTTCTTTTGCTGCCTAATTGGAGCCATACTAGTTACTAATTATAATAAATAATGGGAGCAACTACTTAGTAAAATCTATTAAAGCTTTTCGATCTAAAACAAAATTTCTATTAATTTCTTTGATAGTTTTTATTATTATTTTCCTATTAATTTGTTTTGATAACTTTTACTAAGTAGTTGCTCCCATTATTTATTCTAATTGGTCTGATATTCCTGGAAACTAGTATAGCTTCAAAGTAGTCATAAAAGAAACATTATTTTACAGAAAATATGAAACTACTTTCACACTTTTTTTCTAAAACAATTATTCTATATTTTTTAAGATTAAACTAGATTCTAAGGTTTTTTCATCAGATTTTTAAGGAAAAAAATATTTGCAAACCTCTTATTTCAAAAAGACCACTTTATGTTCTCGAACTCTTGACTAGATTTCAATTTACCCCTCTAAAACTACTCTCGAAGAAGATGAAAAACAACTGGTTTTCAGAGTTTAGGGACCACAAATATCCGGTTTTGGAGATGAGGGAAGAGAGTCAGACTTAGGTAATAGTTGAGGGATGCCGAATGGACTTTTTCCCAGTTATAAAGCCCAGCTGAGAAGGAAGCCAAATTAAATAATGGTGGCCTCTCTAAAGGGACGATTTTTCTTTGATAATTTATTGGGAGGAAATTACTCTGTGTACCAATAATGCATGGGCAAACCTCTCAAAAAATAATACACGGGCAAGACGCCACTTTGACAAGCTTTGTCTGAGTATGAAGGGTAATCTTTTTTTAACGAAGAGTATGAAAAGGTAACGTTGGTAAAGAAAAGAAAAACTCGCCTTCTAAACGACGATTTATATAAGCTTTTGCAGTGCAGTTTGTTAGACGGCTTTTTGATGGTTGTTGCACACAAGAGAGGAGAAACAGCTAAGAGCGATGAATTGAGGCCGATGCATGCATGATGCCGTGGGTAGATAGAAATAAAAAAGACAGGAAGAGAGAAGATTCCAGGTCAAATAATTCTCCGCTCTTTCCAGCGCCTACCAACTGCGTATATAGGACTATGCTTTTGCTCTTGCTCCTGGACCAAACAAGGGCCTAGAAACTAAAGATTCAGCGGTAGGTATGTGCATGTCCAAGAGGCACTCACTGACTGGATCAAAACATGTGTGATTCTTTAAAGGGAGGAAGAAAGAAACTACATAAAAACGGCATGTCGTCGATTGGAGACGATGGCCATAAAGATCTTTATCAAGCATGGGTAGAGGTTTAGCAATAGATTAGACTGTTAAGCTATGATTTGCTTTCTCTTTATTTTCTATTAATAGCTCATATGTTATGGTGTGTGTTATAGGGAGATGGAGTCTCTGATATAGCCAAACTTGTAATAATATGGCCCAATGCAATCTTGTTTGTAGCAGCCGGGATTTTTCATTTACTTGATGAAATAAAACTCTCTTTATCTAAAAACATATAAGCCTAGTGAGATGGTGCTGAGGCTGATACGATTTAATCCTATCGACCTGGTCCATTCATTGATTGATCCTGCTGCAGTCCATTTACATAGTATATCTACACTTGGAATATATATATATATATATATATATATATATATATATATATATATTATAGTACTCCGTATGAGCGAGTACGTGTAGGCAGGCATGCTGCGGTGGGAAGGTAAGAAGGCTGCTTCATCATTGTAGAAGAAGAGATGGACTGATCGGGGCGGGGGCCGTCCGCTTCCCTCGGCGTTTTGCGGGACTCGACGTGGGAACTACCAACTACCCAACATGATGAGCGTGCTACGCGCCACCAACCTTCTCCACTCCACTGCGCCCGGCCCGGACAAATGCCATGGCAGGCAGGGACAGCGCCCACGCCAACCAACGTCCCTCCTACTCTGTTTCTCTACTCTAGTACAAGTAGTATGCACTCCAACAGCACCGTGTACGCTCTCGTCGATTCTTTGGATGGTGCAAAGGGGAAACGTAGAGGAAAAAGTGTAGACGGCGGTTACTTGTGGTGACTGCCTGGATATTACCAGTACATATATGTTCGGTCGATCGATCATCCTAGCTGAAAATTACGACTATCTTTTCTCAAGGTATGGCTTGAGATATACAAATACCAACAACCGGACAAGAGCATGAATGTGCAATTGTCGGCCACCGCACCTGCAGCTCATTGAAATGTGAACCTCAAGGTCATGTGTATTAGTTCCCTCCATCGCACTCAATCACTCATGGTGCTAAAAAGTTAATCAACACGAATCTCAAAGCAGAGGGGCACATGCAGCAGCCCCGGTCCCCACACCAACCGTGGCCCATTCCACTGGACTGGATGAAGTACGTACCGAATTAGCAGATGGAGGAATCTTCTTCGGTTGAGACGTTGCTTTCCCCTCCACTGCACACCTCTGCCTATGCTCAAGCTCAACACGTACTGCAGGCTGCAGCAAGCTAAGCGTTAAGCAGCCGTGCTGCGCTAGAAACCTTTTGACACATGCGCTGTGTATTAGCACGCTTGGTACGGTGTGCCATTACGCTTTCCTGCGCCGCACGGCTCACTCACCCACTCACTCACTCACTAAGCCAGCTGCAGGTTCAGCTAGCTCAGACACACTCGCAGCAAAGAGGAGCAGAGCAGAGAGCGTTGGAGCAGAGCCAGAGCCAGAGCCCTGGTCGCGTCAGCCATGAGCAAGGAGGGGAAGCACCACCGCCATGAGCACCACCTGCGCCACTGCTGCGGCTGCATGGCCTCCTGCCTCCTGGCTCTTGTCCTCATCGTCGCCTTCGTCGCGCTCGTCGTCTACCTCGCGCTGCGCCCCTCCAAGCCGTCCTTCTACCTTCAGGACCTGCAGCTCCGCCGCCCCATCACCCTCGGCGACCCCTCCCTCTCGGCGTCGGCGCAGGTCACCCTGGCCTCCCGCAACCCCAACGACCACGTCGGCGTCTTCTACAAGCGCCTCGACGTGTTCGTCACCTACCGCGACGAGCCCGTCACCGTGCCGGTGTCGCTGCCGCCGCAGTACCAGGGCCACCGCGACGTCACCGTCTGGTCCCCCGTGCTGTCCGCCGAGGCCGTGCCCGTCGCCGCCTACATCGCCGACGCCATGAAGCAGGACGTCGCCGCGGGGTACGTCGCGCTGCAGGTCAAGGTCGACGGACGCGTCAAGTGGAAGGTCGGAAGCTGGGTCTCCGGGAGCTACCACCTCTTCGTCAGCTGCCCCGCCGTGCTCTCCGCCGGCTTCCCCGGCGCCGGCGGCTCCAATGTCTCCGTGTCGGCGCTCAAGTTCGCGCAGCCCACGGGATGCAGCGTCGAGGTGTA
Organism: Echinochloa phyllopogon; assembly: GCA_033239725.1. Classification (NCBI taxonomy): domain Eukaryota; kingdom Viridiplantae; phylum Streptophyta; class Magnoliopsida; order Poales; family Poaceae; genus Echinochloa; species Echinochloa phyllopogon. The sequence continues at coordinate 39,882,838 of BTCW01000010.1, read as the reverse complement.
GGGTGGCTGGTCGCCGGTGAATGTAGCGAGCGGAGCGAGGGTAACCCTGTTCAATTTTCTTTGGGTTTATTACATCGTTAAGCAAGCTGTTAATTTTGTTCATGTCTCAGAAAAATTTGGGAGAATAAATTTATGTCATATATACATGTGTAGCTGTTCCGAAACTTGAGCTCAATTGTACTATCCGGCCTGTGACACCCCGCCGTCCACGAGCCGCCCCGCACAGCTCTTTCGAGGGGCGTGCACGCGTATACATAGCACCCTGCTTACACTTTCGTCCTCGCTTCGTGTAAAAGGGTTAACCCGAAGGTGCTATGGCTGGAAGACAAAGGCTTATAAGTTGCCTCCACCCTTGCTAAAGGAGCAATGTGGCATTAAACACGTGCATCCCGCACTCACGGGCCACTACCGGGCCATACAAACTGGGCCGGGTGTGACATGGCCCTTCATTCCCTGCAAATTGCTTGGACGCAGGGCTGGCTATTGTCCCGCACGACAGAATGAGAGTTCTCTCTCGACATAGAGGTAGTCGTTGAAAAAATAATGATTGGTTCAGAGACCGCAAAGTACCTCTAGATTTTTTTAAAAAATAATGTAGTCGTTACTCCTAGGGATGAAATCGGTTAGAAACAATAAAAAATTTTCATTATCATTTTCTAACCATATTTTTTTACTCGGAAACGAAATCGGAAACGATAATTTCGAAAACGATAGCGATAACGAAAAAGTCGGTATATCGGAAACGAAAACATCGGAAACTTTGTAGGCCAATTTCAACAACCAACATTATTACATATTAATATATCATTTATGCATGTACATTTTTGATAAAAATCAATGAAGCTATATAGGGTGGGGATTCATTTCTATTTGCGACAAAAAAATTTTATGCGAAGTAGAAGGGTAGCTGTGGATTTTGGGCCTCAATGATTTAACTGGGTCGAATTCAGAATTCCAACGAAAAATTTCCGACTAAATTCGATCGATAGAGCTATTCGACGGTATAAATCCATTATCATTTCCGTATCATTTTCCGACATGTATCGTTTCCGTTTCATCGGAACAGAAAAATCTCGAAAACGAAACTCGGTCGATCGGGAATTTCCGTAATCGTTTTCATCCCTAGTTACTCCTTTCCGTAATCGTTTTCATCCCTAGTTACTCCTGCAGAGAAATTTCAGGGAGCTGCTTCAATGCTAATAATTTCAGCTATTACCTAGCCATGCCTTGAAATTTATGATTACGTTGCTAATACTAAATAAAATTGGTCTATTTTCTGTCCATCATAGTACAGTCACACGATGGCGATAGGGGAAAGAAACTACTGAGCTGCTACCGTCATGAAGACGTTGGGCTAAATGAAAGTGGCATTAGGCAAGGCGTCACATCATTCCGTAGCAGAGCTAGTGATGAGATCCTACATGCATGGCGCCGGTGAGACAGCGACAGCTCTCCGGCCACTCGATATGTCAGTAGCCGCTTAACTCTGAGCAGTAAAATTAGCAGTGTCACTTTGTGCTCCTGATGAATTCGAATCAGTAACTGAAGAATGAAGTTGTGTTCAATTCCCCTTCTGGCCTTACCTCCTACAGTTAACAGTTGTATCTAATTTCCTGAATATGCAGCGCAGTTACAGTTTCAAGGTTTATCTGACTGAAGATTGATCAGAAAACAAATATCATGGAGGCAGCCACCCACAGAAGTCAGAAACTGAATGTTTCGAAAAAAAAAAGAAGTCAGAAACTGCAACATTGAGCTATTGTAGACATCTGCCAACAGTACCAATGCAAAAGGGCATTGTACTACAGGCACCATGACACTGCTCAACGTATACAACAATGTCGAATTTCATGCCAGTCATATGCTCCATTGCTCCTCCATGCGGATTTTCTAAATTCCTTTAGAATTCCTGTGGATGCGACTAACATGAAGTTCAAACACACGCCCCAGCTGTGTGACTGATATGAAATACTCCATGCTTTGGCCAAAATACAACAAACAGGACTACGTCTTAGAATTTTGCCTATTGGTTCCACGAGTACCAGAATCAGGAGTGGAGGTGACGTACACACATACATCACTACGTATACGGTATACCACACTTACGTATACACATACACCAGCATTTGAATTGCCTATTGTTTTCCTGAATACAAGAATACTATAATTAGATAACCTGCACTACTCTGCCAAATTTTATAGAGAAATGCAATGCTACCTAGGTATAAAGTGTACACAGCAGTATATCGCTGCTTGAAACAATTCCTAGAGTCTGGATATCAGTCATGCCTTTTGTACAATTCCAAAAGGATGAAAAGAGAATAACCATAAACACAAGAGATTTCGGTTAAAAAACATAAGAGATTCAGAGAGTCCATGCAACATGTAAATTTTCGTAGTTTTTTCAATTAAAAAATGAAAAAGAACAATGCAGTCATGTCTTTTGTACAATTCCGAAAGGATAAAAACAGAAGACAATTCAGAATTTTTTTCTAACAAAAAAAGGAAAAATTGCACCAGCCGGGAATCGAACCCGGGTCTGTACCGTGGCAGGGTACTATTCTACCACTAGACCACTGGTGCTTTGTGCCTCGAATTATTTTGTAATTAATATTGGAACATGGAGCTCTTATGAAGCTCTCCATGGTATAGAGCATTAGAGCCACATCTGCTTGTGCTTATCGCGGTCTAAGCGTTGCAGTCTTGCAGAGTGAATAGCAACGAAAACTTTTATGATCAACTATGCTTGAGGAAACTTGAGTTGTCTGCAATTATGGTCTAAGAGTTGCTCTGTACATTTGTTATTCGTACGCCTTTGTATGGTTCACATTAGGCTGCAAGAAGATCAGAGATCCTTGTAACGTATGACTGTATGAGCCAATTCTTACCTATGAGGTTCATTCACAAAAGGCGAAAATTTGTAGCAATTCTGACTTCTGTGAATCTAACCACGTTTGATGCTTTAATAGTTTAATTCCCTTCTTCAGTGAAACATTGATGACCACGCATAGTCCGAAAAATAGGGCAAATGCCTTGTTTAGATGCCAAATTCTACCCCCAAAGTTCACTATGCAAAAAGAAGATCCCCATCACATCAAAATGTCATAGCATGTATGGAGCACTAAATGTAGATGAAATCAAAAACTAATTGCACAGTTTTGTTGTACTCTACGAGGCGAATATTTTGAGCCTAATTAATTATTTTTGGATAATTTTTTACACATACAAACGAAATGCTACAGTAACACATTTATTGCTACAGTGTCGTACTATGCAGATTTTGTTCCTTCCGAATTGGGAACTAAACAAGGCCAAAATAACGTGTACACCTCTGGAAAGTAAACAGCCGTCAGGATCGTAAAGTTGCAGAGAACCGGCAGCCGGAGCAGCGACATGGTCTGGGCCTTTGGGGCCCGTGCGGCTGCAAGTAGAGTAGTCCCAGGCCGGGCCGCCACGACCGCGAGGCCACCGTGCTGGCCCCGCTCGCCTTTTTAACCAAAGCAGAATTGCTGCTGGTTTCTCGTTAAAAAAAACATACAAATTTAGGCCCACTAGGGAGATTAAACGACCTTTGAGCCTTCTATTGAATCAATCCATTTAGAGAGGCGGAATCATATTGTGGGCTTCCAGCAGTTCAAGGCCTCATGTAGCAGGCCTGCTAACATGTTGCTGTTTGCTAATGCTCTCCGGCCTGTCGGCACGCAGGACTAAAATCACCGTTTGAATTAATAAAGTAACGACTTAGCTTATCCATGTATTCTGCCCCGGATCTACGTAGTGGAGGACTACACACATGTACACAATATTCTTAGCATGTTTTATATATTGACATGGTAGTGGCGTTCCTTCTTTTCCGTGTCTTTTCTGCCCTTGTTTCAAATATGTGAATGAACCCCGTCTCATATAATAACTTAATAAGGCATGCTGCTAGAGTACAACCTGGCGTCCTGGTGTCGCACGCTGTATGTCAACGTTTTTTAATTCAAAAGTGTTATAGTCAATAACTCATTTTAATTTTTATGCACTATAGTACCCCTTTCTAAAAATAATATAATTCAAGTTTTTTCTCATTCAAACCATCTTAATTTTGATCAGTTCGTAAAAAAATATATAAATATTGATGATATGAAAAGAATAGCCTTAGATTAATCACAAAATATACTGTATAGTACCTAGTTGATACCATAAATATTTATACTATTTTTTTCATAAACTTGATTAAGTTTATGATAGTTTCACTTAGAATAAAACTAGAATTATGTTTTTTTTACGGGCAAGTAGGGCACAAGCGAAGACAAACTTATTTCTTTTAACTGGTGAATAAACTTTATTATTTAGAAATTCCCTTTTTCCTACCTTATGCTAGAGTATATTTGAGATCATATTTTTCATAGCCAAAGATTATTAAATGGAGCATATGATCAGTAGTATTTTCTTACCCTCCATTTGATTATTAGATTACTACTTTATCACATTGTACTACTGATGTGTTGTTAGATACTGATTAGGCTTGAATTGAACGGGTGAGGTTTTCCATGTACTGTAATCATAAAACGAAACCTGACTACTGCTTTTGGATCCATATTTAGCATTGCTGCTGGTATTTTTTTAAAAGTTTTGACCGTTAATTTTTGAAAAATCATATGGCGTGACAAGGTGACAAGAAGATAAAATTACTCGTTTCCAGATTATAGTCATTATGAAAAATAATTTCCTAACATATAACTTTCACTATTTAAATACAAAGTCAATGCACGATTGGGTGCACTTAGGTTCATCATCTCTATAATTGTTTTGATTTAGATGCAGTAACTTGGCGTGTAAGTGCAGATGAGTCATCAAGGCCGGTTAAATGTGGGTAAAAAACTCCATGCTGCTGTGAGCTGATCTTGTGCAACTTGAGTTTAGGAGGGATTAAATAACTGGCATGTTCAGTTTTCTGAAAAAGTCCACGCTCATCTGCTTGACCCTGCAGTACTCCATTAGTATCATATTTAGAAGTTGTTTTGGACAACGACACGGTCTCTAAAATGTAACTTTGACTTCTTATTTTTACAAAAATATTTATTAAAAAATAATATATGTATACTTTTATGAAAATATTTTTTAATACAAATATATTTATATAGTTTTTACACTTTCAAACTCAACGACTTAAAAGTTATTTATGATTTATATTCTCAATGTTTGACTAAAACTTTGTCCAAAACGACTTTTAAATGTGATATGGAGCGAGCACGTAGCTGTCATCATCTTCCTAGCTCCCCAAATCCCTAGACAATCCAAATGAACCCTTGGCCGTACGTCTGTCTTTCACCCAATATTCATCTAGCAGCTCTTGAATCCAATATCTCCCTTAAATTCAATGCATTCATGAACCGAGACATCCACAAGAAGATCCCGTCATTGCTCACAGCACAGCTATATCTTCGCACTCAAGTAGTTGTTTGTCGACAGCTCCTCGACGGCATTATTGCCGTAGAGGAACCAGCCAGTTCGTCCACTACACCGATGTTCATCCTTGGTGTTAGTGCAACGACAATGGATTTGATGCGTGAAAGATTGCCCACCAAAGGTTTGTCGTCATGTCTGCCGGCTTGTTCACCACCCTTGCCAAAACCTTATTGTCTGTGTCAAAGTAGGCATTACTTGAACACTGAGAAAATCAATTATCCAGGGGTTTACTTGAAATTTTTCTCAGCCCCCACACACCCTCATGCGGTGCTATACACTAGATCGATCGATCACTTGTATTATGTCATCAGTCAAAAGTTTGCTCACGTGTCATGTTATATGTTAGCGAGCAGCCGTGCACCCACTTGCCAAATTATTGCTTCTAAATGAATAATTAGAGAGATCTAAATGCACACATATGAGAAGCTACTAACTATGCATTTAACACTCTTTGATATATATTCACCTATTATTTTAGTCAAAATGTCGTACAGGAGGCCGATTTTTTTTATTCCTTGGACTTATATATTTGGGATTTAGGGGAGCGGGGCACATTATAACGAGCATTTTCATAGACCGAAGATTATTGGTCCTTTTCTTGTTGGGAGAACATAGCATTGCTGGACTTACTACTAGCTTACAAGTTCAAGGTCCTTAACGGCTTAACCAAACATATCACCCACTCAACTTCTAGTCCACGTTAACAAACACATTTTTTACCCGAAAGAAACAAACATATATTAAGATATAATAAATAAAAAACACTTAGCCCCGTGGAACGACTGACGCGCATCCTTTCATGGTTGCGGCAACACGTACAAAACTCTCCTGCTTATTATTTATTTAAAAAAACACGTATGACTCATTTGCCCATTCGCCCCCAGCTAGCGACTGCTCCTCCGTATGGGTAAAGTAAGCCGTTTAAGATAAGATTTGAGTCAAATTTTGGGAATATAAATTATGAATAACTTTTAAGTTGTTGAGTTTGAAATTGTAAAAGTTATATGAATAGATTTATTTTAAAAAATATTTTCATAAAAGTATACATGTATCACTTTTCGACAAATATTTTTATAGAAATAATAAATCAAAGTTGTGTTTTATAGACCGTGTCGCTATCCTAAACGGCTTCCTTTTACCCGTACGGAGGGAGTACTAGTTTTCTGAACATTTTTATAGACCAAAGATTATTGGTCATTTTTTGCTGGGAGCACGTACAGTGTTGCTGGGCTTATTACTAGCTTACAAGTTCAAGGTTCCTGACCAATGCAAGCAATCACCCACTCTATTCCTAAGCTAGTCCACGTTAACGAACATAATAATTAAAGATAATCAACCAAACACTTTGCCCCGTGAAACGACTAACGCGCATTCGTTCGCGGTGGCGGCAACACGTACGAATTCTGTCAGTTTGTCCCATTCATCTTCAGCCAGCTACGTACTATACCTATATATATTTCTTTTCTTCATGGATGCAACTTGCAGTACAACAAGCCACGTAGGGTCTGCCAGACCAGCCCAACCTACGCCTCATACTCGCTCAATCGGCCTTTAAATAAGTACCACCTCAAGAGAACCATCCCAAACACACGCACCACTCAACAAAGCTATAGCTTCTAGCAGCTCATAGCTCACTTGAGTTGAAGCTATATATAGCAACCTGACGAAAGCAATGGCGCCATCCAAGCTTGCCCTCTTCCTCGCCCTGTCGGTCCTCGCCTTCGCGGCAGCCGTGCACGGCTGCACACCATACTGCCCTACCCCGCCGGTGGTTCCCACACCGCCGGTGGTGCCGACGCCGTCCGGCGGCGGATCCTGCCCTATCAACGTGCTCAAGCTAGAGGTGTGCGCCAACGTGCTGAACCTTCTGAAGCTGAACCTCCCCACGGGAAACAACCAGTGCTGCCCGCTGCTGGACGGGCTCGTCGACCTGGACGCCGCCGTCTGCCTCTGCACCGCCATCAAGGCCAACATCCTCGGCATCAACCTCAACGTGCCCATCGACCTGCGCCTCCTCCTCAACCACTGCGGCAAGGTCTGCCCCGCCGACTTCACCTGCCCTCTCTAAGTAACCGGCTGATGAAACGTGCCACACGACCACGGCGTCGATCGCTGTGCACCTGTGTTGTCAGTCTATGTGTTCCCTTCTCTTGGGGTCCGAGTGATGACTCGGTAGAGCTCTTTCCTTGCAAATTGTTGTCCTTGTTCCTACAGACGTGTTTGTGTAACTTCATGTACGTGATGAAATAAAGGTTTATACAAGTTGTGTCAACTGGATCAGCTGTGATACGGCATACACACGTGATATTATCTACAGCTCAACAACTCCTTTTCAATTTGAATCATGAAGAATAATGATCAGCGTGCTGCATTTGTGATGAATTAATGGACATATGATATCTTTCTCCACAGTTTTATATAAGTGACCGGCCAACAATTTTCGTGTCTTCTATTAATTTTTCTCGAATGGCCAACAGTTTTCCTACTATATAATCTGTGTCATTCACTCATTCCTAACAGTTTTATTAGATCACCCACAACATCATCCCCAACAAACTTATCCCCTACAGTTATGGCATGTAGCTATCTAAATATACTAAAAATTATTGGCCATTCATCAAATCACTGTTGGGAAATAGTAGGGAGATCTTGTAGCCCGGCCCCAAATTAAACATGCCAAATTGCTAATAGGCCGGCGATGTAAAAGAGCTTGGCTTGAATACTGATGTAGCGAATAGTTGATACAAACTAGTCACACCCATGACAACATATTAAAGAAAAAATTGACTTTGCTCACACAATATATATAGGAAACTTTTAAATACAATTATAATGGGAGGGAATTTATAAATTTAAATGAAATGCTTGGTGACATGATTGTTAATGAGGTACACATAATACATTTTCACAGTTTTTCTCGTAATGTTTTTTTTTTCAAATGGTAGCTTCATAGGGGTTGATAGCTTAGGTTGGCTTACATCTGAGTAGTATGCATGGCCCTAGGGAACACCAATGATGCAACATTAACATATATCGGTAGGTTTTCAAAATGTCTCTATGCAAAACTCTCTTTTGGCTAACTTATTTTGAGTTTGCATTTGAAAGATTGCTAACCACCTATACCACGTGGTGTCTCTTTTGGCTAACTTATATATGAGCAACATTTACATGACTACCTAAACGTATGTACCAGCCTAGCCAGAGTTGGTTTGCGAATGTTGTTGAACTTTGTCCGTTGAATTTAATCCTAGCGTCCAATTTATTAGTGAACCCCAAATCTTTGTCAATCGTCCAAATGGATGGCGTCCTGTAGAGACTGGATTTTGATTCAAATCTACATTTGCTAGGGGCCTGCCCCTCCTGTTCCTTTCCAAAAAAAAATCCAATTTTGTCATGTGTTTGTTTGTATTGATAATGGATTTTGAGTTGAAGATTTGAGTTCTACCATAAATTGAGAATTTAGGCTTAGTGAGAGCCCAAAATATCCAGAAACAGAAAGTCGGGGCTAGTCAAAACAAAGTTACAAAATGTCACACATATAGAAAACTGCAACATAAAACAGTTGAGTTTTTATTTTGGAACTGGCCATAATATTTTTTTTTCTTGCGAAACACCGTACCAATACAGACATATATATACACCCACAAGCATGCACATTTCCTCCTATATAAAGGCACACAAACCTACCTCTATGACTGTATGAGCACCTCCGACAGATCGATTAGGCTGCCAGATCCGATTTTGGTTAAGGAAGTTATCACAGACATCTCACTATCGAAAGATACTCGCCAAGTTGATGACTTAAATTTGAATGGACACGTTCAGACATAAGGAACCTAACAGGCTAAACGTACTACACTCAGTTCGTAAAAGCTCACAACAATTTTAGACCTACAGTTTGTAAACTATTGCACAATAATTCTAGACCTAGTACCTACTCATATCGTGTTTGATGCTAGATGACTTAAAATTAGCAAAATATTTTGCAAAAACAAATTATAATAGTACACAGTGTCATATCCGTTCTGCTACAGCAACATGCATGCAGGAGACTCTGATTGTCGATCAGAAAGTCATACACCTAGCATCGACCCCAAGAGGTCAAAAGGCTCTAGCTTCCCGCAGATCGAATAATCTCCTTATTACATAGATTCCTTCTATAGATGAGCGAGTATTGGCAATTTTTATCGAAATGTTTGTCGTGTCCGGAAGGGCTCATAAACAATGAAGAATTGACAACTCATCATACGATAATTTAATTAATATATAGATATGATCATTCTTGATCTTTACTACACGCAAGAACGAAGCCCGCCAATCATATAGTGTGTTTAATTTGCTTTGTTTTACTCGTCATCGGATGAGTGAGACGTGCGTGTGCCGGACGTACTAGCTAGCTACCCTAAACTGCCGACATGGCCGACTTGCATACTTGACGCGCTGACAATTATTTATCGACCATTCTTAGAAACAGAATATGGATTGTTAACTTTAATGGAATGAAATAAATATTTACGTTAACATGTAATTTCTAAGTTATGTATATCCGTGCAGCAACACCAAAAATAAAGGTGTCACCAAGAATGTGAAGAGCTATATATAGCTCACTACAATACCCGTCCCCTTTTAACTTACTAATTAAGGCTGATTTTTCCTTATTACACACAAGAATGAAGCCCTCCGGGCACGTACATATAATGTGTTTGCTTTATTTTACTCTCGTCCCTTAACAATGTTTTACTAATCAGCTACAAAACGATCGAGAGGGAACAATATCAGCTATCTATAGAGAATGCAATTAGTACAGATCATGTATGGAGTTTTAGCTCATGTGAGTGTGCAATTGGTTCCGCGTTCGCACCAAGCCAGTACAAAGCTGGAGACGCTAACACTTTGACCAAACTAATCAATGGCACATATAGGAGTAGCACTAGCACGTACAGATCCCTTATTGGTTTCTCGTGACCTTGCTCCTAAATGTGTAGTCGGACGGCGACTTGATCTGTGTGATCTGTCCAACGTGCAAGTAGCTGAAGATGTGGGGTGTGCTCCAGCTCGTCGGTCGTTCACGCATATAATTAATTAGCTTCTTGTTTTATATACTCCGTATCTATCTATCTATAATAAGGAGAACATTTGGTACGTGGCAGCGATCAACTAGTCTATATATATGCAGACAGGTGACGTGCCAAGTTGATATGAGCGTACGTGACCCCTCGATTAACAGAAATCAGCATGTACTGCCAGATTTCATCAGGTTACATAAATTGGCAAAAGACTAGCTAGGATCCTAATTATTTGAACCGGACCGGAGATCGAATCGCCGAGGTGCTCGGTTCATTGGTTCACTAGCCCTGATCGGTTGGACCGTCGGTTTAAACGGTTCAATTAGATTTAAGATTTGTTATAAAACACAACATTTTGAGTGCTCTGGTGGTCAGTACCTTCGTCGGGGAGCCTCACAACCACGGTTTGAATCCCCCTCCCACACTATTTTTGCACATTAATTCCCATGGGCGCACTCTATGCACTAGTTAATAAAGATGGCTTAGAGACCCAATAACAGAGCCACATAGAAAATAGGGGCAAGTGAGTTGTTAGTGCAAATAGTAGACAATACTACTCAAGCCAAAGAACCTATGTGGCTTGTTTTTTCTTTCTTATTTTCTAATTATCGCTAGCTAAGTACGGAGTAATGAAATGTATGATATTGCAGTCAACATTGCGAGAACAGTGATTCAACATTCTGATTATACCATATTAGTATTTTTACATAAAGTTAAATTAACATGTTCAAAATGTTGAACGAATGCCGTCAACATTTTCAAATACTAGGTTCAACATTTCTCAAACTTAATTCAACAATTCAGAACAACTAGATCAACGTTTTGTGTGAAACTGTTGAAGTAGTATGTCTAAGATGTTGAGGTAGTTATTCAAACTGTTGAAATAGCATATTGAAAATATTGATTCTAAAATATATATAAAAAAGGGCAGCCCGGTGCACGTAGCTCCCGCTTGCGCAGGGTCCGGGGAAGGGTCCGACCACTTTGGGTCTATTGTACGCAGTCTTTCCCTACATTTCTAAAATAAAAATATGCTCATATTGGATCTTATTTTGTTGCATTAATTCCAAACAACATGGTGGTTCAAACGGATTTTAAAAAGGACTAGCGAGTTAGAAGAAAATCACATTTAAAGTTTGAAAATCAAATTAGATTCCCATCGTATGCCTGTCCGCCAATTTCCATCCGCGTGTTGTGAACTGCACCGGACTAGGATCTCAGCCATTGCACGAATCTCCAACAGTAAAAGCTATGTTGGGAAAAAAACTTCCGGAAGCCATATAGGTTTGACACACCTTTCCCTCTTACTGGGCCGGTCTGTTCGGCCCAATAGATAAAAATTCCCTCTTACTCGGACGGTCTGTTCGGCCCAATAGATAAAAAAGCGCACTCGCCTCGCTTTTGACGGGGCGTCGCCTACCACTGAAAGAATAACACCGATTAATTCTTAGAATAAATTTAGAAAAATACGACATCCGTTCTAAGTCGAGGACTCGAATCCAGGTAGATAGGCTCCACCACAAGATACCTTCTGAGAGGGGAGGTGAATATCTCATTCGAAATGAAGAAATACTAAATTCCATTCCTTTAATAAACAGTACCATGTTGTTATTATATACTCATTCGTCCCAAAATAAGTGTTTTTAGAATTTTTCGGATACATTATTAGTCATAGGAAAGACCTAGGAGCCCCTCATTAAACCAGTTCATTCTACGTGCAAACTTAATAAATTAATCAAAACTTCGTAAGGAAAAAATCAAGCAATTACATGTCAATACACCTTGGAATGTAAAAAAATCAGCCAATTCAATTGTGCATACACCTCAGAAAGTTGAAAGGTAAGTCAAATAAATATGCATGCAATTGAATCTAGCTTCTCCTAACAATACTATAACTGCAGTTTTTGTGGGAAAAAAATTTAAACTCTAAAAAACACTGATTTTGGAATTGAGGGAGTAGAGTGTACCCTTCTGTTAGATGATGCCAGAATTAGTTAGTGGGAACTTTGAGGCAATAAAATTAAGAAACTATCTAAAAGGACCTTGATGTCACCTAGGGGGGGTGAATAGGTGATTATGTAAATTTTAAACACTTAAAACAATTTGTCGATACAAACTCCGGAAACTCTGGACTTGTCCGGAGACTCCGCAAAAATCTACGAAAACTCTGGATCCTTTTTGCTGAAAATTAACAAAGTCAGGGGCAAAACCGGTCAGACCGGTTTTTGACAGAGAAACACTATAATGTAAATTAACCCCTCTACGAGTTCTAGCACAAACCAAACTTGGTGGAGTGCTTCTCTAGATAATTTCTAGCAGGTTCACCAAGTCCCTGCACACAAGCAAAGCACAACCAAGTAGATCGAAGCGGAAGCAAATATGAATGCTAGAATTGAACAAAGTGAGGCAAACCAATCGAGAGCCGCCAAGAGTTGTTTCCCGAAGTTTAGATTCACCAAAGTGAATCCTACGTCTCCGTTGAGGAAGCCCCAATTGACCCAAAGTTCGAGCTCTTTCCTCAGTTCCACTAAGTTGTGACCTTTCCCCTAAAGGAGGCAAGATCGGGCCTTCACAAACTGTTCGTGGCACACCACAACCTTGGTGGCTCACCGGTGATGCCTAGCCGTCTAGGAGGCTTGATCTCCGAGTAACAAATGTTTCAATCGATGCTAGACTTCAACCGGAAGTGCTCAAGCTATGGATTCGCTCTTCACTGAGTTAGCTAGCTCTCTCTAGCTTTCTATAGCTCACACACAATCACTCTCTCAACTCAATCCCAAAGATATGAACAATATCAACCAATCTCACAAAGAGATGCTTGGGGAGAGCTTGTTGGTGCTCCAACTCTTTCTGGACGCTCAAGAAGCCAAATGAACCAGCGGTTCTCAAAGGAGAGGGCCAAGGGGTATAAATACCCCACTCTCTAAAAACTAGCCGTTATGTCAGTGAAAAACCGGTCAGACCGGTTTCCCAAACCGATCACACCGATTTTCAAACAAAACTAGCCGTTAGTACTCTGAGTACCCAAACCGATCAGAGCTCTTTCCAAGTTTTGGACTAGTCAGCACACTAAGTCTCAAAAGACTTCTCTCTCTAGGCCTTCTCACATGGGTTGACCTATGAGCACGTTTGGTGTTGTCAAACAACTAATGTTGCATCTCTCTTGATAGTACGACATACCTATACTCAAGATTACAAATAATAAATAAAAACTCCACTTGAGCTTCTATGTCTTCATTGGTGCCATACTTGATCAATCTCAACCTGAGGGCTCACAACATTTCATTCTTGTTGAGCAAATTCAACTTGAACCACTGGCTTTAGAATTTCCAAGTGTATGGTCAAGAATCCACTACCAATTCATAAGCCATCTCAATACTTGATTCAATAATGATTAGATGCATTGCATTGCTTCACTAGATAAGGCTTGATTAATGCCTAGAGACCAAACCACGATACTAGATTCTTCACCCTAACAAAGTTCATCGGTGCAAGACAATTCTACCCTTCTCTTTGCTTAGTACCTCGTCAGTAGCCATCTAGCTTGATCCCTTTCATCCTATCTTACCACTTTAAGTTAAGCTTTCCTTTGCATCACCATGAATACCACATTTAAATCCATGTCCAAAGAAATCCCAATTTCTTCAAATAAATCATCCCAATATCTTTTGACAAGCCTCTTCTAAATGAGACCAACCAATATGCATAAATCCTTGTCTCATTTGTCATTTACTTTTACTTGTCATTGTCTATCTTAGTTGCATGGGATCACATCCACTTGCTTGCTTTTCTATCATCAAATATCATTAGAGAGCCTACATTCTTATCAATACATGTGTCTCACAAATAACCATAAAAATGAATTTCTACTCACATGCTTTAGCAAATAAGTTAGATCACTAATCATGTTGTCATACAAATCACCAAAACACATAAGTGCCTAGATGCACTTTCACTATCCGATTTACGTCTCTTAATCCAAGTGGCCTAAAGAATAATTAATTCATTGTAGCTATCACTTATGCAATACCTAATTGTCAGCCCCACATAAAAGGAATCAATGTTCAGTTATGCATAATGGAATACTTATCATTAGCAATTAAGCCTTTTGATTTAGCATGGTTTTCCTACCAGAATTAAAAATCACGAACCATAAATGCATGGATAAGTTGTAGCTTTTTCCTTAAAGTGTTCCTCTAAGTTTTATCTGTCCATGAATCAACAGTGATCTGGCTAAGACTTTTTATCCAAACTACTCCTATTATGTATTAGAACTGCATATAAAGGTAAACATTATGAGTGAGAGTAAATCACATCCATAAGTAATGAGGTAGCACGACCAAAGGTAGCATAAGCCTAACACGTTTTTCCCTAGGTTCACTACTAGAGAGACACTCATACATATTGGACCATAACGCGCCATCCCAAAGTGAACCGGTGCGTTAAGTACATTCCGCCAATGAACAATACGTCGGCATGAATGCTAACTAATCGCAATGGTGCAATTTTACACCGGTACATTAAAGTAAACATTCTAGGCCAGTTTTAAACCGGTTGTAATAAATTAATATTTGACCGGTGGAATATTGGACTGACACGTTTCTATGTTTTATCGTGTCAGAGTAAATTTTGACCAATTAGAGCATTGAAGTCAACAGTCAACATGCATGAAGTTGATGTGCTAGTCGTAGTGTTTGTCACCTTCTTTGATGCACCAACACGTACAGATGAAGTGAATTCGAGATGGCCTGCGCAGTTTAAGTGCTTCGTCTACACAAAGGCCCGTGTCATGTGGTGTGTGTGTGTGTGTGTAAATATTAAACATACTCTGGTTTCGTAGGTTCTGCTTCACCCTAGTCTCTCCCTGCTCGATTGATCTACACATGCTTATTATTTTGATCTCCTCACTCCTCTTCTACATGGACACGCGCTACTGGATCCCCCCCCTCCCTCCTCAAGATGGCGATTGCTAGAGGTGCTGCTGTGCTGCTAGCTGAGATCCTAGAGGAGTTGTATGTGTCATGGCACGTACTCCTCCAACTTAGCGTGTGGAATGGTGACCATGACGGAGTCATTGTGGTGTGCGTACATAGGGACAGTTATGAGCCCTTTGTCATGGCATCCGTCTACTTGGCCAACAAGCTTGGGAGGTACAACACCTTCACTATCGTGATGGACGACGAGGGTGATGGCCAGGATCGCCATTTGTTGTTTATGAAGGTCCATGATCCTGCCAACATCGACAAGATCCACGACCACTGAGAAGGTGGTGGAACAATTATGTCGAATTCAGGCGGGTGAAGAAGCTCAATATTCTCGAGGTCTTCTGCTTCGTCGAGAGAGCATGCAATCCTTGAGAGCTGTCTTAGTTTAGGTTCTTGTATATATGTGGTATGTGATATATGAACAATTTATTCCAACTTTTTGTAATTTTTTAAATGTAAGAATGGTTGGTCATTGTAATCCGGTATTAGGTGGACCGATTAGAAAGTATAGTCATTCTAACTGGTCCTTCTGTACACCGATTAGAACATGTCTGAAGGGGGAAGCCCAACTACACCCTCTATCCATCATTTTGATTTTCACGTCCAATTTACTTGTTGGCAATCACACAACTCACGGCCAACCGCAATGAAGAGTCGCATTGTCTTATTAATATATGGGGATATGGCCAAGTACTGCCACTTCTTTCTGGTCATATCTTGCTAGACAATCCTTAACTTGCATGATCCAATTTAATTTAACTTGCATGATCCTTAACTGGTCATATCTTGCTAGACAATATGCATGAATACGGGAATTCAAACTGCTCTCGTTTTGCCCGTCCAAATTACTGCAACCGCACTGTACGTCTTGTGGTTCAAATTACTTGGCACTAAAGAGTCGCATCATACCGCCACACTGTTTTATAAAAATATAGGCAATCTGGCCAAGAACTGCCACTCGTTCATTTTATCTCCACAATCGATCTCTTCCTTGATCTCTAGTATTCAAACTTAAAGTTTGTTCATCTATCGATTTTTTCCTTACTGTGGTTGTTTTTTATCCATGTTTGAATGCAGACCAAGGAGCAGGAGATCGACATGATGACACCGGGCGGGGCAGATACCCCCATGGTGGAATTGTAGGTCTCCCGCCACATGCTTCACCAACTTTGCGTCGGGGAAGGACTCCAGACAGAAGTTCTGGTGGCCCATGTCTAGAAGGAATAGTTGGACCTGTTCGTGACTGCATCGATCTGTATCAGCATGAATTTAACCACTTCAACTTCACCCTGATCGAGGACGACGATGCTGGTTGCGGCCACATCATACTTGCCAAGATGAACTTGTCAGAAGATGTTGACCTCCTCCATGGCCACTGATGAATGTGGTGGGTCGTGTACGTGACCTTCCACCGCTTACTCAAACTCACCACCAACAACTTCAGTGATATATGGATCCCCGGGTACCCTCAAGAAAGAAGACCAAGTTCTAGTAGAACTACTCTTATACTCCTACTAGGACTCCCATATTGTAACCGACTAGAAGTCTTAGCCATGTAACCTTGCCCCCTGGTATATATAAAGGAGGGCATGGGTCCCTAGCTCGGTAGATGAGAGACTAAGAGAAGAGGAGACTACAGACAATACAATAAACAACCTCCATACAAGACGTAGGGTATTACTCTACACTGGCGTCCTGAACCTGTCTAAATCCTTGCGTCTTGTGTCCTTGCGTTAACCATCAAGTTCCAGGTCCGGCGATCCCCACAAACTCTCTACCCTGGGAGACCCGTAGGCAGGTATGCCGATGGTTAAACATCGACAACTTCCTAAACGAATACCAGTTGGGCCATGCCAGAGAGACAATTTATTATTTGTTGTCTATATGCCTGTAATGTGGTGTAACTAATGAACAAATAATTGGTGATGTTCGACAACAATTTAAGTTATTTGCCTACAATTGGTTGGATTTTCTTCTATTTTTGAGATAACCAGTATAATATTAACCCAATTAGAATAGTCCACATATTCTAACCAGATGAATATTTGACTGGTTGGAATATGTTTGTATATATATGGGCCGACCTGGATGGGCAACCCTAACCCTGGTTTGTTTTCCTCCTCCTCCTCCTCCTCCTCCATGCACCCCCTTGCCTCCGCTCCCCATCCAATGGTCAGACTCCACCGGTCCCCAGCTTACCCTTCCCATCCTCGAGAGCCACCATGGCGCCCACGACCACTATGGATGAGGCCAATGTCATCGGGTTGATGGAAGCGGCGATGGAAGCTGTTGTGCTTCGAATCACGAAGGCCGTGGCTAGAGTGGCCGTTACTTCTGTGGTGAGGGAGGCCATCCTCCTTGCCTTGGTGGCAGCCGCACCCATATTTGTGGACGCTTTCGCTGGATCTACGACTTAGGCTCAGAAGGACCTCGCTTCCATCGTCGAGGCCGCAACAAAAGCTCTCGTGATAGCCATGGGGAGGGTGTTCGGGGTAGAGTAACTATTTTCTGTTCTTGAACCTTCAACCAAGGCTCAAGTCCTTGAACTATCAAATTGACCATTTCAGTCCTAAAACTTCTCTTCCTAGCTCAGTTTCATCGTTTGTCCTATGTGTCATGCCACATTGGCACACCTCGTTGGCATTCGGTCATACATAAGATCATGTACCATAGATAAAAAAGAATTAGGACTATTTTAAGGTTGATAGTTTACGTAATAGAATTGGAATGGACCTAATTTTTAGATTGTATTAGTTTCTCTATTTCATAGAATGCAGGTATTGAAAATATATGCTTAACTCTTGATATATCAGAACTTCTTGTCTATTGTGATACCCGTTCCAATTTAGATGTGGCCCGCTAGTGGTCCATGAGTGCGACGTGCACGTTTACTACCACTTTCCTAGTTGAGTAGAGTGGAAGAAACTTGTAAGCCTTTGTCTTTTGTCACAACACCTTCGGGTTGACCCTTTTGTTTTGAGCGATGATAAAAGTGTAAGAAGGGTGCTATATGTACACATGCTTGCCCCTCGAAAGGGCTGTGCAGTGTGGCTTCGGATCAGAGTCGATCATCGTGGTTGTTTGTACATGTCAGTTTGTGGGCATATGGTGCATGGAGCCTTTGTTGTCTAGCCATAGCATTAAAGAGGATGGAAGTATAAGTAGATTGCTAGGTGTATGTGGAGCGCGGGGTGCTACAACTATTTTCTGAGACCAAACACCCAAGGTACATATGAAAACCCTAAATGTCAGTATGTTGACTAATGACTAGGCGCGCAAACGTGACATGACACGTAGAATGAAGAACGAAACTAAACCATGGGGACAAGTTTGAGGACTGAGCCTTGGATGAAAGTTCGACGATATCAGCACACTATTCTGCCTTTTGGTAATATGAAAATATTAAATTTGCCCTATTTTGCTAGATTAGTGTAAGACCCTAAAATTCATCACAACTAAATTGTAGCAATTTCTGAATTTTATAGGATTTATTAAGGCCTAAATAAATTTTCTAGCATTTAATTTGAATTTCTATCTCTTTAATCAAATTAAACATCCTTAAATAATTATTTTAGTCAAAATAAGTTTTTGTTGCATTCATGCTGTTGCATTACTTTTTGGTTGCTAGTAAATTGAATTGGAATTTAAATTCTGTTTAAATTCGAATTTGATTTGCTTTTGTTTGAGTTTTAGAAAAGTTGTTTAGGCTGAGTTTAGTTTTGGCCCCTAAACTCTCGGCGAACTCCATTTTTGCTCCCTGGACTTTTTCCCTCGCTCGCGTTTCCTCCCCGCTCAGCCCGTTTTCATTCCGCTTTCGGCCCAGCTCCGGCCCAATCTCGCTGCGCCGTCTCTTTTCTTCCCTTGTGACGCCGACAGGTGGGCCCCACCTGTCAGCCCTTTCTTCTCCACCGTAACCGAGCCGAACTCTCTGTCCGAGTTCGATCTCCGCCCGAGCCACCACCGAATCCTGCTGCTACATGCCGCCGAGGCCCCGGTCTCCGGCCTATTTAAAGCGCGCACCCGCCTGCAATCTTTTCCCAACCAATCCAGCCCTCGCAACTCGTTTTCCCGAGCTCGCGCCTCCGCTCAAGTCGCCGCCGCGTCGGTTTTCGTCGTCGCGTCGTCGTCGGTGACAATTCCTCATCAAGAACTCCTCCAAGAGCTTCGCCAGGTAGTAGTGAGGCATCCCCGTTTGATTTCTTGGTTCAATTTCGGTTCTATCGTGCTGACGAAGCTCGCCGTCGTTCTTCAGCGCCGCCGGCCGCTGCTCGTCGTCGTCCGCCCACGGTGCTGCTTGATCTTTGACTTGATCCATCGGGGTAACTTCCCCATCGCCTGATCGTCCTTCCCGAGTAGTTCCTGTAGGTAATCATCAACCGTAGCTTGAATTTGTGTACTCCGACGAGCTCCGTCGAGATCCATGGCGCCGCCGTCGTGGTCCGTCGTCGGTGTGCATCTCTAGCCGTCCTGAGCCGCCCAGATGAACTCGTCGTGGTCCAGCGAGTCTGTAGCACTTGATCTCGTCGCAAACCGAATATCCTAGCGCGTTTTCGACCCAAGTCCGGCGATGCGCCGCCGCGGGCATCGCAGCGCCGCCGCGTTCGTTGTCACCGCCGGCGAGATAACCCCAGATCCAATCCTGATCGTCCGATCTAGATCCAACGGCTCAGATTAGATCACGTTTAAAGTCAGACCGGAGGATACCGGTCAACGCTGCCAATTTTGCAAAAGAGCCCTTGAAGTTTTTGAAAATCAACCCGCGGTCTAGCGCAGTTCAAAAGTATTTCAACTTAAGTCATTTTTCTTTCGGTTTAGCCCTTGCAAGTTTTAAAATTGTGCCCGAGGTCCAAGTTTTGTCTTTTTACATGAAAACCCTCATAGTTTAATACAAAATTATGTTTTAGCCCTCGGATTTTCGCAGTTAAGCCCCTGGAACTTTTAAAACTTTGCCAGCAAGTCACTGAACCTTAGAAAAGCCATATCTTTCTCGTTTTAACTCCGATTTTAGTGATTCTCGCGCTCACGCGTTCGTGGTGACGCGTAGATTAGTTTTGTGCTGTTGTTTCTTCTGTTAGAATTGTTTGGTGTACTGTTTCTTATTTATTGTATTGTTTCTTTGCATGTGAATGTGTGATGCGTATAGGAAACGTACCGTTCGAGGAGAGCTTTGAAGATCCGGTCGTTGAAGACTTTGAGCAGCAGCAGGGTTGGGAAGAAGGCAAGTGTTCCTTGATCATACCCGTTTGTACCTAAATGACATGCATTTTAATTACACTGTTATTTATCGCTTGCAATAATATTGTTGGGTCCCATTAAGGATTTCCTAGTCTCCTTTACCATACCTTGCAGCTTGGGGTACTTAATTAATTTTGATGGTAGATGATGCTTAGCTTGCTCAACTGGGATTGGTTAAATGAAACCCCTACTCTATGTTCTATTACTACCTTTTAATCAATTAATGGATAAGATCACATCTTTTAATTGGAACATGGAGAACCACCCAGGAAAACAGTACAACCATGAGTGCCATATGGCTCTGGCTTTGACTGACTAATTAGGTGCTCTAGTTTATGGTAGCTTTACTCGGAAGGGGCAGGGGGGGGGCGGCGGTTGACGGGGTATAGCTCGGTCCTCTTGAGCTGTGGGCTTTGGTAAGAGACAGACCTCATTAGGGAGGGTTATGCTTTGCTTCTGAACCAGAAACCTTAGCGGGCTATCATTTATTAGAGTGCTTTTGTAAAGGTCTCATAGTGAAACTCAGTATTCGGTCCACGTGGTGTGGGACGGGTGCATGCTTCAGCAATGGAAATCACGGCTTATGGTGAAAGTGTACAACCTCTGCAGAGTGTAAAACTGTTATAACAGCCGTGCTCACGGTCAAGAGCGGCCTGTACCCTTACATGATAATTTTACTTGAATATGAACTAAACTGTGGTTACCAGAATTTGTGGGTTATGTCATTTATTTAATTGTGGGTGGTATATACTTATATTTAATAGTAAATAGTTGCTTAATAAAACTTGACCAACTAAAAGTGCTTAATGCAGCAAGCCTTTCAGCTACCCACTTTATAAAGCCTTGCATGTCATTTATTTCCAAACTTTGCTGAGTACGGCATGTACTCACGCTTGTTGTTTATTTATATTGCATCAACCACACCCGGAATGCTGCTCAGATTGGGAGAATTTTGAGGATTTCACTGCTAATTTTGAGGAGTTCTAGGCGAGTCTCCCCCAGTCAACGCCTGTGGAGTTGGAGTCACTTTTGCTTCGTTAGATGAACGTTTATTTAAGTCTTCCGCTATGACATTTGTGTCAACTCTGAGATTGTAATAAATGCACTTTAATACTCTTTCGTTATGCATGGTTATGGATAATCACTTGTGACGTCTACCATATGTGTGTAAACTGATCCTGGCGCACATATGAGATGCATCTGGTTTTGCCTTTAAAACCGGGTGTGACAGAAGTGGTACCAGAGCCGTGTTGACTGTAGGACGCAAGCCTAGATAGCAATGGTCATTCTCTAAGGATTATTTTGCTTAACTACTCTTGTTCTATCCATTCTTGGTTTATTTTGCTATTATTTTTGGTCATTGATAATTGTCTCCTCCTTGATTTTTGTTTTCTGTTCTATCTTTTCCACCATCTCACCTGGTTTCGAGGTCTTTAGAACTTTTCTAACCCCCTTCTTGCTTAAACCATAGATGGTGTTGACAAGGCAAGGTGCTCGTAGATTGTCTAGCACTCCTTCCCCTTCTTCGTCGCATTCGGTGCAAGAAGAGGAACCGGAACCTGAAGAGATGGAAGTGATGGACGAAGAAGTTAACTCAGGAGGGAATGCTCCAGCTGGATCTGAAGGAAGTGAAGGACCCCCTCCGTCGCCTGACATGTGGGTAGTGACTTTTCACCACCACGACGGAGGCAACAGTGGGTTCCCGATGCTGCTTCGAATGCTCTTCGAGCGTCTGAACTACCCAGTGGAGATAGAATATCGTGGAAGAAGGAGGGCACATCCAAATCACCCAGAGGACTGGGATGTCGCTGTATACATCCGGGAGCCTGATTATGAGCATGGAGGAACCAAAGAGGCTACAGTGCACCATGCTATCGCCATGAGATCAACCTTCGAAGCTGGAATCCAGGATGCAGCAAGACGGGCACTTTCTGTGCTTTGTCATGAGGAGGCTGCTGAAGTACGTCACACTGCTTGGGCATATCTTCCCCGAAGGCAGCAAGGCACTCCAACTGGGGTTGTGCCACAACCGCCCGGCGTGCTAAACTCTACACTCAACGTCCAGGTGGCGTTCACCAAGATGCTCAACGTGCACGCCGATGACACCACAAGGGAGCTACAAGAAGTGCGTGAAGAACTCGCTGCTGAACGAAGGAAGAACAAGAGGCTAATAGCTGAACTCAAGGGAGAAGCACTTGCGCCCTTGGATGAAGATGTAGAAGGGTTGATGGGTCATTCACCGCCCCACTAGAGAGTGCTTGGTGGATCGTCTAGTTGCTTCACCCATACCTATTAAGATAGGATACCCTCTGTTTTGATAGTTCAGTATGTTTAGAATCGTTGAGACTCGTGCGTAGCGTGTGATTTAGTTCGGTTTAAAAGTGTGGTAGAGATGTTTGCTTTCGTGCTAAGTGTGTGATTTAGATCTTTGTAATGATTGAACTTAATTGTGGAGTGATGACCACAATTGAGTAATTATTAAATAAATAAATTTAGTTAGTTTGGGTTTATCTTGGTCTCTGATCTTAGCACTTAACTATCACTTTATCCATATAATTGTACCCCTCATATAAATCATGTTATGCGACAATCTGTTCTCGCTGCTGCATGATATCCTGGTACTGTCCGAATTGTTTCTGGAGCTTCAGAACTCCGTTTGACATAAATCCAGTTGGGTCGGATTAAGGACTGGATAACCTAGGTTCTGGGAAATTTTTCGTGATTTTTGGAGGTTCTGGCAGAGAGATATAATGGTTTTATTGGAGTAACCAGAATCTGTCCCGTGGTCCTGACACAGCTGTCCTGTTTATTTTATACCTCGAGCCACAAAATTCCGATTGAGGTGATTCAAGTTGGGTTAGTTTCAGAATTTGATAGTCGACGTTCAGACAAAAGATCATGATTTTTGGATACTCAGAATGAGAGTTACAACTGTTTAATTGTGACGAACAGAATCTGTTTCAGAATTCGATTTTCCAGTCATTGGCAACTCGTTCTACATCAACTCTTATCTGTTCATGATTTGAGTTACACCTTTTTACCACCCTCTGAACCTCATGTTTCTAACCATCAGATGGTGAACACTAGGTCTGGAATTGGAGTGGATCAACCACCTGTAAATCGTCAGGGACGTGCCAACCCCAATCCAAATCCTCCGCCGAATCAAGCACCTGTAGCAATGGATCAGATCCTCGCCAACCAGACTCAGATCCTCCAGGGCATGGCTAATACCTTGGCAGCCATGCAAACATAGAACAATAACAACAACCAGCCGAGAGACAAGCACCGGGAGTTCATGAGTCACAAACCTCCTACCTACTCCCACTCTGCAGATCCTCTTGATGCTGATGATTGGCTGAAGACTGTTGAGAAGAAGCTGGATATGGCTCAGTGCAATGACAGGGAGAAGGTCCTGTATGCCTCAGGTCGCTTGGAGGGATCAGCTTCAGATTGGTGGGATGCTTACCATGCTGCTCATGCCACCCCTGATGCTATCACCTGGCAGGAGTTGAGGACCAACTTCAGGAGCCACCATATTCCTGCTGGTGTCATGAAGCTGAAGAAGAAGGAGTTCCTCTCACTCAAGCAAGGTGGGATGACCGTCAGCGAGTACCGGGATAAGTTCATTCAGTTGTCCCGTTACGCCCCAGATGAGGTGAAAGAGGATGAGCAGAAGCAGGAGCGATTTCTGGAAGGATTGATTCCGCCGCTCCATTATCAACTCATGTCTCACACCTTCCCAACATTTCAGAAGCTACTAGACAAGGCTATTGGCTTGGAGAGCAAGCACCGTGAGTTGGGAGAGCAGAAGAGGAAGTTCATGGCCGCAGGACAGTCAAGCAGTAACAACCGCCCTCGTTTCTAGCAGCCTCAGCAGAACATGCCCGTTCGCTTTGGTGGGCAAGGGGGTAACTTTGTGCAGAGTCAGGGTCAGCGGTCAGCACCTCCACCTCAGCGTCCAGCATTTCAGCAGAACCGCCAGACCACCCCGGCCCAGACTCCAGTGAAGACCACTGCACCAGGCAGTGCTCCTACTCCTCGTACCTGCTACATTTGTGGAGATCCCAGCCACTTTGCCCACAACTGTCCTAAGAGGAATGCTCAGACCCCACAGCACCCGAGTGGCAGTGCACCTAGGCAGAATACCCCTCAGCAGCAGAACAGGAATGTGAATCCGACGCCCCAGAGCAACAAGGGCCAGCAGAATCAGATGCGGGGCAAGGTGAACCATGTTGCTGCAGAGTCCGCACAGGAGGCCCAGGATGTGGTACTTGGTATGTTCCTCATCAACTCAGCCCCTGCATCAGTTTTATTCGACTCTGGAGCATCCCATTCTTTTATTACTGCTCAGTACGTGGCTAAGTATAATATACCCATGCTCCCTATGAAAAATTCCATGCTAGTTAGCTCTCCCGGTGGAAACATGAAAGCCAATTTTATCTGTCCCCGAGTTAACCTGAAAATAATTGGGGTAGACTTTCCTGCTGATCTGATAGTTCTGAACTCTGAGGGAATTGATGTCATACTTGGAATGGGATGGTTGACTGCTTTTGATGCGGTGATTCAGTGTGCCAAGAGGTCCGTGTTGTTGACTAGTCCTTAGGGAGAGAAGATTGAATTCGGAGCCACTCAACCCTCAGCTTCAACTTACTCAGTAAATCAGGCCAGCGGTGTTCCTTTGGAGGATATCAGAGTTGTTTGTGAGTTTCCGGATGTCTTCCCAGATGATTTGCCAGGTATGCCACCCGACCGAGACATTGAGTTTATTATTGAGCTTTTACCTGGTACTGCTCCTATTTCTAAAAGACCCTATAGAATGGCTGTTAATGAACTAGAAGAACTTAAGAAACAACTTAAGGAATTGTTGGATAAAGGTTACATTCGTCCTAGTTCTTCACCTTGGGGAGCACCTGTCATTTTTGTGGGCAAAAAGGATGGTAATTTGAGGATGTGTGTGGATTATCGTTCATTGAATGAGGTAACCATCAAGAATAAGTATCCATTGCCCAGAATTGAAGACTTATTTGATCAGTTGAGAGGAGCTAATGTTTTCTCCAAGATTGACTTGAGATCTGGCTATCATCAGTTGAGGATCAGGCGCTCCGACATTCCTAAAACAACATTCACCACCAGGTATGGGTTGTATGAGTATACGGTGATGTCGTTTGGATTGACAAATGCACCTGCCTACTTTATGTACCTGATGAATAAGGTGTTCATGGAGTACTTGGATAAATTTGTGGTGGTGTTTATTGATGATATTCTGGTTTACTCTAAGAATGAGGAGGAGCATGAGGAGCATTTGAGGTTGGTGTTGCAGACTCTTAGAGAGAACCAGTTGTATGCCAAGTTTAGTAAATGTGAGTTTTGGTTGAATCAAGTGTCTTTTCTTGGTCATGTTGTTACTGATGGAGGTATTGCTGTGGATCCAAGTAAAGTCAAGGATGTGTTGGATTGGGAACCTCCTACCACAGTCTCTGAGATCAGAAGCTTTCTGGGATTGGCTGGATATTACAGGAGATTCATTGAAGGCTTTTCTAAAATAGCGAAACCTCTTACTTTGCTATTAGAGAAGGGCAAGGAGTTTGTTTGGTCAGAAGCGTGTCAGGCCAGCTTTGAAGAGTTGAGAAGGAAGTTGACTACAGCCCCAGTGCTGGCTATGCCAGATATTCACAAGAACTTTGATATATATTGTGATGCTTCTCGTAGAGGTCTTGGGTGTGTGCTCATGCAGGAAGGCAGAGTTATAGCCTATGCATCCAGGCAGTTGAGGAAGCACGAGCTGAACTATCCTACTCATGATCTGGAACTTGCAGTTGTTGTCCATGCCTTGAAGATCTGGAGGCACTATATTCTAGGTAACAGATGTGAACTGTATACTGATCACAAAAGCCTGAAGTACATATTTACTCAGAAGGATCTGAATTTGAGGCAGAGAAGATGGTTGGAGTTGATCAAGGATTATTATCTGGGAATCAACTATCATCCTGGCAAGGCTAATTTGGTTGCTGATGCGTTGAGTAGGAAGTCACAAGTAAATGAAATGTCTGGTCGCCAGTTGCCAGCTGAGTTGTGTGCAGAGATGGAGAAACTGAACCTGAGATTTCTGAGTCAGACCGAAGGCGTGACAATGGAGGTTGAGTCTACACTGGAGCAGGAAATTCGGAAGGGTCAGCTTACTGATGAGAAGATAAAGGAAATCAAGGAAACCATGTTAGCAGGGAAAGCTCCCGACTTCACCGAAGATGATCAAGGTACAGTTTGGTTTAGAAAGAGGATATGTGTACCGGATATCGAGTCTCTCAGGGAGCAGATATTGAGGGAAGCTCATGATTCCACATATTCTATTCATCCTGGAAGCACCAAGATGTACCAGGATCTGAAGCAAAGGTATTGGTGGTATGGACTAAAAAGGGATGTGGCTACCCATGTGGCGTTGTGCGATGTTTGTTAGAAAGTTAAGGCCGAACATTAGAGACCAGCCAGTTTGCTTCAGCCACTCAAGGTACCTAAATGGAAGTGGGAAGAAATAAGTATGGATTTCATTGTTGGGTTACCTCACACTCGAGGAGGATATGACTCCATATGGGTTATTGTGGACAGATTAACTAAGGTAGCCCACTTTATACCCGTTCACACTACTTATACCAGCGCTAAGTTAGCAGAGTTATACATGTCCAGAATTGTTTGTCTCCATGGTGTACCTAAAAAGATAGTGTCTTATAGAGGTACTCAGTTTACATCTAGATTCTGGCAGAAGTTGCATGAGTCTATGTAACACCCTAAAATTCCATCACAAATAAATCATAGCAACATGGTTGGATTTAATTTTCTAAGGACATAATTAAAATTTTCAATTAATTTGAGCCTAAAAATATTTAAACATCATTTAAATAATTTTAGGAGCAATAAGTGGTTGTGCATCATATTTGATTTGCATGTCTTTTGTTTGATTTGTGTGAGAATTTCAAAATCATGAAAAAGTCCAGAACCCGTCCCTAGACTCTTTTTCCTCCCGCAGCCCACCTCCCTCTCCTTTTCTTTCTGGCCCAGCAGCGCGCGGCCCAGCCCCCCCTGCCGGCCTGCTCGCCCCCCCTCTTTTTTTTCCATCTGCTTCGACGGCCCTCTCCCCGCTTCTGGCCCAACCGCGGCCCACGAGGCTTTTTTCCTCTCCCCTCTCGCTGACAGGTGGGGCCCACTAGTCAGGCTCGCCTCCTACCTCCAGCCGCGCCCCTCCCCTGCATCGCCGACCGCCGCGCCGCTCGAGCTCCTGGCGTCGCTCCCTCTCCCTCGCCCTTCCCTCTCCTCTCCCACCGGGCCGTAGTAATCCGCCGCTCGCCTCCACTCCACTCAAACCTCTCAATCCCCCACCGAAATGGCCTCCCACTAAGCCCCTCCACTGCCGAGCGCCATTAAATGGCCGGTGACCTCGACCCCTCCGGGCCGGCCCCTTCTCTCCCTCCCTCCACTCTATTTATACCCCGGCCAAGCTCCGTGCGCCGTACTCTTCTGCACACGCCGCCCAAAACCCGAGCCTCAGCTTCTTTCCGCGCCGCCGTCGCCACCGGAGCTCCGCCGCATCGTCGACCCGCTGCCTCGACGACGCACCGCCCCGCTCGACCGCACCGAAAGCTTCCCGTGGAGGTAACGAAACTCCCCGTCCCCTTCTCGCTCTCTGTTACGCTCGTTTTAGTACCCGACCGCTCTCGCCGGAGTAGCCCGCCGCGGCTTCTCGTCGGGCGCCGCCGCTGCAGTGCCAACACCTGCTAGAACCCCTAGTGTTACTCGCTTCGTCGCCTTGTAGCCTTAGGTACCGAAACCGTAGCCTCCAGAGGGCCCCAGCGAGTCTCTAGCCTCGCTCCGGCGACGCGCCGCCTCGGCACCGCCGCGATTCGCCATCGTCTGCCGCCCTCGGCGTGCAATTCATGACGAGGACCCCCTGAACACGTTCGCCAACCTCCCAGCTACATCCAGAGCCTTCCCGCGTTCGAAACCGTGGCCGGGACCTTGAGTTCGGTGAAATCCCGGCGAGTCCGCCGCCGCCCCGCCTCTGTTCACCGTCGACCGCCGGCCTCACCGCGCAATCCTCAACGAGATCACTCCCAACACGTTCACCATCTTACCCCGGTTCGGTAGCACTAAACCACACCCAAAACCGAGCCCCGCAGCTCGAGTTCGAGCTTCGCCGGCGAACTCTTCGCTCGACGCCGCCGCACGCCGGCGTTTCGCCGCCGCCAGACCTTCCCTCTCTCTGTCAGCCGTCCGATTCGCATCCGATGGCCCACATCCAACCCAACCCAAGTCAGACCGGCCGAGTAACGGTCAACCTAGGCCGTTTTGCAAAAGAGACCCCAAACTTTTCCTTAATCAACCCGCCGTCCTGTCTAGTTCAAAAATAATTAGATTTAGGTCCTGGTTTTTGCAGAAACCCCCTTGAGCTTCTCTGTTTTTGCACCCCAAAGTCCAGCCCTATCAGTTTTGCGTGTTAGCCCTCTGTTTTAGCTCGTAATTATGTTTTAGTCCCTGGTTTTCGCAGTTAAGCTCCTGTAAGCTTAGTTTTCTTGCCAGTAAGTCCCTAAACCTTGTTTTAGCCATATCTTTTCCGTCTTAGCTCCGTTTTTAGCGTTCTTGGTGTCCTAGCGTTCGTCTTTTCGGGCTTGTTAGTTTTAGTCTGTTGTTTTAGTCTGTTAGAGATGTTTGATGTACTGTTTTCTTATTGTTGTATGTTTTATTGTTTGATCGTAGATCTCGTGCCCGTTGCTACTGAGTCGCCAGTTGACATGGATCAAGAGAAATCCTTCGGAGAAGAAGACCTTTTTGTAGATCAAGGCAAGTGGCCCTCCCCGCATATTCTTTTGTCCTATATAATTGCATGACAACAAAAATTTACTTTTATTGCATTAATTTGATGGGAACACCTTTTTAAGGATTTACCTTGTCTTTCATCCATGATTCCTTGTAAACAACCCCGATTTAAATAATGTTTTGGGTTAGTTATGCTTAGCGTTGCTATACTTTGGGAATGATAAAATTTTGATCTTTATAAAATGTTGATTATATCATGACAACTTAATGGCTAATGATGGTTAATGCAAGAGAACAATTCTTTAATCGGAACGTGGAGTGACCACCCAAGAAAACAGTGCAACCATGGTGTCAAAATGGGCTCTAACCTTAGCCGATTAATTAGGGGTGTGATCGTACTGATGGCCTTATCTGAAAGGAGCAGAGGGGGTTTGGGGTTGCAGGGGTACAGCTCGGTCCTCTTGGGGTAGCAGCCTTTGCTAAGGTGCTGACCATTAGGGAGGGTTGTGGTCCGCCCTAGCTGTAACTCTTGCGGGTTGTTGGACTTTTGCATATCTTTGTAAAGGCTTCGAAGTGGACCCCTAGCCACTCACCTCGGAAGTGTTTAAGGGCCTTGCAAACCCGGGCAACATGGGGAACATGAGCCATGGTGAAAGTGTACAACCTCTGCAGAGTGAAAACTGATCGATCAGCCGTGCTCACGGTCAAGAGCGGCTTGGACCCTACCATGATAACTGAACTTAAAGATGGAATCTAAATCATGGTTTTACTCGTGGGTTTTGGAATAAGATGTTCTTTTTAAATGCTTAAGTGGGTGGGTATAAACTTACATCTAGTAAATAGGAAATTGCTAATAAAACTTGATCAACTCTAAAAAGCTCACTGCTGTGAACCATAGCCTATCCTTGTGGCCTTGCATTTTCACCCCGCTTGCTGAGTACCTAGTTAGGTGTACTCACGCTTGCCATTGCTGATTCAGAAGAAGGAAATGGAGAAGAATACTACAGCGACTATGACGAGTTCTGAGGCTTGCGCTTCCCCCAGTCAAGATGCCTGTGGAAGATGGAAGTTGAAGACACCTCGTTTAGCTATCGCTTGTTCTACGATAAAGACCTTCGTGTATCTCGAGAGTGTAATATGAATATTATAATAAATCCCTTGTACTTTAGAATACTGTGTTTTGATATTACACTCTTTTGTCTATCATATGTGTGTAAACATGATCCTGGCACACATATGAGATGCACTTGGTTTTCCCTCGAAAATCGGGTGTGAGAGAGTGGTATCAGAGCCGTTTTGACTGTAGGACGCAGCCTTAAGTTAGAATTGGTCGGAAATTAAGGACCCAACATCTAGAAAGCCATGTCATCTTTCAAAATTACCCTATTTTCGCATAAAAATCTAATTTATATTGTTCTTTGTTAAAAAGATCTCATCATTTTGATTTATTCTATACTGAGTCAATTTTTTTTACCTTTGTTAGATGGTTCGTGAGTATCAGACCGCTCGTGCTGTCACCGGAGGTTCACGCCCAGCTGGACCGTCAGTTCCCCAGCACCCCGAGGAGGCACCGGCTGAGGAAGCCCCGGTACAGGTACAGCCTGAGGCACAGGAGGAGTGTTGGCACTTCTTACGATCCAATATCAGGATTGAGAATCCTGGTACTGGGGTAAGGAGTGTTTCAGTGGTTTTCCTTATGCCTTAGTAAAATATAGAAATATTCTGCAAGCGCACAGAATCACCGCTGTAGCACTTCACCTGGGAGTATTCCGAGGTATCGTAATTTATATTTCCGCAGGGAAGCTTTGGCAAGATTACTAGTGAACAGATATTCGAGACTATCAGAGGAGGGTACACGACTAGACAAGACAGGGGATAACGGTATTGGATAGGAGTGGATATACCGGACACACAACTCAAGGGATACTCAGGTAAGGGAGAGAAGAGATAGATAGCTGGGAGGACAACGAGAAGAGATAGAGGACTCCTGGATTCTTTATCTACCTATGTCACTCTAGCTTAGAGATACAATGGCTACAGAGCCAGCACTAGGAGATCTGGGATAACTCTAATGTCTTAGCTTCGGGACAAGGGAACCGATGAACACACAGAAAGGGATGAGAAGGGGTGCCACTATTTCCCAACTGGGGAATCCTGTGGACCGGAACTAACGTGATGGGCTACGAAGACCGAAAGGGCTGTCACCACCTCCCGGCTACCACCTCCGTTGCGACGGGAATAAACTAAGGCCACCGACTAGTCTAGGAATCACTCCTACACTAGGCAACGACTACTTACTCTGCTAGTAAGAGCAAGCAACCTTGTCAATACTCTTGGTGACAGTTCACCTCCAGTATCAAGCAAGATCGAAGAACCAGCCAAGACAAAGACTTAAACAAGACTACAAGCACTAGAACTATAACTGACTATAGTCTAAACAAGATATATTTGCAACTAGGATAAAGTAGAAGCAAGATATAAATGACAAAGGCAAAGTGATAAAGATAACTATATTGATACTCAATGTCTTACAAAAGGAAAAGTAAAAGATAGAAGAGCTATTACCAGAGCTTCTGAAGACGACTCCGGAACCTCCGAGGCAAAGCTCGACTCAACTCTAAGTCCCAACTAAACTATCCTAACTCTACTAGAATGAAAGTGGAAATGACCTCCTTGGCTTGGTGTGTTTACAAGTGAGGTAAGGGGTCCTATATATAGGAGTCCGAGGCGGTTGAGGCAGGGTAGCGGCCAAGGAAGCTAGGGGGGTACCCCCTGGGATTTCGGGCGAGGGGAGGCGGTTCGGCCGAACCGACCATCCCACCGTCCTTGCATCCAACGGCTGTGGGCAACTCCCTGGAGGCGGTTACGTGCTGGGGGCGGTTCGGCCGAAGGCCCCAGTTCGGCCGAACTGGGCCTGGCCCGTGGCCGGCCTCCCCAGCACCGCCTCTGCTCTATGGGCCTTCTGGGCTGCCTCCTGGTGGTTGGCTTCGCGTTGTTCTGGCCCAGGGTGACGTGTTGATCCTTCGGGGTGAGTTGGCAGTCGCCCACGTGTCATGTGATGTGTTCGCTTGGTGATTGTTGACGTGGACGACTCCCGGTGGTCTGCTTGGCTAAGGGGGGTAACCGGGCGAACGGAGTCGTTCGGCCGATTTGGTCATTTCCGGCCCCAATAGCACATATTTGTCGTAGTTGTACCTGCACAAGTGACACTCACCAAAACTCGTGGAACTTTATTAGAAATAAAACGTAAGTACATGGAATGTTGCATAAAACCTCATTTATTCCCGAGTATTGGTGGTCGGATTTAGGCTGTAACGACCGCCAACAAGCTCCCCCAAGCTTAGCTCTTTGCTCGTCCTCGAGCAAAGATATAAACTTAGGCTCGGTGGATCAGGAGTTGCCACAATGTCATTTCTTTTGCAGGTAACTTTATAAACAACTAGTCCTCAAAAATACTTGAATCATAGGCAAAGTTTCAAATCACCTTTTTATCTATGGGGCTTATAGCAATCTCCTTATCTTGGGCGGTTGAAAGGATGAACAGTTTAAATTCAGTTTTATTCCACTCTACTCTTTTCAGGATCCCATCTCGGAATTTTTTCACAAGTTTTGAAAACTACAAATTGTTCCTCATTGGCACACTCAATCACTCAAGTGTATTTGAATCCTCACCAAAGGCTTGTGCCTTCTTTTCATCCTAACATCTAATATGGCTTTTTGTGTGGCTCAGGGACAAAGGATGAAGGCATGCATGCATCTTATATTTTGCTAAGTCAAAGACCGGATCTCTGAGGAGACAAATCACATCTTAAGATCGAGACGTGCAAGTGTGTGGATATGAGTGGAGTGGCATATGGTGGAGTGGTGGAATGGAATATGGTGGAATGGTGGAATGGAATATGGTGGAACTCCTTGGATGAATTTCCCTCTGCTTGATTTATTTTCGAGAACATGGGCTATCTTTTATTCTTATATTTTTGCCATGCCACTTGGCATGCTTTTCTTTTTCTCCTTCTCTTTGCCATGCTCTTTGGCACGCTTTTCTTTTTCTCTTATTTTTTTTCCATGCTTCTTTGGCATGCTTTTCTTTTTGCCTTGCCAATGTCTCTATCAAGAATATTTGTAGAGGGAAATCATAGAACATGGAGCATTTGTTTTTGTGGATGGATGATGGAAAATGTTTGCTAACTCCCAGTGTAGGAATTGCAAGTGAGAGGTGGTGTGTGTACGTGAGTCTCGATCTTTAAGAGTATGAAAGCTTCACTCAAAGGTCACAACAATTTGACAAAGCTCACTAAGATAACAAGCAACATATGAGTAGGAATTTTCAACTAAGCTTATCATATGGCTCTGGAAGGTATTTTGACCAATGAGGAACTTGTTTCATTTTGAAAGCATAAATTTCCGAGATTTTCCCCGTACTAAAAGCAGAATAGAATTTAACCAAATTCTCACTATATCAATCCCCACAACAACTTAGACTTGGAATAAAGCATGTGCTCCCACAAGGTTTTCAGGATCATTTTTACTCATGCCAAATAACTCAAGCACAATCTAGCAACTAGTTGAAGCAAAGTACTTGCAAAATTAACGACAGAGCAACTATTCATCATTTCCAAGGTGAGAGGCATATGATCCATTCCATGCATAGTTGGGAGTTATTTTATTCAAGGGAAATATTGTTTAAGGGAAATATTTTTTTGGTATTTTCATTTTTTTAAAATGCAAACTATCATGAAGGGAAATGAAAGGGAAATTAAATGATCAAAGTGCTGGATAAATCGGGACTTACCTGGTGGGGGTCGTCCCCCAAGCTTGAACTCTTCACTGGTAGGGGTTGAGCCTTGAGATGTACTGGCTCAGCTGTTCCGCTTGTTCGTGGACATCGTGCTGGATAGACACCACCATCCCGCTATTCTCTTGATGGTACTGAGAATGGCGGGCTAGTGTGTCCTGGATCTCTCGGGTACGGTCGTCGATGAGCTCGACTCGGTCGGAGATGTAGGACAACTCCCGGCCGTAGTCGAAGCGTGCGGACTGTGAGTATCCGGGGTAGTATGGCTGGGAAGCACTGTCGTACCCCCCTCCATACCGGCTCCCGGACCACTCAGAGTCCGTATCCTGGCCGTAGTCCCAGCGTCCTGAGGTGAAGTAGTTCGGCTCCTGGTGTTGCCCGGAGCCTCCTGCTCCGGATGTCCCAGCGCCGGTGTACATGTCGTAGGTGGCCTCAAAAGCAGAAGTGTGTCGGTGCGGCATTTGTGGTACATCTTTCGGCTCCTGTGAGGTGGCGAGCCCAGCATCACGCCTGGCTCGTCCCCTCGTGACGGGTCCGTCACCTGCAACGCTGTGCCGAGCGGGCTCTCTCCAAGGTGGAGAATCGTCCGACTCGGTCCTCAACTGCAGAGTTAGTTTCGGCGTGGTATACAACCTTAGTGCTGCACAAGGCAAGGGCACTTCAGTTGTATAGGCACGGTAAATCATTGCCAGCGTTGCGTCAGGCGTCCGCCGTATCATGTGGGCTTGCACGAAGTGCTTGGCATCCACGACGGAACGCGCTGTCTCAATGTACGTGAGCCGGGCGCCTTGAAGGATGCCCATGTGGTTAGCGAGGCGAGTGACTAGAGAAGTCATCGCCATGCTACCCGTACGAGAATTATGAGACAGCCAGTGACCAACCATGTCTTTCACAGGTGAATAGGGAATCTGCTTGACCATGGCAAAAAGAACCAGCAACTCGATGGTGTTGACAGGGCGCAAATCTGCCCGGGGGAATACCGTCATAGACACCCAATGATGCATGAAACGCAAAGTGGGGTTATGTGTGCTGTTCGTGCGTGGTGCATGACAGTTGGTATCCCCCGAAATCTTTTTCCAAAATGCCACCCAGTCAAATCTTTTAAGCGCTTTGTTCGGGTCTAATGAACAACGGCTTGAAAATCCGAGACCCAAACTAAAATCCCTCCAAGAGCAGAAGAACTCTTGGTTGAAGAACCGAAAACGAATCCCCCCAGTTTCAGAAACCAAAGTCGAGAGGAATTCAAGGGTGAGCAGGTCCGAACCTTCTTCGTTGATGTGCCAGAAATTCTCCCAGCCAATGGCCTGGAAGATTTCTGTAAACTCTACGTCCATCCCCGTGTCCCTGAGCAAATCTTGCTCAAACACACGGGTGTGCTCGAACTCCTTCAGCCGAAGCTCGTTGAAGGTGTTTCGCTCCCTTTCTGTTCTAAGGTTGATGTCACTCTCGCTCAGGAGCTGCCTGGCTGGGGGCGTGGCATGGCCCCATCCCGAGCCGGCTGCTCCGTGCTCGTCCGTGTCCATCCGGCTCGAGCCTCGAGACGGGGCTAGGGAACTCCCAGCATCGTCCGATCGTCGGCCTAGCCGGGCGGAACGACGGAGCGAAGTGAAGAACTTCGACATGATTCCTGCAAAAAGTTAGTGCAACAACAACTACCCGAAAGACTGAATATATATATGGTTAGCACAAGAAAATCAAGTCAGTTGTTCGAGATAGTTAGTCGTTCTTGCAGGGATGAAAACCACCACAAAAGGTTAGTCGTTCTTGTGGGTGTCGGTGACCACCACAAAATCGTCCAAAATTTCAGCACAAAGATCACAACAAGAGCAAAATATTTTTGGGATTTTCTAGTGATGCAAGCGAACCAAAACTTGAACAAGATCTTGGGAAGAACTTGAGCAAGCACTAGAGCAAAGGACTTGAGAAAGAGAGAGAGCTCCTAGCATAAATTTTCAGAATGGGAGAGTGAGTGAATGGTGCAAGGAGAAGCAAGCAGCAAGGGCAGCATTTATAGGCCGAGGGGAGGGCCTTGGCCAGTTCGCCCGAAGGCTCTGGTTCGCCCGAACCAGGCCTGGTGGCCAGGGCACTCCCATGTGAGTGCAGCACTCACATGCCTTTGTTTCCACTCCAAGTTTGTGTGGCCATCAATTCCCAAGGACATTTTAGTGGATTTTAGTGGTAGGTGAGATGGAAATATGACATGACCAAAGTGGAACTTAGTGGATTCACCCCCATGCTGCCATGTTGGTGATAATTGGTGAGTGTGCAGCCATTTTTAGTGGGGTAGACATGTTTGTTGCTGGTTGGTGGTGATGGTAAATAATTGGAGATGTTCTAGAAGGGGTGAAAATGAAGAAAGTTACAAATTACACCCTCTCTAATTAAATTTCAGCATGTGTCCAATTATTTCTAACCAAGCTTGCAAAATTTTCTACTCTCTCTCAAATAAATTACTCAAGTGGTTCATTTATTTTGGAAAGGGAAATATGCAAATGCAATTGAGAATTTAAAAATTGGAAGGGAAATGTGGGATACATACCGGTTTTCCTCGCGGCGAGAGCTCAGCTTTTAAGTCCGCGAGCGGGACTCCCCTGTCTTCAGTTGCTTGTGTCATCGCCCGGTCCCGGAGTGGATGACTCGGACGATGCAACCTTCTTCCGCCACATTTTCTTGTTCTTCTTCTTTGGTGTCGGTGGCGGTGGGATCGGCGTCTCTAGAGAATTCCAGAGGGCTTGTTCTTCCTCGTATTTCTTTACGAGGAAATCCATTTCTTCTGCACTTGTCGGTTTTGTCGGCTCGTTCCACTTGAGCTGCTCACCACCGAGTATTTCCAGCTCTCCATTAATGAGAGCCTTAAGGAAACACTCGGCGCTCCTCTGCTCTGGTGTGAGTGGCTCTGCCTTCTTCTCTTCCCGGGGTTGAAACTTGAAGTAAGTCAACCTTCCGTCGATAGGGAACGAGATTTCTCTCGCATCCATATCGATCCTAGCCCAGGTGGTGTTCAAGAATGGTGGGCCCAACACAAGGGGAAACGAATGCTCATTCCCCGTGTCGAGGACAACAAAGTCCACAGGGACATATCGTCCCCAGATCCGGACCGGTACATTCTCGATCACCCCCTCGGGGTAGCGGATGGTTGAGTCCGCAAGCTGTACCTGGGCAGTAGTAGGTGACAAAGTAGGGTAGCGTAATTTCTTAAATAATACCTTAGACATGATGTTGACGCTTGCCCCCAGATCACAGAGTGCATCATCAATGCGACGATTCCAGATCATGCACTGAATGATGGGCACTCCGGGATCTTCCTTTTTGTCCGGAGAGGTCTTGATGATCGCCTTTTTTGCAGCTCTCGGCAGGTAGGTCCATCTTGGTGTCAGCACTTGGATGCGTGCGACCTTTCCTGCGTGGTTAGTTCGGAAGACACTGCGAGACATCTTACCATGCCTGGTAGTGATGGAATTCACTGTCTCGATGGAAGGCTCGGGTTGCCCCGGAATCTTCCCCGATTCAGTGATAGGAACCGCAACAGCTAATTGAGCGACTTGAGTTTCTATCATTTTATTAAAGCTCAGTTGACTTTTCATAGCAGAAGAAAATGATCCCATCCTAGAGTCTATGCTTTCCAGAGTTTTATCATTAGCAGCAAGCTTTTTATTGATGTTTTCAGTTATTTTCATCTGGCTAAACACAAGATCTCTAAGAGACGGCTGATTATTGAAATTGCTGGAATTGAAATTGTTACCTTGTTGAGGCCTCTCAAAAGGGAGGTTTGGGTGCGGATTCCAGCCTTGGTTGCCGTAGTTGTTCGGTCGGTACCCGTTGTTGTTGGAGTTGTTGACGTAGTGGGCATCTTCTCGCGTTTCGGGGCAGTCATTCCCCGAATGGCCAGCATTGCCACAGACTTCGCAGGTCATGCGAGCGTCCATGGCTTGCACCGTTTCTTGAGCAGGGGCCTCCAGTTTCTTCATCAGGAGGTCCATCTTGGCAGCGAGCATGTCCAGAGCTTCAACTTGGTGGACTCCTTGGGTCTTTGGTTGAGTCCGGTCGTCGGACCAACCTTGGTTCTCGACCATCTTCTCTATGAGGGCCTTCGCACGACTCTCCTCAAGAGAGAAGAACGAGCCCCCAGCAGCAGCATCCAGGTACTCACGGGCAGAATTTCTCAGCCCATGATAGAAAGTTTGGATTATGAACAAACTCTGTATACCATGGTGAGGACAAGCAGAAATATAGTCCTGGAGGCGATCCCATGCCTCCGGGACTGTTTCATCTTTTAGCTGTTGGAAACTAGCTATTTTGTTCCGGAGGGCGTGGGTTTTCCCAACCGGAAAGAATTTTAGCAAGAAAGCGCTAGTGCATTTATCCCAGGTATCTATTGCTTCGCGGTTAGCATAAAACCATTGTTTTGCCTTGCCTAATAATGAGAATGGAAATAAACGAAGGCGAATGGCATCGATACTTACTCCGCGGATGGTGAAGGTGTTGCAAATCTCTAGGAAATGCTGGAGATGAGCATTGGCATCTTCGTGTCGCTTGCCGCAGAATGGGCTAGCCTGTACCATATTGATGAGGGCTGGCTTCAGCTTGAAGCTACCATCTCCGACTGGCGGAGCTGGTCCGACACGTACGTTCTCGCTTGATGGAGCAGAGAACTCACGGATCGTCTTGGTTGCCATCCTCGATGTAGCCTGGTCAACGACGGGAAGGACTGGGTTCGTCGGAAGGAGTTGCTTCTGAGGAGGTACAACACGGGGTCGTACTTTCCTCACAAATGACTCCAGATTTTCTTGGAAGTTTGATGGTAGTTGGAAACCAGTCATGCACTGCTCTGTTCCACAAAGACCAAGAAACAGAGCAAGGATAAACCCGCTTGAGTAGCGGTACTCAACTAAGATAGCTCAAGATAAAAGTTTAAAAGTAATCTAGCCAAAGACTCCCCTGGCAACGGCGCCAGAAATGCTTGTTGGCACTTCTTACGATCCAATATCAGGATTGAGAATCCTGGTACTAGGGTAAGGAGTGTTTCAGTGGTTTTCCTTATGGCTTAGTAAAATATAGAAATATTCTGGAAGCGCACAGAATCACCGCTGTAGCACTTCACCTGGGAGTATTCCGAGGTATCGTAATTTATATTTCCGCAGGGAAGCTTTGGCAAGATTACTAGTGAATAGATATTCGAGACTATCAGAGGAGGGTACATGACTAGACAAGACAGGGGATAACGGTATTGGATAGGAGTGGATATACCGGACACACAACTCATGGGATACTCAGGTAAGGGAGAGAAGAGATAGATAGCTGGGAGGACAACGAGAAGAGATAGAGGACTCCTGGATTCTTTATCTACCTATGTCACTCTAGCTTAGAGATACAGCGGCTACAGAGCCAGCACTAGGAGATCTGGGATAACTCTAATGTCTTAGCTTCGGGACAAGGGAACCGGTGAACACATAGAAAGGGATGAGAAGGGGTGCCACTATTTCCCAACTGGGGAATCCTATGGACCGGAACTAACGTGATGGGCAATGAAGACCGAAAGGGCTGTCACCACCTCCCGGCTACCACCTCCGTTGCGACGGGAATAAACTAAGGCCATCGACTAGTCTAGGAACCACTCCTACACTAGGCAACGACTACTTACTCTGCTAGCAAGAGCAAGCAACCTTGTCAATACTCTTGGTGACAGTTCACCTCCAGTATCAAGCAAGATCGAAGAACCAGCCAAGACAAAGACTTAAACAAGACTACAAGCACTAGAACTATAACTGACTATAGTCTAAACAAGATATATTTGCAACTAGGATAAAGTAGAAGCAAGATATAAATGACAAAGGCAAAGTGATAAAGATAACTATATTGATACTCAATGTCTTACAAAAGGAAAAGTAAAAGATAGAAGAGCTATTACCAGAGCTTCTGAAGACGACTCCGGAACCTCCGAGGCAAAGCTCGACTCAACTCTAAGTCCCAACTAAACTATCCTAACTCTACTAGAATGAAAGTGGAAATGACCTCCTTGGCTTGGTGTGTTTACAAGTGAGGTAAGGGGTCCTATATATAGGAGTCCGAGGCGGTTGAGGCAGGGTAGCGGCCAAGGAAGCCAGGGGGGTACCCCCTGGGATTTCGGGCGAGGGGAGGCGGTTCGGCCGAACCGACCATCCCACCGTCCTTGCATCCAACGGCTGTGGGCAACTCCCTGGAGGCGGTTACGTGCTGGGGGCGGTTCGGCCGAAGGCCCCAGTTCGGCCGAACTGGGCCTGGCCCGTGGCCGGCCTCCCCAGCACCGCCTCTGCTCTATGGGCCTTCTGGGCTGCCTCCTGGTGGTTGGCTTCGCGTTGTTCTGGCCCAGGGTGACGTGTTGATCCTTCGGGGTGAGTTGGCAGTCGCCCAGGTGTCATGTGATGTGTTCGCTTGGTGATTGTTGACGTGGACGACTCCCGGTGGTCTGCTTGGCTAAGGGGTGTAACCGGGCGAACGGAGTCGTTCGGCCGATTTGGTCATTTCCGGCCCCAATAGCACATATTTGTCGTAGTTGTACCTGCACAAGTGACACTCACCAAAACTCGTGGAACTTTATTAGAAATAAAACGTAAGTACATGGAATGTTGCATAAAACCTCATTTATTCCCGAGTATTGGTGGTCGGATTTAGGCTGTAACGACCGCCAACAAGGAGGAGCCACCTCAGCTCTTCGACGGCACTGTGCTTGAGGTGGACGCCGACGGAGACATGGTGATTCCACCAGCTGCTCCTGCCGCCGGCGACGCTGCACCAGACGCTGGTGGTGGTGAACCAGATGACTCTGGGGATGACAGCGACGAGGAGGAGCCCAGTGACTGGGATGACCCCGACATGGAGGCTGATGACCAGGAGAACGACAACAACAACGACGAGGAAGAAGATCCAGAGGAGCCTCGCCAGCGTGGTCCGGAGTACCACCTACACGCTTCGTTGGGTGGGACCGGACAGTTCTACAGACTGCTGGAGGAGTTACTGGGGTTTTTAGAGTTCACTCTAAAGCCTCAGTATGTGGTCGAGCACTTTGAGGAGCCCGGCCTGGAGGACTACTACACAGCTCAGGTACACATCCGGGTACCTCAGCCAGAGGCTTCCGGATGGAGGATTCGTTCGACGCACTACAGCTGTGTTCCCTTCTCCACCGAGGACGCCGCCATCAACGACGCTACCAGGAGGGCACTTTACTCCTACAGCTATCGTTTCCGCGACCAGCTGCACTACTCCGACTTCCGCCACGTACCCAGCCGACCTGTTGGTACCGAGGACACGGTGGTACCAGCTTCTCAGACAGGAGACGACCGAGTGGACGTCCTTGCTCGAGTCACGGCTGCGCTCAACACCGACCTGGAGGGAGCCACCTCCGAGATTGAGGGACTGCACAGGAAGCTCCAGGACGCTCAGGCCAAGATCGCACAGCTTGAGGCGCAGCTTGCGGGGCAGGCACCCCCAGAGGAGATGGTACAACACTGCACCACTTCGTCTCCACCGCGCAAGAAGCTTCGCTACGGCACCCCAGGAGCTACCACCAGTCTTGGCTAGGAGTCTTAGATGTCTACCTTTTTCTTTTGTTAATAATTCCGTTCCTGCGAGGACGATGCGTTGTAATAATGGTTGGTTGGTTGAACACATGCTTGAGTTGGATCTTTGTGATGAATGAATGCTTTTGTGGAGTGATGGCCACAACTGCGTTAATAAAATAATTAGTTTAATTAATTAATCTTAGCCCCCTTATGCTTTTACCTTACTCATCTTTATCTGTTCAGTTCTGATCTGAGATACCTTTCTCTAACACTCAGATGGTAAACACCAGGTCAGGAAGAGGACGGGATATCCCACCTGTGATACGAGCTCATATCGCAAGTCAGCGAAACCAAGCACCACCTCCCCCACCAAACCCACCAATGGATCCGGCTATGCAACAGTTTCTGGCTGCCCAAACTCAGCTGCTGCAGACTCTAACCGCAATAGTGCAGAACTTGCAAGCAGAGCAAAATCAGCCACCACAACCAGCACCAGCACCACTACCGCCCAGAGACAAGCACTAGGAGTTCATGAGCCACCGTCCGCCCACTTACTCTCACTCATCAGATGCCTTGGATACTGATGACTGGCTAAAAGTTGTCACCAGGAAGCTGGAGATGACACAATGCACCGATCGTGAGATGGTGCTATACGCTGCAGGCAGACTTGAAGGACCAGCGGCTGACTGGTGGGATGCGTACACCGCTGCACATGCCGCACCACAGACCATCACCTGGCAAGAGTTCAGGGATAGCTTCAGAGCTTACCACATTCCCTCTGGAGTTATGAAGCTTAAGCAGAAGGAGTATCTGAAGCAAGGCAACATGTCCCTCGCACTGAAGCAAGGCAACATGTCAGTCAGCGAGTATCTGGACAAATTCACCCAGTTGTCTCGCTATGCACCTGAGGAGGTCAACACTGATGCTAAGAGACAGGAACGATTCCTAGATGGTCTTATAGGGCCACTCAATTATCAGCTACAGAGTCACATCTTTCCAGATTTCCAGATTCTTCTAAATAAAGCTATTGGCCTGGAGAGCAAGCGCAAGGAGATTGGTGAACACAAACGCAAGTTCCAGTCTCAAGGACAGTCCAGCAGTAACACTCGCCCCCGCTACAATTCCCCTCAGGGTTCTTACTTCCGCTCTGGTGGACAGAATGGAGGTTATCCACAGAACATGCAGCTGCAACGTTCATTCCAGCAGCCTCAACGCTTCAATCAGCAATCACCCCGCACTCCAAATCCTCAGCAGAATCGGTCAAACAACAACTCAGCCACTCCCCGCCCAAACAATGCCACAGGCGCTCCTATGAGAAGCAATGCTCCAGTACAACCAAATGGGTGTTTCAAATGTGGAGAGTTAGGACATTATGCCAACAATTGTCCTCAGCGTGGGGTGAACACTCCACAGAAGGGATATGGACAAAGGTCCAAGCAGTCTTCCTCTCAGAACCATCCTGGAAACTCCAATGCACAGGGCAACAGGGCTCAGCGGAATTATGTTCTTGGAAAGGTGAATCATGTGACCGCTGAACAAGCTCAGAAAGCTTCAGAAGTTGTACTTGGTACGTTCCTTGTTAATTCTATACCTGCAACAGTTTTATTTGATTCTGGAGCAACACATTCATTTATTACTGAACAATTTGTGGCAAAGCATGATTTATCTATGAGAACTATGAAAAAGCCCTTACTTGTTAGTTCTCCGGGCGGAGAAATGCAAGCCAATTTAATATGCCCACAAGTGACTCTTAACATCATGGGAGTAGATTTCCCAGCTGATCTGGTAGTTCTAAAATCTTGGGGAATAGATGTAATTCTAGGAATGGATTGGTTACACCAGTGGGATGGATCTATTCAGTGCCGCAAGAAGTCAGTGCTCTTAACCAGCCCTCAAGGAGACAGAATTGAGTATGTGGCAACTCCCTCATTGACAGAAGGCGGAGCAATAAATTCTATGGAAGGCAAGACTCTGGAAGATATCAAAGTAGTGAACAAATATCCGGATATATTTCCAGATGATTTACCAGGTATGCCACCTGACCGAGATATTGAATTCAGCATTGAACTTTTACCTGGTACTGCTCCTATATCTAAGAGGCCATATAGAATGGATGTTAAAGACTTTGCAGAACTTAAGAAACAAATAGAAGAATTGTTAAGTAAAGGGTTTATCCATCCTAGTTCGTCACCCTGGGGAGCCCCCACTCTCTTCGTAGACAAGAAAGATGGCTCTAGAAGGATGTGTGTAGACTATCGATCTCTTAACGAGGTCACCATCAAAAACAAATATCCCTTGCCTAGGATCGAGGATCTGTTTGATCAGATGAGAGGTGCAAAAGTGTTTTCTAAGATAGATCTGCGATCTGGATATCATCAATTAAGAATCCGTCTAGAGGACATTCCTAAGACAGCTTTCACGTCCAGATACGGATTGTATGAGTTTACTGTCATGTCCTTTGGATTGACAAATGCTCCAGCGTACTTCATGTATTTGATGAACAAGGTGTTCATGGATTATTTGGACAAGTTTGTAGTGGTGTTCATTGACGACATTCTGATATTCTCTCAGAATGAGGAAGAACACGAAGAGCGTTTGAGGCTTGTATTGCAAAGACTTCGAGAACATCAGTTATATGCCAAGTTTAGCAAGTGTGACTTTTGGTTGAAGGAAGTTTCATTTCTTGGTCATGTTATCACCGATGGAGGAATAGCAGTGGAT
The DNA here is from genome assembly GCA_033239725.1 of Echinochloa phyllopogon. Lineage (NCBI taxonomy): Eukaryota > Viridiplantae > Streptophyta > Magnoliopsida > Poales > Poaceae > Echinochloa > Echinochloa phyllopogon. The sequence continues at coordinate 39,838,239 of BTCW01000010.1, read as the reverse complement.
CCAAGCAAAGTTCAGAGGAAGTTTTGAAGAATTAAAGAAAAGGTTGACTACAGCCCCTGTATTGATAATGCCCGACATTCACAGAGGGTTTGACGTATATTGCGATGCTTCGCGTCAAGGTCTTGGGTGTGTTTTAATGCAAGAAGGAAAAGTAGTGGCTTATGCTTCCAGACAACTGAGGAAACATGAACAAAATTATCCCACACATGATCTAGAATTGGCTGCCGTTGTACACGCGCTGAAAATTTGGAGACATTACATGATTGGTAACAAGTGTCAGATCTTTACCGACCATAAGAGTTTGAAGTATATCTTCACTCAAAAGGATCTCAATCTTAGACAACGTAGATGGCTAGAGTTAATCAAGGATTATGATTTGGATATTCAATATCATCCCGGAAAGGCTAATGTTGTGGCAGATGCTTTGAGTCGAAAGAGTCAAGCAAACATGCTTATAGCTCGGTTGAAACCGCAAGAGTTGTGTTGGGAAATGGCACGGCTCAACTTGGGAATCATTGCCCAGAGTGAATCTATGACCTTGGAAGTCGAATCAACGCTTGAACAGGAGATTAGAAAAGGGCAGTTGACAGATGAAAAGATCAAAGAATATGAAAAGTTGATTGATTCAGGAAAAGTTCCAGATTTTAAGAGAGATGATCAAGGAACAATTTGGTTTAGGAACAGGATATGTGTGCCAGAAGACGATCGCCTTCGTGAGACTATACTGAAAGAAGCTCATGATTCGGCATACTCTATTCACCCTGGTAGTACCAAAATATATCAGGACTTGAAACAAAAGTATTGGTGGTACGGAATGAAAAGGGATGTTGCAGCTCATGTCACCTTGTGTGACATATGCCAAAGGGTAAAAGCAAAACATCAAAGACCAGCCGGTTTGCTGCAACCACTGAAAGTACCTGAGTGGAAATGGGAAGAAATTGGTATGAATTTCATTGTAGAGTTACTATTGACAGTCAAAATTGGCTCTGGCCCGGCCAAACCGGTCTGACCGGTTTGCCAAACCGGTCAGACCGATTTGGTTCTGTAATTCGAGTAGGATTAGGATTCCGAGTTTAATCCCATATTGTAACCTATTCGAAAGGGGTAAGACTTCCCCGGCCTATAAATATAAAGGCTAAGGCCGATTGAGATGTATTCCAATCGAATCAAACACGTTTATCCTTTACTTTTTTATCTCTCAAACCCTAATCTTTTCCAACCTCCATATTCTGTTCTTTGCTCGTCTCTACGGCGTTCAAGGGCGTTCTAGGTGGCCTGCCGACCCTAGAGCAACCCTAGCTTGCTTGAGCTCCGACGGGGTCCCTCCCGAGCTCGAGTTTCTAGGTCTTCACGAGTTCCTGCTTGAAAGCGGTCAGACCGGTTTCAGGAACCGGTCAGACCAGTTTGCCCGAGGAGCTCAGGAGTTGGCCGTTGTGACGGCTGTGCTGCGCGTTTGATCGGCTTCGAGTTTGTTGGCGCGTTTTCGTGTCAACATACTTTTTGGCGACTCCGGTGGGGAGAGATTAATCTGGTTTCAAGACCGATTCAATCTACTCCAATGATGTCTGGATCAACGTGCGACCTTGACAAAGACAACATCATCACCGTGACGATGGAAGAGCTCACGGACAAGGAGCAGAAGCGGTACCTGATCGCTGAGGAGCACTTCAAGGCGCAATTCTTGAAGAGCTTCAAAAAAGATCGCGATGGTCTTGTCAAGAGAGTGGAGGAATTCGTCATGCCGGGTTTCAAGCTGGCGAATGACCAAGTTGAAGAACTTCCAAAGGTAACTGGCGAATCCTCTGATTTAATGCAGAAAATTACTCGTATGGTTGATGATAAATTGATTGCTGCACAAACTGTTACTAGTGAGTTGATTGCTAGTATGTCGGGTAATTCTGATAAAGGTAAAAATAACGTAGAATCTAATGAATTACCTAACCCAGATCCTAGCTCAACAGGCGTGCCAGAACATGTTTTAGATCCTAATTTAGGCATGCCGACGAATTTCTATGCGGGACAACCATCTCACCCTAGTTCCGTCCACGAACCGGTCAGACCGGTTTTCACAACCGGTCAGACCGGTTTGGCCTCCTCTGGCGGTCAGACCGGTTCCATGGGCGCAGGGGCACCGGGTGCGATGGTTTTATCTAGTACGGTTGCTTCTGGTCCTGTTTACACTACTCCACGCACTACGGTTGTGGGAAGTATACCCCACGGATCTGGCGCATCTCACGGGCCGATTCCGAATACTTCTCAAAGTGCGATGTATAATGTTCCCCGTTTTCCACAAAATAGAGGTGATGGGAACTATCAAGCTGAGTTAGCTAAGTTTAAAGAAGATATAGCTAATACACTTAGAACAAGACTCGGGCTTGATTTGGGTAATTCACACTTGTATCAAAAACCGTATCCGCCTGAATTTGATTTAGTTGCTTATCCTAATGGTTGGCGTGTTCCTGATTTTATTAAATTCAGTGGCGAAGATAATAGAACTCCTTGGGAACATATTAGTCAATATGTCTTGCAATTAGGAGAAGCATCATTTTATGAACCATTGTGTGTACGGTTGTTCTCATTATCTTTAACTGGAACTGCTTTTTTCATGGTTTTCTTCGCTTGCTCCTAATTCTATTCAAAATTGGACTCAATTGGAGCGCAAATTTCATGATCATTTCTTTAGCGGAGAAAACGAGGCTAAATTGTCTGATTTAACATCAGTTAGGCAAAGCCGAGAGGAATCGTTTCTTGATTACTTCAAAAGATTTAAAGATATTAAGAACCGATGTTTTAACATAACTGTTTCTGAAAAAGATTTAGCAGATTTAGCTTTTGTGGGCTTACGGTCTCATTTCAAGGAAAAGCTAGAGGGTTCCGATTTCCTTACTATTAATCACTTGCAAATGAAGGCTATGAGTCTAGAGCTTAAGTTTAAAAATTCAAAAGAATCTGCTAAATCTCATCGTTCGAATGTGCATATTGTTGATAATGATTCTGATAGTTCGGACGACGATAAAGAAATTTATGCTGCTGAATTTGTTTGGTCATCAAAGAGTAAACCTTATTCTTGTCCCTCGTTGAAGCCGATTCAGAAAAATCGGCAAGAAGAAATTAAGTTTACTTTTGATGTAGCCAAATGTGATCGTGTTTTTGATGAATTGCTTAAGAATTGCTTTATTAAACTTTCTCATGCAATTCCACCAGCCGATCAATTGAAAAATTATGCGTATTGTAAGTGGCATAATTCTTTTTCTCATGCGACCAACGATTGCAATATTTTTCGACGACAGGTACAATCGGCCCTTAATGAAGGTCGATTAATACTAGCTGAAATGCAAGTTGATAAGGCTCCTTTCCCTGTTCATACCTTGGATTTGAATACTAAGCTGTTGATTCAGCTGTCACAAGCCGATGGAGCTAAGGGAAAGAACGTGGTGATTGGAGACCCAAGGCCGGAAAAAGTTAATGACAAAGTTCCGGTCAGAACAGTGATGATTGGGAAAACTCTTGATGGTGAAGAGTCTCTGAAGATTACATTTAACACATCAAGGCCCGAGGGGCAAGGAAGTTCCTTGGAAGAGAATCGGTTCGCTAGTCAGTTGGAACCGGTCAGACCGGTTTCCCAATCCGGTCAGACCGGTTTGTCTCCAGACCGTCCAAGGACTTTCAAGCCCAAGCGCCCGGAAGTGGGTACTTGGAAGTTTAATGAGCCAAAGGTTCAAGGAAGGGTTCTGAAGCAAGGACCTACTTTCTCTCAGCTCATGAACAAGTACACAAAGGCCGTTCAAGTTGACCGGCCAACAAAAAAGAGACAGAGGTCACCGCAGTGTTGGATCAATTCTACAGCTTATAAGCGCCGTGGTGATGTTACTGGGACTACGGTACATGACCGATTGGGCTCATACCAATGAGGTCGTTCGGCTGCTCCCAAAAGCGGTCAGACCGGTTTTGTGAACCGGTCAGACCGGTTTCGGTCTAAATAGAGGTTCCAAGCTCCTCCTAAGCAAGAATACCGTATCAAGGAGAAAAAGGAGGACGTGCAAGCCACAGCCAGTGGGATTGTAACAATTGGCAATATTCCAGTGGCTATGCAAGATTTGGGTAGAAATCCGATAGTCATTGGAGATTCGGCTCCTGTTCCAGTCAAAAAGCCGGTCATGGCTAATGATCATGAGGCTAGCAGTAGCAAGGGCGTAAAGAAGGTCTTCCAACCAAGGTGGTGTCCTTCTGGATTGACTCATATGCAGAAGCGGAAGTTACAACGCCTGCGGAACAAAGAAAAAAGGGAACAGGAAGCTGAGAAGCTGAGGGATGAATACTTCAACAATTACAGGCCTATGATCCCTCAGACCAAGATCTGGCAAGCTAAGCCCGTTGTGCAATCAGCAGCACAACCGGTCAGACCGGTTTCTGAGTCCGGTCAGACCGGTTTGGATCAGCCCACCGCTGCAGAAGCGGTCAGACCGGTTTCTGGAACCGGTCAGACCGGTGTGACGATAGAAGCGGGAGCTGAGATTACTTCAACCATCGATACTACTCCGCCAATTCCTCCAGTGGTTGAAGATGAAGAATTGGTTGATTTTGAGCCTTCTCCAGAACATGACAACATGAAAATCAATGTTGTATATTTGTCTTCTGATTATTATGTGGTACCGGAAGAGGAGGTCTCTCATCTTCAACTTGGACCTCGAGATGCCGTTTTTCAAAAGCCTAGTGAATCAGAGAATCATCTCAAGGCTTTATATATAAGAGGGCACATCAACGGGAAGCCAATTTCTCGTATGTTGGTTGATGGTGGAGCTATTGTAAATCTTATGCCATACTCTCTCTACAAGAAGATTGGCGGAAAAGACGAAGAATTGATCAAGACGAACATGACGGTCAGTGGAGTTGGTGGAGGTGATCCCATTGGTGCCAAGGGGGTGGCTTCTATGGAGTTGACAGTCGGAAGCAAGACTATTGCTACGGCTTTCTTCGTCTCCGAGGTGCAAGGTAACTTCAGTTTAATCCTTGGTCGAGATTGGATTCATGCAAATAAATGTATTCCATCTACCTTGAATCAATATCTTATTCAGTGGATCGGCGATGAAGTTGAAGTTGTCCATGGTGACACTTCTTCCTTTGTTGCAATGGCCGATTCCGATTCTCTTAGTGCAAATGAGAAGGTCAAATGTCTGTCAGGCATGGATTTGACCGACTATGAGCTAATCAGTTGCACCAAGGATGGTTTTGTTCCTGCTACGTTAAAGCCGATGAAAAATCGGTTGAATTACTTGCTGTAATTAATGGAGCAGATGAATCAGTCGAGCAAAATCGGTCAGACCGCTTCCAGGAACCGGTCAGACCGGTTTGGATCTGAACAGTGCTAGCCGAGGAAAACCGGTCAGACCGCTTATGGAAACCGGTCAGACCGGTTTAAGTCTGGACAGTGGCTTTAAGACCGAATTGATGATCATCGAGCACATTCGACCGGTATGTTTGAAGCTGTTGAAGATCTCGGTGATATGGATAAGTTGGGTCAGGGTTTCACGTCAGCCGACCCTTTAGAACAAATAGATATTGGTGACGGTACTATTCCTAGGCCGACTTTTGTAAACAAAAATTTATCGGCAGAGTTTAAAGCCGAATTAATAAATTTGTTGAAGGAGTATGTCGATTGTTTTGCTTAGGAGTACGTGAGATGCCCGGTTTGAGTCGTGATTTAGTTGAGCATCATTTACCGATAAAAGCCAGTTTTAGACCTTTGAAACAATCGGCTAGACGTTTTAATCCCGCTATTTATGACCGAATAAAAGAAGAAGTTAATCGTTTGCTAGATGCTGGTTTTATTCGGACTTGTCGTTATGCGGAGTGGATTTCTAATATTGTTCCCGTTGAAAAGAAATATTCGGAAAAACTTAGAGTTTGCATTGATTTTAGAGATCTTAATAAAGCCATTCCAAAAGATTCATATCCTATGCCTATAGCCGATGTCTTAATCAATGAAGCTTCTGGGCATCGTGTTGTTAGTTTCCTTGATGGTAATGCTGGATATAATCAAATCTTCATGGCCGAAGAGGATATGCACAAAACGGCCTTTCAATGTCCAGGATTTATTGGTTTGTTTGAGTGGGTGGTTATGACTTTTGGATTAAAGAATGCTGGTGCAACTTATCAAAGAGCTTTGAATTTAATCTTTCATGATTTGCTTGGAGTTATCGTGGAAGTATATATTGATGATATTGTGGTTAAATCGGATGGTTTAATTCCTCATCTAGCCGATTTAAAACTTGCTCTTGAAAGGATGCGACGGTATGGATTGAAAATGAATCCACTCAAATGTGCTTTTGGTGTTTCGGCTGGGAGTTTCTTGGGTTTGTTATTCATGAGAACGGCATAGAAGTTGATCCCAAGAGAATTGAAGCTATGAAGAAAGTCGAAGCTCCTACTTGCAAGAAAGATTTGCAAAAGTTTCTAGGCAAGGTAAATTTCATGAGAAGATTTATAATTAACTTGTCTGGAAAGGTTGATGCTTTTACTCCTTTACTTCGGTTAAAGAATGAAGCCGATTTTACTTGGGGGACAAAACAGCAAGAAGCTTTTGAGGAAATCAAAGAATATTTGTCTTCACCACCGGTGCTTAGGGCACCTAAGCGAGGAGTACCATTTAGACATTATGTGGCGGCTGAAGATAGAACTATTGGGGCTGTTTTGACTCAAGAAATCGGCAACAAGGAGTATGTGATTGCTTATGTAAGCCGACGGCTCATCGATGCAGAAACAAGGTATACTTTCATTGAGAAGTTGTGTTTATCCTTGTACCATGCTTGTACTCAATTGAGGCATTATTTATTATCTAGCACTTGCATCGTGTTGTGTCAAACCGATGTAATTAAACATATGTTGCAAAAACCGATTTCTAGTGGAAGAGTCGGTAAATGGGCTTATGCTTTAGTTGAGTATGATTTGGCTTGTGAACTTTTAAAATCAATGAAAGGCCAAATTGTTGCTGATTTTATTGTTGAACATCGGATAAATGATACAAATAACTTCGACGTCGGATATATTACTTGTAACCCATGGAAGTTATATTTTGATGGATCGGTTTGCAATGATGGGCAAGGAATTGGTGCTGTTTTGATCTCTCCAAGTGGTGCCGTCTTTGAGTTTTCAAACCGATTGGAAGAAAAGCGTACCAATAATCAAGTTGAATATGAAGCTCTTCTATTCGGTTTAGAATTTTTGCAAGATATGGGGATTAAGCATGTTGAGGCTTTTGGTGATTCACTCCTAGTGGTACAACAAGTGTCAAAGGTATGCAAATGTTATAATGGTTCATTAAATGCATATCTTGATAGATGTCTTGATATCATTGCTTCTTTTGATGAATTTACTATCAAACATATTCCAAGAGAAGAGAATGACAAGGAAAATACTCTGGCTCAGAAAGCATCTGGTTGTATGGTTGCAAAGAAGTATTTCTATCTCCAAAAACCGATGCAAACGAAAGCCGAGGTTCTGGTTCTGGACGAACCGGTCACACCGGTTTCAGAAACTGGTCAGACCGGTCTGACTGCCAGAACCGGTCTGACCGGTTCTGAAACCGGTCTGACCGCTTCGTCCCTTGACAGAAGCAAAAATCCTTTGGATGATGCTAATCAATCCAAAGTTGAAGATCAGGATTGGAGGGTGCCTATTATTACTTATTTGAGAGATCCTGGTCGTGGTGCAGAAAGAAATATTCGGCGAATATCGTTTAAATACGTTTTGCTTGACGATGAACTCTATCGTCGAAACGCCGAGGATTTGCTGTTGAAGTGTCTGAATTCGGATCAGGCCAAAGTTGCCATGGGTGAGGTCCATGAAGGTATTTGTGGTACGCATCAATCGGCTCCAAAGATGAAGTGGTTACTTAGACGAGCCGGTTTCTATTGGCCTACTATGATGGCAGATTGTTTCAAATATTACAAAGGATGTGAGGAATGTCAGAAGTTTGGAAATTTGCAACTTGTTCCTGCTGCATTGATGCATCCTATTATTAAGCCATGGCCGTTCCGAGGTTGGGGATTGGATTTTATTGGACAAATTAATCCTCCATCATCAAAAGGACATCATTTTGTGTTAGTTGCTACATATTATTTCACTAAGTGGACCGAAGCGATTCCCTTGAAGAATATGACGCATCGAGAGGTAATTGAATTTGTTACGCAAAATATTATTCATATATTCGGTATTCCTCAAACTTTGACAACGGATCAAGGTACTTCGTTTATGTCTAAAGAGGTACGTGAATTCGCCGAATCCTATAGAATTAAGTTGCTCAATCCATCTCCATATTACGCTCAGGCTAATGGACAAGCCGAGTCAAGTAATAAAATTTTGATCAAATTAATCAAGAAAAGATAGAAGAAAATCCTAAGAGATGGCATGAAGTTTTATCTGAAGCATTATGGGCTCATCGTATATCTAGACACGGTGCTACTAAAGTTACTCCTTTTGAGCTTGTGTATGGTCAAGAGGCCGTTTTACCCGTTGAGGTAAATCTGGACGCTTATAGATTGGCTAAACAAAATGACCTTGATGCTGTTGATTACCACAATTTGATGTTGGACAATATTGATGAGGTAACCGACAAACGATTGAAAGCTTTGAAGGAGATTGAGAAAGATAAGCTTCGGGTTGCTAAAGCTTACAACAAGAAAGTACGAGGAAAATATTTTCAGATTGGTGAGCTTGTTTGGAAGACGATCTTGCCTATTGGAACGAAAAGCAACAAGTTTGGTAAATGGTCACCAAGTTGGGAAGGACCCTATAGAGTTGTCAAAGTCATTTTTGGGAATTCTTACATACTGGAGACGCTGAAGGGAGATCATTTGCCTAAAGCTATCAACGGAAGATATTTCAAGAAATTCTATCCAAGTGTTTGGCAAGACACATGAAGACCAATGGCCGATATATTGTTGATATCGCCCTTAGCATAAATTTTAGCTCCTGAATTGTAATTACTTGCTTTTTAGTTCTCAAATTCACTAAAAATGCAGGGAGGCATGTGTTGACAGTCAAAATTGGCTCTGGCCCGGCCAGACCGGTCGCCAAACCGGTCAGACCGGTTTGGTTCTGTAATTCGAGTAGGATTAGGATTCCGAGTTTAATCCCATATTGTAACCTATTCGAAAGGGGTAAGACTTCTCCGGCCTATAAATATAAAGGCTAAGGCCGATTGAGATGTATTCCAATCGAATCAAACACGTTTATCCTTTACTTTTTTATCTCTCAAACCCTAATCTTTTCCAACCTCCATATTCCGTTCTTTGCTCGTCTCTACGGCGTTCAAGGGCGTTCTAGGTGGCCTGCCGACCCTAGAGCAACCCTAGCTTGGTTGAGCTCCGATGGGGTCCCTCCCGAGCTTGAGTTTCTAGGTCTTCACGAGTTCCTGCTTGAAAGCGGTCAGACCGGTTTCAGGAACCGGTCAGACCGGTTTGCCCGAGGAGCTCAGGAGTTGGCCGTTGTGACGGCTGTGCTGCGCGTTTGATCGGCTTCGAGTTTGTTGGCGCGTTTTCGTGTCAACAGTTACCTCGTACACATGATGGTTACGATTCCATATGGGTTATCGTGGACAGGTTAACCAAAGTTGCTCATTTTATACCAGTTAAAACCACTTACTCAGGAGCCAGACTAGCAGAGTTGTACATGTCACGGATAATATGTTTGCATGGAGTTCCTAAAAAGATAGTTTCAGATCGAGGCACTCAGTTTACATCACGTTTTTGGAAGAAGCTACATGAGTCAATGGATACGGAGTTGAATTTCAGTTCGGCATATCATCCACAGACCGATGGTCAAACTGAAAGGACGAATCAAATTTTGGAGGATATGTTAAGGGCTTGTGCTTTAAAGCATGGAGGTAGTTGGGATAAAAGTTTACCATATGCAGAGTTTGCATACAACAACAGCTATCAATCTAGTCTTAAGATGGCACCGTTTGAAGCCTTGTATGGAAGAAAATGCAGAACACCCTTGTACTGAAATCAAACGGGTGAAAGTCAACTCTTTGGACCAGAAATTATAAAAGAAGCTGAAAGACAAGTCGAGATAATTCGGGAGAATCTCAAAACTGCACAGTCACGCCAAAAGAGTTACGCTGATCCTAAGAGAAGAGAAGTGGTATTCGAGGAAGGAGATTATGTTTATCTCAGAGTATCACCTATCAGAGGATTACGAAGATTTAATGTCAGAGGGAAGCTATCACCTCGTTTTATTGGACCTTTTAAAATATTAGAAAGAATGGGAGAAGTGGCATATAAGTTGGAATTACCGGCTCGATTATCGGGAGTTCATGATGTGTTCCATGTATCACAGCTGAAGAAGTGTTCAAATGAGATTAGAGTGGAGCACTTACCACTGGAGGATTTAGAAGTGAAGGATGACTTGACTTATAAGGAGTATCCTATCAAAATCCTAGACAAGTCACAGAGGGTCACACGGAGCAAGGTGATAAAAATGTGCAAGGTTCAGTGGAGTAATCACTCAGAAAATGAGGCTACTTGGGAAAGAGAAGAAGAACTGATAAAGGAATTTCCCCAGCTGTTCACCGAATCTTCCTGAATCTCGGGACGAGATTCTCTTTAAGGGGGTAGGATTTGTAACACCCTAAAATTCCATCACAAATAAATCATAGCAACATGGTTGGATTTAATTTTCTAAGACATAATTAAAATTTTCAATTAATTTGAGCCTAAAAATATTTAAACATCATTTAAATAATTTTTGGAGCAATAAGTGGTTGTGCATCATATTTGATTTGCATGTCTTTTGTTTGATTTGTGTGAGAAATTCAAAATCATGAAAAAGTCCAGAACCCGTCCCTAGACTCTTTTTCCTCCCGCAGCCCACCTCCCTCTCCTTTTCTTTCCGGCCCAGCAGCGCGCGGCCCAGCCCCCCTGCCGGCCTGCTCGCCCCCCCTCCTTTTTTTCCCTCCGCTTCGATGGCCCGCTCCCCGGTTCTGGCCCAGCCGCGGCCCACGAGGCTTTTTTTCTCTCCCCTCTCGCTGACACGTGGGGCCCACCTGTCAGGCTCGCCTCCTACCTCCAGCCGCGCCCCTCCCCTGCCTCGCCAACCGCCGCGCCGCTCGAGCTCCTGGCGTCGCTCCCTCTCCCTCGCCCTTCCCTCTCCTCTCCCACCGAGCCGCAGTAATCCGCCGCTCGCCTCCACTCCACTCCAACCTCTCAATCCCCCACCGAAACGGCCTCCCACTAAGCCCCTCCACTACCGAGCGCCATTAAATGGCCGGTGACCTCGACCCCTCCGTGCCGACCCCTTCTCTCCCTCCCTCCACTCTATTTATACCCCGGCCGAGCTCCGTGCGCCGTACTCTTTTGCACACGCCGCCCAAAACCCGAGCCTCAGCTTCTTTCCGTGCCGCCGTCGCCACCGGAGCTCCGCCGCATCGTCGACCCGCTGCCTCGACGACGCACCGCCCCGCCCGACCGCACCGAAAGCTTCCCGTGGAGGTAACGAAACTCCCCGTCCCCTTCTCACTCTCTGTTACGCTCGTTTTAGTACCCGACCGCTCTCGCCGGAGTAGCCCACCGCGGCTTCTCGTCGGGCGCCGCCGCTGCAGTGCCAACACCTGCTAGAACCCCTAGTGTTACTCGCTTCGTCGCCTTGTAGCCTTAGGTACCGAAGCCGTAGCCTCCAGAGGGCCCCAGCGAGTCTCTAGCCTCGCTCCGGCGACGCGCCGCCTCGGCACCGCCGCGATTCGCCGCTGTTCGCCGTCGTCTGCCGCCCTCGGCGTGCAATTCACGACAAGGACCCCCTAAACACATTCGCCAACCTCCCAGCTACATCCAGAGCCTTCCCGCGTTCGAAACCGTGGCCGGGACCTTGAGTTCGGTGAAATCCCGGCGAGTCCGCCGCCGCCCCGCCTCTGTTCACCGTCGACCGCCGGCCTCACCGCGCAATCCTCAACGAGATCACTCACAGGCAGAGGCACAGGAGGAGTGTTGGCACTTCTTACGATCCAATATCAGGATTGAGAATCCTGGTACTGGGGTAAGGAGTGTTTCAGTGGTTTTCCTTATGGCTTAGTAAAATATAGAAATATTCTGCAAGCGCACAGAATCACCGCTGTAGCACTTCACCTGGGAGTATTCCGAGGTATCGTAATTTATATTTCCACAGGGAAGCTTTGGCAAGATTACTAGTGAACAGATATTCGAGACTATCAGAGGAGGGTACACGACTAGACAAGACAGGGGATAACGGTATTGGATAGGAGTGGATATACCGGACACACAGCTCAAGGGATACTCAGGTAAGGGAGAGAAGAGATAGATAGCTGGGAGGACAACGATAAGAGATAGAGGACTCCTGGATTCTTTATCTACCTATGTCACTCTAGCTTAGAGATACAGCGGCTACAGAGCCAGCACTAGGAGATCTGGGATAACTCTAATGTCTTAGCTTCGGGACAAGGGAACCGGTGAACACACAGAAAGGGATGAGAAGGGGTGCCACTATTTCCCAACTGGGGAATCCTACGGACCAGAACTAATGTGATGGGCTACGAAGACCGAAAGTGCTGTCACCACCTCCCGGCTACCACCTCCGTTGCCACGGTAATAAACTAAGGCCACCGACTAGTCTAGGAACCACTCCTACACTAGGCAACGACTACTTACTCTGCTAGCAAGAGCAAGCAACCTTGTCAATACTCTTGGTGACAGTTCACCTCCAGTATCAAGCAAGATCGAAGAACCAGCCAAGACAAAGACTTAAACAAGACTACAAGCACTAGAACTATAACTGACTATAGTCTAAACAAGATATATTTGCAACTAGGATAAAGTAGAAGCAAGATATAAATGACAAAGGCAAAGTGACAAAGATAACTATATTGATACTCAATGTCTTACAAAAGGAAAAGTAAAAGATACAAGAGCTATTACCAGAGCTTCTGAAGACGACTCCGGAACCTCCGAGGCAAAGCTCGACTCAACTCTAACTCCAAACTAAACTATCCTAACTCTACTAGAATGAAAGTGGAAATGAGCTCCTTGGCTTGGTGTGTTTACAAGTGAGGTAAGGGGTCCTATTTATAGGAGTCCGAGGCGGTTGAGGCAGGGTAGCGGCCAAGGAAGCCAGGGGGGTACCCCTTGGGATTTCGGGCGAGGGGAGGCGGTTCGGCCGAACAGGTCGGTTCGGCCGAACCGACCATCCCACCGTCCTTGCATCCAACGGCTGTGGGGAACTCCCTGGAGGCGGTTACGTGCTGGGGGCAGTTCGGCCGAAGGCCCCAGTTCGGCCGCACTGGGCCTGGCCCGTGGCCGGCCCCCCAGCACCGCCTCTTCTCTGTGGGCCTTCTGGGCCGCCTCCTGGTGGTTGGCTTCGCGTTGTTCTGGCCCAGGGTGACGTGTTGATCCTTCGAGGTGAGTTGGCGGTCGCCCACGTGTCATGTGATGTGTTCGCTTGGTCATTGTTGACGTGGACGACTCCCGGTGGTCTGCTTGGCTAAGGGGGGTAACCGGCCGAACGGAGTCGTTCGGCCGATTTGGTCATTTCCGGCCCCAATAGCACATATTTGTCGTAGTTGTACCTGCACAAGTGACACTCACCAAAACTCGTGGAACTTTATTAGAAATAAAACGTAAGTACATGGAATGTTGCATAAAACCTCATTTATTCCCGAGTATTGGTGGTCGGATTTAGGCTATAACGACCGCCAACAAGCTCCCCCAAGCTTAGCTCTTTGCTCGTCCTCGAGCAAAGATATAAACTTAGGCTCGGTGGATCAGGAGTTGCCACAATGTCATTTCTTTTGCAGGTAACTTTATAAACAACTAGTCCTCAAAAATACTTGAATCATAGGCAAAGTTTCAAATCACCTTTTTATCTATGGGGCTTATAGAAATCTCCTTATCTTGGCCGGTTGAAAGGATGAACAGTTTAAATTCAGTTTTATTCCACTCTACTCTTTTCAGGATCCCATCTCGGAATTTTTTCACAAGTTTTGAAAACTACAAATTGTTCCTCATTGGCACACTCAATCACTCAAGTGTATTTGAATCCTCACCAAAGGCTTGTGCCTTCTTTTCATCCTAACATCTAATATGGCTTTTTGTGTGGCTCAGGGACAAAGGATGAAGCCATGCATGCATCTTATATTTTGCTAAGTCAAAGACCGGATCTCTGAGGAGACAAATCACATCTTAAGATCGAGACGTGCAAGTGTGTGGATATGAGTGGAGTGGCATATGGTGGAGTGGTGGAATGGAATATGGTGGAATGGTGGAATGGAATATGCTGCAACTCCTTGGATGAATTTCCCTCTGCTTGATTTATTTTCGAGAACATGGGCTATCTTTTATTCTTATATTTTTGCCATTCCACTTGGCATGCTTTTCTTTTTCTCCTTCTCCTTGCCATGCTCTTTGGCATGCTTTTCTTTTTCTCTTATTTTTTTGCCATGCTTCTTTGACATGCTTTTCTTTTTGCATAGCCCATGTCTCTATCAAGAATATTTGTTGAGGGAAATCATAGAACATGGAGCATTTGTTTTTGTGGATGGATGATGGAAAATGTTTGCTAACTCCCAGTGTAGGAATTGCAAGTGAGAGGTGGTGTGTGTACGTGGGTCTCGATCTTTAAGAGTATGAAAGCTTCACTCAAAGGTCACAACAATTTGACAAAGCTCACTAAGATAACAATCAACATATGAGTAGGAATTTTCAACTAAGCTTATCATATGGCTCTGGTAGGTATTTTGACCAATGATGAACTTGTTTCATTTTGAAAGCATAAATTTCCGAGATTTTCCCCGTACTAAAAGCAGAATAGAATTTAACCAAATTCTCACTATATCAATCCCCACAACAACTTAGACTTGGAATAAAGCATGTCCTCCCACAAGGTTTTCAGGATCATTTTTACTCATTGCAAATAACTCAAGCACAATCTAGCAACTAGTTGAAGCAAAGTACTTGCAAAATTAACGACATAGCAACTATTCATCATTTCCAAGGTGAGAGGCATATGATCCATTCCATGCATAGTTGGGAGTTATTTTATTCAAGGGAAATATTGTTTAAGGGAAATATTTTTTTGGTATTTTCATTTTTTTTAAATGCAAACTATCATGAAGGGAAATGAAAGGGAAATTAAATGATCAAAGTGCTGGATAAATCGGGACTTACCAGGTGGGGGTCCTCCCCAAGCTTGGACTCTTCACTGGTAGGGGTTGAGCCTTGAGAGGTACTGGCTCAGCTGTTTTGCTTGTTCGTGGACGTTGTGCTGGATAGACACCACCATCCCGCTATTCTCTTGATGGTACTGCGAATGGCGGGCTAGTGTGTCCTGGATCTCTCGGGTACGGTCGTCGATGAGCTCGACTCGGTCGGAGATGTAGGACAACTCCCAGCTGTAGTCCAAGCGTGCGGAATGTGAGTATCCGGGGTAGTATGGCTGGGAAGCACTGTCGTACCCCCCTCCATACTGGCTCCCGGACCACTCAGAGTCCGTATCCTGGTCGTAGTCCCAGCGTCCTGAGGTGAAGTAGTTCGGCTCCTGGTGTTGCCCGGAGCCTCCTGCTCCGGACGTCCCAGCGCCGGTGTACATGTCGTAGGTGGCCTCAAAAGCGGAAGTGTGTCGGTGCGGCATTTGTGGTACATCTTCCGGCTCCTGTGAGGTGGCGAGCCCAGCATCACGCCTGGCTCGTCCCCTCGTGACGGGTCCGTCACCTGCAACGCTGTGCCGAGCGGGCTCTCTCCAAGGTGGAGAATTGTCCGACTCGGTCCTCAACTGAAGAGTTAGTTTCGGCGTGGTATACAACCTTAGTGCTGCACAAGGCAAGGGCACTTCAGTTGTATAGCCATGGTAAATCATTGCCAGCGTTGTGTCAGGCGTCCGCCGTATCATGTGGGCTTGCACGAAGTGCTCGGCATCCACGATGGAACGCGCTGTCTCGATGTACGTGAGCCGGGCGCCTTGAAGGACGCCTAGGTGGTTAGCGAGGCAAGTGACTAGAGAAGTCATCGCCATGCTACCCGTACGAGAAATATGAGACAACCAGTGACCAACCATGTCTTTCACAGGTGAATAGGGAATCTGCTTGACCATGGCAAAAAGAACCCGCAACTCGATGGTGTTGACAGGGCGCAAATCTGCCCGAGGGAATACCGTCATAGACACCCAACGATGCATGAAACGCAAAGTGGGGTTATGTATGTTGTTCGTGCGTGGTGCATGACAGTTGGTATCCCCCGAAATCTTTTTCCAAAATGCCACCCGGTCAAATCTTTTAAGCGCTTTGTTCGGGTCTAATGAACAACGGCTTGAAAATCCGAGACCCAAATTAAAATCCCTCCAAGAGCAGAAGAACTCTTGGTCGAAGTACCAAAAACGAATCCCCCCAGTTTCAGAAACCAAAGTCGAGAGGAATTCAAGGGTGAGCAGGTACGAACCTTCTTCGTTGATGTGCCAGAAATTCTCCCAGCCAATGGCCTGGAAGATTTCTGTAAACTCTACGTCCATCCCCGTGTCCCTGAGCAAATCTTGCTCAAACACACGGGTGTGCTCGAACTCCTTCAGCCGAAGCTCGTTGAAGGTGTTTCGCTCCCTTTCTGTTCTAAGGTTGATGTCACTCTCGCTCAGGAGCTGCCTGGCTGGGGGCGTGGCATGGCCCCATCCCGAGCCGGCTGCTCCGTGCTCGTCCGTGTCCATCCGGCTCGAGCCTCGAGACGGGGCTGGGGAACTCCCAGCATCGTCCGATCGTCGGCCTAGCCGGGCGGAACGACGGAGCGAAGTGAAGAACTTCGACATGATTCCTGCAAAAAGTTAGTGCAACAACAACTACCCGAAAGACTGAATATATATATGGTTAGCACAAGAAAATCAAGTCAGTTGTTCGAGATAGTTAGTCGTTCTTGCAGGGATGAAAACCACCACAAAAGGTTAGTCGTTCTTGTGGGTGTCGGTGACCACCACAAAATCGTCCAAAATTTCAGCACAAAGATCACAACAAGAGCAAAATATTTTTGGGATTTTCTAGTGATGCAAGCGAACCAAAACTTGAACAAGATCTTGGGAAGAACTTGAGCAAGCACTAGAGCAAAGGACTTGAGAAAGAGAGAGAGCTCCTAGCATAAATTTTCAGAATGGGAGAGTGAGTGAATGGTGCAAGGAGAAGCAAGCAGCAAGGGCAGCATTTATAGGCCGAGGGGAGGGCCTTGGCCAGTTCGCCCGAAGGCTCTGGTTCGCCCGAACCAGGCCTGGTGGCCAGGGCACTCCCATGTGAGTGCAGCACTCACATGCCTTTGTTTCCACTCCAAGTTTGTGTGGCCATCAATTCCCAAGGACATTTTAGTGGATTTTAGTGGTAGGTGAGATGGAAATATGACATGACCAAAGTGGAACTTAGTGGATTCACCCCCATGCTGCCATGTTGGTGATAATTGGTGAGTGTGCAGCCATTTTTAGTGGGGTAGACATGTTTGTTGCTGGTTGGTGGTGATGGTAAATAATTGGAGATGTTCTAGAAGGGGTGAAAATGAAGAAAGTTACAAATTACACCCTCTCTAATTAAATTTCAGCATGTGTCCAATTATTTCTAACCAAGCTTGCAAAATTTTCTACTCTCTCTCAAATAAATTACTCAAGTGGTTCATTTATTTTGGAAAGGGAAATATGCAAATGCAATTGAGAATTTAAAAATTGGAAGGGAAATGTGGGATACATACCGGTTTTCCTCGCGGCGAGAGCTCAGCTTTTAAGTCCGCGAGCGGGACTCCCCTGTCTTCAGTTGCTTGTGTCATCGCCCGGTCCCGGAGTGGATGACTCGAACGATGCAACCTTCTTCCGCCACATTTTCTTGTTCTTCTTCTTTGGTGTCGGTGGCGGTGGGATCGGCGTCTCTAGAGAATTCCAGAGGGCTTGTTCTTCCTCGTATTTCTTTACGAGGAAATCCATTTCTTCTGCACTTGTCGGTTTTGTCGGCTCGTTCCACTTGAGCTGCTCACCACCGAGTATTTCCAGCTCTCCATTAATGAGAGCCTTAAAGAAACACTCGGCGCTCCTCTGCTCCGGTGTGAGTGGCTCTGCCTTCTTCTCTTCCCGGTGTAGAAACTTGAAGTAAGTCAACCTTCCGTCGATACAGAACGAGATTTCTCTCACATCCATATCGATCCTAGCCCGGGTGGTGTTCAAGAATGGTCGGCCCAACACAAGGGGAAACGAATACTCATTCCCCGTGTCGAGGACAACAAAGTCCACAGGGACATATCGTCCCCAGATCCGGACCGGTACATTCTCGATCACCCCCTCGGGGTAGCGGATGGTTGAGTCCGCAAGCTGTACCTCGGCAGTAGTAGGTGACAAAGTAGGGTAGCGTAATTTCTTAAATAATACCTTAGACATGATGTTGACGCTTGCCCCTAGATCACAGAGTGCATCATCAATGCGATGATTCCAGATCGTGCACTGAATGATGGGCACTCCGGGATCTTCCTTTCTGTCCGGAGAGGTCTTGATGATCGCCCTTTTTGCAGCTCTCGGCAGGTAGGTCCATCTTGGTGTCAGCACTTGGATGCATGCGACCTTCCCTGCGTGGTTAGTTCGGAAGACACTGCGAGGCATCTTACCATGCCTAGTAGTGATGGAATTCACTGTCTCGATGGAAGGCTCGGGTTGCCCCGAAATCTTCCCCGATTCAGTGATAGGAACCGCAGCAGCTAACTGAGCGACTTGAGTTTCTATCATTTTATTAAAGCTCAGTTGACTTTTCATAGCAGAAGAAAATGATCCCATCCTAGAGTCTATGCTTTCCAAAGTTTTATCATTAGCAGCAAGCTTTTTATTGATGTTTTCAGTTATTTTCATCTGGCTAAACACAAGATCTCTAAGAGACGGCTGATTATTGAAATTGCTGGAATTGAAATTGTTACCTTGTTGAGGCCTCTCAAAAGGGAGGTTTCGGTGCGGATTCCAGCCTTGGTTGCCGTAGTTGTTCGGTCGGTACCCGTTGTTGTTGGAGTTGTTGACATAGTGGGCATCTTCTCGCGTTTCGGGGCAGTCATTCCCCGAATGGCCAGTGTTGCCACAGACTTCGCAGGTCATGCGAGCATCCATGGCTTGCACCGTTTCTTGAGCAGGGGCCTCCAGTTTCTTCATCAGGAGGTCCATCTTGGCAGCGAGCATGTCCAGAGCTTCAACTTGGTGGACTCCTCGGGTCTTTGGTTGAGTCCGGTTGTCGGACCAACCTTGGTTCTCGACCATCTTCTCTATGAGGGCCTTCGCATGACTCTCCTCAAGAGAGAAGAACGAGCCCCCAGCAGCAGCATCCAGGTACTCACGGGCAGAATTTCTCAGCCCATGATAGAAAGTTTGGATTATGAACCAACTCTGCATACCATGGTGAGGACAAGCAAAAATATAGTCCTGGAGGCGATCCCATGCCTCTGGGACTGTTTCATCTTTTAGCTGCTGGAAACTAGCTATTTTGTTTCAGAGGGCGTTGGTTTTCCCAACCAGAAAGAATTTTAGCAAGAAAGCGCTAGTGCATTTATCCCAGGTATCTATTGCTTCGCGGTTAGCATAAAACCATTGTTTCGCCTTGCCTAATAATGAGAATGGAAATAAATGAAGGCGAATGGCATCGATACTTACTCCGCGGATGGTGAAGGTGTTGCAAATCTCCAGGAAATGCTGGAGATGAGTATTGGCATCTTCGTGTGGCTTGCCGCAGAATGGGACAGCCTGTACCATATTGATGAGGGCTGGCTTCAGCTCGAAGCTACCATCTCCGACTGGCGGAGCTGGTCTGACACGTATGTTCTCGCTTGATGGAGCAGAGAACTCACGGATCGTCTTGGTTGCCATCCTCGATTTAGCCCGGTCAACGACGGGAAGGAGTGGGTTCGTCGGAAGGAGTTGCTTCTGAGGAGGTACAACACGGGGTCGTACTTTCCTCACAAATGACTCCGGATTTTCTTGGAAGTTTGACGGTAGTTGGAAACCAGTCATGCACTGCTTTGTTCCACAAAGACCAATGAACAGAGCAAGGATAAACCCGCTTGAGTAGCGGTACTCAACTAAGATAGCTCAAGATAAAAGTTTAAAAGTAATCTAGCCAAAGACTCCCCCGGCAACGGCGCCAGAAATGCTTGCTGGCACTTCTTACGATCCAATATCAGGATTGAGAATCCTGGTACTGGGGTAAGGAGTGTTTCAGTGGTTTTCCTTATGGCTTAGTAAAATATAGAAATATTCTGCAAGTGCACTGAATCATCGCTGTAGCACTTCACCTGGGAGTATTCCGAGGTATCGTAATTTATATTTCCGCAGGGAAGCTTTGGCAAGATTACTAGTGAACAGATATTCGAGACTATTAGAGGAGGGTACATGACTAGACAAGACAGGGGATAACGGTATTGGATAGGAGTGGATATATCGGACACACAGCTCAAGGGATACTCAGGTAAGGGAGAGAAGAGATAGATAGCTGGGAGGACAATGAGAAGAGATAGAGGACTCCTGGATTCTTTATCTACCTATGTCACTCTAGCTTAGAGATACAGCGGCTACAGAGCCAGCACTAGGAGATCTGGGATAACTCTAATGTCTTAGCTTCGGGACAAGGGAACCGGTGAACACACAGAAAGGGATCAAAAGGGGTGCCACTATTTCCCAACTGGGGAATCCTACGGACCGGAACTAACGTGATGGGCTACGAAGACCGAAAGGGCTGTCACCACCTCCCGGCTACCACCTCCGTTGCGACGGGAATAAACTAAGGCCACCGACTAGTCTAGGAACCACTCCTACACTAGGCAACGACTACTTACTCTGCTAGCAAGAGCAAGCAACCTTGTCAATACTCTTGGTGACAGTTCACCTCCAGTATCAGCAAGATCGAAGAACCAGCCAAGATAAAGACATCAACAAGACTACAAGCACTAGAACTATAACTGACTATAGTCTAAACAAGATATATTTGCAACTAGGATAAAGTAGAAGCAAGATATAAATTACAAAGGCAAAGTGATAAAGATAACTATATTGATATTCAATGTCTTACAAAAGGAAAAGTAAAAGATATAAGAGCTATTACCAGAGCTTCTGAAGACGACTCCGGAACCTCCGAGGCAAAGCTCGATTCAACTCTAACTCCCAACTAAACTATCCTAACTCTACTAGAATGAAAGTGGAAATGAGCTCCTTGGCTTGGTGTGTTTACAAGTGAGGTAAGGGGTCCTATTTATAGGAGTCCGAGGCGGTTGAGGCAAGGTAGCGGCCAAGGAAGCCAGGGGGGGTACCCCCTGGGATTTCGGGCGAGGGGAGGCGGTTCGGCCGAACAGGTCGGTTCGGCCGAACCGACCATCCCACCGTCCTTGCATCCAACGGCTGTGGGCAACTCCCTGGAGGCGGTTATGTGCTGGGGGCGGTTCGGCCGAACTGGACCTGGCCCGTGGCCGGCCTCCCCAGCACCGCCTCTGCTCTGTGGGCCTTATGGGCTGCCTCCTGGTGGTTGGCTTCGCGTTGTTCTGGCCCAGGGTGACATGTTGATCCTTCGGGGTGAGTTGGCGGTCACCCACGTGTCATGTGATGTGTTCGCTTGGTCATTGTTAACGTGGACGACTCCCGGTGGTCTGCTTGGCTAAGGGGGGTAACCGGCCAAACGGAGTCGTTCGGCCGATTTGGTCATTTCCGGCCCCAATAGCACATATTTGGCGTAGTTGTACCTGCACAAGTGACACTCACCAAAACTCGTGGAACTTTATTAGAAATAAAACCTAAGTACATGGAATGTTGCATAAAACCTCATTTATTCCCTAGTATTGGTGGTCGGATTTAGGCTGTAACGACCGCCAACAAGGAGGAGCCACCTCAGCTCTTCGACGACACTGTGCTTGAGGTGGACGCCGATGGAGACATGGTGATTCCACCAGCTGCTCCTGCCGCCGGGGACGATGCACCAGACGCTGCTGGTGGTGACCCAGATGACTCTGGGGATGACAGCGACGAGGAGGAGCCCAGTGACGGGGATGACCCTGACATGGAGGCTGATGACCAGGAGAATGACAACAGCAACGACGAGGAAGAAGATCCAGAGGAGCCTCACCAGCGTGGTCCGGAGTACCACCTACACGCTTCGTTGGGTGGGACCGGACAGTTCTGCAGACTGCTGTAGGAGTTACTGGGTTTTTAGAGTTCACTCTAAAGCCTCAGTATGTGGTCGAGCACTTTGAGGAGCCCGGCCTGGAGGACTACTACACAGCTCAGGTACACATCCGGGTACCTCAGCCAGAGGCTTCCGGATGGAGGATCCGTTTGACGCACTACAGCTGTGTTCCCTTCTCCACCGAGGACGCCGCCATCAACGACGCTGCCAGGAGGACACCGCGACCAGCTGCACTACTCCGACTTCCGCCACGTACCCAGCCGACCTGTTGGTACCGAGGACACGGTGGTACCAGCTTCTCAGACAGGAGACGACCGAGTGGACGTCCTTGCTCGAGTCACGGCTGCGCTCAACACCGACCTGGAGGGAGCCACCTCCGAGATCGAGGGACTGCACGCGAAGCTCCAGGACGCTCAGGCCAAGATCGCACAGCTTGAGGCGCAGCTTGCGGGGCAGGCACCCCGAGAGGAGATGGTACAACACTGCACCACGTCGTCTCCACCGCGCAAGAAGCTTCGCTACGGCACCCCATGAGCTACCACCAGTCTTGGCTAGGAGTCTTAGATGTCTACCTTTTTCTTTTGTTAATAATTCCGTTCCTGCGAGGACGATGCGTTGTAATAATGGTTGGTTGGTTGAACACATGCTTGAGTTGGATCTTTGTGATGAATGAATGCTTTTGTGGAGTGATGGCCACAACTGCATTAATAAAATAATTAGTTTAATTAATTAATCTTAGCCCCCTTATGCTTTTACCTTACTCATCTTTATCTGTTCAGTTCTTATCTGAGATACCTTTCTCTAACACTCAGATGGTAAACACTAGGTCAGGAAGAGGACGGGATATCCCACCTGTGATACGAGCTCATATCGCAAGTCAGCGAAACCAAGCACCACATCCCCCACCAAACCCACCAATGGATCCGGCTATGCAACAGTTTCTGGCTGCCCAAACTCAGCTGCTGCAGACTCTAACCGCAACAGTGCAGAACTTGCAAGCACAGCAAAATCAGCCACCACAACCAGCACCAGCACCACTACCGCCCAGAGACAAGCACAAGGAGTTCATGAGCCACCGTCCGCCCACTTACTCTCACTCATCAGATCCCTTGGATGCTGATGACTGGCTAAAAGTTGTCACCAGGAAGCTGGAGATGACACAATGCACCGATCGTGAGATGGTGCTATACGCTGCAGGCAGACTTGAAGGACCAGCGGCTGACTGGTGGGATGCGTACACCGCTGCACATGCCGCACCACAGACCATCACCTGGCAAGAGTTCAGGGATAGCTTCAGAGCTTACCACATTCCCTCTGGAGTTATGAAGCTTAAGCAGAAGGAGTATCTGAAGCAAGGCAACATGTCCCTTGCACTGAAGCAAGGCAACATGTCAGTCAGCGAGTATCTGGACAAATTCACCCAGTTGTCTCGCTATGCACCTGAGGAGGTCAACACTGATGCTAAGAGACAGGAATGATTCCTAGATGGTCTTATAGGGCCACTCAATTATCAGCTACAGAGTCACATCTTTCCAGATTTCCAGATTCTTCTAAATAAAGCTATTGGCCTGGAGAGCAAGCGCAAGGAGATTGGTGAACACAAACGCAAGTTCCAGTCTCAAGGACAGTCCAGCAGTAACACTCGCCCCCGCTACAATTCCCCTCAGGGTTCTTACTTCCGCTCTGGTGGACAGAATGGAGGTTATCCACAGAACATGCAGCTGCAACATTCATTCCAGCAGCCTCAACGCTTCAATCAGCAATCACCCCGCACTCCGAATCCTCAGCAGAATCGGTCAAACAACAACTCAGCCACTCCCCGCCCAAACAATGCCACAGGCGCTCCTGTGAGAAACAATGCTCCAGTACAGCCAAATGGGTGTTTCAAATGTGGAGAGTTAGGACATTATGCCAACAATTGTCCTCAGCGTGGGGTGAACACTCCACAGAAGGGATATGGACAAAGGTCCGAGAAGTCTTCCTCTCAGAACCGTCCTGGAAACTCCAATGCATAGGGCAACAGGGCTCAGCGGAATTATGTTCTTGGAAAGGTGAATCATGTGACCGCTGAACAAGCTCAGAAAGCTTCAGAAGTTGTACTTGGTACGTTCCTTGTTAATTCTATACCTGCAACAGTTTTATTTGATTCTGGAGCAATGCATTCATTTATTACTAAACAATTTGTGGCAAAGCATGATTTATCTATGAGAACTATGAAAATGCCCTTACTTGTTAGTTCTCCGGGCGGAGAAATGCAAGCCAATTTAATATGCCCACAAGTGACTCTTAACATCATGGGAGTAGATTTCCCAGCTGATCTGGTAGTTCTAAAATCTTGGGGAATAGATGTAATTCTGGGAATGGATTGGTTACACCAGTGGGATGGATCTATTCAGTGCCGCAAGAAGTCAGTGCTCTTAACCAGCCCTCAAGGAGACAGAATTGAGTATGTGGCAACTCCCTCATTGACAGAAGGCGGAGCAATAAATTCTATGGAAGGCAAGACTCTGGAAGATATCAAAGTAGTGAACGAATATTCGGATATATTTCCAGATGATTTACCAGGTATGCCACCTGACCGAGATATTGAATTCAGCATTGAACTTTTACTTGGTACTGCTCCTATATCTAAGAGGCCATATAGAATGGATGTTAAAGACTTTGCAGAACTTAAGAAACAAATAGAAGAATTGTTAAGTAAAGGGTTTATCCATCCTAGTTCGTCACCCTGGGGAGCCCCCACTCTCTTCGTAGACAAGAAAGATGGCTCTAGAAGGATGTGTGTAGACTATCGATCTCTTAATGAGGTCACCATCAAAAACAAATATCCCTTGCCTAGGATCGAGGATCTGTTTGATCAGATGAGAGGTGCAAAAGTGTTTTCTAAGATAGATCTGCGATCTGGATATCATCAATTAAGAATCCGTCTAGAGGACATTCCTAAGACAGCTTTCACGTCCAGATACGGATTGTATGAGTTTACTGTCATGTCCTTTGGATTGACAAATGCTCCAGCGTACTTCATGTATTTGATGAACAAGGTGTTCATGTATTATTTGGACAAGTTTGTAGTGGTGTTCATCGACGACATTCTGATATTCTCTCAGAATGAGGAAGAACACGAAGAGCATTTGAGGCTTGTATTGCAAAGACTTCGAGAACATCAGTTATATGCCAAGTTCAGCAAGTGTGACTTTTGGTTGAAGGAAGTTTCATTTCTTGGTCATGTTATCACCGATGGAGGAATAGCAGTGGATCCAAGCAAAGTTCAGGATGTGTTGAACAGGAACCCTCCAAAGAATGTGCCTGAGATCAGGAGTTTTCTCGGATTGGCAGGTTATTACCGCAGGTTTATTGAAGGCTTCTCAAAGATCGTGAAACCACTTACAACCTTACTAGAAAAAGGAAAAGAATTCAAATGGGATGATAAGTGCCAAGCTAGTTTTGAAGAATTAAAGAAAAGGTTGACTACAGCCCCTGTATTGATAATGCCCGACATTCACAGAGAGTTTGACGTATATTGCGATGCTTCGCGTCAAGGTCTTGGGTGTGTTTTAATGCAAGAAGGAAAACTAGTGGCTTATGCTTCCAGACAACTGAGGAAACATGAACAAAATTATCCCACACATGATCTAGAATTGGCTGCAGTTGTACACGCGCTGAAAATTTGGAGACATTACATGATTGGTAACAAGTGTCAGATCTTTACCGACCATAAGAGTTTGAAGTATATCTTCACTCAAAAGGATCTCAATCTTAGACAACGTAGATGGCTAGAGTTAATCAAGGATTATGATTTGGATATTCAATATCATCCCGGAAAGGCTAATGTTGTGGCAGATGCTTTGAGTCGAAAGAGTTAGGCAAACATGCTTATAGCTCGGTTGAAACCGCAAGAGTTGTGTTGGGAAGTGGCACGGCTCAACTTGGGAATCGTTGCCTAGAGTGAATCTATGACCTTGGAAGTCGAATCAACGCTTGAACAGGAGATCAGAAAAGGGCAGTTGACAGATGAAAAGATCAAAGAATACGAAAAGTTGATTGATTCAGGAAAAGTTCCAAATTTTAAGAGAGATGATCAAGAAACAATTTGGTTTAGGAACAGGATATGTGTGTGTTGACACCAAAAATTGGCACCAGGAAGAGGCTGACATGTGGGCCGGATTTGGTAGAAGGATGCCATTCGGCTAAAAGGGTTTTTTCTGAAGCATTCGGCAAAGATGCTCTGCGGTCGGGAACGCATCGCCATTCGGCTGAAACGTTCGGCAGAGATACTCTGCGGTCGGGAATGCGTCATCATTCGGCAGAGGCATTGTTCCGCAGGCGAAGAGTGGTAGCATTCGGGAAGACATGATGACGTGGGTCAACATAAGGAAAAGGCCGGTTCGAACAAGGAAAGCAATATGGGCACGAAGATTCGTCATTTATTTTTAGAAACAAGTGTTGTAGTCGTGTCCGACTAGGAGTTGTATCAAGACTTGGGTATAAATATAAACCCATGGTAGCTGTAAAAAAGAATCGAATCAATCATACAACAAACCGGCCCCGTGCCAACATCGAGTCCTTTAGTCGAGTCGTCGAGTTCTTCGAGAGGAGTCATCGATCCGTCGACCTCCGTAAGTACCGACAACCTTGTATCATGCTTAGTATCATGCGGTGGATTTAAGCTTTGATGCAAGTAGTCTTGTTACCATGCTTAGTATCATCCGGTGGATTTAAGTTGTGGTCTCAAGAAGGTTCCTCTGTTAGGTCATGAGCCATGCGGTGGGCTAAGATCTAGTATGGACCAAGTTATCGGCTCTGTTAGATTTCGGCAAAGATTTAACAGATTCATTAAGTTACCCTGTGTTGCTCTGTTTTTACTATGTGCTTAATTCATGCAACACACCTTTGCCCAATCTAGATCGGCTAGAATCGGCTATACTTCATAACATGACGAATTATCCCCTCACAGCCGAAATCGAAACCGATCTAGGTTGCCACGTGTCGCGGGTTCAAGCTTATTGGCATCATGTAGATCTTGACAGAACCGGGTATCATGCGGTAGATGCAGGTTTTTGGGTCGTCTTAGAACTAATCATCCGGTGGATTAGAATTTGATTCGATCTGATAGATTTACCTTTACCGATTAGGCTTGTTCCTTCGCCATGGATCCCGATTCGGCTAAGTAGCCGTATTCGGCAGTGCTCTCACGAGTGAACGTGTGTTCGTGGGTTTGCATTGGACAATGAGTGCTTTTAACCTTTCACGATTAGATTGTATCATGCGGTGGATTGATCTAATCTGATTGGTGGTGTGGCCTCAAACGAGTTGTATCATGCGGTGGATTAACTCGTTCGTTGCCATGCTTGACGGGTGCTGCTTTCGGCCTATGCATTCCTTGTTTACTGCGAATTTATGATCATGTTTCACCCTTTTATTTATCCATCATGCTCTGTTTCTCGTTAATCGGCTATGAGTATGTGTTGTAATGTTCATTCTGTTGAAAGCCGATCTTTCGTCATGCTTACGTCATGCATTCGGCAGTGCGTTCCTTGCGTACCTTGTCGATTGCCGAATGTGGGTTTAACTGCCGACAGATAGCTTCTCTGTAGCTATATGTCTCTCAAGATTGGCTTCGACGCCGCAAATATGGAACTGTCTGGTCTCACCCGGCACGTTCCAGGTTTTGATCTAAACGTTTTTTATCCCTTTGTTAGTTTTCAGGCAAACTGACTGGCACGCTTCCGGATTCGAAAATCAGGGCCACGTGTGAAGCCAGCTTGTTCGGCTTGCTGTGTGCTTGGCGTGAGGTGCGGATTTTACGTCAACACACTTTTTGGCACGCCCGGTGGGACACACGCAAGTTTTCAAGATGCCTGAGTTGAGTAACATCATGGATGTTACTTTGGAAGAGTTGTCTGAGGAGCATCAACAGATGGTAAAGGCTGCTGCTAGTCAATTCATTAACAAATGTTTACTGTCTTTCGCCAAGAACAGGAGTGGTGCACCTTTTCTCAAGTCCGATCTGCCAAGAGTTCTCCTTCCTGGGCAATCTGATCTTACTAAAGAAGAAGAGAGGGAGAGATTCTCGGGCTTATTATACAAAGCTTTGGGAGAGACAATGACCAATCACAATGCTGCGTTCTTAAACAGTTTTCGGCATATAATGATAAGCATTTTTGGTCAGCAAGTGGATAAACCCTTTGAGCAGATACATGGGCAATTGGGTGGCCCGACATACTTCAATGTTCAAGCACCAGTTCAGAAACCACATGGTAAAGGGAATGCTGATGAAACTGGAGGTTCTGGTGCTAAAGATATAAATGGACAACCGATTCGGCAAGATCCTCAGCTTGCATTGCCGAAAACTCGCACATACGGTGATATGGCATTCGGCACCACAGGGAATCCGCCTGCTTCTGCTTACAAGATATCTCCCTTGAACAACAGACTGCAGAGGGATTTGTATGGAAACGGATATTCAGAGTTTATGGATTACAATGCTATCGACGCTCTCCCGAATCCTGGATATGTTGGTACTGCAGGTATGCTTGCTGGAAGACCAGGGAATCAAGATACCAATATCGACCTCATGGTGCAAAAAATGACCGATGTATTGCAAAATCAATTCGGTCTGAAGCCTAAAAGTCAGGGATACATGTACTCGTCTCCTTTCCCTGAATGGTACCAAAGGGTATCATTGCCGAATAGAGTCAAGGTGCCTACAGAGTTTACTAAATTCTCAGGACAAGATGATACTAGCACTGTGGAACATATAGCTCGATATCTGATGCAGCTTGGAGAGGCTTCGGCGGACGAGGCTTTCAGAATCAGATACTTTCCTTTGTCACTAACGGGTCCAGCTTTTACATGGTTTGCTTCTTTGCCTGCCCAGTCGATTTGCACCTGGAAAGACCTGGAACAGAAATTCCATGCTCATTACTACATTGGCAGTACCGAGAAAAAGTTGGTTGATTTGACCAGCTTAAGGCAGAGGAATAAT
Source organism: Echinochloa phyllopogon (assembly GCA_033239725.1). Classification (NCBI taxonomy): domain Eukaryota; kingdom Viridiplantae; phylum Streptophyta; class Magnoliopsida; order Poales; family Poaceae; genus Echinochloa; species Echinochloa phyllopogon. The sequence continues at coordinate 39,809,104 of BTCW01000010.1, read as the reverse complement.
GAAACACCTACAGAGTTCCTCAGGAGATTTAGGGAAACTAAAAGTATGTGCTTTTCTCTGAACATACCTGATGATCAACTAGCTGGTATGGCTGTAGCTGGAATGCTGCCTGCTATTCGGGAGAAGCTATTCGGTATGGAGTTTGATGATCTGGGCCAGTTGTCGCACAGATTGGCCTTGATGAGCAACCAGGCGTATGGTTTCAAGAAGGATGTCAGATTTGCTAAAAATAATGATGTGGCTGACATCTATAACCAATTCCTTGAAAGAGCAGATCAAGAAGATGAATATGAAGATAGCGAGGAGATAGCTGCAGCAGAGATAGTGTGGAGCAAAGAACCAGTTACAATGACTCAGAAATGGATCAAACAGATGAAGGGAACATATGATTTTGATGTGACTAAAGCAGACAAGTTGTTTGAGTTCCTGGTGAAAGAAGGCCGAATCAAATTGCCAGAGGGGCATTCTATGCTTCGGCCTGATGGAGTGAAAGATAAGAGGTACTGTGGATTTCATGATAAAAATTCTCATTCCATTAATGAATGCAGAGTCTTTAGGATGAAGATTCAGAAAGCTATCCAAGAAGGACATCTGAAATTCGACAACAAAATGAAACTGGACAGTAACCCTTTCCCTCAGAATATGATCGGCTTCTCGGTTAATATGGTGAATGCTGTTCCATCTGGAGAAAAGGGAAGATTGAAAGTTTTAACCTCAAAGAAGGCAAGACAGGATGGTTCAGTTGATCCCACTCGGCAGATCACAATTGAGCAGGTTCGCCAGAAAAATCTTCGGTTCCCGAATAGCCGATTAGAAGTAGGAGAATCCTTTAAACCTAGAGTTACTACACGTATTCTCCTCAACAAATGGCAGCGTCAGCAAGAAAAAGAGCGTTTTCAAAGGCGTGAATACGAGGAGGAGAAAAGAAGACGCGAAGAAGAAAGGTTTGAGGAAGAACAGGAAGAGTATGCTCGAGAGCAGGAACGTGCGCATTGGGGGTGTGCATTCTTCAGACACTATTGGAACGAAGGTTTGAAGCTTCCTACATGGAATAATTGTCCTGAATGCAATAGTAGATATGATGAATATAGGCAGGGAACTGTCAATCGCCGATCTGTCCATGAAAGAATTGGCAGGGTGCATCCTAGTGATGATCGGCGTTTTAATGATCAACCAAGAAAGAGACATGCTGATCACAAATGGGTTGATCGCGAGGAAGAAGAGGATCATGCTTATGTTTGGCAAAAAGGACAATGGTGCCCACCTGGTTTAAGAAGAAGTCAGAAGAGAAGAGTCCAACGCCTGAGGAATCAAGAATTGAAGCAAGCAAGGCCTAGGATGAAATCGATATGGCTCCCAAAAGACAGGCCTGACGAACGTGGTCATTCGGCTCCTACATGTATGGTATGTTTTCTGCCGAATGAATTCATGGCTCCAGCTAATCAAATTGTACAGGAAGAAATATTGCCCGATATAGATGATGCCGAACAATTTGGGTTAATGGCACAATTGATGTTGAACAAACAAGCTGTTTTTGAGAAGCCAGCCCAGAATCGGCACATGAAGCCACTGTACTTGAAGGGATATGTTAATGGCAAACCATTGACCAAGATGTTTGTCGATGGAGGAGCTGCTGTCAATGTAATGCCATATACCACATTCAGGAAACTTGGTATGGGCCCTAGAGATTTGGCACCAACAAGCATAATTCTAAATGATTTTGCTGGAAATCCTTCGGACACCAAGGGATGCGTGCATGTTGATCTGATGATTGGGTCCAAGACTCTGCTTACGACTTTCTTTGTCATTGAAGGCAAAGGGGCATATAGCTTGCTGCTTGGAAGAGATTGGATTCATGCAAATTGTTGTATTCCATCTACTATGCATCAACAGCTTATTCAGTGGATAGATGATGAGGTGGAGATTATCCAAGCAGATGATTCAATAAGCGTGGCAAACATGGAACCAGCTTTCTGGGAGTATCAAGGCATAGATTGTTTCTCAGGTAAAGACTGGGGAGAAGGTCCTGTGGCACCAGCCAGCAGTGATCAACAGCCGATCGAAGCAGTCGGCTCTCATAGTAATTTTTGATGGAAAATCCAATTGATGGAACTGATGGAAAATTAGGACGTGGATTTGTGTCGGCCGATAAATTAGAAGAAGTGAACATTGGAGATGGTGACAAGCCAAGGCCGACATTTATCAGTGCTAACTTGGATTCGGTTTTCAAAGAAAAGTTGGTGACATTGTTGAAAGAATACAAGGACTGCTTTGCTTGGGATTATTCGGAGATGCCTGGTCTAGACCGTTCTATTGTTGAGCATCGGTTGCCAATCAAACCTGGATACAGGCCTTACAAGCAACCACCCCGAAAAATCTACAAGGAAGAGGTGTTGGCCGATGTGAAAAAGGAAATTGAAAGATTACTAGATGCAAATTTCATTCGGCCATGTAAATACGCGGATTGGATCTCTAATATCGTTCCTGTCTATAAGAAGAATGGAAAGATGAGGGTTTGCATAGACTTTAGAGACTTAAACAAGGCTACACCCATGGATGGATATCCAATGCCTGTTGCTGATTCATTAGTTGATGCTGCTGCTGGATACAAAGTGCTCAGTTTCATGGATGGTAACGCAGGATACAATCAGATTTATATGGCATTGGAAGACATAGTAAAGACAGCTTTCAGGTGTCCTGGACACATAGGGTTGTTTGAATGGGTTGTCATGACCTTTGGGTTGAAAAATGCCGGTGCAACTTATCAAAGGGCTATGAATTATATTTTTCATGAATTGATCGGCAAGATTGTGGAAATATATATTGATGATGTGGTGATCAAATCATTGGATCATGAGTCTCATTTAGCCGACATAAGGAAAACTCTAGAATGCACCAGAAAACATGGGCTTAAGATGAACCCGAACAAGTGTGCTTTTGGAGTTTCGGCTGGAGAGTTTCTGGGATTTTTGATACATGAAGGAGGAATAGGAGTTGGGAAGAAAAGCATGAAGGCAATTGATGAAATTGTTCCTCCAACTAATCTTAAAGAGCTACAATCATTGCTTGGCAAGATAAATTTTGTGAGAAGGTTCATATCAAACTTGTCACAAAAGGTGTTGCCCTTTTCCTCACTGTTAAAAATAAAAAAAGATCAGAAGTTTGTATGGGGTGACGAACAACAGAAGGCTTTTGATGAAATAAAGGAGTACATGAAGAAGCCACCAGTATTGGTGCCTCCACAATTGAACAAGCCTTTCAAGTTGTACGTGGCGGCCGATGCCCAAACTATTGGATCGGCCCTCATTCAAGAATTTGAAGGGAAGGAAAGAGTAGTTGCATACCTTAGCCGAAAGTTACTGGATCCAGAGACAAGGTATTCGGCTACTGAGAAGCTCTGTTTATGTGTTTACTACTCATGTACGAAATTTCGACACTATTTACTACATGCCGAATGCATTGTGTATTCTAAGTTTGATGTGATAAAACACATGTTGTCTATGCCAATTTTGAACGGAAGGATTGGCAAATGGATTTTAGCTTTGTCTGAATTTGAGTTAAGATTTGAATCGGCAAAGGCTGTTAAGGGACAGATTATTGCCGACTTCATTACTGAGCATCATGATACATCGATAAATTTGCTTAACATTGTTCCTTGGGTGTTATTCTTCGATGGATCTTCATGCAACAAAGGTGGTGGAGCAGGTATCTTATTAATTTCACCCAAAGGAGAAACGTTTGAGTTTGCTGTTCCCATTCAATTTGCTGTTACTAACAATCAAGCTGAGTATGAGGCATTGCTCAAAGGGCTCCAATATTTGAAAGAAGCAAAGGCCATTGCGGTTGAAATTTTTGGAGATTCAGAGTTGGTCATAAAACAATTGAATGGTGAATATGAGTGCAAAAGTGATACCTTGAGGAACTACTATGAAGAATGCAAAGGAATATTGAGGAGCTTTCGGTCAGTAATTCTACAACACATTCCTAGGGGGGATAATGGAGAGGCAAATAGATTGGCCCAAAGTGCATCAGGTTATAAAGAGCTTCGAGAAGTTTTTGCTAATGATGTATATGCATTCGGGAGTAATCTGGCAGAAGATGATTGGAGGAAAAAGATTGCCGATTATCTGGAGAATCCATCCCGAAAGGTTTCTAGAAAGCTCAGGTATAAAGCTTTAAAATTTGTTCTTCTTGATGATAATTTGTATTATAAATCCCTGGATGGAGTGCTGTTACATTGCTTAAATCATGAAGAAGCAAAAAAGCTGATGAGTGAAGTACATGATGGGTTGTGTGGAGCACATCAATCGGCCTACCGAATGAAATGGGTTATTAGAAGAACTGGATGTTACTGGCCGACAATGCTGGAAGATTGTTTTGAATATTATAAAGGATGTCAAGACTGTCAGAGATTTGGAAACATTCAGAGAGTTCCAGCATCGGCTTTGAATCCTATTATCAAGCCATGGCCATTCAGAGGATGGGGAATAGATTTGATTGGCCAAATAAATCCTCCATCTAGCAAGGGGCATAAGTTTGTGCTCTTGGCAACTGATTATTTTACCAAGTGGGTTGAGGCAATTCCATTAAAGAAGGTGACGTCGGAGAATATGGTTGAATTTGTTAAAGAACACATCGTTTACAGATTTGGAATTCCTCAGACGATCACCACTGATCAAGGGACTCAATTTACATCTTCAGAATTCAGAGATTTTGCTGAAAGTATGGGCATCAGATTGTTAAATTCTTCTCCTTATTATGCCCAAGCTAATGGTCAGGCAGAGGCTTCTAACAAGATTATGATTAAAATTATACAGAAGAAGATTGACCAGAAGCCGAGAAAGTGGCATTCGGTACTCAGTGAGGCTCTATGGGCTTACCGAATGGCTCCACATGGGGCTACACAAACGTCTCCTTATGAGTTGGTGTATGGGCATCATGCTGTCTTACCATGGGAGATACAATTAGACTCAAGAAGAGTAAAGTTACAAAAGGATTTAAGTTCTAAAGATTATAAAGATTTAATGATGGACGAATTAGAAGATTTGCATATGATTCGTCTCAGGGCCTTGGAGAATATTGAGAAGAACAAAATGCGAGTTGCTAAGTATTACAACAAGAAAGTGAAGGTTAAGCAATTCACAGAAGGTGATCTAGTTTGGAAAGCAATATTGCCGATTGGAACCAAATATGCAGCATTCGGTAAGTGGTCTCCAAATTGGGAAGGTCCTTTCAGAGTGGTTAGATGCGTGCCTGGAAATGCATATATTTTGAGGACATTATTGGGAGAAGAATTTGCTTCTGCTATAAATGGAAGATATTTGAAGAGGTATTATCCCAGTGTTGAAATCGATCGGTGATTGATATATTAATTTGCCGAACAGCCGATATTCGGGAAGAAATCGCCTTCAGAACAAATGTTAACAGAAAAGGAAGATGGCCAATACTGAATGTATTGCCCTTAGCACAAAATATGTTACATCAGATGATTCATGCGAGATCACAAAAGATAAGTTTTATTGCCGAAATTCCATGAATCCCTAGTACAAACTAATGGAATAGCTTGTTCAAAACGGACTGAGGATGAATGGAATCGGCAATGGCGGCGCCATGAGCGTCAAGGCGATCTATGGAAGCTTCGATGTCGTCGATCTCCTCCGGGTTACCATTAGCGAAGCCAGTTGGTAGCCTGGAGTAGTCGGTGTTGGTGTGCGTCGACATGGCAACTAGGCCTGCGGCAGTGCCCAGACAGATGCCGTGCGAGGCCACCTCATCGATGCGGCCCGCCACCGCACCGAGGCGAGCTTCTGGTGTGTCCCCAGGAGCATTCACCTTGTTCGCCAGCTCATTCACCAGCGCCTTCAGTCGGTCGAGTTCAGCATCACGCGCTGCAAGTTTACAAAAGGGGCAGAAGAATAATATCAGTTGGGGAACAAGATTGAGATTGAGCAGATTGCAGGACTCACCATCAATAACTTCGAGCAGTTGCTTACGCTCGTGCTGCCATTCGAGGTCAGCAATCCCGGCTTGCTTGGAGATAGCCTCCAGTTCGCGACGAGAGTCGTCGCGCTCCGCCTTGAATCGGCGAGCATCGCCGTCCGTGTAGCGGTAGTCGTCCGATTCGAGAGATCGGTTGGACGAACTCGAAGATGCCGCAGGAGCAGCGGCTGGAGCTGCGACTGGCGCACCAGCGCCGGCAATCCATTGGATTACCCTGAAAGAACAAAGAAATTCGTCAAGAAAGAGGGAGGAAATCTCGAGAAGAACAGAGAGAAGCAAGCATCTACTCACCTGCGGCGAGCGCCGGCACGACTTCCTTCGGCCTCATCGGCGGCCGGGCGCCTCCTGTTGTTGTCGGCCATTGGAAGTTCCTCGGAATGACTGTGGATTGGGAAAGGAATGGCTTAGGCCGGCAAGAACTTGGAAGGCGAAGAACTTGGTGAAGAAACTGTGGGCTGCCTAGGTGTTTATTTATAGAACCCGCAGAGGAAATCGTGGCCAAAAATCGTGGCACGTATTCCGAAGAGTTCGGAAGGTGGAAGGGATTTTCCAGCCGATTAGTTCTCATGTCGTTTGAGATTCTTATCGAGTCGTATTCGGCTTTGACTGGATGGGATTCGGCTATGTTATAGTTGAAGCGTTTTCGGGTCTAAGTACTATTATGGCCAACTTTGCCGAATGAGTCATCCACAATGAAGGAAAACAGAGTTAAAGGGATGACAAGATTACAGGATTAATAAAATATTCGGCTGTCAAACTATTTTACATAATTCACACACCCAAGAACTTTGAGATTACATTTTTGGCATTTGATATCATATTGCTAATGTTCTCTAATAAGTTTTTATCAGCTTCTTGGGTTCTGGTCAGAGCAGCAAGCTTCGCCTTGAGTTGTTTGTCTTCGTTTAGAGCTGCTAAGGCTTCCTTTCGCCTTCTCTCTGTTAACTTGGGAAGCTCGATTATCTTCTTCTTGTCAGCTTCAATTTCGGCCGATAAATTTCTCAATTCGGCTTCGAGCGCAGCTTTTCTGATTTCCTTCATTTCAAGTTCAGATTCCAGTTTGATCAATGATTCCTTGTCATTCTGAACTTGAGTATGCAGGTCTTTTACAGATTGCTTGACCAAAGCTCTCCTTTGCTCCAAGGCTGGTTGAGCCGATTGATTCTTCAGAGCTTGCTTCACTGTGATAAACTGATCATCCAATCTGGAAATTGGATCTAAAGAAGTCTTGATATCGGCAGGAAGATCTTGGTCAAATGATTCAAGCAAATCTCTTAAAAGATCAGCATTGGTAACTTGTTCCCGGGTGTCTTTTTGCAGAAAAGAGAGGATTTCCTTCAGTTTTGCTTGATTCTCCTCTGATAAAGTTTGACCAGAAGAAGTTTCTTCTCCTGGTTCGGCAACTAGATCATCCACAGCAAATGAATAGCTGGGTGACGAAGTTGTTTTCTCCTGAAGGAAGATTACGCCGAATTATTGATGATCCATTAAATAAAGAACCGGAAGACTGGGTGATTATCTTTACCTCATTCCTGGTCTCTTGGATGGGAAAAGAGGGCAGCTCGAGCTCAGGCAAAGATTCTTGTATGTTATGCTGAGAAGAGCTTGGAAGATCTGTTGATGGAGAAGAAACTTCTAGTTGAGGAACATCAGGAGAAGCTGAAGCTAGTTCTTGGTGAGAAGGAGGACTCTCCAAGATTGGATCTGTTGAAATTTGCTCTGAAACTGAAAAGGAATCAATGCCGATGGAAAGGAACTTTAAAGATGAGATAGTGAGAAATTTTACCAGTCATTGAAGCGTCGGCAGGACCTGCACTGATTGCTAGCTGTTGTTCTCTGCTCTGAAATCAAGAGGAAATAAAGCTGAGAAAAAACACCAAAAGCATTATAGTCAAAAAAAAAAGGAGGACTCTGACCTTGATTTTGCTACTTGTTCTTTTCTTCTTTACAACTGAGGGGGCAGCTATAAGGAGGGTTTTCCTCTTGACAGATGATGCTCTAGTGAGTATTGGATCTGAAGAAGCTTGTCTAGCCATCAGCTGAGCCAAAGTAGGGGATTGGTGCCCCAAAGCAGAGATTGGGCCTGCAGTTTTGTATAAAATTGCCCTGGCAAGTGGGGCAGGTGTTATGTCCTGCAAAATAATAAAGTCAGAATCAATTGGGACTAGTGTTGTTAAGACAGATAAAGGAATGAGCATATTACCTCTGCAGTTGGCTGATAATCAGGCATTAATTCGAGACAGAAGGGATGGATTGGCATGTTGAAGATATGATCATGGAATTCATGCCACCAGAGAGTGAAGGAAGGATGAGCGGATGTTATTAGCACAAAAGGATCAGGTGCATAAATGGTTCCACAGCATTTATAGTTGAAAATCCTTCTTGTTTCTGTGAAATCCTTGACTGTCTCCCTAGGCCTGAGGAATTCATGGAGGAATAGCCTAGGGGGCACTTGGCCACATCCCAACTGTCTAGCCATCATGTTTGGCTGATAATATTCATATGTGCTTTGGACTAGTCTCCCTCCACAGAATTCGGCTGGCAAGGTGCAGGGCTGGATGAAGGCATTGAAAATTGCTACAGATTGTACATCAGTGCATCCAGTCTCAAAGCTGAATTCGCAAGGGAGAGTAAGATTGTCATTGTCCGAATAAGGGAACCAAAGAGGATTGGCGAAACCTCTGAAGAAGAGCTCAAACAGTTCACCAATGTTTTTGTTGATAAGTACAGTGGAGGCAGCTTCTCCATAAGTTTGACAACCTTTGGTTCTCCGGGTTTCTCCTTCTTTATAATTGATTGAAGGGAAGTCTCGGCTGTTGAGATCAATAGCAACAATTTGATGCATGTATAATTGCAGCCACATTTGGACAAACCACCAAGGACCATTGACACAGGGGATCTTTTTGTTAGTATGCATCAGGTGGGTGGTTTGGTTGAGCATATGGTAAACACTTCCCAGGAGATATTTCCCAAGTGGGATGACTTTTCCAGCAGCCAGCTCTTCAGCCATCACAATGTGATTCAAGGTTGGCTCATTGGCTTTGCCACAAAAGACTGATCTGCATAGCCACATATTCAAGAAGGCCCTGTATTCAACATCGGTCAGAGGGCCATCAGACATATGATTCTGAATGTATCTCTTATATCCAACACCTGTTTTCACTCCTGTCTGCTTGGAGGAACCTTTATGATCATATGGGTGTACAGTTCCTGTGACATTCAGGCCGGTCATCATGTAGACATCGGCCAAAGTTGGAGACATTGGGCCATGACCAAAAAGAAAGGTATTTGTACCATTGGACCAAAAGTGGCAAGCTGCAATCAGGAGGTTCTCATTCTTTGGTGTTTCAGCTAATGACAGCTCCAGGCAATGAGAAATACGCAAATGATCCCAATTCTGTGTTTGAGGGCTTTTATCATCAGACATCCTTTTATACCAGTTTCTCCATCCGGCGATTGGGGGCAAAGGCCAGTTCTTGAAAGCGTCTTGCCACTCATGAGGTTTTGTCAGTGAAATCTTAAAAGGAATCCGCTGAGATTCGGCCGCAATGATTTCAGAAGGATCTGAATCTCCTACGGGACCGAGGAAATAAGATGGAGATTTTTCCTCAACGGGGATGAGGATTTCGGCAGCTAGGGCCTATCAAGAATGAAAGGGGATAAGAAGAAATTTAAAATGCAAATCGAAAGAAGACTGCCAAACATGCTTGAGGGGATTGAAGTTTACCTGGAGAGCAAGATCTTGGTCCGCCATTTGAAGGTTGGATCTTGGAAGACGATGACTTAGGGTTCGGATCCGGATGAGAGCTCTGAAGATTCAGAAGGAGAAGCGGGTGCCGAGCAGAACTAACTTGGAAATGTCAAGTGCTTTTGGTCAATTCCGAGATAAAAGTTACCTCTTATCCCGAAATTGAAGGGGCATGTGTTGACACCAAAAATTGGCACCAGGAAGAGGCTGACATGTGGGCCGGATTTGGTAGAAGGATGCCATTCGGCTAAAAGGGTTTTTTCTGAAGCATTCGGCAAAGATGCTCTGCGGTCGGGAACGCATCGCCATTCGGCTGAAACGTTCGGCAGAGATACTCTGCGGTCGGGAATGCGTCATCATTCGGCAGAGGCATTGTTCCGCAGGCGAAGAGTGGTAGCATTCGGGAAGACATGATGACGTGGGTCAACATAAGGAAAAGGCCGGTTCGAACAAGGAAAGCAATATGGGCACGAAGATTCGTCATTTATTTTTAGAAACAAGTGTTGTAGTCGTGTCCGACTAGGAGTTGTATCAAGACTTGGGTATAAATATAAACCCATGGTAGCTGTAAAAAAGAATCGAATCAATCATACAACAAACCGGCCCCGTGCCAACATCGAGTCCTTTAGTCGAGTCGTCGAGTTCTTCGAGAGGAGTCATCGATCCGTCGACCTCCGTAAGTACCGACAACCTTGTATCATGCTTAGTATCATGCGGTGGATTTAAGCTTTGATGCAAGTAGTCTTGTTACCATGCTTAGTATCATCCGGTGGATTTAAGTTGTGGTCTCAAGAAGGTTCCTCTGTTAGGTCATGAGCCATGCGGTGGGCTAAGATCTAGTATGGACCAAGTTATCGGCTCTGTTAGATTTCGGCAAAGATTTAACAGATTCATTAAGTTACCCTGTGTTGCTCTGTTTTTACTATGTGCTTAATTCATGCAACACACCTTTGCCCAATCTAGATCGGCTAGAATCGGCTATACTTCATAACATGACGAATTATCCCCTCACAGCCGAAATCGAAACCGATCTAGGTTGCCACGTGTCGCGGGTTCAAGCTTATTGGCATCATGTAGATCTTGACAGAACCGGGTATCATGCGGTAGATGCAGGTTTTTGGGTCGTCTTAGAACTAATCATCCGGTGGATTAGAATTTGATTCGATCTGATAGATTTACCTTTACCGATTAGGCTTGTTCCTTCGCCATGGATCCCGATTCGGCTAAGTAGCCGTATTCGGCAGTGCTCTCACGAGTGAACGTGTGTTCGTGGGTTTGCATTGGACAATGAGTGCTTTTAACCTTTCACGATTAGATTGTATCATGCGGTGGATTGATCTAATCTGATTGGTGGTGTGGCCTCAAACGAGTTGTATCATGCGGTGGATTAACTCGTTCGTTGCCATGCTTGACGGGTGCTGCTTTCGGCCTATGCATTCCTTGTTTACTGCGAATTTATGATCATGTTTCACCCTTTTATTTATCCATCATGCTCTGTTTCTCGTTAATCGGCTATGAGTATGTGTTGTAATGTTCATTCTGTTGAAAGCCGATCTTTCGTCATGCTTACGTCATGCATTCGGCAGTGCGTTCCTTGCGTACCTTGTCGATTGCCGAATGTGGGTTTAACTGCCGACAGATAGCTTCTCTGTAGCTATATGTCTCTCAAGATTGGCTTCGACGCCGCAAATATGGAACTGTCTGGTCTCACCCGGCACGTTCCAGGTTTTGATCTAAACGTTTTTTATCCCTTTGTTAGTTTTCAGGCAAACTGACTGGCACGCTTCCGGATTCGAAAATCAGGGCCACGTGTGAAGCCAGCTTGTTCGGCTTGCTGTGTGCTTGGCGTGAGGTGCGGATTTTACGTCAACAGTGTGCCAGAAGACGATCGCCTTCGTGAGACTATACTGAAAGAAGCTCATGATTCGGCATACTCTATTCACCCTGGTAGTACCAAAATGTATCAGGACTTGAAAAAAAAGTATTGGTGGTACGGAATGAAAAGGGATGTTGCAGCTCATGTCACCTTGTGTGACATATGCCAAAGGGTAAAAGCAGAACATCAAAGACCAGCCGGTTTACTGCAACCACTGAAAGTACCTGAGTGGAAATGGGAAGAAATTGGTATGGATTTCATTGTAGGGTTACCTCGTACACGTGATGGTTACGATTCCATATGGGTTATCGTGGACAGGTTAACCAAAGTTGCTCATTTTATACCAGTTAAAACCACTTACTCAGGAGCCAGACTAGCAGAGTTGTACATGTCACGGATAATATGTTTGCATGGAGTTCCTAAAAAGATAGTGTCAGATCGAGGCACTCAGTTTACATCACGTTTTTGGAAGAAGCTACATGAGTCAATGGATACGGACTTGAATTTCAGTTTGGCATATCATCCACAGACCGATGGTCAAACTGAAAGGACGAATCAAATTTTGGAGGATATGTTAAGGGCTTGTGCTTTAAAGCATGGAGGTAGCTGGGATAAAAGTTTACCATATGCAGAGTTTGCTTACAACAACAGCTATCAATCTAGTCTTAAGATGGCACCGTTTGAAGCCTTGTACGGAAGAAAATGCAGAACACCCTTGTACTGGAATCAAACGGGTGAAAGTCAACTCTTTGGACCAGAAATTATAAAAGAAGCTGAAAGACAAGTCGAGATAATTCGGGAGAATCTTAAAACTGCACAGTCACGCCAAAAGAGTTACGCTGATCCTAAGAGAAGAGAAGTGGTATTCGAGGAAGGAGATTATGCTTATCTCAGAGTATCACCTATCAGAGGATTACGAAGATTTAATGTCAGAGGGAAGCTATCACCTCGTTTTATTGGACCTTTTAAAATATTAGAAAGAATGGGAGAAGTGGCATATAAGTTGGAATTACCGGCTCGATTATCGGGACTTCATGATGTGTTCCATGTATCACAGCTGAAGAAGTGTTCAAATGAGATTAGAGTGGAGCACTTACCACTGGAGGATTTAGAAGTGAAGGATGACTTGACTTATAAGGAGTATCCTATCAAAATCCTAGACAAGTCACAGAGGGTCACACGGAGCAAGGTGATAAAAATGTGCAAGGTTCAGTGGAGTAATCACTCAGAAAATGAGGCTACTTGGGAAAGAGAAGAACTGATAAAGGAATTTCCCCAGCTGTTCACCGAATCTTCCTGAATCTCGGGACGAGATTCTCTTTAAGCGGGTAGGATTTGTAACACCCTAAAATTCCATCACAAATAAATCATAGCAACATGGGTGGATTTAATTTTCTAAGGACATAATTAAAATTTTCAATTAATTTGAGCCTAAAAATATTTAAACATCATTTAAATAATTTTTGAAGCAATAAGTGGTTGTGCATCATATTTGATTTGCATGTCTTTTGTTTGATTTGTGTGAGAATTTCAAAATCATGAAAAAGTCCAGAACCCGTCCCTAGACTCTTTTTCCTCCCGCAGCCCACCTCTCTCTCCTTTTCTTTCCGGCCCAGCAGCGCGCGGCCCAGCCCCCCCTGCCGGCCTGCTCGCCCCCCCTCTTTTTTTTCCCTCCGCTTCGACGGCCCGCTCCCCGCTTCTGGCCCAGCCGCGGCCCACGAGGCTTTTTTCCTCTCCCCTCTCGCTGACAGGTGGGGCCCACCTGTCAGGCTCGCCTCCTACCTCCAGCCGCGCCCCTCCCCTGCCTCGCCGACCGCCGCGCCGCTCGAGCTCCTGGCGTCGCTCCCTCGCCCTTCCCTCTCCTCTCCCACCGAGCCGCAGTAATCCGCCGCTCGCCTCTACTCCACTCCAACCTCTCAATCCCCCACCGAAACGGCCTCCCACTAAGCCCCTCCACTGCCGAGCGCCATTAAATGGCCGGTGACCTCGACCCCTCCATGCCGGCCCCTTCTCTCCCTCCCTCCACTCTATTTATACCCCGGCCGAGCTCTGTGCGCCGTACTCTTCTGCACATGCCGCCCAAAACCCGAGCCTCAGCTTCTTTCCGCGCCGCCGTCGCCACCGGACCTCCGCCGCATCGTCGACCCGCTGCCTCGACGACGCACCGCCCCGCCCGACCGCACCGAAAGCTTCCCGTGGAGGTAACGAAACTCCCCGTCCCCTTCTCGCTCTCTGTTACGCTCGTTTTAGTATCCGACCGCTCTCGCCGGAGTAGCCCGCCGCGGCTTCTCGTCGGGCGCCGCCGCTGCAGTGCCAACACCTGCTAGAACCCCTAGTGTTACTCGCTTCGTCGCCTTGTAGCCTTAGGTACCGAAACCGTAGCCTCCAGAGGGCCCCGGCGAGTCTCTAGCCTTGCTCCGGCGACGCGCCGCCTTGGCACCGCCGCGATTCGCCGCTGTTCGCCGTCGTCTGCCGCCCTCGGCGTGCAATTCATGACGAGGACCCCCTGAACACGTTCGCCAACCTCCCAGCTACATCCAGAGCCTTCCCGCGTTCGAAACCGTGGCCGGGACCTTGAGTTCGGTGAAATCCCGGCGAGTCCGCCGCCGCCCCGCCTCTGTTCACCGTCGACCGACGGCCTCACCGCACAATCCTTAATGAGATCACTCCCAACACGTTCACCATCTCACCCCAGTTCTGTAGCACTAAACCACACCCAAAACCGAGCCCCGCAGCTCGAGTTCGAGCTTCGCCGGCGAACTCTTTGCTCGGCGCCGCCGCACGCCGGCGTTTCGCCGCCGCCAGACCTTCCCTCTCTCTGCCAGCCATCCGATTCGCATCTGACGGCCCACATCCAACCCAACCCAAGTCAGACCAGCCGAGTAACGGTCAACCTAGGCCGTTTTGCGAAAGAGACCCCAAACTTTTCCTTAATCAACCCGCCGTCCTGTCTAGTTCAAAAATAATTAGATTTAGGTCCTGGTTTTTGCAGAAACCCCCTTGAGCTTCTCTGTTTTTGCACCCCAAAGTCCAGCCCTGTCAGTTTTGCGCGTTAGCCCTCTATTTTAGCGCGTAATTACGTTTTAGTCCCTGGTTTTCGCAGTTAAGCCCCTATAAGCTTAGTTTTCTTGTCAGTAAGTCCCTAAACCTTGTTTTAGCCATATCTTTTCCGTCTTAGCTCCGTTTTTAGCGTTCTTTGTGTCCTAGCGTTCGTCTTTTCGGGCTTGTTAGTTTTAGACGCTTGTTTTAGTCTGTTAGAGATGTTTGATGTACTGTTTTCTTATTGTTGTATGTTTTATTGTTTGATCGTAGATCTCGTGCTCGTTGCTACTGAGTCACCAGATGACGCGGATCAAGAGCAATCCTTCGGAGAAGAAGACCTTTTTGTAGATCAAGGCAAGTGGCCCTCCCCGCATATTCTTTTGTCCTATATAATTGCATGACAACAAAAATTTACTTTTATTGCATTAATTTGATGGGAACACCTTTTTAAGGATTTACCTTGTCTTTCATCCACGATTCCTTGTAAACAACCCCGATTTAAATAATGTTTTGGGTTAGTTATGCTTAGCGTTGCTATACTTTGGGAATGATAAAATTTGGATCTTTATAAAATGTTGATTATATCATGACAACTTAATGGTTAATGATGGTTAATGCAAGAGAACAATTCTTTAATCGGAACATGGAGTGACCACCCAAGAAAACAGTGGAACCATGGTGTCAAAATGGGCTCTGACCTTAGCCGATTAATTAGGGGTGTGATCGTACTGATGGCCTTATCCGAAAGGAGCAGAGGGGGTTTGGGGTTGCAGGGGTACAGCTCGGTCCTCTTGGGGTAGCAGCCTTTGCTAAGGTGCTGACCATTAGGGAGGGTTGTGGTCCGCCCTAGCTGTAACTCTTGCGGGTTGTTGGATTTTTGCATATCTTTGTAAAGGCTACGAAGTGGACCCCTAGCCACTCACCTCGGAAGTGTTTAAGGGCCTTGCAAACCCGGGCAACATGGGGAACACGAGCCATGGTGAAAGTGTACAACCTCTGCAGAGTGAAAACTGATCGATCAGCCGTGCTCACGGTCAAGAGCGGCTTGGACCCTACCATGATAACTGAACTTAAAGATGGAATCTAAATCGTGGTTTTACTCATGGGTTTTGGAATAAGATGTTCTTTTTAAATGCTTAAGTGGGTGAGTATAAACTTACATCTAGTAAATAGGAAATTTCTAATAAAACTTGATCAACTCTAAAAAGCTCACTGCTGTGAACCATAGCCTATCCTTGTGGCCTTGCATTTTCACCCCGTTTGCTGAGTACCTAGATAGGTGTACTCACGCTTGCCATTGCTGATTCAGAAGAAGGAAATGGAGAAGAATACTACAGCGACTACGACGAGTTCTGAGGCTTGCGCTTCCCCCAGTCAAGATGCTTATGGAAGATGGAAGTTGAAGACACCTCGTTTAGCTATCGCTTGTTCTACGATAAAGACCTTCGTGTCTCTCGAGAGTGTAATATGAATATTATAATAAATCCCTTGTACTTTAGAATACTGTGTTTTGATATTACACTCTTTTGTCTATCATATGTATGTAAACATGATCCTGGCGCACATATGAGATGCACTTTGTTTTCCCTTGAAAATCGGGTGTGACAGTCTATGGATACAAAGTTGAATTTCAGTTCTGCATATCATCCTCAGACAGATGGTCAGACGGAGAGGACTAACCAGATTTTGGAGGATATGTTGAGAGCTTGTGCTTTGAAGCATGGAGGCAGTTGGGACAAGAGTCTTCCATATGCAGAGTTCTCGTATAACAACAGTTATCAGGCAAGTCTAAAGATGGCCCCCTTCGAAGCGCTTTATGGTAGAAAGTGCAGAACACCTTTGTATTGGAGTGAAACAGGTGAAAGTCAGCTGTTTAGGCCAGAGATTTTGCAGGAAGCTGAGAGACAGGTTCAGATTATCAGAGAGAATTTGAGGACGGCTCAGTCCAGGCAGAAGAGCTATGCAGATACAAGAAGGAGAGAGCTAACCTTTGAGGTGGGTGATTATGTGTATCTGAAAGTATCTCCTATTCGAGGCTTGAGAAGGTTTAAGGTGAAAGGTAAATTATCTCCTCGTTTCATTGGACCTTTAAAGATTGTTGATAGAAAAGTTGAGGTTGCTTATCAATTGGAGTTGCCAGCCAGATTGTCTGATGTCCACAATGTGTTTCATATCTCTCAGTTGAAGAAGTGTCTTAGAGTGCCTGAGGAAGAATTGTCTTTAGATGAGTTGAATGTGCAAGATGATCTGACTTATATGGAATATCCAGCTAAGATTTTGGAAACTGCTGAAAGAGTTACTAGGAGTAAAGTGATTAAGATGTGTAAAGTTCAGTGGAGTCATCATGCGGAAAGTGAGGCAACTTGGGAAAGGGAAGATGAGTTGATGGCAGAATTCCCTCAGATTTTCTCTAATCCATCAGAATCTCGAGGACGAGATTCTCTTTAAGGGGGGTAGGTTTGTAACACCCTAAAATTCATCACAACTAAATTGTAGCAATTTCTGAATTTTATAGGATTTATTAAGGCCTAAATAAATTTTCTAGCATTTAATTGGAATTTCTATCTCTTTAATCAAATTAAACATCCTTAAATAATTATTTTAGTCAAAATAAGTTTTTGTTGCATTCATGCTGTTGCATTACTTTTTGGTTGCTAGTAAATTGAATTGGAATTTAAATTCTGTTTAAATTCGAATTTTATTTGCTTTTGTTTGAGTTTTAGAAAAGTTGTTTAGGCTGAGTTTAGTTTTGGCCCCTAAACTCTCGGCGAAGTCCGTTTTTGCTCCCTGGACTTTTTCCCTCGCTCGCGTTTCCTCCCCGCTCAGCCCGTTTTCATTCCGCTTTCAGCCCAGCTCCGGCCCAATCTCGCTGCGCCGTCTCTTTTCTTCCCTTGTGACGCCGACACGTGGGCCCCACCTGTCAGCCCTTTCTTCTCCACCGTAACCGAGCCGAACTCTCTGTCCGAGTTCGATCTCCGCCCGAGCCACCACCGAATCCTGCTGCTACACGCCGCCGAGGCCCCGGTCTCCGGCCTATTTAAAGCGCGCACCCGCCCGCAATCTTTTCCCAACCAATCCAGCCCTCGCAACTCGTTTTCCCGAGCTCGCGCCTCTGCTCAAGTCGCCGCCGCGTCGGTTTTCGTCGTCGGCGACAATTCCTCATCCAGAACTCCTCCAAAAGCTTCGCCAGGTAGTAGTGAGGCTTCCCCGTTTGATTTCTTGGTTCAATTTCGGTTCTATCGTGCTGACGACGCTCGCCGTCGTTCTTCAGCGCCGCCGACCGCTGCTCGTCGTCATCCGCCCACGGTGCTGCTTGATCTTCGACTTGATCCATCGGGGTAAGTTCCCCATCGCCTGATCGTCCTTCCCGAGTAGTTCCTGTAGGTAATCATCAACCGTAGCTTGAATTCGTGTACTCCGACGAGCTCCGTCGAGATCCATGGCACCGCCGTCGTGGTCCGTCGTCGGTGTGCATCTCTAGCCGTCTAGAGCCACCCAGATGAACTCGTCGTGGTCCAGCGAGTCTGTAGCACTTGATCTCGTCGCAAACCGAATATCCTAGCGCGTTTTCGACCCAAGTCCGGCGATGCGCCGCCGCGTTCGTCGTCACCGCCGGCGAGATAACCCCAGATCCAATCCTGATCGTCCGATCTTGATCCAACGGCTCAGATTAGATCGCGTTTAAAGTCAGACCGGAGGATACCGGTCAACGCTGCCAATTTTGCAAAAGAGCCCTTGAAGTTTTTGAAAATCAACCCTCGGTCTAGCGCAGTTCAAAAGTATTTCAACTTAAGTCCTTTTTCTTTCGGTTTAGCCCCTACAAGTTTTAAAATTGCGCCCGAGGTCCAAGTTTTGTCTTTTTACATGAAAACCCTCGTAGTTTAATACAAAATGATGTTTTAGCCCTCGAATTTTCGCAGTTAAGCCCCTGGAACTTTTAAAACTTTGCCAGCAAGTCCCTGAACCTTAGAAAAGCCATATCTTTCTCGTTTTAACTCCGATTTTAGTGATTCTCACACTCACGCGTTCGTGGTGACGCGTAGATTAGTTTTGTGCTGTTGTTTCTTCTGTTGGAATTGTTTGGTGTACTGTTTCTTATTTATTGTATTGTTTCTTTGCATGTGAATGTGTGATGCGTATAGGAAACGTACCGTTCGAGGAGAGCTTTGAAGATCCGGTCGTTGAAGACTTTGAGCAGCAGCAGGGTTGGGAAGAAGGCAAGTGTTCCTTGATCATACCCGTTTGTACCTAAATGACATGCATTTTAATTACACTATTATTTATCGCTTGCAATAATATTGTTGGGTCCCATTAAGGATTTCCTAGTCTCCTTTATCATACCTTGCAGCTTGGGGTACTTAATTAATTTTGATGGTAGATGATGCTTAGCTTGCTCAACTGGGATTGGTTAAATGAAACCCCTACTCTATGTTCTATTACTACCTTTTAATCAATTAATGGATAAGATCACATCTTTTAATTGGAACATGGAGAACCACCCAGGAAAACAGTACAACCATGAGTGCCATGTGGCTCTGGCTTTGACTGACTAATTAGGTGCTCTAGTTTATGGTAGCTTTACTCGGAAGGGGCATGGGGGGGGGGGCGGTTGACGGGGTATAGCTCGGTCCTCTTGAGCTGTGGGCTTTGGTAAGAGACAGACCTCATTAGGGAGGGTTATGCTTTGCTTCTGAACCAGAAACCTTAGCGGGCTATCATTTATTAGAGTGCTTTTGTAAAGGTCTCATAGTGAAACTCAGTATTCGGTCCATGTGATGTGGGACGGGTGCATGCTTCGGCAATGGGAATCACGGCTTATGGTGAAAGTGTACAACCTCTGTAGAGTGTAAAACTATTATAACAGCCGTGCTCACGGTCAAGAGCGGCCTGGACCCTTACATGATAATTTTACTTGAATATGAACTAAACTGTGGTTACCAGAATTTGTGGGTTATGTCATTTATTTAATTGTGGGTGGTATATACTTATATTTGCTAGTAAATAGTTGCTTAATAAAACTTGACCAACTAAAAGTGCTTAATGTAGCAAGCCTTTCAGCTACCCACTTTATAAAGCCTTGCATGTCATTTATTTCCAAACTTTGCTGAGTACGGCATGTACTCACGCTTGTTGTTTATTTATATTGCATCGACCACACCCGGAATGCTGCTCAGATTGGGAGAATTTTGAGGATTTCACTGCTAATTTTGAGGAGTTCTAGGCGAGTCTCCCCCAGTCAACGCCTGTGGAGTTGGAGTCACTTTTGCTTCGTTAGATGAACGTTTATTTAAGTCTTCCGCTATGACATTTGTGTCAACTCTGAGATTGTAATAAATGCACTTTAATACTCTTTTGTTATGCATGGTTATGGATAATCACTTGTGACGTCTACCATATGTGTGTAAACTGATCCTGGCGCACATATGAGATGCATCTGGTTTTGCCTTTAAAACCGGGTGTGACAGAAGTGGTACCAGACCGTGTTGACTGTAGGACGCAAGTCTAGATAGCAATGGTCATTCTCTAAGGATTATTTTGCTTAACTACTCTTGTTCTATCCATTCTTGGTTTATTTTGCTATTATTCCTGGTCATTGATAATTGTCTCCTCCTTGATTTTTGTTTTCTGTTCTTGAACCTTCAACCAAGGCTCAAGTCCTTGAACTATCAAATTGACCATTTCAGTCCTAAAACTTCTCTTCCTAGCTCAGTTTCATCGTTTGTCCTATGTGTCATGCCACATTGGCACACCTCGTTGGCATTCGGTCATACATAAGATCATGTACCATAGATAAAAAAGAATTAGGACTATTTTAAGGTTGATAGTTTACGTAATAGAATTGGAATGGACCTAATTTTTAGATTGTATTAGTTTCTCTATTTCATAGAATCCAGGTATTGAAAATATATGCTTAACTCTTGATATATCAGATCTTCTTGTCTATTGTGATACCCGTTCCAATTTAGATGTGGCCCGCTAGTGGTCCATGAGTGCGACGTGCACGTTTACTACCACTTTCCTAGTTGAGTAGAGTGGAAGAAACTTGTAAGCCTTTGTCTTTTGTCACAACACCTTCGGGTTGACCCTTTTGCTTTGAGCGATGACAAAAGTGTAAGAAGGGTGCTATATGTACACATGCTTGCCCCTCGAAAGGGCTGTGCAGTGTGGCTTCGGATCAGAGTCGATCATCGTGGTTGTTTGTACAGGTCAGTTTGTGGGCATATGGTGCATGGAGCCTTTGTTGTCTAGCCATAGCATTAAAGAGGATGGAAGTATAAGTAGATTGCTAGGTGTATGTGGAGCGCGGGGTGCTACAACTATTTTCTGAGACCAAACACCCAAGGTACATATGAAAACCCTAAATGTCAGTATGTTGACTAATGACTAGGCGCGCAAACGTGACATGACACGTAGAATGAAGAACGAAACTAAACCATGGGGACAAGTTTGAGGACTGAGCCTTGGATGAAAGTTCGACGATATCAGTGCACTATTCTGCCTTTTGGTAATATGAAAATATTAAATTTGCCCTATTTTGCTAGATTAGGCCTGGAGTTCTTACATTTGAGGACAGATTTTGAACCCCCAAAGTAATTGCATTTGTGGATGGAGGGATTAGAGTGACACGATGAATTTTTTTATGTCTAGATTACAAACATTATGAAACATATACTTTGTTATGCTCTAAACATATCTACTTTTAGATTCATCATGTTTGACCAAATTTATACGAAAATATATTAAGAACTATGACATTAAATTAGTATAATGAAATATGGTTTTCATAGTATACTTATTTGGTGTTGTGGATATGAATAGTTTTCTATGATTTTGATCAAACCTAAGAGAGTTTGACTTAAGACAAATCTTTTTTTTTGAAACAAACTAGGCAGAAGAGCTGCCGATTATATTAAAAAGAAGATGAAGTCCAGACTGGACATTACAACTGAATAAAAAAACTCAACAAAGTACAACTCAACTCAGGGCGGTTGGATTGTGACGTCAACGCGAGCCCTCTATCCGGTATAATCGCCGAATAGACCCAACATCACGGAAACACAACAACAACTCCTCCCCGACTGACGCGAAATCCACCAACATACCCAAATAATCGCCGAGAACCTACAGACGTGACCCTGAGCCGACAAAAGCAGACCGCACCACACCGAGAAAGCCACCGCCATGCAGGACTCTTCGCCCTAGTGCCACTGCAACCCCACACTCCACCTGACGGGGTGAAACCATCGAATCCGGGCCTCTCGCAGGTTGCCTCGCAGTTGCCACCACGAAAGCACAACGTGCGGGGGTCTCGCCACATCTGCCGTTGGACTCCACCTTGTCGCCTCGAGGATGCTCCACATGCGGGGGACTCGCCACGTCCACCTCAGACTCCACATCCCGGATCCGTTTCTTAAATCGCAGTCAGGGTGGTGAGTGAGATTGCCTTGCCTTTCCGGGCTTCCATCATACCACCAGGCCGCTGCTATAAGCTGACCTCACGTCCTTGCTTCACCCCTGCACTTAGCCTCTGTTGTCATGTCCGCAAAACGAAGACATCACTTGCGCCATCTTTCGACGATGTGTCATGCCGGATAGTCCAGCCAAGCTGAAACAATCCGCCGCAACCCGCTGCAAGCCAAGTCGTTCCACGATGCCGATGCCGCAAGCACCGTCCTATGACACAGTCCCACACCGCAATGACTATTGCCAAGCAACGCCAGCCGCCGCGGTCCGCTGCAAGCAGCGCAAACCGGCAACCATGCGCTGACCTCGGGGCACCGCCATGCCCACAAACATCTCCATGTGGGCACAATAAACCCCTTCCAGCTTGTCACGTGGAGAGATTGCTGCTGCCGCCCTCCGCCACTCCTGACCAATGAACCAGAGATGCTAAGAGTTGAGTTGGGTCTCTAAAGATGATGCCTCTAAGGAGGGTACGACGCCAATGGTGCTGCCATCACTCATCCAGAAGGACATGGTTTTCACCCAGAGAACCCCGTGCAGCATGGTTGAAACTCCAAAATGACGCCCCCAGCAGGGAAAATGACGCCTTAAGGCGCCGCCGTCATCTCCACCGGCAAGAGAGCCGGTGAGGGCTTACGCCTAGAGTATCTCCTTCCCACACTGCACGCTCAATCTCACCACCCCGAAACACGGTCAAGCCAGCTCGACGCGACAATGACACCACCGATCCACCACTCACCCAGCCGCACATGCTCTCGAGGCCACCACAACCTGCGGCCGACTCCAGCCCTCGCTGTTGCCGAGCTCGACCTCCGCGCGTGACCTCCTATGGGCGCCGCAGCTCGCATGCCCGGTCACCACCGGCCTCCCAGATCTGCGCGTGGCCTGGCCTCCAGCCTCCACCTCCAGCGCCTTGGTCGCTGGGCGCCACCTGCCGCGCGCCGGCCACCTGGCCTCGTCGCCACCGGGGAGGCCCATGCCGGCAAGATCCGCCGGCGCCGTACCAAAACCTCCACCTCGCCCGCACCGGACCGCCTCCGCCGGCCGCCACAAGCTGCACCGCAATGAGCCACCTCCAAGTGCTGCATCGCCGCAAGCCACCTCCACCGCCGCAAGCCGCACCGCGGCGCACCTCGCGGTCCTCCGGGCGAGGACCCACGACGCCCGGGCATGGCTGCGCTGGATCTTGCATGCCTCCCCCATTTCCTCGCAGATCTACGCGTGGGGAGGCACGACGCGCCGAAAGCGCCCCGCCGTCACCGTCCTAGCAGGTACACGGACTTCCGGTGCCCTGCTCTGGTGGTGGCGATGCGTGGATGGGGGTTGAGAAGGGGCGGCGGCGGCTCGGGCTCGTGTTCCGCCCGAGCCGCCCCTGGGAGAAGGGTGACGCGACTTAAGACAAATCTAAATGTCACTATAGGTTGGGAGCGGTAGTAACATTAACCATTTTAATATATATCTGTGTAATATTTCTTGTCAAGTGTCATACGTCAGAGGAATGAAAATTTATGTTTCATTGGACTTGTATGTTTTTTCTTTGAGATGGGGCTAGACTTGTATTTGGGATTCAGGGGAGTCAGGAGTGTCAGAATGTGGTCTGCGGACACGTTAATGATCATAGTAAAATGATCAAGGCTCATTCCTTTGCGGGCACATGAAACCTTTGTCCATTCATCCCCACAGGTCCAGCCAACTACGACCTTATTATATGTTTCATGGATGCAAGTATATGCAATTTGGAGAAGAAGCCACGTTGTGGGTTCTCCAGACAGACCAGCCCACACGCAACACGTCTATTGTCTAACACAAACTCGCCCACCAACCCGGCCTATAAGTATCACCCGATATGTACATCCTAAACACACAAGCAGCCTATACTACTCAGAAGCTAGCTATAGTAGCTAGAAGCTCATAGCACATTCAAGCTATATAGCTAGCTGACAGAGTGATAGCAATGGCGCCATCCAAGCTTGCCCTGTTCCTCGGCCTGTCTGTCCTCACCTTTGCGGCGGCCGTGCACGGCTGCACACCATACTGCCCTACCCCGCCGGTGGTGCCGACGCCGTCGGGCGGATACTGCCCGATCAACACCCTCAAGCTGGAGGTGTGCGCCAACGTGCTGAACCTGATCAAGCTGAACCTCCCCACGGGGAACGACCAGTGCTGCCCGCTGCTGGACGGGCTCGTCGACCTGGACGCCGCCGTCTGCCTCTGCACCGCCATCAAGGCCAACATCCTCGGCATCAACCTCAACGTGCCCATCGACCTGCGCCTCCTCCTCAACCACTGCGGCAAAGTCTGCCCCGCTGACTTCACCTGCCCTCTCTAAGTAACCGGCTGATGATGTTCATCATCCATCCACTGCCTCGATCGCCAGTGATCTTTTGCACCTGTGTTTCTCAGTCGATGAGTTGTTGGTCTACATCTGCGTCCATGTATGTGTGTTCTTTTCTCTTGAGGTCCGAGTGTTGCAAACGGTGTTGTCGTTCCTACTTCCTGCAAACATGTGCTTCTGTAACTTCATATACGTGAAATAAAAGTTCATACAAGTTATTTTTGAATTTTGACCATGAAGAATGACAGGCATATATGCATATATGCTTCGTTTGCGTTTAAGGATCGTGTGCGTGCGCGCGCCAATTCAACTGCCAATTGGCAACGCAATAAGAGCTTGGCATGAGTATGAGGCGGTGAATATAGTTGATACTACATCATACTTCACGCCCTTGACATACCGAAGCAAAAAAAATCATTTTGCTTACACGATATAACAAGATAGTTGTAAATCCTTGCAACTGCAATAATAATAATAATGCGAGTGAACTTACAAATTCGAATGAAATGCTTGGTAACTTGATGGTTAATGAGGCATACAGAGCAGTCCTTTCCTGGGGCACTGCTTCATAGGGATTGCTAGATTAGGTTGGCTCTTACATCCGAGTGGTATACAACACATTACCCTAGCAAACCAATAAGGCAATACTAAAAGAATTCTGAGGGGTTTCAAAAGGGAATGCTCTACACAACTCTTTTGGCTAACATATAGATGCAGCGTTAAAATGACTACCTAAGCATATATGCAATCCAAAGTCGCTTACTGATCTCACACAACGATCTGGTGTGTTGTTACATCCATCATCCATATGTGAATGGTTGTTTGCACCATATGCGGCTCATAGTCAACTGCACTTGATTTACACCGCGTACCAATGACAGCGATAATGTTAATATAATTTACTCATTCAACTGGACTGTCGTAAGTTATAAAATCGTATCTAGCAATAGATCCATTTAAGATGATGATGAACGCGAAACTTGATTTTACCAAAAATGGCCCCTACAAACATATGCATGCGTATCTGAATGACAGAACAGCATATATGCCTCTAGCATCTAGCAGTGGCATGATATGCTGGATCACACGCAATGGTTTTGAAGTTTATATTGGACTATATGTGATATGAATATAGTTAGTATGTCATGTCAATATCAATTTTTAACAAAGAAATCCAGATCATCATGTTGGTGTACCACTTTAAGATATCACAAGGCTAAGACAAAATAATCATCCATTGAGAACTTATTAATAGCAGAAGAAAACATATGTTTCTAAATTTATGTAGAAAATAGAATGATTAAAGATAGAGTGTGTGAGCTACTAACTTTGAGTCAATAATGTACCGGCTTACTAACCAGTTGGCGGTACAAATATATGTTGTAAAACTTCGGACATTGAGGTTCAAATTAATTGTAGTATATAATGCGCCCAATTTAGCGAATCCTAAATCTTTGTCAATCGTCCAAATTCATGGATTATGTACAGGAGAGACTGCAGTTCTTGTTTCTATTTCAATCAGATTTGTAGCATTTGGTTTCATTGGATCTTGCTCAATTCAACGTACGTCCACATTTTCCTCTTTAAAAAAGGCATCCAAACTTGTCTTGCGTTGATGATGAATTTTGAATCAAAGATGTTTTTTTAACATAGACCAAAAATAAATTTAGGTTTACTGAAAGTCCAAAAGATCCAAAAAATAGAATGTCAAAACTAGAGAAAGCCAAAGTAAAACTACGTGACCCTTCTTGCAAATATGGTAAAAAGAACTGTAAAAAACAAGGACCGAAGATTTTTTCTAAAAAACGATATATGAATTCTATTGCACAATAATTCTAGACCTGCACTCGGCGTGTTTTAATCATAAATGCTTGAAAGTAGCATAACAGTTTGTAAAAACAAACTTTGGAGTAGTAAACTGCTGTTTGGAAATATATGAACGTCTACAGTGTGTCACACACGTTCTGCTAGTT
Source organism: Echinochloa phyllopogon (assembly GCA_033239725.1). NCBI lineage: Eukaryota > Viridiplantae > Streptophyta > Magnoliopsida > Poales > Poaceae > Echinochloa > Echinochloa phyllopogon. The sequence goes on along the minus strand of BTCW01000010.1, from coordinate 39,782,666 downwards.
ATTAGAGCTACATGTGCGAGATACTAACTCTGATTGAAAGTCGTATAGCTAGAGTCGACCCAAGAGGTCAAAATGCTATATAGGCTCCCACAGAAAAATCTCACACGTCGTATACATTCAACAATATGGGTACATACCGGAGATTTTTATTCTAATGCTTTTGTCGTGATCCAAAGGGCATAAACAATGCTTTAATCGACGCAACTTATTATACGATTAATTCATGGATATGATCATTCGTTCTCGATTATATTTCCTTCCCTTACACACACGAACGAATGAAGCCCACCAGAGACAAAAGTGCGTATTCCTGCTTTATTTTTACTCGTCATTGGATGGGCCAGATGAGCTTGTGTCCGAGGCTGCCGACATGGCCGATTTGCAAGACTTGACGCGTCGACAATTATTGATCGATCACATCCACAAAAAAAATGAAAGTACCAACCCAAGATTAACATATAAATGTAGATTTTATATATTGTTCATATTATTACAAGCTAGCTCTAATCTAGAACTACGAGTCTACGCCGTATATACACAAATCTAGATGACGAGAGAGCCACAGCCTTATATTACAAATATTTTTTCTGTGGCTCTGAGTGAAACTGGGAACTTTACTACCCGTACGGGCACCCACTAAATGACGATGCATATACAGACAGCTACAAAACGGTATGACTGGAATTTTAGAATAGTCAGCTAGCTATCAAATATATAATGCAACTATGATAAGGTCATATGTTTGGATCGTGACCACGAGTTGCCTAGCTATAAGTAAGGCATGCCATGTTGAGTTTTTTTTTTTTTGAAAGACCAGACGTAGACGTTCGCAACGCACACACACTGACCCCTATTGATACACGCACGTAAGCTCTACATCTATGAATATTTTTGAGAGACTGGATCCACATATCTAAATTGACGAAATCACCATATGCGCCTCGCTTTTCGACGGACATATCGTCTACCATTGAAAGAAAAGAGTTGGTTAAATTTTAGAATAAATTTAGAAAAATACGACCCAACGATGAATCAATGATTCGAATCCTGGTAGACAAGTTCCACCAAAAAAAAATTACTAACTCACCTACAATCAGTTGCCGTTGGGCATTCGTTAAGTTCATTACCTTAGTTTAGTGTGTCAAACAATCTCACGCGTGTTGGCATATAGAGCTTTGCCACAACGTTTCTATGGCACGCTATACATTGTGTGTTCGGTATTATATTATCTTTTTATCTCACAAAATCTGAATGACACTTATGATCTCAAATATAAATCCATTTAGCATTGTTGTTGATCAAACCTTTTTACTTAATTAGCTTTTATCATCAATATTGGAAAATTCACATACTAACTCTGTACACGAATGCGAGGATTTGTGGAATGTTTAGGAAAATTTAAGCAGCGAAACAAAACATGCATGTACTGTACCCCGCAATCAAACACCAGCCTAGATCACAATAATGCAATTAAATCATACATATTTAGTTAATCAGACATAAATGAAAGAAATCTGGTCTATTTTATATATTATGGCAGAAGTCTTACATTTCGGGACAAAATTTGAACCCCAAAAGTTATTACATTTGTGGATGGAGATAGTAGCGTCGTAACAAGATAAAATGTTTCTCTATATTATAATTGTTATAAAAAAATGTGTTCGTAATATATATATATCCCATTGTCCCAAAATATATCTACTTTCAAGTTTATCAGGTTTCAGAATTTTTGAAGGAAACGAAATCCAATTTACTATCCTCAAGTACAGCTCAAGTTCACCAATCTCTCTCTCCTCCACATCGTAAATAATTTTATATGATACTACATGAGATAACCTGTGAGATGACTGAAGACATGACATATAATATTATACGTCCAAGACATACTTGACACATAGGCAACCAATGTGCCAATCTATTCAGCAAAACGGGTTTGAGAACCAGACAATCGGTTTTAAGTATGTGTCAAAGGTGTGTTTTGATCTGATCCAGCAAACTCAAGGGTTAAGTAGACCTTTCATACTTTATGGGATTATTTGGACCTACTCCCTCCATCCCACAATAAGTACAATTCTTACTACAAATCTCAACTGGTGCTCGTAAGATATTCATAGCTAGAATTGCCCTCATCGTGCGACTTGGGGAGTAGGCTATACTTGAGGGTAATAGATTGAATTTTGTTTTACAAGGAAAATATATTAAGGACTATATATGGCACCAAATTCACAGTATACTTATTTGGTCTTGTAAATATAGATATTTTTTCTATGATTTTGATCAAATCTATGATGGTTTGATTTAGAACAAACCTAAATATAGCTATATGGGGGGGGGGGGTAACATTAATTTTTTAATATATGTCTCTGTGTAATACTTATAGTTGAAGTCTGAGCAATACACTAGCCTAAATTGCCGTTATCGTGGGACTTGGGGAGTAGGCTCAAATATTTGAGGGTAGTAGATTGAACTTTTTTATAAGGAAAATATATTAAGGACTATGGCACCAAATTAATATCATCAAATGTCTTCACAGTGTACTTATTTGTTCTTGTAAATATAGATATTTTTTCTATGATTTTGATCAAATCTATGATGGTGTGATTTAGAACAAACCTAAATATAGCTATATGGGGGAGTAACATTAATTCTTTTAATATATATCTTTGTGTAATACTTATAGTCGAAGTGTCATGGGGGAGACGAAGGTTTAATGTTCCATTGGACTTCATTTTCTCTTGAGATAATTCCCTCATTGCCACTGAAATTTATACTAGTTCCCTCATTACCATTGAAATTTTCCCTTTTCCTTCACTGCCATTGCTTCTAATTTCTCTTCCCTTGATTGCCATTACCGTTAACATCTGTTAAGTTTCACTCACTGACAGCCTGGAACCACAACAGCCTCCTATGTTATCCTTTGCCAGCCACACACAAGCGCCAGCGACGAGGTTTCTGTTAGCCAAATCCTGTATGTTGAATAAAAGGGAACAAAGAACAAAAGAAAAGCTGCACCAGCACAAAAATCCTATCGCGTCTGCTCGTGTTTGTGTCCGTTTCCTGGTGATCGCCGGCGTCCAAACTCCGGCGTTCTCCTGACAGTTTCCGGCGATGAGAACAGCAGCGGCGGCATCGCCTCGACGCGAAGAGTCCACCCATGGGTCTAACCCCTACCCACAGTGGCGACAACGTGGCTCCCCACGAGCACCGCGGCGGCGCGCATGGCGGTCTCGCCGGCCGGCTGAACGGCGGCGAGCTGGGCGAGGAGAAGCGGCTCTAAAGCATCACTAGGACCTCCTCTACATGACGCGCTCCATAAATACAGCTCTCCATGGCCTAAGCATAGCTCCCCTCGGCGTGGCCATGAAGCAGCCGCGCACGGCGGCGGCGGAGGCGGCGGCGGCGCACAGCTTGGGCTCCTCTATTCACTGCACTGCCTCTCGGTAGTTCGTCATGGTCGTAGCACAGCTCCCCGTGGCGGCAGCCATGGCGCAGCCACACACGGCGGCGGCGCTGGTGTTCTGGCCGGCCTGGCTATGCACCCAGACCAAGTGCGAGCGTGCGGGCCTCGCTGGCCCCTAACGAAGCTAGCAGCACACCCAACTCGGCCTCAACGGCACTCAACATAGGAGTATAGGACCTCCGCGTGAGCTTACCTCGGTGTGTCGATGACGGCTGCGCGAGACAGGGAAGACGAGGATGGAGAGCTGGCGGCAACAAAGAACGACTAGAATCTGCTGGGGAGTCTGCTGATGAAGCAATAAATTGCTTAACCGAAGATGAGCCAGGTGGTCCGGCAGGATCAGAAGCAGGGGCAGCAGCGGGCTCGGGACGGGAGTAGGGGCTGCTGCTGCCGCTGCCGCTGTACCTGAGACCGCTCGCTGAGTGTTGGCAGCAGCGCCGTCCATGGACGTCGCGGCGGACGACTGGTGGCGCTTGGTGGGCTTGGTGGCGGCGGGTAGCCAGCAGGGCCGCGTCAGGTGCAGCCATGCGGGGCGATGGCTCTCCATTCCGTTACAACTGGGACTGGAAATCTAACGGAATGGCAGTCAGGGGAAGAGAAATTAGAAGTAACGGCAGTGAAGAGAATTGGAAAATTTCAATGGCAACAAGGGGACTGATATAAATTTCAGTGGCAATGAGGGAATTCTCTCTTTTCTCTTTGAGGTGACTGGACTTGTATTCTGGATTCAGGGTAGTGTGGACACGTTAATGAACATAGTGAAACGACCAAGGCAGCTCATTCTTTCGCGGGCCACACGAATCGTTTGTCCCATTCATCCCCAGGCCCACCCACCTACCTTATATTTTCCCATGGATGCAACTTGCAGGACCAACAGCCCACACGCATCACATTGCCCACCAATCGGCCTATAAATACCACCTGAAGCACCAAGCCAAGAGAACCATCCGAAACACACTAGCCTACACTACTCATCAGAAGCTAGCTAGAGTAGCTAGGAGCTCATATCATACTTGCAGCTATACCTAGCTGATAGCAATGGCGCCATCCAAGCTTGCCCTCTTCCTCGCCCTGTCGGTCCTCGCCTTCGCGGCAGCCGTGCACGGCTGCACACCATACTGCCCTACCCCGCCGGTGGTTCCCACACCGCCGGTGGTGCCGACGCCGTCCGGCGGCGGATCCTGCCCCATCAACGTGCTCAAGCTAGAGGTGTGCGCCAACGTGCTGAACCTTCTGAAGCTGAACCTCCCCACGGGAAACAACCAGTGCTGCCCGCTGCTGGACGGGCTCGTCGACCTGGACGCCGCCGTCTGCCTCTGCACCGCCATCAAGGCCAACATCCTCGGCATCAACCTCAATGTGCCTATCGACTTGAGCCTCCTCCTCAACAACTGCGGCAAGGTCTGCCCGGCAGACTTCACCTGCCCCGTTTAAGTTACCAGCTAGCCGTGATCTATGTCATCTGATCATCATCATCTACATCCACTGCCCTGCCTGCGATCTTGTTCTGTGCCTATGTTTTCACTATGTACGTGTTGGTCTGCATCTGCATGCATATATCATGCATGCTTGTGTTCTCTTCTCACTTCGGGTCAGAGTGATCGCTCGGGAGATCGAGCTCTCTGTTGCCATGCAAACTGTTGTTCTTCGTACAAACATGTGTGTCTGTAACTTCATATATGTGAAATAAATTTTTGTACAAGTTGTGTCGACTCGAGCTGTGATATTTATTTACACCTCTCGTCTCTTTTTCAATTTTGACCATGAAGAATAATGATCGATGAGAGCTGCATCTGGATGAATGAATTAATGGATATCGTGTGTGCGCGTGCGCCAAACTGCCAATTGGCAAAGTAAACAGAGCTTGGAATATGGACAAGGAGGCGCTGAAAGTTGATACAAACTAGTCACGTCCTTGGAATACAAAAGCAAAAAAAAAAAAACACCCCAACTTTGGATACCCAATATGACAAGAAACTTTTAGATGTAATAATCATAAGGTGACTGAATTTACAAACTTGAATAAAATGCTTGGACTTGATGACTAATGAGGCACAAGACATCCGATCCTATTTCTTGTTTTTTGTCACAATTCTTTCCCTGATGTGTACTCCCTCTCACAATGTTTTATAAGGGTTGCCCTTATACAACATTAACATGACTAACTACATAAACGATCTAATGTCGCTTACTCTCACACACAACGATCAGCTGGTGACGAGTTGACAATTGACATCATATGGGGCTCATATGCAACTACACATATGATTTATACCAACGATGCAACATTAAAGATAATACATTTTTAATCAATGAACTAGACTGTCAGTTATGGAATCATGTCAAGTAATACATCCAATTAAGATGAACTAGAAGCTTGAAATTTTACTGAAAATGGCGCCTATACGGACGTATATATATATCTAAATGATAGAACATCATACATGCCTCTAGCACCTAGCTGTGGCATATAACACTGAACCACACAGGCACACACAATGGTTTTGCAGTTTATATTGGACTATATGTTAGATGAATATAGTTACCATGTCATGTCAATATCAACTCTCTAACAAGAAGTCCAGATCATGTTGCTGTACTATACTTTAAGATATCACAAGGCTAAGAGCCTAAGACAAAAGAATCGTCTATTGAGTACTCATTACTAGAAGAAGAAATCATATGTTTCAAATTTGTGGAGACAATATGGAATGATTAAGATGGAATGTTTGAGCTACTGAATATGAATAGGCCAATGTACCGGCCTACTAGCCAGTTGGCAGTTCGGATGTTGTTGAAAACTTCGCACATCAAGATTCAAATTATTAATCATAGTGCCAAATTTAGTTAAACCCTAATCTTTGTCAACCGTCGTTCAATTAGATGGCTAGCCGTTAACGGCCGTCGGCGTGGGTTGGGCTTTGCCGTGGACCTTTGTGACACACGGCAAAGGCTTTACCGTGTGCCCGACAAATGGCCCACGGTAAAGCCGGATTTGCCGGCCGCTGTTTGCCGTGTACGGCACACGATAAATTGGCGGATTCCAGCAGTGGCTCTCCGGCAGAAACTGCACTTCTTGTATTTCAATCAGAGTTTCAACATTAAGTTTGATTTGAGCTTGCTCGATCCAATTAGCATGCATTTTTCTAATTAGCATTTAGGATTTAGCCATGCCCCTTGCTTCTGTTCCTTTCAAAAAAGAACGATGATCATCCAAATTTATCTTGTGTTGTTTGTGTTGACGATGAATTTTACCATATACCGAGAATACAAATGTGGGATCAACGAAATTCCAAAAAGAAAAAACTGAATCCGAACTAGTCAAAAGATAAACAAAGTAAAACTACATGAACCCTTGCAAATAGCTAGCAAAAAAAAACTGCAAAACAAACGCGTTATTTTCATTAAAAAACTGGCGATAGTTCGATTCTATCGTGTAGTATCTTTTGATATAGTACTCGGCATGTTTAATTTAGATAATCGAAAATTATTAAAACAGTTTGCAGAAACAAACTATAGAGTATTAGAGTGCTATTTGGAAATATATGAACGTACACAGTGTCACACATGTTCTGCTAGAGCCACATGTGCGAGGTACTTACAAGGTCAAAAGGCTCTAGATGACTCTTGCTGCATACTCAAGCTGCATTTTGGAGATTTTAAATTTTTTGTTTTCTTTTAGATTGTTATTTTCCTATTGTACATGAGACCTTCTAATTTTTTGGCTATATATTTCTTGAAACATGTGTCTAACCTTGTAGCGACAGCTACTACATACTTGTAATAATTGTGTATGGTGCATCCTCAAACGAAAATATCTGAAGCCGAATATATATATATATATATATATATATTATTAAAAAAGGCTCCCGGTGCCTAGCCGTACTATATATTGGTCAACAATATGGGTAACGATTTTTATTGCAGTGTTTTGTCGTGTCCGGAAGGGCATAAACAATGAAGAATTGAGATATGATGATTCTTGATCTTTTCTTGTTACACACAATGCAAGAATGAAACCCACCCAACATACAGTGCGTATTCCTGCTTTGTTTTACTACTCGTCTCGTGTTGCCGAATGGGCCAGACGTGCGTGTGCAGGAGTAGCTAGCTAGCTGCCTAGCCGCTACCCTACTCTACACTGCCGACATGGCCGATTTGCAAGACTGTCGACACGTCGACCACTGATCGATCATCAGCCACAAAAAAATGAGCAACTCAGGTTTAACAAAAAAGTAAATGAAAGTTGTGTCGTCCATATTGCGCTCAAAGTCTAACCTCTCCACAACTACGACATGTACGTATGCACACGTACATCTAGAGAAGAAGACAGAGCCACAACCTTATCGCAACTTGTTCCGTGGCTTTGAGTGGAACTCTGGGAGCTTGTTTGCTATTATAAACACGACTGGGAACCCATCACCAGAGATAACGATGATATATATGTATGTAGAAAGCTACAAAATAGACAATGTAACTAGCTAGCTAGCTAGTACAGATCGATCATGCATGCAGTGTAGTTGTAGTAGAGATATATACTAGCGCGCTCATCATGTGAAACGGAGACTGATAGTAGGAAATGTTTCTGCGCTGGCCACCACAAGTTGGAGACGCTAACTTTGACCTTGACCTAAATAATCAAACGACCCAGCCACATAGGATCGGAGTAGCAGCAGCAGCAGCAGCAGCCGCCGCAATCGTAGCTCGTGACCTTGCCTCTAATTAACGTTAGCAGTCATCGTCCGTGCAAACTTGATCTGTGATCTGTTTGCATTGTCCAAGCAAAACGTGAATATATTGTAGTTGAACCTGTGGCGTATGCTCCAGCTCGGTGGGTCGTTAGCGCCTATAATTAACCTGTTTGTTATATATATTAATATAAGGAGAATTAATGTTTGGTGCGTGTGCGTGGCAGCGATCAATTCTACTTTAATATATATGGAGACAGCTTACGTGCCAAGTTGATGAGCGTGACCCGGCCCTCGATCAACAGAAACCAGCGTGGTCGTCATCTCGCCCGATTCCATCAGATTACGTTTTTGTTTGGTTCGGCCCGTGACTTCAAACGCGTGACCCACACCAGAATGTCCGGCCAGAATCGGCTTTAGTTTTTGTTCTGGCGACGTCGTCCTTCGCGTTGTCCCACGCCATGCTAAATATATACTAGTGATTGGCGCGCACGTCAGTGTACAATTGAATGTTGTGTATATGTCAGTGCACAATTGAACGTAAATACGGTAGATATATCAACATTGTTATAGATAACATGGTCACAGGGTGTCCACATACAACCATAACCGATAACCGATTCTGCAAGGGAGCTTATTTGTAAGAACAGCACATTCAATGAATAGGAAAAACTTGAAGCCAAGATAAGGCGGTAGTTTTGTTTGTACCTGCTAAACCATAGTCATCACAATCTCGAACCGTATTTTGCATGGCTTTCTTTTTTGTGGCACTACCAGAATGATCAACATCTGCACCGGGTGGGAAATGCCTTTAGCACCGGGTTTCCCACCCGGTGCAACTAATCCGAGGCTAAAGGGGTACCCCTTTAGCACCGGGTTGAATAACCGATGCTATCCGTGATAGAGGATACAATCATTAGGACATGCATTTATCTTCTGCACCTCCAAACCGAGAGGGCAAACAACACGTTTTGCTTGATACGTCGTCGATGGCAATTTGTTACCCTCTGGAAGAATCTTCTTTACGAGTTTCAGTAGCTCCTCGAAACCCTTATCAGTAACACCATTTGCTGTCTTCCACTGCAGAAGTTCAAGTGTGCTACCCAACTTCTTTAGCCCCTCTTTGCAATCTGGGTACAGGTCAGTCTTGTGGTCCTGCAACATGCGCTGTATCTTTTTCAGTTCCTTATCATTGCCGCAGTCTTTCTCGGCATCACGCAATATTTGCCCGAGTCCATCAGTAGGTTCATTTTCCTGAGCAACATCTTCCTGAGCATCGCCTTCCCGAGCAACATCTTCCTCATCGGCATCACCCATTGCAACATATGCAAAAGAACCGTAGTATTGAGCCAATAACGGAATGTCGTCATCGGCCTCGTCTTCTTCATCTTCATCCATTAGAATTCCTCTTTCACCGTGCTTCGTCCAAACAGAATAATTCCTCATGAAACCGTGCCTCATCAAATGCACCTGAAGACAACCTCTTTGTTTGTACGATTGTATATTTTTACAATGGGTGCATGGGCAGAACATGAAACCGGACGGCGTCCTGTTAGCCTCGGCGGCATCGAGAAACGTCCTAAGGCCATCACGGAACGCCTGAGCGTGGGGTCCCCGTACATCCATTGTCTATTCATTTGCATTATTAACAAATAACAAATATACAATACAATTTAAAGATAAAAAATTTAATATATAAATAAATACAAATTATAATATATATTCCATTATATAAATAAATTTCTAAAACTACATTACTATATTCATTAAATAAATAAATATACCTTCCGTTAAATAAATAAATAACTATTCTACCTTTTAATAAATAACTAATAATATATATTTCATTAAATTAATAAATAACTATTCCAACTTTTAATAAATAAACCTCTCTAATAAATAAAATACATAAGCCTTATAACTATTCACAAGTCATACAAAACAAAATACTAACTAGCTTGCCTTCTCTCTCCATTTAAAACACAACATGAACACTCTCTCCACCATGAACTCAAGCTCTCTCCTCTCTCTCCTCTCTCTCCTCCAAGAACACAAGCTCTCTCTAGCTAGCTTTACTTTGATTCACAAATCCCTCTATTTCTAAATCATAGAAGGATTACAAGCTAAATAAAACATTAGAGAATGAAAGAGTGTACCTTGTAGTGCTCCTTAGATGCGTATAATCTTCACAAATTTTGAAAAAAAAAATTGGGCAGCACCTCCCCTCCCACGGCCGAGCAGCATGAACACAGCGCCTAAGTGTTCAGCTGGCTCGGGCGGGGGAGGAAGAAGCCCCTATATTCAAACACATTAGCACCGGGTCGTGGCAAGACCCGGTGCTAATGTGCACCCTTTAGCACCGGTTGCTGGCTGCACCCGGTGCTAAAGGGGGCGCATTAGCACCGGGTCTTGCCACGACCCGGTGCTAATGTGTCCGCCCTGACACCCCGCAGCGCCGCCCCCGCTCCTAGCCGTTGGACCCGGTGCTGAAGCCCCATCAGCACCGGGTCCAAAAATGGCCGAGGCGGAGGAGGCGGGCGGATGTGAAGGATTCTGGTAGTGTGATGAAATGAAATGAAAGGAGGTAAATATCTTTTACGGTGGATCTGGTCATAGATGTAGCCATCAGACTGGCCACAATAGCATTGGTAAGGCTGGCTTCTGTTTCTTTCATTGTCTCAGTTACTTCTACGAAGCATGTTTCTTTGCATGGAGTGTTCTGACAAAGCAAATAAATGTAATTCTACCATGTTGGATGACTGGAACTTGAAGAAGCCTTTTGGATTGTTTGTCCTGCACACAGCAAAGGGTGTTAGTAGAGTACAGAAGATGATTGGTAAAGGTAAATGCAATGGACTGTTGAAAAAGGAAAAGAGTACATGCTGCATTGGCTATGGTGGATGAATGGTACAGTAGATGAAAAGGCAAAGTTATTCTGTAGGGGGTACTGTAGGGTTTCCCCTCCTTTTTGTTTTTAAAATGAAGGAATTGAAACCATTCTGCTTTCAAAGGCAAATAACATATGTTTGTAGAGGAAATTTACAGATAATTAAAGAGGTAATTTCTTTTTTTGCTATTAGAAATGGTGAAAGTATAAGTAAAATATGTATGGATCTAGGAGTTATTAATAGCAGGGTCGTTTTTTTGTGATATTCACTGCACCTATGGATAGAGAGTAAATTCAATATAAACGCACAAAATGAAAACATGTGGATTTATTTCTGCTTTGGATGATTCGGTGGTAAACGAAAACTCTCTATTCCATCTATTTATTGATGTGGGGACTAAATGGAGATAAGCATATACAGAAAATTTGGAATATAGAAGAGAAAAATATTATATTATTCGTAAGGATGAGAAGACACATTTAAATGGTTAAATGGTAAGAAAGCTAGACACTGAACACTAAAGACTAAAGACACTACATTTTTATCAGCACAAACCAAAAGGTATAGGACCAGCAGCAAACTTATCGAGAGGTAACAAGGCACAGTAGTCCAAAGTAGCAGGATGCTGATAACCGTAAGCTTAGTTGACCCTGCAGAGAATTCAAACAGCAAAGCTTAAGAACACTAAGTTGTGGCGTTTCCAATGAAGCAGGACATCACAAATTTACATTTGGAAAGAAACAGAACTATTGGAACATTCAGACTGAAAACTGAATAAACAACAATTTGACCCCAAACAGAATAAGAACTTCAGACTAACCAGATCAGCAGGCTGATGAAAAACTAAGCCTTCAATGGAGCTTGAGTTTAACGGTGCACTAATCTTAGCAAAGAATAGATTGTCGGTTAATCAGTTTATGTCCCAAGAAAACAAGAATCATCAATACATGCAAATAATACCATGTGTGCGTGAGAGTAGGAACTGCATAGCCATGTTTAGATATAATGGGGAAAATGTTTAAGAAATTAATTAGAAAAAATATATAAGCATATGATATTTGGAACGGCGTGCGTATTGTTCTAGATAGCTTTAAAGTACGAAGTTTGACCGTTGTTAACAGCATATCATTTACATATTTTACAGATCTTTTTGTTCACTGGTCATGAACATAAAAGTAGTACTTCCGACTACTACATTGGTCGTCTAATATAGAGCCCATTCTTCAAACATCCTTGCCTCGAGAAGGATATGTGTCTGGCCTAATCTAAAGTAAAGAGTGAAGGACATAGAGAAACAAAAGAAAATAGAAGAGAAAATCAAAGCATAAGCAATAAAAATATCTATGCCATTGTGCACATGGACAACTCTTCCTTGTTAATAGAATCAGACACACAGCAACAACCATGAAGAAAAGGTATACGAACCAGAGACACACCAGCAACCAGAAATAACCATATAGGAAAATAAAATTAAAAAGTAGTCAGCCATCATGTATTAGTAGAAGGAATTGGCAGTAACAGAAATGCACTATATATATAAGCCATGAACAGAGCATATAAATATAAATATAAGCTCATGGTTCCTACGGATAAATTAACCCTGAAACTGAGGGCAAATTATAATCATGCCTCAGCACTAATCTAGCAAAAGTAATAACCAGTATTGGGCTATTGACCAATCAAAAGATGACTATTGCAGTAGGGGAAGACAAAGCTAAAGAGTCATGCACTATTCTTACAGCATAATGACACAACCATATAGGTAAAACAAGGCACAATGTCAAAATGACATACCAGGCTCATATAGAAAGACCATTAGCAGTGTGTAACCGATTGAAAACCACTTGATCAGTGTGTAACCGTTAAGATCATCAAAAAGGTGCTATAAAAGGTAAGTAACTGACCCTAAAGACTTACATATACACTGTAAGGAACAGAACATATACACAAAACATAGTAAGATATTCTAATGGTAAGACATAACTCAATTGAAAGCATATACAGGATCCCATATACAATGCCGATATTACTACAGTGCAGACTGCCTAAACCAACTTCAATGAAAAAGCAGAAGCATCAAGACACATCTACACAGTTTTTTGTTCATAGAGAGATAGATTTAACAAAAGAACAGAAACCACTAAAATGCGAGAGAAACAACAATACAAATTAAACTTACAAGGCTGTAGTTCTCTGAAGATTACAGATCTAGAGGGCAAAGAACCCTTTATGGTGGAGTGGGACTGGCACAACAGGTAAAAATTTAGTAAATACATTAACATACCAAATATGGCTAGATTGTAGCAATTGCAAGTACTAATGGGGATAAAATGAAACTAACCGTGTATATATGTATAAAGGCGTCCAAAGTCTTTAGGAAGGCAAAAATAACAGAGGCAAATGTTAACTTGTGGTGAGGAAGACAAGGAAGGGGTGGATTGGGAGTGCTGCTTACCTGAACCATTGCCATCTTCACTGTCGCTGCAGATGTGGTGGCCCCGCTCTACCTCCACATGTTGCTGCGGCCAACTGCCGATTCACCCACGCGTCGCCGGTGCTCTATCGTGCAGCTCACCCCCGCCTGCAGCCGTGCGTCCGCTCCTGTCGGCTACGCTCGCCGTTGGCTCGCCGCTAACGCCATCTAGACGCAAAACGAGGGAACAGCAGGACAGAGCGGTGAAGGCACCGGGCGCGAGCGTGGGGAGAGAAGCACCAGACGGAGCGGGAGGCGGCAGATCCACGACCGGCACACCACCACCATCATACATCCTCTATTGTGCCGACCATGTGCATCCATCTGCATCCGCGTGAAGCAGTTGGTCCGACCCGGTGATTTTTTCTTCCTCCATCATGCGGAAGGAGAAGGCAGGCCGACGCATTGTGCGATGGCTTGAAAAAAAAATTAAGAGAGCAGAACGCCTGGTGTGGAGGGGAGCACGCAGTGTCATCAGAGCAGCAGCAAAAACAACTTTAACGGAAAAAATAATATCAGCGCAGCATCACAACAGCAGCAGCTTTAGTGTTAAAAATAAAATCAGCACAGCATCACAACAGCAGCAGCTTTCAGGTAAATGAAAAGTAGAAGGACCTCGGATCCAGAAGCAAGGAACCACGGAAATCAATTGGAGGAGACAGGTAAAAAATCGCCATGGACAAAGAACAAAAAAAGACGACAGTTGCAGCTCTGGTTGGAGATGGAAAGGAGAAGGGAATAAGGGCATCTCGGATCCGGAAGGGAAAAACTAAAAAAATTCAAAAGACCAGGAACATGGGAACCAAGTTTAGATCAAAGAGGAAAGAAAAAAAAATCAGTAAAGGGAAAGAAAACCATGCCGGAGTCACAAATCCCCCGTAGCAACCATCTCCAAAAAAGAAGAAACAAAGGGGAGGGGATCTCTGGTTCTTGATGGCCATCTTCGAGGGCAGCAACTGGTCGTCCCCAGACAGCGACGGGGCAAATCCACAGAAGAGATAGCTCCACGCGAGAGATAGTGACAGCAAAGGAAAAATACGGAGAAGAAGGGAAAACATCAAGCTTACCATGGAAGGCAGCGTAGGGTGGTGGAAGGAAGAGGAAAGCAGATGTCAGTGGTGCGGCATCTTCTGCCTTCGAAAATAAAGAAAAACATGCGAGGGATCAAAGCAACCAGCGGATCTAGGAGGAAGACGATGATTCAAAAAAAACCCACAAGGAAACAAATCTACAGAGGCAGCGACGGGAATGGTAGGAAAAGGAAAAGCGAAAGCGAGCGGAGAGAAAGCGACAGGAGGAGGAAGCGAACGCGGAAGGCGACGCACGCGGGAGGGAGGAGAAACATGCGGTCGCCGGATTCTTTATCTTTCCCTAGAAGACCGGAGGGCTTTCTCGTATGTTCCAGCGAATTAGAGATCAATGCGTGGCAGCTCCCCGAGAAACGAAACGGCAAGAACCTATCCACCGGAGGATCCGAATCGCACGGAGGAAAAAAATTCGGATGACGTGTGCCCGCTGGCCAGCCGGCGCACCCGCCTCCTTTCATAAGAAGAGAGATGCACCCCTCTTGTCAATTTAATTTGCGTCCATCATGTCCTCACAATGAGATACATGCATACAGTATGATTACTACTATGATATAATAATGTACTAGCTTTTTATGTAGCTACTTAGCTGTATCCGATATTACCTCAGCTGGCTTTCATGTATTTCCCCGCTGGAATTATTTAAACAAAACTAGCTACAAGCCGCATGTACGTGCGTATCACACACTAATTTTTTTTTTGCGTATCACACACTAATGAATGTATCCAGCCTATGCACACGCATGTTGCCGGCAGAAGAGTACATTCTAGAAACATGGAGGTTGTTCATGCGCAAAATTAAATTCGTTGGCAAGGATTAGGACCTCCATGTTTGGGCAAGTTTTTACCTCCATGCAGGCCTCTATTAGCAGCGAAATTCAGCCATGATCTCTGCTCCTGTGGGCTGCAGTTTTGAAGAAAAAACTTTGGGCCTGTACAGAGGCCTCGTGGGCAAGGATTTGGGCCTCTGGGCGACCTAAAGGAGGAGGTGGGTATGAATCAGCAAAGTCTTGGTCAGACTTATCGGACGGCACAATTTATTGAACCCCACCGATGGAGCTGATTGATATGCCCGACCAAGATCAAGATCGCTAAAATCAAATTTTAATTCAAATGTTCAAACTCTAAATATGATGCTGTACGCAGTAGACTAGTACTTCTGCCGTTGCACCAGTGGCCGACTAGTGAGACGCTGTAACTCCTTTTCTTCCGGAGGCTCCGAGATAAGCGACCAACGGGATATATCCCAATGACTATCTTTTCTAGTGATCATGTTCAATGGACCTAGCAATTCTAAGAATGATATCAGTAAAGCCTAAAATAAACAAAGCAGAAGCAAGAGAAAAAAAGTGATGCAAAGGTTGAATACTCCAACAAGGGCTCCTTCTGAATTTGTTGAAGTAGCCCGTCAGAATGCTCCAGAAAAGGCTCCATGGTCCAAGTTGCTGGAATTTGAGGGGCTTGACCCATTAAGCCCATCAAGAAATTTCATAATTCCTAATAAATCTCAAAGGCCCATGTGTGCATGAGGAAGTTGTAAAAATGGTGTAAATCTTTAGTCCCATATTGCTAGTTGAGAGGAATGATGATCAACATAAATATGAAGGTTGTCTCCACTTCTTCAAGCTATATGTATAGGGAGAGAAGGAGGGCTCCACATGCGCATTGCTAGGAGGGGTGAAAACAAATCTATTTGAGTTAAGGTTTTGCCTCTTCTTGCTGTTGCGCTGTCTTCGTAGTCTACTCCTGCACCGGGTAGGTACGTTCATAATTTAATCATTATATTGCATATTTTTCCAACACAAGTTATATATCGAATGCTCTGGCAACATGTTAGAAATTTTGGACACTACCGAAAATGTCGGTGTGTTTAGATGAGTGAAAAGTTAGGTGAGAAAGTCACATCGGACACTGTAGCGTCCTGTAGCACTTTTCGTTTGTTTGTGGTAAACATTGTCCTACCATGACCTAACTAGCCTCAAAAGATTCATCTCGTCGTGTACATCAAAACTATGTAATTTGTTTTTTTATTTACCCACGTTTAATGTTTCATGTATGAGGAGAGAGATTTAATGTGATTTGATGTGATAGGTGAATAGTGAAGTTTGAAGAGAGAAATTTTACAACTAAACACACCACTGGTGGTTCGGAAACTAGCAGAACAATCAGGGGAGAAGGTAATAAGCTGTCAAAATACTCCGGCATTGTGCAGAAAACAACCCGAAACATTACATCGATGCCCCAAAATTCCATCAAACCTCCAAATTTCATGAAATTTTAATAATGGCCCTGTTTAGTTACAAAAATTTCTCTCTCCAAACTTCACTATTCACCTATCACATCAAATCATATCAAATATCTCTCCTCATGCATGGAGCATTAAATGTAGGTAAATAAAAAACTAATTGCATAATTTTGATGTCCACGACAAGACGAATCTTTTGAGCCTAGTTAGGCCATGGTAGGACAATGTTTACCACAAACAAACGAAAAGTGTTACAGTGCGCTACAGTGTCCGATGTGACTTTTCTACCAACTTTTCAGCCCCCCTCTTTTCAATAACTAAACACCCCCAATAGCCTCGCAACAATATGGTGAGTCTTTTGCTGAAATATCTCCTTAAATAGATCAAGACTTCACTGTAGATTTCATGAAGTTTGGCCAAGAGAACAACGGGTGTGTTTAGTTCCTTGAAAAGAGGGTAAAAGAAGGTGAAAAGTCACATCGGACACCGTAGCGCACTGTAGCACTTTTCGTTTGTTTGTGGTAAACATTGTCCTATCATGACCTAACTAGGCTTAAAAGATTCGTCTCATCGTGTACATCAAAACCATACAGGTAGTTTTTTTTATTTACCCACGTTTAGTGCTCCATGCATGAAGAGAGAGATTTGATGTGATAGGTGAATAGTGAAGTTTGGAGAGAGAAAGTTCGAGAACTAAACACAGCCAACAACTCAGTGTTTGAGGGAAAAAAACACTTCACATCCAGCACGACTTGTGTATAAATTAGCTAGGGGATCTCCATAGATAATGTTGCACATGTCCTAGGTTCCATTTGCCCAAAGAAAACCACACCAAAACTCCTCAGTCATGATATAAAAAATTGGGTAAAAAATAGCTCTGAAAATACGCCAAAACACCTCAAGTAGTCAGATAACAAATCGGGTAAAAATAGCTCTATGAATACAAAAAATAACAAATAGCATAAGACTTGAAGCATATTAATTTCAAGCACCAGATTCCAAACAAACTTAAATTGATTTATGATTAATTCATCTATACAAGCAAGGTTTAGCTTCCGCCCTTCATCCTCCCTCTAGAAAATGGAAGAAACAAGAGATCAAGGTGCTCACACTCTCCTCTCTTCCCTCCTCCCTCTCTGAAGCGTGTGCCAAGCCTACCATGATTCTAACCAGCCTTTGCCATCTATATATGGTCCATTGTGAAAGACTAAACTAACCATACAACCACAACTACGATAACTACTCACACAGGGGCATTTTGGACTACCTTTTAACAGATGCATCAAATGGACACGTCATTTTCACGACATTGCTTTGACTCGATATGCGAGCTTTGTGATGATGGTACATGCCCTCCAACCCGGTCATTGCCATACCTAGTTTTAAAAACAAAACCAAGTGTACATTGTATGTGTACCTAAATCAAGTTCCACACATACAACTATATCATCAGTGCTAGAAGATGACTTTAGAGTATATTAGAGATAAATAGCTTATCCTAGAGACAAAGGCTCAAACTTCATAGGCGATCCACCAGGGGTTGCGTACGCCTATAGCAAGCATGAGTACAATATCGTACTCAGCAAGAGCAAAATACACCCAAGGCCAAAAGGGCTTGCTAACTCACTATAAGCACTTTTAGTTGATCAACTTTTATTAACAACTATTTACTACTTCATCTGTTCCAAATTACTATTCATTGTTGACTTTCTCTTATAATGTTTGACCATTTATCTTATTCAAAAATTTAGTCCAATATATGAAATAATAGGTCATGTTTAAATATATTTGATGATAAAATAAGTCAAAAAATAATTGATACTTGCATATTTTTTGAATAAGATGAATGGTCAAACGCTACGAGAAAAAAAATCAATAGTGAATAGTATTTTTGAACAGATGTGGTATGGTATAAGCTTATACCAACCCAATTAAGCAACAACATTATCACACCAATAAAGCATAACCATGAACCAAAATTTAATTCGTCTTCAAGGTTAATTATCATGTGAGGGTCTAGGCAACTCTTGACCGTGAGCACGACCGATATATCAGTTTTTAACTATGTAGAAGTTGTACACTTTCACCACAAATCTTGTTTCCTACATCGCCCAAGTTAACTGACATCTTAAACAGTTCCAAAGTGAATGGCACGAGACTCACTAGAGGTCTTTACAAAGGTACTCTAATAAATGATAGCCCGCTAAGGATTTCTAGACATAGAAAACTATAAACCTCGCTAGTGATTTATGTCTCTTAGCAAATCATACTATTTAATAGGATCGGAATACACCTCATCAACCACCACTCCTCTTGCCCATTCAGTAAGACTAGCACAAACTAGAATACCTAATCAATTAAAGACCAGAGTCGATTGGTTGCACTGTTTTCCTGGGTGGTCACTCCATGTTCCAATCAAATCAAATGATCATGTATTAACAAAAAGTAACATGAGCATAAGAATAAATGAATTCATTGTCTTCAATTTAATGTGACAATAACCCAAATCAAGAACTAAGCAATACTACCCAACATAAAAGTAAAACCCGATTTCCAGAATGGTATAACGGTGGTTAGAAAGCATGCAATGTTGCTCAAGATTATTAGGAAACATATAAGATACACTTACCTTTGTCCAAATAATAGCTGCTTAGATTCTTCGATTCTTGATCTTCAAAGCTCTTGAATGACGTAATATCTACTTACAACAATCAACCAAAAGCATCCAAAGAAAACATACAATCAAGCGAATAGAATAAATTAAAAACATTACTAACAGAACTAAGCAATAGTACATAACTATTCTACTGTTACAAGGATTAGATGAGCGAAAGAATCACTCAAAAAAGAGATAAATTGAGAAAGATATGCATTAAACATGATCTGGGGGATTGATGGCAAGTTTTAGACACTGTTAGGGGCTAAACCATAAGAAACCAGGGTCTAAAACATAATTTTATATAAAACTCAACTCGGATCTGGACTCTAGCAAAAAGTACATGCCTGACCACAGTTGACCTGTAGGCACCATCAACTCGGATCTGGACGGTTATGATTCAAAACACGAACAGGTATCTGGGGTTCTAATCTATGAGGTTGGTCTCATAATGAACGGTTGTGGTTGATTGGGAGGGATTTAGTCAATGACAGTGACATAGCGTGGCAGTGCTACTCGGCCCGGCAACAAATTCTGCCAAAGTTCAGCATATCTTTGGATACACAGTTTAGTTTTCAACAAGGTTTGGATGGGGATGATGCCTGGGACATGGCTAACTCTTTATGCCAATCGAGATGAGGCTAGCATGGCGGCTCTGTCTGGGAACAACGAGTAATTAGGCTTGTAACAGTGCAAACGAAATAGAAGTTGCTCAAAGCTTCCCTACCTCCTCACGATGCTCTCGGATGATTTCTTGGTGAGATTTTTGCAGCAGACGGCGACATCAATGGTAGTGGGTGCTTGCGGGCTAGGGTTTTGGCCTTGGTGTGTGTTCCACAAATCGACATGGCGGCGAGATCCTCATCGCGCTCAAGCTGAGTTCATCTCGGACGGGCACGGGAGGAGAGAGATGATGGGCGGGACCGATTGCAAGCGAGAGAGAGGTGGAGTTAGTTAGGCAGGCAACGAAGAGAGATCGTTCATGGGGCACGCTGCACCAAGAGCTGGGTTTAGCCCAATAGTGAGCTGCGGATGTGGCTGAGAGAAAGTGAGGAGGTAAAGCGAGCTGAGGTAAAAGTTTAAGGTTGTAAAATGGACCGAAAAGGAGTTTAGAGAGCAAAAGTAAACTCGAACTAGAAACTTTTCTAGGGAGCTCAATATGCAAATTCAAATTTGAATTTAATTAAGTTTAAACTCAAACTTAAACCCAAGAAAACAAATAAAACAATGCAACAAAACACAAATATAAACTATATTTTTTAATTTAATTTGAAAAATAAATATTTTCATGTTCTAAACTCCCTCTTAATTGCATATAATCCATGGAAAAGTTTAACAAATTTGAGAAAGTCATTGTATTAATTTGTTCCAACCAATCACATCCTAAAATCCAAAATTTTAGTGTGTGACAGCCATCTGGTTGCCCGAAAGTGCCTTGGGATTTTGCTCGAAACTAAGAAACTTGTTGCGCTAATGGTTTTGAGGCCCAAACCACATCAAATCATCTGATCTCTGTGTAACCTCTATATATTTGTCTTTGACTCGGTCGATGCCGTCTTCACTACCATATACTCTTGCTCTTCATATGCCTGATCTAGATCACCCATAGTGTTGCACGGACCTCTCGGTATGATCACCTTGTTCAGCCTTTATCGTCTGTGGCCTCTTGGTATGACCACTTTGTTCAACCTTTAGCATTCTCCATCGATTATCATGTCAAGAGCTACACCAACCAACTCGTGCTGTTTAATCGCTCATAACAAATGGAGTACACCAGTACTACTTTCTTACTTCTCAAATTCAAATAAATATGATTTTCTTTGCCTTTTGTTGACATGCAAACACGTTGCGCAATCAATCCAACATAGAGAAGGGCTCTTTGCAGCACCTGCGAAAAATCCTGTCACACCCGGATTTACACAGAAACACGAATGCGGCCATATGTGTGCCCAGGAAGTCATAGTACACATATAGCAAACAAATATGATAAACAGATAACATATGCTTGAATAAATAGAGTTTTACATCAGAGTTTAACATAAATAAACTAACCAATACAGCGGAAGACTAATAACTCTCAACTAAGCGAAGCCGCAATCCACAGGGACTCTGACTGGAAGAACACAACTCAGTAGTATGACAGATCTTCTGGAAACTCAGCAGCAGACTCATGCACAACCCAATCTATTACCCATCCGGGATTTTATTGAATAAATGACAAGTGTAAGTAAAACATTTACTTAGCAAGTATAGCACGGGTGTATGAAGGCTCAAAGTAAGGCTAGACACGGCGGAACTGCATTAGCACATTTAGTTGGTTCGTTTTAACATAATCCAAGTTACTACAAGTGAATGAAACCCAGTTGCAACCCAATTAATGAAGTATAAGTGACATTAAGCATAAATAAACATCATCTTCTAATCGAAAGGATCCAGGCCGCTCGTGACCCTGAGCAAGGCTATCATGATAGATTTACACTCTGCAGAGGTTTCGCCCTTTACCCACCAGTCACGTAAAAGTTCAAAGGAACTTTGCACCCAACCACGCAAACATCACACTTCCGAAGAATGACTGCATAGGGACGCTACTAGGCTTTTCACAAGACATCCTAATAAGACAGTGGCCGATTATGGTACATCATAGGCAGCATTGCCCATGCACCGAGATTGACGTACGCCTACGGAGTCACACCATAGGGGGGGTCAATGGCATCTAGAGCGTGGGCATCGCACCCAACAATGTGCAACATATGGAGTTCCCCATCGCAGGGACTCCCAGCACGGGACTGTGTCTCACGGGGATATAGCCGACGGATCTCCCGTCCTCGGTGGATCAAGACATACTCTCACCCATGTTTCCCATAACGCCGTCGGCCCCGTCGGTAACCACTAACAAGCTAGAGACGTACATGCTACTTGACCAAGAATAGAGCCATAATAGTTGTAGCGGTGGCGACAGGCTCCTGGGTTGCCGCTTGAAGAACCGAACCTTACGGAGAGACACTAGAACAAAGCATGAAGCACATGCTCTAGCTCCCTAAACCAAGTTGCTAAAAAGTAAGTTTTATCATTAATGTCAAAGTGAACCATTATGTCAAGATTAACAATTAAATGTTGGTGATAGTAGCTGCGCATAGAAAAGACCTACCCATATGCATAAACCCAAGGTAATCAAAAGACAGGATAATCAAGACTAGCTGGTACATCAATTTAGACACATACATGTATGAAATAAATGATTACAAGGTGGATAGGTAGCAAGGATTGTCCATGCTATAACTTGCATTCCTCAAAGTGCTGCTGCTGTTGCTAGTCCTGCTCCTGGAAACCCTCCTCGTACTCGAAGTCCAACACAATCGGCTCACCGACTGGACACGAATCACCACGCAAGCAACCTTACAAGCCAATACATGCAAACAAAATTATTCTATTAGAACAGTACACCAAACAGTAGAAACAGAACAAAATAAGGCTATAAACTAATCTACGCTTCGTTACGAACACATGAGCGCAAGAATCACGTTAATCGGAGCTAAAACGAGAAAGTATGACATTTCTAAGGTTCAGGGACTTGTTGGCGAGGTTTAAAAACTTCTAGGGACCTATTCGTGAAAAACCGAGGACCTATACATAATTTTGTATAAAAACCTGAGGGCTAACACGCAAAAAGGTAGGATAGACCGCGGGTTCGAAAAATAAAAAACACAGGGACCTAGATGAATAAAATAGGACCTAATCATAAATACTTTTAAACTGACTAGGACGGCGGGTTGATTTGGGAAAAGGGTCGGGGTTCTTTAACAAAAAGGCCAAAGCTGACCAGCGCTGACCGTTATTTGACTCAGGTTAGATCTAATCTCGACTGTGGGTTTTAGATCGGGCGGCTGAGGATTGGCTCGGGGGTTGGGGGTCGTCGGCGAGGACCGAGGCAGCGGTGCTGCTTGCTCTGGCGGCGGAGCATCGCCGGAGTAAGCTCGAACTCGAGTTGCAGGGCACGGTTTTGGGAGCGGAAGGGTTCTACGGCTTCGGGATGACAAGGCGAACGCGATTGAGAGGATCTAGATGATGATAACGCGGCGGTGGCGTGCGGATTCGGGGCACAAGAGCAAGCGGGGAAGGGCTTGGGACGGTCTTTACCTTCACTCGAAGCTCACCGAGACGTCGAAAGAGGCGGCGCGGCACCGGAGCGGCGGATCGGCTATGCGGTGGCGCTCGGACTCGAGGATGACGGCAGCGCGATGCTAGGTGGAGTGCTGAGGTGTCAAGGGTTCTCGGCGAGAGTTGGGTGATGGTTTAGGGGCGTCGGGCTTGGCTTTTATAGGACCTACGACCGGCCTTGGCGTGTGAGCCACGCCGAATCACGGCGGCGGTGGCGGACTTCTCCTTCCATGTGGGGAGTGACCTTCCAAGCGGGGAGCGGCACCAAGAAAGGAAGGAGTGGCGCGGGGATGTTTCGGGGAAGCTTCGTGGGTCCATGGGGCGTGGGGGTGGGGCCCCGGGTGCGGGCTAGGCGCGGCCGGCAGGGAAACTCGGATCCGGCTCGGGCTCAGTGAGGGGAGGATGAAGGGCCTGACGGGCGGGGCCCACGTGCCAGGGAGAGGGAGCGATGAGGCGCTGCGGGCTGGCGCGGAGGTGTGGGTCGGCTTTGCTTGAGCGGCCCAGGAGCGGGGGAAGAGCGAGCAAGCGGGCCGAGCGGCTGGGGAGGCCCAAGAGCGGGGAAGGCAGCGGGCGGTGAGCTGGGCCGGGAGAGGTACGGGCCGCGGGGAGGGGGAAGCTGGGCTGAGCTGGGCTACGCTAGGGAAAGAGAGGAGGGAGCAAGAGCGGACCGAGGAAGAAGTTCAGGGGGCAAAAGCGAACTCAGGCCGAAACAACTTTTCTAGGGCTCAAAATAAAGCAATTCAAATTCAAATTTAAACTAGATTTAAATTCTTATTTGAACTACTAGCAAACAAAACTTGATGCAACAGCATGAATGCAACAAAAAACCGTTTCTAAATCTTATATTTGATTTTAATTTCTAGAAATTATTTATTGACCCTATATTAATCATGAGCATATCATTAAATAGAAAATTAATTACTAAAATTTTAAATAGGGCTATTTTAGGGTGTTACAAATGCGGTTAGACCAGACTCGCAAATCAGTCAGACTAGTTTCGCCGGGCTTTCTGGCGAAGACCAACGAACGCTCGCTCAAGAGGGACCCCATCGTGGCAAACACACCTTCAGTTGTTCTAGGATCATCCAATCCACCTAGAACACCTTGAATCGCTGTAGAGATGAAGCAAGAATAACAAGATAGGGTTTGAAAGAGATTAGCGTTTGAGAGGTAAATAAAATTAAAGGTGATCATATTCGACCGATTGAATAAATCCTCAATGTCGTGACCCTTTATATTTATAGGGCGGGGAGGTCTTGCCCCCAACCCAAAGATTGTTTATAGAGGAATTTTAATTTATATATCAAATTCCATACGGGCCTCTAAATTTGACTCAAACTACTCAAAAACCGGCCATGCTAGTTTTGCCTAGCATATGTCTTTTCCAGGTCATAACTCCCTCGTCCAAACTCCGAATTGAGCATTCTATATATGCATTTCAATTATCTTGATGAGATCTACGCAATGGCATAGTTCAATTGGTGATTTGAGGAAGTTAACTAACACTGTCTGGCTGGTTTTGGAAAACTGGTCTAACCGATTTTCATGAACATTGTCAATTTTGGTAATCAACACCCACTACGCGAAACCGGAAGCACTCGGCAAACCCTAAAAACACTCGGCAAAGCCTTTTCCGAGTGTAACACTCGGCAAACAACACACGGCATACAGGGTGACGGCAAAGCCCGCCTTTGCCGAGTGTTTTTTGTCGAGCACTCGGCAAAGGCTTTGCCGAGTGCCAAAACCGACACTCGGCAAACATTTTCTCAGAAAATTAAAAAAACAACCCCAACACTCGGCAAACATTTTCTCAAACAATAAAAAAATCCACCGAGCAGTGCTGCCGCGCCCTGCCGCCCGCGCCAAGCCCGCCACCCACCCACGCTGGCCGCGCCGCTCATCCGCTCACGCCAGCAGCGCCGCGCCAAGCCGGCCGGTCGGCCACCCGCCTGCGCCGCTCATGCCGGCCGCGCCGAGCTGGCCGCTCGCTCGCGCTCGCGCCACGCTACCCCGCTGGGCGCTGGGCGCCGGCCGACGTGCTCCACGCGGAGCCGCCACGGGAGACTGGGCGTCGGCCGCCGTGCTCCACGCCAAGCCGCCGCGGGAGGCTGGATGCCCAGCCGAGCCACTCCTCCACATTGGCCCCACCGTCGTGGCTCAGCCAGGCCATGGCGAGAGCGCGAGGGGGCCGTCCGTGCCCCGCCGGCCTCGCCGCCGCACCTCGGCCCGGCGACGGCGCCTACACGTGGGGCCGACTGTACGCGGACGTCCACGCCGTCGTCTGCGCCCTGCAGTTCGTGCAGCCCGCCGAAGGGTTCCCGTCACCCGCGCCGCCGGCCACGCAGCCACCGCCGACGAGGCTGCGCCCACACCAGTTCCCACTGGCGCTCGAGGCCGCGCCCACCCCAGGTCCGACCGGCGCGCGACATCCAAAGAGAGGGAGAGCTGGGGCTGGCGAGCGCTCAAGATCTAGAGAGAGGGAGAGATGGTGCTGGTGCGGTGAGATCCATAGAGAGGGGAGACGGTGCTGGGAATAAAGAAAGGGGGAGACGGTGGAGAGAAATCCGGTGGAGAAAAAAAGAACCAATGGGAGAGCTTCATTTGATGGCATTGGATTGCTGACGTGGCGACTTTGCCGAGTGTGTAGGAAAACACTCGGCGAACAGCTTGTTCACTTGTGTTTTCTCTATGTGTTTATAACGAAATATTGGATGGTTAAACAATTTTAAATTAAAAAGTTGTAAACTATAAAGTTTTAGATTTCGTCGAGGTGTACAACTTTGGTATAAAGTTTTTTTATATGAGATCATACAAAAAAGTTTATATTCAAAAAATGCATCTACTAACTCTCTCACATACAATCACATATAAACTTCATGTGAGATGTTTCAATTTTGTAAAAATCGTTATGACAAAATATGTGAAATCTTCTCAAATTTTTATCACAGCCTCCATGTGTGATATCCTCAGATCGTGACAAATTTCATAATTTTTATACTTAAATTGTTTTTTTAGAATTTAAAAATCATCCAGACACACGTTAGTGGTAATATTTCTTAAATAAAATGTTCAAAATTTATTTTCATTTTGTGGGTATGGCCTCAAACTGGGCTAAGTAACATAAATATAATTTTTTACTCACTATATTCTATTATTTGAATCACTTTCATTTCAAATTTGACTTATTCAAAAAATTGCTTGAAACATAATTAATTAATTATAGCAAATAAAACAAAAATATACCAAACTTTAACATTGATCAACATATGTTGTATGTGGAGAGTAGAAAAAGTTTGAAGGCCAAAAGAGGAATAAAAATTAAATCTTTGCTGGGTGTTAAAAAAAAGCACTCGGCAAATAACATAAACAAAATTTCTATCCATTGTATTTTACTATTTGAATCACTCGGAAAAAGTTTTGAGGCTAAAAAAGAAAAAAACTTAATTCTTTACCGAGTGTCAAATATAATACACTCGGCAAAGAGCTTTTTTACCGAGTGTATTTTTTTGACACTCGACAAACAAGCTCTTTACCGAGTGTTTTTTTTTTGACACTCGGCAAACAAGCTCTTTGCCGAGTATTTTTTGTTTGCTGAGTGTTGTTTTTTTGGCACTCGGCGAAGAGGTTGTTTGCCGAGTGTCTAAAAAAATACACTCGGCAAAGAGTGAGGCACTTGGTAAATATGGGTTTTCCCGTCGTGACCTTCCAATTTATACCAAACCATGCATATGTCACCGAAAACCAGCATTGTATTAGGATGCATAAGCCCTATGTGAGCCCACCAGCTCAGTTTTTTTTTTTGAGGAAACATGAGGGGTTTCCCCTACTGGTTAATATATTTAATAAAATAAAGGATTACAGAGAGTTATGTACAATCATGAGAGAAAGAGGGAAGGAATTACAACAAAGACTCAATCCATTGTTCTATTAGGGGGAAATATCTTCGTTTTGCCCGATATAACATCAAGGCAAAAGATCTTTTGAAAAAAGCCTTGCAATTCTGAACCTCTGGTGCAAGGTTTGTGAAGATTTGATCATTTCTCGACGACCAGATGGACCAACTCATAAAGATGATTATTTCCATGTAAAATGGCACTCCCAGTTGTTTCATGAAACTCTCTAGCGTGCTGAAAGGTTCCATGGGGTCAACCACATTTAGATTCAACAATCCCCAGCATTCTCGTGCAAAAGGACAGTCCAGAAACAAGTGCTGCAGACTCTCCTCCACAGCCAATTGGCATTGCACACAGTTGTAAGACTGTCAACTAATGGAGAGCTCTCCTAAATCGTACTTCATGTGACCTTCAAGATGAATCGTTCCAATTGTCAAACAAAATTGTTCCAATCACACATAAAATAGAATTGTTCCAATGCTGTTAGGAGTTATATTCTAGGCTAGCTGAAGGGCTCCCATTGAGCACCACGACCTTATATGAAGGAGAGCATAACAGATTCAGTGGAGGAGCCGAGCATGGAGTGGAATGACAGAGGTGGATTGGAGAAAGATAGGAAGGAAAGAGCCAAGCACACAGCTGTGCAGGGGGGACAAAACTCGGGTGCAGGAGAGGGGGATGAGTGACTGGTGGGAGTATGAGCTCGGGTGCAAACATTGATTAACTTTGCTTATCCGGGATCCAACTATCAGCTAGGTCTTATAGTGAATCTACTTTTGAGAATTGCAGATGTTCAAATTCCTTCACTAATATAATAATGGGAGGAAAGAGAAAAATGTATATATATTTTTTGTTGGTGCTGATTAATGAGCCTCGCGTTCTTGATGTTGTATAACAAATTAAATACTACTATTTGTATTTAACAACGTACCATTGTCTTAGAATAGAGAAAATACAACAGCATTATTTTTAATCATGCGGTCACTAGATTTGTATATAGTCATATATTCAAATAACCATTCAACTGTTTTGGATATTCAGCTCTAGCTAATGAAAGAAAAAAAAGGAAACAAGCAAGCCTGTCATAATGTAGATAAATTTTGCATTCAACAATGTTATATGATATATCCCTACCCAAAGCTTGGCATAACTTATATATGTGCTCGTCACTTCCCGTCAAAATCAACCCTCCTTGAAATATATATATGCTACTAGCAAGTTGAAGCATTCAGCCACCTTTCAGAAAAGCATGAAAGAGACACTTTATCTTTGGTCCCCTCGATCTCTAGGCTTGTCTTGGGATTGCTACCTTCTTTGTCATGCATGCATAAAGCTACGTGCTCGATCCATCTGCTCGATCACCCAGAAGGCCAGAACACCACGTCCCACATGAAACAAAAAGCTCACACGTTACATTCTCATCTCTCCTAGCTATAATATTCTCCTATTCTCATTCCATCAAAACAAAGGCTACAGTGGATCTATATCTCCACCGTTCAGCTCATGCAGTTGCTAAGCTAGTTGTTACCGCATCTCCCTCTCATTCTTTTTGACCGGTCCAAGAAGCCAAATTAAACTGCTTGATCAAATGGGCCCTTTCTCCCTTTGTTCCTTTTTTTTACCAGCAAAACAGCACACCATAAAAAGAGGAAAATAAAGGGAGGTTAAAAGACAGAAAGGAATAGAGAGCACATGGAAGAAGTATCGTCATATGGGGTTGCTGCCTAGGCCTTTACTGGCTACTACATATATATATATATATATATATATAGCAGCTGCAAGGTCATGATGCTTCATGCAAAGGACATGGAAATCACAGCCAATTCCTTGGATCCTAAAGACATGCATGATTGACCACTCTATCTCCAGCTATCACTATACGTGTTCATATTTAAAAATATACTAACTGACGTAGTGCGTAGCTGCGCCTAGATACCTAGTTTGCATTGCCATGATCGGTACCTAGCGCGAGAGATCCAAGAAGTGCTGTAAGCCCTCACTTCGACGCAGCAGAAGAACGCATAATGCATTCATCTCTCTTCCCTCTGCTTTCGTCTTTCTTTCATATGATCGCATGAAAAGAGGCGCTGATCAAAAGAAGGAAAGGTGAAGAGAGAGACGTAGAGGCCGTGCTCCTTTCTCTTCTCAAAAGTCTCTAGCAAAAGCCCTCTGCGACGTAGAAACTTTGTCTCTCCATGACGCTTCTTTAGAGATTATTCATACAACTTTTGTTCAAACAAATATTGAACTGTTGAATCGACAGACATGCATGCATGGACATGATGACCGGCCGAACCGAGTGTACGTATGATCACCGATGTATAGTAGTAGTACGCTAGCTACAAAATAGTTTGCAATTAAGTCCATGGGCATGCATGCACGTACAATATGCTTAATAATACACAGCATATATACGTGCAAGAATGATATTAAATTCGAATGAACTATATATACATCTACTTGTCAGATAATTACAGATCAAATACATCTTTCAGTTCCCTTTTTTTCTATAACTGCATATATGGGAGATGAAGCCTTGAGGTGCTCAAAAGCGTTTGCACACCCTGTGCACTTTAAAAAGTAGGAAAAGCACCAACAGCAGGGAGTGCGTACTTCCGATCGAGAGACAAAATTCACCGATCCAAAAGATGTTGAATCCCTAGGATTGCATGCATATGAGCGTGAATGATCAAGCAAGTTGGGGCAGCCGATCAAAGTTAGATTCTAGGGCTGTCTCATGATCGATCACAGATTATTATTGGAGGGAGCAACCTAGCTGACGTTATATTTATGCATGCAATGTGCGCGCGCAGATGCATGATCAAAAGAGGCACGTTCCAAGTTAGACCAATCTAGCTATCCGGCCTGAATGTCCATAGCTAGGTAGGATGCATATGGTTTCAAACAAAGCAAGTCTAATAAGTATGTTCCAGGTTATACTGTACCCTCTCCTTTCTAACAATGTTTCTAGTTTCCTTCATTTTATTGTATATACAACTTGACTTATTTATTCCAGTATACCCCATATAGTACATATACTGCACTATATATGTACGTATGACGACCAAGGTCAGCAATTAATTAGTTGCAATAGATATATAATGTAATTCTGTCCATTCAAAAATGCAAGACATTTTGTTTCGGATAGGTGAAAGTATATTTATTTTACTACAGTTAGTCAAATGATAGTCAATTGTGCATGGATTAGATTTCTTATGGTAGAATATGTCCAACTGGTTCAAATCCTAGACTCGGTGCAGTAACTCACATTTTTTCTTGAATTTATTCTAGAACTAAGTGGCTATTTTTTCAGCGGCAGGTGATGTGTGCATGGTACGGTGTATGTAAGCATCAATTACTATGTTCGCAAAGAAGAAGAAGAAATAACCAAACTATATGTGTGCTTAGTATATGAAAACTAGACCATTAGATTCATATTTGAAAATGTTTTCACTCAAATTTTTTGTAGCTTTGATGATATACTTCAAGAGAATATAATGTTGAAGTCTAACTTAAAGACCATACCTGATCAATTTACAATTCTCCCCATATTATCGAAAGGAAAAGGCACACTGAACCTTGGCAAGTGTCAGCCTTAGGCCTGTTTGGAAAGGGTGTTTTGGGATCTAGATCCTTGACCTTACACTAGCAAATATGACCGCGTGACACTCGTGGGCTACCTTTATTATAGGGGTTATTTTAGATTAGAGTTAAATGTATCATTAATACACAAACTTGACGAGTGGGTGCATTTAGGTACATCATCTTTCTAATTGCTCATTTAGGAACAACAACTTGACATATGGGTGCAAATAGGTCACTGACATGACACATGGGCAAAAGTACATTATGTAGGCAGCATATGTGTACATTTGGTGTTATTTTATTGTTTATTAGGACTCATTTTGACATATACCAGTTTTGACGAACATAAAGTTTTTATGATGCTGATAAAAGATGAACAATATATCAGCACAATACAGCAAGTTGAGGATTTATATTACTATTCAAACTTTACTGAGAGGCAGGGACTACAAACTGAGCTACGAATGAAAAAGTCAAATTTTTGAGCTTATACGATGCCTACGGTCGACGCCAAATATATATCTTGTTTGTTGTCTTATTTCATTTCACCTCGCTAAAAATAATTATTTTTCATAAAATATATGATATTAAACATTTTATAATATTCTTTATCGAAAAGTTGCTACAAACAAAATCTAAAAAGGATACTACTAAACAAACTTAAATTGCATAATGAGTAAGAAGTTTTGCAAAAAAAATTGGCTAACACATCGCTGCGACGCTGCCTACATGGATTTTTTTGGCCATGAGTCGTTATGGTGACCTATTTACACCCACATGCCAAGTTGTTGCTCCTAAATGAGCAATTAGAGAGATAGTGTACCTAAATGCACGCACTCGCCATGTTTTTTACTAATGATGCATTTAACTCTTTAGATTATTTGGTTGGTGGATCCTTACTGTGAGTACACAACACAAAGTTTGATGCATGACTCTCTACTTTTGACAAAAATAACCAGTGATTCCGTTTACTAACTGAAAGCAGTATATATACGTACGTAAAGTATGAGTACGCTAACTAATAATCCTGAGACCCACTCTCGCGTGTACTTATATATATATATATATATACTCCCTCCGTATTGGTAAAGAAAGACGTTTAGGACAAGGTTTGAGTCAAACTTTGGAAATATAAATCATGAATGAATTTTATGTTGTTGAGTTTGAAATTGTAAAAGTTATATAAATAGATTTATTTTGAAAAATACTTTCATAAAATTATACATGTATCACTTTTCGACAAATATTTTTATAGAAATAAGAAGTCAAAGTTATGTTTTGAAGACAGTGTCAGTGTCCTAAACGTCTTTCTTTACCCGTACGGAGGGAGTACTCCGGCCCAGATACTAGAATGTAAAACAAAATCATAGATATGCAGTAGGGCTGCAGTATATATAGGATCGCTACCAGCCTACCATATTCCAATTTTAGCATGATTTACCTTACTTCTTTCAGTGTTGGTTTATAAGCAAGGCAAAAAAGATGCAAAACCATTCCCGTGCAAAAAGGCTAGTTTGAACGACAAGTTAGCACTTTACAGCTGCATTCTTTGTGTACGTAAATATATAAATTTAGTGCTAACAAATTGAAGGGCGAATGATGGAAGATCTTTCTTTCCAGAGGACCATAAAGCATAAAACTTTAATTCAGTGTCTATCATCAAGAGGATACTTATAGTTTTCCTTTTGTTCGCGTCTCTGTGCTAAGCTTTCACACACCCCACTGGTACTTTCCAAAGACGAGAATGTTGGGCATTGTGAGAACCTAAAGCAAAGGCAAGAGAGAATTAAAAAGGAAAAACAGAAAAGAGAAAAGAGGCAGGAGTACTTTTGCAAATCACATTCGACTAGCATCGAAAGTAGTGTCCTTTTGCTACATTTCTTATGAGAAGATTGTTCCTTTGCCTTCTAAAGTGTCTACCACTTTGCACAAGCTCTAAGTTTTGAATCCTGATGTGGTTGCAATTGCACTGTCAGTACCACGTCATGCACTAGCTTAGCTGCTGCTGAAGCACAAATTAAACTACGTAAACCACCAACTAACCGGCCGCTCGTTTTAGTAATCTACCTGCCATTAGTTGATCACCCCCAGCCATTAGTTGATCATTCTGCTTTGGGAGAGGAACTTTATGTGTGTACTTTAATATCTCAAAAGCCTTAGCGTGTCTGTTAGCACGCAGCTTTATCATATGAAATTCATCGTTATTGTGACAACAAAAGGTACAAGAATTCATTTGCACTCTCTCTTATCCATTCACTTTGCTATATATCCCATGCATTCTTTCTGAATTACATCAGGAGAACCTACGAACAAAACTAATGTTGAATAATCATGTATATCTTGTGCGATGCATATATATCCACGTGTATGGATACACATGCATACCAGTTTGATGAACTACTAGAGTTAGCGGTTACTGTATAGACCGACTGTGCGAGCTTTTTAAAACCAACTTTGACCATTTAGTATGTACATTTATTTTGTACTCCCTCCATCCCAAACTATTGCATTGTTTTGGCTTTTCTAGATACTATATGTATCCAGACGGAGGGAGTAGTTCATAAAGAACACACAAGCTGGTTGTTCGACTAATGAGATAATTGATAACTAAGGGGGTTTGTGGACAACATATTAACATAAGAAGACGTAAGTGGTTTTTAGTTGTACTCACTCTCTGTTCTTAAATATGATGTTTAGGACAAGCTAGTTAGTTCATTTTTCAAACTAGCTAGCTCGTGCTAAACATTATACACGTTAGAATGGAGATATTAATAAATATTCATGGTACATTTTACGTACTTCCTCAGTACTCACTTATATGAAGTCTAGGGCATTCTGATTAGTTATTGTCTTCAACTTCATATACTTAAGAATGCAGGGATTATAATTGAATCCACCTACACTTAATTAGTTAATATATATGCTACCCATTGTGTGGGTTATAGATTTTCCCGTGCATTCAATAGTTTACCCTTAACATGTACTAATATATATTTATTATAAGTAACATAAGGAATCATTGTAAATTTTACATTTATTAGAACATGTAACAAAGCGCTTAGATCTATAGCTCTCCGGCACAGTAGTTTCTTCAACATGGACTCTACCTAAGTCATTTTTCCTTTTTTTGTGTGGACTGGAACTTAAAGTGACATAATTAAGTGGTGTCATTGTATTATGGAGTGAAACAAAATGGAATAATATGATCTAAATTTTGAAGCACGCCGTAAGATTAAAAAATCAGCTAAATTTGCATTTCTTTGGATGTATGGAAAAACGAAGTTACATTTTTTTCATTCACACATCACTCTGATAATTGAGAATAATGAAATTGTACTGCTGATTTTATTTTTTTTTGAGAGAGAGAGAGTTGACAATTTCAAAAGGCCATGATAGCTAGATTAGTTATGTTGGCATGTCAGGAATATATTCTCCCTTTCACGTACATCGGCGTACTGTATATGAAGCTGACTTGTACTATATATTGAGTCTGAAACCAGAATATGAGAAATTCATGAATTAATTTGGTCATCTACCAGGTCTGTGCAAAGAGGATGCTAACCTGAACAAAAAGGGCACATGCTTTCATGTCCATAAGAAAGATGAAAGCGTTGATTTTTTGGGAGATTTACATCAAATTCCCCTACATTAGAATTTCAAGGTTTGAAACCACAAGCCACTCTGCCACTGGATGCCGCATGTCTCTTTTTTTTAAGTCTAATGTAGTCATGTCTCATTCACATACATATGGATCGAGTGAGCTTAGAGCTATGGGATCCAAATGCCAATATTTTTAAGCCAGCCCTGAACTCTGCTGATTCAGTGTCGTATGTCATGTTTAGTAACTTTTGGATAAAGAAGGAATGGTGACCACGAAATTTTACATATGTCCTTCCAGCATGCTCAATCCAAAGGTGGTTCATGCAAACTCCATTCTTTTCCAACACAATGATAATTTCCCAAACAAAAAAAGAAAGAAAGAAAGAACGAAGCTACAAGAAACTAACCAACAGTACAGAAAAAAACAAAGGTGAGAAATAACAGTTAAGCATAGATCATTTGGCATTGATGGCTGATTAATCACTACTGTCATCAGGCCTTCTGAAGAAGAACGCCCGATCCACTGCCTCGAGCAGGCCGGAATCTGTGAAGCAACTCTCCTCCACGTCATCATCGTTCTCCACACTCATGTTCAGATCAAAGCAAGATGAAGACGGCGACGCGGCATTGATGGCTTCCTTGCGGTGGTGATCGCCGCCGCCTTTACCCTCTTCGTCTTTGGGCTCGTCCTCGCTCTCGATCTTCGCCTTCTTGGTCGCCGGCGGCGAGGAGGTTCTCGACCTCGCGTCGAAGCTCTCGCAGCTCAGGACGACGATGGCGTCACCGAGGGCAGCCTCATCGCCGCCATGGCTCCTTACCAACCCGCTCTCGATGGCCTCCAAAATGCCCGTCTGCCCAGCCTGCTCCACGTCCTCCACCAGGATGACGCGGCGCGGGTTGTCTCGAACGGCCTCGTAGAGCCTCTCGACGCGACCGCCGTCGTTGCTCGCCTCCGGCAACAACCGCGGCCGCTTGCGGTGGTGCTCGGCGGAGTCTGACCGCGCCGGAGACGACGCGGTGTCGCCACCGACGGACACGAAGCTCTTGCGCGAGCCGAAGACGAGCCTGGCCAGCTCCCTGGCCACCCTCACCTTGCCCTCGGCGTCGCCGCCGAGGAACAGCAGCCACGTGTCCTCCTTCGAACCCGCCGGCCTCGAGCTCGTCGAGACGACGTCAGCGGCGGCGCGCCGCCTCGCCATGCCGGAGCGGCACTGGAGGACCGTGCTCGCGATCTCCGGCGCGAGCTCCGCCTGCCACGGCACCTCCTTCTCCAGCGCCGAGCAGAGGACCTTGAGGTTCTCGGCGCTGAGCTCCTTGAACCGGGAGCGGCGCTCCGCCGCCTGCTCCACGGAGCCATTGGACGCGCTCGAGTCGTGGGATTTGACCTTTATCGCGCTGACGAGCTTGACGTCGGCCTCGTCGTCGTCGACGACGTGGACATGGCCGCCACCGCCGTACCGGGGCTTCCAGGGGTGCTTGGCCTCGTGGGCGTCGGCGACAAGCCATGGCTGCTGGTACAGGTGGTAGTGGTGGTGCTCGTACGAGGAGACCGAGGAGGACGGCGACACCACCGTGGAGAAGTTTAGTGCCGCCCGGTGGTGATGAGACGGCGAGTCGCCGCACGTTGAGCTCCATTTCTTGCCACGGGAAGCCTCCTGTATCAAGAACAGCGCAACAAAACCTAGACTGTTAATTATCATCAAATTATCTGTCCAATTATTCAACACATCTCAATCTTGCGATGAAAATGATGATGTCGTACGTGTTTACCTGATTACGGCAGTGCTGGAGCCAAGGAGTAATGCTGGAGGCCGCCGGCAGGATTGATCGTGCCAACTCCTTGGCGGCGTCGCACTTTGGGGCGGAGCAGTCGCCGCAGCAGGCGGAGACGACGGCCGTCGGCTGGCCGGAGCCACCGGCATCCAAAAGTGACAAGCAGCGCGACACCGACCGGTTCCCACTACTTGCTTCACATTTGGCCCGGTTCGACAGGTGACTGACTACCATTGCACTGCCACAGACAGAGAGCCGGTAATAAGATTCAGCTGTCACTGACTGCATGCATATATATATGCTCTTTGCTGGTACTTGTGTCTATCAGAGTACTACGCCTTGTTTCAATCAAATCGAGATGAGTAACGGATACAATGAAGCAATGGCGGGGGAAATAAATAAATACCGAAATTATGGAGAAAAATGTGCGGCACATTGTTGTGAGCTATCCTATCTACATGTACGTCTAGCTTTTGTCATGAAGGCATGAAAAAGATGCAAGCTTTCCCTCGCTCGTGACAGGCAGGAGAAACGGGATTAACAGTGCAATAGGCTACTAGCTTGAAGCAGACATGGTTTGATGAGTTTCTATGATATGATCAATAAATAAATAGTTGGATATGAATATTTGATGGTTACCTGTCGTCGACGCAGTTGAGGCTCAAGGCGAGGCTGCCAGCAGGGACGGCGAGCGTCTGGAGACCCCAGAGGCTCTCCAGCGAGGGCTGCCCGGCTCTGCACCTCATGTAGCTCTGGTATGTGCCGTAGCCGACGAGCCACACGCCATCGCCGCCGCGGCACGCCAGGGCGCGTACCTCCGCGACGGCGTGCTCCACGGCGCAGTAGTAGCAGCAGCTCGACGACGGCCACCTTCCCCTCCCCGCCGCCTCGGCGCGCCCGGCCCAGAACTCCGCCGCCCACCCGAGGTCCTCCACGACCAGCACCACGCCGCCCGCCCTGCCTCCGCTGCCGGCGGCGGCGGCGGCCTTGACCGCGCACCTGAGCTCCGCGAGCCGCCGCTCCGCCTCGTTCCTCGGCAGGTCGCGGAACCCGGACACGGCGAGGCTGACCACCTGCGCGCCGCGCAGGGACTCGCCGCGCCTGACCTTCTCCACCGCCGCCCGCGCCGCCGCCTCCGCCGCTGCCGCGCACTCGGCGACGACCATGACGCGCCTCTTGCTCCGGGAGGCAAGGCAGTCCAGGACGGCCGCGACATCCTCATCCCGCACTTGATCGAGAGGTAACAGCTTACTTGGCTTCGTTTCTTCAGATGTAACTGCACTAGGGTTAGGGTTTTGTGGCGCGGCAGCGGCGGTGCCGGTGGCGGTGGTGGAAGCGGAGTTGTTTGCTGCTTCGATGGAAGAGACGGCGTGCTCGACGTTGGCCTTGACCTGGGTGCTGGAGAAGCCGGCCTCGCGCATGACGCGGCTGACGCTGGGGTCGTCGAGGATGGAGATGACGAGCTGCTCCAGCTCGATCTTGACGGCGAGCACGGGCTGCTGCTGCGCGTCGGCGGCTGAGCCCCGGCGCTGGTGCGCCTGCGCGCGCTTGAACGCCGCGACGAGCGCGTTGGAGAGGGACGGCGGGTAGTAGACGGCGGCGTGGCCGTGCCCGGCGAGGAGCGGCGAGGCGGAGGCCGGGAGGCGGTTGAGGGCGACGTTAAAGCAGAGCTCCAGGGCCTTGCACTGCAGCGGGTGCGAGTGGGACTGGAGGCACGCGGCGCGCAGGAGCCCCGTCGGCGGCGGCCCTGCGGTGGGCGCCGACGCCGTCGCCGTCGGCGGTGCCTGCTGATGGAGCATGGCGCTGGCCACGTGCAGCGGCGTCACCTGCGCGTTGCCTCGGCGACGCGCCAGGCTCACCGCCTGCTTCACGACCACCGCCGCCTCCGGCGCCAGCGCCTGCTGCACCGTGCAGCCCCCGGCTCTCATCTTCTCTGGTCCCTTCGCAGATCAAGCGAAGCTTGTGTATAGGATCACTCGCGCTTGCAGATCGAGCAGGTGGCTGTGCGAAGATTATTAGCTAGCTTGGCGTCGTGTATCTCGCTTGAACAAACGAGAGAAATCAGAGATGTAAAGATGGGCGTGTGTCAAACTATGAGACGATGGGTCGATGAGGGGTCTGATCACACGATAGTAGTGGGGTGTCTGGGCAACTGCTGCTGATGCTGCTGCTTTATATGCTAGCTGCCTGGTCCTGGTGTGGTTTCATCTATCTTTTTGCAGGTGCAGTGTGTATTCTACTCCAACAACTGAATACTGATGGAGGTGAAGGAAGTCTGGATCGTTTTTTTGGTGTTTGGGTTTGTGCTTTTCTTGCTGGGGAGGGCTCAGTTGGTTTGTTTTTCTTTTCAGAGAGAGAGATAGAGGGAGAGATTTTTTTTTCCTTTGGTCCAAAGTGGATTTTGTGGTGTGAAAAAGTGGGCATAGCATGTGCTGACAAAGCAGATACAAAGCGACTTGATCTCAGCTTTCTTTCCCTCCATCTCTCTCCTCTCTGCTGTCTGTGTCTACAACACTGTATCGCTGCTCATTTTCAGGTAGCAGCACCTAGGACTAGGATGGAGTACAAGCTAGCTGCACAGTATCTGTAACTAGATTGTTTGTTTGTTTCTTGTGCTCATGCACTTGTGTCATCAACTCAGACGCAGAGCCTGCACATACTCTGCAGCCTCTAAAGTATAAAACTAATGCTGAGCCCATAGTAATCAGTGCTAATTGTTTTTTTTTTTGAGCAAAGCAACGGTGGGAGAATTTCCCACCTGACATTTGTATTGAAACCAAATCAAAAAAGAGGTACAAGCACAAGCATACACATAATGAGTACACCAGAGCAACATCTCGTCGACGTTAAGCTTCGCTGGCGCTCGCGAAACCCATAAGCGGAGATGTTCACTGAGCATGGATGCAGTCATTGCGTGTGGCATGTTGATGTTGTCAAAAATCATTCTGTTACGCCGTTTCCAAGCTATCCAGAGCAGCAATAGGAACAGAGTATTTCTGAGTTTCGTCGGCCACTGATGGAAAATGCCCACGAATTGAGAACTGAAGTCTTCCAGAGTAGTTGCCTATGATAGGCTCTGGTGCGGTCTAGTCCGGAAGTTACTGATGAAAGCTGATTTTGATATTTCATATGAATTGAATATGCATCAAAATGAGGAATGCAAGCTGATTCGCCTCAGATTTCGAACTTGTGGAAAGATCTAGGGTGTCACTATATATGCTTTAATTTCATTGATCATCTCTGCTTTTATGGGCCGAGCAAGCTTCTTTTTTATTTTTTGTTTTTGCCAAATATGGCCGACCTTTGTTGCAGGAAGAGGACAATTATATGGGAAGGGATGCTGCCGGGCTGCACCAGATAGGTACGATAGAGATTCCGTTTGCTTCTTCCTGCTTGCTGGTAAACTATTTCTCCTTTTAATTAATTTCCAAGAACTTGCATCGGGGGCTCACAACCTAATTTTAATTGTACAAACACAAATGCATTAACAATAGTTTTTAAAAGGACGGTAAGAGTTGTGATATGAGTTTCATTAGAAGAAAAAGAAAATGTAAACCAATCTCACATTAATGGGGTTTGTTATCCTTTTCTCTAGCTTTCTTAAGCAAGCTCACATACAACTGGTTGACCCATTTGGAATTCAGTCTTTTCTTTGTGTTAACGGGATAATGATTTTACTTCTCTGCAATTGGCGGAAATTTTCCATCTATACCACTAGTAGAGAACCGGGCTTTAGTCTCGGTCCTCAACCTCCTTTAGTCCTGGGCGTGGCGCCCGGGACTAGGAGACCGGGGCTAAAGGGTCCGGACCTTTAGTCCCGGTCTCCACGCCCGGGACTAGAAGTTCCTAAAACTTAAAAAATATTGCATTCGAGGGGATTCAAACCCATTACCTCTTGCATGGTCTCACGCATACCCATCTAGCCACTCCACAAACCACCGCCCGGGACTAAAGGTCTCGGGACCTTTAGTCCCGGGAGGAAACACCGTCCGGGACTAAAGGGTGGCTTTTAGTCCCGGTCGGTGTTTTCGCCCTGGACTAAAGGTCATCCTTGGACCTAGAAAAATACGAACCGGGACTAAAGGCATATTGTCTCAGTTTAAAACGTAACCGGTACTAAAGATAGAAGATGAAGGGTCCTTTTTCTACTAGCGTACGTAAAGAAGGCACAAACTAATAATAGCATTGAAGTATAAAAAAACTAGCATTTTGGGGTGCACTATTCATTTGTAAGTTATAGTAGACATATAATCCTTAGAATTTTTGTCATAATGCTGTGGTGATGATAGTATGCTGAAACAATAGTGCATATGCCACTAGGTAGTGGAGGAACTGAGCCTAGGTTCAAGCTGTCTCGGTTTTAAAATGGGACACCTTCTTTTTTCTTAATTCAATGCTATCGAATTCCTCTGATCCCTCGTATAGGCCCATTTGGACACTGACATGATCACCAATTTGATACTTTGGTTAGCAATATATATTAAAATATATCATATATAAGAAAAATAATTAAGTATATTTTGTGAAGTGTTTTTCATGATTAATCTATTGACATCAGTTTATAATTTCAATCTATACATTTTATAGAAATTGATGTCAAAGTTAAAAAGGTTTGACTTAGAACAAACCTAGAAGCATTTATATTTGGGATTAGAGGTGGTAGTATGCAATATATTTCTTGCCACATAACCAAATGGATATGTAAGATTAACTCTTTTCAGTCGCATGGCAACAAAAGTGGAAATTTTGTGAGAATTAAATTTTACTAAATGTAGCAACTAATAAGAACTCACTAATTCACAATAATAAACACCATAAAGTCTAGAAATATCTTACCCTTTTTTCTACAGCTTCAACTCGTGCAAAATGGAACTTATGGGATAAGTGAGGGGTGGAGACCATGTAGCTTGTACTTCCTTTGGTAACGAGTACAAATCATTTCAGCCTTATGCACATAGATCAAGGAGGTGCATAATAACTTCGTCTTTTTTTAAACAAGGGGGTGTATAATTTGACTATATATGTTACCCTTAGTTATAGCACTATAGATAAAGAGCTTACTTAGTAGCCATGCAGTTACAAAGTAAAATAGGAAAGTGATCGAAAGTATCTCAAAAACATTGAACCGTTAGATTCGTGATACAATGGGGATGGCTAGAACAACTTATATTTATACATATTAGATGAAGTGCCACATATATCTGTACTTCAAAGTTAGAATCTATCATTTATGTCTTTATACATTACCTGGTGAAAATAATTAACCACTTGATGTTCGGTAGCACTTTGGCCCTTTTTAATCCGAGACGCTAAAGCAGAAGGCAAGGCCTCTTTTCTCTTTTCTGCTTCGATTATGAAACTAGCAAGTCCAGCAAATAATGGCGTTTACACTAGTGCATAAATGATTTGAAGGAGCACATCAATTTTCTAGGGTAGATGAATAGTCCTATTAATACACGCACGCAAACCCTACCCCTATGAGAACCTCCGGCGAAAACACAAGCACATGTGCTGAGTCGAAAACTCGAATCTGAGTTGACAGGTTCCACCACAATGAGCCTTACTAAATGGCCTATGATTATTGCGCATTTTCAATAGCAGTGATATAATGATCTCATGCAATTTTTTGGAAAGCGTGAGAGTAAGAGCATCTCCAAGAGACTAGCCAAATCGTTTTGTAAAGTTAAATTTAGCTATTGCTATAGAAAAAAGGTTTCCAACAGACTCTCCAAATTTAGTGACTCTCCATCCCACCTCATTCGCTAGCTATTTTTAGCTAGCCTACCTCACTAGCCATCTTTACAGAATCTGTTGGATTACTCTTTAATTTGTTAGTCGAATCTATTTTTGAGAGTAGCTAAATCAGTAAATCTGACTATCTTTTTAGCTAATCTCTTAGAGATGCTCTAATAATATATATGAAAAGAAATGCACGAGCCTCAGAAGCAACATATTCCACATTTCCACCTAGTACAAAGGACACATTTTGCATGCACCTGCGTGAATCCAACATTATACAGGCATTATTAATCCATGCATGTTGGATTCAACAAAGGAAATAAACTGCCGGCCTGGATAATAATCCCCTCCATGCAGTAGGCAATGATGATGATGCAACGTCTGATGCTTTATGTGCGATCGGTCGGTCGATTTGATCCGTCTGATCGATGGATAGATGTGGCCTCTCATCTTTTGAGACAGCAGCAGGAGCCCTGATTTACCGATTGGTAACAAGATGAGCGATTTGGCAGGAGCCTGGAGCAAGTGTGTGTGCATGGAGACAGTCGATCTGGAAGCGTGTGTACGGCCAGGATCTCCCCACCTCTCAAGGACTCAAAGTATGAGGAATAAACCGTCATTCAAACAGATGTCCGTATGCTTTCTGGTTCCTTTTTCAGTGTGTAGCAGAGAAATCGATTAACATCAGCCACAAGTCATATATAGTGAATCTACTATACTTTCTCAGAAGGTATATAGATAGTGTAAATGGAAGCTAAAAAGTAAACTCACATAAATTGAAAAGGGTAATTTTTCTCCCGTAAATGTGTTGCTGTCACCCAAAAAAACTCAGTGTGCGCGATATATTAAAGCTGTCCAGCTTTTCACAACGATTTAAGAAAAAAAATACTTGGACTGGTTATATAAAAATTGAAAATAAATAGTAAGATCACTGGATATCTTTTGAAAAAGTATTCCATTATATAGCAATGTTACAAAAACTTCTCTTATCCTTTTTTAATCATGTAGGAGTATGTAAAGTAGTGGGTAAGTTATATTTTGGAGTTTGTATCGACATGACATTGTCCAAAACATCATACATTTGCAGATAAATAGAGTATCCTCGATTCTACATAGGTGAGCTCATCATTTACAAATAAATACTGCATGGCTTCCCATTTTCCTCACAATTGTTTTGCAAGTAGTGACACTCATAAGACAGTTTACACCGCACAGAAAATTATTCTGTCAATAACATTTCTGAATACAGTTATGATGACGAAACGTGTAAATAAAATAGAGTGAAGTACATGGTCAGTCCTTAAATTATCTCGGGTGTATCATCACCCCCTAAATTTAACTTTGGTTGCCATCTAGATCCATATACTTTTAAAATACAGATTATTTTGAACCAGAACCAATTATTTTTATTATTCTGTTCTCAAAAGTCAACTTAGAGTAAATGAGAAGGTACTAGAGCCAATTGCAACTCTCTGCACCCATCTTAAGGAGATTGGCCTCACCAATTATCGTATTATTAGTCATGAGGAATTGAAAGATAATTATGTATTCAATTATTTTTCTCTAATAGTTCATCACTACAATCTATTGATCACCCTCATCTCCATCGGTTGCACTAGTATTGAGCTAGATCTAAAGCACTCATATTCCGTGGATGGTGTTGAATTTTCAGCACTTTCGATACGCTCATAAAACCTCATATAATAAAATTTAAAATCAATTTTATAATTAGTTAAATAATCTACTTTTTCATGGTATATGGACCTAGACGCCACCCGAAGCTAAGTTCAAAAAGTCAATTATGTAATTTGGGAGTTCGGGGACCGGGATGACACCCAAAGCTAAGTTTAGGGGAGTCAAATCTGTAATGTGAAAGTTCAAGGACCAAAATGACACAACCCATAAAGTTTGAGGACCGGCTATATACTTTACTCAATAAAATAAGCCGTCATCTCCCTGGGTACGCGGT
The DNA here is from genome assembly GCA_033239725.1 of Echinochloa phyllopogon. Classification (NCBI taxonomy): domain Eukaryota; kingdom Viridiplantae; phylum Streptophyta; class Magnoliopsida; order Poales; family Poaceae; genus Echinochloa; species Echinochloa phyllopogon. Next base: position 39,738,454 of record BTCW01000010.1, on the reverse strand, counting down.
CATCAGTCAAAAGGTGGTAATGAAAGAATGAACTATATACTGTATATGCGTCATCATCGTTGAGAGAGTGCATTGGTGATACGGATGCGGTTGTTCTAGTCTAGGGATGTGAACAGTAATCATCTGGTAGCGTCAAGGGTTAAAAGCCAAAGCCTGTGCATCAAAGTGCGGTTAAGTGACATTGACTGGATCATAATCGCGCGCATTCGCCTTGAAAGCCGTGCTGGAACGTTGTTCTTTATTGGGATGTGAACAGTAGGAAAAGAAGCAGCGAGATTGATCGTAAGGGAGTACAGTCTAGACAACTGCTCTCTATTTAACCCATACAGACAGTTAAATAGTCAGTTCTACAATAGTTTAGACATATGTTGTCTATTTAGCTGTCTGTGTGATAATAAATACGCACTCTGGTTTCTGATGTTTTGCATGGGAGCACGAGCCAAAGCAGTAGACGAGATAGTAGACAACAACACTCTCTTTCCTCATTAAATGATGGCCACATCAGCTCATTTGATTTATGTGGCAACAAAAAGACAGCTGTTGTTTGTGGGTTGTACGTGCCCTAAGTTGCTCATACTCCCACGTCACTTCCAAGGATGAAGGATATATACCTCCAACTTCATCCCTCAATGATCGATCAGTCCTCTCATTTGTACCACGCAAAATACATGTGAATGTTCACATCCGTGCCCTATCATCGATATCAAAAGAACAATATATAGTACTATTAAAAGAAATACACTTGTATTATTTAAGTATTGCAGATAATGAAGCTTTCTTGTAAGTTGTCTCTATGATATCCTTCTTTTAGAGAACATAATGGAACAAACATTTGGCTTTATATATATGTTGATGCATGCAACAACTTCGGATGTGACAATTGGCTTTCTTTACACAGTCTCGTGAGTTTTAACAGTTGGAGTTGTCAATTATTGTCTTGTGGTCGATTATTAGTAAGCTCTGCAAGCTGCATGTTTACTGACTACTACCATGTATGGCTATGTATGATCTTCTGAAACTAATCTGGAAGTCACTGTCAAGAAAAAGCTCTCTGGTCACCACAAGGCCAGGCGGGGGCCAGAGGACAGGACAAGCCCTAATGATAGCAAAGTGCAGCGGGCTACTCTGCAAAGGCGAAAAAACGCCAGAAAAGGAGAGCTCCATGGAAAAGTAATGCTAGTATAGTAACACAGACAAAGCAAAACAAAGAAAAAAAGATTAGTCCAAAAAAATAAAAAGAGAGAGAGAAAGAAACGAAACACATTAACATTTGGGGAAAAAAGGATTAAAGGAGCAGGGAAAAGAGTATGCGTAGAATCATATGGAGCAAAGCAATCGAAAGATCGAGATGCTGTTCTTGAGAGACCTTGTGTATGCAGTCTTTGCTTAGTTAACGGTTACGCACAGATAAAGCAGAGAGGAGATTGAGAGAGAAGAACGGAGCCCGAACAGACAGCAGGTTAGCCTGTCGATAGGTTGGGCTAATAATGAAATGGATCAGGATCAGTTAAGGCCCGTCCTTTGCTGTTCCAGCCAATGGGCCCCGTTTCCTTAATCTGCTCAAAGATGTTCGTAGCAGCAGAGAGCAGGTAAAGGACTAAAGGAGTAGAGAGGGCGCTAAAAAGCACTTATGTGGCATTATCCGGCTAAAAGCGGTCACGATTTTAATACTCCTACTCGCTCCCAGCACCCAGCAGTGGCGATGCCTGACCCTGACCTGACCTGAACCTGACTCCGATAAGAAGAGAAGCACTACGAGGAACAGTGCCGGCAGCTGCTGCCTGATTGCCTGAATGTGCTGAACAAATAAAAAGCGCATGTCAGGTCATTCCTTCCTGCATGGCTAGCTGCCTTGATGGATGGCTGATCGGCGGCGGCAGATGAATGTGCTGCGTGCAGCAGATGCAGATGCAGATGCAGTCACAGTGGCTGATTGCCAGTCACTAGTCACTACACACAGACAGAATATATATGTTATATATATCAAACATAACATATAAATAAACAAACGCATGCCAGAGTCCTATCACTTCGGTTTAGCCTAGTGGCCGGCGGTGACGGGGCCGTCGTGTTGGGTCATCAACATCAGCTAGCGCATGCGAGGAGAAGCTGTGTGCATGGAAAGAATGGCAGAAATGGCCGGCCCCCGCCGGCAGCTACTTCCCGTTTCGTTGTCCGGTTCCTGTTCAATTCTCGAGCTGTTCGTACGGTCATTCCGTTCGTTTTTGCGTGTGATTCCTTTTGCAGCCGTGGCGTGGCTACCGGGAGATAGATCGATGTGTCCAAGTCGAGGCACACATGCAGCCATGCATGCAGGTTCCACTCGGCCCGCTGGTTCAAACTGCATGGGAAAAAGATTGGGAGTTTCGGAGGATGTGACGAAACGGCGTGAGAACGAAGCACCACTAGAGAAGATTCGAGAATGGACGAGCCCAGCTTTCCAAGAGACTAATAGTAGAGATACTCCCTTCCCGAAAGTAATACAATTTTTTTCTAAAAGGTTAAATTTAATAAAATTTATATAAAATAATATTAATATTTATGTCTCCAAATAAATTTAGAACGGAATTAATCTATGATTTGTTTGAATTACTTATTTTATACCATACTCCGTAGATGTTAGTATTATTTTATATAAATTTAGTTAGATTTGAAATTGGTTGATTTTGAGGCGGAGGAAAGGAAGTACTATGCAGGAATCATCAATTCTCTTTGTACAAATTAAAACAATTGCTTGCTTTGCTGATGATCTTCATCGCTGCCTACACCAGGACCTGGCCTTCTTTTGTCCCAAGTTTATTGGCGCAACAGCTCGGCCAGGGCTTCCAGCTAGCACGCCACCATCAATATCCATCAGATGAGTTGGCTCGGCAAGCAGCAGCATGGTGTTGAACATCAACCGTAGAGAAATACAATATCAGAGTTACCAGAAATGCTACCGAAGAAATTATTTCTATTTAAAAACAAAAGAACTCCAAAGAACAAGAAGAAATGCTCCTGGTGGGTAGTCCCTAGTGCGTGTTAGTCCGTTACTACGGAAGGCCTAAAAAAGTTGTTCATGGCAGAGAACAAAGATCCAGATTCTGGATGCAGTCAACGATGGCAAGAGGACTTATGGGCCTGCAAGAACAGCAATATCTTTTCCTTTCCTCAACTCACAAGTTTGTTCAGTGTCGGCTGGAGTGAGAGCAGACATGTGCTCCCTGCGTGTGGGCCTTGACATTGAAGAAGCAAGCATACCCGCGTGGGCCATCAACTCAGCTCACGTTGGTTAGGGCCTTAAGGGCATGATTCAGCTTACTAGACAATGTTCCAAATAGAAAGGCCCAACCCAACAAGGTGCTCGGAACAAAAATACACCAGATGCTTGAGCTCTCAGACACGACCAAAATGAACTTTATTCGTCAGGTCAAAAAAGAAACAAGGGGGGCGGAGGACAGCATTCAATCGGGATGCACAAGAGCTACTACACCGGGTTCGTCACAAGACGCAGCTGACATGTCAAAACACGAGCTTGGCACAGCTCCACATCGATCCACCGATGGCGCACCAAAAGAGGGCGCACCATGATACAGAGCACCAATGCTCCTGCATGGCAGGGCGCCTAGATGGCCGCGAAGTACTCTTTGCTTCCCTTAGGGTCGGGCTTCATTGACTTATCCCCAGGCTTCCATCCGGCCGGGCAGACCTCGTCCGGGTTCTCCTGGACGTACTGCAACGCCTGATGAAACATTGAAAGGAGATGTCAGCTTTAACATTCTTGAAACATTAGGAGATGTCAGCTTTAACATTCTTGCAACTGTGACTGGTGGACTGAGAAGTTGGCAATAAAGCAACTAAATGATCTAAGTGAAACTGGTTCAGGTGCAAACTAGGGCAGCAAAATGCCCAAGCATTAAACATGACTGGCACCCTGGAATTACGGTTTGATTATTTTTCATCTGGAAACCACACAAGGTCATCCAAGACACATATCAAGCATCCTACTCGTTGTACAAGGCCATGCTTGCTATGATGCATCTCGCCCCCTGAGAAATGGCATTTTATAGTACTTTGGCAGGTATATTCAGTATAACAGAATGTAATCCAAATTCCAAATGAGGTAGGTAACATAGAGGTATGCATATATTCCATTTATTTATCTGTAGTTTTACTGCCTTTGGATTAGAAACATACTTTAAAAGTTGGATAAAGTTTGTTTGTTCATTCAAATTGAGAACTATATTGCACTGTTAACAATCAATCATGTCAAAACGCACATGTAAATGTGGGTTATTGTTCAAGTTGTCTATAACAAGCAGCATGAATACAAAAGTGATATTCATTTTATTTTATGTTTTAGTGACAACAGAAGACTTCTCATTTCTCAAGTCCGGCATAATGGCCTGTTGGGAATATAGTTATGCAGCACAAAAAAAAAGGGAATGTACCTGAAGGGTCCTCATGGTCTCATCCACACTGCGCCCAATGGCAAGGTTGTTAATGGTAGAGTGCTGAATCACTCCCTCCTTGTCAATGATGAACAGTCCTCTCAAAGCAATGCCCTGCCAAAAGAACATTCAGATTTACAGAGCAACATACAATAGCAAATACATGGAAAACAAAAGGCACAACAGGGAGGAATCTAGCCACCTAGGCAAGAGTATATTGTTGAAAGGAATACCTGATCAGGGATCAGAACACCAAAGGACTTCGAAATTGATTTGGTAACATCAGAAATAAGTGGGTATTTAAGATCGCCAAGCCCACCAGACTTCCTGTCTGTCTGCACCCAAGCAAGGTGGGAGAACTGCATCCAAAGAGCCATTCAGGTGTCAAGATATTATGATCCAAGAAAGATTAAAACAATTATTAGAGACGTTGTGATTATGATGAAATCACAGTAACCAAAAACACATTGTCTCCGGCCGAAACGATTTACTACTTATATCTATACTAGTGAAGATTTCTACTTCTAACCACGTACATATAATGATATAAAGTGGCAACAACAAAAATAATGCAAGCATAACAGTTGTAACGAAGACTTTAAATAACATCCGGTACTCTCATTAGGGCATTTTCCAAAGTAGAGTTTCACAAGGCTTTGTACTCCCTTATATTGGTCTATAGCTTATCATGCAACAAAACAAGAAAGCAATAGACTACTAGTTTCAAGAAGAGTCAATGTGAAATGACCATCCATTCCCCTACTAAATATCATAATACAATCATTTTTAATTAGGGATAGAGAGTAGAAATATTAATATAACTACACCCCTAGTATCCTCAATGGACAAACATGGTAGAACGCTTTTCCCCGATGCCATGGACAGACATCATGAAAGGAGGGAGTAACATACTTGTAAAGGTCAACATAATAAAAGACTACAAAGTAAAGGAGACATTTAAGGGTTGTTTGGATCTTGGGTTTTATCAAAACAAGAATGTTAAACGCATTTGAGGACAACAACCTAAAACCATGTTCCATGTTCTGTCGTGAGAGGATAAGGCAGCTTAAACGAAATCAATTCTTCTAAGACTCGAGATATAGGTTTTGTGAAAAAAATAACTTTTACCTTTTTTTTACAAAACCAGGTATCCTTATCCACATTCTCAACAAACTAGATAATCTCACTCATGGGTGCATGCGCATGTGGGAGATTGGGCGTTGCAAGTTTGTTTAATTACCAAACAACATACTAACGTAATTACATTTTGAAATACAAAACAGTAAAGTGGACCGTATGGCCATATGCTCCTTTTAACAGAGTAACAACTCAAAACTCTTTTTTTCCTGAAAATCCTTATAAAACCTGTTTTAAAACTAATTTCTATTTTCCTAGATCCAAACAAGCATGGCCTCAAGGGAAACGTGCTTTTTACAAAAAGCAGAATATGGATAACGGATAGTGACAGTGTCACTTTTTTGAACGTTCATGTACATGGATATCAGCACAGATACCTCCATCAGGAAAAAGAAGTATCTTTGGTCCTACTACTTTAACTTTCCTTACCATTACAGAATAATAAGCGATTGTGGTTTTCTATCTCCGGAAAACATTGCCCCATGTTGGTTTTTGAAATAATAGGACTATGCGAAATGATTGTGCATATAAGAAGAGCAATAATGTTCCAAAGACGGCCTAGCAAGCGAATTTACAATATAGGCAGGGTATGATAGCAATAATTCCATTTCCACTATGAGCTGGCACATATCAGTGCTTATATGCATGGAAAGAACGGATGACCGACCAGAGAACAGTTCTGCAGACATGAATTAGAGGCATCAGGCGTTTAACTCAACCACGCTTTCTTATCCTTAAGAATTAAGATCAATTGACTGACAAATTGAACTATTTTTTTTTGTCAAAGGACCAATTGAACTAATAGATAATATCATATCATGGAATACTATGGTATCTTCACATACCACACTGTCAATGGAGACACCAAGGATCTCAGTGTTCAACTTCTCGAATTCCTCATATCTGTCGCTGAAGGCAGTAATCTCTGCAAACATCAAGCGTGCATTTATCAGAATCTCAGACCAACTTGCCACAAAGCAAAAAAACCTTCTTAACACTAATGCTACTGCCTTATACTAACCGGTCGGGCAGACGAAGGTGAAGTCCAAGGGGTAGAAGAACAGAATAACATACTTCTTCCCAATGTAATCAGACAGCTTGACCTGCAAAAGAAAACAGAACAACGGCAACATAAGTCAGAACGAACATCATTGCTAACCACACACTAGCATTCTGAGCGGATAAATCAGTTTAGCTGTCAGAGTATAAAGCACACAAATGCAGAGAGACGGGTGCACATACGTTGATGAACTCCTGATCGAACACGGCCTCGGCATCGAAGTCTGGCGCCTTGTTCCCGACCAATGGCAAGTCATCCTACAGTACAGAGCATAGGGGCCACGTCGCGAACAGTGAGCGAGCAAAGCAGGACGGGACGCGAATAGCCAGGCCCAAGGTAAGAAAACGCGAGGCGAGACCGTGAGGGGTACTTACGACGCCGCCGGCGCGGGCGACGAGCCTGGTGGCCCGCGCGGATCTGGAGGCGGCGAGGCGGAGGGGCCTGGCGGCGGCGGCGGCCGCGGAGCGGGCGACGGAGACGGACTGCGGAGCGGCGGCGAGTGGCCTGGCCGTGTGGGTGGGAGCCGAGGAGACGGCGGCGGCGGCGGCGAAGGAGCAGGCCATGGCCGCCCGGAGTGGATGAGGGAGAGAGGGGTGGATGGATCGGGGGTTTGGGGTTGGGGATTACGGAGTAGTTGCGATGGGGTTTCGGGGTGGTGGCTGGCTGGCGGAGTGAGTGAGGTTTTAAATAGAGACGTGTCAGCGCCACACGCGCTCCTCGCCTCTGGGCTGCCTGCGAGGGCCGCACACGTAGTCTACTCCCTGCGTCCGTGCAATCCTGATATTTAAAAAAAAATCTCACAAAAGAATACAATTCTACTGACCAACTGTTTATTTCTTAAAATAGATAATTATCCGCATGGACTAACAACCTTTATACCAAATTTAATAGGATTGAGACGGTTACTGAGGATAGCATAGTCATTTACCAATGTCATTAATCTGTCTGAGAAAAACTAGAATTGCATTCTTCACGGGACGGAGGGAGTAGACTGTTCGTCGGGCTAGTATATATTCCTAGTGTTGTGAATCCACAAATTCAAGTTCACGAGGACGCCAACGGTTTGGATCTAATTTAGGGAAAGGAGCCGACCAGCGGGAGAGGGCTCTCCCGATAAAGTTCGGGCAAGAGCCCCACCCCACCCTTATCCACACACACCCGTGAAAAAAAACTCATCTTCCTCGGTCTCCCTTGATCCGTCTGCCGGATCTCCTTCCACGCCGCAACCCTACCCCCCCCCCCACCTCCACCGCCACCCTCCACCTCACCGGCGATGTCGATGACCGTCCTCACCTACCCCTCTTCTCCTTCCCTTCTCCTTCATCTTCGGCGAGCCCCCCGCCCCGCCCTCCTCCTTCGTCTCTGGCGGCCTCCGCCGCCACCGACCTCCGCCGCGCTAACCTGGCGACCCGGCTTCGTCGGGGCATCACCGTGACGCCCCCTCCCCTACACCGCCCACCGGTTGTCCTCCGCCCGGCCTCGCCGCCCACAACCCGCCAACGCCGCCTCCCCGGCCATCCCTCTAAGCCCGCACGGCCATGGAAATCCCCCACCCCCAACCCAGAAACCCGAAATCCCTAACCTCGTCGTCGGCATTATTGTCTTCTTCATGTCCGGCAAGCTGCGACCCTCCGAGCGCCCCCGGCCACGTCTTCTTCTATGGGTGCCCCCGCCCCGCCCGCCTGCTCTATCTCCGGTGGCTTGCGCCGCTGGATCCGCCGTCGTGCTAATCTGGTGAACGTGAAGTTACTTTTTTGTGTGTTGTTTTATCTGTTGAGAATGTAAGTATGGGGCTCTCGATTTACCCCTAAAACGAGAGGGCTCTCTGTTTAGATTTTGGGTTAGAAAAATTGCAAAAACACACACCCATATATTTCATGGTGTTTGATTTGTCCACAATGCCCGGCCCTACTTTGAAATTCTTGCAAAAATGATGTCACGTGATTAACTGATTAAGCTTGTTTTTAGTTTGAAATTGCCAATGTAGTCTAGATGTATAATCTTCATAATTCACCAAATGAATCGCTAATGAGAGCTTAACTTTGCAATTTGTAAAAAAAAGAACATTTGCAACATGATGCAAATCCACATTCAAACAAGCTTGACCTCAACTAATATAGGACAATAGAAGTAATGTTTTCCTAAACTAGAATTATGTATTATTTGTCACATAATAGTGGATGTAAATGAAGGCAATACAACAAAAATAAATATAGGTCAACATTACCAAATTACATCGTTAGACTTTTAGTACTCTATGGTGAATAAAAATCTATCAGTACTCTCTAGCCATTTTAATCCTACTCCGGGATGGTTAAATCCTTGATTAGGGAGTACTTAGCTTTGATGCCACTTGTAGGATCTAGGATTACCGACTAGAGGGGGGGTGAATAGGCGGTTTTAAAGACTTCACAACACTAGAGAAATTTAATTAGAACCACAAGGGTAATTAAATGTCTAGCTACCCTAAGCCTATGTTGATAGTTTTGCAACCTAGGGGGACAAGATAAGAAACAATCTCTATGAAATTAACTTACTTCAAGTAAATAATCAAGATCACAAGCAAGCAATAAGAACAAGTGACACAATAACTTATCCCGTGGTATCGATGACTTGCCGGTCACCCCTAATCCACGTTGAGATGGATTCAATGTTCAACCGCTCCTCTATCAAGTCTCCACTTGATGTATGAGCCGGTTAGAACCAAAGAACCGCTCCAAATCTCGATTCCACTAGAGTTGCTCTTCACCGCTCCGGCGAGGTGAGCACAATGACCTCTCACAACCAACTTCCACGGTAACTTCACAATCTTCTTAAAGTGCTCGATGGAATAACCAACTCCAAGCCGTCTAGGAGGCGGCAACCTCCAAGAGTAACAAATCAATGACCTTGCTTGAAGTCTCCCTAGTGCCACAAAGCTCAAACTCTTGATGCAATGCACTAGGATCCTCTCAATCTCACAAAGATGCAACCACTAAACCAAGTGAGTGAGAGAAAGGATGGGGAATGCTCAAATGTATCAAGGAAGCTTTCAAATGGGCCAAGAGGGCCTTCCCAACCCCGGGGGTGGAGTATATATACTTAGCCCCTCGAAATCTAGCTGTTACATTCAAAACAGGGCACTAGCAGACTGTCCGCCTCACACCTGGGGAACTGTCCGCCCTTCAAAACCAACGGCTACAACGTGTGTCAGATGGTGTCAGACCTAGCCGTTACGGACCCGCGGACCGTACGCCATAAATGGGCGGACCGTCCGCCAGGCCATGAGAAACTCGCACAAGTTTGCCTGCGGACCGTCCGCCTCACAAAAGTCTTCTAGAAACGCTTCTGTGTTGATGGTCCGCCAAAACGGTCCGCCTCACAGTTTTTGTACTGCGGACAGTCCGTCATACATGGTCGGACAGTTCGCCTCTCATTTTTCCAGTCGAGCACATTTCATACTTAGACAAAATTATCATACGGAAAAAGCCTGCGGACCGTCCGCCACACCAGATGGCGGACTGTCCGGACCCCCCAGACAGTTCGCCACTGGCCAGGCGGATAGTCCGCCAGGACGCAGTGAGCCCTCCACAGGTTAGTTTTTCGCTTCTTGTTTTTCCCACTTTCTCAAACGTTGTTAGTCCTCATGCATGCAATGCAATTGTTTGAGCAAAATGGCACCATGGACTCGTCAAGCCAAGGAGATTGACCCCTCTTGATAGTATGGCTATCTAGCCTATAATCCGGTCAATGTTCATCCACTAAACACCGCTTGACCGGTAAAATAGAATATCCTATCTTATTCCTTTGCCTTTAGCTCCTTTCAATCTGAAAGTGCATCTAGGCATTTAATCAATTTTGGTGATTAATGGCAATAGAAATTTGGATATGATGCTTTGCATGAGTTGTGCAGGACTAAAATGAAATAAAAAGGAGAAAATGCTAAAGGAAGGATCCCAACGCTCATTCATATGGTGGAGGACTCAATTGGTGGATTTAAATTTAATTTTCCGTTTGAAATTGAGTATAGGACCACCGTACTATCAAGGAGGACGTAGTTGATAAATTCTAGATGCTAAAAGTGCTTTGCTCGAGATGACAAACTCTTAAGAGACACAAAAATCTTCACAAATACCCTTTCTGCTCGGCCGGAACTTAGGCCGGAAGATCCGACCGGAAGTTCCGGGCGGCTCGGTCTCGAGTTTCTTCGGGCCGGAAGATCCGGCCATGGCATCGGAAGATGCATGACTTAGCCGTATTTTGAGCTCACGAGTGTCCTGTTGCAAGTTCCGACCCTAGGCCGGAAGATCCGACCGGAAGTTCCGGCCGGCTCTGTCTTGTTTTTCTCCGGGCCGGAAGTTCCGGGGTCCCCCGGAAGATCCGACATACAGTCGGAAGATCCGGCCCCTGGAACTTTTCTGGAGTTTTCCTAACACGTATCTGTTGTTTGTCGGAAGATCCGACTAAGTGTCGGAAGATCCGGTACCCCTTCGCAGAGCACATAACGGTCATATTTTGGGGGGTTGGTATAAATACCCCTCACACCCCCTCATTCATTTGGGGCTGCACACACGACCTAACACAAGACAAGAGCATTCACTCTCCTCCTCAAATCCCCTCCCAAGCTTGATTCTTGCCAAGATTCACCTAGGGTTTGAGTGAGAGAGAAGACTAGAAGTGAGAACTCCCCTTGTTCATCTTGTGAAGCACTTCGAGCAACTTGAGTTCATTGATTCACGTTTGTTACTCTTGGAGCTTGCTCCTAGACGGTTAGAGGTGCCGGTGAACTCCCATTCTCTTGTGGTTTGAGTCCCGGAAGTTTGTATTACCCTCTCTCTTCGTGGGAGCACATAGTAAGTAACTCAATCCTCCTTTGTGGTTGATTGGGAGAGACTTGGGGTTAGTGTGACAGCCCGGCTCTTTGTGAGCATCTCAACGGAGACGTAGCTCCTTTGTGGAGTGAACTTTGATAGAAAATCCTTTGTCTCCACATTTGCTCTTGTTCTTATTGTTTCCATAACTTGATTTGTCCCGATCTACTTATTTGTGGCTATACTCTGTTATTGATCATATATAGAAGGTTCCTTACTTCATTTGTGAGCTTTGTATTCAAGTGGAATTGTCAAAAGGTCATTAGATTTCAAATCTCGAAGAACACTTGAATTGCCTGTCGGAAGATCCGGCTTTTCATCGGATCTTCCGGTATTCTGTCCCAGTCGGAAGATCCTGTACAGTGTCGGATCTTCCTGGCCGGAAGATCCGAGACTGTGTCGGATCATCCGACTTTCTGACAGTTTTCGGAGGATTTTGCAGGAATTTTTAAACAGGCCTATTCACCCCCCCTCTAGGCCTAGTGTTGGTCCTTTCAATTGGTATCAGAGCCTAATCCCCTGTTTAGGCTTAACCGCTAAGGGAAAAACACTATGGCCGGTACGGGAGATGGATCCGAGATGGCTTCCGCTCACAAAGATAAACATCCGACGCCCGTTGAGTCAAGCTCAAGCGATGATGAATTCAACATTAGCGATGTTGATGAGAGCTTGGATGAACAAGAAAAGAAGAAGCAAAGAAGGGAGAAGATAAGGAAGAAGATTAAGGAGAAGGCCGAAAGAAAGGCGCAAAAGCTTCTCAAGAAGAAGATACGAGAAAGAGACGCTCTCGACGGACTTCACTCGGTGTCTTATCGATATGAGACATCTTCTTCTAACAAATCTTTCGACCCTTCTAGTCTTAATTTCTCATCCGTTCCAATGGGAAAAGTCCCCAAATTCAATGGGATTGACTATGCCCGGTGGAGCGATGATATGAAAGTTTACTTGCATGGTCTTCATCCATCTCTTTGGACTATTGTGAAAATAGGTGTCGACAAGAGTGCAACGCCAAGTCGAGAACAAGAGTATGACATCTTCCGCAACTCTCAAGCCGTGACCGTGCTTAGGAGTGCTCTAAGCTCCTATGAGTACAACAAGATTAGAGGAATCGATAGTGCCAAGGAGCTATGGGACACTCTTCAAATGGCGCATGAAGGATCGGATGAAGTCAAGGAAGGCAAGGTAGATCTTTTACAAGGAGAACTAGAAGCTTTTGTCATGAAGAAGGATGAGACTTTGCAAGAGATGTATGATCGATTGAAGCTCCTTGTCACCGAAATTAGAATGCTTGGAAGCAATGATTGGGGCGAGAGCAAGGTCACAAAGAAATTGCTTAGAGCATACGCACCCAAGAACCCAATGCTTGCCACAATGATTAGAGAAAGTGACAAGTTTAAGACAATGGTGCCAATGGAGCTATTCAACAAGTTGCAATATCATGAGATGAATAGCTTGGATGTGACAAGGTCAATCCAACAAACCGAAGTCAAGACCATAGCTCTCAAGGCCGAACCAAGCAAGAAAGTTGAGTCAAATGAGAAGACCTCAACTTCCAAGAAGAATGAAGACTCAAACGACCATGAGAGCACCGATGAAGAAACTGCTATGATGGTTAGGAACTTCAAGAGATTCATGAAGACAAAAGGTGAAAAGAAGAGCTTCTCTCAACGAAGATGCTATGAGTGTGGGGAGAAAGGTCACTACATTGCCGATTGTCCTCGCAAGAAGAATGACAAGGATGACAAGAAGTTCAAGGACAAGACCGGTGACAAAGACAAGAAACACAAGGAGAAGAGTCGAGAGTACAAGAAAAAGTTTGGAAGCGCCCACGTCGGTGAAGGTTGGGATTCATCAAGTGATGACTCCGGTGATGAAGGAATGGCCACATGTGCCATCCAAGCTCCTACACCAACTCCTCGACTCTTCAACAACATCAATGAGAGTGATGACGAAGCTCCCATGTGCCTCATGGCTCAAGGGACTAAGGTATTTGACACCACACCACCTCTCTCACACACTCTCTTGTCATCTAGAAACATTGAAAATGATCTAGAAAATGAAGAAGCCGAACATGAGAAAAACATGATAAAGAAGTTCGGCAAGGATGGCTACAAATTTATTAAAAAACTAATAGAGAAAGTTGAGAAAAGAGAGGAGTCTCTTGATAGGCAAGAAGAATTGCTCATCCTTGAGAAGGAGAGAAACCTTGTCCTAGAAGAGGCTCTAGTTGAGGAGAAACTCAAGGTTGAGAAGTTGGCTTGTGAGTTATCTCATGCCAATGACTCACGGGAGAAGATGTCAAAGGAACTGTCTTTGACAAATGACTCTCTAACTAACCTAAAGAGTGCTAAAAGTGAGCTTCAAGAAAGGCATTCAAGCCTAGAGATCAAATATAAAGATCTAGAAGCCAATTTTAGCTCACTTTGGGAAAGTACCAAGAACAACTCTAAAACAACTCTTGACTCAAGTGTCTCTACTAGTGAAGGTTGCTCAAGATGTTATAAAATTGATGTGGATACTTGTGCAACTAACATTTCTAAGCTAGAGGAGAAAGTCAAGGCTAAAGATGCCCAAATCCAAAAGTTGACCAATGCCATTGGCCAAGACCAAGGTAAGAGCAAAAGTGTATTCGAGACCCACCCGGCATATAAAGCCGGTAGATATGGTACTATCAAGGATGGGCTTGGATACACTCGAGGTGGAAAGGCCAATGGGACAAAGAAGATAAGAGGTCGTGATGTGACATTGTTCACCAAGGGGACCAATCTAGGTGAACTAATGGATGCGGCTCATGGGGTGGTAAGGTCCATGGAGCCCTTGCCAATGGCAAAAGCATCTAGTCAAGATGTCAAGATCAAGACCAAGAAGGAAGAGAGGGTCATTGAGCACAAGCCGTCGCCAAACTACTCCATCGACTATATGGTCACTTGGGACCAAAATGGGAAGATGTTGGTAAAGTATATAGGTGCTCATACTAGGAAGATGATGAGAAGTGTGTGGGTGCCTAAAATGTCAAAAGCTAACACTCAAGGACCCAACCACTTTTGGGTACCTAAGTCCAAGGCTTAAATTTGTTTTGTAGGCATATTCCTCCGGTGGACCTTCGTGGTTGTTGGATAGTGGATGTTCAAATCATATGACCGGAGAAAAGAATATGTTTGCAAAGCTACAAGAGTATGACTCACCCGTTGAGAAGATCACATTTGGTGACAACAATCATGGTGATGTCATAGGCCAAGGTGAAATAGCTATCTCACAAGACTCGTCTCTTTCCAATGTTTATCTTGTTGATTCATTGGGATACAACTTGTTGTCGGTCTCACAACTTTGTGAGAAGGGCTACAATTGTCTCTTTACTAATGAGGGTGTGAGCATCCTAAGAAGGGAGGATTCCTCTATTGCTTTTACGGGTCGACTCAAGGGAAAGCTTTACTTAGTTGATTTCACAACTAGTAAAGTGGAACCGAAGACTTGTTTAGTGGCAAAATCTAGCTTGGGTTGGCTTTGGCATCGCCGGCTAGCTCATGTTGGTATGAGGAACTTGGCCAAACTTCAAAAGGATGAACACATTCTAGGACTAACAAATGTTGTGTTTGAGAAAGATATTGTGTAGTGCTTGTCAAGCCGGGAAGCAAGTTGGTGCTCCACACCCACCCAAAAATATTTTGACTAGCTCAAGACCACTCAAGTTGCTTCACATGGATTTATTTGGACCGGTTGCATATGTTAGCATTGGCGGGAACAAGAATGGACTTGTCATTGTAGATGACTTTTCTCGCTTCACATGGGTTTTCTTTTTACAAGACAAGAGTGAAGCTCAAACAATCATCAAGAGATTCATTAAAAGAGCTCAAAATGAGTTTGAGTTGAAGATCAAGCATATAAGAAGTGACAATGGGACGGAGTTCAAGAACACCAATGTTGAAGAGTTTCTTGATGAAGAAGGAATCAAGCATGAGCTCTCCGCGCCATACACACCTCAACAAAATGGCATTGTTGAGAGGAAGAACCGGACTTTGATTGAAATGGCACGGACCATGCTTGATGAGTACAAGACTCCGGATAACTTTTGGGCCGAGGCGGTTAGCACGGCTTGCCATGCCACTAACCGTCTCTATCTTCAAAAGTATTTGAACAAGACTCCATATGAGATACTAACCGGTAACAAACCAAAGGTGCACTACTTTCGAGTCTTTGGTTGCAAATGTTACATTCTTAACAAGAAAACCAAAAGCTCAAAGTTTGCACCTAAGGTTGACGAAGGCTTTCTACTTGGTTATGGTACTAACGAACACGCCTACCGTGTTTTCAACAAAACCACCGGTTGCGTTGAGATCACGGTAGACGTAAAATTTGATGAATCAAACGGCTCTCAAGTAGAGCAAGTTGTAAATGACCTTGTGGATGAAATCCCGCCAAGTCAAGCCATCAAGAACTTGAGTTTAGGGAAAGTGAAGCCTCAAGAGTTTCCAAATGAAGATGAAGAACAAGACCAAGATCCGGAAATCATGTTCAACATTGATCCATCACCATCAACAAGAGTTGAACCACCAAGCTCATCACAAGATCAAGTCCAAGATCATGGTGACGATCATGACCATGACAATGATCAAGGGGGAGCTCAAGGTGAAAATGCTCAAGATGTTGAGTCACATCATGAAGAAGATGATGATGGACCCATCCAACGTCAATCAACATTCTCACATCCAAGAGTTCATCAAAGTGTTCAACGGGATCATCCCGTTGACAACATTCTAGGGAGCATCCAAAGAGGGGTAACCACTCGTTCACGTTTAGCAAATTTTTGTGGATTTTACTCGTTTGTCTCCTCTTTGGAACCTCTCAAGGTAGAAGAAGCTCTTGGAGATGCGGATTGGGTTATTGCAATGCAAGAAGAGTTGAACAACTTCACAAGAAATGAAGTATGGGAGTTGGTCCCAAGACCCAAGCAAAATGTGATTGGCACCAAGTGGGTTTTCCGGAACAAACAAGATGAAAATGGCATTGTCACAAGAAACAAGGCTAGGTTGGTTGCTCAAGGCTTCACTCAAATTGAAGGGCTTGATTTTGGTGAGACATATGCTCCGGTGGCAAGGCTTGAGTCAATTCGTATCCTTTTGGCCTATGCATCTCATCACAACTTCAAGTTGTATCAAATGGATGTGAAGAGCGCATTTTTGAATGGGCCTCTTGGGGAGCTAGTATATGTGGAGCAACCACCGGGATTTGAAGACCCCAAGCACCCCGACTATGTCTACAAACTCCATAAGGCGCTCTATGGGCTTAAGCAAGCACCTAGAGCATGGTATGAATGCCTTAAGGATTTTCTTCTCAAGAATGGCTTTGTAATGGACAAAGCCGATTCTACTCTCTTCACTAGGAAAATAGACAAAGATTTGTTTGTTTGTCAAATTTATGTTGATGATATAATCTTTGGTTCTACTAATGAAAAATTTTGTGAAAAGTATAGTAGGATAATGACCAAGAGATTTGAGATGTCAATGATGGGGGAATTGAAGTTCTTTCTCGGATTTCAAATCAAGCAATTGAAGCATGGCACGTTCATATGTCAAACCAAATATACAAGTGATATGCTCAAGAAGTTTGACATGGCCAATGCTAAGCCCATCAAGACCCCTATGCCGGTGAATGGCCATCTTGATCTAAATGAAGAAGGCAAGTCCGTCGATCAAAAGGTATATCGCTCCATGATTGGTTCCTTGCTTTACCTTTGTGCATCTAGGCCGGATATTATGCTTAGTGTGTGCATGTGTGCAAGATTTCAAGCCAATCCTAAGGAATGTCATCTAATGACTGTTAAGAGAATTCTTAGATATTTAGTGCATACTCCAAACCTTGGCTTGTGGTATCCCAAGGGCTCCACTTTTGATCTACTTGGCTACTCCGATTCGGATTATGCCGGTTGCAAAGTAGATCGGAAGAGTACAACGGGGACTTGCCAATTTCTTGGTAGGTCTTTGGTGTCATGGAGCTCTAAGAAACAAAATTCCGTTGCGCTATCCACCGCCGAGGCCGAGTATGTTGCAGCCGGTGCTTGTTGTGCTCAACTACTTTGGATGAGGCAAACCTTGAGTGACTTTGGTTGTGAGTTCAAAAATATCCCACTCTTGTGTGACAATGAGAGTGCCATAAAACTAGCAAACAACCCCGTTCAACACTCAAGAACCAAGCACATAGACATTAGACATCACTTCCTTAGAGACCATGAAGCCAAAGGAGATATCGCTCTATGCCATGTTGGAACCGAAAAACAATTGGCCGATATCTTCACCAAGCCTCTTGATGAGCAAAGGTTTTGTTCCTTGAGGAGTGAGCTAAATATCTTGGATTCTCGTAACTTGGCTTGACTTGTTGCATACACAATTGATTGATGCCTAGACTAGAAGAAAAATGATTTTATTCTATTTTTTTTTATTGTGTGAGTTTTTCAAAATTTTGATCTTACGATCGTTGGATCTTTTCTTGTTTCAAGTTGATCATAGTTATGTGTTGATTGTTTGTTGCTGATCAACTTTGGGACAAGTTTCTTACATGTTCATAAGCTAGTTCTCTCAAAATCGTCAATCAAATCTCGTCATGAAAGATCATCTTTGGGACACATCTTCTCTGGACCGGATCTTCCGACAGACCCCCGGAACTTACCCCTGGAAGTTCCGGGCGGCTCTGTCTTCCTTCGCTCTCTCTGAAAATATTCCGGATCTTCCGATCAGGCCGGATCTTCCGATAACATGTCGGATCTTCTGGACCTGGGAGCTCTCGGAACTTCCGGTGCTGATCTCACTGATTCTGTCTCTATCGGATCTTCCGACACCCTGTCGGATCATCCGGGTCGTGCGTGATATATATATACTGGGACGAACCGTTACCTCTCCCGTTCTTTCTTTCTTCCTCCACCAACGCCTCCTCTCTCCCTCACTCCACCCCATCCGGCGTTTTGAAGATTGCACCGTGGTTTTCTTCATCAAGTGACATCTTTTGTTTCCCCCAACACTCCAAGACTCTATCCCCTCGGATCTTCCGGAGTTTTCGCGGGAAATCTCAACGGTATTGATTCAAAATTCCCATCGCCCGATCTCTCAATGTAGGAAGTTCTAGTGGTTTTCCCTTGGTGAATCATCTCATATACATGCCTAGAATGCTTCCCTATGATCTCGTGTCGTTTGGTGGGCTAAATCTTCGGTTCCTAAGTTTTTAGGGTTTGGCCCGACTCTGTCGGATCATCCGACTATGGGCCGGAAGATCCGGACCCCGGATCTTCCGACTCAGTGCCGGAAGATCCGACCAAGTCGAGTTCTGTCCTATCAACTCAGTTACCAATCTTTGATCCTTTCTCTAAATTTATCCTTGCATATCTTGTCAGATGGTTAAAGAGAAGGTCACACAGAAGAAGAGCACTTTTTTGACTGCGCGCCCAAGTACCGGTCGCACCAAAAGCTCCTTTCACCCACCTAGTGGTTCGTCCTCTGAGTCGGACACCAGCTCAGATGGGGGCATTAGAGAAGTTGGCAAAGGGAAGCGCTCAGAGAAACAGACATCCTCTCGCTCTGTTCGAGGAAGAGCCCAGCCAAGTGGGCAAGGGCGCAAAATTCCTCCTCGTCCCAGGGTCAAGAGAGCTGGCCAAGAAGAAGGACCAGGGACACAGTATAATGATGATATTGACATATCCTTTCTTGCTCAGAATTTCATAAGCACTGCCATTCCTTTCCGTCACTCACACGATAGTCCCTTGGTCAATTTCAAGTTAGCCAAAAACAGCATGAAGCCTCTAAGGTTCAGTGAACATGAGGATCCAAGGAGCATTCGATACAAACTCTTCAAAGGTGATCCTCGATTTTGGCTTCCACACCAGGCAGATTGGTATGAGTCTGTGATCCTAAAGATGACTCGGATTTGCACTCCAATGTATTGGGTTGACTGGAAATATCTGAGGAACTTCCCACCACCGCTCAAGCCTGTTGTTGAGGATGTATACAAGCGATGTGTGGAGATGGATATGGACAAGTTGATGGCATTTGAGTGTCCATACAATGAAGAAGTCATTGCCCAGTTTTATGCTACTCTATGGGTTGATGAGGAAAGATATGAGATGCACTGGACTCTGTGTGGGAAACGTCTTTCCATCTCTTTGCATGATTTTGCCGGTTTGTTTGACCTTGCTGAGGAGACTGCTTATGCTCATACTAGCAATGATCGTAGCAAGGTTGATCTTCATCTTGGGAGAATACTTGATGACACCAAGTTGGCATTCATGTATGATCATGCTTATGGAGAGGTGGTGTATGGGAAGTACAAGGGTCTTTCTCCGTTCTACAAGTTGCTAAATCAACTCTTTCGAGGGACCATGTACCCTAGAGCAGGAGATGCTGACAACATCTCAAAGAGGGCAAAGAACTTACCTTTTCAAATGGCCCCCGGGAAGCCCAAGTTCAAAGTGTTCAACTTCATTTGGAATGAAATCATCTACTGCTCTCATGATGCTTCTAGTGGCTGTCACTATGCTCCTTACATTTTTCATATGATCAAGTATGTGACTGGGATCAACATTTTGACTGACAAGCTTCATCTCCCATACAAATCTCCTCCGGGCAAGATTACACAGCTTCTCAAGATCAAGTCCAAGGCATATCAGGGTGCTCCAACCCCATCCTCTCAAGGTGCTTCATCTTCCCGAGCTCCTCCATCACATGGTCCAGCTTCATCTTGTGGCCCCTCTATTACTCCCAAAGGCAAGATGAGTAAGATTGACTTTCTGCTCCAAGGCATGTTCTCTTGCTTCAACATGTGCAAATATCAAGTCAAGAGGTCTCATGAGCGTGAGCAACGCGCCGAGTATGATAGATACATGGTGGATAAGCGCCACAAAGAGCTTCTTGAAAAGTTAAACATGCCACATTCTCCTGTTCATCAACTCAGGGAAGTCACTCCTCCACCTCCCTTTGCAAATCCTTGGGAGGACTACTCACAGGAATATGTCTTTGGTGCCTCTCAACAACAAGGACAAGGTGAGGAGGAGATAGTAGAAGAAGAGGAAGAAGAAGGAGAAGAAGAGGAAGAAACTGAGCAGGATGAGGAGTATGAAAGTGAGTCAGAGACGGATGATGATCGTCGCAAGGGCAAGGCAGCCGCAGCAGCCGATGATGATGACGATGACGATGGTGATGACAACGACGACGACGACGAGGACGAGTAGCTCCCTTTTTGGTCTTTGATGACAAAGGGGGAGTGAATTTGGCCAATCTTCATCTATCATTATCTAGCTTCTATTCTTGTTTTAGCTTGTGAACTTGTGAGAACTTGAACATGTGTTATGTGTGGTGTGCCAAGTGAGACTTTTATTTGTAAGACTTAATTTGGTTATTGCTAGTTGGATGTTCTATTCGCTATCTATTTCATTGTGAGATGCTTATGTTTGATGTGCTGTTATTTCTCACTTTATTGTTGTGTATATCTTGTCATATGCATCACGTTGATTTCATCACACCAAGCACTTTTATGCAATTCTATTTTGAGAGACTCTTGCAAAATGTGTGCACAAGCATTTGAGGCTATTTAAGTTGAACATGCACATATTTAGGGGGAGCCTCTCAAAATATTGGATGCAAAACATGAATTTTATTCCCATCTTGTGAACCCAAATTTGTATTGTCATCAATCACCAAAAAGGGGGAGATTGAAAGTGCATCTAGGCATTTAATCAATTTTGGTGATTAATGGCAATAGAAATTTGGATATGATGCTTTGCATGAGTTGTGCAGGACTAAAATGAAATAAAAAGGAGAAAATGCTAAAGAAAGGATCCCAACGCTCATTCATATGGTGGAGGACTCAATTGGTGGATTTAAATTTAATTTTCCGTTTGAAATTGAGTATAGGACCACCGTACTATCAAGGGGGACGTAGTTGATAAATTCTAGATGCTAAAAGTGCTTTGCTCGAGATGACAAACTCTTAAGAGACACAAAAATCTTCACAAATACCCTTTCTGCTCGGCCGGAACTTAGGCCGGAAGATCCGACCGGAAGTTCTGGGCGGCTCGGTCTCGAGTTTCTTCGGGCCGGAAGATCCGGCCATGGCATCGGAAGATGCATGACTTAGCCGTTTTTCGAGCTCACGAGTGTCCTGTTGCAAGTTCCGACCCTAGGCCGGAAGATCTGACCGGAAGTTCCGGCCGGCTCTGTCTTGTTTTTCTCCGGGCCGGAAGTTCCGGGGTCCCCCGGAAGATCCGACATACAGTCGGAAGATCCGGCCCCTGGAACTTTTCTGGAGTTTTCCTAACACGTATCTGTTGTTTGTCGGAAGATCCGACTAAGTGTTGGAAGATCCGGTACCCCTTCGCAGAGCACATAACGGTCATATTTTGGGGGGTTGGTATAAATACCCCTCACACCCCCTCATTCATTTGGGGCTGCACACACGACCTAACACAAGACAAGAGCATTCACTCTCCTCCTCAAATCCCCTCCCAAGCTTGATTCTTGCCAAGATTCACCTAGGGTTTGAGTGAGAGAGAGAAGACTAGAAGTGAGAACTCCCCTTGTTCATCTTGTGAAGCACTTCGAGCAACTTGAGTTCATTGATTCACGTTTGTTACTCTTGGAGCTTGCTCCTAGACGGTTAGAGGTGCCGGTGAACTCCCATTCTCTTGTGGTTTGAGTCCCGGAAGTTTGTATTACCCTCTCTCTTCGTGGGAGCACATAGTAAGTAACTCAATCCTCCTTTGTGGTTGATTGGGAGAGACTTGGGGTTAGTGTGACAGCCCGGCTCTTTGTGAGCATCTCAACGGAGACGTAGCTCCTTTGTGGAGTGAACTTCGGTAGAAAATCCTTTGTCTCCACATTTGCTCTTGTTCTTATTGTTTCCATAACTTGATTTGTCCCGATCTACTTATTTGTGGCTATACTCTGTTATTGATCATATATAGAAGGTTCCTTACTTCATTTGTGAGCTTTGTATTCAAGTGGAATTGTCAAAAGGTCATTAGATTTCAAATCTCGAAGAACACTTGAATTGCCTGTCGGAAGATCCGGCTTTTCATCGGATCTTCCGGTATTCTGTCCCAGTCGGAACATCCTGTACAGTGTCGGATCTTCCTGGCTGGAAGATCCGAGACTGTGTTGGATCATCCGACTTTCTGACAGTTTTCGGAGGATTTTGCAGGAATTTTTAAACAGGCCTATTCACCCCCCCTCTAGGCCTAGTGTTGGTCCTTTCACAATCCTTATCACACCCATCATGATCATGACATACCGCAAGAGCTCATCCAATCCCAAGGACTAACCTATTCTCATATCTCAATGAAATTGTTAGTCCATTTTGATTGTCATTAATTACCAAAACATAAATTAGGGGCCTAGATGCTTTCAATCTCCCCCTTTTTGGTAATTGATGACAACCATTTTAAGAAGTGATATGAGATAGATTTTTGATTTTGAAATCACTTACTCTTTTCATTTGAGATCACAGGAATAGATAGAGTGAATGACTTTGAAAAACTCGAAGAATAGGAGAACTCCCCCTACATATGTGCATGAGTGCATTCATTTGATATATTTGATTATGAATTTTGGCGGAATTTCCCCTACAATTGAAAATTGAGGCACAAGAGCATATATATATAACAAAGCTTATCAAAAACAAGATAGCATTAGCCTCAAATTTTCAAGCATAGATTTTGCCAACACATCATAGTTCACACCATAAAATTAAGCATCATAAACCATAGTTCACAAGCAAACCACACAAAGAGTAATAATTATTACACACCAAGGTTTATGCAAAGCCAAAAGTAAATAGTTCACACGCAAAAGTAAATATGCAAATGCAAATGCAAATGTTTTCATGCTCCATTCATGATCATGATCTTCATTGAGCTCCACTTCATCACTTCTTCAATTTCTCCCCCTTTGTCATCAAATGACTCAAAAAGGGAGCTCTAGTCCTGTTGAGGCGGTGGAGGAGGAGGCCGAGGGTAGATAGAGTAGAAGTGGCCACTAAAATCAGTGAAGTCCTGCTCGAGCTGCTGCTGTCTGGCCATGATGTCCTGCTCAGAAAGGGCCAGCTGATCAAATCGGGCATTCATAGCATCAAACTGCTGCATGCCATACTGCATAGTCTGAAAAGAGTTGTTGATCTGCTGCCCATAGGCCTCAAAGTGAGCCTCAAAGCCGGTCTGCATCTGCTGAAACTGAGAGGTCATGTGCTGCTGCATGGAGGCAAAGTAGGGGTCAAAATTGCCCTGAGGTGGTGCCCACTGTGGTGTGCTGCCTGTGGCTGAGCTGCAGGTGGTGGTGGTGGTGGCATGGCCTGCTCATGTGCTGCTCCTGCTCCCCCTGCTTCCTCTTCTTCTTCATATCCTGCATCCCCCCATGCTTCATCTTCATCACCAGGCAGGTAGGCAGTCAAATCCCTCTCAAGAAACCCTCTCTCATTCTTGAAAAGACTGTAGAGTGTATGTTTTTCATTGCAAGGGCCCTTGAACTTGGTCTTTGCCAGAATAAGATACATGATGTATGGAGCAAAGTAAAGATTTATCTCAAAGTTAGTCTTCTTGTCCAGAATTTGACCCATGATCAAGTTGACTACATCAATTTTGTCACCGGCCATGACATGCTTAACAAAGTTTCTGTGCCATCCAACAAAAGCCTCTTTGTAACCACTCTTGGGGAGCACTGTGGTCTTGGCAATCTTTAGCAGGACAGCTGGATGGTGCCTGAGACCAGTGATCCTCTCATACACCCTATTGATGTTCGTCCTGTTTGGCTCATAGAACCTCACAATCTCATCCACCTCCAATGGATTCTCATCAAGAATGTCATATATGGGATCCGTGGTGAGGAAAGTGTAGTCTAATTTATTTACCTCTGCAAATTCAGCGAATGTGGCCTCATATCTCCTTTTCCCGGTCATCCACACAAGTCTCTTCTCAATCATATCCACCTCTACTGTAGCATAGAACTGCCTGATGACTGTGTTGTCCCAATCGCACTTATGCTCTAGAAAATCAGTAAGCCCCAGGGCCTCAAGTTGTGGCACTAGACCACTCATAACCACCTTCTCACCCATATAGTAGAGGTTGATCATTTGGTGCTTGAATACAACTTTATTCAACATGTGGCCATAGAAAACCTCTTGCTGGACCTGAGTGTGAAAGAATAAGTCATTTGTGTCCCTGGCAAACTCATACTGATTTCCAGCACGATCGGTTCTATAGTTGGTAGGAGTCCAACGCCTGCTCCCCCTGTTGGCATTCACATCAACCAAGTCATCCTCACTTTCTTCTGCCTCCATCTCACTAGCAACATGTGATTCCTCCTCTTCGCTGACTTCATAATCATCATCACTATCATCAGAAATGTGCTGCCTTGGCCTCTTGACAGTTGTCTTTCTCCCCCTCCTACCTGATCCACTAGCACTGCCAAAATAATTCAACAATAACCATCAACAGATCATGTATGAGAAACCAATCCAATACTTGATGGGCTGTTGTTACTGTTGCTGTTGATAGTGCACTGGCGGACTGTCTGCCATTAGACCGGTGGACGGTCCGCCAGACACTGTTCAGCGGCGAACAGCCCAGCGACCGCCGAAGAATCCACCCGATCTCCGTTTTTAGCCCATTAAACTTGATCAAATCACTAGCATATAACCTCCATGACTCTACCAACATGATCCCCTAGTTATTTGCACGAATCCATGGACCAAAATGAAATGCAATCTCAAACCCTAACCATGCCCTAGAAGTGAAATCCAAGAAAACTAATGGACAAATCAATGAAGTACCGAGAGGACATGGCGGAGGAGGTCACGGAGAGTCCGGGGACGAGCTTCGGACAGTCCGACGAGGCTCCCAAGTCTCCCCCTAGATGAGAGCACTTTTCTTCAAGTTGAGAGAGGAAGAAGAAAAGGAGGGGGCGTGAACTGATTTGGGTGGGGCGTGAACCCTTTCCTTGGTTGGTATACCCCCTTGGTCGGGTGGACCCGAACTTTCCCGACTCACGCGGACTGTCCGCCTGTTTAGGCGCGGACTGTCCGCCACCAGTTCTGCAGATTTTTTGTTCTATCAACTGCAATCAGCCCCACGCGGACTGTCCGTGGTCATTTGTCCGGACTGTCCGGGACCCCCGGACGGTCCGCCACTGCTTTGAGCGGACGGTCCGCCTGACCATAAAACTGCCCCCGAGACCATTTTCTTTGCACTTTCTTTTGTCTTTGCTGCCCATATTCATTTCCAAAAATCCCTTGATGCCATGTGAAAATTGTGACCATCAATTTCTCAGAGATAGAACCATGAATCATGGATGGATATATGATGAATATGATGCAACAAAAAAAAGAGACATGACTAAGAAAATTAAAGGGATAGAAAGCAAGTAAACACATCATATGTTCTAAATTTCAAGCCACATTTGATATGTCAATGACATTAAGCTCGTTCCTCAATTTGCAAAACCTTGATTCATCCAAAGGCTTTGTGAATATATCCGCCAATTGATCATTTGTGCTTACTCCATCAATCTTGATATCTCCCTTGCTTACATGATCCCTAAGAAACTGATGCCGAATATCAATGTGCTTGGTTCTAGAATGTTGAACCGGATTGTTTGCAATCTTTATAGCACTTTCATTATCACATAAGAGAGGAATTCCATTGAATTTCACACCATAATCAAGGAGTGTTTGCTTCATCCATAGTAATTGAGCACAACAACTTCCCGCCGATATATATTCCGCTTTGGTGGTAGAAAGAGCCACGGAATTTTGCTTCTTTGAAGACCATGATACAAGAGAACACCCAAGAAGTTGACAACCTCCGGAAGTGCTCTTCCTATCAACTGTACAACCGGCATAGTCCGAATCCGAATAGCCAACCAATTCGAATTGAGCACCCTTTGGATACCAGAGACCAATATTAGGAGTAAATTTCAAGTATCTTAAGATTCTTTTAACGGCGGTCAAATGACATTCCTTAGGAGCGGCTCGAAATCTAGCACACATGCACACACTAAACATAATATCGGGCCTAGATGCGATAAGATAAAGCAAACTACCAATCATAGACCTATAAAGCTTAGTGTCAACCGGTTTACCTCCCTCATCAAGATCAAGATGTCCATTTGTAGCCATTGGAGTCTTGATGGGTTTTGCATCCTCCATACCAACTTTCTTCAAGATGTCCTTCACATATTTAGATTGGCAAACGAATGTGCCTTCCTTCAATTGTTTAATTTGAAGACCAAGGAAATAGCTTAATTCACCAATCATAGACATTTCAAATTCCTTTGACATCATTCTACCAAATTCTTCACAATAAGCTTCATTTGTGGACCCAAAGATGATATCATCAACATAAATTTTACAAATGAAGATGTCATTTCCAATTTTCTTAGTGAACAAGGTAGTGTCAACCTTTACAATTTTGAATCCCTTTGAGATGAGAAAATTCCTTAGCCTCTCATACCAAGCACGAGGTGCTTGCTTCAATCCATAAAGAGCTTTAGAGAGCTTAAACACATGGTTAGGCATTTTGGGATCTTCAAAACCGGTTGGTTGTTCAACATAAACTAGTTCACTAATTTCACCATTTAAGAAAGCACTTTTGACATCCATTTGATAAAGTTTTATGTTGTGAGAACATGCAAAAGCTAGTAAAATTCTAATTGCTTCAAGACTAGCTATGGGAGAAAATGTTTCATCAAAGTCCAAACCTTCGACTTGAGTGTAGCCTTGAGCAACCAATCTTGCCTTGTTTCTTACAATAATACCATCTTCATTTTCTTTATTGTGAAAAACTCATTTAGTGCCAATGACATTGTAATTCTTGGGCATTTCCACCAAATTCCAAACCTTGTTCCGGGTGAAGTTATTTAATTCTTCTTGCATGGCCATCACCCAATCTGGATCATCAAGAGCTTCATCTACACGTTTAGGTTCAAGAAAAGATACAAAAGAATAATGTTGACAAAATGAAGCAATGCTAGATCGAGTTTGAACACCCTTACTAATGTCACCCACAACTTGATCAATGGGGTGATCTTTGGCGACTTGACCATGAATTCTTGGTTGAATAACGTGGTCTTGAGAGGATGTAGAGGATGATGTAGATGTGACCGGTTGCTCATTGTCTTGAGGTGAGTCATTTTCATTTGTGTTGACAATCCCTTGATCTTGAGATTATGAAGCATTTTCTTGAGTGGAGATAATATGCTCTTCATCATCATCATCTTCTTCTTCTCTTGGTAGAATGTCCCAAACATCCATATTCTTCATGACTTCTTTTAAACTATCACCTCTCACATCATCCAAGTTGTCTTTCTCATCTTGTGACCCATTAGTTTCATCAAATTGAACATCATAAGCTTCTTCAACAAAACCCTTGGATTTATTGTAAACTCTATAGGCTTTGCTACTAGATGAATATCCGAGAAATAATCCCTCATCACATTTGCTTTGGAACTTGGATAAACGATAACCTTTCCTTGAAATATAGCATTTGCATCCAAAGACCCTAAAATAAGATATATTTGGCTTCCTTCCAACAAGCAGTTCATAGGGGGTCTTGTTGAAAAACCCAAGACAATATAGCCTATTTGAAGAATGGCAAGCGGTGTTGATAGCCTCGGCCCAAAAGGAGTCCAAAACATTATACTCGGCTAGCATTGATCTTGCCATTTCAATCAATGTCCTATTCTTTCTCTCAACCAACCCATTTTGTTCCGGTGTATATGTGGTTGAGAATTCATGTTTGATCCCCTTCTCATTGCAAAACTCCTCCACACGAGTGTTTTTGAATTCACTACCATTATCACTCCGAACTTTCTTCAACTTGAGCTCAAATTCATTTTCGGCTCTAGTGACAAAGTTCTTGAATATGTCACAAGCATCGGCTTTGTCATGAAGAAAGAATACCCATGTGAATATTGAGAAGTCATCCACTATCACAAGACAATAACTATTGCCACCAATGCTTCTATATGTTGTTGGCCCAAATAAATCCATATGCAATAATTCAAAGATTCTTGTGGTGGACATAACACTCTTGGTTGGATGAGAATTGACAACTTGCTTGCCGGCTTGACAAGAGCTACATAATTTGTCATTTTCAAATTTGACATCTTTCAAGCCAAGGACTAAATCATGCTTAACCAATTTATTTAGTTGTCTCATGCCAACATGACCTAGTCTTCTATGCCATAACCAACCCATTGAGGCTTTAGAGAATAAACAAGTTGAGAGATTTGCCTCTTTAGATGAAAAGTCCACAAGATATAAACTATCATGACGAAAGCCCTTGCAAATAGTTTCCTTTTCATCACGAGTTGTCACAACAAATTCATCACTAGTAAATGAACATCTATAGCCATTATCACAAAGTTGAGCAATGGATAGCAAGTTGAAATTTAAAGAATCAACTAACAAGACATTTGATAATTTGTAATCTTGAGAGATAGAAATGTCACCAATGCCTTTAACACCTCCCTTGCTATTATCACCAAAAGTAATATTATCAAAGTCGGAGATATCTTCATCAAGATATGAGAATATTTTCTTTTCACCGGTCATGTGGTTTGTACAACCACTATCAATTACCCAATGTCTTCCTCCGGCTTTGTAATTTACCTACACATGAGAATCACTTCCTTTTAGGTACCCAACTTTTCTTGGGTCCTTCTATGTTAGTGATCATAACTTTAGGCACCCAAATGGATTTCAATCTAGTATTATCCATAGAGCGACCAACAAATTTAGCACATACAACACCCTTTGAATCTTTCTTAAGAATGTAAGATGGATCAAAGGATACGGTCTTCTTGCTCTTGCACTTGTGATTCACCTTTACCTTTGTCTTGCAAATGTGACATTTCTTGAATTTAGCTTCTTCTTGCAATGTCACACTTTATGGCACATAAGTGGTCTTCTTGGGAATGAAAGCTGACTTCCCTTGCTTGGGCAAATAACCAATGACATTCTTGTTCAATGTGAATTTTTGACTTGTCCAATAATGATTGAATTTGACTTGACTTCCAAACCATTTGGCAAGATCCTTGGACAAACACTCCACTTCTTTCTTCAATGATTCATTCTCCAATAATAAGAAAGGTGCTTCACTTGAATTTTTTCCACTAGTGCAAGAGCTTGTGCTTGTGCTACAAGAGGTGTTAGTCGAGCAAGATATACATGTTTTACAAGTATCGATGTTAGCAACAAGTTTTCCTTTGGCCTCTTGCGTAAGGAGAGAGTTGTGAGCTTCCTTAAGCTCCTCACGCTTTCCTTTAAGAATTCCCCATGATGTGTTGAGAGTGTCATGAGATTCCTTTAGGTTGGCATGAGAAATCTTTAGCTCCTCATAGGATTTTTGAATTGAAATATTCTTCAATTCTAAATCCCTCAACTTAGCCTTTTTCCTTGCGCAATTTTTCATCGGATTTTATAACTAAATTAGCAAGATATTCATAGGATATAGCATTTTCATCATCATCACTATCACTTTCCTCATTATTGATTATTACCTTTGATGTACCTTTGTCCATAAGGCAATATGGCTTGGAGAAGAGTGATGGGGCTTCCTTAATTGCAACCCCGGTAAGACTTTTTGAAGGCTTGACTTGCTCTTCTTCCTCATCGGAGCTTGCCTCGGAGTCCCACTCAACAAAGTAGGCTTGCCCATTCTTCTCCTTCTTGTAGTACTTCTTCTTCATGTTCTCACTCTTCTTGTACTTGTTCTTGCTTGTTTTGCCCTCTTTCTTGTTTGGGCAATTTATTGATATATGCGCAATCTCCCCACAAGAGAAGCACTCTTTGCCTTCAAATGGATTATTCTTTGAGAACCTATTTCTCTTGCCAAATCTCTTCTTCTCAAGAACCTTTTGGAGCCCCCTAACAATGAGAGCCATTTCTTCATCCGAATCTTCATCATTTTCACAATGTGTTTCTTCTTATTGAATAGCTTTGGCCTTGAGAGCAATATTCTTCTTCTCTTCATTTGTTGTTTGACCATGAGCTTTCTTTTGAGATTGCTTGAAGATGTCATGTGTGAGCACTTCACCAAGCACCTCCGTAGGAGTGTATTTCTTCAAGTCTTCTCTCACTAACATTGTGACAATGGTCTCATATTTCTCCGGGAGACTCCTAAGAAATTTGCGAGAGAAGTCTCGATCCGGCACATCATAATCAAGACATTTTAACTCATTCACAATTTCATTTAACCGATTGAACATGATTGAAATGTCTTCATCCTTCTTCATTGTAAACTCAATGAATTTTCCTTGGAGCACATAGAGCTTGGCTTCTTTGACCGAGGATGTTCCCTCATAGATTTTCGTTAGCTTATTCCAAACATCTTTTGCGCTTGTAATGCCCTTGACACGGTTGAATCGATCAATAGATAGACCTTCATACAATATGCACAATGCTTCCTCATTAAGGTCCTCATTCTCTAAATCTCTTTCGGTCTTGACATTTTTGTCTAGGATGACAAACCCTTCCTCAACAATCCTCCAAACTTTTCTTCCGGCCGTCCTTAGATAGGTTGTCATCCTAGTCTTCCAATAATCATAATTTTCCCCATCAAAGTAAGGAATCTTCCTTTGCTTCATTTTGTTCTCTCTAGCCATTTTAATCCTACTCCGGGATGATTAAATCCTTGATTAGGGAGTACTTAGCTCTGATGCCACTTGTAGGATCTAGGATTACCGACTAGAGGGGGGTGAATAGGCGGTTTTAAAAACTTCAATCACAACACTAGAGAAATTTAATTAGAACCACAAGGGGAATTAAATGTCTAGCTACTCTAAGCCTATGTTGATAGTTTTGCAACCTAGGGTGACAAGATAAGAAACAATCTCTATGAAATTAACTTGCTTCAAGTAAATAATCAAGATAACAAGCAAGCAATAAGAACAAGTGACACAAGAACTTATCCCGTGGTATCGATGACTTGCCGGTCACCCCTAATCCACGTTGAGATGGATTCAATGTTCAACCGCTCCTCTATCAAGTCTCCACTTGATGTATGAGCCGGTTAGAACCAAAGAACCGCTCCAAATCTCGATACCACTAGAGTTGCTCTTCACCGCTCCGGCGAGGTGAGCACAATGACCTCTCACAACCAACTTCCACGGCAACTTCACAATCTTCTTGAAGTGCTCGATGGAATTACCAACTCCAAGCTGTCTAGGAGGCGGCAACCTCCAAGAGTAACAAATCAATGACCTTGCTTGAAGTCTCCCTAGTGCCACAAAGCTCAAACTCTTGATGCAATGCACTAGGATCCTCTCAATCTCACAAAGATGCAATCACTAAACTAAGTGAGTGAGAGAAAGGATGGGGAATGCTCAAATGTATCAAGGAAGCTTTCAAATGGGCCAAGAGGGCCTTCCCAACCCCGGGGGTGGAGTATATATACTCAGCCCCTCGAAATCTAGCCGTTACGTTCAAAACAGGGCACTGGCGGACTGTCCGCCTCACACCTGGCGGACTGTCCGCCCTTCAAAACCAACGGCTACAACGTGTGTGAGATGGTGTCAGAACTAGCCGTTACGGACCAGCGGACCGTCTGCCATACAGGCGCGGACCGTCCGCCAGGCCATGAGAAACTTGCACAAGTTTGCCTGCGGACCGTCCGCCTCACAAAAGTCTTCTAGAAACACTTCTGTGTTGATGGTCTGCCAAAACGGTCCGCCTCACATTTTTTGTACTGCAGACAGTCCGCCATACATGGCCGGACAGTCCGCCTCTCATTTTTCCAGCCGAGCACATTTCATACTTAGACAAAATTATCATACGGAAAAAGCCTGTGGACCGTCCGCCACACCAGAACGCGGACTGTCCGGACCCCCCAGACAGTCCGCCACTGGCCAGGCGGACAGTCCGCCACTGGCCAGGCGGACAGTCCGCCAGGACGTAGGGAGCCCTCCACAGGTTAGTTTTTCGCTTCTTGTTTTTCCCACTTTCTCAAACGTTGTTAGTCCTCATGCATGCAATGCAATTGTTTGAGCAAAATGGCACCATGGACTCGTCAAGCCAAGGAGATTGACCCCTCTTGATAGTATGGCTATCTAGCCTATAATCCGGTCAATGTTCATCCACTAAACACCGCTTGACCGGTAAAATAGAATATCCTATCTTATTCATTTGCCTTTAGCTCCTTTCAATCCTTATCACACCCATCATGATCATGACATACCGCAAGAGCTCATCCAATCCCAAGGACTAACCTATTCTCATATCTCAATGAAATTGTTAGTCCATTTTGATTGTCATTAATTACCAAAACATAAATTAGGGGCCTAGATGCTTTCAATTGGCCCCTGCATCACTTGACGGTAGGCACCATGGGCATTTGCCCCTAGCTGAACTGCCTTCCACTCCAATGAAGACGCAACCTCCACCTCACTACCAGAGATCTTCACATCCGCCCCTCTCATATGCCTCGGTGCACTCAAGATCCGGTGTAAAATTGGGGTGCCCCAGGGACCCTTTAGCACCTATTGGTAACACCAATCGGTGCTAAAAATCACCTTTAGCACCCTTTAGCACCGGGTGGTGTTACGACCCGGTGCTAACAAAAGGCCTTTTAGCACCGCTTGGTAAATATGACCCGGTGCTAAAGGAGGTGTCGCATGCTACTTCAAAAGGAGCACATATTCTATCCTATTACATGTGCTGCGTAGGTGAGATGGTTAGGTGGGCACGCGTGAGCCAATAGGTCCTGAGTTTGAATCCCCGTAGCAACGCACATATTTTTTGATGAAGGTGCACTAAAGGTGGGCACCTTTAGCACCGAAAGGTTAGCACCGGTTGGAAATCTGGTGAAGCTCGTTCCCAACCGGTGCAGATGTGAGTGCCTCTGGTAGAGCATCTGAGCTACTAGCCACCCGAGCCTCCTCCGTTCCCGAAGCTTGTACATGTACATCACAAATAACTCTAACAAGAAGAGAAAACATGACATTTCTGATTCTATAGCACAAAAAAGTATCTCTAGTTAGGGATGAAACCACGTTGGCTTAGCCTGGTTGCACATGCACCAGGGTGAAACAAATATTTACTATTTGTTGACTCAATTTTATCATGTAATTTTTGCTATTTTTCTTCTATACTATAAAGTGTGCACCAGGGTTATTTCTAACCTAGCTTTGCAACTGTCTCTAGTGATTCTAGAATTTATATTACCCATTGTGCTTTAGATACATATTTATTTCCTTCATTTCCTGTAAAATTGTTGCTGCTTCATGTGTATAGGTGCAGGTCAAGAAGTCGCTCTGCAATGGCCACAAGAAGAGAAAATGTCTCTGCTAACCCTGCCGTGAGCTTGTTATTCCAATTACTTTGTCTTTAACCATATGTATGCATTCTGCCCGGGACCGGCTCTATGATTTTAAGGGCTCAGGCGAACTTAGACATTATGAGCCCTTTAGATTAATTGTTTTAAATTTATAAAATGATAAAATGATATTATTAATGACATATTTATAACTTATCAAGAACAAACTCTATAGTATAAACTAAAAACAGTAAAAATAAAATAAGTATGATTATGAGAAAAAATTCTCAATCAGTAACGTCAGTAGAGGCTCTGGTCTGGTGCTCTTTGTATAAACGATGCAACTGCACTATATATGGGCTGCAGGCTACAGCAGGGAGGGCCAGAGGGGCGTAGTGTACTGTGTGCAGGCCAGCTAGGTGGTAGCGGAGGGCAAGAGCAGTGCTGCAGCGATTGTGTTTGACGCAGCAGATGGCGAATTGGTCCTACTACCGGCCAGACATCCGACGGCAGTAAAAAATCGGATGATACTGTAGCAGAAAAAAATTCCGCCGTAACATAGGTATGATGTTGCATGTAACATGTAAATTTTTGCAACATCCAAGAACATTATAGGCAACATCCCCGTAACATGAATAGTCATCATTTGCAACACTAAAAACGGCGCGCTCCCAAATCTCAACCACGCACGGCCGCAGTCAAAACCTCTCAATGAAAATACAACATTCAGATAAAACACTTGCAAACATACGTGTGGAACATATGCAACATCGTAATATATAGATCTACTTTTGCAGTATTCACATAAAACAGTTGCAACATTTTTCTGAAACATTTAAAATACGTAAAACATACACTTGCAACATGCAGCAAGACCTAACAAAACAGGAGAAACTACACATGTGGACGAGGGACAAGGAGGAGGAAGAGGATGACGAGGAGGGAGCTCCACGCGCAGCAGCCATGGGAGCGGCGGCGACACGTGGAGGGGCAGTGGCAATGGTGGCGCAGGGGTGGGGGAGGCAGCGGCGACGACGACGTGGGAGTAGGGAAGCGACGGCGATAGCACAGAAGTCGGGATGCTGCGACAACACACGGAGGAGTGGCGAGGCGCAGCGACGGCGGCAGGCGTGAGAACGAGGAGGCAACGGCGGCGTGAGAATGAGGAGGCGGAGGCGGCAATGGCACGGAGGAACGGTGTGGGGCGACGGTGGCAGCAACGGCATGGGAGCGAGGAGGCGCCGCGGAGGAGCGCAGAGGGGGCGGCAGCAACGGCAGCGTAAGAACGAGGAGGCGCGTGGCAACAACGGCTCATAAGTTGAAAAGCGACAACGGCGTATAAGAAAGACAAAGAGAAAGAAGAAATGGTGGTAGGGGCGTCCGACGGATTGGGCGTCCTAGGGGAAGCATTAGCGATGGTGAATCGACAAGCAATAGTCCAATCATAATCGGTGCCTCGTGCCCTTGTCTGTCTTTGTGTGGTTCTGCTTCCGCTTTGCTTCATGGGCCTCTTGGGGAAGAAATCTATTTTTAGCCATCCAACTATCATTCAAGTTTGGTTTTGGCCATTCAACTATAAAACCAGGAATCTTTGACCACTAAACTATAAAAAATATTTATATTTGGTCATCTAGCTGTTTTATGAGTGGTTTCGCTGACGTGGATGACATATGACATGGGACCCATGCATCAACTCATTTTTCCTCTCATCTCTTCTCTTTCTCCCTTCTCTCTCCTTTTTCTCACTTTTTTCTCCCTTCCTCCCTACTTGCTTGCCACGACGACGTGAGCATGCATGGGCGAATAAGCGGCGGCGACGACTCAATGGCGGAGGAGCTGGCAGCACAAACACACACGGACAGAGGAGCTATGGCTGTGGCTCCCCGACGACATTGGATGCACCACCCCCGCACCCACCTCGTGTTGGCTCCGCCACACTCCGATCTTGGAATGATAGGTGGCGGCCAAGGGAGGCCAAGGCGGGCGACTTGCGGCAGACGAAGAAGCCGGGTTGGGTGAGCGGGTAGCAACTGCAGGAGCTGGGCGAGTGGCGGCCATGGGAGCCGGACAGACGAGCGGAGGCCACATGAGAGGGGTGGGCGACGAGTGCGAAAGCCGAGGGGGGCGGTGACACGGGAAAGCCTCAGGAAAGATGAGAGAGAAGAGAGTGAGGGAGTTAGGTAATTATGACATGTGGCCTTGCCGCCACGTGGCATCCACATCAGCAAAACCACCCATCAAAACCACTCAATGTCCAAATATGAACGGTTTTCATAGTTGTATGGTCAATAATTTCTTGTTTTGCGATTTGATGGTCAAAACTAACCGATGTGATAGTTGGATAGCCAGAAATATACTTCTTCCGCCTCCTGGAAACTAAAGTCTGACTGGCAGCTTGGCTTCTTGACTCCTGAGAAATGTTTGATGTTGGCCCCCCTCCTTCCTAGGCCTCCGGCCGTCGCCTCCGCTGCATGGGCCATAAGCCGGGCCTGATTCTGCCTTATAAAATGGAGATATATAAGTAATGATTAAACTTATATGTTATGTATGTGTGTTAAGTCACTACCAGAATGATCAACATCTGCACCGGGTGGGAAAGCCCTTTAGCACCGGGTTTCCCACCCGGTGCAACTAATCCGAGGCTAAAGGGGTACCCCTTTAGCACCGGGTTGAATAACCGGTGCTAAAGGGGCCCTTTAGCACCGGGTGCAGCCACGACCCGGTGCTAAAGGCCCTGCCCCGCAGCGCCGGTAGCAGGGCCTTTAGCACCGGGTCGTGGCTGCACCCGGTGCTAAAGGGCTTAGATTTTTTTTTATTTTTTTCCAGACGCCATGAATGTACTTTTGTTTTTGTTCTTGTTCTTCAAGAACAGAAAAGGAAAGAAGATGATGACCGATAAATAAGAGGAGAAAGAAAGAGATGAGTAGATAGCTCAAATTATATTACAATATCCAAGATCTAATAGGGATTGGATTACAACGTTAGAGATCCAACAGAGAAATTTAATTACAAGACTCAAGATTCAACACTCAGCATTTCAATTTCAACCACGAGCACCTTCATTACAAGACTCAAGATTCAACACTCAGCATTTCAATTTCAACCACGAGCACCTTCATTACAAGACTCAAGATTCAACACTCAGCATTTCAATTTCAACCACGAGCACAAGACCCACCAGCACGAGCGCGGCTTCTTGCGCCGCCCAGCAGCCAGCGCGCCAACCAGCCTGCCTTCTTGCGTGCCTGCAGGGGAACCAAGAAACGAAGTGAGAAGAGGAAGGGAGAAGAAAAGAAGAGAAGGGGGCGAGGCGATGAGGAGGGCCGGCGGTTTGGGGGAAGACGAAGTGCTGCGGGAGCGCGGGCCGGCGCGAGGCTATATAGAGTCGGGGCATTTAGCACCGGGTGCAGCCACGACCCGGTGCTAAAGGCCCCCCTTTTGCACCGGGCCTTCCCACCACCCGGTGCTAAAGGCCCTTTAGCACCGGGTCTGGCACACCCGGTGCTAAAAGGCCGTAACTGGCGCCAAATGAAAATTGGGGGCCTTTAGCACCGGATTTTAGATCAACCCGGTGCTAAAGGCCCCAAATTTTCGTTTGGCGCCAGTTTCCAAACCGGCCTTTAGCACCGGTGGCTACTATTTGGGAATCTTATAAATATAGTTTTTAATATATAGTTATTAATACTTGTTTTAATTCAGTTATTAATACCTATTAAAAATATATATTAAATAAGAAAATCTTATAAATTACTAGAAAATCTTATAACTTACTAGAAAATCTTATAACTTACTAGAAAATCTTATAAATTAATAGAAAATCTTATAAATTACTAGAAAATCTTATAAATTAATAGAAAATCTTATAACTTACTAGCAATCTTATAACTTACTAGAAAATCTTATAACTTATTAGAAAATCTTATAAATTACTAGAAAATCTTATAAATTACAAAAATTGATAACTAAATCAAAGATTTTGGAACATTAAATGGTCTCAGATGAAAAAGTCATGAATAGTAAAATTTCATATCTCATCAAGATCTACAATCTTTATTTAAGTCATTTTTGCATATGAGAAAGTGGTAGTATACATTGTTCATTAATCCTAGATTCACTCACATAGTTTCTAAAACTTTGTTAGAGACTTGTCAAATGTGTACTACATGTTATGACCCATTTTGAAAATGACAAAATGACCTAAATAAAGATTGTAGATCATGATGAAATATGAAACTTTGGTATTCATCACTTTTTCATTTGACATCACCTAGTGTGAAAAAAACCTTGGTTGTAGTTCTCATTTTTAATTCAAAATTTGGATTGTTCAAACACGAGAAGATTTTTCAAAATAATAACATTAATAAGTTTCATAACTTGATAGAGTATGATTTTAGGAATTTTTAGGAAGAAAAATGATCTTTTTTGAAGTTTGTACGAGGGAGAACGACTAGTTACAACTTTTATACAGAGATTAAAAAGAAAAATTGTTCTTGTTCATCCAGTGACGTGGCTCGTGTGCGCCCGGTGACGGCCGAGCAGCATGAACACAGCGCCTAAGTGTTCAGCTGGCTCGGCCGGGGGAGACATTAGCACCGGGCCGTGGCAAGACCCGGTGCTAATGTGCACACTTTAGCACCGGGTGCAGCCAGCAACCGGTGCGAAATGGCCTCGGCACATTAGCACCGGTTGCTGGCTGCACCCGGTGCTAAAGGGGGCGCATTAGCACCGGGTCTTGCCACGACCCGGTGCTAATGTGTCCGCCATGACACCCCGCAGCGCCGCCCCCGCTCCTAGCCGTTAGACCCGGTGCTGAAGCCCCATCAGCACCGGGTCCAAAAATGGCCGAGGCGGAGGAGGCGGGCGGATGTGAAGGATTCTGGTAGTGAGTCCTAGATGCATGTATACATATGTATGAACCTGAGCCTACCGCGTGAAAGTAATTGTGGTAGCACAGTCCGGTATAATATTCCTATTGCACAATATGCTTGCATAAACAAGGGTGGATCCAAGGAAAAAGATATAGATAAGCAGAGAGCGCAAATTGGCATTCAGTTGTAGCCCAGCATATGCATGGCCCAAACTTGTGAAAATACGGTCGTCCTCAACCTCAGTACATTCAGACTCTTAGCGGTACTTACAGGGTAGAAAAAAAAATTCAAGGAGGCTCCAGAGTTCCCTAGCAGGGGGGCTCAAGCCCCCTACACCCCCTTTTAGATCTGCCACTATGCATAAACCAAAATGATCCAAAAATTTACATATATAACTCGTTGAGTATATGGACAGCAAAAACTCATAATTTAGGTTTAGACGAAAAATTATTACGTCGCCTTCGATCTTGCAACCTCAAATGAAAATAGACCGATGTTAAATTGGAAACCAAATTTACACCTAGTGTCAAATACCAAAGATTTAACTTGGTTAAAAAAAGACCACCAAGTGTTAATTCCCATGGCCCACACTAATATTAGATGCACAAAAGTCATACAAATAGTTCAACAGTTACAAAACATTCTCGTAACTACTCAAAAGCTAGGGATGACAGGAGTAATCACAAAACAACGACGATCTCCGTAACCGTCATTTTGAGAACATCCGATGAAAAAATAGCTGAAATTTCCAGCTTCAACTCGAAACAGTCGTGCTCATTTGATGGGAAATGCCAAGGGCAATTTTGTCGTAGGACATCGTTTAATGTCACTCTTAGCTGATGGACACTTTTCAAGTGTAGCAATTGGCTGATGGACACTAGAGCTAATAAAATATTTATTTCTTAAATTAGAAGAGAGAGGAAGAGCACCAGAAGTAATTTTTACCATTGTTCACAAGTAGGCTGCACACACTTTTTTAGTTCTTCTCGCTGCGGTCCGGATGCATCACCACACGGAGTAGCCCGTGGATGCCCTCGCTGGCTCAGCCCGCAACCATGACGTTGTGGCCAACGCAAATCTCCCACCGAACTGGTGATGGCCCTGGTGTGCGAACACTGATGCCGAAGTTGATCGTGGGGAGCTCGGGTCCAGAGGCCAAGATAGAGAGCAGGGCGGTGTGCGAGGAGTTCGTTAGGAGAACGTAGGCTGCACACATTTTTTTAGTTCTTCTCGTTGCGCTCCAGACGCATCACCATACGGAGTAGCCCGTGGATGCTCTCGCTGGCTCAGTCCGCAACCATGACGTTGTGGCCAGCGCAAATCTCCCACTGAACTGGTGATGGCCCTGGTGTGCGAATGCTGATACCAAGGTTGACCGTGGGGAGCTCGGGCCCAGAGGCCAAGACAGAGAGCAGAGCGGTGTGTGAGGAGTTCGTTAGGAGAACAGAGAGGTGAGGAGAAAATTGACGGTGAACCCATGTTATTAAGGATAAAATTGACTTTTAATAGGCCATAAGCCTATAAATTAATATTTTATTTGTTACAGTGTCATGTGGCAAATTGATATAAATGAAAAATGTCCTCCAGCAAAGATAAGATTGAGCAATGTCTTGTGGCCAATTCCATATTTCTCAAGTGTTTAGGAGCAAAATTACCCAAATGTCAAGCAGCGTACTCATCCGTGATCCTCATCGAATCTGCAATTCTGCACACGTCACCTAGACATACGTACGGAGCGCAACATGAAGTTTTGTATTTTGCGCTCTCCTTCCCTCTACTGCCTTTCCGAATCCGTCCGTATCTGTCATGCTTATCCTCTCCGTCCGCAGCAAATATCAAGGCATCAATACGGGGCGTGAACCCTGAGCTACCGCCAGCTGTTTTGGATTTCCCCCGGCTATTCTGTTCCAATCCTATCCTATGGGCTATGGCCCTTCTGATTTCGGCAAAATATAAACAGCTAAATGATTGCCTGTAATTTAAATTCCCAAGAGCATAAGCGGGACGACTAACGTGAGCGTTTTTAAATTCTTGGACCTTTCAGTCAGTTTCAATCATTTTTTTACCATGCTTAATTATTTACAGTACACACAGGTGGGAAATGGAGAAGGGATGGTGATAAACGGAAGGAACCGCGGCCTCGGCCCACGAAAGCGAAACCGCGTGGCCGGCCCATTAGAAATCCATCCTGGGCGGCGGCGGTTCCCTCCACGACCCATGTCCAGGCCCCAAACGCTACTCTACTTAATTTCCCTCCTCCCTCCCGTTCCCTCGTTTTCTGCTCGCTTTCTCTCTCTTCCCTCTCTCTTCCCTCTCTCCCTCCTCTCCTATTCCCCTTTCCCCCCTTCCCTCCCTACCTCGCTAACCCCACCCACCCGCCTCTCGCCTCCGCCGGTCCCCGCCGCCCGCCGCCGCCGACGGAACCCTAGCTCCGGCGAGGCCACCGGCCTCCCCCGCCGCCGATCGGGCTCCGGAGAGCCCCGCGCCCCTCCTCGCGATCGCGAGAGATCCGGGTGGTCGCCGCCGGCCGGGGGGACGGGAGGAGGCGAGCCTCATGTCGGGGGTCGGCAGCGGCAGGCCGCCGGCCGCGCAGAAGATCCTGCAGTCTCTGCGCCCGCCGCTCGCGTTCGCCTCGCCCTCGCGGCCGCCCTTCGCCGCGCCCGACGACTACCACCGCTTCCCCACGCCGGCAGCCGCCGCGGCCCCCGCCGCCACATCGGGCGGCTTCGGCGCGGGGGCAACTGCTGACACCATCGAGGAGGGTCTGGTCGTCCGGACGCCGGTGAGATGATTGCTTATGCTCAGCGAGAGCCTCCGGATTTGTTTCCCTTGTTTTTCTGGTCAGCTCACTGTGTTTTCGGATGTCTTAAGACGGCGAATTTTCCGTGCCCTGTTGTTCATACGTGTGGATTTGGGTTTAGCTACACCGTTCGTAAGTTGAACCGCGTGAAATTCTGGCCAATTTCGTAGCAACCTCTGGAAGTCTTCCCAGTGTGTCAGGAAGCTCAAATGCTCCGTACTTGCAATTATTAGACGTCAGGTAGGCGCGAACTATAATTGTTATGCTTAGGAAACCAGGATCCGTAGCAGAAAGAATTTATCTCACACAGTTGTTGCGGTGCTGCGAGATTTGGAAATGGAGGGAAAGTTTTTGTCATAAAGAGTAAGAATCCATGTAATGTAGATGTCGCCCACAAAGGGATCTGGGATAGAGGAAAACTTGGTCAACAGATGCTAATGACATTAATCATTGCCATATTGTGTGGCTGTTAGTATGGGGTTTGCAGTAGGACTTGATTGTACCACCATTGGGGTCTACTCCTGCGCTCTAAACTTCTCTCCGTGGGCTTGC
This sequence comes from Echinochloa phyllopogon, assembly GCA_033239725.1. NCBI lineage: Eukaryota > Viridiplantae > Streptophyta > Magnoliopsida > Poales > Poaceae > Echinochloa > Echinochloa phyllopogon. The sequence goes on along the minus strand of BTCW01000010.1, from coordinate 39,696,478 downwards.
CAAACGAAAAAAAAAAGATTGTTTCTTTAATACTTCCTTTCTGCCAGTATGTGTCTAAGCAAGCCCGGGAGAACTTGTTTATATTGAACAAAACTTGGTGGAATTGCTGTTATTCATGATGTTGTCATGTGCAATCTTGTACTCTTAATGATGTCCATATGGTGTCAGTTCTTTGTACGCTTCCTAGACCACGTCCACAGATTCTACCGTTACAATAATGATGTCCATATGATGTCAGTTCTTTGTACGCTTCCTAGACCACGTCCACAGATTCTACCGTTACAGTTTAGCATATACTTAATATCTTAGTCATTAATGACAGCTAACACCAGTCCGTTTCTCTTCTGCAGTTAAAAAGAAAAGCCACATCTCAAGAAAATGATGCTGCTGATTCAAGTGACTGTATTATTACGAGCACTGGATTTACTGGCAATCCAATGCTTACTCCGGTCTCTGGAAAAACTGTTAAAACTTCTAAGTCGAAGGCGAAGAACAATAAAGCTGGGCCTCAAACACCTACGTCAAATATTGGTGAGTGGAAACTTAGTAAACATTGTGCCATGCTCATTTGCTTTTAACTCTTGTTTACATATGTTTTTGTGGAATAAAAGGGTAAAGATGATCATTTTTGTATGCGCAGGTTCACCTCTCAATCCAGCAACTCCTGCTGGCACTTGCCGCTATGACAGTTCATTAGGTGACCATAACACTCTACATCTTAGATTTTTTTTACTTACTAATATTATCCTTTCCATAATACTAGTGCTTGCTGTTACTTATATCCCTTCTGATCCTTGTTCAGGACTCCTGACAAAAAAGTTCATTAACTTGCTCAAGCAGGCTCCGGACGGCATTTTAGATTTGAATAATGCTGCAGAAACACTAGAGGTTACAGATTTTCTTCATTCCCAGCCATCATCTTGTTTCGTCCATTTGGTATAAATTCACAGATTTATTACATTTAGGTTCAAAAGCGGCGCATATATGATATTACCAATGTCCTGGAAGGAATTGGACTAATAGAGAAGACACTTAAGAACAGAATCCGTTGGAAGTAAGCATAGCTTTCTTCCTTTATCCTTTGTTTTCCAATACGATGCAGTCTTATTTATTAACCCTTGGTCTTGTTATTTATGATGCTAATCGCGCATGGCATCACAGGGGTCTGGATGATTCAGGTGTTGACTTAGATAACGGCATTTCTGCTTTGCAGGTATTAGTTTCTGTAAATTGCCATGCTTAGGTGCACCTGAATACCTCCTGAGAAGTATGATAATAACTAAATTTGAGCTCAATTTTATGTAAACCAATTTTGCAGGCAGAAGTTGAAAATCTAAGTCTGCAGGAGCAAGCATTAGATGAGCGTATAAGGTAGATATCTATTGCATGTTTCTCTGCGGAACTTAGACCCTGCCATGTCACAGTTCCAAACAAAAGCAGTATATAATCTGGCGTTGTTTCCCATTCAGTGATATGCGTGAAAAACTAAGGAGCTTAACTGAAGATGAAAATAATCAAAGGTAACCATATTTCTTCTACGTTAGTTATTATGCATATATTTCACTTTTTAGTACAACGTCCAAGTTTTATTTGTCTATTAGGTGGCTCTATGTGACTGAAGATGATATCAAGGGATTACCCTGCTTTCAGGTCTGGTACTTTACTTAAATGGTTTACTTATTGTGATATTATTGTATCCTTGAATGTTATCCATTGCTTTAAACCAGACCATTTTTGTTGGAATCAATTTGTATGTGGATTAGTAGTTAACTTTTGTGTTCTTTATGCAGAATGAAACACTAATAGCAATAAAAGCACCTCATGGTACTACACTCGAAGTCCCAGATCCGGATGAGGTAGGAAGCAGTAAAATAATGAGCTATGCATAGACAAATAAACTGTTGTGTTCAAATTCATAATTCTTGTGTGTTTCTGCTGCCTGTGCAGGCCGGTGATTATCTCCAAAGGAGATATAGAATTGTACTAAGAAGTACAATGGGACCAATAGATGTTTACTTAGTTAGGTAATGCTGTATTCCTCATCTGAAGCTATATGTTTTGATTTAATTTTAGCTAATCGAAACCTTTTTGTAATGGTAGTCAATTTGATGAGAAATTTGAGGAGTTGGGTGGTGTTGCAACACCTGCAAGGCATGCAAATATACCCAGAGATCATCCTGTTGAAGATTTCAATACAACAAATGCTGGACAATGCAGCACATCAATGGATGTGGTACATAATGTTCAGCAAAGCCAGAGGACTCCCCAGGATCCTAGTGCTTTGCATGATTTTGGAGGGATGACAAGGATTATTCCTTCAGATGTTGATGTAAGTAAGATCTTTCTAATGTTTGTTTTTAAGCCTTTTTTCCTTTGCCATGGTCATGAAATTTGGTATTGTTAATGTGGTTATCTGAAATTACATTCAAATCACAGAATTCGTATTAAATAATACAACATTGCATCTCTGAACTTTTGGTATACTTTTCTGAATTTTAATTCTTTGAACTCCAGAATGCAAATCTTTACATGTAGAACCTGGTAAGTTATAAATTAGCCTGCTGCAATATCTTGAGTGACTTACCATCCTACACAAATTTTGCAGACGGATGCTGATTACTGGCTCCTAACAGAGGGAGATGTTAGCATCACTGATATGTGGAAAACAGCACGTATCCTTGATAATCATTCATTAAGCTTGTTTAAACTCATCTGTTCTGTTAAGTAATTGTAGTTTTAATTGGAATGACTTAACATGGCAAATAGCAGAAGTGCAGTGGGACCAGATGGACTTCTTGTCTGAAGAAGTTGTCACCCCCCGTGCCCATAATCAGCAGCCAGTCGCAGTCGGTGGGCCACAGATGCAGGTTCCAAGCATGGATAAACCATAAGATCGTGGTGGCCTTCCAACTCTGACATCTTAAATACCTGGAGTGGTGTTCTGAATGAGATGTTTCTGGTGCAATGAAATGGATTCTCTTGTGACAGCAAGTGCTCATTGCAACAGAAGAGCAGGGCAAAGTTACTGGAAGCCTATCACCTGGAGAGAAGTAAGGCGACAGTTCAGAATTTCAGGTTGATGTGCACCTGGAGTTCATGCTGTGTTGCGGAGACCGGAGAGGTCAACTGAGTAAGTTAACGGCTTGGTACCTGATTTTTGAAGCCTGGAGGCTTCAGCTTGGACATTGAGGCACCTGCTTCGTATTGAATCCATTGTTGTGCTCATTCATCCACCGCTCCATTCGCTTACCAATCTAACGTTATCATACAAGTGGCCCTCATTGAAAAATGCTGCAAAAAATGTAGCATCGTGACAAAATAGTGCGCAATGCATGAAGTGTTGGTGTAACTAGCTATCAATGTAAGGCAGAAATGTTTGTACAATTCTTTGATACCCTAGCACGCTGTTCGCTTGTAAAAAATTGTTTCATGCGTGTAGCAAAGAGGGGAGACTCAAATTTTGTAGCATGGATTTGATCAATCAATCACTTCAGGCCCTGTTGGACCGAACAGCTTACTACGGAAAGATCTGCTCACGTGTGCCTCTGCTCGCTTGCTCACGGAAAGATCAGCTGCACCAATTGTGTATCCTGACATGCGCCTCTTCGCTGCTCCTGCATGTTCTTGCAGGGACATCTGTGCCATCGGAGTTGTGAAGGTGCAACGATTGTTATAAAACCTGGACATGCGTTCCGCTGAAGGCTTGAAGCTAAAACGATGCAGCGCACGGGAGCTGAGCAAAACCTAAAATAATTACAGAATCCCAGCATGCCCCCTTCTGAAACAATTGCAGCCTTGCAGGATCCCACCCTTTTAATAACAGTCCCTGAAGAGCAACCCAAAAAACAAGCTTTTATTCACTTGTCAGGCGCTGACGAGCTCTCCGTCACCTTCGGTTTCTTTGTCACAAGAGCAACCTCCACAACCACAACATCGTCGTCGTCATCGGAGTCGCTAAGCTCGACGACAGGCCTCTTTCCTTGCAGAGGCACTACCTCCTCCATTTCCTCCTGCTGCTGCGGCGGCTTTGGCTTCTTTGTCACATCATATTTCAGTGCCTTCTTGTCGTCCATGGCTTCGATGGAGATGGTCGAGTCTGCATCGACTTCTCCCTTGATTAGCATCTCCGAGAGCCTCGTCATCACGTTCTTCTGCACCCACCTCCTTATGGGCCCGGCTCCATACATCTGCAAGAGCCGAAACATGGCCAGTTACCAAACAAACTGAAATAGAAATATATCGAGAAATGGTACTCAGATCATGCTATGGAACTGCACTTACTGGGTGATAGGATTCTGACAAGATGACATCCAAGGCATCGTCACTAGTAGACAGCGAGATGCCCTTGTCAGCTGCGCCGGCGACGATGTCTTTCATCTGAATTTTCACCAACTCCTTCAGCTTGTCGTGCGAAAGCGGCTCGAATATCACGATCTCACTCAGCCTGTTGAGGAACTCTGGCATGCTTGAAGTACTTCTGAACCTGCACAAAAACTCTTCCATATGACAACCAGAGATTGGAAACTCTCCTGCAATCTCCATAGCTTGGCATTCACAGACCTTCTCTATGACAAGGCCTCGTGCAGCATCCATTGTTCTTGCACCTGTCATGGCCTCCGCTAAGTGCTCTGCTCCCATGTTCGAGGTCATAATGATGATGGTGTTCTTGAAATCAACTGTCCGGCCTTTGCCATTGGTCAACAAACCATCGTCAAGGAGCTGAAGGAAAACATTGAACACTGCAGAATCTGCCTTCTCCACCTCATCGAAAAGGATGACACTGTATGGGCGCCTCCTGATCTTCTCAGTCAGTTGACCACCATCATCATGGTCATTGTAGCTTTAACATGTTGCAGAAGAAGCATCAGGATCAGTGAAATAAACAAGTATGGAATGTATGGAGCTGAACAAAATAAAGCATAGTAGACAACCCTGGAGGTGATCCAATCAGACGCAGCACAGACCCGGACCCAAGTATTCGGACATGTCAAAGCGGACCAACACCTTCTCACTGTCAAAGAGCTGCTCAGCAAGAGCTTTGGCAAGCTCCGTCTTCCCAACACCAGTAGTAGCTAGAAACAGGAAAGAGCCTATAGGTTGGCGGCGCTTGTCAAGACCGGCCCTCGACCGCAGCACCGCCTGCGCAACCAAGTTAACCGCTTCATCCTGGCCAACAACCCGCTCATGCAATCTGTCAGCTAGACCGATCAATTTCTCTCTCTCCTCCTGATCAAGTGTTGTGACAGGAATGCCAGTCCATCGGCTCACAACCTTCAAGTACCATTGGAACACAACAAGTAAATCATGTTGAATAATACCAGAAATAACTTAAAAACTAATATCAGTAAGTATGCTGACCTGCGCGATCTGGTCAAATCCAACAATTGCTTTCTTCTTGGCGTTTGCTTCTCTTTGGCTGTTGATTTTCAACCTTGTGCTAGCACAAGCTGCTTCATCAATTAGATCAATTGCCTTATCAGGAAACTTTCGATCTGCATGCAGCAGTAAAATCCATTAAGTTTCTCCAAACAGTGGATGCATGCAAAAGGGTAGAAAGTGGAAATGTTAAAACTTGTACGACTGTATTTGTTCACATTCTTATGAATTCTAGCAATGGCGCGCCTAAATATGTTACATTATTTCCACATCATACAGATGAACTGCCTTATCAGAGCTAAAGACAAAAAAGGCAGCAAACAAATCCAACAAAAGAATGTACTTGAAAGGAATGAATGCAGATTTCAAATTCCCCACATTGAGTCATGCTTAATCTAATTGCTTCTTTTGTGGCAGAAGTCTAATTTACATCTTGAATATTTACATAGCTGACTAGCTTGCTAATTTGCTATACATCTCACAAAATTGTATAAAATCTAGTATTTTTGTCAGACATGTACTCATGTAATAACCTTTGACTTCATTCCTTTCAGTATTTTTAGGGAATTCCTTTTGATCCTTTGAGATTATAGTTTTCTCTTTCTCAATATTCAGGATCTTGTATGCCTAAAGACTGAATCAAAACTACCAAAAAGCTTCGATTAATTAATTTGAAAGGAATGGGTTTCTTAATTCTATTGATATCTGTTTATTTTACCAGATTTCTATATGATGAACAGGAAAATTATTTTATCAGGCTCCCATCTCCCATGCATGCTTTCAGCACTTCAACCCATACAATTCTATGTGTGGTGTGTATGCTACAAGTAATTAATCCACAACAAACTAAGCAAATTCCCTATAAAATCCCATGACCACGTACATTATTATAGTACCAAGACAGGCCACGCAAAAATCTACAACAAATTAATCTGAATTCCTCACCGGTGATATATCGTCCAGCAAGATTTGCAGCAGCGACAATAGCATCATCTAGAATTCTCAGGTCATGGTGCTCCTCGTACCGCTGCTTCAGTCCCCGTGTAGAATGTCAATCGTGGCAGTGCTTGCTTGGCTCCTCGACGTGCACCTTCTGCAACCGCCGTTCGAACGCCGGGTCCTTCTCAATGTACTTGCGCGCGGTACTCGTCGAACGTACGTGGTAGCACCAATATAATGCAGCGGATGCGGCCACGGGCCAGCGCTGGCTTCAGCATGTTGGCGGCGTCCATGTTGCTGTCCTTGACCTTGCCGGCGCCGAGGAGCATGTGCATCTCGTCGATGAACAGGATCACCTTGCCGCCGGACTCCTCCGCCGCCTGGATCACGCCCTTCATGCGCTCCTCGAACATGCCGTGGTACGTGGTCCCGGCCACCATGGCGGAGACGTCGATCTCCACGACGCGCGCGCCGGCGATGGACGCCGGGGCGGCCCCCGCGGCGACCCGTCGCGCGAGGCCCTCGGCGATGGCCGTCTTGCCGACGCCGGGCTCGCCCACGAGCACGGCGCTGTTCTTGGTCCAGCGGCAGAGCGTGCAGATGACGCGGTCGATCTCGTCGTCGCGGCCGATCACGGGGTCCATGTTGACGGCGGCGGTGGTCATGTCCCGGCCGTACTTCTCCACAGCCGATTCCTTTGGCTTCAAGGCGGAGCTGGAGAGCAAATTCGCTGCACAGTAGGCGTTGAAAGGGACGGAAATGGATGACGCCGTTCGTGGAAGAGACTGGAGTCGCCGGTGGGTTAACGGACTTGGTTGTAACGCTCGTGACCGTCGGCGAGATTACTCCGGCGATGTGAGGGATTACAACATGGAAAATCTCACGAACAGAGAGGGGCGATGAGCCCCTACCTCTGAGTTCTCTCGTTTCTGTTTAGCACAAGCAGATAGTTCGTACATGCCTTATCCCTCACACACTTAAATTGCCTGTCAGTTCTTTTTTTATCTGCTTGGCTTTTCATTCGGTTCTGGGCATTGGCCAAATGTTGCTTGAGTAGGGATAACTGAGCTTCTCTTTCTTCCAACACATCCACTGCTGGTGATGGTTCTTGTCCAGACAATGGCAGCACAGACCACAAATTTGCTTCATAACTATATAGGGCTTTGTATGGGGAACAACCCAAAGAAGTGTGATAAGTTGAATTATACCATAACTCTACCAATGACAACCAGGACTTCCACTGTTTGGGAGAATCATGAACATCACACCTCAAATACATTTCTAGACATTGATTGACCTTCTCAGTCTGCCCATCAGTCTGAGGGTGGTAAGAGGAACTCATCAGCAGTTTTGTGTCCACCATTGCAAATAAAGTCTTCCAGAATGTGCTGTTGAAAATTCTATCTCTATCAGAAACTATAGATTTGGGCAAACCATGTAATTTCACCACATTATCCAACACCAACTTGGCCACCAATTGTGCTGTAAAGGGATGCTTTAATGGAATGAAATGAGCATATTTAGTAAACCTATCCACCACCACCAAAATAGTGTTGCAGTGATCAGACATTGGCAATCCCTCCACAAAATCCAAAGACAGATCTTGCCCGACACCTTGAGGAATAGGTAAAGGCTGCAACAGCCCTGGAACCTGAATATTTTCATGTTTTGCTTGCTGACAGATCTGGCACTGCTTGATATAATTTTCCGCATCCACCTTCAACCCTTTCCAATGAAATAATTGTTTGAGCCTATGATAAGTTGCTTTAGTACCATAGTGACCCCCTATGGGGCTGGAATGCAAGGCAGCAATAAGTCTTGTTTGTAGTGCTGAATTGTTAGCAATCCACACTCTTCCATTGTGTCTGATCAGACCCTTGTCCAGAGTGTACCCATTTTCATGTGGACTGTGCACAAGTGTTGTCAGTAATGATTGAGCAATGGGGTTAGTCTGATAGGAATTAAGCACCTCCTATAACCACATTGGTCTAGCCTCATAAATTGCTTGGAGAGATAGTAAATGGCCCATTCTTGATAATGCATCAGCAGCCAAGTTCTCCTTGCCTTGCCTGTAAACTACCTTAAATTGCAGACCATCAACCGAGCCATAGCTTTACGTTGCATCTCTGAGTGAAGATTCTGCTCACAAAGATATGCCAAACTCTTATGATCAGTACGAATAATAAATTATTGTCGTTGTAAATATGGTCGCCACCGCTCAACTGCCATAATCAGCGCCAAGAATTCCTTTTCATAAATAGAAAGTTTCTGATGTACCGGGCCCAATGCTTTACTCATGAATGCCATAGGTTGATCTCTTTGCATGAGGACTGCTCCTATCCCACCATATCATGTGAAGCGTCTGTTTCAACCACAAAAGGCACATTGAAATCTGGAATGGCCAACACTGGTGTGGATACCATTGCTTGTTTGAGAACTTCAAAAGCTTGTTGTGCTGTCTCTGACCATTGAAACAACTTCTTCTTGAGGATTTGTGTCAGTGCCTTTGCAATCAACCCATAATGCTTGACAAATTTCCGATAATACTCTGTCAAGCCCAGAAACCCCCTTAACCCAGTGGCATTCTGAGGAACAGGCCAACTAAGCATTGCAGATGTCTTGACAGGGACAGTGGACACCCCATGAATAGATATCACATGCCCCAAATAGTTCAGTTGGGTTGTGGCAAAAGAACACTTAGATCTTTCCATGTATAACTGATGTTCACTAAGTTTGGCCAACACTTGTCGGGGATGATGCACATGTGCTTCGAGACTAGGACTCTATGTCAAGATATCATCTAGAAAGACCATAACAAATTTGCCGCAGTATGTGGTCCCTTCGTGCGCTCCTTGAACATGCCGCGATACGTGGTCCCAGCCACCATGGAAGAGACATCGACCTCCACGACGTGCGCGCCGGCGATGGACGCCGGGACGGCCCCGCGGTGATCCACCACGCGAGGCCCTCGACGATGGCCATCTTGCCGACGCCGGGCTCGCCCACGAGCACGGCGCTGTTCTTGGTCCGACGGCAGAGCGTGCAGACGACGCGGTTGATCTCGTTGTTGCAGCCGATCACGGGGTCCATGTTGGCGGCAACGGCGGTCATGTCCCGGCCGTACTTCTCCAGAGCCAATTCCTTTGGCCTCAATGTGGCGCTGGAGAGCAAATTCGCTGCGCAGTAGGCGTTGAAAAGGTAGGAAACCGGCGGCTTGGGCGCGGGGGAGGCGGCGGCGGGTGACAAAGAAGAAGACTTCGACTTACCCCCGGCGCCATGGATGACGCCGTCCGTGGAAGACACTGGAGTCGTCGGCGGGTTGATGTGGGGGTTAACGGACTTGGTTAGGTGCGGGACAACCTTTTTGCGGCCGATTTGTGTGGGTCAGACATGGATGCCTCGCCGGAGCCAAGAGGACGAAGCCCCAATGGCGAAAAGGGGATCGCTCTCTTTGTTGGTCGTCGCACTGCCATCGTCCCGCGCCGTCATCGTCGCCGTCGCGCCTCCGCCGCACCCACCGCGCCTCTGCTACGCCCACCCCCACCGCTCCGCCCACCGCCGCGCCGCCGCTATCCCGCTGCAGCACCCGCTCCGCCGCACGACGGGGCACACCCATCGACTCGGGCCCGTGAGGCAGGTCGGCGAGCCGAGGAGGGCACCCGCTGCGGCACCCGTCGCGCTGCACGACGGGGCACACCTGCCGGTGCGGGCCCCCCGCCGCTCCGCCCACCGCCGCAACTCCCGCTGGAGCACCCGCCGCGCCGCACGATGGGGCACACCCGCCGACATGGGCCCGCGAGGAAGGTCAGCGAGTTGAGGAGGGCACCCGCTGCGCCGCACGACGGGGCACACCCGCCGGCACGGGCCTGTGAGGCAGGTCGGCTAGCCGAGGAGGGAGGGAGGAGACACGCCGCGAGCGGAGGAGGCGGCCGAACGCGGGATATATACACATACAGTCTCGCGAAAATGACATATACAGTACCATGGAATACGTTTAGGATAGAAGCGGAACGGCTCTGCGCGTGACACCTGTCCAGAGATGAACGGCCAGGATAAGCCCTGCTGAGCACGTATGTGCTGGGATGTATTTTCGATATATTAGCCGCTATCTCCGGCTGGTACGTGCTCTCTAAAATCTTTGGCTATTTGGGAAGGGTTCAGTTACCTTTGAGTCAATATACAATTTAGCACCTGCACCCTCTGATTGCTTTTTAATTATAATTCAATCATTTATATTATATTATTATTTTTATTGTAAACTTGTGATCATCGGAGTTTAGATTTTTTAAATTCAAAGATTTTTAATTTTAACTATAAATAGAAAAACAATCATGAAGACTAATAACATAAAAAATATATTAGTAGATTTATTGTAAAACCAACTCTTATAATATGCAATATTTTATTTTGAAGTAATTTATTTTTAGAGATATTGTTGGTCAAAATTTAAAAAGTCTGACATTAGAAAAAGCTAAACGTAGCTATATTCTGAGACGGGGAGTATTTTTTTTATCACAAATCTAACCATCGTAGTGTGAGACAATCTTTTCTCGGCCGATTTGTGTGGGTGAGATATGGATGCCTCGTCGGAGTCGGGAGGACACATGCCCAATAAGGATGAAGAGGAGATCGCTTTTTCTCGAGCACGTTGATTGGTATTGAGAAAGGATTATGAGCAACCGGGGATGAGAATGACGATAACTAGACATTGACTCATAAGGTATTCTCTAATGGTAACTAACTTATAGAATATTTTTTATATTTTAATAGAAGCGAAGAAGAGCTATCTTTTAATCAAAAGATAGTATTTATATACATATTTTGAGATTATGTGAGGATAATATATGTGGTCATTCACTTATTTATGTTACGAATTACGTGCTAAGAGCTATATAATTGAAAGAGTTATCTTTAAGAGCGTTTAGAGCTAGTTATAGTCGAAGGCAGACGATACTCGGGGTTTTAAATCTTTGGAGGGATATAGTCGCCGCTATCACCGGCTACATGCTCTTTAAAATATTTGACTGTTTGGGAAGGGTCCAGTTATTTGGGTCAACATACAATTTAGCCCCTAATAACCACTATAGCTCAATTTAGGTTCGCTGTATTAGGCCAGTATTAGTGGGTGTTTCACGAGAGTTTCATTGCATTAAATTTGCTGATGTGGCAGAGAAGAGTGTCGGATGTAAGATCCGGCAGTCCATTAGGGGATATCCGAGTGGTAGATTTGTATGAGAGGAATCGCCGAGTTGAGTAGCTTGATAGTGACATAGGGGACCAGATTTCGATAGTTTTAGACTACCTGGAGGTATAATACCCTATATCCTGTGTCGGTGGTGTTCTGTATTGCTTGTGCTCGACAAAGCTTCATGAAGTAATGGCGAGCTCTGTAGTTACAATGGATCAACTCCCCTCAAAGAGTTACCCTAGGCCTCCTTATATAGAGTGACGGACCAGGTTTAAAAGTCAGTTTCAATCTAAACCTACTAGATTTACAATATCGGATCGTATCCGAGTAGTTTCTACAGATACTCTGAGATATCCGGAATGCCGCCAGTCGCGCCTTCATCAAACTTGTCTAGGAAGTCAGGAAATCCTTTTGGGCCGCCTAGGGGTCGGCCCACAACCTTGTTAGGCGTGGATCCAGGTCGGCGGTTATCTCCTTTGATAGTGGGCCCAGTATTACCCATATTCCAGATAGAGAAGGGATAATTTTATGACATGTAAGAGGAGTTTCTGAAACTTCTCTGACACGTACATAGTTTTCAGTCTAGGAAATTGGATAGTGAAACTGTATGCTGAGATCCATCTTAGATACCCGGTGAAGAGAACGGGCGCTAAATGTCATAACCGACGATAAAAACAATGGTTTTACTGCGCGTTGGTGGCAGTGAGGTTTGCTACAGTCTGCGCGCGTACACACACAGCGCTTTGGGGCCTGATTGGTTCACGGAGCAGCCGAGGCTGGCTCGTATATACGGCCAGGCCGCCGCAGGCCAGGCTCAACACATGCGGAGCTATATTGATTGGTTATCTGCTTGTATCTAGCCTAGCTGCAGAAGATACTGATTGGTTACCTTGTCCGCATGTACATGCCTGGCCTTTCCCCTCACGCGACGCGCGCGCTTTGTACAGGCAGAGCCAGGCTCGGAAGAAACGTAGATTTTTTCTTGCATCCCAGCGGCCAGACTCGGCAGCGCGTTTTGCATCCGGCGGGACAGGCCCAACTCCCAGTTCAGCCAACCAATCAAAGCAATTTTGCATCCAGTGAGCCTGGCCAAACCTTCGCCCCCTTGGTAAATACGGAGTACTACCAAATAGCGCTCTGGTCGCCGTAAACTGGCTGTCACGAAAGAAGTGCTATGACCCCTATTCTCACTCTAGTTAGAATAGAATGAGTTTTGCTCCTTTGGTGGTGCCACGCTCTTTACTGCCTTAACATTCATAGGCGTATACGTACTCTTTGTTGGAGCTGTATCACCACACTTCTTAGGCTTCTCCGACACAACGGAGACAATAATTCGGCGACCGTCAATAAGCCCGTAGGCAGGTCGTGGATGTCAAGAAAAGCTTGCATTTAACAGGAGAAACAGAATTCGTTGCGAATTACCGGTTCTTGTGGAATTTCACTCTGTACATGTTCTCATGTTATTTGTTACAAAACTGAGTTCATAATTCGACTTTCCTACTGTCATAGGTAGCTTCTATTAGGCTTGAACCTGCTCGTTTGTGTGCACCTTTCACTGCAAGTAGTAGTGGTGTCTTGCTTTCGGCCTTTATTGGGTTAATGCGAGTTGCAACATGGCATGTTTTGAGTTTGGAATCAGATTCTTTGCAAGATTTTGATTTCTCCCTCTATGATACAGTGGACTTGTTAGGCTGAATGTGTCCAGCACTACTATGTTATGTTTCACCTCAGAAAAAACAAAACAAAAACTACTGCTCTGTTTCTGCAAGGGGAAAGGAGGAGGTCAACGGCAATGGGCTATTGGGCTGGAGTTTAAGAGTGACCCATTTAGGCAGGTCAATTTAATCGGGCCACTAAATCCAATGTTAGTCAGCCCATCAGACATATATATCGAGGACATCTTTTGGGCTGGGCATCTTTCTCCAACGGGCTGCAATGCTCACAAGTGTACATACATGCACTTCAAAAGAAACCAAAAAAAAAAGTAGAGTAGAATTGTTCTCCTCCCCAGTCCCCACTTCCCCGCCTGCCGCCGCCGCCGGTGGAGAAGACGCAGATCCCGCGCTCGATCTTTCGTATCCTCAGACGCGCCACCTCCCCCTCTTGCCCCAATGCGCCGCCTCTTCCATCCCTCGCGACGTCTCCTCTCCTACAGGGTCTCTCCACCAGCGCTGGCGACAGGGTCTCTCCACCAGCGCTGGCGCGACGAGGCGCTCGAGTCATGGCGGCGGCACCCGATCCGCCTGTCCGTTGTCTACCACGGTACGTCTTCCTGTTCCAACCCAAAAGCTTGCGCCTTCGGTGCGTTGCTAAAATTTTGCACCAGGATAGATAGCGACCAACTTTGGTTTTACGTTTATTGCGAATTTTCAAGTCTCCTTCGGCAAACGACCAACCCCCATACATACCTCCAATGATGATATATATATATGGCAGGATTTCCCCGGGTAAGCACTTTCCCGCCACCGGGGGCATGAATAATGAGGGTACAAGGAGCCCAATCAAGGAGTTCATTGCTTGTTATGGCGATGGTTGTTTTGCCCATGGTGAACAAGATGGACGGCGAATTGGGGATGCCATTCATGGTGATCGAGATGCTAGCAGGACAATTACGGAGGTCACTGATGGCGAACAAGATCTATGTGAGGCACTGACCGATGGTGAGGCAGAGGCTGTAAGTGCTGGTGAGGTCAGTGATGATCAAGAAAGCTGCACAGAAGACATCTCTACTTGCTACCCCTGCGACTGTGTTGTCGATCTATTGACAATTCGGTCCAGCAGCCACCGTGATGGTTGTATATACACGGGCTGCCGTCCTTGGCAAAAGTATTTTCGTATTGCCGACCGAGGGTAAGTGATCAATATCTCTTTTCCTATTTTCTATCTCTTTTATTTACGACATTTGTTATTAAGCTATAGGATCAAGTAATATATATGAACTGTTTTATTCTCACCCACATGATTTGTTTTGTCCAAGTTACACAAACTTTTAGCAATCCCATCCCAAGCCAACAGACCAAATCTGACTAAAGTTATGTATAACAAAATAAATCCTAATCCTCACCTACTCCACCTTGACACTAGCACTGCCAGCCGGTTAGCGTCTCCACCACAACTTTATCCACGGCCCCTCGCATTGCGCCCTCGACTGCTAATTTCGTGCGACCCGTCTTCCCTTTCAGCAACAATGCCTCCATTCATGGGGATGGGGGCGTAACTTTCCTTGGAGCCATGTTCACATACCTTTGGCAAAGGAAATATGTGCCCAACCTCTTTGTTTCCCATTGAAAAATGTTTTATACTGAGATCTTCTATCACATAAGGTCTGATCTGGTCAGTACATAAGGTCTAATCTAGTTTAATATGTGTGCATGAGTGCAGGTGGTGTGTGAAGATATGTGTCTCTGATTTGTACTTGCAAAAAAAAAGGTCTAATCCATTGTATGGCATCCACATTACTAACCTTATTCATATTCGCCATTGTTGACCAGTCTATTTCATGGTGGAAGTGGAAGACGATTTCTCTACCCCTGCCTTTCTCCATCACTCCCTTGGCTTGTTCTCTTGTCCTTCTTCGTTCAGTTGCGATTATGGTTAGTTCCCAGCTTGCATCCATGATGTCATCCTCTTTAGGTTGGTGACCACCTTCGATGCAATCCTGCCCATATTTGCCATGAATTAACCTTCGACGTTCTTACATGGACGCTAGCCATGTAGTTATCAGATAGCTGAGAAATGGTCTTGAAAATTTATGTAAATATTTTGGGACGTAGGATATGATGCAGTGTATCAGCATATATAGAGATCTGATTATAATAATTTGGTCGGGGGAAGTAAAGTCAGATAGAATATAAATACTACCTCCAAATATTTTTAACTGATTATGCAAACAGCTCAATAGCTCCAGTGAGTAAAATGGACCTTCTTCCTCCTTACTTTTCATTATACCTATTTATTCTTAGTTCCCCATTCCAACTTATCATGTAATCCTTTTTGAAGTTTCCTTGGAAGAACCCAACAATGGATTTGAGAACCCTGAAGCATTGTATAGACCATGTACCATGTGGCAAGTTTTCTCAATAAAGTTGGTTAAACTTCCCGTGGATGGTGGCCCTGTGGAATTATATGGATACATTGCGGCGCGTGATCATGTAGATTCATTACTTAATTATATTGTCAATATTAGCAGGGATGATCCCATCACCGTGGACCAGGTGCAATCCTGTACCTACAATTATTTTCAGATTACTTTTGTTTCACATTATAAGTAAGGAAGGGCTACTATGGCGGATGTATTTAGGTTTTGACATTTGTTACTTTGCAAAAGAACTACTAAACAATGTCAATTTTGTAGGGTTCCTTCATTCCAATTACTGCCCCTAAGAGAGCAATTGATTTGTCTGAAACCGTTCTAATTGAATATGACATGAGGATTAAGACAGGAGATAGAGAAGAAGATGATCAACAACTGATTGATGGTGCATCACTCTTGGACCCACTGATGTCATACGGTGAACCACTCACATATCGCATACATGGAAATAATAGTGCAGTTGACGTGACTAACGTGTATGTTCACTACGCGGTTGATGCGACAGTGGAAGTTATGGTGTCCGAAGTGCAGAGTAGTTTGGATTTGTGTGTCAGCTGTTTTACTGGTGGGTTACCTGAGGAGATTCGGCTCTTTGATGGTGTGATTGATGAGCCACATGTATTAAGGAGGCATGTGATTGCTGTTGAGGCATACAGCTGTTTGGATTTGAAGTTCAAGGTAGGTTCAGAGTCTTATTCTTCTGAAGAAGAACATTGCCGTTCCTTCAAAGTGATGCCCGATCGATATGCCAGTCAGCAAATAAAGACCGAGTTCGCCTCAATTTTTGTGAAGGTGACTTGGCCCGGTTGCTAAATTGTAGTTTTTTGGAAATTCAACAGAGGCAGCTGTGATAACTCAGTCTGAACTTGTTTTTGCAACTGGTTTGTCCATTTCTCTCAACGTATCGGAATTAGTTCGTCACCTACATTTCTTTTTGTCAGAGTTACTTTTCTATTCAGATGTTAATTCATTATTTTCGAATAGGTTCCGTTGTCTTTGCCCGCACCACAGTCCATACCACATTGTGCATTGTTGCACCAAAGCAGCAGCAGTAGCAGCAGACCAAGATTTCAGTTTATGATGATGACTGAATCCACGCGCCTCGAATAATACTAGGACGGCAGGCGCGCTACGCCGTTCGCCGGTAGAGCACTCGAGCCTGATTGCATGGACGTTATGCTGAAGTGATTATGCGCGTAAGTACAGCCAATGGTTCATCAAAGAACACCATTTTTGCAGATTACATAATACAGAATGAATTATAAGGTTTCAACGACAATATGGATTGTAGGTTTGGAGGAGCAACATCATACATGATAGGACATACGTACTTATTTATCTTGATAAAGAACACAAATTGTTACCGATTGCAACAACTTTATGTTGCTGAATGTCCTTAGGCAATGAGATTGTACATGTAGTATACAATTGATCCTAACATCCCTCTTTCACCAGCTCCTCGGATTGCAGATAATTAAATTCGTGGCCAACAGCCCATTTACACAAAAACGCCTCAAACTCTTCAACCATAAAAAATCAATTAGCATAACCAAGAGATCTGTATTCTTTGCCTGGTGAATTTCCATGTGCTTCCATTTGGCTTGTACATATCCACATCATCAATTTTAAACAAATGAGAATATGCTACCAAGATATTAGTTTTGACAAAAAGGTGCTTGGGAAAGAAGTGCAAAGCAGGAATGCAAGAATATAGATGATATACCTCTACCTCAGTTTGCCAACCCGTGAGTAAATCGGCATAACTGAACACAAGGAATGCAAGAATATAGATCGTATACCTCTACCTCAGTGCCTCAGTTTGCCAACCCGTGAGTAAATCGGCAAAACTGAACACAAAGACTTTGTATAGAACAGAGCAAGATTGGGGGGCAACCATCAATGAACTGTGAACTATAAATGTCAGAGGATCAATACTATGACATAAACCTACTGAACTACTAATCGAATATTCAAATTTGTGACATGCAACTGCAAGCACATAGAGATCAGGGGCTTATTTTGAAATTGCATTAACTCAACAGTCTGAAATGTAGACGAAGTGGGACATTAACATTATATACTGCACTCCTGTCAAGTTTTAGAGCTTATTAATTTACCAATTTAATTAGAGTGGAGGAAGAAGCTAAGTGGGCTAAACATCCGAGCACTCCGGGTTGACAGGCCTTGCTTGCCTATCTGTTTTCTCTATTCCTGCATATATGTGGGTGCTGACAGGCTGCTGTGCGATGCCTATGAGCAGATGCCATTCCAACCTCTGGGTAGCAGGGATCCCTCAAATGGAATCCGCGGAAGATGGCGCATTAGCGAACCCATTGTAGGCTCCTTGAGCAAGAGAGTGCCTTCTAGTCCACGTTAGGCTTATAGTTCTTTTCTTCGTATCGTCTGCTCAGTGGTATTTAGACTGTATGTTCCTACTAGTTTTTTTCTAGACTCTATGCTCAATGGTATAATTCATTTTTATAGCTGTACGATCCGGCGATGGCGTAATATAATAATTAAGCCTAGATGACACCAGTGGATGACTGGAGGCACTGAGTGGTCCACGGGCCAACAGCAGAGCGTGCAAATTTTGGTGAGATACCGCCGATACGCGTGTCCAGCCCAGCCCAACAACAAAAGATAGGGATGCCAGCCAACAACAAAAGACGCGGATGAGCAGCCCAGCATCAAAATGAAGTATAAGAAATGGACAGGACGGCGGAGTGAGCCAATGTAATAGAAAATATGCATATTTGTCAGGTAGTCTTGGCTGAAATCTGAGACCTTCGGTGACTGGAAATTCTTCAGGGATAAAAATTTACTTATTATAACGCCCACTCCACGACACGGGAAACGCTGGTGCTGTCAATTGTTTTTGTTTGGTTCCACTTCAGTTCCTCCTCTCATCTCTCCCCTTTTCCGTCCTTTTCACCTCTCCTGCTCAGACCTGTTCTACTCAAATTGCCCTTAGGCAGCTCACACTGGACTCGGTAAAAGAAAACGGTAAAACGCCACATCGGATATACAGTTTTGTTTTTGCTGCAGCGGGCACTGCAAGCCGCTTGGTAAAATCGAGTTTCACTCCCGGGCTCGATAAATAGAGAGTGTCTCCCTGTGGAACGGCATCGTCCCCGAGGTCGTCAGCCCCCAACCACCACACGCCCTCGCGCCCGTCTGTGGAAGGAAGCCGAGCACCCCCTTCGCCGCCGGCCCGCGGTCGCTCGGCCTCCATCGCCCTGCCCCAGCCACGCGCCCGTCCGCCGCCGCGAGCCGCACGGGAGGGGAAGAAGAGGCGGGCCGGTGAGGAGGAGCCACCGCGTGGGAGGGGGAGAAGAGGCGAGCCGCACGGGAGGGGAGAAGAGGCGGGCCGGCGAGGAGGAGCCGTCGTGACGTCATTCGCGCGAGCCAGTGGCCGCTGCGGGAAGCCCCCTCACCGCCATTCGCGACCGGCACAGAAGCCGGCCGCCGCGGCCGGCGCTGCACCCGCCGTCCTCCGCGCGTGAGGAGGAGCCCGCCGCAGGCCGTCCTGTCGCATTCCGCAGGTCGGCAGCGAAGCTCGAGGCCGCGGAGCATGAGCCCACGCAAACCGCCGGTAGTGGTGCTCGAGGGCGGCAGAGGAGGCGGGAAGAGTGCAGGGGAGGACGGGAGAGGGGTGGTGGAGGGGACGTCGGAGGGGTAGGAGAGGGAGCCGCCGCCATCCGCACCCCTCACTAGCCCACTGCCGAGCTGCGCGCAACGTCGCTGCGCGCCCCACCGCCGAGCTGCGCTCCGCCGCCGAGCCACCCCACCGCAGCCGCGCACCCCACCTCCGAGCCGCTGCCCGCATCGCCGAGCCGCCCCACCGCCGCCGCGTGCCACCTGCCCCACCGCCGTGCTGCTTGGTGCCATGGAACCGCTGGACGTCCACCACTGGAGAGAGGTTGAGAGGGAGAGGGGCAGCGGTGGAGGGGGTCGGGAGTGGGCGGGGCAGGGGAGGTGGAGGGGCAGGGGCGGCGCGAGGAGGTGGAGGGACGATGGCGGGGGTAGGGCGGCGTCGGTGGTGGAGGGGAGGGGGCGGCGGCGGGAGAGTGCAAGGGGCGCGTGGAGGGGAGGAGTCAGGAGAGATAAGAGAGGGAGGGAAAAAAGAATAAAAAACCTAAAACATGGGTCCCACGAGCTGGTGGTTGGTATAGAGAGTGAAGATAGAGTATAAACGAGTGCGGAAGAAAGTGATATAGAGTAGAGAATCTCGATGGCTAGGACAGAATAGTCTCTTTTAAAGAGGAGAATAGAGGGTGACCGGTGCGAGTAGCCTTAAACCCCATCTGGTGAGGCTCGGCCAACACAGGCACTGGATCAGTTCAGAGCCCAGGTGCGATTGACCTGCCTACCAATTTCCTCCTCGATCGAGCAAGCCTGTGATGTGCCACCACGTATTCAAACGTGCCTCCGTCGTCTGGTGCCGCTCATCAGGGTCACCGACGCGAGGTGACAGGCGCACGGGACGATGCTGGGATGGCTGGAGACAAGGACAGAAACTGTCATAAATCATAGCGGCAGCAGAATGGCTATTGAAAACAAAACAAAAATAGCGGCAGGATAACCCAATTCATCCGGGTTTACATTAGACAAAACAATTCATCCGGGAAAGAAGTGGACACCCCTCCTGCCAGAATTACTACTGCCCTCAGTCACTGGACCACAAGTGTGCTAGGCTTTTCATGGATGTGTACTTGGATTCAACTGATATGAAAAGTTAAGGGTAAAACTGAACCACACGACACGAGTACAATAGTGGAAAAAAAATCTTCGCTTCAGTAAATCTCAAATAAAATGTGCACCAAGGAAATGAACGGCTCGGCTGGTCGACGGAGGCCGTAGAGAAATCGATCCTGTAACACCCGACAGATGGAGCACTAGAATCACGCATAAGGTTTCTACACGTGATTGTATACTCTTTCATATACTGACGAGGACATCACCACATTGGACATACACGAACCGGGCTCGTTTCCAAGCTACAAATCGTCGTCTTGGACAACGTCGTCGGTTCGGATTCATCCGACATGTCCGTAAAAAAACGGCGATATCTCCCTCATACGACATTCAATCAAGGCGTTCTTAGATGCGCTGGAACCGTGACGATGAGACACTTATTTTGGTTCTGGTCTTAGATCCAGAAGCCTTGTGGATCATTCTGTGTGACCATAAAAATGTGTTGTGTCACCTATTTAAGGTCTTTTCAGGCTTTGTATCGTATCGGGCTTTCGGCCCATGTTCTGGACGCCCCACCCTGGTGCGCCACAACCCTAGATCGCCCCTAGGTTATAAATTCAGTAGCCGCCGTCGTTTAGACTTGAGTTTTGCTTAGATTATTCTGTCGAGAACAGTTTCGCCGTCATCGGTTTGTAGAACCCCAACTTTTGTGCTTAATCATTCATCTGCAGTTTGTCACTTCATATTGAGAGCTGCGTTCTTTCGAGTTCTTGATTGTGTTCTTCGTTTTGCAGACAGGGATTAGCCTTCTTGGCGAGGTCAATTAGGTTGTGACACGGTTGATAACCAGAGGAATCGTGGTGCTAAGATTGCAGGGTTCGAGTCTGCTGACTTGAAGCCAGATCGGTGTGTTGAACTCCGCCCAAAACGAGTTATCCTTCACACGACGGAAGATCGGGCACCCTATTTCCGATCAAATGGTAATCAAAGACTTAGGTATTACCGTCAGGGTTACCCTAGTTTAGCTTTGTGTCTTCGTCCTATAGTCCAGAAAATAGCCCTATAAAAATATTTGTTCATCGTACTCCACTGTCCTAGTACCCCTTTTTAGCCTTTGTAATTTTTGTTTCAGATTCGCTTTGTTGAGTTTGTGTCCGTGGTTGAATCTTGTTTCTGGGTTTAGTTATGTTCGTGTCATAGTTCAATCGCCCGTCGCCGTGATTTGTTTGTTTTCGCTGTATCCCATCCACCACCATTACCAATTACAAGTCGTGCCACCCCATTACTCGACTTGCCCTCGCTAGCCGCATTGTGTGAACTCCTATCGTGCAAGCCCTAGATACGTTGCGAGCCGCCTTGTGTTCATCGCCTTGCATCACAACCCTCGTTGGTTCATCTTGCACATTCTAGCCATCGTCGCTGATTCTATCGAGTTGTGCCTCTCGAAAACCATAACTTGAGGTACCTTCAGTAAAACAGACATAACTTTTCATTCGGTGCTCTGTTTTGGCTCAATTTTTTACAGCAGAAAGAAGACGAAATTTTGCACATACGATTGGCAAAAAAAATTTCAGGAAGATAGACTTTTGAGGTTCCTAAGTCATTTTTAGCTTTTCAGGAAACGTTCCTGATTTTGTGTAGATCGCATCACATCTCAAAAAAGGTGCAAATTTTTGTGGTTGGAGCTTTTGATGTCACTGTTCTGTGAAAAATATAAAAAATATTTGAAAAAATAAGAAACCTTGATTTCTGAGAGAAGTTGCTGAAAAGATTAAAAACAAGTGCAGAGAGTGTTGTTTTGCTTGTTTTGTGAGCTTTATCCATCCTTTCCTATTCCAACTTGTTGTGCTAAGCCTAGGACACTTTTGAGCTAGCAATTGTGACTTGTACTTTGGATACTTATTAAACTTTGCTATTCTGTATTCATTATTTGCTACTCATTGCTACATATTTTGCCTTCCCAGAGCTCCACAAACAATACTTCAGGTCAGTACATCGAAGGACCCTTGCAATCTTGGTACTACTTCCTCACAGATATCATGAACCAGCCATCGGTTGTACCGTCCACTACTTGCATTGGTAAGAACTTGGTAAGACGTGAGTGAGGGTGTGGATCCACCAAGCAAACCACATAGTCCCTAGGGTCTTTGTTGATCACTAATCATGCCAGACGATGTTCCTGTGTTGTCTAGTCACTTGCAGGAGATAACGAACGAGCTGAAGGATTTCTTAATGAAGGAGATGAGCAAGCTAATGGAGAAAGTCAAAGCCCAAAGAAGTGGATGCATATGACAATGATTACCTAGATGATGATGATAATGATGTTATCTTCGAGTCTGATGGCCAGCCTGATCTCATTAAGACCAAAGCCGAGAAGTTATGTCGTCGACATCTTCGGAAAAATACAACAGGTATGGGAGGTAACAGGAACCGATGCAATCAAGGTAATGATGATCCTTACGCCTAAATTAAATTTACTATACCATCTTTTTATGGGTGTTATGATGCGGAGGAATATCTAGATTGGGAGATGACAGTAGAATAGAAATTTGCTTCGCACATTGTTCTAATCAACATAAGGATAAACAAGCCACTAGTGAATTTAAGGATTTTACTATAATCTAGTGGCAATAATGTGCTACTTTAAACATACAGCCTGCTGTCACACCCCAAAATTTTTGGATTTTGCGATGTGATTTGTCAGCATAATTAATACAATGATTTTCTCAATTTTCTAAAATTTTTCAAGCTTTATATATTTAACAGGAAATTTAGTACAGAAAAATAATTCAAAATAAAATAACATAGGTTATAATACTAAGTGCCTTGCATTCATGCCAGTTGCATTTAGTGGTTTTATGTATATAAAGTTTTCAAAAACATGTTTAGAAGCCTAATGGAAATTTTCCAGAGTTTTCTGGCATTTATTCCTATTTTCCTTAAAGAAAATTCTAATTTTTTGAGTAGTCTAAAATCCTTTTCGTGAGGTTCAAATATATTATTTGGGTTCCTAATCTCCAACTCTATCTCTGGAATTTTTCCTAGGATTTTTAGAATTTTCAGAATTTTTTTCATGGTTTTAATATCAATTCTGGACTTATCTAGAATTTTTTTATAACCAGAAAAATAATTATTGCGAAAATTAAAATCACCCTAAATCTTAGGCCTTGTTTAGATGCAGATTTTGGGCCACCAAATTTGGGATGCTATAGGAATTCGGCCTGCAGCATCTAAACGGGGTGGCTCGAATTTGGGCCTAAATTGGAGTGCTGCAGGCCCAACTCGAGAAGATTATAGGGGTGAAACCCTAGCGCCTGCCACCCTATCCGCATGCCGGGCTCATTCTAGCCTGACGCCGCCAACTCGCTCTCCCTCTCCCCCGCAGCCCCTCGCCCACCCTCCTCAGATCCCCCGCCGCCGGCTCTCTCGCCGCCGCCGCTCCAGATCCTCCGTCTTCCTCCCCGCCGGGCTGCAGCGGTGGTGGCTCCTTGTGCCGCTCCAGATCCACCGTATTCCTTCCCGCTGGAAGCCATGGACGGCTTCGACCGGCAACCGCCCGCGTCGGAGTTCAACTCCGGCAAGGGCCCGGCCACCGACGACGGGCACGGCACAAGGAGCTTGTTCTCCTTGGCGCCCCCGGGAGGAGCTGCCGGCTCCTTCAACCCGTTCGACGGAGCGCTGCCGCCAACGACGGGAGCCTCCGGATCCAGGCCCTTCAACCCCTACGCCGCCCCAGCTGGGGCTTCCGGATCTAGTGGCTTCAACTCGTACGCAGCCGGGCCGCCTCCTTCAGGGACTGTGCGTACCATGTCTTCACGACGGCACCGCCGGGGTTCGCCGGGACTTCGGTAAACCCGTACATGGCCCCGAATACATACGCGACATCCACGCCAAGCCAACTTGGCTTGTCGCACCTGTCCCTCAACGCGCCTTCCAGTTTCCAGCACCTCATGGAGTACGAAGCCTTCCTTGGAGCCGGCGAGTACCACGGAGGAGGAAGCAGCAGCCGGCCCCAAACTCCGGTCGGAATGCCTTCCGGCAGCCATGGTGACCAGGCTCCTAGCTTGGGACGGCAGCATTGAAGGCAGTCCAGGGGCCACGGTGGGCGTTGAGGTCGCGCATCCCAAGCTCAGCACGGTGCCATCAACATCCCAGACGATGAGGTTCAACTCCCTGCATGTTACTCTCTCCATGTTCATGCATTACTTGTTCATGCTTGTCACACCCGACCCAGTTTGTATGGCCCAATAGTGGCCCGTGAGTGCAGGATGCACGTGTTTAGTGCCACATTGCTAGTTTAGCAAGGGTGGAGGCAACTTATAAGCCATTGTCTTCCAGCCATAGCACCTTCGGGTTAACCCTTTTACACGAAGCGAGGACGAAAGTGTAAGCAGGGTGCTATGTGTACGCGTGCACGCCCCTCGGAAGGGTTGTGCGAGGCGGCTTTGGAGGGTGGGGTGTTACAAATGGTATCAGAGCCGACCCTTGCGGTTGCGCTTACGGGTCAGTGTGCGGGCATAGGGCGCATGACGCGTGTGGGCCGGGTAGGGCATACGGCATGGACTATGGCGCCGACACTGGACGTACGGTCGTGCGCTAAGGGGGAACGTTCCTGGACATTTGCCCGTGTGGGGGTGAGTTGTGCCGACGAGGACGTCGGGTTCTTTGAGGAGGGGTGTATGTCACACCTGGCCCAGTTTGTATGGCCCAGTAGTGGCCCGTGAGTGTAGGATGCACGTGTTTAGTGCCACATTGCTAGTTTAGCAAGGGTGGAGGCAACTTATAAGCCATTGTCTTCCAGCCATAGCACCTTCGGGTTAACCCTTTTACACGAAGCGAGGACAAAAGTGTAAGCAGGGTGCTATGTGTACGCGTGCACGCCCCTCGGAAGGGTTGTGCGAGGCGGCTTTGTAGGGTGGGGTGTTACAAATGGTATCAGAGCCGACCCTCGCGGTTGCGCTTACGGGTCAGTGTGCGGGCATAGGGCGCATGACGCGTGTGGGCCGGGTAGGGCATACGGCATGGACTATGGCGTCGGCACTGGACGTACGGTCGTGTGCTAAGGGGGAACGTTCCTGGACATTTGCCCGTGTGGGGGTGAGTTGTGCCGACGAGGACGTCGAGTTCTTTGAGGGGGGGGGGGTGTATGTCACACCTGGCCGAGTTTGTATGGCCTAGTAGTGGCCCGTGAGTGCAGGATGCACGTGTTTAGTGCCACATTGCTAGTTTAGCAAGGGCGGAGGCAACTTATAAGCCATTGTCTTCCAGCCATAGCACCTTCGGGTTAACCCTTTTACACGAAGCGAGGACAAAAGTGTAAGCAGGGTGCTATGTGTACGTGTGCACGCCCCTCGGAAGGGTTGTGCGAGGCGGCTTTGGAGGGCGGGGTGTTACAATGCTCAACCTCTGCTCAACCTCTACCTCTTCATGCATTACTGTTTCGTTAACCATTTGCACAGCATGATACTTGGACAAGGGCCAACTGGACCCAGGCTGACACAAAGATTTTCTGTGAGCTATACTGCCAG
Source organism: Echinochloa phyllopogon (assembly GCA_033239725.1). Lineage (NCBI taxonomy): Eukaryota > Viridiplantae > Streptophyta > Magnoliopsida > Poales > Poaceae > Echinochloa > Echinochloa phyllopogon. The sequence continues at coordinate 39,670,659 of BTCW01000010.1, read as the reverse complement.
CAAATAGATAAGGGCCATTGCAAAAATGGTATCATGTACAAGGATGGTTGGCAAGAAGTGCATGACAAGTTTCTGCTAGCTACTAACAAGCGCCACAACAGTGAGCAGTTTGGCTCCAGGTTCAGGGAGTTGAAAAACCTGTGGGTATTCATCGACAAGCTCAAGAACAAGTTCACGGGGCTAGGCCGCAGAAGTGATGGATCTGTGCTTGCCGAGGACACTTGGTGGGACGAGACTGTCGCCAAGCATAGGGTTCGGGACCTGCCACCTGTTTATTTCCTAACCATTGTCAACCTTTTAATTTATGAACAGCATGTGTATCGTTTTGGTTTTCAGGGGAAGCAAGAGTGGTTGGAGCTCAAGCACGGCTGGCCATCATACCTATACGAAATGGACCGAATGTTTCAGAACATTGCTCTGACCGGGGACACTGGTTTTGTGCCGGGGGTGAGCCGGCAGCTTAACTTCAGTGAAAGCAGTGGTGAGCAAGACGAAGGCGATGATAGTGTCACACCTGACAGCCGTGGTAGCCCACTGCAGGACTTCTCGCCTCCACTGCGTGGTACCCCTGCCAGCAGCGGAAGCGAGAGGACTGCGGGAAGCACCCACATCACTGCATCAAGTCTTGGCAAGAGGCGGAAGAACACAGCTGAGAAAGCAGTGAACAAGAACTTCAACAGGTTCAATGCCATGTTTGAGGATAGGAGCCGGATGCAACAGCTGGGAAAAGAAGACAGAGACAGCAGAAAAGAGAGAGAGCAGGAAGGCAAAAGCAACAAGGAGAAAGGAAGAAGCAAAGGCCGCTAGGGCAGCCTCAAAGAATTTGGTGGTTGCAGCAGCAAAACAACTGGGGGCTCATGAGTAAAAGCACCTGTGGCATGGTGTGACGCATATTATGAAAGATGATGATGCCATGGAGACCTTTCTAATGAGCCCGAATGAATGCAGGCTGGGCATGATTGAGGACTATGCTGATATGGTGGACAACTAGCTCCTTGCGTCAATGCTTTTCACGTAGATGTCCTATAATTACCACCATGGCTAGGTAGTTGCTTTTGGGTAGGGTTGATTTATGGTGTCGTATGTGTTGCTGTGTAGGAACTATGTGTTTTATGTGGGAATATGTGCTAAGCATCTGTGAACTATTTGCTGTATGTTGCAGTATGTCAGGTTGTGCTGCTTATTATCATGTTGTGCTGACGTATCTTAAGGTTTCTATTGAGGTACTATGATTTTTGTCCTTGCTGCCTTCCATTTACTTGCTGACATGTGTGCTCTCTTGCATTGAACAGGACATAACCGCTGCAGTTCATCAAGATGAAGATTCAAGCACTGGCAGTTAGGACAGTGAGGTGGCGTTCGAGGAGTGGTGGCAAGAATTTGTCGCTACGGTGATGGAAGATGAAGAGGACACTCGATTCATCTATGGTATGTACGAAACTGCTAAACATGTCGACAAGTATTGCAATAGAGGCCCTTATAGGACTCCAGCTTTGACTGGCCTGCAATGGGTTCAGAACAAACTTGCAGATCCAACATCCTGCTTCAACATGTTTAAGATGACACCCCTAATGTTTCATAGCCTGCACTCACTATTGACATCATCATATGGCTTGAAATCATCTCCCAAGTCTAGTTCTATTGAGGCTCTAGGCATGTTCCTTTGGATGTGTGGTGCACCACAATCTGTTAGGCAAGCAGAGGATAGGTTTGAGAGATCCCTAGGCACAATGCACAATATGTTTCACAAAGTCCTAAAATGTCTGGTTCACCTAGCGGGAGACATCATTAAACCTAGGGACCCAAACTTTGTTGATATGCATCCAACTCTGTAGAATCGACGGTTCTACCCTGAATTCAAGGATTGCATAGGGGCAATAGATGGCACCCACATTCCTGTGGTCGTGCCTCATGAAAATCTTATCCAACACATGTGTCGCAAGGGCAAGAGTACACAGAATGTCATGGCCGCGTGTGACTTTGATATGTGTTTCACTTTTGTGCTGGCTGGGTGGCCTGGTTCTGTCCATGACATGACTGTGTTTCACGATGCAATGTAAACATACAAAGACTCGTTCCCAATGCCACCAAGACGTACCACCTGATGCTTAATCATTATCGTTTTCTAATTTCTGCATTCGAAACTTACAGGTACTGCATCATGTAGGGAAGTTCTACCTGGTAGACTCGGGGTACGCAAACCGGCAGGGCTTTCTGACTCCTTACCGGCAGACCATGTACCACATACAAGACTTCCAAAACGCCATCGAACAACCTAGAGGTATGAAGGAGACTTTCAACTATGCACATTTGTCGCTTAGAAATGTCATAGAGAGGGCGTTTGGAGTGTTGAAAATGAAGTGGCGCATATTGTTGGAGATCCCCGCCTATGAAGAGAAAACAGAGACACATATTATATGTGCTTGCATGGCGTTGCACAACTTCATTAGGAAAGAAGGTGGTTTTGACAATGACTTTGGTGTAGTTGACAGCAACATGAACTATGTCCCCGCAGAAGCCACTTTGGATCAGCCCGCTACAGAGGCAGCGCCGACAAGTGAGGACATGGCAAGAATGAATGCATTTCGAGATCGTCTTGCTGAACAGTTGTACAATAGGTATAATTCTTAAGTGCGGCAATGTAAATTGTGAGGGTCCGAGGATCTATATCAAATTTTCAATGTATTTGAGTGTGTAGGAAATTTCGGTGAACTTGATAATAAGGGTCTTTGTAAGCTGAGCACATTAGGACTGTTTTGTCCTGCACAATTTTGATATTTGTTTGCTATAGTTAGTGGAGAATAACATTGATTGTTGCTGAAGGTCATATAATTGTTGCTTTTTAGATTATTTGTTGTGATGAAATTGAACAGATTGCTGATTGGAGGGGCCTAGGTGCAGGCTGCTAGGAGCAAGGCCGTCATACACTATGTAACTGGCATTTTTCTGCTACTTGAGGGTGTGTTTAACTTTTAGGGATGATAGCCCACCGATTACCTACCAATTTGATTCATACATGTAGGCCTACGATCTTTGACATACTATATTTCTTGCACTTTAACTTCCATGATGTTGTTAGTGATGTACTATTTCATTTTTTTTCTGTTCATAAACCATGTAGGTGTTGTGAGTAAAAAACACATATAAGTTTTGATGCTACCTAGTTTTGTCATTTCAGGTACCTGCGCTCTCGAAAATTGACGGCTCCTAATGAGGTTGTTCTCTTTGTCTTCATTTGCTTCCCTTCCACATTATATCAAACTACTTCATTTTCGTGACCTACATGTCATTGCAATGGCTTCGTTTACCTATTTACGCAGCATCATTGATAAGCTTGATATCCTTGATTGGATGAGGCAGGTGGTCATTTGTGCATGTCATGTGGTTGTGCATGTGCTGGTGGATGTGCTGTGATTGTGGATGTCATATGCTTGTAGATGTGCTGTACATGTGATGTTTTCTTCTGTTCTTGGACATGGATGTGATGAGGACCGGTTCATGAATCCCATTTCCTATGTATGCAGCTTAAAAGTTGTCATTTTTGCCTCTTTGGATGATGCAGATGGTCCATTTGCATGAAACTTAACATACTTTTATTATGGTGTGAACACATTGCCATTTATAGTCTGGTATTGTGCAAAGTTGGTCCCGATTTTGGGTGTCTACAGTACATTTCGATCCCAAAGTCTACCATTCTGAATCGCTACAGTGTTCCGACCAGAATCTGCCGATTTTGGGGGGCCAGAATTGGCATCTAAACAAGGCCTTAGTAGACCAGCCTTGGCCCAAAGTTGACCCAATTTTAGGCCAAACCCATCCCATCACTTTATTGGGCCATATTTCAAAGCCCATTCGCATTGGAATGGGGCACCCCACCATTAGTCCCATATTGCTAATGAACCTGAAAGTGAGAGGTTTTCTCCCTATATATACGAACCACCTCTCCTCTGGAAAAGATACACCATCGACTCCTTTACAGGGAGGCCCCATTTGTTTGGGATTCCCTACGGTAGTCTTCTTCCACCATATCTTCCACTACTGCCCATTCTTCGTCTCGTCGACACGCCGAGCCTTCCGTCATTTCTGGCCTCAAGATTTTTAGTAAGACCCTCAGCGAATCTTGTAATTTTCTACCATATTCGTTTAGTCTATACTCTTTCGTAGAAAAGCCCCTGCTAGTTTTAAGTGTCGGGAATCTTGTTTAGTCAATAGTTTCCACGTTTTAGATTCATTTTAATCCATTTTCGTTGCGATAGACTCATATCGACATGAATTACAATTAGAAGTATTATTTAACTTGTTGTAGGATCGAAATCCTCTAATATAAGCTATCAGAGGGAGGTGAAGGATAGCAATAAGTCGCAGCGGTGTTTTTCACCCTCAAAAACAGATTCTGAAAGGTGCACTAAATCATGTGTCGATTCTAGACAGTAGCTCCTAAAATCGTAATTTTTTGTTTAGAATATAGATTATCAAATTACGAAGCTAACCCAATTGGAATCACGTTAATCGGATGTCTAGAACTCGAGATATGAAATAAACAAGCAGACTATGTCAGATGGTGACGAGAATTGATCAAGCCCTAATTTTGTGATTAAACAAAGTACGTAAGGAATTAAGCAACCAAACTTTTCAGACCTAGTTCTTGATGTCTTAGAAATATTTTGGATGAATTAGACCAACACATCTATTGACCGCGAGTCTGAAACCCTCACATCGACAAACTTCACGTGCACCGTTCTCTAGCCCGAACATCCAGCGAGACATGCTTGACCAATAGGACCTCCGTTCCTCAAGAACTTAGTCCTGACCCTTCCACTTAGCACGCTCTTTTAAATCTTTTATTTTGATTGGTGCACTGTTCTTAGTTGTATATTGTTTGCTTGCTTATTTAGCTGCATGTTGTGCTCGTGTCGTTGATTGTTGCGGGCAGAGGAACGTCATCAAGAGATTGCAAGAACAAAATTGAAGACTCTGAGTAGCGGTATCTTTGTTGGACAAATGTAAGTTATAGCACGGACAATCCTTGCTACCTACCCACTTTGTATTAAATTATTTCATACTTGCATGCGTCTAAATTGATGTACCATTAAGGTTGTACCTAGTTTTGACTATCCTATCCTTGTTTGCCTTGGGTCTTTGCATATGGGTAGAATCTTTGCTATGCGCTACTACTATCACTAATATTTAATTGTTAATCTTGACTTAATGATTCACTTTAATGTTAATGATAAAACTTGCTTTTTAGCAACTTGGTTTAGGGAACTAGAGCATGTGCTTCGTGCTTTGTTCTAGTGTCTCTCCGTAAAGTCCAGTTCTTAAAGCGGCAACCCAGGAGCCTATCGCCACCGCTAGAACTATTATGACTCTGGTCTTGGTCAAGTAGCATGTACGTCTCTAGCTTGTCAGTGGTTACCGGAGTGGCCGACGGCGTTATGAGAAACATGGGTGAGAGTATGTCTTGATCCACCGAGGACGGGTGATTCGTCGGCTATGCCCCTGTGAGGCACAGTCCCGTGCTGGGAGTCCCTGCGATGGGGAACTCCACACGTTGCGCATTGTTGGGTGTGATGCCCACGCTCTGGACGCCATTGACCCCCGTATGGTGTGACTCCGTAGGCGTACGCCAATCTCGATGCCTGGGCCATGCTGCCTGTGCTGTACACGTTTGACACCACTAGCTCCTACACCAGCTTCCGAGGTACGCAATATGTCTAATGTGTAGGTCCAACAGAACAAGAAGCCAACTCCTACTGACAAGAGTTCATCGAGTAAATTTTCAAACATCACGTGCTACCGCTGCAAGGGCATGAGACATGTTATGAAGGACTGTCCAATTAGTCGTCCTTTCATTGCTACACCGTATTGTAATTGATATGTAAGTGCTAGTGACGTTGAAGATGATTTGGCTCTTGCGACTAACATTGGTCTCGATTCGGAGGACGATGAGGGTGAGACAATTGACTCTTGGCCGCCTCAGCGGGATTTCCTAGCTTGGTTCTTGTGCAGCGTACATTGAATTCATAGGTGGAACGCGAGGACACGGAGAAGCTTGAACGTAAGAATTTGTTCCACATGTTCCTCATCATCAAGGATTGTCATGTGCTCACCACAATTTATGGTTCGAGTTGCAACAACTTGGTGTGTTCAGATTTGGTAGAGAAGCTTGACTTGCCCACAAGCCAAATTTCACATCCCTACCACATAGAATGGTTGAACAATAGTGGTAAGGCTAATGTAACAAAATCAACACGTATACATTTTTTCTGTTGGTTCTTATCATGATTATGTTGATTTTGATAGTGTACCAAATCAAGCATCATCTCTTCTGTTGGACCATGAGAATTTGATAATGATGTTGCACACCATGTAAGAACTAATACATATACTTTCATGCATAAGAATAAGAAAATTTCTTTGCTTTCTTTATCGCCTGCTGATATTAGGAAACATTTTCAAGAGCTTGCTGAAAAAGATAAAGATAAAACTGCTAGTGTTACATCTTCTGATGATAAACATAATGGGATTAAATTAAAAGGAGGTGCTATTATTGGTACTACATTCGCTGCTGCTGCATTATGTGATAACCCTGATGCTTCTTGTTATACTATGCTTGGGCGAGACATGTGTTTTGCTACAAATGATTTTCAGTCTCGTACTTTGCATCGTCCTGTCACTAACCTTTTGCAGGAGCTTGATGTTGGGATGGAGTCGAGGACGACTCCAATTCAAGAAGGGAGGATGATGAGGACATTATACACGAGCCGGCCTCATCTCCAAGCTGCAAATCTTCGTCATGTTGGTCAACGTCTTCGGTTCAGATTCAACCGACATGTCTGCAACAAAACGATGATATCTCCCTCATACGACATCCAATCAAGATGTTCACAGATGCGTTGGAACCGTGACGATGAGAGACTTCTTTTGGTTATGATCCTAGCTCTATAAGCCTCCTAGATCATTCTGTGTGACCATGAAAAGGTGTTGTGTCACATATTTTGTGCCTTCTCATGCTTTGTATCGTGTCGACATGTTGTGGATGCCCCACCCTGGTGCGCCCCAACCCTAGCTCGCCTCTAGGTTAATAAATTCAGTAGCCACCATCGTTTAGGCTCGGATTTTGCTTAGACTATTCGGTTGAGAACAGTTTCGCTGTCATCGGTTTGTAGAACCCTAATTTTTGTGCTTAATCATTCATCTGCAGTTTATCACTTCGTATTAAGAGTTGCATTCTTTCGAGTTGTTGCTTGTGTTCTTCGTTTCGCTAGCAGGGATTAGCCTTCTTGCCGAGGTCAATCGGGTTGGACACAGTTGATAACCAGAGGAGTCGTGGTGCTAAGATTACATGATTCAAGTTTGCTGACTTGAAGCCGGGTCGGTGTGTCGAGCTCCACCCAAAACGAGTTATCCATCATCTGACGGAAGATCGGGCACCCTAGTTCCCATCATATACTATATACCACACACGGATGTGATACTAGTCCTGAGCTGAATGAACTACTATATATATAAGAGAATAAAATGAAGCAGGAAAGATACATTTTTCTTTTGGAAGTACCAGCGCTCTGACGTTCGACGGGAAAGTTTCCATCAGATGCTCCGTCACTTCATTGCAACATAGAAAACAAGTATTTGCAACATGGAAAAATATCATCTACAACATTAAAAAATAGCACTTGCAACATCCAAACGTGCACTAAAAATGCATGTTTGTGCTGCTGCTCTGCTATTAGACCTAGTATAGAAATTCCCACCGCAACACTGCATAATGCTTCATGCAACATCTATTGACGAATCTTGATCTAGGAAGAGAAGAGCCTTGCAACATTTAAAATGTGATAATTCAACATTATGAAATCAATAATCCAACATAAAAAAGTCAAGCTTGATGGCACATCTTAAATCACCCCATGAAACATTGAAAAAATCTTGTTATGTAACATAACAAACCTACCTAATGGAACATCATAAATCAGCACGTGGAATAGAAAGAATGAACAACTGAAACAACAAAAAGTGACATATTATATTATCTCAAAATGAACCATACAACATCCAAAATTGCCGACTGCAACAACTGGGATCGCTTAATGCAACATGACGGTGTATATACATTTTTACTTCATCAGATGCACCATACAATGCAGCATGGAGGTTGGGGATGGTGCAATAGGAAATAGCGCAAGCAGCTTCTGTAGTAGGGTGCTTGCCTGGTCTGCCGCAGCTCAAATAGCTTGGTTGCCTGAAGTCTATGGAGCTCCACCAGATCAAGGTAACGACATTCACATAGTAATGACACGGTATGACCCATTAACACATGGTGATCTCTATCTCCATTGTACTATCCATCATGATGATCCTCATCTCCATGATCCATGTATGTCATCCTCCAGTGATGAGTCCCCCAAGAACTATCTAACTCATGCTAGTAAAATAAATTACACAACCACGTATTAGATCATCACAAGTTGGCACGCAGGCCATCACATCAAATTGACAATACATATGGCAACAGCCGTATTGCCCTACTCACAACACGTAGGTCATGATTAATTACATATATGCATCACACACACACAGGGCCATACCGATCACATGAATCTGCAAAAACAAGTTAGCCGATTCCAACGTCCAAACTTAAATCACTGAAAAATCCATCTTCTCGGCCTTATTTTGCAAACCTAAATTTAGCGAAACTACCAATGGCAGTCGAAATCATGTCTAAAATTTTCTGTAGATGAGTTTTCATATAAAAATTGTCTCCATCCGAAGTCGTATGCAAAAGTTATGGCCGTTTTACGAACAACCTGTTTTTCGCGCAAAACCCGGCTCGGTAGCGGATCCAATCTACACCGCCGTGCATCACCTTGCGCCTGGCCATTGACCTAAGTTCGATTCGACCAATCCAATTGATCTCCATCTCACCATGACTGGGTTTACATGTATCACTTAGCTCCGATGGTGGAATTCCGACTGGTAATAGCAATTCTTTACACGACCATGATAGCAAGATCACAAACCGATCAGAGACTCATCTACAACCAAGCATATCTCCATATGCACACATCCGAACCTATAACGAGATAGCTATGGCCCTGATACCACTGAAGGGAAACGAGGAGGCTACTCTAGCACATACAAAAACTCGTTTACCCCAAAACAAGAACAACAACAGTTATAGATCATGGATCATTACCACTAGACGCGCATATGTAGCGGAAGCCGTCTCGATGTAGACGAACGCGTCGAAGTGGCAGTGCCGTGCAGTTGCTCACGTCCGTCTGGTCCTGCACGTGCGGTTTGTGTTTGTCCTTGTGCTCCAAGCGCAGCACCTCTGAGATATCCACACGTACGAGGATGGAACGCCAAACGTAGGTATACTAGCACCTCACGAATGACCACGATCTGCAGGATATGAATGGAGGTGGGGCTGCAGTAATTACTGTAGCACGCAGCTACTGTTCACCTGTGGTACTGTAATGGCGGCTACTGTTCACGCACGGGTACTGTAGCGAATTAGGGTTTCCCCTCCCTCCACCCTGTATATATAGAGGTCACTAATGGGCTTTCAACATTTGTGGCCCATCAAGACTCTAGTACCTTAATGGATCAAATCCATCAAAAACCATTAGTGGATCCAATCCAATTTGGCTCTAGGGCATATATCCAACAGTCTCCCACTTGCACTAGAGACAATCACATAGGCAAGCTTTTCAATATTCCAAACCTCTTAAGTGTGTGACCCTATTGGTTCACGCACACATAGACATGTCCCGAGTACTCCTACTCGGTCCAATAGTTAACAACGGCCTCTAGCAAGACATGTCTACTCCCATGCGCACGTAAAGATCATATTAGATGAACCACCACAACATCACGTACAAGCTATTCCCTTTGCCTCATGATATTTGGTCTAACTCCAAGTCGACCTCTCTTTCTCGAACCTATGAGTCGGATCCTTCAAGAGGTTAACACTTAACCTAGCATGGCCATGCATTTATTGATCCGATCACTCGAGGGGCCCAAAGATATCTCTCTCATATAGAGAGGGGCAAATCCCATCTTGATTGACCATGCCTCACAACATGCTTCATGACAAACCCGAAAACTACCTTTATGACTACCCAGTTAAGGAGTAGCATTTGATAGTCACTAAGTAGGTCAATTCACATTTTGAGTACATGCGACAATCTCAGGTCTTAGGACAAACCATACGCGGTGTGTAAAGAGAGAATTTATAACAAAATCTCATGTTGGGTCAGTCCAGCCCCATGTCATACATGTGCCCACATTATTAGTTTGACATCTCCATATCCATGACTTGTGAAACATAGTCATCATCTAATACATGTGCTATTCAGATTAGGGACAATCATTAGAATAACCATACAAGTAAAGAGTTTCACAAACAATTCACATAATTATCAATCATATACAAGTTGCCTTTTATGGATATTCAATAAATAAACGATATGTCATAGATGCAATACAATCATCCACTCACACTAGAGCTAATCTAGATGATATCTAATACCCATAGCTCTCATGTGCGACTCATGCTTAGGCTGTGAAAGAGCCTTTGTCAAGGGATCAAAAACATTCAAATCCATGTGTATTTTACATATCTTTATCTCACCCCATTTAATGAACTCTCGAATGAGGTGAAACTTCCGCAGTACGTGTTTGTTTTTCTAGTGATTCCTAGGCTCCTTAGCCTGCGCAATTGCCCCATTGTTGTCACAGTAGAGTTCCAATGGGCTAGATGCATTAGGAAACACACCAAGCTCAATGAGGAACTTTCTCATCCAAACACCTTCATTCGCCGCTTTAGAAGTTGCGATGTACTCGGCTTCCGTCGTAGAATCAACCACCCCTGCTTAGAACTTTTCCAGCTAACAGCACCACCGTTTATCATGAACACAAATCCTGGTTGCGAATTTGAATCATCTGGATCAGTTTGGAAACTAGCATCAGTGTAACAAGACTTGTTACACTGAGCTCCGCCTCACCTCCATAGACTAGGAACACATCTTTAGTCCTTCTAAAGTACTTAAGAATACTTTTTACCGTTGTCCAGTGACCTTCACCTGGATCAGACTTGTGTCTGCTCGTAACACTTAGAGCATATGAGACATGTGGACGAGTACTTATCATAGCGTACATGATAGACCCAATGGCCAAAGCATAGGAGATTTTACTTATGCGCTCCCTCTCATCAACCGTCGAAGGACACTAAGTCTTGCTGAGGTGTACGCCATGTGACATAGGCAAGAACCCTTTCTTGGACTGTTCCATGTTGAACCGTTTCAACACTTTGTCAATGTAAGTATCCTGACTTAATCCTATAAGCCTCCTGATCTATCTCTATAGATCCTTACGCCCAGAATGTATGCATCTTCCCATAAGTCCTTCATAGAAAAACTATTTTTCAGTGAAGTCTTAACGGATTCCAGCATAGGAATATCATTCCCAATCAACAATATGTCATCCATATACAACATTAGAAATGCAACATAGCTCCCACTTTACTTCATGTAAACACAAGCCTCTTCCTCATTCTGACGGAAGCCAAATCCTTTGATTACCTCATCAAAATGAAGGTTCCAACTCCGAGATGCTTGCTTTAACCCATATATGGATTTCTGAAGCTTGCATATTTTTCTAGCATTAATTGGATCGACAAAACTTTTGGGCTGTATCATATATACATCCTCATCCAGATTCCCATTTAGGAAAGCTATTTTAACATCCATCTGCCATATCTCATAATCAAAATATGTAGCTATTGCTAGAATGATCCGAATAGATTTAAGCATCACTACTAGTGAGAATGTCTCGTCATAGTCAAATCCTTGAACTTGTCGAAAACCTTTTGCAACAAGTAATGCTTTGTGGACGTGAACATTTCCATCCACATATCTCTTTCTCTTAAAGATCCATTTGCACTCGATGGGTCTCACACCATCAGGAGGGTCAATCAAGTTCCAAACTTGATTGTGTCCCATGGAATCTATCTCGGATCTCATGACACTTTGCCATTTCTCAGAATCTGGGTCCATCATTGCTTCCGCATAGGTCCTAGGCTCATCGTTGTCCATCAACAATATGTCGCGCTCTCCCGTAACTAGGAGATTCATTATATTAGTTGCGCGACGTGGCCTTTCTGACCTTCATGGTTGTGGCGGTTCTTCTCTTGCCACAGGTGCCTCAACTTGTTCTGCTACATTAGCATCACTCGTAAAGTCTTGCCTCATAGGCTCATCTCGAACTTCTTCAAGATACACCTTCTGTCCACTTTTCTCACTTTTGAGAAACTCTTTCTCCAAGAAAACACCATTCCTAGCGACAAACACTTTGCCCTCTGATCGGTTGTAGAAATAATACCCAATTGTTTCCTTTGGATATCCCACGAATATGCACTTGTCCGACTTGGGTGTAAGCTTGTTCGACTGAAGTCGCTTGACATATACTTCACAGCCCCAAATTTTCAGAAAAGACAAACTAGGAGTCTTATCAGTCCATATCTCATATGGTGTCTTATCCACAGACTTAGACGGTACCCTATTTAGTGTGAAAGCTATTGTTTCTAGAGCGTAACCTCAAAACGATAATGGTAGTTCTGACTAGCTCAGCATTGATCGTACCATGTCCAACAAGGTTCGATTACGTCACTCAGACACACCATTCCTCTGAGGTGTTCCAGGTGGCGTAAGCTGTGGAACAATTCCGCAACTCTTTAGATGAGTGCTAAACTCGTGGCTCAAATACTCGCCTCCACGATCAGATCGCAAGGCCTTAATTTTCTTGCCACATTGATTTTCAACTTCATGCTGAAACTCCTTGAACTTTTCAAAAGTTTCTGACTTATGCTTCTTTAAGTAGACATAGCCATATCTACTAAAATCATCAGTGAAAGTTATGAAGTACTGAAATCCACCTCTAGTTGTCGTGCTCATTGGTCAACACACATCCGTATGTACGAGTTCCAACAAGTCTTGCACCCTCTCAGGAAAACCTATGAAGGGCGCCTTGGTCATCTTGCCTAGCAAGCAAGCTTCACATATCTCGTATGATTCAAAATCAAACGAAGTTAAAAGTCCATCAGAATGGAGCTTCTTCATGTGCTTCTCACTTATATGACCCAAACGACAATGCCACATATAGGTATGATTGAAATCATCTAGCCGAGGCCTTCTAGCACTTATATTACAAATAGGTGAATCATCAAGATTTAAAATAAATAACCCATTCACAATGGATGCAAGAGCCACAAACATGCCATTCTTAGAGATCACACAACCATCGTTTTCACTCGTAAATGAATAACCATCCTTCATCAAACATGAAGGAGATACAATGTTTCGACTCAAACTAGGAACAAAATAAAAATTATTCAACTCCATAATAAATCCTGATGGGAGGTGAAGTTGCATCGTCCCGACGGTCAACGCAACAACTCTTGCATTATTGCCACGCGGAAATCAACTTCTCCTCTTCCCATGCTTCTACTTCTTATCGTATTGCAAATATGAGGGACCGATTCGGTATCAAATACCCAGGAACCAATACTAATTAGCGAGGAAAATATTTGTAACATAAACATGAAGTGTACTTGAAGTGGAAGTACCCTTACTTCCCTTGCTTTTCAAAGAAGCTAAGTACAACTTGCAATTTCTTTTCCAGTGACCCAGTTCATGACAGTGAAAGCACTCATTATCAGCAGTTGGTCCAACTTTATCCTTGGGTGCTGGCTTAGATATCCCATCTTTAGCCTTTCCCTTCTTCCAAGAATTACCTTTCTTAAAGGTAGGCTTGTTCGGGATTGCCATCACATGGCTGCTACCCGCGCTTTTCTTAATGTCACCCTTTGCTAGAAATGGGGTGTCTAGAACATTTTCCTTTTTCTCAGCCCTGAGAACAATTCTCAGGTTACGGATCCAAAGTTTGTTCCATTCAACTTGTCCTTCTCAAAGACCGAACTCAAAGTAAACGATGTGGTTTTACTAGGTGCCATTGATCTACAACAAAATAATGCAAAATACTAAGACAACGCATCCATGATGGAGTAAATTACATTAATCATTTAACAAAATCTACTTCCACTAAAATCAATATCCCTCCATTGATACTTAGTGATTCAGGACCCACAACTAACAAGTCCACTAGTTAGCTTTAGCATCACCGCTAGAAGACATGGTAGATCAGTAAGCAACCCTTTACTAATCATATCACATATGACTCCTGTTGTTGGGTGACATTTCTATGTCTCGGCGCCCAACCTTTATGCCGCAAGGTCCTTAACCGTTAAGATGGCCTTGTCTAAGTTGACCAACCCTTTATGCGAGCAAGTATCCAATACGAACCCATCTAGTCAAGGAAAACTAGTGGCGCTCTAATTTCATAGACCCACCACTAACTGTACAAGACATGTGATGGTGCAAGGAATAGTTGGGAGGACATTCAAAACTTAAACATTGAAGAGGGATCGTTCTACTTCTACCGTCGCATGCAGAAAAATAACCATTATCATCGCATATGTAGAAGTAAAACAATAAGAACGACATTCACATAGTAATGACACGGTCTGGCCCATTAACACATGGTGATCTTTATCTCCATTGTACTGTCCATCATGATGATCCCCATCTCCATGATCCATGTATGTCATCCTCTAGTGATGAGTTCTCCAAGAACTATCTAACGCATGCTAGTAAAATAAATTACACAACCGCGCATTAGATCATCACAAGTTGGCACGCAGGCCATTACATCAAATTGACAATACATATGGCTCCAGCCATATTGCCATACTCACAACACGTAGGTCATGATTAATTACATACATGCATCACATACACATAGGGCCATACCGATCACATGAATCTGCAAAAACAAGTTAGCCGATTCCGACGTCCAAACTTAAATCACAAAAAACTCTATCGTCCCGGCTTTATTTCGCAAATCTAAATTTAGAGAAACTGTAGGTTGCAGTTGAAATCATGTCTAAAATTTTCTGTAGATGAATTTTCATATAAAAATCGTCTCCATCCGAGGTCGCATGCAAAAGTTATGGTTGTTTCACGAACAACCTATTTTTTGCGTAAAACCCGGCCCAGTAGCAAATCCAATCTATACCGCCGCGCATCACCATGCGCTGGCCATTGACCTAAGTTCGATTCAACCAATCCAATTGATCTCCATCTCACCATGAGTGGCTTTACATATATCACTTAGCTCCAATTGCGGAATTCCGACCGGTAGAAGCAATTCTTTACACGACCATCATAGCAAGATCATGAACCGATCAGAGACTCATCTACAACCAAGCATATCTCCATATGCACACATGCAAACCTATAACGAGACAGCTATGGCCCTGATACCACTGAAGGGAAACGAGGAGGCTACGCTAGCACATACAAAAACTCGTTTACCCCAAAACAGGAACAACAACAGTTATAGATAACTTATAGTTACCACTAGACGCGCAGATGCAGCAGAAGCCGTCTTGATGTAGACGAACGCGTCGGAGTGGCAGTGCCGTGTAGTTGCTCACGTCCGTCTTGTCCTGCACGTGCGGTTCGTCCTTGTGCTCCAAGCGCAACACCTCCGAGGTATCCACACGTACGAGGATGGAACGCCAAACGTAGGTGTACTAGCACCTCACGAATGACCGCGATCTGCAGGATATGGATGGAGGTGGGGCTGCAGGAATTACTGTAGCGCGCGGCTACTGTTCACCGGCGGTACTTAGCGGCAGCTAGTGTTCACGCGCGGGTACTGTAGTAAATTAGGGTTTCCCCTCCCTCCACCATGTATATATAGAGGTCACTAATGGACTTCCAACATTTGTGACCCATCAAGACTCTAGTACCTTAATGGATCAAATCCATCAAAAACCATTATTGGATCCAATCCAATTTGGCTCTAGGGCATATATCCAATATGTTGTGCTATATGTAATTCAATGTCTCTATTCTTTCTTAATTAGGCCATCAAAAGAGACTCTTCCCTTTACATGTAAGGCGAAGAAATATTTGTACCAGGGTCCTTTTTGGCTGGAAAGCGTGTATCAAAAACTGTTGCACTATAGAGCAAACAAATACTTTGACATAAAAATGGAGGTACTAAATTTTAGTACCACGGTTTGGTTCCAAGTGTTAAAAAGGCACTAAAGTACCATTAACACAGTGTGCAATTCCTATTCTATCCTCAAACTAGCCTCATCCTGTTTTAGCGCCATAATGAGGAGGGGTAGTGGGTGGAAAGATGGAGTTTTAGTTCCTTTCAGCACCAAATTTGGTGCTAGAACTAGTACCCTATTGTAGGCCCTTTAGTCCTTGGTGTTTGGTTCTTTAGGATCCTTTGGTACTAATTTTAGCACTTTTGGGCTTTAGCACTAGGAAGCAAACACCCCCATAATAATTAAACCTTGAGTGCATGCAGGTCCATGGAGATCCAGAAGAAGACGACATAGTCTCAGGAGCAGATATCGTTGACATAACAGCTCAAGTCTGTATATATAGTTCAGATTTGCATGAAATTTTTTGTTGTATATGATGATTTCTTGGAGCCAAGAGACTCGAAAGAGAAGCATGCTTGGTTCTTACCTGTGTTGTGCAAGCTCTGCTGGGGTTGGCATGCCAAGTCTGATGGTTTCCATGGTATGTTAAAATTAATATATTTTTGTATGCTTTTGCCAGTAACCAAGAAATCCGAAAAGGAAACATCATCACGTTTGACTAAATATTGCAATCGGTTTGGGAATTTTTTCCTCCCATTCGTTCTAGCTGGCAACATGATAGAAGGACTGACATGTCTACTGCATGATTGAAAATGATATGCAGCCACAGGTATCGCCTCCCTTTGTTGCCACTGATCCTAGAGTTCCGCTGGCATTGTCTGGTCCAACAGCAGAAGATAAACGACACAGGTGTTTTTTTTTTGAACGAACCCAGCACTGACGTGCTTGTTTCTATTAATATAGAAGGGGATTACAAGTAGGCGGCCCCAGTAGGCCAGCTACAGGAAAAACAAAAAGCTATATAGGAGCTGTACGAGGCGAAAAAAGATAAAACTACGCCCCAGCCACCCAAGACGCTAGGGCAGAGGCCCCTGCAAGGGTCCAAGCTCTCATCTCCTCTCTAATTTTTTCAGAGAGGTTGATCACAGGTAACTCTTTATGCCGAAAAGTTCTTTCATTCGTTCCTTCCAAACTTCCCGAACCACCAACAGTAATAGCGATCTCAGGGCCTTCTTTGGCACCCCAGGGGAGGATGCCAATGCTTGCCACCAGTCCAAGACCGAGTCAGAGGCTGGCCATGTTGCCTGGTCAAGCTTCGGGCAAGCGAGTGACTCCGCGATAAGCTTCCAAACTAGACGAGTGTAGCGGCAAGTAGCTAGAAGGTGGTGAGCAGTCTCTGGGGCTTGCCTGCATAGGAGACAGCTGGCGTTATGTGGCCATCCACGCCGCGCTAGCCTGTCCGAGGTCCAAACTCGATCTTTAACAACAAGCCAAGCAAACAGTTTACATTTTGATGGCACCCAAGGCTTCCAGATGATTGGTGTAAAATCTTTATTCACACAGCCAACGAATTGTGCTAGACTGCTAGGTAGGCTGAGGAAGCTGTGTAAATTCCGGATGCGTTCAACTTCCAAGTGCACTTGTCAGCCCCTTCATGAAGACGTAGGGCACCGGTAGCCATCCATAGATCAATGAATTGTTGTAGGTGTCCCACCATTATCCCTGCTCGAAAATTCAAGTCTCGGATCCACTGGTCGTTTTGCAAAGGCGTTTCTTCTGCGATATGGCAAAGAGGTCCAGGGCGAGGTCTCGAGGCCTGCGGCCCTGTGCCCAAGTCGAGTTCCAGAAGGCTGCCGTTGCGCCGTCATTAATCTCAACGGTGGTACAAGCCGCGAAGAGGAGCTTGTCCGACTCATTACATGGGTACTGAGCCCTTTCCAGAGTTTGTCTGGCTCATTCCATTCTTGCCAAAGCCAACACAATCTAAGGGCACGTGCGAAGAACTAGAGGTTGAGGATTCCGAGCCCTCCCTGATTCTTTGGCTGCCCCACCATGGGCCAATTAACCTTGCACTTCCCACCAGTGAGGTTCTCATCCCCAGCCCAAAGGAAATGTTTCCTGCAATTGTCGATGGCTTCAAGGATTTTCGTAGGAGCGTTCAAAGCAGTTAGAAGGTAGACCGGTTGAGATGAGAGCATGGACTTGACAAGTGTTAGCCGGCCGGCCTGGGTGAGGTTGCGCCCTCGTCAGCCAGAGAGACTAGCCATCGCTCTGTCGGCCAGGGGCTGGAAGTCCACCTTCCTAAGTCGAGCAACCGAAAGGGGCTGCCCCAGGTATTTTGTCGGAAAGGATCCTCTCATGGCCGGGAAGCTTTCAAGTATATCGTTGATGTCCAAGGGTTGGCAACGGATTGGGATGACTGAGCATACTGGTGTTTGGATTTGAAGTTCAAGGTAGGTTCAGAGTCTTATTCTTATGAAGAACATTGCCGTTCCTTCAAAGTGATGTCCGATGGATAAGCCAGACAGCAAATAAAGACGGAGTTCGCCTCAATTTTTGTGAAGGTGACTTGGCCGGTTGCTAAGTTGTAGTTTTTTTGGAAATTCAACAGAGGCAGCTGTGATAAGTCAGTCTGAACTTGTTTTTGCAACTGGTTTGCGCATTTCTATCAACGTATCAGAATTAGTTGGTCACCTACATTTCTTTTTGTCAGAGTTACTTTTCTATTCAGATGTTAATTCATTATTTTCGAATAGGTTCCTTTGTCTTTGCCCGCACCACAGTCCATACCACATTGTGCATTGTTGCACCAAAGAAGCAGCAGTAGCAGCAGGCCAAGATTTCAGTTTATAATGATGACTGAATCCACGTGCCTCCAATAATACTAGGACGGCAGGCACGCTACGCCGTTCGCCGGTGGAACACTCGGGCCTGATTGCATGGACGTTATGCTGAAGTGATTATGCGCGTAAGTACAGCCAATGGTTCATCGAAGGACACCATTTTTGCAGATTATATAATACAGAATGAATTATAAGGTTCCAACGACAATATGGATTGTAGGTTTGAAGGAGCAACATCATACATGATACGACGTACATACTTAATTATCTTAATATCCTTAGGCAATGAGATTATACATGTAGTATATAATTGATCCTAACATCCCTCTTTCACCAGCTCCTCGGATTGCAGATAACTAAATTCGTGGCCAACGGCCCATTTACACAGAAGCGCCTCAAACTCTTCAACCATAAAAAATCAATTAGCATAACCAAGATATCTGTATTCTTTGCATGGTGAATTCCCATGTGCTTCCATTTGGCTTGTATAAATGCACATAATCAATTTTAAACAAATGAGAATATGCTACCAAGATATTAGTTTTGACAAAAAGGTTCTTGGGAAAGAAGTGCAAAGCAGGAATGCAAGAATATAGATCATATAACTCTACCTCGGTACCTCAGTTTGCCAACCCGTGAGTAAATCGGTAAAACTGAACACAAAGACTCTGTATAGAACAGAGCAAGGTTGGGGGGCAGCCATCAATTAACAGCCAGCCCAACAACAAAAGACAGGGATGAGCAGCCCAGCACCAAAATGAAGTATAAGAAAAGGACAGGACGGCGGAGTGAGCCAATGCAATAGAAAATATGTATATGAGTCATGTGGTCATTAGCTGAAAGCTGAGACCTCCGGTAACTGGGAATTCTTTAGGGATAAGAACCACTCTATGAACCTTTGGATACGGGAAATGCTGGTGGTGTTAGTTGTTTTTGTTTGGTTCCACTTCAGTTCCTCCTCTCTTTTCCCCTATTTTTCGTCCTTTTCACTTCTCCTGCTGAGACCTGGTCTACTTAAATTGCCCTTAAACCCCATCTGGTGAGGCTCGGCCAACACAGGCGCTGGATCAGTTCAGAGCCGAGCTGCGATCGACCTGCCTACCAATTTCCTCCTCCATCGAGCAAGCCTGTGCATCCACGTATTCAGACGTGCCTCCGTCGTCTGGTGCCGCTCATCAGGGTCACCAACGCGAGGTGACAGGCGCACGGGACGATGCCGGGATGGCTGGAGACAAGGGCAGAAACTGTCATAAATCATAGCGGCAGCAGAATGGCTATTGAAAACAAAACAAAGATAGCGGCAGGATAACCCAATTCACCCGGTTTACATTAGACGAAACAATTCATCTGGGAAAGAAGTGGACACCCCTCCTGCCAGAATTACTACTGCCCTCAGTCACGGGACCACAAGTGTGCTAGGCTTTTCATGGATGAGTACTTGAATTCAACTGATATGAAAAGTTAAGGGTAAAACTGAACCACACGACACGAGTACAGTAGTGGAGAAAAACCTTCGCTTCAGTAAATCTCAAAATAAAACGCGCACAAGGAAATGAACGGCTCGGCTGGTCGACGGAGGCCATAGAGAAATCGATCCTGTAACAGCCAACAGATGGAGCATTAGAAGCACGCACAAGGTTTCTACACACGCGATTATATACTCTTACATATACTAACGAGGACATCACCACGTTGGACATATACGAGTTGGCATCATCTCCAAGCTGCAAGTCATCGCCATGTTGAACATCGTCTTCAGTTCGGATTCAGCCGATATGTCTCCAATAAAACGACGATATTTCCCTCATACGGCGTCCAATTAAGACGTTCTAGGATGTGTTGTAACCGTGACGATGAGACGCTTCTTTTGGTTATGGTCCTAGTGTCAGAAGCCTCATGGATCTTTCTATGTGACCACAAAAATGTCCTCTTTTGGGCCTTTTCAGGCTTTGCATCGTGTCGGGCCCATGTTGTTGACGCCCAACCATGGTGCACCCTAACCCTAGCTCGCCCCTAGGTTAATAAATTCAGTAGCCTCCGTTGTTTAGGCTCGAATTTTGCTTAGATATTCTGCCGAGAATAGTTTTGGAGTCATCGGTTTGTAGAACCTCAACTTTTGTGCTTAATCATTCATCTACAATTTGTCACTTCCTATTGAGAGTTGCGTTCTTACGATATCTTTCTTTTGTTCTTCGTTTCGTAGGCAGGGATTAGCCTTCTTGGTGATGTCAATCGGGTTGTGACACGGTTGATAACCAGAGGAGTCGTGGTGCTAAGATTGTAGGGTTTGAGTTTGCTGAGTTGAAGCCTGATCGGTGTGGTAATCTCCGCCCAAAACGAGTTATCCTTCGCCTGACGGAAGATCGGGCACTCTAGTTCCCATTAGGTGGTAATCAGAGACTGAGGTATTACCATCAGACTTACCCTAGTTTAGCTTTGTGTCTTCGTCCTATACTCTAGAAAATAGCCATACAAAAATATTTGTGCACCGTATTCTGCTATCCAAGTACCCTTTTTAGCCTTTACAATTTTCATTTCAGATTTACTTTGTTGAGTTTGTGTCTGTAGTCGAGTCTTGTTGCTGGTTTTAGTTTTGTTCATGTCATAGTTCAATCGCCCGTTGATGTGATTTGTTTGTTTCCGTTGCTATCCCATTCACCACTATTATCAGATTACAAGTTGTGCCACCCATTACACGACTTGCCCTCGCTAGCCGCCTTGCGTGAACTCCTGTTGTGCAAGCCCTAGATAGGTTGCTCTACGTGCTCTCTAAAATATTTGGCTGCTTGGGAAGGGTCCAGTTACCTTTGAGTCAATATACATTTTAGCTCCTACTCCCTATGATTGCTTTTAAATTACAATTCAATCATTTATTTATTTATATTATATTATTATTTTTATTGTAAACTTGTGATTATTGGAGAGTACTTCTCCGTTCTAAAATATAGCAACGTTTAGATTTTTTTAAAGTCAAACATTTTTAATTTTAACTATAAATAGAAAAACAATCATAAAGACTAATAGCATAAAAATATATTAGTAGATTTGTTGTGAAGCCAACTCTTATAATATGCAATATCTTTATTTTGAAGTAATTTATTTTTAGAGATATTGTTGGTTAAAATTTAAAAAGTTTGACTTTAAAAATGTAGCTACATTCTGGGAAAGGGGAGTACTGTCACACCTAGGTTTTCAAAGAAACCCGAATGCTATTATATGTGAAACTAGGAAGTCCAAACACACATATAGCTTACAAATATGGAATTTCAGATACACAGTGATCGAATAAAATAGTTTACATCAGAGTTTATCATAAATAATAAGTAAAACATAGCGGAAGTCTAAATAATAACTCTCTGAAAAACAAGCGAAGCTGCAGTCCACAGGGATACCGACTGGTTGACCACAACTCAGTAGTATGGCAAATCTTCGGGAACCTCAGTAGCTATAGCCTCATTCACTGAACCATCTGTTACCCATCTGGGATTTTGTTGAATAGTGAAAAATGTAAGTAATTCATTTACTTAGAAAGTATAACACGGGTGAATGAAGGCTCAAAAGTAAGGCTTGACATGGCTGAACTGCTTTAGCACTTTTAGTTAATTCATTTGATCATTAACCAAATTACTACAAGTAAATGAAACCCAGTTGCAACCCAATTAATCAAGTATAAGAAGAATTAAACATATAATCAACATATTAATTAAAGAACCTCTAATAAAAAGGATCCAGGCCGCTCATGACTGTGAGCACGGCTATCATGATAGATGTACACTCTGCAGAGGTTTCGCCCTTTACCCACAGGTCGCTTAAAAGATCAATGGATCTTTGCACCCAACCACGCACAAACCACACTTCCTTTGGTGTGACGGCATAGGTACACTATGAGGCTTTTCACTAGACACCCTAACAAGCACAGTAGCCGCTTAGGTACAACACAGGTAGCATGACCCAAGGCACCAAGATTGACTAATGCTTATGGCATCACACCAATAAGGGGGTCAATGGCCTCCGTAGCACGGGCATCGCACGGACAATGCGCAACGTGTGGAGTTCTCCATCGCAGAGACTCCCAACATGAGACTGTGTCTGACGACAAATAGTCGACGGATCGCGCGTCCTTGATGGATCAAACCACTCTCACCCATGTTCCCCATAGAGCGTCTTTCGGTAACCACTGGCAAGCTACAGACGTGCAAGCTACTTGTCCAAGACCAGAGCCATAATAGTTCCGTCGGTGGCGACAGGCTCCTGGGTTGCCGCTTTAAGAACCAAACCTTATGGAGAGACACTAGGACAAAGCACGAAGCACATGCCTTAGCTTCCTGAACCATGTTGCTAAAAAGCAAGTTTTAACATTATCATTTAAGTGAACCATTAAGTCAAAGTTAACATATACATAAATGGTGATAGTAGCTACGCCTAGCAAGGATCTACCCGTATGCATGACCCTTGGATATCAAAAGGTAGGAAACACAAATCTAGGTACAACCTTAAAGGTACATCAATTTAGACACATGTGAAAATAAATGATTAAAAGTTGTTTAGGTAGCATGGATTGTCTATGCTATCCTTGCCTTCCTCAAAGAGCGGTTCCTGATGCTGCTGGTTTGGCTCCTCGTAATTTTGCTCGAATCCGAACTCGAACGGCTCACCGACTGGACACACGAAGCACCACATAAGCATCCACACATTCCAGTACATACAAACAAGTTATTCCATTAGAACAGTACACCAAACAGTGGAAAATAGCAAAAGAAGGACATAAAACTATTCTACGCTTCGCTACGAACACATGAGCGCGAGAATCACTCTAATCAGAGCTAAAACGAGAAAGTTACAACTTTTCTAAGGTCCAGGGGCTTGCTGACATGGTTTTAAATGTTCTAGGGGCTTAACTGCAAAAACTCAGGGACCTAATCATGATTTCAATTAAAACATGAGGGTTTAAGGACTAAAATGGCTTAACAAGATGAATAACAAAAATAAACTAAATCTCAGGTTTTTTTTCATAAAAACAGGGACCTATCAGTAAATACTTTTAAACAAGGGTGGACAGCGGGTCGATTAAGGAAAAGGCAAGCGTCTTTCGCTAAACCGCCATAGTTGACCAGTATGGCTGGTTTGACTAGAGGGTCGACTCGGCGCGGCGCTTAGGGGTGCTGCATCCAGATCCAACGGATCAGATGAGTTCCGGAGCAACTCGATCTGGAGTTGTCGGCTACCAATTGAGGCGGGGGATTGGATGAGAAGGAAGCTAGGACTTCGGGGAGCTCACGCTGGAGATTTGCGATTGCGCGGAAGCCACCACAGCGAGGACAAGCGCGGGCTAGAGGGTGGGAGAGGGAGCATGGAGTGGCTCGGGAGCATAGCTTACCGCCTCACGAAGGTCCACGGGAAGCAGGGAGGGACGGAGCATTGTTGGAGGAGATCGACAGAGGTAGGGCACTGGGCAGCTAGGGTTTACGTAGCGCGGCTCTGGAGGGGGGCAAGCTAAAAAGGGTAGGGGCGCAATCTCCGGCGAGGCGCTGGTGGGCTGCGCCGGCGCGCCGTGAAAGGAAGGAGGCGGGGCCCATGGGGCAGTGGGCGGGGGGCTGACAGGTGGGGCCGGGCGATCAGCGGCAGAGGAGGAGGGGGGCTGTGGGCCAGCACGGGAGAAGGAGTGGGTCAGGGCGCTGAGGTGTGACGCGAGCTGGGCTGGCGGGAGCGGGCTGGTGCAGTGGGCTTGGCCCAGGGGGGAAAGGAAGAGGGAGGGGGCACTGGGTTGGGCTGGCGGGAGTTTGAGGGGCAAGAGTGAGTTACGGGAAAGGTTCAGGGGGCAGAAGTGAACTCTGGGCTTTGCAACTTTGCAAATCTAACCATTGTGGTGCAGGATGACCTTTTTCTGGCCGATTTGTGTGAGCGAGACATGGATGCATCACCGGAGCCAAGAGGAAACATGCCCAATAAGTACGAAGTGGAGATCGTTTTCCTCGGCCACGTTCATTGGTATTGAGGAAGGATGATGAGCAATCGGTGATGACTCATAAGGTTTTCTCCAGTGATTCATGTTTAGCTAGTTCATAGAATATTTTCTCATATTTTTAATAGAAGAGAAGAAGAGCTATCTTTTAATCAAGAGATAGTCTTATACACACACTTTGAGATTATGTGAGGATAATGTGCGAGATCATTTACTCATTTATATTATGAATTATATGCTAAGGGCTATATAATTAGAATAATTTCTTTCACAGTGTTTAGAGCTAGTTACAACGTCTAAAGCCGACAATACTCGAGGATGAGGGTTTTAAATCTCTGGATGGATATAGTTGCCTCTATCTCTGCCTATTGTGCTCTTTAAAATCTTTGACTGTTTGGGAAGGGTCCAGTTATTTGGGTCAATAAACAATTTAGCCCCTAATAACCACTATAGCTCAATTAGGTTCGTTGTACTCCCTCCGTATCACATTTAGAAGTCATTTTGGACAAAGTTTTAGTCAAACATTGGGAATATAAATCATAGCCTAGGATAAAAACAATGGTTTTACTGTGCGTTGGTGGCAGTGAGGTTTGCTAAGCACACACAATGCTTTGGTCGCCATAAACTGGCTATCATGAAACTTTTGTTGCCACCGTTTTGTAAAGAACTATAGTCCCAATCACTTAGTTTGTTGCCACTAAATTGAAATTGTTCTTGTACAAAATCCCCTCCCGTACGTTATCACCATTGACACTAATTTAAGCCTCTGATATTTGAATTCTTATTAGAACTGTCAGACTAGAAGAGCAGAGTTTCATCGTTCTAGGTTGATTAGATCCTTTCAAACTATATTTCAGACAGAAGGTCTTTTAGGATTTTATAGGTTGGTCTCTTTCGATTTAAATTACTAGTATAGTATATCGACACAAATTGTACTCTTGACCTTGACTTTCAAAAATTCCTTTTCCTTAGGGGAAATGGTGCCGGTGTCGCTTGAAATGTTCCTTCTGCAGCTTTGCATTACATGGCCGATGGAGAGTGCCATCGATGGATCATTCTGGTTTTCCAAATTTCGAGCGCGGGCCTATTCTTGATCTTGATCTCGTAGCTGGATCGATTGCTAGAGGAACGATAGTCATATGCACATATCCTCTGGATCTAATTCGCACAAAGTTGGCTTATCAGGAACGGCGACTATTCTCTAGATTATCTGCCAACTATTTGAAGGTGAGATGTGTTGAGAATAGAAATGTAAATGGAAGGAATAGAATGATTCTCGTTGATGGAGGGGTACTGTTTACATATTTATACAAGCCCAAGGGGCATGGGTTGCCACCCAAATGGACACACCCCTTCAGAGATGCCCTTTCACTAATGTCATTTGATCACTAATCTGTTTCACAACACACTCCCTTGATCAATTGCTTCTTGTAAACATCCTCGATTCATAGATTGTTGCGTGGGAAAAACTCCTCTAAAACCTTGTAGGAAAAATACGAGGAGAAACCACGTGATATTTGATTGATGACCATGGAAAAACTCCTCCAAAAACCTAGTGGGAAAAATTTGAGGAGAAATATGGATATGTCATAGGAAAAACTCCTTAAAACCCCTAAGGGAAAATATAGGAGAAAATGTTATATGAAATATCTGATTGCTTATTAATGCATATTGCATCATTAAAAACCTATGTATGAGAAAAACCTTGATTGGAAAACTCATTAGGAAAAGAGTGCAATATTATGTGATTATGTAGAGGTTATACTAGAGGATTTACTCCCCCTTATACTTGCAAATCTTTAAATCATCTCATACCTATTCTAAAAACATATTTCTGGAATAATAATGTTGGTAAAGACTTTGTGAATAAATCCGCAAGATTATCACATGACTTGGTTTGCAAGTTTTCTATTTCCTCATTTTTCTGTAGTTCATGAGGATAACATAATTTATGAGCAATGTGCTTTACGATATTGCTCTTTAGATAACATGCATTCATCTGAATAATACAAGTAGAATTATCTTCATAGATAATTATTGGTTGCGTGATTGAACCAATATCACATGACTGTTGTATGTGATTTATCATTCTGCGAAACCATACACATTCACGTGAGGCTTCATATAATGCAATTATTTCAGAATGATTAATATAGTCGTTCCACCATGTAAGAATACAAAGTGGTTCTGAGATATGGCATTATGGGAATAAGATAAATGGCCAGTATCGGTATACCCAGCTAAAGACTTGTCTTGGTCAAATATGTAGAATAAACCAAGATCAATTGTGGCGTAGAGATATCGGAAGATATTCTTAACTCCCACCCAATGACGTTTTGTTGGAGTAGCACTATGTCTAACTAGTAAATTAACCGTAAATGCAATATTAGGCATGTTGCAGTTTGCAATATACATTAGCGCTCCAATGGCACTGAGATATGAAACGTCTAGTTGATGGATATGATTTATCCATATTGAACTTCTGATGTATTAGAATCCCTGTAGGGAGATGCTCCCGCTGTAGGCCTAAGCGAAATTTGGTTGTACCCAAAAATATTGGTTGTGTGCTTCAGCTATATCTTGTGTATTTCCAATGGTATTGAGATCAACATACACATATATAATACAAAATCCAGTTGAGGATATCTTGATGAAAAACACATGGGCAATCATCGTTATTGGAATAACCCTTCTGTAGAAGGAATTCATTTGTCGGTAGTACCATATTCTTTTCGACTACTTCAAGACATATAATGACCTTTGAAGCTTTACACTATACATGTTGCGAGAGTGATTTTTTTGTTCGGAATATCAAGCCCTTTAGGAACTTTCATATAGATATTCGAATCAAGTGAACCATAAAGATATGTAGTCACCACATCCATGAGATACATGTATAGACCTTTCTGTACTGTCAATGATATTAAATATTGGAATGTTATACCACTCATAATTGGAGAGTATGACTCATCGAAATAGATGATGGGTCTCTACGTGAACCATTGTGCTACAAGCCTCTCTTTATATCTCACCACCTCATTTTGTTCCCACAGGAAAATATTTCAAGGAGTAGGTATCGCTGCGGCGAGTACCTCTTGGTTTTGAACGAGTGCAATTCTACCTCAATTGCTTCCTTTCATTTGATCCATTCGAAGTGCTGATGCACTGCCTAGGTCTTATGTTTGGATCAGTTAAAGGTTATTTGCAATCTTGACGGAGATATGTCGACAAATGTAGTCTTTCTGTTGAATGATTCTCCAGAATCAATATAATTTGTGGAAATTTTATTTACCCTTTTGTGACTCTTCATTATTTCCCATAATATTAGAGTTAGGGTCTTCCAATGTCCCAGCACCAATATTTTTGTGCGCAGTTATGCTGGGTATGTGATGTATCTATTGGTCATACATATTATTTGGATTTTCAATTCCAATTGGTGTCTATCAACTTGATATTGATTTGCATTTACTGCTTTGGAAGTGAGCTTCCTTTGTTTCCGCTGATATCCTTTGCAGTTGTACCTCTCCCCCTCTTATTTTGATTTGGAAGATTTTGAGTAAGAGTTGCTACTCTTCCTGGTACTTTTAACAACAGGATTGGTGACACATTGATAGTCAGTAAATGCTTCTGCCTGATTATTTGCAATACTTTGCAAATAATCCTTTAAATTGCATGTTCATATTATGTAGTACGTGGATGATTGGACTGAATACCGATGGTATTCCAATTTATTTTGTGGCATTGTGTATGGTACTTATTGTCTCCCCTTAATGCTAGTAAATCATCTGCATCGATGATTCAATCAGTGAACCGGGCAGTATATAAGTCCCTTGTACAAGGCTCGAGGTATTTTATGATTGATGGTGATTTATACCCCACATATATCCCCATGTGTATGGGGGCCCATTGATGTATGCTGCGGTGGTGAAATCGGTGCGTATAGAGTGCAACCGATTTTTCGCAGATGAGAAATACTTGGTTGATTTCCACGTACTAACTACAACAGGGAAGCCGTATGATATGCAGTAGGTCTGATTTGAATCATGTCAGTGACGTGTAAGACCGCATGACCCCAACATGATGTTAGTAATTTGCAATTCTATGATAATGGTCTAGCAATTAATTTGATCCTCTTCATAAGAGATGGGGCTAATCCATTTTGTGTGTGTACATAAGGTACATAATGTTCCACATTAATGCCTAAATCCATACAAAAATCATTGAAAGCTTTTGGGGAAAACTCAGCGGCATTGTCTGTCCTGATGGATTTTATTGGACTTTCTGGATAATTTACTCTTAATTTGATAATTTGTGCAATAAACCTTGCAGAATCATGGTTCTAGTGGACAATAAACACACATGAGGAACATCTAGTAGATGCATCAATAAGTACGAAGAAGTACCTGAATGGTTCAATTAATGGATGAATAGACCACAAAAACGGCATTGAATGTGTTCGAGGAATTGTAGTGGTTCAGCCTTGATCTTAAGATAAGAGGGTATAAAGATTAATTTCTCCGTGGCACATGCGGTACACACAAAATTTGAAGGTTTTGGAAGTTTATGTGATGACCAATTGAATTCCCGATAATTATTTGCATCATCCCGATTCAGGATGACCTAGGCGATCATGCCATGTCTTGAAGATATCAAGATTCTGAAAAATTATCTTATATGCAACATGTTGTACGGGTTTGACGTATGTGTGATACAATCCTAAGGATAGTGAAGGAATTTTCTCAAGCTGATGCCTGGTATATTCGTTAATTTTTGTGATGAATAGATATTCATCATTGTTGTTATTATGAGATTCAACATGGAAATCATTACGACGGAGGGTCTTACTGAAAATCTTGAGGCCAACAACGACGGAAGGCTCGGCACGACGACGAGATGAAGAATGGGCAGTAGTGGAAGATATGGTGGAAGAAGACTACCTTAGGGAATCCTAAACAAAGGGGCCTCCCTGTAAAGGAGTCGATGGTGTGCCTTTTCCAGAGGAGAAGTGGTCCGTATATATAGGGAGAAAACCTCTCACTTCCAGGTTCATTAGCAATATGGGACTAAAGGTGGTTTGCCCCATTCCAATGCGATTGGGCTTTGAAATTTGGGCCAATAAAGTGAGGGGATGGGTTTGGCCTAAAATTGGGTCAACTTTTGGCCAAGGCTGGTCTACTAAGATTTAGGGTGATTTTAATTTTTGGAATAATTATTTACCTGGTTATAAAATAATTCAAGATAAGTCCAGAATTGATATTAAACCATGAAAAATATTCTAAAAATTATAAAAATCCTAGGAAAATTTCCAGAGATAGAGTTGGACATGAGGAACCCAAATATTGTATTTGGAGCTCATGAAAAGGATCTTAGCATGTTTCAACAATTGGAATTTGCTCTAGGGAAAATAGGATTAATTTCCAGAAAATATCTAAAAAATTCCGATTAGGCTCCTAAACGTATTTTTGAAAACTTTACACACATAAAACCACTAAATGCAACCAGCATGAATGCAAAGCACTCAATATTATAACCTATGTTATTTTATTTTGAATTATTTTTCTATACTAAATTCCCTGTTAATTATATAAACCTTGGAAAATTTTAGAAAATTTAGAGAATCATTGTATTAATTATGCTGACAAATCACATCCCAAAATCCAAAAATTTTGGGGTGTGACAAACTACCCCCCTTAAACAGAATCTCGTCCCGAGATTCGCAAGGACTAGGGACAAGGAGGAGAACGGGTGTTGGCGGTCATTACGGCACATTTCCGACCACCAATACCCGGGAATAAAAGAGGATATATGTGACATTCCATGTACTTAGGTTTACTTCTAATAAAGTTCCACGAGTTTTGGTGAGTTTCACTTGTGCAGGTACAACAACGAGAAATACGTGCTATAGGGGTCAGAAATGACCGATTCGGCCGAACGACTCCGTTCGGCCGGTTACCCCCCTTAGTCGTACACGACATAAAGCACAACCGGGAGTCATCCACGTCAACGATGACCAAGTGATGGGAACTATGGTTTCCCGATCTTCCGAAAGGTTCTGATAACTCTCGATTTGGTAGAGTCGTGACTCAAATCAATCCGGCTTCCGAACCACACGTTCCGAACCCTGCAATCGCAGCACCACGTCTCCTCAGGTTATCAACCGGCGTTGCACGGTTGACGTCGCCCAAAAGGGTTATGCTTGCATGCGAATCAAAGAACATAAGAAAGAACGAGAAAGATTGCAACACAATTGCAGATGTATGATTAAACTCACGAAGTTGGGGTCTCACAAACCGATAACCGGCGACACTGTTCTTGACAGAATTGATCTAAGCGAAACCCAAACCCTAACTTGGGTGGCGGCTACTGTTTTAAGGAGTCTAGGATCGTGGACGACCCCCCTATACATGTCCCTATTGGGCTCAACACGATACACGATCCAAAGGCCAAAATACGACGACACAACACCGAAACAGATTCTGGATGTCAACTTGTTTCATCGATTCCCGATGACTCCGGATGAAAATTGACATGACACCAGTGCAATTGCAATGATTATCTTCTTAGCTTTCCAAGAATATAAAGAACATCCAAATCTGAGCCCATATGCGATCTAGGCATCCGATTTAGCGCTAACTGCTCCTGGACTCCGAGGTGGACTCGAAGTCGAGTTGATTTGGGCCTCTATCTTGACTTGCACGTCCTTGCTGGTTCTCTCCACCTTAAAGCCCTTCTCCAACTATCCTCTGGTCATCTCCATGGTTCCTAATTACAATATAATCATTAGGTAGCAATCTATTCTCAAAATCACATAGAGAAGTACTTAGGAACGAGCTCACCTCTAAATTCAATTGTCGCGCACGAGCTCTTTTGATTGGACCTTGAACGATCAATGGCGGATTCTTGTGAGTATCCTTAGGAGTGATGTCCTCATCATCCTCCCCCTCTTGAATTGGGTCATCCTCGACTCAAGCCCATCAAGGTGGGACTAACCCCAAACTCGAGAGGCAACTCAACTTTATATGCATGATCATTAATCTTTTCAAGTATTTTAAATGGGCCATCAGCTCTTGGCATCAACTTAGACTTTCTCAAATCTAGAAATCTTTCTTTTGTCAAGTGCAACCATAATAAATCATCCGGTTCATGCTTTACTTCTTTCCTACCTTTACTACCAGCAATTCTACCTTTCCCCGCATCACTAAACCACTAAATACCATATGGATGGGGATGAGGGCGTGTGGCCAATCCATGCTTCTTGACCAAATCAGAACTCACCAAATTATTGCAACTACCTCCATCAATGATGACACGTGCGCGACGGTTGTTGATGACAAAAAAAATTTGGAACAAGTTATGGCATTGGATCTTTTCAGGTTGTTGTACTTGTGCACTGAGTACTCGCTGCACAATGATGTTTCTAAAGGCCGTCGTGTCCTCACTACCAAATGCAACGCCATGATCCTCATCAATATCATTTTCCTCATCATCTTCAACGTCGGAGGTGCTTATGTATCCATATTCTGTAGCAATGTATGCCGGCTGACTAGGGCAATCCTTCTGCACGTGGCCAAGCCCATGGCAACGGTGGCACTGAATGTTGGAAGTGCGTGGTGTCGAGGTGGTACTCCTGCTGCCCTCCTGCAAAGAATTTTTACCTGAATCCGAAGAACGTGCAGAAGATGGTGGTGGCGGTGATGGTGTAGCAGCTGGTGAAGGTATGGATCGCTTGCTCGCTGGTGGGGGTGCTCGAATAGAAGTTGGCTTGGGCAGCCCCAAAGATGGCGTTGTACGTGGCGTGTAGGAGGTGCTTCCCACCTTGTTCTTGCCCTACTGTTCACGCCCCTGAATCTCCTTTTCTGCAAGCATAGCATATCGAAACAACTAGTCGACAGTGTTAAAGTCCTTATAATCAACTATGTCCTGAATATCACGCCTCAAGCCTCAATAAAAATGACAGATAGAATCCTCAGGCCCTTCTACAATACCACAACGCATTATGCCTTTTTGCAAAGAACCATAGTAATCCTGCACAGAAGTTTCTCCTTGTTCTAAACGCTGCAATTTCTTACGCAAATCTCTATGATATGAAGGAGGAACAAAATGATCATGCATAGCCACCTTAAGCTCATTCCAAGACGTAGGTGCTCTACCATCGCCAACTAGACCAGTCCACCAAATAATAGCAATGTCCTTAAAATCACTAGTGGCTTGTCTAACTTGATGTTCTTTTGGTACAAGGTGGGCAGAAAATTTTTGTTCTACTGTCATCTCCCAATCAAGGTAACCCTCAGCATCATAATGACCCAAAAAGGATGGAATGGTAAACTTAATCTTAGCATAAGGATCATCACGATTGTTATTACCTTGGTGAGCGCCACCCATACCTACCATGTTATGGCGAAGGCGACGTTGTAGTCGTGTGTTTCTGGTAGCTGCTTCATCATAATTATCAGTCATCAAACATCGCGTCATCTGGAAAACGTGGAGGTGGTGGTTGTTGTGGCTGTGGCTGTGGCGGCTGTGGCTGTGGCTGTGGCTATGGACGTGCCTCCACTACAGCAACTCTGTCGGCAAGCTCGGACACACGTCGGTCCACCCTCTCTAACATGGTGCCAAGCTTCATAGCGATCAGCGCGTCAGTGACAGCCTTGTTGATTGTTTCTTCCATCTTGTCACGAGAAGCTTCTAGCTCTTCTTGACTAACACATTCACTGAAATCTGCGGGAGCCTTCGGTGCATCATCTTCTGCCATCGAAAAGCACCAAAACAAGAACACAGTGAAGGTTATCCCTAATAATCCGACTACGTGCTCTCAAGACAGCAAAGGAAGCGTCTTTACCAAGCTCTTGCAAGGTTCTTACCAACAATCAAGGCAAAGGATACCTGGAAGGCGTGTAGTCCGCGATTGCAAGGGTCAAAAACCAGTGCCGTCTAGAAGGTGTATGTGGAGCTTTGGGAAGGCACAATATGTAGCAAGGAGTAGCAAATAATGAATGCAGAATAGCAAAGTTCAATAAGTATCCAAAGTACAAGAAACAATCACTGGCTTAGACGTGTCCTAGACGTAGCACAACAAGTTGGAACAAGAAACGATGGAAAAATCTCACAGGACAAGCAAAACAGAACTCTATGCAATCGTTTTTAATCTTTTCAGAATTTCCCTCCAAAACCTCTGGACTAGTAGGAATCACAAGTTTTTTATTTTTTCAACTATTTTTTTTATATTTTTCTCTTAACAGGGATACCAAAAGCTCCAAGCACACAAATTTGCACCCTTTTTTGAAGTGAGATGCGGCATAGGGAAATTCAGGAACAAACGTTGAAAACCCTAAAATAACTTGATCAATTTTTTTCTTTATCTTCCTGATGTTTTTTTGAATTTTCTGACTCGGGCAAACAAGGCGAAACTGCTGTAAAAAATTTAGCCAAAACGGAGCACCGAGCGAAAAGTTATGCCCGTTTTACCGAAGGTATCTCAAGTTATGGTTTTCGGGAGACCCACGATGTGGTTCTCTGGAGGCTCAATTCGGCAGGGTGCACGGCGGCGGTTAGGGTATGCAAGATGAACCAAGAAGGGCTGCGATGCAAGGCGATGAACACACGACGGCTCGCAACCTATCTAGGTCTTGCACGGCAGAAGTATGATTAAACTCACGAAGGTGGGGTCTCACAAACCGACGAGCGACGACAATTGCAGATGTATGATTAAACACACGAAGTTGGGTTCTCACAAACCGACGAGCGATGACACTGTTCTTGATAGAATTGATCTAAGCGAAACCCAAACCCTAACTTGGGTGGCGGCTACTGTTTTAAGGAGTCTAGGATCGTGGACGACCCCCTGGACGCGCCCCTATTGGGCTCAACACGATACACGGCCCAAAGGCCAAAATACGACGACGCAGCACCGAAACAAATTCTGGACGTCAACTTGTTTCGTCGACTCCGATGACTCCGGACGAATTTTGACATGAGACCAGTGCCATTGCAAAGATTATCTTTTTAGCTTTCCAAGCATATAAAGAACATCCAAATCCGAGCCTATATGCGACCTGGGCGTCCAATTTAGCGCTGACTGCTCCAGGACTCTGAGGTGGACTCGAAGTCGAGTTGATTTGGGCCTCTATCTAGTCTTGCACGCCCTTGCTGGTCCTCTCCACCTTGAAGCCATTATCCAACTATCCTCTGGTCCTCTCCATGGTTCCTAGTTACAATATAATCATTAGGTAGCAATCTATTCTCATAATCACATAGAGAAGTACTTAGGAAAGAGCTCAACTCTAAATTCAATTGTCGCGCACGAGCTCTAGTGATTGGACCTTGAATGATCAATGGAGGATTGTTGTGAGTATCCATAGGAGTGATTTCCTCATCACACACTTCCTTTGGTGTGACTGCATCGGGACGCTACAAGGCTTTTCACAAGACACCCTAACAAGACAGTAGCCGCTATGGTACTACACACGCAACATGGCCCAGGCACCGAGATTGACTGACGCTCACGACATCGCACCAAGTAATGGGGGTCAATGGCGTCTAGAGCATTGGCATCGCACCCAACATCATGTAATGTGTGGAGTTCTTCATCGCAGAGACTCCCAGCACGGGATTGTGCCCAACGAGACATAGCCGACGGATCTGCCGTCCTCGGTGGATCAAAACATACTCTCACGAGCGATTCCCATAGTGCCTTTCGGTAACCAGTGGCAAGCGAGAGACGTACAAGCCACTTGCCCAAGACCAGAGCCATAATAGTCCCAGTGGTGGCGACAGGCTCCTGGGTTGCTGCTTTAAGAACCAGGCCTTATGGCGAGACACTAGAAAAAAGCACGAAGCACATGCTCTAGCTCCCTGAACCATGTTGCTTTTATCCTCAAGATTGAAGTGAACCATTAAGTGAAGATTAACAGTTAAGCAATGGTGACAGTAGTTGCGCCTAGCAAAGTTCTACCCATATGCATAAACCCAGGGTATCAACGGACAGCATATACAAAGCTAGGTACAACCTTAAAGGTACACCAATTTAGACACATGCATATAAAATAAATGATTAAAGGAGGTGTTTAGGTAGCAAGGATTGTCCATGCTATACTTGCTTTTATCAAAAATATAGTTGCTCAGAGTCTTCAAAATCTTCTTCTTGAAATCTCATGATGACGATCCTCTACTCGCAGCAATCATCGAGCACAACATTTAGCTAAACAAGCAAACAAACAATATACAACTAAGTACAGTACACCAATCAGAGGAAAAGCTTTAAAAGACCGTACTAAGCGGAAGGGCTCGTCCGATGGTCACGAGATCGCAAAGAAACGCTTCAAACGGAACTGCAGATGAGAGGAAACAACTATCAAAAATTTCACTTATAGAACAAGACAAACGCTAGGTGCTTCATTTATTTTAATTAATAAAACATACATAAAGAGTATTTCACAGAGATACCATGTATTATAATTAGTTCCAATTGTATTTGTATAAGAAAAGCGGAAGTAAACTTAATTAAATTTTATTTACAATTGTTGATGTATAAATTATACCGATTAAACAAATAACTTTACAATAGAAAGGTATGTGAATCATCTAATTGAATAGATTTATTATTCATGTTCAATTAGTCATGTTATTATTAAAATAAATTATAATAATATTAGTCATATTAATTTTATTTGTAAGGATCGAGGTATGAGCCTAGATTGCTTTTAATTAGAAAAAGCTAGTTAAAGTAAGCAACCCTAGACTTTAAGGTTTAGTTGGTAAGATTTGCTAGACACACTAAATAGTGCTCGCGAAACCAGCAAAGGCTGGGGTTAGTTCTGCAAAACTTCTTCATAATTAACCGTAGACTTTAAGGGTTAGCTGGTAAGATTTGCAAGACACGCTAAACAGTGCTCGCGAAACTAGCAAAGGCTGGGGTTAGTTCTGGAAAACTTCTTGGCTTGGTTTTGGTTGAAAGTATCTAATAGATCTAGGGGGTTTTGCACAAATCAACGAAGGCTCAGATATTAACGAAAAAATTTTTGGATTTCGAGAGGGGGTAGACTGCAAAAGCTCACGGAGCTTTTGGACATAGCGGGCGACACCTCTGTGTGCTTCAGCTCGCAGGCGATTGGGGGGCTTGGGGGGGCTAGTGTCACACCCGGATTTTCACAAAATCTGAATGCGGCCATATGTGTGCCCAGGAAGTCCACAGAATACACACTGCTTACAAAAATGGAAAATCAGAGTACATATGCTCAAATAAAACATTTTACATCAGAGCTTACCTAAATAAAGCATAGCGGAAATCTATGTATAAACTCTCTTGACAGGTAGAGCCTCGAGTCCACAGGGACACCGACTGGTTGACCACAGCTCAGAAGTACGGAAGATCTTCAGTAAACTCAGTAGCTAACTCAATCACTGACCCATCTGTTACCCATCCGGGATTTTGTTGAATAATGGCAAGTGTAAGTAAAACATTCACTTAGCAAGTATAGCACGGGTATATGAAGGCTCAAAAAGGCTAGACACGGCTGAACTGCATTAGCACTTTTAGTTGGTTCATTCTATCATTATCCAAGTTACTACATTGAATGAATCCCAGTTGCACCCCAATTAATGAAGTGTAAGTGACATTAAGCATAAATAAACATCATCTTCTAATAAAAAAGGATCCATGCCACTCGTGACCCTGAGCAAGGCTATCATGATAGATTTTACACTCTGCAGAGGTTTCGCCCTTTACCCACCAGTCGCGTAAAAGTTCTAAAGAACTTTGCACCCAACCACACACATCAACACTTCCGAGGTGTGACTGCATAGGGACGCTACGAGGTTTTTCACAAGACACCCTAACAAGATAGTAGCCGCTAGTTTAACAAGGCGGTGAGACCATAGGCACTGGGATTGACGTACGCTCACGTAGTCACACCAAGAGGGGGTCAATGGCATCCAACGCGCGGGCATCACACCCATCCATGCACAACGTGTGGAGTTCCCCATCGCACGGACTCCCAGCACGGGACTGTGCCTCACGGGGGCATAGCCGACAGATCACCCGTCCCCGGTGGAATCAAGAAACACCCTTTCACCTTGTGTCCACTAACGCCGTTGGCCCCAATGGTAACCACTGGCAAGCTAGAGACGTACGAGTTACTTGACCAAGACCAGTGGCGACAGGCTCCTGGGTTGCCGCTTTAAGAACCGGACCTTAGGGAGAGACACTGGAGCAAAGCACACAGCACATGCCCAGTTCCCTAAACCATGTTGCTAAAAAGCAAGTTTTATAATTAACAATGATGTGAACCATTAAGTCATAATTAACAAATAAATAATGGTGACAGTAGCTGCGCATAGCAAAGATTCTACCCATATGCAATAATCCCAAGGTAAGAAGGTGTAACACCCAAAAATGGCCCATTTAACATTTTTAGTAATTAATTGGCTTTTATTTTAATTGTTCATATTTAATATAGGTTAAATGAATTATTTATGAATATTAAAATAAAATATAAGATGTAGAAACATTTTTGTTGCATTCATGCTGCTGCACTGTGTTTTGGTTGTTGGCAAATTAAGTTGGAATTTAAATTCTGTTTAAATTCGAATTCAATTTGCATTTGTTTGAGCCCTAGAAAAGTTAATTCAAGCCGAGTTCACTTTTGCTCCCTAAGCTCTTCCCCTGGTCCACTCTTGCTCCCTCTACTCTTCTCCAGTCCGGCCCAGCCCCTCTCCTCTCTCCCGCTCGGCCCAAACTCTCTCTTCCCCCTCCACCGAGCCGGCCCAGCCAGCCCAACTCGCGCACCACCTCTCCCTCCCCTCACTGCCGACTGGCCCCCACTAGTCATCACCTCCCCCTTCCTCCCGTCGAGCTCCCCTCCCTCTCCCCGGTGCCAATCCGGCACGTGATTGCCGGCCGCCCTGACCGCCCGTGCCCGTGGGCCCCTGGGGAACCTTCCCCGCACCTTCCCCGTCCCGCTCCTTCCTTTCCCGGTGCGCCCTCACAAGGAAACCCCCCCAACCCCGATCGAAGATCCCCGATCGTCGGCCGCCACCCGATTCCCGGTGAACCTACCTAATGCGACTCCCCTACGCCCTATATAAGACGCCCACCGAGCCCAGGGACCTCACCAACCCTCACCCAAGCCTCCCGAGCCCCTCATCGCCTTCCCCGCGTGAGATCACCGCCAGGAGCTCCGCCGAGTTCGGGACACCGCCGAACTCCACCTCCGGCGCCACTCCGAGCCCCTCGACACCTCCAGCAACCTCGCAGCGAGGTAAGGATCCTCCCCACCCCACTAATTGGCCAATCCGTGCCCCAAACTGCGCCGGCTCCGTCCACCCGAGCTACCGGCTGCCAGTCACCGTCGTTGGCCATCCCCCCCCCGCAAAATCGGCGACTTGAACCCCCCTATCTTACTCCCCATGCTTCCCCGATGCTCCACGGCCAAACCCCATCCCGATTGGAGCCCTGTAGCACGAGATCGATGCAGCTCCGGCGAGCTTTCGCCAGCGCCGCCGCGTCCCTGTGTCGCCGCCGGCGAGCACACCCCCCCGAGCCATCCTAGCCCTTGGATCAAGATCCAACGGCCACAACGCATCCACCGCCTGAGTCAACCTTCTTTATAACGGTCAGCCGAGCCGGTTTTACATAAGAGCCCCTCGGTTTTAGCCAAATCAACCCGCGCTCCAGCTCAGTTCAAAAGTAATTACCAGTAGGTCATGTTTTTAATGAAAACCCCCTGAGCTT
Organism: Echinochloa phyllopogon; assembly: GCA_033239725.1. Taxonomy (NCBI): domain Eukaryota; kingdom Viridiplantae; phylum Streptophyta; class Magnoliopsida; order Poales; family Poaceae; genus Echinochloa; species Echinochloa phyllopogon. The sequence goes on along the minus strand of BTCW01000010.1, from coordinate 39,631,102 downwards.
TTTAATTATAGAACCCGCCGTCCTAGGGAGTCATTTTTACGCGTTAAACCTTCGGTTTTTAAGCATAATTATGTATAGGTCCCTGGTTTCTTTAAAATAAGCCCCTGGAAGCTTTTAAAAATTGGCAGAAGGTCCCTAGAACTTAGAAAAGCCATATCTTTTTCGTTTTAGGTCCGATTAGTGTGATTTTTGCGCTCATGTGTTCGTAGTGAAGCGTAGAATATTTCTAATACCTTTTTATGTATTGTTTCTACTGTTTGGTGTACTGTTCTAATAGAATATTATTTGTTTGCATGTGTTGGTATGCGTGTATGCTTGTATGGTGCTTCGTGTCCAGTCGGTGAGCCGTTAGCTTTGGAGTTCGAGCTCGGTGAGGACTTTCCGGAGCAGGACTCACAGCAGCAGCAGCAACACTTCGAGGAAGGCAAGTTATAGCATGGACAATCCTTGCTACCTAAACACACTTTTTATATTCATATACTTTCATATGCATGTGTCTAAATTAATGTCCCATTAAGGTTGTACCTAGTTTTGTATATCCTGTACCTCGATAACCTTGAGCTTATGCATATGGGTAGAATCTTTTTCTATGCGTAGCTACTGACACTATTAATTAATTCTTAATCTTGACTTAATGGTTCACTTTAACATTTATGATAAAACATGCTTTTTAGGGAGCTAGAGCATGTGCTGTGTACTTTGCTCTAGTGTCTCTCCGTAAGGTCCGGTTCTTAAAGCGGCAACACAGGAGCCTGTCGCCACCGCTAGAACTATTATGGCTCTGGTCTTGGTGGAGTAACTTGTACATCTCTAGCTTGCCAGTGGTTACCGATGGGCCGACGGCGTTGTGGGAGGCAAGGTACGGGGTGTTTCCGGATTCCACCGAGGGCGGGTGATCCGTCGGCTATGTCTCGTTAGGCACAGTCCCGTGTTGGGAGTCCCTGTGATGGGGAACTCCACACGTTGCGCATGGATGCGTGTGATGCCCGCGCTCTGGACGCCATCGACCCCCTTACGGTGTGACTCCGTAGGCGTACGTCGATCTCGGTGCCTATGGTCTCACCGCCTTGTATTACCGCAGCGGCTACTGTCTTGTTAGGGTGTCTTGTGAAAAACCTCGTAGCGTCCCTATGCCGTCACACCTCGGAAGTGTTGATGTGCGTGGTTGGGTGCAAAGTTCCTTTGAACTTTTACGCGACTGGTGGGTAAAGGGCGAAACCTCTGCAGAGTGTAAAATCTATCATGATAGCCTTGCTCAGGGTCACGAGCAGCCTGGATCCTTTTTGATTAGAATATGATGTTCATTTATGATTATTGCCACTTATACTTATTTAATTGGGTTACAACCGGGTTTCTTTCACTCGTAGCAATTGCTAAATGTTAAAATGAACCAACTAAAAATGCTAATGCAGTTAAGACGTGTCTAGCCTATTTTTGAGCCTTCATACCCGTGCTATACTTGCTAAGTATTCGTTTACTTACACTTGTCAATATTCAACATAATCCCGGATGGGTAAATAGATTGGGCTGATCAGGAGACTGTTGCTGGGTTCCCTGAGGATCTGCCGTACTTCTGAGTTGCGCTCTCCCAGTTAGAGTCCCTGTGGACTGCGGCACCGCTTTAGTTGAGAGTTATAGACTTCCGCTGTAATAAATATTATTGTTATACTCTAATTTAAACTATTTTACTTCGGGCATTTGTACTCTGTTTATCAAATTTGTTCGCTGTATGTGTTCTGTGGACTTCCTGGGCACACATATGGCCGCATTCGGGTTTTGTGAAAATCCGGGTGTGACACAAGGATAGGAGTATACAAACTAGGTACAACCTTAATAGGACATCAATTTAGACACATGCATGTGACAGTAAATGTATGTAAAAAGTGTGTTTAGGTAGCAAGGATTGTCCGTGCTATAACTTGCCTCAAATCCATTATAATTACTCATAGTCTTCAAATCTTGATCTTCAAACTCTTCTGCTTGAAATCTCTCGATGACGTTCTTCTACTCGTAGCAATCATAGAGCACAACATGCAGCTAAACAAGCAAGCAAACAATATAGAACTAAGAACAGTACACCAATCAAGATAAAAGCTTTAAAAGAGCATGCTAAAGGATAGGGCTCGAGGCTACGGTCACGTGAGCGCAAGAATCGCTGAAAACGGAGCTACAGTTGAGAAGATACGATTATTAGAAGATTTATATTATAAAAGAAAATAAAGGACTATATGCTTGATAAATTTTAATTAATTAAATAATATAAGAGATATTTCAGAGAAACATCTTATTTTGGGATTAATTCAATCTTATTTGAATTCATATTTTATTTATAAATGTTTATGTAGAATTTATACAATTTAAAATTTTACTTTAGTAAAACAGGCCTGTGAGAGCGACTAATCGAATAACTTTATATCTCGAGTTGAACTAGTCATATTATTATTTAAAACACATTATTATTGTTATTAATCAGATTAACATTTATTTATAAAAAAGTCGAAGTTTAACTCTAATTTTCTTTTAAGTTAGAAAAGCTAGTTATCATAAACATTAGTCATGTTAATATCATTTATGAAAATTGAGATATAACCTAGTCAACTTTTATTTATAAAACTCACTGAATAATATTAATCAAATTAATAGTTAACATGAAAACTGAGTTTAAACCTTAATTATATTTTAAATTAGAAAAACACATAAAGGTGCCTTTAATCAAATTAATGTTAAATAAAATTCAGAAATAAATAAGATGGTAAATAACTGTGCTAACCCGTAGTTCATGATGAAATGATTCTAACGCAACTTGAACGGATCAAAACGGAGCTATAACGTGAAATCTATTGGTTAAACAAGGTTGTAGGGACCTATGCGTAATTTTGTATTAAAACAGAGGGGTTTACATGTAAAAAGGTGGGGGCCTTTCTGTAAAAAGGCCAGCGGCGGGGCGGCCCTAGTGCTCGGCTGACGTCAGCGCTGACGCCCGCGTGGACCTGCGTGGACCGGCCGTGGACCGCCCGGTGGACTAGGTCCACTGGCCCACAGTGGACCGACGCGCACCCCTTCGGCGGGACCTAATCCGCGCCGTCCAGATGCGATCGGGCAGCACCAGGGGGGACGCGGCGCTCCGGCGGTAGCGCCATTGCCGGTGAGGGCGGCTCGAGGCCCTAGGGCGCTAGGGGGCAAGACGGCGCGAGCGGAGGGCATGAGAGGGACGAGGAGCTCACGGCGAGTTCGACGACGGTGGCGGCGGGGCGGCGGCAGTCCGTGGCTGTTGTCGCCGACGCGGCGGAAGAGCTTGGACCCCGGGCGGCGGCGGCGAGGGTGCTGGCGGCGTGACTCTAGGGTTTGGGGGCTCTGCGCGGGGATGGGGAGGGTCAAGGGCGGCGCCGCGCTATATAAGCGCGCAGGGACTAAGGATGGCCGGGGCACGCTCGCCAAGGAAGGTGAGCGGCGGCGTGGCGGAGATTGGGCGCGGGGAGGGGGCAGGCGTCCGTTGCTAGCTGGGCGGCGCGTGCGCTGGGCCGGGCGAGCGCGCGAGCGGGAGAGGGGAGGGGTCAGGCGTGGCTGGGCCGGGAGAGGAGCGGGAGCTGGCGGGCCGAGCGGAGGTGGGGGCGCCCGTGGGTCGGCTCGGGGCGCGCCGCTGGGCCGAGCGCGGGGAAGTATGGGGGTAGGCCTAGCGGAGCAGATCGGGCCGCGCGCGATAAAAGAAAGAAGGGAGGGAAGATAGACCGGGAGGAAAGCTAAGGAGGCAAAAGCAAACTAGGCCGGTTTGAGTTTTTAGGAAGGATTCGGCCCGGTTAGGTTTTTGATTTCTTTTCCTTTTTATTTTCAGAATACATTTTCTAAGGCAAGAATAAATCTACAAAATTCTAGACAATTCGTTTAAGCCTCGAAAAATACTCTAAAAATTCCAAAAATCTCGGGAAAAATCCCAGAGGTAGATTTGGACATGAGGAACCAAAATAAAATATTTGGAGCTCATGAAAAAGGTTTTAGCACCTTCCAAAAATTGGAATTAACTATAGAAAAATAGGAATAAATCCCAGAAAAATCTGGAAAATTCTTATGAGGCTCCTAAACGTATTTTAGAAACTTTACACACATAAAACCACTAAATGCAACTGGCATGAATGCAGAGCACACAATGTTAAACCTGCATTGTTTTATTTTAATTTAGAAAAAATGTTTTTCCCCGTACTAAATTCCCTGTAAATTAAATAAAGGTAAGAAACAATTTTCAAATTATGAGAAATTCTTTATTTAATTATTCTTTAAAATCACATCCTGAAATTCAAAAATGTTAGGGTGTGACACCTAGGCGACGCCCGCAAGAGGGAGTGGAGATCAAGGGGGACTCGGGGGTGCGCTCACCAGCAGCGGAGGCATACGGAGGCGCTTGGATATTGGCCGGCGGCGGGCGGCTCATGTGGAGGAGCTTCTCCGGCGGCGGTGTGGCCAGGAGGACCGGCGGCGGAGGTGCGGCTTGGTGTGGAGAAGCTCACGGTAGTGGTCGTTAGATCCGGCGGTGACCGAGGCGTCGAATCAGTGATAGCGACCTCCGGCGGCGGCGGCTTCCCGGGGCGGAGCTCCTCCGGTGGATGAACGGCGACGAGGCCGGGCTTGCGAGCTTTGCCTTGGTCTCGCGGTTCCACACATGGCGCCGGCTTCATCCGACGTTCAAGGATGCGGTGGATCGGGCATGAGGAAGGGCCGGCGGCGCTCGGCTCTGGCGGCGGCGTCCCTTGCGGCGGCGCTGCGCTGCGCAGGCGGAGGGGGCAGGGCGAGGGCGGCTGGGATGGGATTGGTGGTGGCAGCGGGGAGTGCACGGATCGGGCACACGCGATTTGAGGGCGCAGGTGCCGTGGGGGCCGCGGCACGCACGCCAAGGAGGCGGTGGTGCCCCCTTCGTCTCGCGCCTGGCCTTCAGGCGGCGGGAGGCCGACAAGCCTTGTTAGGCCCAACAGATAGAGGAGATAGGGCAGATCGGGAGCGGTGGCGGATGGTCTAGCTTGCGCCATGCGGGAGCGATCGGGCCATGGTGGGCCAGGTGGATGCTGGGGCAAGCTGGGCCGTGAACCAGGTTCGGATTGGCCCATTAGCGGAGAAAGTGGGGAGCAGGGTTGGGCTTGGTTGATCCGACCTAAGAAAGATTTGGGTTTCTCTTTTCTTTTTATTTTCGAAATAATATTTTCCTGTGAAATGATAAATCATAGACAAATCATTTTAACCATGAAAAATACTTCAAAAAATTCCAAAAATCTCGGGTATAATCCTAGAGATAGAGTTGGACATGAGGAACATGATGGGAACTAGGGTTTTCCGATCTTCCGAAAGGTTCTGATAACTCTCGATTTGGTGGAGTCATGACTCAAATCGATCCGGCTTCCGAACCACACGTTCCGAACGCCGCAATCGCAGCACCACGTCTCCTCAGGTTATCAACCAGGGTTGTACGGTTGACCTCGCCCAGAAGGCTAATCCTTGCCTGTGAATCGAAGAACACAAGCAAGAACGAGAAAGATTGCAACACAATTGCAGATGTATGATTAAACTCACGAAGTTGGGGTCTCACAAACCGACGAGCGGCGACACTGTTCTTGATAGAATTGATCTACGCAAAACCAAAACCCTAACTTGGGTGGCAACTACTGTTTTAAGGAGTCTAGGGTCGTGGTCGACCCCCCTGGACGCGCCCAACACGATACACGGCCCAAAGGCCAAAATACGACGACGCGGCACCAAAATAGATTCTGGAAGTCAACTCGTTTCATCGATTCCCGATGACTCCGGCTGAATTTTTAATGAGACCAGTGCCATTGAAAAGATTGACTTCTTAGCTTTCCAAGCATATAAAGAACTTCCAAATTCGAGCCCATATGCGACCTGTGCGTCCGATTTAGGTGGACTCGAAGTCGAGTTGATTTGGGCCTCTATCTTGACTTGCACGCCCTTGCTGGTCCTCTCCACCTTGAAGCCCTTCTCCAACTATCCTCTGGTCCTCTCCATGGTTCCTAATTACAATATAATTATTAGGTAGCAATCTATTCTCATAATCACATAGAGAAGTACTTAGGAACGAGCTCACCTCTAAATTCAATTGTCGCGCACGAGCTCTAGTGATTTGACCTTGAACGATCAATGGAGGATTGTTGTGAGTATCCATAGGAGTGATGTCCTCATCATCCTCCCCCTCTTGAATTGGAGTCGTCCTCAACTCAAGCTCATCCTCTTCTCCCAAGTATGGCCTCAAATCTGAAAGGTTAAAGGTGGGACTAACCCCAAACTCGGGAGGCAACTCAAGTTTATATGCATTATGATTAATCTTTTCAAGTATTTTAAATGGGCCATCAGCTCTTGGCATCAACTTAGACTTTCTCAAATCAAGAAATCTTTCTTTTCTCAAGTGCAACCATACTAAATCACCCGGTTCAAGCTTTACTTCTTTCCTACCTTTACTACCAGCAATTATATACTTGTCGTTCATCTTTTCAATGTCGTGCTTAGTTGTTTCATGCATTTGCAAAATAAATTCAGCACGTTCCTTGGCATCATTATGAATCCTTTCACTAGTAAGGCAAAGACAAAATATCAATAGGAGCAAGAGGGTTGAAACCATACACTACCTGAAAAGGACTTACTTGGTGGTAGAATGTGTTGCTAGATTATATGCAAACTCGACATGAGGCAAACATTCTTCCCACATCCTCAAATTTTTATTCAAAATAGCTCTCAACATAGTACCCAAAGTACGGTTCACGACCTCCGTTTGTCCATCAGTTTGTGGATGACAAGTAGTAGAAAACAACAATTTTGTACCCAACTTCCATAGAGTCCGCCAAAAATGACTCAAGAATTTAGCATCGTGATCTGAAACAATAGTAGATGGCATACCATGCAATCGAATAATCTCTTTGAAAAAGAGGTCAGCAATATGTATAGCATCATCACTCTTACGACATGGTATAAAGTGTGCCATCTTAGAAAAATGATACACCACAACAAATATGCTATCACTCCCCCTCTTAGTCCTAGGCAATCCCAAAACAAAGTCCATAGAAATATCAGGGTCAAGCGCATATTGTTGTTTTATCGATTCAAACACCACACCTTTCTTCGTCAACTCGTGCAACGCTGCAGCAATGGTGCTGAAATCTTTGACGAAGCGGCGATAGAAACCTGCAAGACCAAGAAAACTCCGTACGTGTGATGGTTTGGGGCAACGGCCAGCTCTCAATGGCCTCAATTTTCATCGCATCCACCTCAATTCCCTGTGGAGTAACAACATAGCCAAGGAAAGAAACTCTATCGGTGCAAAAGATGCACTTATCAAGATTAGCAAAGAAACGTGCATCTCTCAACGCATCAAAAACAGCACGTAAGTGTTCCATATGTTCATCCAAAGACTTGCTGAAAATTAATATATCATCAAAGTAAACCACCACAAATCGCCCAATAAAAGCCTGCAAAACCTCATTCATCAATCGCATGAAAGTACTAGGTGCATTGGTTAAACCAAAAGGCATAACTAACCACTCATATAACCCGAATTTGGTTTTAAAAGCTATTTTCCATTCATCTCCAAGTTTCATTCTTATTTGGTGGTAACCACTATGCAAGTCTATCTTTGTGAAAATTATAGCACCACACAACTCATCAAGCATGTCATCTAGCCTAGGAATATGATGACGATATCGAATGGTAATATTATTGATAGCTCGACAGTCAACACACATACGCCAAATACCATCTTTCTTGGGAACCAAAAGCACAGGAATAGCTTAAGGACTAAGGCTTTCAAGGATATACCGACGGTCCAACAGTTCTTCGACTTGTCACTGAATCTCCTTAGTCTCCTCGGGATTGGTGCGGTAAGCAGCACAGTTCGGCAATGTGGCTCCGGGAATCAGCTGGTGGAAGGCCCGGTGGTAACTCAGCTGGAAAAACGTCCTCATACTCCTGCAAAATGTTAGTAAAAACAGGAGGCAAAAAGCTAGCAATATCATCAAGCGAAAACAAAAGCTCATTTGCATACCAAAGCATAGCACTTATCATCATCAGAAAGTTCAGCAAGTTCAGATTTCATTGCGAGCATAACTCCCCCCTTTAATTTAATTCCCTTGACCTCAGAAGTTGGTGCAGACTTATCCATTTTAGGTGGGTAAATAAATTTAGCAACTTGCTGATTTTCAGATTCCTTATCATGCAAACTAGCAGCTCGGTCTTTATCAGCTTGTACAATTTCAGCAGGTGTCATAGGTAGCAAAGTAATTTTCTGTCCTTTATGTATGAAAGTGTATTTATTACTTTTTCCATGGTGTATAGCATCATTATCAAATTTCCAAGGTTGTCCCAATAAAAGAGAACAAACATCCATAGGTACGACATCACAATCAACAGAATCAGCATATGTACTAATGGAAAAAAGAAACTCTACAGGTTTGTGTTACCTTAGCATTCCCCGCATCACTAAACCAATGAATACCATATGGATGGGGATGAGGGCTTGTGGCCAATCCAAGCTTCTTGACCAAATCAAAACTCACCGAATTATTGTAACTACCTCCATCAATGATGACACGTGCGCGACGGTTGTTGATGACGAGAAAAAATTTGGAACAAGTTATGGCGTTGGATCTTCTCAGGTTGTTGTACTTGTGCGCTGAGTACTCGCTGCACAATGATGTTTCTAAAGGACGTCGTGTCCTCACTACCAAATGCAACGCCCCGATCCTCATCAATATCATTTGCCTCATCATCTTCAACGTCGGAGGTGCTTATGTATCCATATTCTGTAGCAACGTATGCGCGCTGACTAGGGCAATCCTTCTGCACGTGGCCAAGCCCATGCCAACAGTGGCACTGAATGTTGGAAGTGCGTGGTGTCGAGGTGGTACTCTTGCTGCCCTCCCGCAGAGAATTTTTACCTGAATCTAAAGAACGTGCAGAAGATGGTGGTGATGGTGATGGTGCAGCAGCTGTTGAAGGTGTGGATCGCTTGCTCGCTAGTGTGGGTGCTTGAAAAGAAGTTGGCTTGGGCAGCCCCGAAGATGGCATTGTACGTGGCGTGTTGGAGGTGCTTCCCACCTTTTTCTTGCCCTGCTGTTCACGCCCCTGAATCTCCTTTTCTTCAAGCATAGCATATCAAAACAACTGGTCGATAGTGTTGAAGTCCTTATAATCAACTATGTCCTGAATATCACGCCTCAAGCCTGAATAAAAACGACAGATAGAATCCTCAGGCCCTTCTACAATACCACAACGCATTATGCCTTTTTGCAAAGAACCATAGTAATCCTGCACAGAAGTTTCTCCTTGTTCTAAACGCTGCAATTTCTTACACAAATCTCTATGATATGAAGGAGGAACAAAACGATCACGCATAGCCACCTTGAGCTCATTCCAAGACGTAGGTGCTCTACCATCACCAACTAGACCAGTCCACCAAATAATAGCAAAGTCCTTAAACTCACTAGTGGCTTGTCTAACTTGATGTTCTTCTGGTACAAGGTGGGCAGAAATTTTTGTTCTACTGTCATCTCCCAATCAAGGTAACCCTCAGCATCATAATGACCCAAAAAAGATGGAATCGTAAACTTAATCTTAGCATAAGCGTCATCACGATTTTTATTACCTTGGTGAGCGCCACCCATACCTTCCCTGTTATGGCGAAGATGACGTTGTAGTCGTGTGTTTCTGGTAGCTGCTTCATCATAATTACCATTATCATCAAACACCACGTCATCTGGAAAATGTGGAGGTGGTGGCTATTGTGGCTATGGCTGTGGACGTGCCTCCACTACAGCAACTCTGTCGGCAAGCTCAGACACCCGTCGGTCCACCCTCTCTAACATGGTGCCAAGCTTCATAGCGATAAGCGCGTCAGTGACAGCCTTGTTGATTGTTTCTTCTATCCTGTCACGAGCAGCTTCTAGCTCTTCTCGACTAACACATTCACTGAAATCTGCGGGAGTCTTCGGTGCATCATCTCCTGCCATCGAAAAGCATCAAAACAAGAACACACAGTGAAGGTTATCCCTAATAATCCGACTACGTGCTCTCAACACAGCAAAGGAAGCGTCTTACCAAGCTCTTGCAAGGTTCTTACCAATAAGCAAGGCAAAGGATACCTGGAAGGCGTGTAGTCCGCGATTGCAAGGGTTAAAAACCAGTGCCGTCCAGAAGGTGTATGTGGAGCTTTGGGAAGGCACAATATGTAGCAAGGAGTAGCAAATAATGAATGCAGAATAGCAAAGTTCAATAAGTATCCAAAGTACAAGTCATAATTGCTGGCTTAGACGTGTCCTAGACGTAGCACAACAAGTGGGAACAAGAAACGATGGAAAAATCTCATAGGACAAGCAAAACAACACTCTATGCAATTGTTTTTAATCTTTTCAACAATTTCCCTCCAAAACCTCCGGACTAGTAGGAATCACAATTTTTTTATTTTTTCAACTATTTTTTATATTTTTCTTTTAACAGGGATACCAAAAGCTCCAAGCACACAAATTTGCACCGTTTTTGAGGTGAGATGCGGCCTAGGGAAATTCAGGAACAAACGCTGAAAACCCTAAAACAACTTGATCAATTTTTTCTTTATCTTCCTAATTTTTTTTTGAATTTTCTGACTCGGGCAAATAGGTCAAAGCTGCTGTAAAAAATTGAGCCAAAACGGAGCACCAAGCAAAAAGCTATGCCCGTTTTACTGAAGGTACCTCAAGTTATGGTTTGTGGGAGGCCCACGATGTGGTTCTCTGGAGGCTCAATTCGGCAGGATGCTCGGCGGTGGTTAGGGTATGCAAGATGAACCAAGAAGGGCTGCGATGCAAGGCAATGAACACACGGCGGCTCGCAACCTATCTAGGGCTTGCGCGACAGGAGTTCACGCAAGGCGGCTAGCGAGGGCAAGTCGAGTTATGGGGTGGCACGACTTGTAATCTGGTAATAGTGGATGGGATAGCGGCGGAAATAAACAATGCACAGCAATGGGCGATTGAACTACGATGACGAACACGACCTAATACTAGCAACAAGACTCGACCACGGACACAAACTCAACAAAGCGAAACTGAAACGAAATTGCAAAGGCTAAAATGGTACTAGGACAGCGGAATTTTTTTAGGGCTATTTTCTGGACTATAGGACAAAGGCGAAAGGACGAACATGATGGTAAACCTGTCTCTGAATATTTTCCTGTAAAATGATAAATCGTAGACAAATCATTTTAACCACGAAAAATACTTCAAAAAATTCCAAAAATCTCGGGTACAATCCCAGAGATAGAGTTGGACATGAGGAACATGATGGGAACTAGGGTTTCCCGATCTTTCGAAAGGATCTGATAACTCTTGATTTGGTGGAGTCGTGACTCAAATCGATCCGGCTTCTGATCCACACGTTCTGAACCCCGCAATCACAGCACCGCATCTCCTCAGGTTATCAACTGAGGTTGCATGGTTGACCTCACCCAGAAGGCTAATCGTTGTCTGCGAATCAAAGAACACAAGCATGAATAAGAAAGATTGCAACACAATTGCAGATGAATGATTAAACTCACGAAGTTGGGGTCTCACAAACTGACGAGCGGCGACACTGTTCTTGATAGCATTGATCTAAGCAAAACCTAAAACCCTAACTTGGGCAGCGGCCACTGTTTTAAGGAGTCTAGGGTCGTGGTCGACCCCCCTGGATGTGCCCCTATTGGGCTCAACACGATACATGGCCCAAAGGCCAAAATACGATGACGCAGCACCGAAACAGATTCCGGACGTCAACTTGTTTCATCTACTCCTACTGACTCCGGAGGAATTTTGACATGAGACCAGTGCCACTGCAAATATTATCTTCTTAGCTTTCCAAGCATATAAAGAACATCCAAATCCGAGCCCGTATGCGACCTGGGCGTCCGATTTAGCGCTGACTGCTCCTGGACTCCGAGGTGGACTCGAAGTCGAGTTGGTTTGGGCCTCTATCTTGACTTGCACGCCCTTGCTGGTCCTCTCCACCTTTAAACCCTTCTCCAACTATCCTCTAGTCCTCTCCATGGTTCCTAATTACAATATAATCATTAGGTAGCGTAGCAATCTATTCTCATAATCACATAGAGAAGTACTTAGGAACGAGCTCACCTCTAAATTCAATTGTCGCGCACGAGCTCTAGTGATTGGACCTTGAACGATCAATGGAGGATTGTTGTGAGTATCCATAGGAGTGATGTCATCATCAGAACATTAGAATTTGGAGCTCATGAAAAGGATTTTAGCTCATTCCAAAAATTATAATTTGCTTTAGGAAAAATAGGAATAAATCCCAGAAAAATCTGCTATTAGGCTTCTAAAGGCATTTTTAAAAACTTTGCACAAAGAAGGCCACTAAATGTAACCGGCATGAGTGCAAGACAAGGAACATTAAACCTATATTGTTTTAATTTAATTTAGAAAGTGGTTGTCCTATACTAAATTCTTTGATAATTATAGAAACCCTAGAAAAAATTTAGAATTTTGAGAAAACTATAATATTAATTAAGCTTATTATTCACATCCCAAAATTGGAAATTTTGGGGTGTGACACTGAGGAGCCTTAGCAATCTGAGGATCGACTCATTCATCACCCGGTGCCATTAAAAAAGTAAGATCATCATGTATTAAACTGTCGATGATTCTTGCCTTCTGAGATATTTGGTATTAATGATTTGTTTATCATCGAATTGCTTTTGTGTTCTGGGCTTCTTGGGCCACAAAAACAAGAAAGTAACTGATGCTTCTTGGTTTGCCCATGATCTCTATCTTGTTTCTGACAAAACAACAAATCGATGTGCATGCGGCCTAGGTGTCCTGGTGGCGGGAACACCACCGTCGCCGGAGTGGCGGTCAATCGGTCACCGCGGATGCGGCCAAGACCGAAGGGCCGCCAGTCGAAGGACTTGTAAGATGTGCATCATCGTCGGGAAAGCTATAATCCTTCCATAGGGTTGTTCGTCACTAGACGATTAATACTGTTCTCATTTTGTTCCCATGTGTTGACACTTCTTATGATCCAATATCAGGATGGTGAATCCCAGTACTGGTGCAAGGAGTGTTTCAGTGGTTTTCTTATGGCTCAGTAAAATAAATAAATATTCTGCAAGCGCACAAAATTACCGTTGTAGCACTTCACCACGGAATAATTCGAGGTATCGTAATTTATATTTCCATGGGAAAGCTTTGGCAAGAGTACTAGTAAACAAGTTTTTGAGACTATCAGAGAAGGGTACACTAATAGCAAAATGGGGTATAACGGTAAAGGATATGAGTGGATATACCATGACACACAACTCAAGGGGACTCGGATAGATGAGAGAAGGATTAGCAAGCTGGGAGGAAAACGAGAAGAGATAGAGGATTCCTAGGTACCTTTCCTATCTGGGTTACTCGGGGTTAGAGATACATGGGTTGGGAGATCAGCTCTAAGAGGTCAAGGTTAACTCTATTGTCTTAATGTCAGGAAACGGAACCAGCAACATGCAGAAAGGATGAGAAGGCGTGTTGCCAATAACCATTGGAGGCTCCTGCAGGCCAGGACTAATGTGTTGGATTACGACAACCGTATAGGGCTGTCACCACCTAACGGCTACCACCTCCATTGCAACGGAGACAATCCAAGGCTATTGTCTAGTCTAGGAACCACTTCTACACTATCCAACAACTACTTACTCTGCTAGCAAGAGCAAACAACCCTATCAATACCCCAGTGACAATTCACCAGTAATATTGAACAGAATCGAAGAACCTGTTAAGACAAAGACTTAATCAGGATCTAGCAGAACAAGAACTACAACCAACTATATTCTAAATATGAAATACTTGCAATGAGAATAAAGTAGAGGCAAGGTATTAATAACTCAGACAAGATGACAAAGATAAACTATATTGATAACTCAAAGTCTTACATAACGGAAAAAAGGAAAGATAGAAGAGCTAATACCAGAGCTTCTGAAGACGACTCCGGAACCTCCGAGGCACAGCTTGACTCAATTCTAACTCCCAACTAAACTATCCTAACTCTACTAGAATGAAGTGGATATGAGCTTCTTGGCTTGAGAGTGTGTTGATCCGGGGTTTGGACACCTCCATTTATAGCTTGAGCAAGTTAGTGGAGCTTGAGTGGCAGCCAAGGAAGCTTGAGGCGGCATGAGGTCGGTTCGGCTAGACCCCACTGGTTTGGCCAAACCACAGGATCCACTGCCTTGAGTTCTGGATGGCTGAGATTTGCTTCCTTGGTCAGTTTGGCAGCTGGGGGTGGTTCGTCCGAAGGCTATGGGTTTGGCCGAACTGGGCTGCTTCTCCATGATGTTCTTCGTGTTGTTTTGGCCAAGGGATGATGTGGCGATCATCCAAGTGGCTTGCACGGTCGTCACTTGGTCACTGCTGACGTGGACGGCCTCCCAGTTGTGCTTCGCGTCGTGTACAGCTAAGGGGGGTAACCGGCCGAATTGTGTCGTTCGGCCGAATCGGTCAATTTCGACCCCAATAGCACGTATTTCTCGTTATTGTACCTGCACAAGTGAAACACACCAAAACTCGTGGAACTTTATTAGATATAAACCTAGATACAAGGAATGTCTTATATAACCTCTTTTATTCCCGAGTATTCGTCCTCGAGCAAAGATAAAGACTTAGGCTAGGTGTATCTTACGAGTAATCTTTATAAACAACTAGTACTCTAAAAGATATACATAATCTAACAGATGGAAATTGAGGATGCACTCTTGGATCCCGATTCCACTCGTACCCTACTGATCTATAAAGATATCTGTCGTAATGGTTTTCATAATGAAACTCATAATGAAAACAAGGATGAATACCTATTCATCAAAAAAAAGGACGGATATACCAAGCATCAGCTTGAGAAAATTTCTTCATTATCCTCAGAATTGCATTACACATACATCAAACTCGTACACCACATTGCATATAACATAATTTTTTAGAATCTTGATATCTCCAAGACTTGGCTTTATCGCCTAGGTCATCCTAGAGTTGGGACGATGTGAAAAATTATCGGCAATTTAATTGGTCATCGCATGACTACATCAAAATTTTCCAAACCTTCAGATTTTGTGTGCACTGCATGACTCACAGGGAAATTAATCTGAAGACCCGCTTATCTTAAGATTAAGGCTAAACGACTACAATTCCTTGAACGCATTCAAGGTGATATTTGTGGTCCTATTCATCCATTAACTGGACCATTCAGGTACTTCTTGGTACTTATTGATGCATCTACTAGATGGTCCCATGTGTGTTTATTGTCCACACAAAATCATCAAAATTAAGAGCAAATTATCTGGAAAGTCCAATAAAATACATCAGGATGGACAATGCCGTCGAGTTTTCCTCAAAAGATTTGAAGGACACACAAAATGGTTTACCCGAATCACTTATCATGAGAATCAAATAAATTGCTCGACATTATTACAGAATTGCAAATTACCAACATCATGTTGAGGCCATGCGGTCTTACACGCCACTAATCTGAGTCAAATCAGACCTATTGCATACCATATGGCTTCCCCATTACAGTTAGTACGTAGAAATCAACCAAGTATTTCCCATCTGTGAAAATTCGGTTGCGCTGTATACGTGCCGATTTCAACACCGCATCGTACATCAATGGCCCCCATGGAAAAATGAGGATATATTTGGGGTATAAATCACCGGCAGTCATCAAATACCTCAAGCCTCTTACAGGGGACTTATTTACTGCTCGGCGCGCTGATAGGATCACCGATGCAGACGATTTCCTGGCATCGGTATTCAGTCCAATGATCCACATACTATATAATCTGAACATGAAGTTCAATGGATTATACATTTGAAAAGCAGAGAATCTACCACAAGCATTTACTGAATATAAAGGTGGCACTAAACCTACTATTAAATGTACCAGAAGGAGTAGCGATTCCTACTCAAAATCTCCCAAATCAAAATAAGAGGTGGAGAAGAATAACTGCAAAGGATATCCACGTAAACCAAGAAAACTCACTTCCAACGCACGAAATGCAAATCAATATCAAGTTGTAGACACAAATTGGATATAGAAAATTTCAAATAATATGGATGATCAACAGATACATCACATGCCCAGCACAAGTGCGCACACAAATATTGGTGCTGGGACATCGGAAGACCTTGACTCAAATATTATGATAAATCCTAAAGAGTCAAAAAGGGTAAATAAAATTTCCACCAATTATATTGATTCTGGAGAATCATTCAACAAAAAGACTATATTTGTCGACATTTCTCCATCAAGATTGCAAATGACCTTCAATTGATCCAACATAAGACCATATGGCAGTGCATCCGCACTTCAAATGGATCAAACCGAAGGAAGCAATTGAGGTAGAATTGCACTCGCTCAAAACCGAGAGGTATTCACCGCAGTGATACCTACTCCTCAAAATATTTTCTTGTGGGATCACAACGATGTTGTGAGATATAAAGCAAAGCTTGTAGCACAAGGGTTCACATAGAGACCTGACATCGATTTCAATCTAACATACTCTCCAGTTTTGAGTGTTATAACATTTCAATATCTAATATCATTGGCAGTACAAAAAGGTATATCCATGCATCTCATGAATGTGATGACTGTATATCTTTATAAGTCACTTGGTTCGGTTATCTATATATAAGTTCTTGAAAGGTTTACTATTCCGAACAAAATCACTCTCATATCATGTATTGTGTAAAGCTTCAAAAGTCATTATATGACTTAAAGCAGTCAGAAAGAATATGGTACAACCAACTAAAGGAATTCCTTCTACATAAGGGTTATTCCAACAATGATGATTGCACATGTGTTTTCATCAAGAAATCCTCGACTAGATTTTGTATTATATCTGTGTATGTTGATGATCTCAATATAATTGGGAATATATAAGATATAGATGAATCACACAACCATCATAAGACGGATTTGGGTAAAACCATATTTTGCTTAGGCCTACAACTTGAGCATCTCCCTACAGGGATTCTAATACATCAGTCTACATATATCCAGAAATTTCTTCAAATTAATATGGATAAATCCTACCCATCAACCAGAGGTTCCATATCTCAGTGCCATTGGAGAGCTAATGTATATCGCAAACTGCACCAAGCATGATATTGCATTTGCGGTTAATTTACTAGCTAGACATAATGTTGCTCCAACAAAACGTAATTGGGCGGGAGTTAAGAATATCTTCCGATATTTCTAAGGCACAATAGATCTTGGTTTAATCTACAGATTTAACAAAGATAAGTCTTTAACTGGATATATTGATACTGGTTATATATCTGATACCCATAATCCCAGATTTCAGACACGCTTTGTATTCTTACATGGTGTAACGACTATATCACAGAAGACATTAAAATAGACTCTTGTAGCCACATCCACTAATCATTCAAAAATAATTGCATTATATAAAACATCATGTGAAAGTGTATGGCTTCACATAATGATAAATCACATACGACAGTCATGTGGTATTGGTTCGATCACGTAACCAACAATTATCTATGAAGATAATTTTGCTCAGGTTATATAAAGAGCAATACCACAAAGCACATTGCTCCTAAATTATTTTATCCTCATGAACTACAGGAAAATGGGGAAATAGAAATCTTAGTTCCCCATTCCAACTTTTTTTTTATGAGGAATCAACGGGGGGCTAAGAAAGCTCACCTGAACATTTTCATTCCATCAGAGGAGGTAGTACAAGATCAGGCAGCCACCCCAAAGGGGTGGTGATCAGGATACATAGATGGGTAGAAAAGGAAAAGGGAGCCACAAAGGATTACACATCTCAGCACAACCACACCTCACCTAAAAACAAAACAAAAGAACAGAGGGGCATAGAGGTCCAAGCCAAAACAAACTCTCAAGCTGAAGAAGCTCAGGAATAACACCCTTGTGGTGCCCTCGCAAACCAGCACCGAGGAATAGGCACGGAGACACCATCATTTGCATACAGCAGCCAAGCACCTTAGGTAGACCAATTCACAGTAATAGAGGCTGGTGACGGGAGAAGCTGAACATCCACCTGAATCACTCCTCACCGCAAGCTGAGAAACCGGCTAGTGATTTGCACTATATGTTGGTCAGGTCCCCCAGTGCCAGCCAGAGGCCGGCCGAAAGGTTGGCGAGGGAGAGAGAATGGCAAACCGCGCAGAGGTGAAGCGCCTCCCCGCTCGCCAAGCGTGACACTTTCGTTGCACGGCAATAAGCACCAAAGTCTAGGGCCGTGTGAAGATGGAGCATCTCCCCGCGCACCGAGCGCAACGCTTTCGATGCACGTCCACTGGTGCCCAAAGACCTAAGCACAAGCCCTCACCGATGGCCAAAGCACGTCCACACGCCCGACGAACGCGGGATTGGTCGGAATGGGAGGGCAGCAAGCTGACGTAGCCGAGGATGAAACATCACCGGCAAGACGAGGTCGAAGGGCATGGCCACAACCAAATCTGGGACGGCAACCCACAAGCTCCCCCCACAAGCAGGAGACCATCGTGAGGGCGACCGTGGCAGCGGCAGGAGCAGCCGAGAGGCCCACCACAGGCCAAACCGCACCCCGCTTCCCTCTCTCACACACCATCGCCGGTAGGCCCCCGACCAAGAGGTCAGACCAGGGGGGCGAAGGCCAGCGATCGAGGGAGGGGAGGCAAGGCGGGGGAGAGCCAGGAGCGCCGGAGCCGTCTGCGGCCAAGCGCCCCGAGCCCGCCCCTAACAGCGCCGCTGAGATCTCCCGGCCAAGGGGCCAGCACAGGGTGACCGAAGGCCATTCCAATTTATCATGTAATCCTTTTTGAAGCTTGCTTGGAAGAACCCAACAATGGATTTGAGTGAAGAGAAATGAGGAGGCTACGCTAGCACATACAAAAACTCATTTACCCCAAAATAGGGACAACAACAGTTATAGATCACGGATCATTACCACTAGATGCGTAGATACATCGGAATCAATCTCGATGTCGACGAACGCGTCGAAGTGGCAGTGTCATGCAGTTGCTCACGTCCGTCTGGTCCTGCATGTGCGATTCATCCTTTTGCTCCAAGCACAGCACCTCTGAGGTATCCACATGTGTGAGGATGGAACGCCAAACGTAGGTGTACTAGCACCTCATGAATGACAACGATCTGTAGGATATGGATGGGGGTGGGGCTGTAGGAATTACTGTAGCGCGTGGCTACTGTTCACCCGTGGTACTGTAGTGGCGGCTACTGTTCACGCGCAGGTACTGTAGCGAATCATTTTTTCCCCTCCCTCCACCCCGTACATATAGAGATCACTAATAGGCTTTCAATATTTGTGGCCCATCAAGACTCTAGTACCATAATAGATCAAATCCATCAAAACCCATTAGTGGATCCAATTCAATTTGGCTCTAGGGCAATCCAACAGTCTCCCACTTGCACTAGAGACAATCACATAGGAAAGCTTTTCAATATTCCAAACCCCTTAAGTGTGTGACCATATGGGTTCACACACACATAGACATGTCCTGAGTACTCCTACTCGGTCCAATAGTTAACAGCAGCCTCTAGCAAGACATGCCAATTCCCGTGCACACGTAAAGATCATATCAGACGAACCACCACAACAACACGTACAAGCTATTCCCTCTGTGTCATGATAATTGGTCTAACTCCAAGTCGACCTCTCTTTCTCAAACCTTTGAGTCGAATCCTTCAAGAGGTTAACACTTAACCTAGCACGACCATGCATTTCTTGATCCGATCACTCAAGGGCCCCGAGATATCTCTCTCGTATAGAGAGGGGCAAATCCCATCTTGATTGACCATGCCTCACAGCATGCTTCATGACAAACCCGAAAACTACCTTTATGACTACCCAGTTACGGAGTAGCGTTTGGTAGTCCCTAAGTAGGTCAATTCACATCTTGAGTACATGCGACAATCTCAGGTCCTAGGACAAAGCATGCGCGTTGTGTAAAGAGAGAACTATATAACAAAATCTCATGTTGGGTCAGTCTATCCCCATGTCATATATGTGCCCACATTATTAGTTTGACATCTCCATGTCCATGACTTGTGAAATGTAGTCATCATCTAATATATGTACTAATCAGATTAGGGACAATCATTAGAATAACCATACAAGTAAAGAGTTTCACAAACAATTCACATAATTACCAATCATATAAAAGTTGCCTTTTATGGATATTGAATAAATAAACGATATGTCATAGATACAATACAATCATCCACTCACACTAGAGCTAATCTAGATGATATCTAATACACATAGCTCTCATGTGCGACTCATGGTTAGGCTGTGAAAGAGCCTTTGTCAAGGGACCAGCAACATTCAAATCCGTGTGTATTTTCTATATCTTTATCTAACCCTGTTTAATGAACTCTCGAATGAGGTGAAACTTCCGTAGTACGTGTTTATTTTTTTGGTGATTCCTAGGCTCCTTGCCCTGCGCAATTGCCCCATTGTTGTCACAGTAGAGTTCCAGTGGGCTAGATGCATTAGGAAACACACCAAGCTCAATGAGGAACTTTCTCATCCAAACACCTTCCTTCATCGCTTCATAAGTTGCGATGTACTCGGCTTCCGTCGTAGAATCAGCCACCATATCCTGCTTAGAACTTTTCCAGCTAACAGCACCACCGTTTATCGTGAACACAAATCCTAATTGTGACTTTGAATCGTCTAGATCAGTTTGGAAACCAGCATCAATGTAACCTGGTACAATGAGCTCCTCCTCACCTCCATAGACTAGGAACACATCTTTAGTCCTTCTAAAGTAATGCTTTTCACCGTTGTCCAGTGACCTTCACCTGGATCAGACTGGTGTCTGCTCGTAACACTTAGAGCATATGAGACATCTGGACGAGTACTTATCATAGCATACATGATAGACCCAATTGCCGAAGCATAGGGGAGTTTACTCATGTGCTCCCGCTCATCAGTCGTCGAAGGAAACTGAGTCTTGCTGATGTGCACGCCATGTGACATAGGCAAGAACCCTTTTTTGGACTGTTCCATGTTGAACCATTTCAACACCTTGTCAATGTAAGTATCCTGACTTAATCCTATAAGCCTCCTTGATCTATCTCTATAGATCCTTATGCCCAGAATATATGCAACTTCCCCTAAGTCCTTCATTGAAAAACTATTTTCAGTGAAGTCTTAATGGATTCTAGCATAGGAATATCATTCCCAATCAACAATATGTCATCCACATACAAGATTAGACATGCAACAGAACTCCCGATTTCCTTCTTGTAAACACAAGCCTCTTCCTCATTCTAACGGAAGCCAAATCCTTTGACTACCTCATCACGAAGGTTCCAACTCCGAGATGCTTGCTTTAACCCATATATGGATTTCTGAAGCTTGCATATTTTTCCAGCATTAGTTGGATCGACAAAACCTTCGGGTTGTATCATATATACATCCTCATCTAGGTTCCCATTTAGGAAAGCTGTTTTGACATCCATCTGCCATATCTCATAATCGAAATACGTAGCTATTGCTAGAATGATCTGAATAGATTTAAGCATCGCTACTGGCGAGAATGTCTCGTCGTAGTCAACTCCTTGAACTTGTCAAAAACCTTTTGCACCAAGTCGTGCTTTGTGGACGTGAACATTTCCGTCCACATCTCTCTTTCTCTTAAAGATCCATTTGCACTCGATAGGTCTCACACCATCAGGCAGGTCAACCAAGTTCCATACTTGATTGTGTCCCATGGAATCTATCTTGGATCTCATGGCACTTTGCCATTTCTCGGAATCTAGGTCCATCATTGCTTCCGCATAGGTCCTAGGCTCATCGTTGTCCATCATCAATATGCCGCCCTCTCTCGTAACTATTAGTTGTGCGACTTGGCCTTTCCGACCTTCATGGTTGTGGCGGTTCTTCTTTTGTCACAGGTTCCTCAACTTGTTCTGCTACATTAGCATCACTCGTAAAGTCTTGCCTCATAGGCTCATTTTGAACTTCACCAAGATACACCTTCTGTCCACTTTTCTCGCTTTTGAGAAACTCTTTCTCCAAGAAAACTCCATTCCTAGCGACAAACACTTTGCCCTCTGATCGGTTGTAGAAATAATACCCTATTGTTTCCTTTGGATATCCCACGAATATGCACTCGTCCGACTTGGGTGTAAGCTTGTCCGACTGAAGTCGCTTGACATATATTTCACAGCCCCAAATTTTCAGAAAAGATAAACTGAGAGTCTTGCCAGTCCATATCTCATATGGTGTCTTATCCACGGACTTAGACGGTACCCTATTTAGTGTGAAAGCAGTTGTTTCTAGAGCATAACCCCAAAACGATAACGGTAGGTCTGACTGACTCATCATTGATCGTACCATGTCCAACAAGGTTTGATTACGTCGCTCGGACACACCATTCGTCTGAGGTGTTCCAGGTGGCATAAGCTGTGGAACAATTCCGCAACTCTTTACATGAGTGCTAAACTCATGGCTCAAATACTCGCCTCCACGATCAGATCGCAAGGCCTTAATTTTCTTGCCACATTGATTTTCAACTTCATGCTGAAACTCCTTGAACTTTTCAAAAGTTTCTGACTTATGCTTCATTAAGTAGACATAGCCGTATCTACTAAAATCATCAGTGAAAGTTATGAAGTACTGAAGTCCACCTCTAGCTGCCGTGCTCATTGGTCCACACACATCCGTATGTACGAGTTCCAACAAGTCTTGCGCCCTCTCAGGAAAACCTGTGAAGGGCGCCTTGGTCATCTTGCCTAGCAAGCAAGCTTCGCATGTCTCGTATGATTCAAAATCAAACGAAGTTACAAGTCCATTAGAATGGAGCTTCTTCATGCGCTTCTCACTTATATGACCCAAACGACAATGCCACATATAGGTATGATTCAAAAAATCTAGTCGAGGCCTTTTAGAACTTATATTATAGATAGGTGAATCATCAAGATTTAAAATAAATAACCCATTCATAATGGATGCAAGAGCCACAAACATGCCATTCTTAGAGATCACACAACCATTGTTTTCACTCGTAAATGAATGACCATCCTTCATCAAACATGAAGGAGATACAATGTTTCGACTCAAACTAGGAATAAAATAACAATTATTCAACTCCATAATAAATCCTGACAGGATGTGAAGTTGCATCATCCCGACGGTCAACGCAGCAACTCTTGCATTATTACCCACGCGGAAATCAACTTCTCCTCTTCCCACGCTTCTACTTCTTATTAGTCCCTGCATCGTATTGCAAAAATGAGCAACCGATTCGGTATCAAATATCGAGGAAAATATCCGTAACATAAACATGAAGTGTACTTGAAGTGGAAGTACCCTTACTTCCCTTGCTTTTCCAAGAAGCTAAGTACAACTTGCAATTTCTTTTACAGTGACCTAGTTCATGACAGTGAAAGCACTCATTATCAGTAGCTGGTCCAGCTTTAGCCTTGGGTGCTGGCTTAGATATCTCATCTTTAACCTTGCCCTTCTTCCAAGAATTACCTGTCTTAAAGGTAGGCTTGTTCTAGATTGCCATCACATGGCTACTGCCCGTGATTTTCTTAAGGTCACCCTTTGCTGGTAATGGGGTGTCTAGAACGTTTTCCTTTTTTCTTAATGTCACAATTCTCAGGTTGTGGATCCAATCTGCAAAGTTAGTTCCATTCAACCTGTCCTTCTCAAAGACCAAACGCAAAGTAAACGATGTGGTGTTACTAGGTGCCATTGATCTACAACAAAATAATGCAAAATACTAATACAACGCATCCATGATGGAGTAAATTACATTGGCGTCCTGATCCGTGTTAAGAGCAGCCACGAGGTTCATCAACACTGAGGGGTTCCACTAGCACGGCGTGGGATAACTCTGTAGTGCAAGTTCTCCACCTCTTCCTTGTGCTTCTCGCAAAGCGCATATCGAGTGCGCCTAGCTGCTTCACTGATCCCTGCTTGTGGGCTGCATCACGGAGTCTCGTCGTTGGAGATAGCAACCACCTTCTTCAATCTAGTTGCAGGGTCATCCACCCTAATGTGCACTGTAACACCCTAAAATAGACCTATTTACAATTTTAGTGATTAATTTGTTTTTGTGTGAATTTCTCTACAGGTTCATGAACTTTTTCCAAGATCTCACCTAGGTCCGCAAACAAAAAAATGGTCATCTAGGTCCATCAACTTTTTTGAGGTCTCATCTAGGTCCGCAAACTAAATAAGTGGTCATCTAGGTCCATGAACTTTTAAAAAGCTGTCGTCTAGATCCATAAACTTTTAAAGAGGTGTCATCTAGGTCCAAGGCGGTGGCGACGAGCCTGACCTTGATGACACCTCTTTAAAAGTTCATGGACCTAGATGACCACTTTTAAAAGTTTATGGACCTAGATGACCGCTTATTTAGTTTGCGGACCTAGATGAGATCTTAGGAAAAGTTTATGGACCTAGATGACTGCTTTTTAAGTTCCCGGACCTAGATGAGATCTCGAGAAAAGTTCATGGACCTACAGTGAAATTCACTCTTTGCTTTTTATTAAAGTGCTCATAATTAATGTAGGGCAAATAAAAAATTCTAGGGAATTAAAATCAAATATAAGGCTTAGAAACATTTTTGTTCCATTCATGCCGATCGCATTTAGTGGTTTTATGTGTGTAAAGTTTTCAAAAATGCATTTAGGAGCCTAATGGGAGTTTTCTAGATTTTTTGGAAATTAATCCTATTTTCCCTAGAGCAAATTCCAATTTTTGAAACATGCTAATATCCTTTTCGTGAGCTCCAAATACAATATTTGGGTTCCTCATGTCGAACTCTATCAATGGAATTTTTCCTAGGATTTTTAGAATTTTCAGAATATGTTTCACGGTTTTAATATCAATTCTGGACTTATCTGGAACTATTTTATAACGAGGAAAATAATTATTCTGAAAATTAAAATCACCCTAAATCTTAGTAGACCAGCCTTGGCCCAAAGTTGTCCCAATTTTAGGCCAAATTCATCCCATCACTTTATTGGGCCAAATTTCAAAGCCCATTCGCATTGGAATGAGCAAACCACCTTTAGTCCCATATTGCTAATGAATGTGGAAGTGAGAGGTTTTCTCCCTATATATACGACCCACCTCTCCTCTGGAAAATGCACACGATCGACTCCGTTACAGGGATGCCCCTTTGTTTGGGATTCCCTAAGGTAGTCTTCTTCTACCATATCTTTCACTACTGCACATTCTTCATCTCGTCGTCGCGCCGAGCCTTCCGTCGTTTTTGGCCTCAAGATTTTCAGTGAGACCATCAGCGAATCATATAATTTTCTACCATATTCGTTTAGTCTATACTCTTCCATAGAAAAGCCCCTGCCTTTTGTGTGTTAGCCCTCGGGTTCTTATATGAAATTGCATATAAGTCCTCGGTTTTTCACGAATAGGTCCCTGAAAGTTTTTAAACCTTGCCAGCAAGTCCCCGAACCTTAGAAATGCCGTAACTTTCTCGTTTTAGCTCCGATTAATGTGATTCTTGCGCTCACGTGTTCGTAGCGATGCGTAGATTAGTTTTAAAACATTCTTTTGTTCTGTTTCTACTGTTTGGTGTACTATTCTAATAGAATACTTTTGTTTGCATGTATTGGTTTGTGTGGATGCTTGTGTGGTGATTCGTGTCCATTCGGTGAGCCGTTTGCGTTGGAGTTCAAGTACGAGGAGGACTTTCAGGAGCGGGACCAGCAGCAGCAGCACTTTGAGAAAGGCAAGTTATAGCATGGACAATCCTTGCTACCTATCCACCTTGTAATCATTTATTTCATACATGCATGTGTCTAAATTGATGTACCTTTATGGTTGTACCTAGTATTGATTACCCTATCCGTTTATTACCTTGGGTTTATGCATATGGGTAGAATCTTTGCTATACACAGCTACCATCACCATTGTCTAATTGTTAATTTTGACTTAATGGTTCACTTCAACATTAATGATAAAACTTGCTTTTTTAGCAACTTGGTTTAGGGTGCTAGAGCATGTACTCCGTGCTTTATTCTAGTGTCTCTCCGTAAGGTCCGGTTCTTAAAGCGGCAACCCAGGAGCCTATCGCCACCGCTAGAACTATTATGGCTCTGGTCTTGGTTAAGTACCTTGTACGTCTATAGTTTGCCAGTGGTTACCGATGGGGCCGACGGCGTTAAGGGACTCAAGGCACGGGGTGTTTCTTGATTCTACTGAGGACGGTAGCCCCGTCGGCTAGGTCTCATTAGACCCAGTCCCGTGTTGGGAGTCCTCGCATTGGAATTCCACACGTTGCGCATTGGTTGGCTAGCGTAGCCCGCGCTCCTGACGCCATTGACCCCCTAACGTAGCCCCCTGAGGGTCAGTCAATCTCTGTGCCTAGAGTCTCACCACCTTGTTGTACCTTAGCGGCCACTGTCTTGTTAGGGTGTCTTGTGAAAACGTCATAGCGTCCCTGTGCAGTCACACCTCGGAAGTGTTGATGTTCGTGGTTGGGTGCAAAGTTCTTTTGAACTTTTACGCGACTGGTGGGTAAAGGGAGAAACCTCTGAAGAGTGTAAATCTATCATGATAGCCTTTCTCAGGGTAACGAGCGGTCTGGATCCTTTTCGATTAGAAGATGATGTTTATTTATGCTTAATGTCACTTATACTTCATTAATTGGGTTGCAACTGGGTTTCATTCACTTTTAGTAACTTGGATAATGTTAAAACGAACCAACTAAAAGTGCTAATGCAGTTCAGCCATGTCTACCCTTACTTTGAGCCTTCATACACATGTGCTATACTTGCTAAGTAAATGTTTTACTTACACTTGTCATTTATTCAACAAAATCCCGGATGGGTAACAGATCGGGCTGTACATGAGTCTGCTGCTGAGTTTCAAGAAGATCTACCGTACTATTGAGTTGTGTTCTCCCGGTCAGAGTCCCTGTGGATTGCGGCTTCACTTAGTTGAGAGTTATTAGTCTTCCGTTGTATTGGTTAGTTTATTTATGTTAAACTCTATTTAATGAAGCATATGTTCTCTGTTTATCATATTTGTTTGCTATATGTGTACTATGACTTCCTGGGCACACATATGGCCACATTCGGGTTTCTGTGTAAATCCGGGTGTGACATGCATAGACACTGTCCAGTAGGATGGGTACCAGGTGCTCTTGTGCTCCACACAGCGATACTCTGTCCTCTGGGTGTACCCCAACTGGCTCATCACAAGCCTGAGCAAGATGGGCAAACGAGCAGTGCCTCCATCATCTTGGTACTCCTCTATGCTCCTCTTCTCAGGTGCTCCTCCATCAGCAGCTTCAACTTCTGGGTTGTCTTCTACAGGAACTTCATCTTCCACTTGCATTCCTTCTTCAGGTACGGCCTGCTGCTGCTGCATCTCCTGAGGTTCTTGCTGCTCCTACTGCATCTCCTCATCTTCCATGAGCTCTTCGGCAGGAGTATCCCTCTTGCACCGAGTCCTCTTGGTACGTGCCATCTACTAAGAGAAAAGAGGATTGGGATTAGAACAAGTCTAAAGAATCACTTAAAGCAAAGATAGCATAACCAATATGAGAATAAAAGCATTTAGAACCAAGATGAGGATAAAACCAAAATAAGGGATATAAAAAGCATAGAGAAATAATAGAAGCATGAATAATAGAGCATAAGACCTTATAACGACCATTCTCTATCTAGGCTTGCGTTCTACAGTCAACACGGCTCTGATACCACTTCTGTCACACCCGGTTTTAGGGGGAAAACCAGATGCATTTCATATGTGCGCCAGGATCAAAAATTCACACATATGATAGACGTCATAAGTGAAATACCACAAGACAGTGCATAAACAAAGTAAAAGAGTTATAGTATCATTATTACACTCCAAGACATAAGTCTTTAATGAAAAGTAAAGCGAGTAGCTAGCAGCGGATAATCCATCACCTTGGTCTGAACAGCGTTGCGTAAAGCAAGGATGAGTACACTTATGGTTTGTACTCAACAAGTGTAGAGGAAAAATAAATGACATGCAAAGCGAAGCAAGGATAAAGCTAACACGGTTTGACTGCATTAAGATTTTAGTTGGTCAACATTTTAATTATGAATTAACAAGTGCAAGTTTATACCAACCCACATTAAACAGTATAAAATAACATGTTCATGAATAAAGAACAACAATTTGATGTCGTTGCTGTTTAATGTGGGTCCTTCTGTTGGTGGAACAGAGAGGGAGAGAGCGAGCTGGGCTGTGGACGAAGTTGCTGGGCCGGACGCAGGGCTCAGCCCAAGAGGAGTTTAAGCGAGCGACGAAAGAACAGGGGCTAGAAACGAACTGGGCTGAGAGTTGAGGAAGTAAAACCGGACTCTAGCCAAAACAACTCTTCTAAAGCCACTCAATTAGAATTTAAATAGAATTTAAATTTAAACAAATGACAGGCAAACAAAACAAAATACACCAGTATGAAATGCAACAACCACTTATTGTGCTATAATTTATTTCAATGATATTAAATACTTTAGAGCCTAAAATAAATTCCAATTAATCAAAGAAATTTTATTTGACCCTTAAATAAATCCTAGAAAATTCTAATAATTTAATTTGATGAAAATTAGGGTGTTAGAGTGTGGCACAACCAAATGGCTATTTCCTGGAAATTTAAATTAAGAGGGATTATTTTAAAAAATTTAGATTTATAGGGGCTAGAAAAAATTGTACAGTTATGACAGATTGGAATCGCGGTGTTTCAAATAGAAGCTCCTCTCTCTAAAAA
Source organism: Echinochloa phyllopogon (assembly GCA_033239725.1). Taxonomy (NCBI): domain Eukaryota; kingdom Viridiplantae; phylum Streptophyta; class Magnoliopsida; order Poales; family Poaceae; genus Echinochloa; species Echinochloa phyllopogon. The sequence continues at coordinate 39,602,342 of BTCW01000010.1, read as the reverse complement.
AGGTAATAGAAAATAGTAGTTGCTTACTTGTCACATTAATACATCGGAAAGTAACTCAAAAGTCAAATAATATGTTTCTCTATAACCTTTAGTACATCGAAAACTGACTCAATAGTCAGAACCCAACAGAAGAAATGTAATATTACTCTTCAAAGAATGTTTATAGTTAGATCAAGAGGATATGTGCATATGACTGCTCTTTCTCCAGTGATGAGATCAAGAACTGTGCCCTTGCTCAAAATTTGGATAACCAAGAATGATCAATCGATGGTATTTTTCATTGGCTAATGCAAAGCTGAATAAGGAAAATTTCAAGAAAAAATGACTAAAATCCCCTGGGAAAGGGGATTTTCAAAAGTCAAGTTCAAGAGTACACAATGTGTGATATAGTAAGTAAACTCGGGAGAGACCAACCTGTAAAATCCTAAAAGATCTTCGGCACCAAATAATGTTCGGAAGGATCCAATTGTCACACCCTAAAATTTCCAAATTTTAGGATATGAAAAATAAGATAAATTAATATAATAATTTTCTCAAATCTCTAAAATTTTCCAAGCATTATATAATTTACAGGGAATTTAGTATAGGAAAATTTTGTTTTCTAAATTAAATTTAAATAAATATAGGTGATGATAATGTGTGCAAGTTTTCAAAATTTTCGTTTAGAAGCCCAATGGAAATTTTCTAGATTTTTCTAGAAACTATTCCTATTTTCCTAGCGCAAATTCCAATTTTTGGAAGGTCCTAACAATCCTTTTCATGAGCTCCAAATACATTATTTGGGTTCCTCATGTCCAAATCTATCTTTAGGATTGTTCCTAAGATTTTTGGAATTTTCGGGATATGTTTCATTGCTTTAATGATTTATCTAGAATTTTCTAGATATTTCTTTGCACGGTAAAATAATTTCCGAAAATAAAAGGGAATCCTATTTTCCTACTAGGCAAAATCCTTCTCGCTCAGCCCATTAACTCCCCGCCGGCCTCGGCCTGCTTTCCCCTCCTCTCTCCCCGCCGTTGGGCCACTTCCTCCTCTCCCTCACAGCCCAGCTAGTCTAGCCGCCCTGGCTCCTGGTGCCGCACGCAGCGCCACCGCGCCAGCCATCCTTGGCGTGCGCGCCATGGTCTCCTCGGCCTCCACGCTCCTATAAAATCCGACGCCCTAGGCCTCCGCAATGCACCCCGCGTCCCTCTGCCCCAGCTGCCGCCCTCGCCCTGCATAGGCACGCAGCGCCACCGCCAGGAGCTCGTCGGAGCAAGGAGCACCGCCGCCGGTGCCATTACTGTCGATTCGCCGCCGTCGAGCTCCCTCGGAGCGAGCCGCCGCCACCACGAGGTTCCCCGCACCGAGATGGACCCTCACCGTCGGTCCTCATCGCCACCCCGTCGCCGGAGTAGTGCGCCCACGTCCACCTCGGGCCTCCGCCGGCCATCTCCAAAACCCGGCCGCCTTGGTCAACTTCGGGACGAGCCGTCGCCGTCGTGAGTTTCCCCTCACCAAGCCGAACCTCTGCCGCCCCCTCTTCGCCACAACGTCACCAGACGAGCCCCCCCTACATGAGCTCCACACCACCGGCCATCTCCTCCGCCGCGAGCCAAGTTCCAGCCACCCTCGTCGACCTCCTGTGCCGGTGAGCACATCCCCGAGATCCTCTCGTCATCCTCTCTCGTTTGCGCGCCTTACCTAGGATCCCCGACTGCCAGAATGTCGGCGAGCCCGATGCCCAGAGCCGCCGCGTCGGCCATGGCAAGAAGCTCATGGAGATTTTGCATAAATCCCCTCAAGGAAGCATGAAACCTTTAGATCCATTCATGTGTCTTGCGCATTTCACAAAAACCCCCCTAGATCTATTAGATTCCTGCACATAAGCCCTAGCCGAGCACTTTTACAAATCTAACCCCAACCTTCATCGGTTTTGCGAGCACTATTTGATGTGTCTCGGCAGACTTCCGAGCTACACCCTGGAGTCTACGGTTATTTTCATTTAGATGCATGAAACTTGTTTAACCCATAGATTGCACGTTTTAGATCTATTTCGCTCCGTTCTCGTTGCGTTAGCTTCGTATCAACTCAAACTATGATCTAGTACTGTTATTTACCATGTGACATGTTCCTGAACTTTTATTTAATATTAAGATGATTAAATGTTATCTAAATGTGTTTTATTAATTAAAATCTAATTAAGGTTTATACTCTTATTTTCATATTAATGTCGAATTGATTAATATTTATTCAATGCATTTTATAAATAAAATTTGACTAGGTTATATCTCAATTTTCATAAAGTATGCTAAATTGGTTATTGTATAATTTAAAGCTACTGATTAAAAGTAATTTAGAGTTAAACTTCGATCTTTCATAAATAAATGATAATTTGATTAACACTAACATAAATGCATTTTGTAAATAAAGTTTGTTAGTGCAACACGACATATGATCAATATATTTCGATTAGATGCTCTCACATGCTTTATTTCAAGTTAATACTTTAATTGGAATAATTTGTATATGAACCTTTGTAATTAAAATATGACTAAGTTTACTATGTGTCTTATAAATGTTTTAATATGACTCATGTTAATTTCATTAGGTATTTATCTGAAATAACTCATGTACATGGTTAGGGACTCATGATTTTACTCATGTACATGTAATTAAAATAAGTCTTGTTTGTTTAATAATTCAAATCTTCCGCTAGATATATCTTTTCAACCAAAGGTCCGTTTTCAGCGATTCTTGCGTTTGCGTGACCATAGCATCGAGCCCTATCCTTTAGTGTGCTTTTTTAAAGCTTTTCTTTTGATTGGTGTATTGTTCTTAGTTGTACTTGTTTGTTTGCTTGTATAGCTGTATGCTTGCTTGCTTGTGCTCAATGATTGCTACAAGTAGATAGAACGTTATTCAAGGAGCAAGAGTTGAAGATAATCTGAGCTTGGCCTTTTAGGACACTTGGGAGTGCAACATGTAAAGAAACATAGTTTAGAAATAAGTTTAGAGATTCTAATGGGCTGCATCGCTGGCCAAAATGGGGCCCCTGAAAATTGGGGGCCCTGTGCCGGCGCACTGGCCGTCCGGACGGCCCTGCTGCGCAACCAAACTGACTGCTTCTTCCTGGCCAACAACTCTCTGCGGAATCTATCTGGCAGGTGCATTAAGGGTGTGTTTGGTTAGGCTTTTTCTGACTTTGGCTTTTCAAAAAAGCCAGTAGAACAACCAAAGGGTTTGGCCGCCAACAAAAGCCAAAGCCAAAAGCAACCTTTTGCTAGTTCATTTCTGAAAGCAGGTATGGAGGTGCTTTTTTGGGCTTTGGCTTTCATAAGTTTGAAGAAATTACCTACAGACATATGTATGTATATATATGTATATAGGAAAAATCCATTCTACACGCGCGTGTAGCTACACCCACCCGTGTATCTCATGATACATGATGAATTTGATCCGATGAAGAGTATGTACATGTAGTATGTGATGATACTAAACTATCTATGATGATATATACATTGGGTATGTAAGCATATATTGAGTATATGAAGATACTATTTTATATAGAATTATAAAGGTATAATCAAAATATATTTAAAAATAGAGTTGATTTTGAAATTTTTTCGTGTAACTCGCTTTGAAGTATCTTAGAATTAGTATATCAACATACTAAAAATGATAAACTAGTATGCGGACATACGTACAATGATATACTGATGGTGGGTATAGCTACACGCATGTGTAGATAAAACTCGTCCTATGTATATATATACATAATATATATATTATATAATATTTATATATATATAAGATATATATAGATATATATACATGTATAAGATATATCTTATTTATATATATTATGTGTTTATTTATTTATATCTTATATATATAAGATATATATTTTTTCATATATATATATATATCTGTTTATAGTATATCTATTATATACCTGGATGTATTGTATCCGCGGCAGCGGATGCACCCAACCTTGTCTACCAAGCCAGATCCCACCTCCCACCGACCCGGTTCCCCGCCCACCCCCACCCGACCGTCAGACCCCGCGCCCCCTGTCCGATACGGTCCAGCCCCGCGTGCTTCATTCCTCGAGTGGGAGCCGCGAGCGCGCGGAGCCCGGCGGTGACCGCGAGACCGAGACCGGCGAGTGGCGGCCACGAGCGCTCGGAGCGCGGTGAGCGGCAGCCACGAGATGAGATCGGCGGGCGGCGAGCGGCGGCCGCGAGCGTGCAGAGCACGGCGACCGCGAGTCCTGACCGACAGCAGGCGAACGGCGACCGCGAGCTCTCTCCGACGAGCGTCGAGCCGCGAGCGCACGGGAGCGCGGCGAGCGCGAGTCATGTCCGGCGAGCTGTGGCGGATCTCCGGCTGATCTCGCCCCCCTTCCATGAATGGTTCTCTCCCCCAACGGTCTCCTCCCGAGGGTCCGACGACGGTGTGGCACGACGGCCGCTGACCCCCTTCCTACCTGGCGGATCTCCGGCGGTAGAGCAGCATGATGCATGGAGGACCTCCGGCAAGCGCGTGGCGGCCCCTGCCTCCTCCTCCATCGAGCTGGGTCGACGACCACACCGGCGTGTCCTAGCGGACGATGCACGGTGTAGCAGGACTCACGAGCGCTCGGCAGTGGCGGCCGGCAGCGTCAAGTGCGGCCCCCTCCCCATGGCGGCAGCCGGCGGGTGCTGCTCCATCCGCTCCCAACGCGCTCAGATCCGGTGGCCATCGCTGGCATCTAGATCCAGTACGGCGCCACACATCCCCGACCTGTGGTGGTCCTCACTCGCTGCAGCGTGGTGTGGCGACGGGCTGAACCTCAATGACGACCTCGAGGAGATGCTGCAGCTCCCCGACTCCCCTTTGTGCTGCGGCTAGAGCTCCTCCCTTCCATGTGCCGACGAGCAGCTCGCATGCAGGTAATTTGTTTGATGAAATCCCTGTGAACGTAGGAAATAGACTAAATTCTTCTTACGGGGGTTTTGTTTTAAATTGTTTGTGCTTGTTTCTTTTGCAGATTTCGAAGATAGAGCAGCTGTCTGGTGGGTGTTTAGGCCTCCTGGCAATGACTTCCATAATATGAAATAAAATCATCTCTATCTGATCTGAAAATTAGGATTTCAATTTTTGTGTATTGCTTCTTTCCTTCAGCATTCGCTACTAGAGCTACTAATCTCTGTTGTGATTCTGCTATTAGAAGCATGCTCACACTAGAAAGGAAGTGGGCCATCAGGCAGTGGGAGCGGGGAGCACCGGCGAGAAATAATTGGTGGTTTTACTGAACAATTGAATGACTGGATACAAAAAGAAAACGACCGGAAGAAAAATCCTCACTAGTGATTGAAGGTAATGGATCCTCTTCACATTCGTTTCTCTCAATATTTGCCCTCTCCAGTCACCTGATCTCACTGATGTTCGATGATACTGTATGGGCGCATCCTTATATTCAGTAAATTCAGTAGTTCATAAGCCCCGTCAGATGTATTTTTGGGCCATGGAGTTTGGTAGCTCAGTAGTACTTCCTAGTTCAGTAGTTTGTCTGAATCACTGAATCTTCACTGAATCACTATGCATCAGCTTACATTGTATCTTCGTTGATTCACTGAATCTGAGGATATACTTAGAGTGTGCAAAAAAGAATACTAGATGGGGTATAGGTATCTCAGAATTACTAAATTACCGAATTAGAGGTATACTTATAACTAGGTCCTAGTTGTAAATAAATTAACACTTAATTGCAATTGCAATGGCACGCCGCATGGTTTCTTAGCGTAGTTAACTATGCTATCTTCCAAGCTGTAATTGGGGGATGTGACCAATTTCTATTTGCAGCTGCTCCGTTTGTAATTAGATTATTGTCCTAGTTGCAATTGTAGTGGCGTGTGATAGACTTTTAGTATAGTTGCAACTGAGTTATTCTCTTGGTTGCAAATGGAGCGCGCTACTATTTGCAATTCCATCCACTACAGTTGTAACTAGATTATTGTACCCAGGTTGGCGTGTCTAGTTTAGTTGTAACTTAGTTATTGTTCGTGCTGCAACCGGAGGACGCAAACAGTTGCAACTGCTAACTTTCTACTACATTTGCAACTGATTACTGTCCGAGTTGTAATTTGCTATGAGCCGATGACTCCAGTTGTAACTAGATTATTGTCCGAGTTGGAGTCATGATGTTTTCAATAGTAGTTGTAAATGGGTTACTGTCCTAGTTGCAATTGGATTAAGCGACAAGTTCCAATTTCTCTAGATGTAACTAAATCAATCTCCAATGGTGGCGGGTTCATGGCTTTCAAGTGTAGTTGTAACTATGTTATTATTCTAGTTGCAACCAGAGTATGCAACTAGCTGCAATTACAACTACCCTAGTTGTAACTAGATTATTGTTCCAGTTTGTAAATGTGGTGATATGTAGTGTCTTTCTAGTGTAGTTGTAACAGGGTTATTGTCCTACTTGCAACCGGACGACGCGACCAATGGCTATTGCTAGCTTTATTGTATATATGTAACTGGGTTATTGTCCGAGTTGCAACTAGAGGGAGCAACCATTTGCAATTGCGACTGCTCCAATTATAACTAGATTATTGTCCGAGTTGAAAATTATGGTGATTTCTAGTGTAGTTGTAACTGGTTATTTTCTTAGTTGCAATTGCTCTAGATGTAACTAATTCAATCTCCAATGGTGGCGAATTCATGGCTTTTTCAGGTGTAGTTGTAACTAGGTAATTGTCCAAGTTGCAACTGGAGAATGCAACTGGTTGCAATTAGAACTACCCTAGTTGTAACAAGATTATTGTCCCAGTTTGTAAAATGTGGCAATATGTGATGGCTTTTTTAGTGTAGCTGTAACTGGATTATTGTCCTACTTAGAACTGGAGGACGCGACCAATGGCTATTGCTAGCTTTCTAGTATACTTGTAGCTAGGTTATTGTCCAAGTTGCAACTAGAGGGAGAAACTAGTTGCAATTGCGACTGCTCTAGTTGTAACTAGATTATTCCCTGAGTTGAAATCGTGGTGCTTTCTAGTGTAGTTGTAACTGGGTTATTGTCCTAGTTGTAATTGGAGTAAGCGCCCAGTTGCAATTGCCTCATATGTAATCATTTTACGCCACAATGGTAGCAGGTGCATGGCTTTCTAGGGTCTTTGTAACTGGGTTATTGTCTTAGTTGCAAGTGGAGGATGCGATCAGATGCAATTGTTGTAGCTGTAACTAGATTGAGTTGCAATAGTCATGGCGTGTGCAGTTGTAACTGGGTATCGTACGTCTGAGCTGCAACTGGAGCACCCATCCAGTTGCAATTGAGGTAAGCGACCAATTGCAACTACTCTAATTGTAACTATATTAATCCCAGTGGTGGCGTGTGATGGCTTTATAGTGTAGTTGTAACTACGTTATTGTCCCAGTTGCAATTGGAGGATGCGACCAGCTGCAATTGCAACTACTCCCGGTGTAACTAGAGTATTGTCCTAGAATATAATTGTGGGAGCATGGGGTGGCTTTGTAGTGTAGTTATAACTAGGTTATTGTCTTAGTTGTAACTGGAGGACGCGACGAGTTGCAATTGCTAACTTTCTAGTATGATTGTAATTTGGTTATTATAATTGTTGCGGTTAAGGTTAGCGACTAGGTGCAACTACTCCAATTGTAATTAGGTTAATTCCAGTTGTGCCAGTGGTGGCCTATAATGGCTTTCTATTGTAGTTGTAACTGAGTTATTGCCATGGTTACAACTGGGGTATGCGATCAGTTGTAATTGCAACTACTCCCAGTGTAACTAGAGTATTGTCCCAGATTGTAATTGTGGGAGCATGCGATGGCTTTGTAGTGTAGTTGTAATTTGGTTATTATTCTAGTTGCAATTGGAGGACACAATCAGTTGTAATTGCTTTCTAGTATAGTTGTAACCGGAGGGCCCATCCAGTTGAAATTGAGATAAGCGACCAGTTGCAACTACTCTGGTGCTCTGGTGGAGGACCTGCAACCCAAGTTCCTCGTCGCAACAACGAAGCAACAACCATGGCAACCCAAGGACAGGTAACTACGTAACTAAGCGCTTTCTTGTCAGTCCTTGGTGATTTCTTTGTTGCTAGATTAACTCCAAGGAATCGGATGATATCTATCCCCATCTACTTTCCAACTAGAAGTAGTAACTTTTGTTCTACATAACTACAGATTTCTTCGTTGCTAGATTAGTTTTCTTCTTTGTACATTCATGTGAATATGTGATTCATTCAGACCCGTACAAGACCTTTGGTGGCCTGTGTAAAAATTCAGATTTTATTTTTGTGCCTAAATAACATATTCATGGGCTGGACACTTTCAAGTGATATATATACTTACAAATGAAAAAAGATGAAGAAATTCAGATTGTGTAAAAAGTGATGTATATAACAACATATATATGTGATATATATACTTAAATTCAGATTGTTGCTGTCTTTACAAGTGATCCATAGAAATTTCCAGACATATATACTTCGTTACCTTGTTGTGTAATGGAGGAGAAGGTGACTAATCTAGATTGTTTCTTGTTAATCAGGTGAAAAAGATGCTCAGGATAAGAGGAAGCTGACTAGCAAGTGGAGGCCGACGACTAAAGGCACGCTGAAGAGAACCTATGGAGTTCGATCAACAGATGAAGGGAGGCAGATCCTGAAAGAGATCGCTTCAGTTCTGTCCCAAGATGATCATTTTGTTGATGCTTCATCTCACAAGGTAAAATAGTATTAGTACAGAGCACGTGCTCTCATCTGCACTTTTATACATCATTTTGGAATACAGACTCACCTCTCAAAGAGAGGTGTTGGCATGTTTTATTTTGTGCATGTTTGGTTCGCTCTTGAGTTGATGCTCTGACTGTTTATATTACCAACCAGGGCTGCCAAATAAGGAGGGAAAGTGCTCATGGTGAGAGTGTGTGCTGCTACAACGTGAGAGCTTTGTTCGATGAGCTTCCCACTCCTCACCTGGTTCTAGAGATTACACCATTTCCTGCTGGACATCTTACTGATAATGACTACCGCAAGGCTGAGAGGCTTGAGATGGTGTTGAGGTTGAGCGCTTCCATTTGAACTAAGGGACTGATTTTCAATTTCCCTTAATACTTTCTTTGCTCAAGTTGTAAATTGTTTACCAGTGGGCCTGTAAATTGATGCGATTGGCTAAGAACTACTTGTAAAACCGTGCCTGAGTTCTGCTCATACAAATTGAAATTGTGTTGTACTAGTGATGGCAACTAGTACTACAACCAAGTTGCATTTAAAAGGTCAAAAAAAGTTCATCAAAACTAATCTTCATAGATCTCGTTTTGTTAAGCACATTTTTTCCAACAACGTGGTGAAAACCGATCTGAATTTGGAACTAAGATATTGTATTTTTTGATCTGAATTAAGAAAAGATTCTATGCATGCATGCTTACGGGTGGGTGCAGGAGGCATGGAGACTGCACGTGAGATTCCAGAATAAGTTGCAATGAGTACATATACCGCGTTGCAACCAACCAGCACCACATGATGCAATTACCGCCGATGATGATAAGGTGGAGGCACAGGGGCCCAGGTGGAGACGCACGGCCCACGTGCGGGAGTTGTGTGGGCTGGACGGGTGGAGTGGGAGGCGCGGGCTGCGCTGGCGTGCGGGGGTTGCTGGCGCATGGGGCGCGCTGGGCTGGTGCGGTTGGTTGGGTTGGGGTCTGTGCATCCGGTGTATGGATTGCACTGGGTGTATTTTAGCCTCGTCCAATCTATTTATTTATATATATATATGGTGGCGCTATTTAACGCGCAGCGCGTTGAATAGTTATTTAACACGCCAGCGTCAGGACCAGCCCCGTCCGTCGTCAGAGCCAATTTAGAATCCCGCGATCGGAAAAATATATTAGGCGACATTCTGCAACCACAGAAGGCTGATCTCCCTCAGGGCAGGTACATTGCTACACGTCAGCGGTCTCATAGATCGTCTCATGCAGTGTCACGTAGAATTTTTGCTGATGTGGAGGAGAGAGAGCGAGGTGAGAGAAAGAGTTTGTTGCTTCGCGAAACAACCGCCTCATGAGCTAAATTTTAGGACTATGAGATAACTCCTCTACCATTGTATGAGTTTTATTGTCATGCAACCAATAGTATTTCTTTATTTTTTCATAAATTAAGGAATATTGTATTACTACGAGACAGCCAAAACAACAATCCATTGTATAGGTTGTCTCATAAATCGTCTCAAGATTACATGTCACTGCAAGAGACCGCATATTATGTTAGAAATTTAGGCATCATTCGATATATTTTAATTTTAGAAATTAGCAACAAATTCATGACAGCAGTGAGTGATCCAGTAGTAACATAACATGTGCCAGTGTTCAAGTTAATTCTCCTAAATAACATGAACAACATGAGAAACCGAAACAAGAACAAAAAGATGTTCAGGATGTACCGAGAGGCGGGGCCGGTACCGGAGGCACCGGATGCACCGTCACCAGCTGGAGGAATAGTGTTAACCATCCTCGACTGGCCTTGCTCGAAGTAGTCGATCTAATTCGGTGCAGTGGCGAGTCGATGCAGTGGAGTCCCTCGAACGGTCACCGGGACGTAGTCGTTCACGTGAGGAAGACGGCCATCAAGAAGTAGTTGTTCGGGTTGACGAAGTTGGCCAACAAGAAGTAGTCGTTCGGGTTGACGAAGTTAGCCACCAGGAAGTAGTCGTTCGAGTTGACGAAGTTGGCCACCAGGAAGTAGTCGTTCACAGCAGCGAGCAGGTGCGTACTCGTACGCTCCCAAAAACCTTATCGCCCGCCTATCCCGAGCAGGATCACTAGACAGGGAGGTTCGGAGGCAACTGCTCACGCAAGCAGAGTGCGCGCAAAGCTTGCGTTGGGAATGCAAGAGTGCAGCAAAAACAAGGAGAAGAGAGAGGTCTCCTGAAAGGAGTACCAGAGAGGGAGAATTTGCTTGTGTCGGCTCGGCTCGGCTCGGCACGTCTCGTCTCTACTCGACTCGGCTCGGCTCGGCACGGCACGGCACGGCCACGGCCCGGCTCGGCGAGGCGAGCGAGCGCGCGCGCGTGTTGCACGCCCATCTCCTTTTACCAACTTCACAAGTGGTCCACAGTTGGTCCACTATTTAAGTTGGTTAAGATTCCCGTTGACTCTCCATCCGGGATTTAATTCCCTAGCATTTATTAGTGGACCTTTAATTCTTTGATTAATTGAGACATAAATGGGCCAAGGCCCAATTAATCTAACAATCCCCACCATGAATTTCAAGGTACACAAGGAAATACTCTCGACTCAACTGTTGTTTTGATATACTGGCCTCATGGCGGGGACTGTTAAGTTGAACATCCACCTGGGGCAAGAGCTACACTTGTTCACAACTGACCAATGGACTATGCCTTGAATTGACAGTTTTGTGCAAATAAGCTTGACTAGAGCCCATTTGCCAGTACTAGGCTGCTATAAGCATCCCCTCGGGTTGGAGCGTATAAGTCATGGGTATCTAGAGATCACCCTATCTCATAGATTGTGACTAGCAATCGAACCCATATAGGTGCAATCCTTTGAGATGTTCTGTAGGTCAACATCTTTGCCCTCATTGAGCCACTCGGATCACATTAAGGTTTTCACCAACCTGCCATACAGACTTAGAAGAGAAATGCACCTCCATTAGAATGAGCCCTTTTCAAAGGTTCTCTTCTCTTAGTTAAACAGTAGCTTATTTCACCATCCTAATTCACGGGATCTCCGATCACATAGGACAGGTTACCACTACTGAGTAACACACATGGGTCTCAAGCCCAATTCCCTGGATGCATTCTCTATCACGTTACGTGAAAGACCCTTTGTGAATTGATCTGCCAGGTTCTTAGCCGTTTGGATATAGTCCAAGGCTATCACTCCGGAGTTTCTCATTTTCCTGATAGATTTCAGCCGCCTCTTTACATGCCTAGAGGACTTCATGTTATCCTTTGAACTATTCACCTTAACAATCACAATTTGATTATCACAGTTCATGAGGATAGCCAGTATCGGTTTCTCAACTACCGGCAAATGCATAAGGAGATCACGAAGCCATTCGGCCTCAACAGTGGCGGTGTCCAATGCAGTGAGTTCTGCCTCCATTGTTGACCTCGTTAAGATGGTCTGCTTGCAAGACTTCCAGGAGACAGCGCCACCTCCAAGTGTGAACACATATACACTTGTGGCTTTAATCTCATCTGCATCGGATATCCAGTTTGAATCACTGTAACCCTCTAGTACTCTAGGGTACCCGGTATAGTGAATTCCATAGTCCACAGTACCTTTCAGAAAGCGCATTACCCGTTCAAGAGCTTCCCAATGAGCATCTCCCGGATTTGACACAAACTGGCTCAGTTTGCTCACAGCGAACGCGATATCGGGTCTAGTGGCGCTGGCTAGGTACATCAGTGAACCAATGATCTGGGAGTATCTCAGCTGATCTCTCATTATTCTTTTGTTCTTCTGTAATATTTTACTAGCATCATAAGGTGTTGGAGCTGGCTTGCAGTCATTATATCCGAAACGACTCAAGACCTTCTCCACATAGTGAGATTGTGTGAGAACAACCCCACCATCACCTTCTCTCACTAGCTTAATATTTAGGATCACATCAGCCTCTCCCAAATCATTCATCTCAAAACTCTGAGACAAAAACTCTTTGACTTCGTTAATCATATTAAGGCTTGTCCCAAATATCAGTATGTCATCTACATACAGACCCAAGATCACTCCTTCGCCCCCACCATAGCGATAGTACACACACTTGTCGGCTTCGTTCACAACAAAGCCAACTGACGTTAAAGTACTGTCGAACTTCTCATGCCACTGCTTAGGAGCTTACTTAAGGCCATACAAAGACTTTATCAACTTACACACCATTCCTTCTTGACCTTCCACTACAAAACCTTCTGGCTGATCCATGTAGATCTCTTCCTCCAACTCTCCATTTAGAAAAGTTGTCTTAACGTCAATCTGATGAACAAGAAGACCATGGGAAGCTGCCAGAGAGAGCAGTACTCGAATGTTGGTCAATCGGGCAACCGGCGAATAAGTGTCAAAGAAGTCATCTCCTTCTTTCTGAGTATATCCCTTAGCCACTAGCCTTGCCTTGTACTTCTCAACAGTACCATCAGGCCTAAGCTTTTTCTTGAACACCCACTTGCATCCTACAGGTTTGCACCCATACGGACGTCCCACGACTTCCCAAGTACCATTAGACATAATAGAGTCCATCTCACTCCAAACTGCTTCCTTCAAACAGTAAGCGTCTGGAGAGGAATATGCCTCTTCAATGGTTCTAGGGGTGTCATCCACGAGGTAAACAATGAAATCATCACCAAAGGACTTTGCAGTCCTCTGTCTCTTGCTCCTTCTGAGAGCTTCACTGTCATCCTCCTCAGGATTTTCCACATGTGTGTGTTCATTGTGTTCTATCGAAATAGCAGGTTCTCTAGGTTCTTTATTAATAGACAGTTCATGACTAGACATGCTAGCTTCCTCTTTCATAGGAAAAATGTCCTCAAAGAATGTAGCGTCTCTGGACTCCATAATTGTACCAACATGCATGTAAGGTACTCCAGATTTTACTATTAAAAATCTATAACCTACACTGTGGAAAGTATAACCAAGAAAGACACAATCAACAGTCTTAGGTCCCAATTTACATTTCTTGGTTATGGGCACATTCACTTTGGCCAAACATCTCCAAGTCCGTAAGTATGAAAGGGTTAGCTTTTTCTTTTCCCATTTCTCGAATAGTGTTATCTCTTTGTTCTTCATAGGAACACGATTCAGGACATGACATGCAGTCAATATAGCCTCAACCCCACCATTCCTTGGAAAGTCCTGTCGTATCCAACATGGCATTAACCAAGTCAGTCAGAGTGTGGTTCTTTCTTTCGGCTACCCCATTTGACTGAGGTGAGTAGGGAGGAGTCCTCTCATGAATTATTCCATGTTCCTCATAGAACGCACTGAATACATTAGAAAAATACTCTCCACCACGATCAGACCTAACTCTTTTGATCTTTCTCTCAAGTTGATTTTCTACCTCAGCTTTATAGATTTTAAAATACTGTAACACTTCATCTTTAGACTTCAACAAATAAATGTAGCAAAATCTAGTAGAATCATCTATTAAAGTCATGAAGTGCTTTTTACCACCTTTTGTCAACACACCATTCATCTCGCACAGATCGGAATGAATTAAGTCTAGAGGTGCCAAGTTCCTCGCCTCAGTCGCGAAATAAGGCTTGCGAGGTTGTTTTGATTCAACACACACATGACACTTAAAATTTTTGACTAAGGTGAATCTCGGAATTAAGCTCAGGTTTTCAAGACGCATCATACAACCAAAATTAACATGACAGAGTCGCGAATGCCAAACATTAAATTCAGTATTAACGTTTGCAGCATGGTTCACAACTTTATTACAATTGTCTGACAAAGAAAAGCGGAACAAGCCTCCGCTATCATAACCTTTTCCAATAAAACTTTCAAATTTAGAGATTACACATTTATTGGATTCAAAGACTAATTTAAAGCCATCTCTACACAGAAGAGACCCGCTGACTAAGTTCTTTTTGATGGTGGGGACATGCTGCACGTTCTTCAGTCGAACGGTCTTTCCCGAAGTAAGCTTCAGATCGACCGAACCAGCACCAAGAACACGCGTATGTGTTCCGTTCCCCATCAACACGGAGGAAGACCCGCCTGCCTGTGTTGGCACTCCTTACGGCCTACAGATAAATCCGCAAGCGGACGGATACCGATGTAGCTTTCACCCGGGAGTATTCCAAGGTATCGATTTCCAAACTACGAGAAGTGTACTGATCCTAAACTAAGTTGTCCTAGGTAGATGGTGTGGATGAAATGGAATGGATGAGATGGATGACGACAACAAGGAGAGAAGAGAAGAGGTAAGAGGGTAGAGAGGGTACGGGTCTGATAAAGGTATTCTACCGATTGATTGAGCAGATCAGAGGATACAGATAGATACTTGCTTCGGGACTACAGAGCCTCCGACACATAGAAAGGGGTGAGAAGGGGTGCCGGTTACCCTGAACCTTGGGTCCTAAGACACCGGAACTAACGTGATGGGCTACGAAGACCGAAAGGGCTGTCACCACCTTACGGCTACCACCTCCGTTGCGACGGGCAGAAACTAAGTTAGCCTCAAGTATAGGCACCACGCCTACACTAGTTGACTAATACTTATCTACTGCAGACAGATAAGCACTCAAGCTAAGCAGCTAGTATACAATTATACTACACAACTAAGCATTGAACGAAGAACCAGCAAGCATATAAAAGTAAGAACTGAATGCTCAATTAATCAGAGAGAGATACAAGAGTTACCAGACAAGACCCGGATGTTACTCGAAGTGAAGTCGCATCCGTAGAGGTACAGCGGGAAGAGGGGCCGACACTTCGGCTCCTCTCCGGGACGCTCACCTCTCCTCTCTCCCTATCTCTACTGATACAAGTGGAGAACTAACAGTGCTTCACCTGCACTCTACTCTTGTGTTGTGTGTCTTGCAGGTGACCAAGGGTCTCAATTTATAGTGGCCCGGGTCGGTGGAGGAGTGGAGCAGCGGCCAAGGCAGCTCAAGGCGGCTCCGGGCCGTTCGGCCGAAGTGGCTGGTTCGGTCGAACTGATGTGTTCGGCCGAACGGGCACGTGGCACCGCCTTGGTGCCGAGGCAGTTGCTGAGGTGGTGGACTTCTCGGGGCGGTTCGGCCGAATTGGGCCGTTCGGCCGAACGGGCCCTGTGGCTTGGCAGCGCTCCCCCATGCAACCTCTGCCCTGTGGGCCCTCCTGGCAAGTTCCTGGTACTTGGCTTCGAGTTGGACCGGCCCCGGATGAGGTGGCGGTCGTCTACATGTCATCCCGGTCGCTGCTTGAGTGTCGGTGATGTGGATGGCTTCTCGATTTCGTATACGGCTAAGGGGGGTAACCGGCCAAATCGTGTCGTTCGGCCGAAACGGTCATTTCCGACCCTTATAGCACGTGTTTCTCCATTTTGTACCTGCACAGAGGACAATCACCAAAACTTGTGGAAATAGTCAGTGATAAGCCCTATAGCTATGGTGCGTGTCTCCATTGTGTCTGTTTTATACTTGGTTGGAGGTCGGAAATCGGTCTGTAACGACCGCCAACAGCCTGGTAAGAAGCAAACAAGGAAATGTCAGCACAAACATGAATATTAGCACCAGTGTCAATCACCAATCAGGTGAATGACATACTGAAAGAACTGTAGGTAAAAGATTACCGTACCCCGACGTTCCACCAGTCTCACTAACAACCATGTTGGCACTACCACCATTGCTGCCATTGTTCTTGTCCTTGCGGTGCGGGCACTTTGCAGCAAAGTGGTCTGGGCTACCACAACAATAACAATGCCCCGTCGGTGGTTTCTTCTTCTTCTTGAACTGAGCCGTCTGATTAGCCTTTGTCTGGTTCTGTTGCGGCTTGTTCTTCTTTTTGTTGGATGCATTGAAGTTCTTCTTTTGCACCAACTTGGCACTAGAAGATCCAGCAATCCCTTTACCACGTTAGTCTTTTGCCCTCGCCTTCTCTTCCACATCAAGAGTGCCGATGAGATCGACAATAGTAAACTCTTGTCTCTTGTGTTTCAGAGAGGTCGCAAAATCCTTCCAAGAAGGTGGCAACTTGGAGATAATACCTCCAGCCACAAACTTGTCAGGCAACTGACATGGAGCATCCTTGCTATAGTTCTCAAGATCTCTAGCCAGCGCCTGGATCTCATGGGCCTGCTCTACCACAGGGCGGTCTTCAACCATCTTGTAGTCAAAGAGTTGTTCCATGACATACAGCTCGCCACCAATATCAGAGACCCCAAACTTAGCCTCAAGCGCATCCCAAACATTTTTACCACTCGGCAGCAAGAGGTACGTGTCCATAAGGCTTTCAGCGAGAACACTCATGATGGCACCTCTAAACAGGTTATCGGCCGCCACGAAAGCCCGCTCCTCCTCTGGAGTGAACTGTTCGGGCTTCCCCTGTATGACATGCATGATGTTCATTGCTGTCAACCACAGCGTGACCCTCTCGCGCCAACGTTTGTAATTAGACCCATCGAAAATATTTGGTTGGATTGATGCGGCAAAACCAGCTACCGAAAGCCAATTATTAACATAAGGTTTTTGGATTGTTAGAAATTTAGGCATCATTCGGTATATTTTAATTCCAGAAATTAGCAACAAATTCATGACAATAGTGAGTGATCCAGTGGTAACATAACATGTGCCGGTGTTCAAGTTAATTCTCCTAAATAACATGAACAACATGAGAAACCAAAACAAGAACAAAAAGATGTTCAGGATGTACCCAGAGGCGGGGCCGGTACCGGAGGCACCGGATGCGCCGTCACCAGCTGGCTCTACTGGCCTTGCTTGAAGTAGTCGATCTAATTCGGTGCAGTGGCGAGTCGATGCAGTGGAGTCCCTCGAACGGTCACCGGGACGTAGTCGTTCACGTGAGGAAGACGGCCACCAGGAAGTAGTTGTTCGGGTTGACGAAGTTGGCCAACAGGAAGTAGTCGTTCGGGTTGACGAAGTTAGCCACCAGGAAGTAGTCGTTCGGGTGGACGAAGTTGGCCACCAGGAAGTAGTCGTTCACAGCAGTGAGCAGGCGCGTACTCGTACGCTCCCGAAAAACCTTATCGCCCGCCTATCCCAAGCAGGATCACTAGACAGGGAGGTTCGGAGGCAACTGCTCACGCAAGCAGAGTGCGCGCAAAGCTTGTGTTGGGAATGCAAGAGTGCAGCAAAAACAAGGAGAAGAGAGAGGTCTCCTGAAAGAAGTACCAGAGAGGGAGAGTCTGCTTGTGTCTTCTGGCTATGGGAGAGAGCCCCTCTTATATAGACGACCAGAGGAGGAGGGGGGATGAACCTGAACACTGCATGAGGTAGCAATGGCCATAATGACGTCAGTTATTGGTCAGCCCAATAATGCCATTAAACGTCATCAGTTACTCTCAGCCATCATAACGTTTAAGACCCAATCAATGTCATTTGTGGCAAAATGTTCATCACACAGCACACGTCGAGCGGCTCGGCTCGTCTCGGCACGGCCTCGGCCACAGCCCGGCGATGCGAGCGAGCGCGCGCGCATGTGACACGCCCTTCTTCTTTTACCAACTTCACAAGTGGTCCACAGTTGGTCCACTATTTAAGTTGGTTAGGATTCTCGTTGACTCTCCATCCAGGATTTAATTCCCTAGCATTTATTAGTGGACCTTTAATTCTTTGATTAATTGAGATTTAAATGGGCCAAGGCCCAATTAATCTAACATATTAGACAACACCAATGTACTGCCCTCGGTCCTGCCCAAAAACGTGGTCAGAAAACGTTCCGCAACCGGAAAATGTCAATCGTGATAGAAAAAAGCAACCTCCCTCAAGTCCCAAACCGGAAATGGAGGAAAAGGTGGTTTGTGACCAGAAATTGTTGATGTGACGTAATCACGGTTTGTGAGATACTAGTAGCTGTTAGCGTGTGATTACTGAAACCAGAAAAGAACGTATTTGTAACCAGAAATTTATTCACAGCCATAAAGCTCATTCATTCGTGTGCGATATGAAAAATGATATTTTCTATTTTGTTTATGCTGGAACAATTGCATTCAAAACTGGTAAACTAGAAGATTCTCAAATTTCGTTGATACAACATCACGCTCGAAGATATTTACACAGATGTACAGTTCAAAAAAAATCAAAGTTCGATCCTGGCATTCTCCCTCTTCCGTCTATGGTCACACTCGATACGGTGACATAGTTTTCTCCGGTTCCACATGAACACTTTCATGTTTGCATTGCTGGTCTGATTTGGCTGGAACACCATGACGCAGCTGCAGCAATCCATGCTGGCCGGAAGCACCTTTGGTGACACTTGTACCTAGTAAATTGGTCGGTAAGACTGAATCAATAAATTTTACATCTGAATACAAAAGTTTCAGAACTAGTACTTCAAACTATCAAAGATATCAATTTTAGATACATAAATGACTAGTTTTCTCAATCCAAAATTTAAAATTCTAACTGAACAACTACTGTTAGTTAATGGTATGAACAGTGGTGTAGCTAGAATTTTGTATAGGGTATGCCACTTTAACTTTGTATATATAATTTGGTACAATTTGTGTATAAATATGTAATTCGTAAACAATTTTAAATGTTGTCTAAAGACATACAGAAAATACTATTTCAGCACTTATATTTACCAACGGTAGAGGTAAATAAATTTAAGAAGAAAAAAATTATTGAACATATTTATAATGTTAGGGTATGCCAAGGCATACCTGGCATACCCCTTGCCTCTGCCACTGGGTATGAAATAGCTATATCTGTGAAAAAAGATGGACATAAATAGAGTCCATACCAGCTAACATTTCTGTGTGATTAAGATCAATGCAGACGAATACACCCATCATGCATGTACACTCTCGAAGGAGGAATGGTCGGATTATCGGATATCCTAATTCTTGGGATATATCCGACTGTTCTGTGTAGTGCGAAAGTGATATCTGACTGCTCTGTGCTGCACATGCACCTTCGGCTAGGCTGCTACGTACCCGGTGTTCCAAGACAGCTTCGTATCCGAGAATGTGTGTATGTCATGATGAGTTGCAGCGTTCATAACAGCAAACTATGTTCGTCGCTTGGTGTTATATTTACCGTACGTTGGGTTATAGACACACGGCAAAGAGTATATCTGCCGTGTGTTGGGCCTATAACACATGATAAAAAGATTGTTTATCGTGTGCCACAGCTTTACCGTGTGTTTTTTTTTTAGCACACGGCAAAGAGGCAGTTTGCCGTGTGTTCGATAAATTGCATACGGTAAAGTATCGGACACACGGTAATTTACAAGTTTTTGGTAGTGGTAGCAAGGCATACTTATCGTGGTTACCCCTTCATTTCCTTGACAAGAAACTAGGAATTATTAACAGTCAATACACATTGGTTGAGCTCTACTTCTGAATAATTTGTTCAGTTCCCTTCTGACTTCCATATATGTAACCTAGGATCATATATACGTAGTCCCAGGACTCCTAGAAATATTGTCTGTCAGGGCAAATCGCCCTTCGACAACTTAACTGGCAATGATACCAGTGGCCATCGCACCAATTGCAATTACACCAACTCTCTGTCTTGGGTCTGCTTCTGACGGGAGCCACCTCCGCCACCTTATCACCACAGTTGTTATTAGCAGTGTCCATGACGTGCCCCTTGTCCTCCACCACGCCATTCTTGGAGCTGCTAGGAACTTCCAACACACGCTGCTTCTCGTCTTGCGAAGGCACTATCTTCTTGGCCACTCCATATTTCAGTGCCTTCTTGTCATCAGTAGCATCAATGAAGATAGTCGAGCCGTCATCGACTTCTCCTTTAATTAGCATCTCAGAGAGCTTTGTCATCACGTTCTTCTGCACCCACCTCCTTATGGGCCTTGCGCCGTACATCTGCAGGAGAAGTCGATAAGAAGTTTGTATCCTGGCTAGTAATGAATGTTTGCTTTGATCCTGCAATATCGTTGATGAAAGTGCTACATGTGCAGTGCTTACCGGGTTGTATGATTCTGATAATATGACATCCAGTGCGGCATCGCTTGTGGAAAGAGAGATGCCCTTGTCAGACACACCGGCAACGATGCTCTTCATCTGAACTTTGACCACCTCCTTCAGCTTGTCACGTGAAAGTGGTTCAAATATCACAACCTCAGTCAACCTGTTGAGGAATTCCGGCTTAAAGTATTTGCGAACCTGCACAAATACATAGCATATGGCGCTGAGAGAGCGGAAGCTGCAATCTATTTAGGGGCAACATGGGGATATCGAACCTGCTCCATGACAAGGTCTCGCACATCTTCCATTGTTTCTTCGCCAGTCATTCCCTTTGTCAAGTGCTCTGCTCCCAGATTTGAAGTCATAATGATTATGGTGTTTTTGAAATCCACGGCCTGGCCTTTGCCATCAGTCAACACACCATCATCGAGGATCTGAAGGAAAACGTTGAACATCGAGGGATCTGCCTTCTCCACCTCATAAAAAAGGATGACACTGTATGGGCGCCTCCGCACCTTCTCAGTCAATTGACCACCATCTTCATGACCAATGTAGCTTTCAACATGCCATCAAAGAAATACCAATATCAGTGAAATAAGATAAGTGTGAAATTTTTGAGTTCAGAAAAAAGATATTAAAGCACACAAAATTAACCCTGGAGGTACTCCAATCAAACGCAACACAGATGCAAGAAGATTTATAGGTGAACAAAAGTGGCATGCGAATAAAATGGTATCAAACCTGGGAGGTGCTCCAATGAGACGTAGCACCGAGTGACTGCCAATAAATTCGGACATGTCAAAGCGGATCAACATCTTCTCACTGTTAAATAGCTGTTCCGCAAGAGCTTTTGCAAGCTCCGTCTTACCAACGCCGGTTGAACCCAGAAAGAGGAAAGATCCAATAGGTTGACCATGATTATGAAGGCCAGCCCTTGACCGTAGCACTGCCTGCGCAACCAAATTCACAGCTTCATCCTGGCCAACAACCCGCTCGTGCAATCTATCTGCTAGGTGGACCAACTTCTCCTTCTCTTCATGATCAAGTGTGTGGACAGGAATGCCAGTCCATTGGCTCACAACCTTCAGATAGCATTGGAATATAACAAGTAATCAAATGGAAATAATAGGAATTACTTAAACAACATAAAGGATCGATGCATACTTGTGCAACATGCTCAGGGCTAACAATTGCTTTCTTCACTTTTTTTGCAAGCATTTTTAGCGAAGCATTCATATTTTTTTGGTTGTCAATCTGCATCCTTGTATTGGCACACGCCTCATCAATAAGATCAATTGCCTTGTCAGGAAATTGTCGATCTGCACGCAGCAATGAAATCCATCAAATCCTGGCTTTGACTTAAAAGAGAGGCCGGGAGAGAGACTTTGTGAATTGCGACACATGCTTTTAACTTGGTAAAACTGTAGAAACATTGCACTGTGCACAATTGTATTCATTCAGCACGCTTATGAATTTTGACGATCTCTAACTACATTACCATATTTCTGCATTGATCATCAGATCAAGGGCCACATCATTCAGCAATAAAATCCATTTAAACTAAGTTCAAACGCATGATTGAAAAATTGAATTCGGTCAAGATGTTGTAGATTCCCCATCTGTTTGCATGACATTCTTATGAAGTATGAATTTAGTCGGTCCATGAATACAGTTCATCAATTATTTTATTGGTTTTTGACTTTGATGAAAGTGGCACAAATCACCCCAAACTAGGAATCAAAGCCAGAAATAAGCTGCAAACAGAGCAAACTAGCTAGCAGAATTCCCTCCTTTTTGCAAAAGAAAGAATGAAAGAAATCCTGACCCTACGTACCGGTGATATATCTAGCAGCAAGCTGCGTGACGGCGATGATCGTAGAATCCAGAATTTTGAGGCCATGATGCGCCTCGTAGCGCCGCCTCAGCCCCTGCAAGATGTGAACCGTCGCGTCCGTGCTGGGCTCCTCGACGTGCACCTTCTGGAACCGCCGCTCCAGCGCGGGGTCCTTCTCGATGTGCTTGCGGTACTCGCCGAGCGTGGTGGCGCCGACGCAGCGGATGCGGCCGCGCGCCAGCGCCGGCTTCAGCAGGTTGGCGGCGTCCACCTTGCCGCCGGCGCCGACGAGCATGTGCATCTCGTCGATGAACAGGATCACCTTGCCGCCGGCGTCCTCCGCCTCCTGGATCACCTGGCCGACGCGCTGCTCGAACATGCCCCGCAGTGTCGTCCCGGCCACCAGCAAGCCGACGTCGAGCTCCACGACGCGCGCCCCGAGGAGGGGCTCCGGGACGGCCCCCGCCGCGACCCACTGCGCCAGGCCCTCGGCGATGGCCGTCTTGCCGACGCCCGGCGCGCCCACGAGCACGGCGTTGTTCTTGGTCCGGCGGCAGAGGGTGCAGACGACGCGGCCGATCTCGCCGTCGCGGCCGATCACGGGGTCCGTGTTGCGCGCCGCGGCGGTCATGTCCCGGCCGTACATGTCCAACGCCGCCGTCGCGTACGGATTCAGAGCGGACGCCATGGGCGCTCCGCTGAGACGGCGAGAAAAACCCGCCCGGGCGGTCTGCCTCTGCCCCCCTCCCCCGGCGGCAGAAGCCTCCCGAGCCCGTTCAGTCAACGAAGAGGCTGAACTGGAAGCACAACCGCGCGCCCTAGGTCGTCGCGGCCGGGGATCGACGCGCCGGGCGCCTTGGACACCAATGCGTCGTCGGGGAAGGTGGACGCGGAGGTGCGGTGAGAACGACCAAGAATAGATCAGGTCGAGTCCGTCGCCTTTGCGTCGCCGGCGGTGGACGCCAATAAGGGTTTTGGGCGTTTTGCTATGTGGAGTCAAGTTCTTACAGTGGGGCCATCTATTCGGGGTGAATACTGAAAATCGAGTCGGACGCATTTTAGTAGCTGGATTGGTCTTTTACAGGAAACTCTAAAATTCATAGGAACGTAGGCTTCTTTTTTTTCAATATAATTCGCCAAAAACAGGGAGTTTATCGTCTATTTTTCTTTACCAAGCAGAAGTTTTTGTTTTCCTGGCAAAAATAACGTATCTAATAATCACTCCAATCAGTCACAGACGTTTTGGATTGTCACAAGTCAACCAATATCGATATGCATGAACTTTTGTGCAACCGACGACATGTGCACCCCTCTATCTAGGCGTAGGATCTCTGGTGCTTTTAGATTCAAGCAACATGTCACAGCAGTGCTGATGTGCGATGTCCTGGTAAGTGACATTGAACAGTGTCTAAACTTTTACAACTTTTAAAAGTTTATAGCGCAAAAATCAGGCGTTGTCACATCACAAAAGGGTGGCGCAAGCTAGGTATGGGCCGGAGCGTCCTAGCCCCCTTCCCCAAAACTACCATGCTTGTTGGCTACTTATAGGCCAAGAAACCTCTGGTTATGTGGCTGGATGCATATAAGGCGCCAATGGTTCCGGTATCAACAAAAAGGACTATGTCACTTTTGTCACCATCTTCCGTGCAGTGTCCCAATGCACCCCATCCCCCAACATGTACTTAGCTATCAAAACATTGCATTAGTAATGATCTCTTGGCTCCTCTTAAACAATGACTTAAATATAAATGGACATGTGTCTCGTTCCGACCGTGAGTGCACAAGCCGCCGCCGCGGGTACCATATGTTTTCTGATTTTTGATATTTTAATATGATATGACTAGATTTGTCTTAAAAGAAGTTTATTATATTTTATAGCTATACTTTTAAGATTCTTCTATCTATCTCTAAAGCAATGTGTGTTTCCATCGTCGGCCCGGCACGTGGACCGGAACCTCTCCACGTTCCATTGGTGACCTGGCTACTCTCTTTCTTGCTTTTTTTGTGAGAAATTGCTTACTTTATCTTTGTATATCCTCGTGTTCCTCTCTTGCTTACTCTCTTTGTTCTTCCTTGGTGCATCAGATCATGCTAGAGGCATACAAGACAAAGAGAGGCGGTGGATCAGTGGTCTAATCAAGACAGATATGTGAGCAGTTGCATGTTGTCTTGCATTCTGAACTGACAGGAATCGAAGCCCAAGAGTAATTTCCTCATGAGCATAACTCAACTCCCTGGCCGTCATGGACATTAACAAGAAATGAAAACGTACAACATGCATTCAGGATTGTTAACAACCAAAGAAATATGCTTGGTATATGATCGTAAGAATTCCTGATGAATAAACAAATGTCTCACTCCGTGGACAGAGGAGATTCATCTTTGCATGGTTGGATCAAGAGAAGAAATGAAGTGATTATTAGTTACTACCAATGATCAACACGTAACTGGATGATTGATGAAATTTATATAACCTATAAATGCACCTTACTAAGAGTCATTAACTTGATCTATTTCTCTCAACATATAAGATATTCACATCATATAAGAATCATTATATCAGGAGCTATTTTACAGTATCTTATACTAGTTACTGGTGGTATATAGTATAGAGAATGAGTAATATGGTAATTTGTACCAAAATATATTAACTAAGCATCATTCTTCTAGTTCTTGCCGGCGGCGCGCATCGTCGGTCCGAGAGCCATCCCGCTGGTGCGCCTTGACTGACGGCCTGAGATGCATGATCGAATGAAAAAAATTAAAATATGTCTAAATTATAGTGATATCGTTTAGTTTTTTTAATAATACCCTTATACTACTATACTACTCATCATATACTATCTATATCACTAGTTAACGTTACACTAGTATACAATTATTTTCAACCGTCGGATGTTTATATACTGATCCTTTAAATCAGTGGTATAAGACACCGTAAAAGAGCTCTTATATCAGACGCCACATGATCACGTCACCATTCATTAGGACCATTTATTTATGTCTTCCACCGATTTTCTATGACTAATAGCATCTACACATGAAATTTATTAGTCTTTACGAGTACAATGCTATAAAATTTTTACAGTAGAAATACATAGATGATTAATCATTTAAGAGCCATTCTTTCTCAACAAAATAATATATTTTCATGTAGAATGTTGTCATGCAATCACCTTAGTGTTTCTACTTTCAAATTTCACAATCATGTATAGTGTCATTTGCAAAAAAAATATTGCCATGCAATCACCTTAGTGTTTCTACTTTCAATTTCACCTTAAAATTTTATTTAAGAAATTTTTACACCATCACGCGGGGTATCACCTAGTTTAAATTATGATTGGAAATATATACCGCACATGCATGCAACTATTGGTGGGAGGATGAGATACTAAATTATCCTTCATAACAGACCGTTGTATTTTCTCTATACTAGTATAACACTAAATAGTAGTATGAAGCATAATAAAAAAGCTCTTTTAAAATAACTCGTCGTCCCTCCAATAGTTTCAGCAATCCGATTAGCACGATAAGATATGGCTAAAACTTAGAGTAGGGGCTAGTTGTGTTGGTCTAGGGTATAACATATTATCCGCATGATTTTTTAGTCAAGGAAATTATATTATATAGTTATTTGTGCAGCTCAACTCGTATCTTATGAGAGTGGCTCTAAGCAAATCCTCAACCCAAATTTAAATGGTCATACAGAAAAGTTGCACTCAAATAGACCCTCTATTGATCTCCAAATTTTGTGGAGACCTCCAAATTCATCCCCCACCCTCCATTCTTAGGGTCACTATGAAGCCCTCCATTCTTGGAGTTGGAACAAGTAAGGCCCCATTTAGTATTTAAATGGCCTGACTTAGGGACTATTTGTTGTAGTTGTTCCTATACCCACGGTCGAGTGTCATATACCAAGACACGCCTAATTACACCAGAGTCCACGCCAAGGCGCCAAACTCACTGAACAGCGGTTCTAGCTCCCATAATAATTTGTGAAGTTAGGTTGGCCGTCTTATGCTCAAGCTGTGCTAGTCTATGAACAGTTGAACACCAAATTGCCAAAGGATCAACGACAGTATCACAACCAGTATCTGATCATTAGGATGAACGACAGCACTACAGGAGGGTAGCAAAAGCGCATAAACCTTTGTTCAGTCGACGCCACAAACCTTACAGGACAATCAGTTCTTAAAGCTTACCAGCATGCGAGTAAGCAGACCGAAAAAACAGAACAGTTTGAACCTCTCCCATAATCCAATTAAACAAACAGCTGATACACAACCGCAGTAGCACTTTAACTAAATTCACTTCCCGTCAGGTGATATGGTTATCCCCTTCATCATCTTCTTTGCTGCAGGAGCGTTAAGGTCAATGCCATCGTCAGTGTCGTCGGAGTCGCTAGAACTCTCCACGCGAGGCCTCTTGTCTGGGCGACGCACATTCTTCACTACTTTGTACTTCAGACCTTTCTTATCTTCAGAAGCATCGATGATGACAGCAGTATCTGCATGTGCTTCTCCAGTAAAAAGCATCTCAGCAAGCTTCGTCATCACATTTTTCTGTAGCCACCTCCTTACGGGCCTTGCACCATAAAGCTGTCGAAAATGTAAGTAGATTAAGAGATGAAATCTGAGCACGGTCATATATGTTACCAGGAGGGGTTTTGTGCTTACTGGGTTGTATGATTCTGACAAGACAACATCCAGAGCAGCTTCAGTTGCAGATATACTGATGCCCTTATCAGCTAGACGAGCAATGATGCCTTTCATCTGAATATTGACCACCAACCTCAGTTTATCTTGTGAGAGTGGCTCAAATACCACAATATCGCTCAGCCTGTTAAGGAACTCAGGTTTGAAATGGCTCTGTGCCTGCAATTCGAGAAACTAATTTTAATCATCTTTATTATCATACTGTATGATTGAACATCCAGAGCAACTAGGCTTTGCAAACCTCCTTAATGACAAGGTCACGTGCAGCCTCCATTGATTTTTCACCAGTCATTGCTTCCGTTAGGTACTGGGCTCCAAGATTTTTTTTTTGAACGAACGGGCACGAGATTGTGCCTATTTCATTGATATAGAAGGGTGTACAAAGCAAGCTGCCGAGGGCAGCAAAGGAAAACAAAACGCGCTACTCACGCGAAATAAGGAGCGCTAGCTCCTTTGCCCCGGCGATGATCCAGGCGGATGCCTCATTCTTAATTTTTCCCGCAAGCGTAGTCGTGGATGACTCTCGTCTATCGAATATTCGTGCGTTTCGCTCTTTCCAAATCTCCCAAATGACTAGCAAAGCGAGGCTTCTCAAGGCTCTTCTCGGGGAGTCCTGCAACGTGGTGATCATCGTCCACCATTGTAGGGCATCACAGGTGGGTGTCCAGTCAGTTGGACGCAGGCCAGACTGATCCGTCCAGGCTGCAGTTAACTCCCAAATTCTCTTCGTGTATCGGCAATCCGCTAAGAGGTGGTGTGCCGATTCAGCTACTCGTCGACAGAGGGGGCAACAAGTGTTGTGCGGCCATTCTCGCGCAGCGAGCCTATCAGCCGTCCACACACGATTTTGGGTGATGAGCCACGCGAAGAACTTGCATTTGGGAGGCGCCCAGGATTTCCAAATGGAGCTAATCGATGGGGTCGTAGTGCAGCCGAGAAACTGAGCCCTGTAGGCGGAGGCGGCGGAGTAAATTCCTGATTTCGTGAGCTTCCAAGTGATCATGTCCTCCTGATCCGGTTGCAGCTGTACCGTCTGTATCAAAGCCCAGAAACTTACAAAAGCCGATAGGAGGTCGTTGGATATGCATCCACTGGTGTCGAGGTCACGAATCCAATTGTCGTTGCTTAAGGCATCATGAACTGATCTCTTCTTTTTCCGCGAAATCTCAAACAACATTGGCGCAATATCTCTAGGCCTGCGTCCTTGCATCCAAGCAGAATCCCAGAATGTGCACCTCTTCCCGTCACCCAGGGCAATTGTGGTGCATGCTGCGAATAGTAGTTTATCGTCGTCATCGCATGGCGTTTGTCCCTACCCATGGTTTGTCGGTAGAGACCCATTGGTGCCACAGCCATCGGAGCCGTAGCGCTCTTGCGAATTTGTCCAAGTTTGGTATGCCCAGGCCCCCGCATTCTTTCAGCAGGCAGCTGCGGGTCCAGTTGACCTTGCACTTTCCACCTGTCAGTAGCTTGTCGCCCGCCCATAGGAAACGCCTCCGTAGCTTGTCGAGGTCTTCAATCAAATCCTTCCGTGGCCTAAGCGCCGTAAGGAAGTAAACAGGTTGGGAGGACAAGACTGACTTTGTCAGGCAGGCTCTTCCAGCCTGTGTAAGGTTGCGTCCTGTCCATGTTGAGAGCTTTCCTGTCACCTTGTCCATAAGAGGCTGGAAGTCCACTTTTTTTAGCCTCATAACGGAGAGCGGGAGGCCTAGGTAGCGCATTGGGAAATTGGTCCTTGTTACCGGTAGATCACGCAGCAAGTCATCAAGGTCAATGTTGTTACATCTGATCGAGACCATCTGTGTCTTTTGGAGATTCGTGCAGAGTCATGTGGCCTCCCCAAAATTTTGAAGGAGTCGAGCCATGTTCGTGATGTCTTTACGAGTCGGCTTAAGGAGTATTGCAGCATCATCCGCGTAGAGGGAGGCCCTAAATCTTGCCGCCTTACTTCCAAGTTTGGAGAGGAGTCGTTTATTAGTCGCTTGTTCAATGAGTTGCTGCAGCGGGTCAATGGCTAGAACGAAGAGTAGTGGCGAGAGCGGGTCTCCTTGTCTGAGTCCCCTTCCATGTTGGATCGGCTGCAGCGGGGTGCCATTAAGTAGCACCCGCGAGGTTGAGGTGGAGAGGAGAGCGGCAATCCAATTACACCAGCGTGTCGGGAAGCCCCTATGTTGCATTAGGGAGATCAGGTAGTCCCACCGGACGGAGTCGAACGCTTTGGAGATATCCAGTTTCAGCAATAAGACCGGTGTCTTGCTATTGTGGAAGCGACGGGCGGTGTTGCGTACGTAGAGGTAATTGTCGTGTATGTTCCTGCCTTTTATGAAAGCGCTTTGGCACGGCGAGATGAGTGCCTGCATGTGCGGGGCAAGTCGTAGTGCTAGCGCTTTAGCAATTATCTTGGTGATAGCATGAATGAGGCTGATAGGGCGGAAGTCAGTGACACACTCGGCCCCATCCTTCTTCGGGACTAAGATAATATTCGCCTTGTTGAGCAGGTTAAGGTCGCCGCATCGCAAATTGTGAAATGAGTTGATCGCCGCCATGACATCGCCTTTTATAATAGACCAGCATTTCTTGAAGAATGTGCCAGTGTATCCGTCGGGACCTGGTGCACGATCTGAGGGTAACTGAGATATGGCGTACACGATCTCCTTCTCTTCAAACGGTTTGTCCAGCTGTGAGAGGTCAATACTAGGCAGCTCAATAGTGTCCTAGTTGATGTCGCGCGTGCGCTGACACGGGGCGCTCATAGTAGTCTCAAAATGGTGTTGTACGATTTCACTTTTATCCTGGTGGGACAAAGCCCATCCGCTAGGTGTTTGTAAGCGTTGAATGAAATTTTTTCTCCGGCGTGCATTAGCTTTGAGATGGAAAAATTTGGTGTTAGCGTCCCCCTCTCGTAAGTTTTTGATGCGTGAGGACTGGCGCTTACGTGCCGTCTCAATGACCGCCCAGCCTAGGAGTCGCTTTTTGAGTTTTGTCCTGATGTTAAATTCCGCATCAGTTAAGGGACGAAAATCCTGGACTTTGTCGAGAAGTTGGATAACCACTTGTGCCATGTGGAATTTGATCTTCGCGTCAGAAATTAGTGAGGCACTCCATTTTCTCAAGGCTTTGGCCGTGCAGTGAAGCTTGTGCCCCAACCGGTGGAAAGGTTCAGTGTGGTGCGTGGGGAGGCTCCATGCTTCTTGCACTGTTGTTTGAAAGCGGGGCAGTTGTGTCCAGAAGTTTTCGAATTTGAAGGGGCGCGGCCTCCGTGGTCCCGATAGACGGGCAAGGATCAGGGGACAATGGTCGGAGTGCGATGATGACAGAGCATGCAGAGTGTGCTCATCATAGGCGATGTCCCAAGCTGCATTGCAGAAGAAGCGATCAATTCGGGTGAGGGTCGGCTGGCGTCTCTCGTTGCTCCATGTGAACTTGCGATTTTGGAGGTGTATCTCTCGCAGTTCGCAAAAAGCTAGTGCCGAACGGAAGCGACGCATGTGTTGTAAATTGAGACGACGATTGTTTTTGTCTTTTGCTTTGTAGATGAGGTTAAAGTCCCCTACTATTAGCCACATGGAGTTGTCATTTGCTCGTAGACTTCGCAGGTGGTTTAGGAATGTCAGTTTTTGTTCTCGCCTTGATGGACCGTAAACTGTTGTCAGCCTGAAGGCCGAGCCGCATTGTTTGAGCGTTACTGATGCCGAAATGGAGAAACATGCGACATCAATGTTCTGAAGATCAATGTAGTCGCTATCCCAGAGGACGATGATGCCGCCTCGAGTACCTTGCGCTGGCTTGAAGGCGAAATTATTCAGCCGATAACCTCCTAAGAAGGAGGCCAGAGATGCATCGATGTTATTTAGCTTTGTCTCTTGGAGGCACACGATGTGACATTTGGTGGATTTCAGCGTTTCATGGACAACCAAACATCGTGCAGCCGAGTTTAGACCTCGGACGTTCCAGCTTATAAGGTTGAAGTCACCCGTATTCATAAAGGGGTCGTGGAGGCGCAGGGGACCGTAGCCCGAAGGTCGAAGACAGCAGGGCCGAGACGATGTACCGTACAATGTGCCCGAAGGTCGCAGCCAGCAGGGCGGAGTCAAAGT
Source organism: Echinochloa phyllopogon (assembly GCA_033239725.1). Taxonomy (NCBI): domain Eukaryota; kingdom Viridiplantae; phylum Streptophyta; class Magnoliopsida; order Poales; family Poaceae; genus Echinochloa; species Echinochloa phyllopogon. Next base: position 39,571,105 of record BTCW01000010.1, on the reverse strand, counting down.
TGCGAATAGGAAGTGAGTGCCATCGTGCCCGTCCGAAGGTCGCAGCCAGCAGGACGGGTAGATCAGGCATGCAGGCGATGTAAAGTGCCGTACTCTGGAACAGATAAAATGCAGTAGTAGCTCGGTGGCTCACGTAGCCCATGTAGCTGTAGAGTGCATGCATCATTCGCAGGATTCGTGAAGCTCGATGTGGACATCGTCGATGTACTGTCCGGCGTGCTTCAGAAGGGCGTCGTTCAGCATCTCTGCGTCGTCGTCGTCGAGGCCGAAGAGCGCCGTCGTCGCAGCAATGATGTGCTCCGGCAGCGGCGTCTGGTGGGTGCTGATGAAGTCCTGCAGGATCTCCTCGATGGTCCGGAGTTCCTCTTCCGAGACTCCCAACTTGTGCCACAGGACACGTTGTGCGCGCTCCAGAGCAGGGATCGCCGGTTTCTTGGCGAGGCGCGCGCTCCGACGAACCTTGGTCATGTCGAAGGTGCGAGCAGCTCGCTGACGACGCTGTGGTTGTTGCTGCATGATTGGCGAGGGCGGCTTGGTGAAGAGGTCGTCGATGTCGACGCGCGGAGCCTGCAGCGGGGTCGTGGGCGCCTGCCGTTCACCCTACGCCGGCAGCACCGCATCGGCCTCAGTGGCGCACTGCTGCTCGGCCTGGTGCACCTGGAGCTGCATCGTGTTGAGGGCGCGCTCCACATCTTGAACAGAAGGTGCTTCTGGTGTTTTGCCCTGCGCCTGTCCAGCCGTGCCGAGCGCTGCGTGCAGACTGGCAAAAGCCCGGCGGAGAGGCACGAGCGGCTCCTTTACAGCGGCGTGGACGGACCAGGCTTGATTCCCCACAGAGCGTTGGGGAACAGCCAGACCGAAGGAGTCCGCCAGGGTGCACGCTTTGTCGACGAAGTCCTGTGCACTGAGAGTCCAGCTTTCTCCCAGCTCCTGCTGTCCAGAGTGTAGTGGAGACGTGAGTGCGTCAACATTTGGGCAAACCTGCTGTGATGTCAAGACGTGTAGCTTGAACTTGAGTCCCAGCGCCTGGACACGGAAATGAGCCTGCAGCTGCTGCGTCGTCATGCTCTGGAGGTCGCCGATGTCAGGGAGCGAGGTCCGTGAGAGCTGAAGCTCTCCCTGCAGCGGCGTGACACGGTCAGCGCGTGGTTCTTGCATCTTCTGCTGAGCACTCCTGAACTCGCTCTCCCAGCGCCGTGGGGAGCGGGAGCGCTCCCGCCGGACGACGTCGTGACCGTGCCGGTCGTAGACCTTGTTGAGCGCGCCCCTACCTCGACCCGGGTGCTCGTAGTCGTTGCCGCCGTCATCGTCGTCCCCATGCCGGCGTGGCCACTGGAATGACTTGTCATTGCAGGAGCCGCCATAGCGGCCACGTCGCTTGTCGTTGGGTCCCCCACGGCGCTCGTCGCGGTCCCGGCCGCCAGTCCTACGGTCGGTGCGTCCGCCGTCGTCGCGGACGTGGTCATGCTCACGGCCATCAGACCGCGAGGCAAGGCGGCGCCCGTAAGCGCCATCCCGCCCGTGGCCGTCGTCTGCAGGCGACTCCCTCGGCGGAAGAGAGAGCCGAGCGGGGAACGTAGAGCGTGCCGAAGCTGGAGCACCGTCCGGGACGCCGTAACGCCAGACGAAGGGCCGGCGAATCGGCGCAAACCTGGGATCGTTGAGCGCCCCCTCAAGGTCTGAGGCCGCCGCCGTGTAGTCCTCCAGGACGCCCAGGTGAAGGAGGACCGGGTACCTCACGCCCTGCTGCCAAGGAGCCGGTTTCCTTGCAGTGACGGTGCAGGTGGAGCTGTCGCCCGGGCCGTGGGTGAAGGTGAGCCAGACACGCTTGGGGATCCTGCTGGGATCCGCCGTCCAGGCCCAGAGGTCAATATGCCTGGTGTCGGTGGGCTGAACAAGATCCGTCCGGATGCTTTCAAGCGCGCAGCGGTGGCCGATGACCCACACGACGATCTCCGGCGTCCATGCGTGGTCAGGAACGCCATCCAGGTAGAGGCGGACCCGGTAGAAGACGCGCGTTCCCAACGCGTGCGTCAGGCTGCGCCATGGCCTGAGGCAAACGTCGATGCCATGGCCTTGGAATCTTCCACGCTCGCGGGCGCGAGCACACTTGGCGTTGTCGATGAACCGGACGAGGAACGGCTCCGGCTGGTGGACGGTGACGGCGACGTCCCCACGCTGGAGCTGCAGGCGTTCCAGGAGGAGGTCCTCGATCTCGCTGGCGCCGGCGCCGCGCGGGAGGTGGATGGCCCAGGGGACAAGCGCCGTGCCCTCCCAGTCGCGCACGTCGCGCGTAAGGTCGAAGGAGTTGGGCACGTACACAGTTTCCTCCTCCGGGCGGGTGTCAGGGTCCCCAATCGCCATCGGGGCCGGCGGCGACGGAGGGGGCGGTGGGGGTGGTGGAGGAGGAGGAGGTGGAGGTGGGGGTGGTGGAGGCGGGGGTGGTGAGGGCGGTGGCGGACGCCTAGCCGCTGGGGCTCGACGCCGGTTGGCTCTGCAGGAGCGCTCACGGTGCCCCGAGCGGAAGCAGCGGAAGCACTTGACGGGGTCCCGGCAGGAGGTGGCCCGATGGTCCCGAGCCAAGCAAATGAAGCAGCGACCGGCCGTTGCTTGGATGAATGAGTCAGAACCAGGGTTGTGTGGCCGTCTTGATTTTTCACCGCGGCGTGGCCGCCATGAATTGCTGTTGTCGCGCCGGTCGTATCCAACAGTACGAAGCGCAGACGCGGACGGCGCCCGGCGTGGGGAGGGCCTCCTGCGGCGCCTGGCTGGCGTCCATCCCAGCTCCACATCCCGCTGCATAGTATGACGCGGAATCCAGACCTTGCGTGTCCTTGGCTCGCCGGAGTTAATGCGCCGCGGCCTTGTCACCTCGCCGGAGTGAATGCGCCGCGGCCTTGTCTCATCACGGGGGTAAATGCGGTTCCCCTGCGAGGAACCGCGGTGGTTGTCACCGGGCCGCGGAGGCCGCGAAGGGCGTGGGGGTGAGGACGGCTGCCGCGGAGCGTTGACTCTGCCCCTATGGACGATTTCAGCGTAGCTGGCTTGATGGGACTTGCCAGAGACCGGATCCATGGCAGTAGAGGGTGGATCCGTAGTACTGGTGAGCGGATTCGGTGTCTCCGACACGAGGTCGATGCTGGCGGACGGAGGTCGACCATGGCGCGGTGATGGAGGCGGGGACTCGCAGAAGAAGTACTCCCAGTCGGAACGGCCATGGGTGGAAGGTGGGGGTGGTGGCTGTGTCGCACGGCGGAGGATGCGGATCGGGGCAAACTGGGATGCCCCGGCTGAGTGGAGGAGGGCGGCCGCCGGCGACGGCGGTGGCAGTCGTGGGTCGGGGGGCATGGGTCGAGGTTAGGAGCCAAATTTGAAGTCATAATAATGATGGTGTTCTTAAAATCAACAGTTTTTCCTTTGCCGTCGGTCGAAACACCGTCGTCAAGGAGCTGGAGGAAAACATTAAACACCGCAGAGTCGGCCTTCTCGATTTCATCAAAAAGGATTACACTGTATGGCTGCTGCCTGACTTTCTCGGTTAGTTGTCCTCCATCCTCATGTCCAATGTAGCTTCAAGCAACAAAAAAATGTTGAGGAAACACAACAAAATGTGAGAAGATTTGCAGGTGAACAGTAGAGAAAGAACAGAATGGTATAAAACCTGGGAGGTGCTCCAATGAGGCGTAGTACCGAGTGACTACCAACAAACTCAGTCATGTCGAACCGGATCAACATCTTCTCACTGTTAAACAGCTGTTCTGCAAGAGCCTTTGCAAGTTCTGTCTTGCCAACACCAGTTGAACCCAGGAAAAGAAAAGAGCCTATCGGTTGGCCAGGGTGATCCAGCCCAGCCCTTGACCTTAACACTGCTTGTGCAACCAAATTTACTGCTTCTTTATGGCCAATAATTCGCTCTTCTAATCTATCTGCCAGGTGCATTAGCTTTACCTTCTCATCCTGTCCAAGTGTATTGACAGGAATGCCAGTAAATCGGCTCACAACCTAAAGCAATGTAACAAAAAATAACCAAGTAAGATAGTGACATTGCAGACTACTCTGAATCAAGTTATTCCCACAAAAACCTAAGGTCAATCTAGAACATACTACCACTGTCCTGGAATCAGTATCAAGCACACAGAAATAGTAAAATACTTATTAATACATGAGTTAATAAGTTTCAAAAATAGATTTACCCCACAGCAATACAAAGATCACATATTGTACTAGAGTTGTGCAGAGTTGCTAGATGGCAATATCAACAACTATCAACGATTAGATCAAAAAGATGAGATATCCAAGTAGTCTATTGTGGTATTAATAAACGTACAAGTCTAAACACAAACATACCTGTGCAACTTGATCTGGGGAAACAATTGCCTCGTTAGGGATGAGCTGTGCATTGCTCTGTTTCAGCTGATTATGAGTTTGCATTCTTGTGATGACACATGCTTCATCCACAATATCAATCGCCTTATCAGGAAATGGACGGCCTTGAAAAACATGACATGAACCCATCAAAGTGTGTACACTATGAAACTAAATCAATCACCATGGTGTAAACAATAGTAACCTTACTTCTGCCCTAAATCAGATACGATATGTCTAGCTTTGCATTCCAAATTGCACTTACACCAGATTAGGTATGCTTTCAGCTTGTTCCCACAGGCCACGGTTATGTTGAAACACTCTACACTAGCTCTGCCCCAATTTGTACTGTTCCCACCTCCCAAGGGTACAACATGCTAAAACACTCTCCCTTAGCCTAACTCAGCAGTGATGTGTCGAAAAGAAAAAAAAAACTCACCAGTGATGTAGCGGTTGGCAAGCTGAGCAGCGGCTACAATGGCAGAGTCCTGGATTATGGTGCAGTGGTACTCTTCGAATTTCCTTTTTAGGCCCTGCAGAATAGCAATGGTCACCGGTACGCTCGGTTCTTGGACAACGACCTTCTGGAACCGCCGCTCGAACGCTGCGTCCTTCTCGATATACTTGCGGTGATCTTCAATGGTGGTCGCGCCCACGCAGCGGATGCGGCCGCGAGCCAACGCCGGCTTCAGTATAGCGGCGCCGATGTTCCCTGCAGTGAGAAGCGTATGGATATCGTCGATGAAGAGGATCACCTGGCCGTCGGAGTCCTCCGCCTCCTGGAGCACGCTCTTGAGGCGCTCCTCGAGCATGTGCATGCCCCGCAGCGAGGTCACGGGCACCATCGTGCTGACGTCGAGCTCCACGACGCGCGCCCCGGCGAGCGCGGGGGGGGGGGGGGGGGGGGGGGGGACGTCCCCCGCGCGATGCGCTGCGCCACCCCCTTGGCGACGGACGTCTTGCCGACCCCCGGCGCGCCGACGAGCATGGCGCTGTTCTTGGTGCAGCGGCAGAGGACGCAGACGACGCGGCCGATCTCGTCGTCGCGGCCGACCAATCGGCGGGCTGCGTTGCCGGCCGCGGCCGTCAAGTCCCGGCCGTGCGCCTCCAGAGCCGACGGCCTCGGCTCGAGAGCGGCGGCCGCGGCGGAGTTGGGACCAGTTCCTCCGAGCTGGGCCGCGGCGGCCAAGCCCACGTTCGCCGTCACCGAACCGCTCCGGACACCTGACTGGACAGCATAAACCGCGGCGGCCAAGCCCACGTTCGCCATCGCGGAAGCCGAACCGCTCCCCGCACCTGACTGGGCAGCATAAAGGCTTCCCCTTGCTGCGGTGGCTGGGACCGCCGCCGGAAAAGGGGCAGGAGCGCCGGCCCAGTTCGCCCTCGCCGCCGTCGAACTGGTCTGCGGAGCTGATTGGGCAGAAAGGCTTCCCCTTGATGCGGTGGCTGGAGCCGCCGGGAAAGGGGCAGGGGCGGCGGGCCAGTTAGCCTCCCTCCCCGTCGTCGAACTGGTCGGCGCAGCTGATTGGGCCGAAGGGCCTCCCCTTGGTCCGGTGGCGTGGTTCACCGGAGTAGGGGAAAGGATGGCGGCCCAGTTCATGTACGGCGCCGTCGAACTGCTTGGCGCACGCGTATCTAAGAAGTCATAAATGCTTCGCCTTGGTGCGACGACGGAGCCCAGGGTGGTGGCTGGGGCCGTGGGGACCACCGGGGAAGGGACAGGGTCGGTGGCCGTAGGCAGCGGCGGCGCCTGGCTCCACCGCGCGTTCCCGTATGAGACTGGGCCTGCGCGAGCCCTAGCTGCGACGTCGACCAGCGAAGACTGGTGCCGCACCATGGAGTTGGCGGCCCGCGACGTGGACGACAAGGTGTCCGACGCGTCGTCGGCCGCGTAGGCCGAGGTCTGGCGCAAGGAGGACGCGCTGGCCTGCGATAAGGAAGCCAAGGTCTGCCACACGTTGCCTTCGGATGCCGTGGTTTGGAGCGAGGAACCCGCCGAGCCTGCGGGGCGGCGATCGGCGGCCAAGAGCGAGGGCATCCGCGGCACGCCCGAGTCGTCAGCCCGGCGGCCGAGTGCGTTGGCCGGCGGGGTGGGCATGACGGGATGCGTTGATGCAGATTTAGCTGGAAGTGCCTGGCTTAGAGTTGGGGTGATGGAGGAGGACGGCGTCGATGGAGGTGGTGCGGTCATGTTAGTAGATCGGGCTATCTATATGGATCAGAGGTGGAGGCGGAGATGGGGCGGCGAGGCGATGAGCCCTCACCGGTGAGGAATGGGGAGCGTTGTGGTGAGCAGCGGTGCGGGCATGGGTTTGGTGAGGCTATGTCGCGTATATGCAGGCCGGCCGGAAAGCGAATCCTCGGCTGTAACGTTTACCCATTGACGCGTGGGCCCACGCCTTCCATCGAACCACTACGGGTCCGTCACTGATGTGTGGGCCTATATCTTCTATTGAACCACTACTCAAGTCCTAGATATCCTATGCATTATAAGGCACAAATAAATTAGAGAGGAGATATGAAAAAGCGAGTATATAGAATCCATATATCCTACCAAAAATAAATGTTCAAAGAATTGTGAGGTTCCAACCTGGCTCTCACGCCCTCCATCCGTCACCACTACGACCATCCAGCTATATGACAGTTGTCACCCGCTCCATTCCTACTCTGTGGAATGACAGCGGTGGCCTATCCTATGTATATTGTTTATTTAAATTGTGGCAAGGTCTTGCCCTCCACATTTGCCACGTGCAACCTCTACCTCTTGATCTATGCCACCTCGTCGTCGAGAGTATAGCCAACCAAGGATACATTAAAAAAAGAATGGAATGGCTGCACCGTAATTTACACGATCGAACATTCCAGGCGACCATGAAGGTGACCATGACCTTGATCTCGATCTCGTAGGCTCTGACAAGGTCTTCCTATTGCTCCGCAGTGGACATTCCCGTCTTTAGCACCCATGCCCTGCTGGTGACACTCCTGTCACCCAAGCCACCTATAAAACGTCAGTTAGCTACTCCTACGCCAACATTCGTAGAAACCCTAATTTTGTCTAGGGTTATAGCTTGCCGCTTAGGACCCTTGTTTGGATTAGTTTGCGTCCAGTCGTCATAGGATCGGTGTCACGCCTGCTTCCCATCACCTCTGCCTGCTATCATGTTGGTGATTGGTGGTAGTGAATCACGGTCCCGTTCAGTCCACTATATGGGATGAGGCGTATCTCACGGATTTATTGGCTAAACTTAACCCCACTCAAGATGAGATTGTTGTTGCTGCACTTAATGATGACGAAGATGGGAGGGTAACGAAAGCGTACAATGGCGGCGGTTGGCAAGGTATTGTCACTATCAAGCTTACATATCTCAACCATCAGGAATGCAATGAGGCCGGCTTGGTGTTGTTCAGTCTTTAGTTTAGATCCGTTAGAGTTTAACATGGGAATATGTACATGGTAGTGTTCGGAGGTCTTCATAAAAGGAAGAAGCATGGAGGTGCTGCAGGAGTACGAGGAAACCCTAAAGTTGTATCATAATGTTCGTTTTGATCGGATGGAGATGTGGGTCAGAATTCTTAATTCGTCGTTCGGTTGAATGAACAAGATGAGGGATACTAGAGTTGCTGGTCTCATTGGCAAGATGATTAAATTGGATGTTGATGGTGATTAGGGTGCAATGCAAGTAGGTCATTCTTGCATGCCAGGGTTTAGGGTTAAAGCGGAGATTGAAACATTGCTTCATAGGGGTGTGATGCTTAAGATGAGCAAGGAGGCATTGTAGGATTGGTTTGGGATCCAGCTGGAGAAGCTCCCTTTCCATTGCTAATGGTGTGGGCAAATGGGGCACATAGATTTTGATTGCCAAACCTCGGCAAAGAGAAATGCATTGGGGAAACTCCCATATGAAATAAAGCTCCGAGTATTGGAGGAAGAAGAGGAAGTTGCAGAGTTTTGGCTAGGCTGTTGTAGAATCATACGGTAGCTCGATGGTTGCTACTTGCTCGTCGTCATCTCGTAATAGCTAGGTAGATGATCGACGAATGGATGACGAAGCAAGTGTGCGGATATGGGAGAGGAGTTCACCTCACCCATTAAATCTCCTGATGATGGTGATCAGGATACGATAGTGGTGAGAAGGCCAATGGTGGCCAAACCTCTATTACAGGAGAGAATAGATTTCCAGGCGCCACGCAAGAGGAAGTTTGACGGCAAGGACATGAGTGGTCCAAAGCTGAACTAATGTAGTTCTACCCGGACTTGTGATTGACCACATCGCTCAACTTGGGAATGCCTAGAATTAGGCTTAGGAATGCGTAGAGGTGTAGAAGAATCAGAAAACAACAAACAAATCCCGTGCAATATCAACGCGAGCTATGGATGATGGTCCCTGCTAGGCACAAAGAATCTAATATTTGTGAACTACGAGGGTTGTGGGCAGCCCGTTGCAGTTAAAGAGCTCCGTGAACTAGTGGAGCATTACAAGCATGCGGTGTGTTCTCATTGGAGACTCAGTTGGACAAGGAGCGTGTGTTGGCCTTGAGGTTTCATCTTGGCTTAGCTTATGGCCGAGATGTTGGAATACTAGGGAAAAGTGGAGGTGTGGCACTATTCTGGTGGAGTGATGTAATAGTGGAACTCCAAAGTATGTCAAAATCGCACATCGACATCCTTCTCTTGTGTGTGAGGGTGAATGTGTGCCAATGGAGGTTCTCTGGTTTCTAAGGCAAGCTGCGATAGGAATTGTAGAAGGAGAGTTGGTACCTCTTGTGATTTCTTCATGTGTAGTTCGTAGCACCGTAGCTGTGTGCGGGAGATTTTAATGTCTTTTCTACATGGAGGAGAGCATTTTGGAGTGAATATTAGGGAGGCATGGCAGATGAATACCTTCCCAGGATGTGGTTGCCGGATTGAGGGTTCTCAGGACTGCTCTACACATGGGAGAACGATCAAGAGGGGTGATCGTAATGTTAAGGCCCGTTTGGACAGGGCTTTGTGAGATGGTTGGTTCGTGGATGACTTGTTTATACGTTAGTGGAACATATTCATCTTGCTAGGTTTGATCTTTCCAAAATACTGGTGGCAGTCCGATCAACAAGTGCCAGTATTGGGCGACTAGGGACAGGGTCGGCCCTGAGTATTCTGGAGCCCAGGGTGAAATCAAAATCGTAGGCCCCTCTAACAAACATAAGAATGACAAACTATTGGAAACATAAAGAAGGTTCATCATTCCTATCTTTCTTTTCCATCTTAATTTGTTTTGATGACCTTCATATGGAGTCATGGAGGAGGTGACCAACTGAGGTTAAGGAAGCAAGTGAGCATCTTTGGAAGAAGAACATAATTGAAGAGAATGAGCATTATGATATCACGTTGAAGGGTTTGACTAATCAATTGTTCAACGACATACTCAGATGATAGAAGTGATTGTTTGTTAGTTCCACGTTGGTTTGATCTTGATAGCATGCTAGCAGCTTTAGGTCTCCAATATATGGACTAGTGCACAAGGGCCCTAGAAATTTGGGGGCCCGAGGCGGCCGCCCCAGTTGCCATAACTATAGGGCCGGCATGAGGCGGACTGCTAGACCCTTCCCATACGAGTACATGTGGTTTCGGCATGAGGGGTATAAGTGATGCAGGTATGGGACCCGAGGCCGGGAGCAAATGATTTGAAGGTGGTGAATACATCCCTTCGCCCATGCAGGGGGCGTTGCGTGGCTGGAAGTAGGAGGTGTTCAGGTTAGTATGGAAACTGGTAAGGGAGACCTGAGCGGTGTGGTTAAGGCGGAGAGAACTCACATGTTGCATCATGGGACGACGACGCGGGAAAGGGAGCTGGTCAACTACCCCCAGAGGTACTAGCAAGGGAGGACACAATCGAAAGACAGTGGTCGCATGTCTCATGGTTGTGGGAAGGTGACCTAGATACATATTTCTTCCTAGCCATGGTGCGTGCGATGGGCTGCACGAATAGGATCTATGCACTGAAGTGTGGGGACAATACAAAGGTGACAGAGCACCCAAGTGTAGCTGGAACGAATGGCTAATAATTTTTTTTAGCAAATTTTGTTTTTGGCACATGAAAAGTTGTAGCCGAAGTTAGTGTATTGACACATTTATGAGAAAGTGACTGATCATGTGAACAACCTGTTGGACAAGGTTTCTCGCCGAAAGAGGTGGAGACCACCCTTTTCACGATGCAAACATCAAATGCGCCATGGATGGATTCCTTTAATGCTGGTTTTTTTAATTCCTATTGGACATGATGAAGGTTAATGTCACATCAGTGGGGCTTGGCTTCCTCAATGGAGGATGATGCCAAAGGAAATCAACCCAATACTCCTTGTTATGACCCCTAAAGTGGCGAACCCATAGGAGTTGACGCAATATTGGCTGATATCTTTTTGCAATGTGCTGTACAAAATCTTCTCTAAGGCAATGCCTAATAGGCTGAGGAGAATTATTGATGAAATCATATCTGACGAGCAGAGCGCATTTGTCCCTAGAAAATCAATTACTGGCAACGTGCTTACAACATACTTTTTTTCTTTAATATGTACTTGAATTGTGTATTCTTGTATTAAGAAGAAAAGTAAACAGAATTGTTAAAGTTTACAACTCAATAGAGGAGCGAAATGCTCATGCCAATGTGCGACATGAGGAGCATGCGAGGGTAAAAGAACAACAATAGGCTAAAGCTACCACCGTGCGCAGGAAACCTAGTCGACTTGCACAAACGAGAGTCCATATTTGGATCTCTTGCTTGATGTGAAGATTGAGATCCTGCTTGGAAGATGACCTTTAATAAAAAATGTGAGCATTCCATTCCTTCCACAAGCTCCATATGATGACTATGTACAAGGAATCAATGTCATTCCTTCTTGCTTTCACTTGTAGCTTCTACAAGTGCAACTACCACTCTTGCAGGGATACTTCAGTGATCTGAAAGTTGTAGGCGCAATCCATCTAGGAAAGGGCATTCCATCATATTGCTTTGAGTAGTTGTAGCATTGCAGAATATGGTCACCGGTCTCGGCCTCTTTATTTCAAATCCAACATTGGTCGTGAGTATCCAGACCATGGTGTCTTCTTTGATCAACCAACGACAGACGCTGCTTAAAGGCCAGCCAGGTGAAGCATTCCACCCTTGGTGGCGCCGCCTTTTCTGAATGTTGTTCGAGTCCATAGTCTTATGCTCCCCTCATGCATCATCTAGTAGGATGAGGCAGCCGAGTAGGAACACTCTGTCATCCACCTCCACTTGTACTTGTCGTCATGACCCTCTACTAGATTAATTCTGGAAAGCCTATGACAAAGATCAATGTATTCAAGTAAAATAGGTACAAAGAAACCTCTTCTGATGTCTATTGTCCACCTCCTGTCAGGAAGTGTTTGCACCATTGTTCTAGAATAAGAAGGGGAAGTCGGGAGCGTGAATGATAGAGCTGAATGCGGATATCTAGGATCTGCCATGAGTGCTCTTGGTTTTCCTACAAGATGCATGGAACTGGCGATGAAATGTGTAACATCAGTGTCCTTCTCGGTGTAGATCAATGGGCATTAGTCTCCAGTTTTTAAGTATTCCTAAGTGATTTGGCAGGGAGACCCTATCTCTCGGTATCTCTTCCTACTGTGCGTGGAGGGTTTATCCTGCATGCTGAAGGGGAGTGGCTCAAGATATCTTTCTTGTGGTGTTAGGGTGAGCATACATGCAACATGGATTTTACACCTTCTGTTCACAGGTGACTGCACGATTTTTACTCAAGCAACTATGTGTAGCACTAATTTAGTGGCACAAATCCTAGAGGAGTACCACCATGGCTCTCATTAATTGGTGAAAACAAATAGAAGTCACGAGTCTTTTATAGTGAAAATTGTGAATAGGAGTACCACAATAGTTTAGAGATCGCTGCGGAGGCGCTAGGGGAGAAGTATTTGGGATTACCAACTTCTATTCGGAAAGTTTATGATGGTGTTTTTGAATATATACTTAGTTGAATCATGAACTTTTTTTGTGGTTGGAGCGAGAATTTGCTTAGTTGGGCATTCCGAGAGGTGCTGATCAAGGCTAGTGCGCAGGCAGTTCCAACTTATCCCATGAGCTGCTTCAAATAGTTAGCCAAAATATGTCAAAGGATGACAACTTATATATATCAGATTACTAAAAAATGATTAGTCGAGACATAACTCGACGAAGGCAGGTGTAGGATGTTTGAATATGGTAAAAGGTTGACACTACTGACAAAGCTTAAGGTGCCGCCAAAAGTGCGAATTTTCTAGTGGAAGGTGATTCATGGATTCCTTCCATCCAAGGCGGAGCTGACAAGGAGACATATATGAGATGAAAGCCGTTGTGATGCTTGCGGGAACCTGACTGAGGATTTGTTTCATGTTATTGTGGACTGTCCATGGGCGTGGTGTTTCTGGGTAGCGATGAAGGAGGCCATAGGGAAGAAGCTATCGGATCCACACCCAGCTATGTAGGTGTGCCATGGACCTGCTACTGTGTATGTTTTGCTCCATGGAGTATGTGGTGGTGTTATGTGGTGGGTGGTCACTGTGGTCAAGTCATGATGGGCGTGTGCATGGCCGGAGCAAATGGAACCCGCCCATATCGGTGAATCATGTGGCAAATATAGTGAAAAAACTACTGTGCATGAGGCTTCAAGATGAGTCGGTAGTAATAAGGCTGGTGGAGCGGTGGCATCCGCCGGATGAAGGGTGGGTGGAAGTGAAATGAGATGGATCCTTTGATGGGTGCTTGGGGCATGGCCCTGGGGCTGCGGTGATGTGTGACCACTTGGGACATATCCTAAGAGTGTGGGCGAGGTGGTATGATCCGGTGCATGAAGTGCAGCTGACCAAGGAAGTGGCGGTGTGTGATGTTCTAGCTCTAGCAGCACGTATGGGGGGTTATCCAAGGTTGTTTTTTGGAGTCTGACGGCTTTGTCCTAATGAATGCCCTGAAGGTGACGATGGTGGACAGATCACTTATTGCTGAAATTTTGGCTGATATTAGAGAGTTTTGCACCATGTTTAAGTGTTTAACTCTTTTAAAGCGTGTTTTAGGGAAGCAAACTCTGTTGCTAGTAGGTGCGGTCGTTAAGGAGGTGTCAGTAGACTGTCCTGTTTTGGATTGGCTGAAGTGCATTCCGTAGTGGCTTCATGAAGTTCTCGCTTTGCCCAAAAAAATTTGTGCCACATCGTCTCCCCAAAATGTCCTCTCTCACCCTTGCTCCCCAAATTCGGATGGCTCCGTAGTGGTCCATTAGTACGGTATGCACATGTTTAGTTTGCTAGTTAAGTAAAGATGGAGCCGACTTCTTTTTAAATAGAGGCACATGTTGTTTGATTTGTTACAAATGTTTAATTATTTTAAATTGTCAGAATAGACGTTTTTATCCTTAAATTATCATTGTCCTTGAACTACCAAAACAACCATTATAGTCTTTGAACTATCACCATACTTGCATATTAGTTTTTTGTCCTCAATAGTGTGACCCCATGTGCACGGTGTTGTGGTGCGAGGGTAGATGTGCAACAGGGTATCTCCCACCCTTGCACTACAAGAGTGTACTTATTTTTCTGAACCCTATTTCTCATAAGTGGCAACAGTGCATTTAGTTAATATAATTATAAAATTGCGAAGAATAAAAGGGATTATGTTATTGACAATTTACCAAGACTACCGGAAACAAAGCTTTTCTCAAAAATGGTAAATATCGCAGGCCATGGGAAAAACTAAGAGCATCTCCAATAGGCTCTCTATTTGGCTTCCCTTTTCTAAAAAAGAAAATACCCAAAAAAACTCATCCAACAGCATATCCATCCACCTCGACATCCTTCGACGCTCGCTATCCTCCCATCCTCCCTTGGCAATTTTCACGAGCGGAGCCCACTAGCTATCGCGTCCTCTCGCGGCAATTTTACAGGAAAAAACGTCGGAGAAAAAAGCGTTGGACCAAAAAAACGTCGCAGGAAAAGACGGATGGAGGAAAAAAAGATTCTCCCACAGCAATTTCACATGAAAAAAACGTCGGAGGAAAAGACGGAGGGAGAAAAAGAACGTCGCATGAAAAAAGGGAGGGCGGCAGCGGCAGGTCTTGATGGGAGGAAAAAAAAAGATGACGTGACATGGATCCAATTTTGTCGTAGGGAAAAAATGATGTGGATCCAATTTTTCGATAATGAAAATTTTATTATTCTTAGACATATACATCAAAATGATACAAATGTGCTAAGACTATTCCCGGCATCTACGTAACTAGGATGCACACAGCAAAAAAAAATAGTGGATCCAATTTTGAATATAAAGTCAATTTTGAATTAGGTGGCTTTTCTATATTTTTACAAATGGATATAATCTCTGTATTTAGCTAACAGAATACAAAGTATCTCGAAGATAAGTCCCGTTCGAAAGGGCTCCAACTTCAAACGTCTCACGGGAGTCAATACAGCCAGTGAACTCTTCAGAGCCGTTCCAGGAAGAGAAACCTCCCAAACGCTTGGCCTGAAGCTGTGTTTTATCGCCCTTTTCAAGTTTAACATGCTCAAGATTAAACAAAAAACGAAAATGGCAGGTAGATTAACAAGATGAATTAGGCACGATAAGCAAACAACAAGCACGTAAGATCCACAGGTTTACTAAAACTTGAACTCATGTTCAACATAACAAGGTAACATCTTCCGATTTCAACTGACAGCAAAAGCACGAGGTGCCATCAAGTAGACAATCTTCAGCTATTCCTGCCTATTGAGTTCGGAGACCAAAAGAACCGCTTAGTTTGCACATCCGGCGTCTCATTAACTGCAGTAGAACCTTAAAAGTTCACTTCCCGGAAAATGATGGTATGTCTATGCCCTTCATTTTCTTTGCTACGGGAGCAGTCAGGTTAATGTCATCGTCACTGTCGGGATCGCTAGGAATGTCCACGACAGGCATCTTGTCTCGATGACGAGCCTGGCATTCAGAAACGTTCTTCATCACTTCATACTTCAGATCTTTCTTGTCTTCAGAAGCATCAATGATGACAGTAGTACCTACATCTATTTCTCCTTTGAAAAGCATCTCTGAAAGCTTTGTCATCACATTCTTCTGCAACCACCTCCTGATGGGCCTTGCGCCATAAAGCTATTAAAAACATAACATATCAATAGCTTTTTTAGGAGAACCGTGTCATTATATCAAGAATATAAAACATATCGATAGCTAATACATAGCTTCAGAGTTCCAAGCGACAAGAAAGCTTGGGCAGTTCAAGTGGTAAGGAGACTGCCTGAGCATGCAAGTAATTTAGTATGAAATATCATGCTTACTGGGTTGTGTGATTCAGACAAGACAACATCCATTGCAGCATCACTTGCAGATAGAGTAATGGCCTTATCTCCTGCACGAGCAATGATGCCTTTCATCTGGACCTTTGCAACCTCCCTCAGTTTATCTCGAGACAATGGCTCAAATATCACAAGCTCACTGAGCCTGTTCAGGAACTCAGGTTTGAAATGTTTCTGTGCCTGCCAGGACAAAACATATTTATCATCATTAGAACAAACTAACATTATTTGATCATTAAATATTCACAGAACTAGGGATTGCAAACCTGCTTAACAACAAGGTCACGTGCAGCCTCCATCGATGCTTCACCAGCCATTGCTTCCATTAGGTGCTCAGCTCCAAGATTTGAAGTCATAATGATGATGGTATTCTTAAAATCGACGGTCCTGCCTTTACCATCAGTCAACACACCATCGTCAAGGAGCTGGAGAAAAACATGAAACACTGCTGGGTCGGCCTTCTCAATTTCATCAAAAAGGATGACACTGTATGGCCGCTGCCTGACTTTCTCGGTTAGCTGTCCTCCATCCTCATGTCCATGATAGCTTGAAGCAACAAAAATAAGCATACAGGTTAACCCAAATCCAAAAGTTAGCATTGCATAATTTGCACAATTCAGAAAAAACAAGATGCAAGAGGATTTATAGCTGAAAAGTGGCATGATAATAAAATGGTATAAAACCTGGGAGGTGCTCCAATGAGCCGTAGCACCGAGTGACTGCCAACAAATTCAGTCATGTCAAATCGGATCAACATCTTCTCACTGTCAAACAGCTGTTCTGCAAGAGCCTTTGCAAGTTCTGTCTTCCCAACACCAGTTGATCCCAAGAAAAGAAATGAGCCTACAGGTTGGCCAGGTTGATCTAGCCCAGCCCTTGACCTTAGCACTGCTTGTGCAACCAAGTTGACTGCTGCTTCCTGGCCGACAACTCGTTCACGCAGTCTATCTGCCAGGCGCATTAACTTTTCCTTCTCATCCTGGTCAAGTGTATTCACAGGAATGCCAGTCCACCTACTCACGACCTGCAAGTAACATTGCAAAGTAACAAGTTAGTACTCCCTATGTTCCAAATTATAAGTCACTCTGGATTTGTCCTAAGTTAAACTTACTAGCTTTGACAAAGTTTACAGAAAAATGCACAAAGATATCTAAAACAACAAATTACCTTCATTACATACACCATGTAATATATACTGGTTGTGCATCGATTTGATATGGTAGTTGCTAATATATTTTTCTATAAATTTGACTGAAGTTAGAAAAGTTTGGCTTACGATAGCTAAAATGACATGTAATCTGGAATGGGGGGAGTATGTAGCATCATGGATGGAAGGGCACAAAATACCCCCACATGAATATCTTAATCTACCTTGATGAGTAGCATGCAAAACATACACTACCACAGACCAGGCGCCCACAAGAACAAGAGATGTTAAACCATCACGATCAAGTCTGTTTAGTACTTAGTTCTCTATGAGTCCTTGTGAATCCACCTTAGCAAGAGCCAGCAGGTTTTATGAATTCCCTCAGTAACTTTTTATCAGGAATCAACATTTACACAAACTCCATTCATGCTTTTGACCTTGCAAGGTCATGTACCAGTACATCTTAGATAAGAATACATATGGTCACCTCTAACCATTCTTTTTTTGTAAAGCAAAATCCTAATAGTTAAAATTGCATGTTCGAGACCATGAGAATTGAAATGTCAATAATTTAAAACCAGAGATGGAGAAAATTAGCACAATAAACCTCCCAATAAGACATGTTATACTAGATATGAGAGTGATTAGACATGGCAGGTGTTCATATTTCCATAGAAAAATATGCAAACAGATCCAAACAAATACAAAAGACACAGACACAGTAACATGTTTCCATTGTTAACTGCTTAATACTGCTGTACAAACCAAAAAGAGATCCAAGTGCCATACCTCTGCAACTTGACCTGGGGAGACAATAGCTTCCTTCGTGACATTCTCAGGGACATGATGTGTGCTACTTGCTTTCAGTATGTTATCAGTTTGCATCCTTGCGTGGCACATGCTTCGTCGATAAGATCAATTGCCTTATCAGGAAATTGACGACCTTTGGGAATACGAGAAGAACTCATCAACATGTGTAATATATTAATATGTACTGGCTATTGTTAGACTGTTAAGAATTAGACTCTTGAACCAATTATTTCTAGGTAAATCACATTAATTTTTTTCATTCGACGCCAAATAAAAAATCAAAATACTAATTGATGCCTGACTGAAACCACAGGACTATGAATGTTTTTTATCTGCTGCTACAGTGGCAACCAAAGATGTCAAGATTGGGCCAATGAGTAGTCTCTGATGTGATGGGATTTGATTAATAGAGCCCAAGATTTACCTCAGACTAATTAGTAGAATCTCTGAGATGTGACCAATTGGTAGAATCCAAGGATTTTCAAGTTCTGCGGGCTGGCCAAGCCGAATTAGAATCCATTTGGAGGTTATATTGTTGTGTAGAGGTAGCAATAGATGGTAATGGATAAAAGGTGGAACTTCAAATTCTGAAAGAACATATGCCAGGGGTGCATATCAGGTGAAAATGGACTTACTATTGTGAATATGTGAAAATGAAGTTTACCTGCTTTTAACTTAGAATGGCCAAGTTGAAAATGAAGTTTATTGTGAATACGTGACACTATAGATGCTTCAGAATCACATACTGTTCGAAATACTTGAAAAGTCAATGTAGATGAATCTCAGCAATTAATTTTTATGTTCAGGACAGAGAAATTATAGACCTTCTATTCTCAATGTCAAAAAACGATGTGTTTCCTACAATAGGGTAGGATGGTGACAAAACCCACACATAGAAGTCGTACGCTCTTGAGAATTGAATTGATAATGTATCTCATTTAGGACATATGACAATGAGAAATTTTAAGTTTCTAGGACACATGCAATCTCACATTATCTGAAAATATATTGGATCAGTCAACACATAGCAATATAACATTCGATAGAAAGCATAATTAGTTAATATAATACTTGTGCAATCAAGAGCTTAAAATAGCACTTACATAAAAGAAATTGGAACAAAATTTTATAGCTACACCACGTGGTTAATTGGTTATTATATTTACAGTAATGCTTTTTAGTGACCAAACAAGCAGTCAGACTTTTTAGTGACTTCACATCTTGAGAACCAAGTCTATTTTCTTAGATAACCAAGAATTAATATTAAGTCATCACTAACAATATAGTTTGCGTTCCATTAAGACCAAACCGATTTTCATGTGCATGCTTATTCTGAAGCAAAATGGATTCAGTAATTTAAAAAAATCAGTGTTCATGTGTATCATCCTTACCAAGACCTGTTTGTCAAGGGGGTACCCAAGTTCCATATCAGATGCATAGTTTGTAGTCTAAACTGAGAAATAGTCCAATTCATTACTTTTAATCTAAAATAGAAATGCAATGGCTCACCCAAAAACCATTCATTTGTGCAGCTAGCTCCAGCTCCACAAATTTGTGTGGCTAGATGATACCCAGCTCTAAGAATGCTTGAATTCTTGAGCTCTAATTCTACCAGCAGCCAGACCCTCTAATAATAAATATTTTTTCCTTTTGCAGTTCCACCATTTCATCACATCTACTCAATACTCACTAGACAAGTTCACAAAACTATTCAGATGGATTCAGTTCAGTCCCAGCTTTCCCCATCCTAAGGCATGGAACTGTGATAGAAACATAAATAAATATTCTGAAGTTTGCAGTAGCCAAGCAACGATAAAACTTGGGTGCACCTGTAATGTAGCGATTGGCAAGCCGGGCAGCTGCTACTATGGTTGCGTCCTGGATTGTGATGCCATGGTGCTCTTCGTATTTCTCTTTGAGAGCCTGGAGAATGGCAATTGTCGCTAGCATACTCGGCTCTTGGATGTGCACCTTCCGGAACCGACGCTCAAAGGCCGCATCCTTCTCAACATGCTTGCGGTATTCGTCGAACGTCGTGGCGCCTACGCAGCGGATCCGACCACGCGCCAGAGCAGGCTTCAACAGATTGGCACCATCCATGGAACCACCCTTGCACTGCCCAGCACCGAGCAGCATGTGTACCTCATCGATGAACAGCACAACCTTGCCATCTGCAGCCTCTGCCTCCTCCATCACCTTCTTGATTCGCTCCTCGAACATGCCGCGGTACTTGGTCCCAGCGACCATTCCACCGAGGTCGACTTCCATGACACGCGCCCCAGCGAGGGCGGCAGGGACTACTCCCGCCGCGATGCGTTGAGCAAGGCCCTCGGCGATGGCCGTCTTGCCAACCCCGGGAGCGCCGACGAGCATGGCGCTGTTCTTGGTCCGGCGGCAGAGGATGCAGACGACGCGGTCGATCTCGTCGTCGCGGCCAATCACCGGATCCATCTTGCCGGCCTGGGCCGTCATGTCCCGGCAGTACTTCCCCAAAGACCCCGCCGCCGCCGCCGCCACCGCCGCAGCCGCCTTTGGAGCTGAGACGACGGCATTACTTTCCGGCCGGACGCAGAGTAGAGCGGCGCGCCGCCAAACGCTGATACCGGGGCGCCCGGGGCCCGATGATTGTGACCGACGGTGCTGGACGCCCCACGTTCGGCGGCACGCCGAGAACTGTTGCGGCTTTGGCAGGGGCGGGGTCGGCATCCGGTGGCGCAGTCCCTGCGGCCGGAGGCGCGTTGGGCGGCGTTGCGGCGGCAGAGGCCGCGGGCGCGGGCGCGGCGGGGCCAACCTCCTCGACCCTCCTCGCGGCCGGGGAAGCGTGGCGCGTCAGATTGGCGACGGCGGTGGCGATGGCGGCCGACGATGAGGACGTGTGGCGGCGCTTGGCCGACAAAGTCGGGACCTTGTACTTGATGAGGGGGTGGCTCTCGCCGAAGGAGGAGGAGTTGGCGGCGGCGCGATAGCCGAGGAGCCCGTCGTAGTCGTAGACGCGATCCGACCCGTATCGGTCCCAGTGACGGGAGCCGAACGTGGTGGCCCGGACGGCCCCGGTCATCAACTCGTCGACGCGCGCCTTCCGCCGCCGCGCCGAGAGTATGCGCCGCTCGGGGGCGACGGGTTCTTCGCCGAGCCGAGCGCCGGAGCCGTCGCCCATGTCCATGCCCAAGTCGTCGTCGGAGTCGTCGGAGAAGACGGTCCAGCGGCGGCGGCGGGAGGACTTGAGTCCCGATTGGGTGTTGACGTTGTGCATGGGCGGCGGGTGGAACGGATCGGCGCGGTGAGTTGGGGATGACGGCGGAGGCTGTTGCGCTGATTGCGGGGAGTGGGGAGATGGGATCGGATATAGCGGAGGCCGGGGGAGGGGAAGAGGAAGAGGCCGGGATGGAGATCGTGGCTCGTGGGGTTTTGAGGAGCTTTTGCGGTTGGGGAACTCGCCTCGGCGATGATGAAGACGAGCTACAGGGATGGGGATGTCTCTTCACGGAAATCACGGTGGTCAAAACGTTGCCGAAAATGATGCTTGGCTCCCACAGCGTACACATAGGACTCCACCGTAGAAATCGCAGCAAAAAGATCTTGCATGCAATTCGATTTTGGAATCTTAACTAGTGCCACCACACCCACGTTATCGATTTGGAAAATGTAGAGATCGTCCGGATTCACCCGCTAAAGTTTAGTTGATTGGATCCAAAATATACACGATTCTTTTAGGTGGTTGAATCTAGTTAAACGCAGTTAAACGAGTTTAAAGACTAGAATACCCCTACAAGTTTATGAAAATTCCCACCGTCACACGATTCTGTCCATAATTAATGAAGGTTCAATGGTAGTAACGTCCAGTGGGACACTACCCACCAATGTTCAAATCCTGGTGCTCACACCTTTTTCTGGGATTTTCTCAGAATTTACCGGCGTTATGCGATAAGTGGTAAGAGGCGTTCCCGTCGACAAGAGGCGCCAATGGTGACTTCGGGAATCTCTAGATCTATCGGGTGCTCGGTCCTTCGGAGGTGCTCATAGGGGTAGGGTTTGCGTACGTGTATTTATAGAGGTGAGTATACGTGCGTGTTACGAGCGTCTGCGTTGTACTGTGTAATTCTAAAAAAATGAAGGTTAGGATAGTCCAATTAATTCAATTAGATGATGGATCCAAACATCTCAGCTCAAGGTTAGATAGATACTCTTTAGCTAAAATAAACCACTACAAATTAGCTAACTAAATTTTAGTCCATTAAATTAAATAAATAATAATTAGAAGTATTAAACATAAATTAATTATAAAACTAATTATATAAGTCATGTCTACTTAGCGAGACGAACCTAACAATGTTTACCGTAGCATTACATTGTCTAATCATGAACTAATTAGGCTTCGTCTCGCAAATTAGTCCTCGTTTATGTAATGGATTTTTAATTAATCTATATTTAATACTTCTAATTAATATCTTTATGTCTGATGTGACGCGACTAAATTTTAGTCGAGAGGATCCAAACACCCCCATAATCTTGATGATGGAGAGCTTACATGTGGGAAGAGTTTTTCATGTAACTTATGTGTCATCAATCAATACTAGCAAATATGCCTGCGCGACAAATGCGTTCTACCTTTATTATGCGGTTATTTTAGACTATTTGGTTCGTGGATACATGAGGTGGGTAAAAAAAATTTATGGTAAGAAAAGTAATACCAAAACGACAGAAACTCTCTAAAAACATCTTTTTTTGTTTGTGAAAATTTTTCACGTCTTTTCCACGGTTAGACGACATGTGGGTCCTCTGTGAGGGTGGGTAGAAATTATTTAGATGAGAAGTGTTTTCAAAAGAACTAGATCCTTATATAGTATAAACCAACAAAAATATCTAGTTTACGACAAAATATTATAAAGAACTTTCAACGGCCGGTGGACCCACGAGTCCTTGAAATATTCTCTCCTACGATCTCATTTGTCATGCTTTTTCCGTCAAATCACGCTTATGAAATAGTCCGAACCCAGAATTACTCATTGTCAAAATATACAGAAACCAAAGGTAACATTCCCTGTAAAGTATAAACTCATGACTCCTCATCGTCAAAAAAGCAAAGTAGTACGTGGGTCAGTGCGTGTCCATATTTGCTAGTAATAATTATATAAAACAAAAGAAATTGAGGAATAACTAAATACAACCATAATCTAAAATGCTATAACCAGTCAAGCTAAGCTTAGCCCTTGTTTAGATCCCAAATTTTACCCCCAAAGTTTACTGTGCAAAAAGAAGATTTCCATTACATCAAAATGTCATAGCATACATAGAGTACTAAATGTAGATGAAATCAAAAACTAATTGCACAGTTTTGTTGTACTCTACGATACGAACATTTTGAGCCTAATTAATCAATTTTTGGATAATTTTTCACACATACAAACGAAATACTACAGTGATGCACGCACCCCAAAAGGCCAAAATTTGCCCTCAAATTTGGGAACTAAACAAGGCCTTAGAACCCCGGTAAAGATGGATAAAGCTACTAGAGTCTGGGGCGCGCCACTTTCTCAAATTTTTATTGAACAAATGGATGTTAACTTTCAGTTATTTACATTTCATAACAGGTCTGATGAGATCTAAGTTCTCTTTAAAGAAAATTAAGGAAACCTAGAGAGCCAGTCAACTTTCAGCAGGAGTGATGCTTACATAAAAGTCGCTCGCTGATGGTATACACCGTAATGATAAGTCACACTCTTGGAAGTCATTGGTCAAGCGTATAATCACATCGGTGATATTAAGAGGAAGAAAATAATAAATGATATTTGAGCAATATAGCAGTGTCTCTCAATGAAAACATAATATGATCATCATTTTACATGGTAGTCGAGCAACAAACCATGCTGATTTTGACATACGCTTAGTTCACCTTAACAGTTGCACTACGTCAGACAACAAAAGGAGCAGCTATACACTAAATACGGCACAAAACCCTGTAGTTTACTTAGGGCCAAGCCTGCCAGTACTACTTCATCATCCAAAACCCACTGCTATGATTTCTTGGAAACAATCAGCAGCCTGGTAGCACAAAACAACCATAGAGAGAAGAAACAATTGATCATTGGTACCCATACCTGATACTCCAGTTTTTCAGAATTGTGCATCACAGTATCGTTGTACCAGTATTTGTATATTGGTGATATATAACTTACTCTTACAACCACGATAAATGTTGCCCCGCTCCACTATAACTATTGCAAAAGGTATATAGAATAATCAATAAAGTTGCACAATGCTCTTTGAATAATATGTGCAGTAAGAAGCACTACATCGGTCCACTCGAATTTCATGGTATTAGGATATTTGCCATGCTATCTAGCCAAACAAAAAAAAAGTTGGGTTGCTGTTCTCACTATCTATTTTTGAGTTAATGGATCTTTTTTCCATGACATCAGAAAACATGTCTGATCCTACAGGATCTTTCCCATTCAAAGAAAGTAGAGATCGCATTGAATCGAAACAGTATGTTTTGAGTAAGACTTCTGCATGACACAAAGAAAGTATATTTCAACAAGAGCACGAAAGATTGAAGTAAACATGAATTCACTATGGTTACTCCTATTAAATTTGAAACAGATAGCCAAAGATATTGTAGGCTTTTTTTTTGTATAGAAACATTACTACAGAGCCGGCTCATAAGTAGCAAGCAGGAAGGCTGGACATCAGAAGGTACGAGGGAGCAACAATGTAAACAATATACAGCTGAACTGAAGCATCTAGGTACGATAAACCATATGCAATTGTCAGACAATACGGAAAAACAGAAAGACAAGACACAGCCGAGCTAATTAATATTTAATAGTAGTAGCTAATAGGAACCAATCAATAGTTCAACACCCAAGACCAGTAATGATCTCACAAAAAAATTCCTCTGAAGGTAAAAAATATAGATATACGTTGCCAGTAGCAGGAAAGGAAATATGAATGCACAGACCTCTGTAATGATGATGCACGCAAGAAGGAAGCTCTGTTTTTCTCATCTTTACATTTGCTCATCTCACATTCAGGATCAAGACACATACAGAATTGAGACATTCAGTCACAGGAACATGATTGGAGAAATTAAAAGAGAAGAGAGCCTCTTCATTCAGATAGTGAGAGATCCCATTGTGCCTACAGTGTAGTTGCAATACTAAATTGTTAATTTGACTTGTTCCTGACCCTGGACAAAAGGTGAAGTGAACTAAATCGACAGTAGCATAACATGACCAATCTAAAATCCATTAGGATGTAATCAGACTGCAACAGGACTTCATGCACTGAGGGAAACAATGCACCGAGAAAACACCAAATCCAATTCACAATACATAAGATATACACAACCATTCAATGAAGCAGGACATGAATCAAATTACTTTGTTTTGCTGCAGCCATGTCTGCAGAGCACAAACATGATGATTGTATACACATTCATATCATTGGTATATTCGCTTTTTGATCCCTTGAAATTCCAATTTCAGAGCAATATATCTACCGACCTGCAAACTGTACTGACCAACAGGGGCAATGCAGCTTATGTTCCCCTAGGACCAGGAGGAAGGGCAACATTGTGTTGTATTGATGGAATTTAGGGGTTTGGCCCATTAAAGCCCATGAAGAAATTCCTAAATTCCTAAATAAATCTCAAAGGCCCGTATGTGCATGAGGAAGTGGTGGATGGGTGCAACCTTTAGTCCCACGTTGCTAGTTGAGAGGAGGGATGACCAACTTAAATATGCAAGTTGTCTCCACTCCTCCAAGCTATGTGTGTGGGGAGAGAAGGGAAGCTCCACACGCGTGCGCTCGCTCGCCTCGCCGGGCGGGGCGCGGGCGCACGACGTCTGCGTGAATGGTCCGCCGAAATCCGGCCCCTCGCCTTGCAGGGGCGCGGTTTCCTTTTGCTGTTTTAATTTTTTGGTTTCCTTGGCTATCAAGTCGGCGAGATCGTGGGCTACCGCTTCCCTATATAATCGAACCGTCAGCTTCTGCCAAAATACATCTAATCGAGCTAGGGTTTCTGCCTTCTCTCGCTGCTACGCCGCCGCTCTAGTCCTACTCCATCCCGATCGCCGGCGTGCACCGGCGAACGGGAGATCAGGTCTCCGGAACCCTTCGTCCTTGTGATCCTGCACCGGGAGAGGGCGAATAAGGTTTTTGGGAAGCGCTCCGCGCGACTGCTCCAAATCTTCGCCACGGCTCGTCTTCCGCCAAGGTCCGGCGCTGTACGAGATCGTCGTCTGCAGCGCCGATTGTTGCGCTCCGTCCACAACGTGAACGTCGCTCCTTCAACACTCGTCACCACGGCTGCGCCAGCGCATCCACTGTACGTACGATGTGTTCAGATCTATTTCTACATCATGTTTTATGAGTTAATCATGATGATCTTGATGGTTACTAGTATAATAGAGTGTTGCATGCTACATTTATTTCGTGCCATGATTAATACTGTTCGGATTTTGATCAATATATTGTCTATATTTCCAACATGTATTAGTGTATTCTCAAACACAGTCTGCAAGATGGTCACTAATGTTACATTGACCATGTTAACAGCAGGTGTTAATGTATTATGTATGGAATAATCAGAAACACTAAGCAAGGTAGTAAATTAAATAGAAAAACTGCTATTTCTGTAACTGAAACTAATAGTGAGATTGGAATTTATACCTGCTGATGTCTAAGAGCCGATGCTTGCAAGTGCGGGGATTGATGCCCTTGCGCAGCCGGTGCCAAGCGTTGTGGGAGGCCCAGTGCCACCAACGAGGAGCAAGTTGGCCGCGAGCCGGGGAGTTGGGGTGGCCCGTGCACTACCCCCTAATGCTACTCCGCCCCAGCCGGCAGCTGCGGAGGCCGAGGCCGCCGTCTTCTGTTGCTGCGACGGTGGCCTCTGTTCTACCGCGACGAGGGCGGGTGGTCGCGAGCGCGGGACGTTTCAGCGGAGGAAGGCGCGGGTGCGGCGACCCAAGAGGCGCAGGGTCGCTGCAGCTGCGCGGAGGGAGACGCGGGGCTGCCGCAGGTGGCATGAACAAGGCGCCACAAACCCTAATCATCCGGCGAGGACGAGAGCGAGAGAGCGAAGAGGGTTGTGGTGGTGGCACGCAATCGAGACTGGGTGGAGGGTGAAAGAAGAGGAGAATGGAAGCGGCGACGGACGGCGCGGAGTCGGATGCGGAGGCGGCGGCCGTCGGGAGGAGAGAGAGATGGGGAACGAGATCCTCTGACGTACTCCCATTTACCTTCGAGGGACGTCCAACTCAGCTGCGACGTCCATCCGGCATCTGACGGCAGGCACGTCACGTTGCTCCGTTCGGTCCTGGCTGCGGTATGGGTTGCTCGCGGAGGAAAGAAAAAAGGGCGCAGGACAGAGAAATTGTTCTGCCCTGCTCGTGCTGCTGTTTGTTCAGAATTCCCTCATGTGCAGATTGCCTCTTTTCTCCTTTCTCCCTCATGAACTGCTCTCCGAAATCGTTCGAGCTCCCTTGATCAGCAGGGCCTCAGGTTTTGTTGGTACATATGTACGGCCTTGTTTAGATCCAAATTTGGGAGCCCAAATTTGGGAGTATAATGTCACTTCATAATCATTGCGTGACTGTAGCATTTCGTTTGTATTTGTGAAAAATTATCTAAACATTGATTAATTAGGCTCAAAATGTTCGTCTTGCAAAGTACAACAAAACTGTGCAATTAGTTTTTTATTTCATCTACATTTAGTACTCCATGCATGTTATGACATTTTGATGTGATGAAAATCTTTTTTTTGCATAGTAAATTTAGGGGTGCAAATTTGGGATCTAATCAAGGCCTAATTTGTGATTGCAACATGGTTTTGCAGTTTTTCATGCAGCATGTCTGACCATCCTAGACTTCACTTTTGGTGCTGGAGAAGAAGTGGATATTTAGCTTTATTTTATCATTTTGCAAGCAAGCCTTTTTCTTCTTAGGACTAATCTGCGTGCATGTTCAGTTCTGGGAGTAACTCAGCAGTCATTTTATGTATGCCAACTGATGATAATACTGATCTTTTTGCTATACTGAAAATTAGCTTGGTTTCTCAATTAGCTGTTGTCGCATTCCTCCAGAATGCCCGGTGCTGTTTCTCTTCGTGTGCAACTGGGTTGTCAGCTGAAATTGGGATTGTTTTGTCGACTGAATGATAATGTATTCGTGCACGACGTCGGATGCCCAACGGACGTCGCAGCTGAGTTAGACGTCCCTCCGAGGTAGATGGGGAGGGATAATTAACTGTTTGTCATTTTACGAAGGACACTTCTTTAAAAGAGACTTTTACACTAGCGCCTACAGATTTACCACCGTCCCGACTAGAAGGCAACACATTTGCCATTTTATCCAGCGTGGAGCGACATGTAAGCGCGACAGCGTAGAAACGAGCTGGCACGCGCATGAAAATTGACCCAACTGCCCTTGTCTTATCCACTCACCTTGTCCAAACGCGCACGATTCATTTCATCTTCTCCCTCTTCTCCCTTCTCCCCGACGACTCGGCCCGGCGGCGGTGGGGACGACGTGGACATGGGGGATTCCTGAGGAAGGCGACCGTAGACGCGGAGTGGAGCGAGCGAGGGATTGCAGGTAACTGATCTCTCGCTCTTGTGCTGTTCGATTTGTGATTGGGATCCCTTGGAATGAAGTAGGGGGAACTAGGGTTTGACGAAAGGGATCCCGAGTAGAACCGTAGGGATTGGATCTGAACTCGCGGTATTGTGTTGTGGAAGGTTGGATCGTGATTTGCGGTGGAGGACAATGGACGGGATCCCGTTCCCCCCATGGTATGTGTCGTCCCCCTAGTTTTATGTTGACAGCGAGAGATTGTTGCGACAGTTTAGTTGGATGTTCCCTGGTAACTCCAATATGTTTGTTTTAATTTGCTCATTGTGCCAGGATTGATCCTGGCAGTTTCTTTAGACTAGAAGTTAGGTGTGACGAGTATAAAGCCAATCTGGACTATTGAATCATAGAGTTTGCTGAACGGACACATTAACTTTGGATTAGTCCCAGTGGGTACACTCTCGACACCTTCTTTGAAGATATGGCTGGTAAAATGATATGGGGAAGAAGGCAGACACTGGTTGTGTGGGTAGTTGACAGTGATAGTGCTGCTGAGTGGAAAATTAGAAGGAATGAACATTTAGAGATATTGATCCAGGGCAGGATGAATGATGGAATGACAGTTGGCAGTTATTCATTGCTAAGTAGTTGAGAAGGAGGGGTACCAGTACATGTTGCACAGTTCAGGTACTTCTGGTGTAAGTCAAGCTGGTCCATCAGGTGGTACTAGGGGTAGTCGTGTAGGCCCATCTGAAGCTGATCCATCAGGTTCTCATGCTGCTCAGACTGAGGGTGTAGGTGACACATGTACATCACCTGAGCCTGAATCTGAGCCAGTAGTTGTGGATTGGAGTAACATAACTATTCTCCTAGGTCCAGATGATGATGGTGAAGCCAATGTGGTGGTAGATGAGGATACTATCTTTGAGGCCATGGGTTTTAAAGCATATGATGAGAGAGTAGCTGAAGAGGCACCTATTCCACCCATTCCATCTGAAGTAGAGGACGAAATGAGGGAAGCTGATATGCATGTAGGTGATGAAGAACCAACTGAGCCAATGACTGATTGGGATAGGGACCTGCCAGACTTGTCAATGGGCACTATCTATCCTTCCATGTATGAGTTCAGATTAGCAGGTAGGTAGCATGCAATAGTCAATGAGTTTGAATTAGGCACAAAGAAGTCTGACAAAAAAAGGTTCATGGGCTTATGCAGGGCCAATGGCTACCCTTGGATCATTAGAGCTAGGACACAAGCAGAAGCCTAGCTTCACCACCACCACCACAAACTGGTTCACCAGGACCCACAACTAGAAGGTAAGATTCATGTTATGTTACTTTGAGGGTTAGTGCTATGGTATGTCAAACAAGTAGCTGATGTGCTTTATTATATTACTATTTAGAAAGTTGGCAATGGAAGCAAGCCAAGTAGCTGATGTTGTTCCACTTGAAGTCTGCTTGCACCAGCCACCAAAGAAGTTCACCCCAAGAAAGAAGCAGCTGGCTACCAAGGTGGTCAAACCTGGGAAGAAGAAGTAGGAAAACCTTAATGTATTTTGTGTCTGGATGCCAAAAAACTGTATGGCTTCGGTGTCTGTGAACTGGGATCATTTTGTGTCTGCATGCTATGTAAAAACTGTGATCAAACAATGTCATGTTTAGCTTGGATGTTATGCTTGGTTGTAAGCCATCAAAGAATGTTATTTTCTAGATCAAACAATGTGCAGTGCATGTTATGTTATGTCTACAGTTTTTGTCTACAATCTGGGATCAAACAATGTGCAACAGCAACCATTAGCATTTTCTGGATCAATTGGTGAAGTTATACCACCAACAAAATGATACATTGTTCTGCATCAGCTGGTACATTGTTCAAGTCATCACCAGGCTAACATTACTACTACAACCCACAACACAAACAACACAAACATAGGCCTGGGAGCGCTACTACTACAAAAGAAATCCCACATTTCCCTTCCCACTCTTCAGCATGAACACCACAGCAGCAGCACAAACACACATACATAATCAACATCTTCACTGAAGCAATCATACTATCCATCTTTGCTTCCATGGGATTGCCCTTCACTGATTCAGCTTCTTGGTCTTCAACTGCGTCGGCCGGCAGCTCATTCCCCACGTCCCTAGCAAATGCTAATCCTTGGAACTGCAGGACACCCTAATCAACAAGTTCTTGAAGGTAGCCCATCTGCCAGCGGTAAAACCTGCAGCGTATTGTCCTCTACACATACAAGGCAGAACTGGAAAACCCTAAGACACTGGAAAATCAATGCAAACCGAAGCAAATCGAGGCAAACTCATGTTCTCAATGTTCCACGGACACTTGAAGTAGACTCGTAGATAGTTCGCATTCTCCTTCTTCGATCGACGCTCAATCACCCGCCCCCTCTTGCACACTGGGCACTAGATCAGGGGGAACCCAGTCTCCTCACCATTAGGCACGGACGGGAGTGGCCTCACCTCTGTCTTTGGAGCTCCTAGCCTTAAGCTAGGGGCAGACGAAGACGACGTCGAGAATGACATGCCTGGCGAGGCTCGGGGGGGGGGGGGGACCACGGCGGGGGCCGTCGGGGGCGGGGTCCGGCAAGGACCGGAGAGCGACGGGAAAAGCAAACGGGAGCGCGTCGGTGGGGCGTCGGTTAGGGGGACCTTATCCAGAGAGCTGGGGGCAAATGCGTCCATTCCCCTTGTCTGTCCACGCTGGAAGGAAGCCGTGGCGTGCTAGCTCAGCGAAAGTGGCAAATGTGTTGCCTTCTCGTCGGGGCGGTGGCAAATCTGTAGGTGCCATTGTAAAAATCCCTTTTGAAGAAGTGTCTTCCGTAAGGATGGCAAATAGTTAATTATCCCCATCGGGAAGGGAGAGGAACGAAGGGAGCGAGCATCGGTGCTGGGTGCGCGTTGCGGCGGGGGGTTTTCAGGAAAATCGTCTCTGGGCGGTTTTCTGCAAGTTTACCACATATTCCGAATTTTTTTCTTCTCCGTGTTCAAATATTTTGAGGCATTGGGGGCTAAGTGTAATAATAACGAGCATGTTTACTGTAGCTGATGTAGGGATGGCAACGGGTTCAAACCCGTTGGGTTTTGTCATCCTAAACTCGTGCCCGCAAAAATGAAACCCGCCCACTAAAAAACCCATGACCCGTCACGGGTTTGATATTTTGCCCAAACCCATGCCCGTCGGGTTTACGGGTACCCACGGGTCACTCGTGCCAATTAAAAAAGACACATATTATAAAAAAATTCGATGAATACTAGAGCATATAAATTATTTTTATTGGTTATATGTCTGTAACAGTATCATAAATAAATAGAGAAAAACCGTTAATAAGAAGTATGCATTTGATTATATGGCAAAGAAAGGAACAAGTTAGGTTTGAGTCATTTAAATTGAGGTATGAATTAAAGAGATTAGTTATCTGATCGTATATGTTCGGGTCTAAAAAATACATGGGTTTACGGGTTGGGTTTTATGTTCTCAATCCATGCCCGCAAACCCGCTGGGTTTAATACTTTGTCCGCTAATAAATCTACGGGTAAAAAAAGTGATCTAAACTCGTGCCCTAATAGAGTAAAAATCCATTGGGTTTCGGGTTTCAGGCACCCATCGCCATCTTGAAGCTGGAGGGGTTGCCTAGACCGTGAGTTGATTTCTAGAAAGTTGGAGCGTGTTTTCGTAAAAATATACGCATACGTGGCGTGATCACGGTAAATCGGACGGCGCCGTAATTGGAGCGACGTACGCACGGCCGCAGGACGAGAAGCTGCGCACGGTTAAGGGGATGGATAGTTAACTGATGCTGCATTTTGAGAGAAAAATAAGTGCACGAGACCATTCTCGATGCTGCTCCTGCTCACGCTAGCGGCGGTGATACGTGGGGAGGACAGGACCCAAGGTTTTTACTGCCGAAGGGTGTGTTTAGGTGCGCGAAAAGTTTGGTGAAAAAGTCACATTGGACATTGTAGCGCATTATAATATTTTTCGTTTGTTTGTGGCAAACGCTGTTCTATCATGACCTAAGTAGGCTCAAAAAATTCGTCTCGTCATATATATAAAAACTATGTAATTAGTTTTTTATTTATCCATGTTTAGTGTTCCATGCATGCGTCATTTGCTATATTTAACGTTTCGATGTGATGTCGATGTGATGGTTAGTTTGGAATTTCAGGGAAACTAGGCCATGTTTCTTTGGGGACGGAAATATTTTTCCACCCCGTTTGACCAATAATTAAAGTTATTAAATAAAGTCAGTTGACAAAACTACCTTCACAACAACGAATTAATTCACGAGACAAATTTAATGAGACATTTGACCGCACGATTAGAGGATGGTTACTGTAGCATTACTGTAGTAAATCATGGACTAATTAGGCTCATTCGATTCGTTGCGCAAAGTTACGCTCATCCCTAAAAAGGTTTTGCAAATCGCTTTGACCGCTTCCTTCGGAGTACTCCCTCCGTCCCACTATATAAATATTTAAATATAAAAAATAGTAAAACTATTAAAAGATCTCTATACCCTCATTTTACATTATTTATCAACTCTCTGTCTATCCACCAGCTCATTTAATTTTATCCTTTCGCTAAGAATGTTTACATTTTGATACAAAATTTACTTACATTTTAATACAAAATTTGAATCCTATAAATTCTTATATACCGGGACGGAGGGAGCAAGAAACCAACCCCAGACACGACGTAGAGCCGTTCCGTGCGTTGAGCTGCCACTGACCCACCGTAGGCGTCCCGCATTTACTGTGAAATTGAATTTGCTTTTTTCCGGCGTGTTTGGTTGGGGGTGAAAATTTTTACACATGTTTGACCACTAATTAAGGGTATTAAATAAAATCAGTTTATAAAACTACGTGCAAACCTCCGAGTTAATTCGCAAGACATATTTAATACAACACATATATAGCATTATTGTAGTAATTTATGGATTAATTATGCTCATCAGATTCGTCCCTTAAAGTTACATTAATTTTAAAAAAAATTATAAAGAGACTCCATTTAATACTACACGTGTAAGATTTTGCGGGGAAAAAATTTGCTAACACAGACAGACGTAGACACGCTGCAGCCATTGACAACGCAAAAGGCTGCCGTTGCAGACTTGCCGTGCTGGGTAGCCGGAGAATCGAGGAAACGTGGAGAGCGTGTACAGATCAGTCTACAGCAGGAGGCTAGAGAGACGTCAAACATACCTTGACTTGACTCAACACGATAGGACGTTTGCATTGGATGCTCGTAGTTGTTTAACTACCGAGTATCTAAGCATATTTCAGACCCTAGATTTCATGAGTTTTACCGAGTTCTAAGAACGATGGTGTGCATACACGACATAAAGATTTAGATAGGTTCGGATCGTAAATTGCGTAATATCTTACGTCATGTACGCCTGATTGTATTGTGTACGAGGCTTAAGTTGTTTTGAAGGGGTCCCTGCTCCGCCTTATATATCCGGGGAGCAGAGTTACAAGTCGGTTACATGATCTAGTCATATACAACAAGGACTACTACAACAGAGTACTTTGGGAAGTCTCCTAACAGTACACGACTAGTTCTTCCAATCAACTACGCCGTCTTGCACCGTAGCTGATGGTTGGAGTAGTTGGGTCAAACTTCCCATAGCCGAGCAGTTTATTCCCATAAATGAGTGGTCCTAGGGATCCTAGTCCCACAAGCCCCTGAGCATCTTACGTCTTTGCTTCAAGTCTTAAATCTGCTTTAACATCTTCAAGGCATCATCTCTTGATGATTCGAGTAGTTGGAACTAAGCCCAAGATGCTCTTTTCTTTTATATTGAGTAGTTTTCATTGGAGTGCATCTTTGATGCACTCAATGGGTGTAGCCCCCCGAGCCTTCGACTACTTTTAAGTAGCCGAAGGTTCAAAAGCAATCTTCAGTCTTTAACTTGAGTAGTTTCAATGGTGTGCACTGAGTAGGTGCACCAGTTGGGTATAGCCCCGAGCTTCAAGCAGTTTTGTTAAAACCGTCTTCACATGACTTTATGCATTAATCTTGGAAAAATCAAATCCTGAATTATCCGCTAGCAACCCCCGAGCTTTAAAGCAAATATCTTTGGTTTAAAGATGAAGAAAATCTTTAAAGTTATGCAGAAATCTTGAATCATCCAAAGATTTCATCATTGATGGGTAGTTAGGAAGGTTATCCTAAAAAATCCGCCCTGATGGCGGAATGTGATGTGCCACGACACTGTTGCGTACAGTAACCCTAGCCGCTTATTATAAATATTGAGGTTCGACCGTGCTCATTTACATCTTCTTAGTGCACCGCAATCGATCTTCTTCCTGAGCTCAGAGCTGATAGCCCCCAAACCTGCACAACCCCCAAGCTTGCGCAACCTTAGTGCGTCGCACCACCACTTCCCAATCGATTAATGCGAGAAAAATCTAAGGTAGTGACATGCTCAGCTGCCATGGGTCAGAAGAAAGGTGTCGTGAAGAACACTGAAGACGTCGAATCTGCCAAGCCGTCATTGGTAGATCCAAACACAAAGTCCAACTCCAAGACTCATCCTTCGCCCGCTAATGCTTGGAAGTTCTGCACTGCCTCAGAGGATGATCTTAATGGCCTAGTGTCCCAAGGTTTGCTCCTATTGCAACAAACTCTTCAATGGAAGTATTGCTTGAATCTACAGTTTCCCACTGAAAATACCAATGAAATACCCTTGTTTCTCTCATTTTGCGAGCGTGGGGTTGGTTTGCCTATTTCTTCATTCTTCCGAGAACTTCTCGATTTCTATAAACTGCAGCTTTGCCATCTTAATTCCAATGGGATTATGTACACATCTGTCTTTGTCCACGCCTGTGAGGCGTTTCTTGGAATTAAACCAGATCTCGCTCTATTCCGCACTCTGTACCATATCAAACCCCAACCCATCTTCCAAAGGACAGAAGTAGTCGGTGGAGCCGGCACTCAATTTCGTCAGAAAATGAAAGATCAATCGTTCGATATGCCGATTAAGGATTCATGCGGAGACTGAAAGTCTGGCTGGTTCATCATCGGTAAGTTGTCTAAATCAACTATTTTTATTCCTGTCAGGAATTACTTGTGTATACACTAATCTTTTCCCATGTATTTTTAATACAACAGGAAACCTTGTCAATAGTTGTCCAGTGAAAGATGGGTGGTACCCAAAAGACTCAAGCAACTGGAACACCAAACCCAGCGCTGAAGAAGCCAAGGATGTACCCGCTTTACTAAAACGAGTACATGCATTGAAGACAAAGGGCCTCACTGGAGTAGGGATTGCATTCAGCTTTTTAAAGCGAAGGGTGCAACCACTTCAGGAGCGTGTGAACCTAGGGTATGACTACGAGGAAATCTCGGATCCCTCAAGAATGGTACCAGAAGAAATTACAGGAAAGCCTGTCCTCGTTGGGGAATACTCGAAGGGCAAGCCCCCAAGCCCCATAAGTAATCTTATGTCTTGTTTCGCCAATAATCTTGAAATAACACTTCTCATCTGATTGGTTGTCTTGATGTAGCTTTCTAATGAAGATAACGACGAACCAGTCGGCGGGCTCACCCACGAAGAGTGGGAAGACTTCAGCACGAGTTCCTCAGAGAAAACTCAAATTGCTGAAGCAAATGTTGACACACGAGCCGATGTTGAAGATGAAGTTGTAGCTGATTCTGACGAGGATACGACTACACATCCCTCTGACCGGGAGGACCCAAGGGTAAGTCCCTTGTATCCGGCCCAATAATTATCGAAGATTATCACACCATAGGAGTAGAAAATCCTAACAAGTTGATGTCATCACCAAAAATCCCATGGGGTACTTTCAAACGAGAGACTCCATCGAGTGAAAAGGAGTGAAAATAAGTGAAAAGGAAAAGGTATGCCCGATCACTCTCGGAGACTCCATCGAGTGGTTTTGTCCCTAGTGCTGATGAATCCCAACGGATCAAGGTATTTAAATTGAGATGGGCATCCCGAAGCTGAAGAAGTTTAGTTTCAAGACAAAGGCAACACCTCTTGTAGAGCAAATAAAGCAGTCCCAAGAGCCTTGTATGTTCATAAATTTAAGTACTCATTGAGTAACTCTGTCACCTGTTTCTGCATGTAGCTCTCTTCCTATCGATAATTATGCAGCTCTTTAATTAGCCTACCGCTTTATTCTGGATCATAGCAAATGCACAGGGTGTCTGTGCCACGCCCGACTCGGACACGGACAACGCGGCAAAAATCAACCTTGTCTCTTGTTCTTCGTTGATATATGGAGTAACTGCGCGCAGCTTTTGTGTCCAACCTTTACTTCGCCCTCATTTAGTTTCTAAATTTGGAGCCAAACTTTGGCTTCTTAGGATGCGTGCGTCACTGTAGCATTTCGTTTGAATGTGTGAAAAATTGTCCAAAAATTAATTAATTAGGCTCAAAATGTTGGTCTCGTAGAGTACAACAAAACTATACAATTAGTTTTTAATTTCATCTATATTTAGTACTCTATGCATGTGCCGATATTTTGATGGGATGGAAATCTTCTTTTTGCATAGTGAACTTTTGAGGTAAAATTTAGATCTAAACGAGCCTTCGATTCGGATACGAACGATGATGGTGCCTGACAGGCTGACAGCAGCAAGCTTTTTTTTATTGGATCAGTCCTCTGTTTTGATGATTCCGGCAGCAGCTTATAATTGACTGCAGCGGCATCCGGGGCGGATGCGATCGTGACGGACTATGATGCCCTGATCTCCGCTTCGCACTTGATGACGGACAATACATGTCAAGTCCCACGGTGCTGCACACAATAAGGCCTTGTTTAGTTTTCAAATTTAGTGTATTAAATTTGAGAGTTGGGAGTCTCTTCGTAATCATTACGTCACTGTAGCATTTTATTGGTATGTACGAAAAATTGTCTAAAAATTGATTAATTAGGCTCAAAATGTTCGTCTCGCAGAGTACAACAAAACTATACAATTAGTTTTTGATTTCATCTACATTTAGTACTTCATACATGTTATGATATTTTGATGTGATGAAGATCTTAGTTTTTATAGTAAATTTGAGAGTTGCTTTTTTTGACTTACGAGAGACGAGCAAAGGACGCAGGGTGAATCGAACGAACGGTCCAATGCTAGTGGCTGGCAAGCTGCACGTAACGAATGGTAGCCGCACCTCACGGCCTTACCGCTCTTCGAGTACTCCGTAGTAGTAGGAGCGGTGACTATGGTTCGGTCCCCTCCGGGCTCCAAGAGAGAGACGGTGCACGGGAGCTGCAGTTGCCACGCTTAGACCTTCTTAGTAGACTTGGAAGCTAGCTTGGTGAAATACAAGATTAGATTATACTCATAATTATTTTTTAAAAAAACTATACTCATAATCGGGGGTTTCATTGCCGTTAAATAGGTGTCATATAGATAAAAGAAATGATATTGGAGGTATGAGAAGAGAGGTGAGCTGTTTTATTTCTGTTTCGAGAGATCGAAACTGGTATTTGGAGAGGGATGTTTCGTTTATAATCTCAACGTCACAATCAAATGATATCACCATTCCAAAAACAATAAAAAAATGTATATGGGTTGTGTTGTTTCATTCATCAACTCGGACCACCTTGGAATGAAATGGTCCCAGGGCATCTTATGAAATTATAAAATTTAATTGTTACAATCTAGTTTTTATCCAAACATCTTATATTGTGTAGTTCATTTTTTACGATCTACTAACCTTTAGATTGTGGAATGGAATCTCACGGGCTGCCAACCCCTAAGTGGTGTTTGGATCCGGTACTAAAGTTTAGCGCTTTAAATAAGTGATAATTATATGTATTAAATATAAATTAATTATAAAACTAATTACATAAGTTATGTTTATTTCGCGAGACGAACCAAAAAGCCTAATTTTACTATAATTAATACAGAATTACTATATGTTTACTGTAGCATTACATTGTCTAATCATGTTGTAATTAGGCTTAATAGATTCGTCTCTTAAATTACTCCTCGTTTATGTAATAGGTTTTAAATTAATTTATATTTAATACTCATAATTAACATATTTATATTTGATGTGACAGCGCTAAAGTTTAGCGTGTGAGAAATGTCACACCCCGTTTTAAAGGCAAAACCAGATGCATCTCATATGTGCGTCAGGATCAGTTTACACACATATGGTAGACGTCACAAGTGAATATCCATAACTATGCATAACGAAAGAGTATTAAAGTGTATTTATTACAATCTCAGAGTTGACTCAAATGTCATAGCGGAAGACTTAAATAAACGTTTATCTAACGAAGCAAAAGCGACTCCAACTCTACAGGCGTTGACTGGGGGAGACTCGCCTAGAACTCCTCAAAATCAGTAGTGAAATCCTCAAAATTCTCCCGATCTGAGCAGCATTCCGGGTGTAGTTGATGCAATAAAAGAAAGAAAACAAGCATGAGCACATGACGTACTCAGCAAATGTAATATGACACACAAGGCTGGGGCAAAAAGTCTGGCTGACAATACTGCAGTAAGCACTTTTAGTTGGTCAAGTTTTATTAAGCAACTATTTACTAGCAA
Source organism: Echinochloa phyllopogon (assembly GCA_033239725.1). Taxonomy (NCBI): domain Eukaryota; kingdom Viridiplantae; phylum Streptophyta; class Magnoliopsida; order Poales; family Poaceae; genus Echinochloa; species Echinochloa phyllopogon. Next base: position 39,532,333 of record BTCW01000010.1, on the reverse strand, counting down.
ATGAAAGTATATACCACCCACAAATTAATGAATGTCATAATCCCAACACAATCAAGTAACCACAATTTAATCCATGTTCAAGTATGATTATCATGTAAGGGTCCAGGCCGCTCTTGACCGTGAGCACGGCTGTTATAACAGTTTTACACTCTGCAAAGGTTGTACACTTTCACCATAAGTCGTGATTCCCATTGCCGAAGCATTGTACCCTTCCCACACCACGTGGACCGAATACTGGGTTTCACTATGAGACCTTTACAAAAGCACTCTAATAAATGATAGCCCGCTAAGGTTTCCGGTTCAGAAGCAAAGCATAACCCTCCCTAGTGAGGTCTGTCTCTTACCAAAGCCCACAGCTCAAGAGGACCGAGCTATACCCCGTCAACCGCCGCCCCCCATGCCCCTTTCGAGTAAAGCCACTATAAACTAGAGCACCTAATTAGTCAGTCAAAGCCAGAGCCACATGGCACTCATGGTTGTACTGTTTTCCTGTGTGGTTCTCCATGTTCCAATTAAAAAGATATGATCTTGCCATTTAATTAATTCAAAGAGTATTTGGAACATAGAGTAGGGGTTCATTTAACCAATCCCAGTTGAGCAAGCTAAGCATCATCTACCATCAAAGTTAATTAAATAACCCAGTTTCAGGGACAGGAGAATATAGTGGCTAGGCAAATCCTTAAATAGGAACCCATCAAATTAAGACACATGCATGGATGGTGAAATTAATAGTTATTAGGACATTTGCATGACATAATACACTTGCCTTCTTCCCAACTCTGTTGCTGCTCAGATCCTTCTCCAACAGTTGGTTCTTCAGAGAAATCCTCGAACTGGTCGTTTCCTAATCGCATCACACATTTACATGCAAGGAAACAATACAACAAATAAGAAACAGTACACCAAACAATTCCAACAGATCAAAACAGCGGCACAAAACTAATCTACGCGTTACAACGAACGCGTGAGCATGAGAATCACTAAAATCGGAGTTAAAACGCAAAAGATATGGCTTTTCTAAGGTTCAGGGACTTGCTGGCAAAGTTTTAAAAGTTCCAGGGGCTTAACTGCGAAAATCCGAGGGCTAAAACATAATTTTGTATAAAACTACGAGGGCTAAACCATAAAATAACAGGGGCTGGACTGCGGGTGCTATTTTAAAACTTGCAGGGGCTAAAACGAAAGAAAACAGGACCTATCTACAATTATTTTTGAACTAGGATGGACTGCGGATTGATTTCCAGAAGCTTCAAGGGCTCTTTTGCAAAAACGCCAGCTCGGGTTTGACTCAGCGCTCGATCTAACGTGAGCCGTTGGATCACAATCGGACGGCCAGGGACGGATCGGGCTCTCGGCCGACGACGGCGACGACCGGGACGGCGGCGCCGCTCTCCCCCGCGGCGGCGCTTCGCCGGAGCAAACGCGCTAGCACGCTACAGAGCACCAAAACGCGCGCGACTTGGACAGGGAGCAAGAGGGAATCAAGGCGAACTCACCAAGCTAGATCACGACGAGGGAGAGGCTTCCACGGCGGTCGGCGGCGATGAATGGCGGGCGGCGGCGCTGCAAATCGACGGTGAGCACGGGCGACGGCCAAAACGAAGGGAAATCGAAGGGAAACTGCTCGCGCGACCTCGATACCTTCACGCGACGTCGTCCTGGCAGCTAATTTGAGTGCAAGCACGTCCTGGGCGGAGATCGACGGCGCGGCGGCGGAGCTTCGATGGCGGCGGCGGCGCTCGAGCGGCTGCTAGGGTTCGCGGGCTCGCGGTTGATCTGGAGGAGAGGCAAAGGCGGCGGCCGCGATTTATAGGTGCGGGGTGGGGGCTCGGGCCCATGCCTTGGCGTGCGTGCCCCGGCCGGAGTCGGGTGCGGCGGCGCTCGGACTCGGGAAAGAGTCCCTATCGGGGACGACAGAGATGACAGGTGGGTCCCACCTGTCGGCGAGAGAGAGAGATGGGTGCGGGCCGGCGCGAAGAGTTGGGCCGCGAAGGAGAATTGGGCCGGGAAAAGGGATCGGGCCGGGGAAAAGAAAGAAGTAGAGGGGGCAAAGCCGAGCTGGGCCAAGAGTTGGAGGGGCAAAAACAAACTCGACAGAAAACAACTATTCTAACACTCAAACAAAAGAAAATCAAATTCGAATTTAAACAGAATTTAAATTCCAACTTGATTTACTAGCAACCAAAAATATATGCAACAGCATGAATGCAACAAAAACTTATTTTGACTAAAATAATTATTTAATATGATATTTAAATTGATAAAAGGCTAGAAATTCCAATTAAATCCTAGAAAATTTATTTAAGCTTTAATAAATCCTAGAAAAATTTCAGAGGGTTGCTACAATTTAATTGTGATGAATTTTAGGATGTTACAAGATACAAACATGGTCCTAACCTGTGGGATGAAAATTAGGTGGGGACGGTCCCCGAACTCTCTCCGGTGAGGACCGCGCCAGATGCAAGCCTCGTTGCCATCCCGGTGATCCGATGCCTGCTGCTCGCTCGGCTCCCGCGCAACGCGGGCGAGGCTCGTAGCGCTCGGCTCCCCACGCAAGCGAGGCTCGTTGATTTAGCCGATGATTTATTTTTGGCTAGTTCGAAACCCGCGATAAAATTCTTATTCAAAAGTGAGCATAACAAGGTAGTTTTTCAAAAGAAAAAGGAAGTGAACAGGGTAGATCCAATTGACTGCTGTAAGAGTATCAAACAACCAATAAGGAACAATAGATTGATGTGCAACGACTTACATTAAAGCAAAGAAACGAATTAATTTGAAACTGCCGCACACAAGATTAGAAGCGATTGGGTCAACGGAGGTGAGAAGATGCAAGTTATATTATTGTAGCAGGCGAGCTAGGGGCCATGCGCATACGACGGCGGCAGCGGAGAACAAGGGAGGTGAGGGCGTCAGATGTCCGCAAGCGAGCCGAGTAGTGGGTCGCGAGAGCCGAGTGTTCGCTCCAAGCCGAGCTGAGGGAGCCGATTAGGTATGCGTAGGTTCAGGCGGGAGGGGTACCGGGTGTAGCCCCGGCCGGGACTAAATACCAGGTGCAGCCCCCGGCCGGGACTAAATACCCCCATGCAAATAAAAGCGCACCCACCCCCCGGCTCGGCCGAGCGACACGCGCATGAACACCGAGCTGCTGTGTTCATTGCGAGGCCGAGCTTGGGGGAGGAAGGTCATGCAAGTTTTTTTGATTTTATGGACATTTCACTCACCCACATGCTCTAAAGGTATGTAACTTCATCCTCTTATGATTTCTACTTAGTATTGTCTTTTTTTGCTTTAGAAATAGAAAAATCGAAGATTATAGAAGTAGAGACAAATGAACACACTTTTTATTTATATATTATTTATTAGAGATTTAATTTGTTGGTAGTTGCATTATAGAGATGTCACTTGAGGCAAATGAACAATTTCTCATTATTTTTTAGAGATAATATAATATATCTAGTAATTAAAATTTATTTTCCTTGCTTAATCTCGAAGATTATCATAATAGCTAGTACTGTTTGTGCTTTGTTCATCCATTATAATTATAGAATTTATAGTTTTTTGAGGAAGGGAGAATGAGCATGATTTTTTTTTATTTAGACATTAATTACATATATGTAAACTCGATGACTTTAATTAAGGATAACACATATTTGATTGCTTGCATGTAGCTTTATTTAGCACGTGTATAAATTATTTTGTAAGCTTTAAATAGCACAAAGTTTAGTTTATTTGTTACTAATTACTCCCTCCATTCAAATTTCTAGAAAAATAGTAAAAATTTCTAAAACATAGTAGAGATTAATAGAAAACCCTTGATTATTTATGTAGGACTCTAAGTAGGAGAGCCAGATGTTTATGATGGTGAGCTGAGTGAACATGCTGGTGTCATGCCAAAGTCCAAGCTATGTGGAATGTCTGGACTTTGCCATGACACCAGCACGTTCACCCATCTCTGGGACACCCTATCATGAAGGAATGATGTCACCAAGTTACCTGATGAGTCCAAACATTAAGGATTCACCAAGGATAATTATTATAATAGCTAGTTACTTATTTTCCTTTCTTAGTTACTTTAACTTTTATATAATTATCATAATGTTTTTATTTTTCAGATGAAGAACCGACAATGGATGTACAATGCCGACCGACGCTCGAAGGAATTTATTAATAACTTGCATCATTTGCTAGACGTAGCCGAGGAAAACAAGAATGATAAGGGTTTTATATGTTACTAGTGCGTCGATTGCAAAAAGAAAGGGATTACCGTTCTAAAGATATCCTACGCATCCACATTTTTTCACATGGTTTCATGGACGAGTATTTTGTTTGGACAAAGCACGGAGAAAAGGAAATTTATATGGAAAAAGGAGAAGAAGAGGAGGACAATGACCCGATATTTCATGGTGCCTTTGGTTATGATATTCAAATGGATAAGGCAGAAGAAGATGTAGGTGATAATAATGATGATGGCAGTGATTCTGTCGATGATCTTGGTAAGGCTATCCGCGATGCGTAGGAGGGCGCTGAAAGCGAGAAAGAAAGGATGAAGTTCCAGCACATGTTAGAGGACCACAAGAAATTGTTGTACCCGGGTTGCGAAGAAGGATTGAAAAAACTTGGCAGCACACTAGACATGTTTCAATGTAAGGCAAGAAATGGTACATCTGACAAGGGATTTGGGGAGTTACTTAGGCTCATAAAGAAGATGCTTCCAAAGGATAACGAACTACCATCAACAACCTACGAAGCAAAGACACTTGTTTGACCCCTAGGATTGGAAGTGCAGAAGATACATGCATGTCCTAATAACTGCATCCTATACCGTGGCGCGGAATACAAGGGTTTAAATGCATGTCCGGTATGCGGCGCATTGAGATATAAGATTAGAAGAGACGATCCTGGTGAAGTAGAGGGGGGGTATCCCATTAAAAATATTCCCGCCAAGGTGATGTGGTAATCTCCTATAATCCCACGATTGAAGCATCTCTTCAGAAACAAAGAGCATGCTAAGCTGATGCGATGGCACAAAGAAGATTACAAGCAAAATGGGATGTTAAACCACCCCACCGATGGGGCCCAATGGAGAAACATCGATCAAACTTTCAAAGACTTTGCAAAGGATGCACGGAACATAAGATTTGCTTTGAGTACGGACGACATGAATCCTTTCGGTGAAATGAGCAACAGCCACAACACTTAGCCCGTGACTCTATGTATGTATAATCTTCCTCCATGGCTCTGCATGAAGTGAAAGTTCATTATGATGTCTGTTCTTATCCAAGGGCCAAAGCAACCTAGCAATGACATTGATGTGTATCTAAGGCTTTTGGTCGAAGAACTTCTGTCCTTATGGAGCGAACAAGGTGTACGCATGTGGGATGAGCACTTACAAGAGGATCTTACCCTGCGAGCCCTGTTGTTCATAACCATCAATGATTGGCCAGCTCTTAGTAACCTCTCAGGACAAACAGACAAGGGCTACAGGGCATGCACACATTGTTTAAATAAAACCGACAACATATACCTGAAACATTGAAGAAAGGTTGTATACATGGGGCATCGTTGGTTTCTTCCTATAAAATAAGAAAAAAGGGTAAGCATTTCCAAGGTAAGGCAGACCAGCGCCCCAAGCCATCACATCCTAACGGTGACGACATATTTGATATGGTAAAGGATTTAAAGGTTGTCTTCGGAAAGGGACCCGGTAGCCAACAAGTTCCAAATGAAGACAGAAGGGCGGCCATTTGGGAGAAGCAGTCCATATTTTGGGAGCTGCCGTATTGAAAAGTCTTGGAGGTCCACAATGCAATTGACGTGATGCACCTAATGAAGAATCTTTGTGTGAACTTGCTTGGATTTCTAGGCACATACGGGCAGACCAAAGACACGCTAGAAGCAAGATGCCAGTTTTTACGGGCCCGTTCTCCAAGTTGAAAGATCACTGGGACGCATTTGTGGAGTACAAGTCGTCGGAACTTGGTATTCAGTGGGTTCAACGGAACGTCGAGAACGCCTCACACAAGAAGTATCATCATCATCTGGGACAAGGCGGATATAAGGGTGCAATCCCGAAATGGGAAAGGATGGAGCAAGAGCTGCTCACGAGAGGTATCATGCCTGCCACAATGAATTGGCCGGAGCATTCAAGGACCTGGTTCTACGCTCATGGCGGTCGGTTGGATCCACAGACCGGGGAGACTGTTTTTGGGGAGCGGATACAAGAGGCAACTCGTCGACTAGAAGAGGCGATGTTGGGGGCGATCATTAGGGGTACCCAAACCTATGCGATAATCAACCTTGTTAAACACCAAAATCATGCCAAGAAAGGCAAGTTAAGCCCCATGGCCCAGCAAAGGGCGAAGGCGTAGTTGAGACACCCCGCGGGACGCCTCGACACGGGCCTCAACCTCCACTTCGCTCGAGGGAACCGACCCCTCGAGCGAACCGGAAAACTCCGCCTCGGTCGAGGACTGAGGATCGAGCCTCGAGCGAATCAGAAAGCTCCGCCTCGGTTGAGACCTCCGCTCCGACAAACGATTAACGACGCTCATCACCGTCGTACATCCAAAGTCAAAAGGCAAATCCCTCACCGTGCCGCCCTGACATCGACGACCCCCCCCCACCCCCCCGTCACTTCCGCCAACTCCCATCACTATGCTGCCAGTCGAGGCTCTGTGCGGACAGGCTGGCACTGTGCGAACATAGCACATCACTCCGAGCTCCTGTGCTACCAACTCCGACGACTCGAAGCCCTCGATCGGGTGGAAGAGACCCTCGAGCACAAAGCAGGAGAAGGAGAAAGGACGGCGGAGGCATGGCGGGCCATCCCGAGCACTATGCGATCATCCCTGCCGCTGTGCGGACATGTCACCACTTTGCGAACAGGACCGGATTACTCTGACTCCCTGTGCTACCAACTCCCACAGTGATTTTCCACTGAACGAGCAATGCTCAGGCATGGGTGACCCTCGAGCCAGCGTACGGATGAGCCATCACAGCACTCAGGTCATTTCAGCTCCTCGAAACCACTCCCTGGCGTCATCACCAGTACGGGAATCCCTCATAGGGACGGCAACGCCGGATAACAGTGGCCAAGGACGAAGAATCACGCCCAGCGCCACTCCTACTACTGTGCAGCAAATGTGCCTGCACAGCGACACACGCCTGTAATCCCTCCTCCTTGGCCTATAAAAGGAGAGGGAGAGACGACGAACAAGAAGATCGAACACAGAACACTCGCACGCACTCCATAAACCACGATATTGGCACTCTGTCTCAATCGTCTGTGACTTGGAGGTCTAGCCTCTTCTCCCAACCTGCTTGTATCCCCTACTACTTGCGGTCCGGTGCAGGATAATACATCGCACGCACCACCTCACTGGAAGTATGGTCTTGCGACCAGAACCAGGATAAATCCATGTCTTGCATTACCTTCTGCACCAACCATCAAGGTAGGGAACACAACGCATTTCTGGTTAGTGTCGGGACCACGATTTCCAAACACCAACAGGCGATACAAACAGTTGCTCAAGGTACATTTCAGCCTGACAGAGAAAAATATGAGCTCACTTATGCTCTTCAAAATCTAGAGCACAATGGACGAATGTGAGGCAAAGGCCAGATGCCCTGGAAGTATGGGTTCGCCGATGATGCCGACAGTTACAGAAGTCGGGCTAGAAGAAGGAGAGAAGAGGAAGCTAATGTCCAGAATCTACGAGAACGACTATTCTCGGTAGAATCACAGATGGCAGAGATAGCTGAACGTCAAGTGGCCCTAGCACTTAGCCAACAGCAACAGTAGCAACTGCAACAACCACAAGAATCACCAGGGCATAATCTCGATATCGGTGCCTCGGTACATGTTCGAAGCAGTTGTGCATCCACGAAGGTTGATGAGGACATGACATCCATGCATATGACCATGCTTGGGGGATGACATGGAGTTGGAGGAAACCAGCAAGGGTGTCCAAGCCAAGAAGAAGGCCCAAAGCTTATCTAGTTCGAGACGCCAAGGTGGAGGTCCAAAACAAATCAAGTTCGAGTCCACTTTGGAGTCCAAGAGCAGCACACACTAAAATCGTCGCCCATATCGCATACGACCTTGGTTTTTGACGTTCTACATATGCTTGAAAAGCTAAGGAGATAAGCTTTCCAATGGCACCAGTCCCATATCAAAATTACTTCTGAGTCAACGGGAATTGCAAAAACAATATGATGTCTAGAATCTGTCACGGTGCTACGCCATCGTATATCGGGCCATTGAGCCATGTACTGTGTGAGCCCATAAGGGGGCACCCTCCCAACCCTAGCTCACCCCAAGGTTAATAAATTTAGTAGCCACCATTGTTTAGACTTGGGTTTTGCATAGATTAATCTGTCGAGAATAGTTTCGCTGTCATCAATTTTTAGAACCCCAACCTTTTGTGCTTAATCATCCATCTGCAGTTTGTCACTTCCTATTGAGAGCCGCGTCCTTTCAAGTTCTTGGTTGTGTTCTTCGTTGTGTAGGTAGGGATTATCCTTCTTGGTGAGGTCAACCAGATTGTGACACGGTTGATAACCAGATGAGTCGTGGTGCTAAGATTGCAGGGTTCGAGTTTGCTAACTTGAAGCTGGATCGATGTGTTGCGCTCCACCCTAAACAAATTATCCTTCGCATGACGGAAGATCGGGCCACCCTAGTTCCCATCAGATGTTCCTATAGGTGATGGTGAACAAATCCATACCATTCAGGAAGCCCCTGCCGACGACGTTGAGATTGAGCGCCACCCGGTGGACCTGATAAAAAATCGGACACCTTGTGAGTTGCATATTGCATTGAAGAACATAACGACATTGGTGGCGCATGGTGTTGTTGTGCCAACCAAAGAAGGCGACAACTTCCATGGCCAAGAGATTCCACCTGGCTATGATAGAGTGGGGGTACAACAGATTGTCAAAGGCTACGGGAAGCTAGAACTCGACTTTCCTGGAGGTGATGATGAGAGGACACTACAAGAGGCCCTCCATGGCATAGTCATGTGGGAGAAGCGCTTGATTATAATTCCAGGGCAGGCGGACCCTCCCAAGGATTTGCCAAGCAAAAAACCATCCCCAACCCCTTCAAGGGCCAACAACAGGGGTCCACTGTCTCCGCCAGCTGCATTCGAGCGCTCACCGTCACCAACCCCTTCTCCTCTGCACCCGACGCCGTCACCAGCACCTCCGCCGCAAAAAAAGCGGAAGCAACCGGCTGCGCAGCAGGCAAAGGTAATTTCTTGCATTTATTATATTTACTATCTAATTTCATTTGTTTGTTACCTATTTAATTATTTATTACTTAATTTCTAGCTATTTATTGCATTTATTATATTATTACCACTTAATTTGTAGCTATTATGTGTGATGTAGTAGAAAAAATAAAATGTCAGGTAAAGGAGCCGCCAAAGAAGCCAACCAAGAAGCAGACAAAGGAGCCGCCTAAGAAACCCTAGGACCTTACTTATGAAGAATGTGTGGAAAACACTAAGGCAAGGGTTAAAGAACATTTCAAACCGAGGGAGCCTGAGAAGAAGACTCCAATAGATCCGAAGACATCTGCATTCTTTATCGGAATGTCAGAGGCAAACATGAAGAAACTAACACCACCTAGCTAGACTACGACCACTCCATCGTGAAGTCCTTTGAAAATATGAAGCGTAGTGAGGCCACTAGCACAGTCCCTCGGGAATGCAAAAGAAGCAATCAAATCCACCGCTCATCGTACTTTCACCAGAGCAACTAACTTATGTAAAGACACGATGATCACGACGGCTCAAATCCGAGCGGAGGGCGGTGAAAAGGGAAAAAACCGCATCAAAGAATGACGACTTTATACCTGCGTGGCAGTGGCAGCCCAGACAACCTTTTAGTCAGACCTGAATTGGTGGAAGGGCTGCCAACGCAAATGTATAGGCTACATAAATGGTACATTGAAGAGTCAGCAAAGGAAAGAGAAATGTCCCCCCTAAAAATTAGAGATGAAGATTACTACCGGGGGAGGACTTGTTCTGGTTGGAATTCAAAGATTTATTCCAAGTGTAATACCAAGACTCACTTGACATCGCTTACATCAGCGCCTGATGTTTGTAAGTTTTTATGTGTATACAAGTTCTTTTATAACGACATTTTTTTCGTCTCATGTAGAATGGAGAAGGAAAAATGCAGAAAAAAGGGACAACATAACGTAGGCTTCATGGATCCAGTGATGGTGAACTGCAAGACTCTACATGAGCATCGCAAGGGAGTACTTAATAATTTATGCAAGTTCTTAAGCGTTGACTACTACAAGACATATATACTACTTCCTTAAAACTTTGCGTGAGTGCTTTGTTACAAGTATCCCCATATATAATAACCATCCTGCCTATTATTAACTTAATCTAACTAGTTGTATTAATGTGCAGGAACCACTGGATACTATTCGTGATAGTGTCTGACATGAGCTTGGCCGTAGTAATGGACTCAATGAGAAAACCACAACAGGAGTACCAAGACTTCATTGACGCGCTCAAGGAGGCTTGGGCAAAGTTTCAATCGCAACACCTGGGCAACTTCAAGGAAACCCTGAAAGTCAAGACTTACTTTCCGGTATGTATAAATTTTTATTTGATGACTTAGCATTTATAGATTTGATGACTAACCATGCATAGGTTTGATGACATATTTTTCCTAAAGTGTTTGAGGCAGGCCCAGGGCAACAACCTATGTGGATACTATATATGTGAATTCATGCATAGCTTTGTAGGTGAAGCTCTCACACCTACTCAATGGGAACAAAAGGTACGTATACAACTAATACATTTAAGTTTTCTATTATTTTTATGACGTTGTGCATACATTCATATCTTTTAAAAAAATTAAAATACTTATTCAAGTTCCATAATAATATCAATTTTAGCATTATTAATAAATATTTAGGGTTTGTTTGTTTGAGCTGCAACTTTTGAAACTTTTCGAAAAGTTGCTGCAGACTTTTGGCTCTGAAAAGCCAGTACTAGCTTTTATAGGATGTTTTAGTTTTATGAGCTCAGGAAGCTACGATAAAACTGAGCTTTTCAGCTTGCCATATAAACTCTTTTCTAAACTTTTTGCTTTCAGAAAGCTACACGGGAAGTTCACTAAAATATCTAGGCCTGGTGGATTGCTTAATTAGTGCATCAAACCCAAACTAAGTTGCCATTCTGTCTATGTACACCTTGCTCTGCATTTGCATATGTAGTTTCAGTATTGGTTTACAGTTTACTGCAGCTGACGGGACTATAATATCAGCTTATGAACCTGTGTTGAGTCTTCAGTACGTAGTTCCCAAATTTCAGTCTCTGCATATCTGAGGTGTCAATCCGACTGCGAACGAGCGATTCAGTAATAGCAGCGAATCCGACTGCTTATTTCATGATTACAAGGCTTCCAAAAAGAAGTCCCAAATGCACTATGTAAAAAAAAGATTTTTCATCACATCAAAATGTCATAACATGCATGGAGTACTAAATGTAGATAAAATCAAAAACTAATTGTACAGTTTTATTATTGTACTCTGCGAGACGAACATTTTGAGCCTAATTAATCAATTTTTGGATAATTTTTCACAAATACCAACCAAATGCTACAGTAGCGAGATTACGAAGTGACATCTTACTCCCAAATTTAACCTCGCAATTCTAACTTCCAACGAATTCCAGGCTTCCAGCTGCACTTTCCAGATTTGATCACAGAGAGATCTGCGCGTACCGAGTCGGATTCGTCTCGTCTCACGCCTCAAATAAAAGCAACCGTCTCCACTCTCCTCTCCAGGCGCGCCCTCCTGCTCTACGCATTCATCCGCAATCGCTCGCCCTAGCACACAGGAGAGACAGAGACAGAGCGCGGCGCGATGGCGGAGGCGGCGGCCGGACTCCCTCCGGGCATCCTCTTCGCCCCCGAGGACGAGGTGGCGGTGGAGCACTACCTCCTCCCTCGCCTCCTGGGCTGGCCGCTCCCGGTCCAAGTCCAAGGCCTCGTCCTCGACGACGACCCGCTGAGCGCGCCGCCGCAGGAGCTGCTTGAGCGGAATGGCCGCATGGAGGAAGCTTTCTTCTTCGCCGAGGGGCAGGCGAGATGCGGGAAGGGCACGCGGCAGAAGCGAACCTGCGCGGGCGGCGGCTGGTGGGAGGGGCAGAAGACCTGCGCTGAAGGCGACAAGCTGCCCGTCCCCGGTGGCGGCGGCAAGGAGGCCGCGTGGCGGAAGAAAGTCCTCAATTTCCACTGCGGCGGCAACGGCGAGAAGGGAAGCTCGGGGTGGGTCATGCACGAGTACGCGGTCACCACGCCGGAGGATCTGGCCCGGTCGCCCCTCAGGCTCTACCACATCCGGGTCAGCAGCTACGGGCGGAAGCGGAGCGGCGCCATGGAGGTGCCGCGCGCGCTCGGCCTCCCGCCGGGCTTCCTCTTCGCCCCCGGCGACGGCGACGCCGTCGCGCACTACCTCCTCCCTCGCGTCCTGGGGCAGCCCCTCCCGCTGGATGGCCTCATCCTCGACGACGACCCTCTGAGCGCGCCGCCGTGGGAGTTCCTCGAGCGGAACGGGCGCAGGGAGGACGCCTTCTTCTTCGCGCTGGGCCAGGCGAAGAGCGGCAAGAAGGGCGGCTCGCGGCAGAAGCGCACGTGCGCGGGCGGCGGGTTCTGGAACGGGAGAGGCGGTGCGTCGACGGCGAGGAGCTGCGCGTCCCCGGCCTCGGCGGCGCGGAGGTGGCGGTGGCCTGGCGGAAGAAAACCCTCAGCTTCCAGGACGGCGGCGCCGAGAAGGGCAGCACCGGGTGGGTTATGCACGAGTTCGCGATCACCGCGCCGGACCACCTAGCCGAGACGCAGCTGATGCTCTACCGCATCCGGTTCAGCGGCCACGGGAAGAAGAGGAAGACGGCGGAAGCAGATCTGTGCGCCGACGAAGCAGCTCCAACGGCGTCCCGGCGGCGTGTGGCGGAGGATGCTCTGCTTGACGACATGCCCGTGTCTTCGACGGCGCCGGCAGAGGAAGCTGATGGCAATTGCGTCAATGGGACAGAACACCACGCAGCTCCGGCGATCGTTTCTGCTGGCCAGGACCTGGAACTCACCCCTGGCATCGACTCGTCCTGGGACTTGGGATTTCTGGAGAACTTCGACATCGACGAGTTCCTGCGTTCAATTGGAGAATTGCCCTCACCCAACCCGGCCCTCTTGCCGGCAGTGACGGGTCCTGGAGCGGACGCCGATGATGCGGTCTCAGGCTTCTTCCACCAGCCGGCGGCGGCGGCACCGTATTCTGGAGTTGGCGCCGGTCTTGTGGCACCCTCTGCTCCGGGTATGCATCGTGGCTGCATGGAGCAGGCAGATTCGTTCTTCTTCCCAGTGCCCAACCAATCCTATGCAGCCTGTTAATCATGTTCAGTGTCGACGACCAATCGCGGAGAAGATGACATTAACTGTAGAAGACCGGTGACCAAAAGATCAGCAGCAGCAAAGGATGAAGAAATTGTGCGGCAAGCCGGCGAGTTCACGGTGGTTGTAAGACTGTATGAGAATGCTGCTGTTACCTTTGGAACTTGTAAGCTGTGACTGTGACTCGGTACTCGGTAGCATTGTTTGCTGCGAATATCTGCATCTCTGTTTGTTCAGCCTCACTTAGGCCTTGTTTAGATCCAAAATATGGGGTGGGGATTTGGAGGTCTGGGGTCACTTCGTAATCATTGCGCGCGTCACTGTAGCATTTCGTTTGTATGTGTGAAAAATTATCCAAAAATTGATTAATTAGGCTCAAAATGTTCGTCTCACAGAGTACAACAAAACCGTGCAATTAGTTTTTTATTTCATCTACATTTAGTACTCCATGCATGCTATAACATTTTGATACGATGGGAATCTTCTTTTTGCATAGTAAACTTTGGGGTTGCTTTTTGGGAACTAAACAAGAGCTTAGCCCTTGTTTAGTTCCCAAATTTGGGAGCAAAGTTTGGCTTTTGAGGTTTGTGCGTCACTGTAGCATTTTGTTTGTATGTGTGAAAAATTATCCAAAAATTGATTAATTAGGCTCAAAATGTTCGTCTCGCAGAGTACAACAAAACTGTGCAATTAGTTTTTAATTTCATCTACATTTAGTACTTCATGCATGTGCTGACATTTTGATGTGATGTGAATATTCTTTTGCATAGTAAACTTTGGGGGTGGAATTTGGGATCTAAACAAGGCCTTAACATATTGGTAATCCTCCCACCTCTACATACAAATTGTATTATTTTCTGTCACTATTCTTTCTCCTGGTGGAGTCATTACTCCATAAACTGCATCCTAAGCTGGCTACAAATGTAGCTGATACCTGTATATGCTCAAGGCAGCATGCATGTCCGTCTTTGCTTGGTTGTATTCATGATTTATCAATCGCTTGAAAACTGTACAGATCGAGTTATCCTCGCCCTCCTGAAGCATTTACACGAAGGGAATCTGGGATCAAGATGAGACGGACGAGATTCAAACACCTAAACTGACCTCGTGACGATTAGCCTCAATGATTTCATAGGTTTGGACTGTGAGGTTGCTAGCTGGGCGCCAGCAGTAGAAGAACTGAAAATAAACATTTTCAAAGTTAGTACAGATCAGTGTGCCTCTAAGGCTACTAAGAAGCTGGGCTCTCCCCAGGGGTCTCTGCCAAAGCCAAGATCATCGTTACTTGATTCCTGCTGTTTTGTATTGCATCATCCTGCCGGTGCACATGTGGTGTTACTAGTCGCTATACTCTGTATCTGTAGGTACTGATTCTTGCGAGGCCTTTTGTCGAGACTGCAATTATATGCTTTGGATGGTTTCTAGATGAGTTCATTCTGTTTTCAGGACGAATGCTGCTTCAATATTCCGATGAGTTCTGGCAGGTTAACTAAAAAGGAAAACTTAATCCGAGCAATGTTATTTTGCTGAATAATTCACCAATGCGATAATTCACCAGCTCAGCAATGGCAGGAACGCGATCACACTCGCTCGCCCTCCATTCATGGTTGCACACTAATTCCTGCGATCTTGCGAATCGACAAACATAATTTGTTTCCATTATCACCCAAATCGCTCCAACCTGTATCCTCTCCTTCCATACGGTGATATCCGATCCCGTGCTATAAAACCCCCACCGCCTCTCCTCCTCGTCACACCAAAGCCTAACCCATATCTCCATGGCTCGCAAGAAGGTGGCCCTGCAGTGGATCGCCAACGACGCGACCCGCCGCGCGACCTTCAAGAAGCGCCGCAAGGGCCTGATGAAGAAAGCGAGCGAGCTGGCGACGCTGTGCGGCGTCGACGCCTGCGTCGTGGTCTACGGCGCCGGCGAGTCGCAGCCGGAGGTGTGGCCTGACGCCGCCGGCGAGGCGGAGCGCGTCGTGGACCGCTTCAAGGCCGTGCCAGAGCTGGACCAGTGCAAGAAGATGTTGGACATGGAGGGCTTCCTCAGGCAGAGCGTCGACAAGCTCAGGGAGCAGCTTTGCAAGGCGCAGCGCGAGAACCGGGAGCGCGAGGCCGCGCTCCTCCTCCACGACGCCATCGCCGGCCGCCGCCCGGGCCTCGCGGGCCTCACCGCCGAGGAGGTAGCCAGCCTCGGCTGGATGGTGGATACCCGCATCCAGGCCGTCAGGGGAGCCATCGAGCGCCTCCACGGGAAAGGGCAGCAGGACGTCCCGGCGGCGACCGCGGCGGCGCTGCAGCTGCCGCTCGCGGCGCCGTACAGCGCCGGGGCCGGCCACAGCAGGGAGATGATGCTGCTGGCGCCGCAACCCCAGGGCTGGATGATGGCCGGAGCTGGGGACATTGGCGCGCTGGGCTAGTGGCTTCGTCGGCGCCGGCACCAGCACCGGGGGCGACGTGCCACCGCCGCCGCAGTTTGGCGATATGGGTTTTGCATTTGCGTGGCCTGATGCTGGTCAATCTTTCCCTTCCATGCAAGGAGGCCTCGTATCGCATGCATGCACGGGTGCTGGCCAAATCTGTTCGATCGTATCGTGTCAAGCAGCAGGCTCCTAAGCATTGCAATATACTTGTCTCGTCGTGTTTAAACTTTGAAGTCATACTGTGTTCGTGATTTATTCTGTTAGATATGGTGTTGGAACAAAAATGATTATAATATATACTATTGCAAGTTTGTTTAGAAACAGAAGTACCAATAATTATAAATATAATGCTATTTAGTGTATCAGTTTGTATGCACAAGCTGATCAGGGTCGACAACGTTTGCTTCTATTTTTCATCCCAATATAATACACATGGATGAGCATAGGAAACTAACACACAGTTTGCGCTTTTGAACATTGGAGGAAATTGCCTTTTGTTGAGGTTCGTGTATATATAGTTGTGTGATCAGCAAGTTGTCAGGTGAGTAGGCTGTGCACTTCCAATCTGGTTCTTTGCAATGTGTGGTGTCAGTTCAAGAAGTTAGCATGGGAGACAATAGGTAGCACATTTTTTTCGAGGCATCTAGAAGGGGACGCCTCTCCATTTTATCTTAAATGGAGAGCCTGTTCATGTTCGTCTCGCCCACACTTTCTTCTTCCTGTTGCCTCCACCGGCTCATTTCCATCCCTTGGCTGGTCGCCTCCACCTTGACCGCCTCCTTTCCTCTGGTGGCAAACCACCACTGCCCTCCAACACCACCAACGCTAATTCGAGTCGACGTAGCTTCTCTTTCTCCGCTCGACACCCCCTACTGCTTGCACCATCCAACATGCATCTTCCACTACCCAGTGGGCCGCTGGCGCCGCCCACCTCATTGTTGTCTCATCCATCACCAGCACCGGTCAATTGGCCTCCCAAAAGATCCTTTTAAATCTGGAGAGCATAACCCCTCCCCCCGTACACACACCCAAATCTAAAACTCTGAAATCCTAATTTCTGCCCCAAGACCCTAACCACTAACCTCACCATAACTGGATCTCGGTGTGAGTTGCCGGAGCTAGCCGGTGACCAATCAAATCAAATGAGGACGTGCTCTCGCCCCCCACCTCCACCGTCTCACACCTAGCTCCACTGCGTCTGCCACTAATCTCACCATCAAATTTGGCCATGGATTTGAGGGAGAGACATAGAGAGGCGAGGACTGGCGTGCTGGAAGAAGATGAGCGACAACGAGAGAAGATAAGGTTGAGGAGGCACTAGCCGTCACATGTGTACGAAGGGGTCTGAACCGCATGGCTTCCATCCTTCCAATCCTGAGCGTCAATGAAATCCTACGGTGGCTTGGGGGGCTCTACTTAGGCAAAAATGAGAGGGTTCTCTAAATAGCAAAAAAAAAATCATTTCTACATGGGCTATGGAAACTGCAGAAACCAAGTATTCTTCTTTACAAGCAGGCCATTGATCCATGGGCTATGGAAACTGCCGAGCTTGAAGGTTTTAACAAAGTTCTTATTTCCATGTCATTGATCCATAGGTCTTTAATTCTATAACGGGTCCATCTTCAATATGATAGGAGAATCAATAGGTTATGGCACTCCACCCCCAAGTGCCATAGAAAATTATGATTTTTTTGGTAACAGTGTACCAAGCAGGCCCGATCCATGTCGATGTTGAAGGGCCCACTCTTACAAAGGTCCTCTTTCGGTGCCATTAACCCATCGGTCTTCAATTTTATATATAGTGGCCCCACCTTCAACATGATAGGAAAATCAAGAGGTGATGACAAAGGGAAGAGGAGGCGGCACAAGTCCTTGCTTCCCCAAATTAAAACCCTAGGCAAAGGGAAAAGGAGGCGGTGCAACTCCTCGCTTCCCCTACTTGAAACCCTAGGCAAAGGGACCAAGGTGGCGGCGCAACTCCTTGCTTCCCCAGCTTGAAACCATATACATTGCCGGTCCTAGTCTCTCCTTCCTACTACTCCTATCTCCTGCTCCTTCCACCTTGTGAATCAATCTAGCTCTTTTGTTTTGAAGTGTTCATGGATGTAATTTTCTCTAGATCTTGCATGAAATCCTTTTTCTTTTATTGTTGAATTTTGTTTAGCCCACTTTAACAAAATAGTGAGATATGGTCTATCTTTTTTAGTCTAATTTCAGGAGATTGGGAGGGGGAGGAGATTTGGGAATTTGGGTTAGGATGGTTGGCAGACAGTGGAGGCCTGGTGGATGGGGTGCCATGGTGGTGGGGGCATCGACCGGTTGATGGGGTGCCATGGTGCTAGAGACGTCAAGTTGGGGATAACTAACTCCAACGGTTCTGACAACTCTAGATGCAGGAGACAGGATGAGGAGGGTGGTGTGTGACGTGCGTATGGTGTAGTCGTTTCCTGTAAACAAATCAGGAAATGAAATGCATACTTAGAGGAAGAAGTGGCTGACAAGAAGCATGTGGTACATTGGAATTTTTATCCGTTGGTCACCAAGTTTGAATGCAGTGATGCGTTAAAACACCCCAGCATCACCAAGATAATCTCTCTTATTTTTCCCTTAAAACATGCGGGGAAGCTGCCCCACTCAGTGACTTCTTTTAATTTATTCCCGGCCAATTCAACTGCTTTGTTGTATATTTATGTTTACAACTTTATGGACCTTGTGCGGACATGCCTGTGCCTAGTTGGATACTTGGATGCATATATGATTGGTGTTGTGTATGCATATGTCAAGGGGCATTATTCTTACAGTGAAGCCGTAAAAGGTTAATCAAGTGAAGAAAAAATCCTATGCGTAGAGTGCAGACTTTACGTGTATTTAAACTTGTCATTTTTTTTGTTTTTTTTGAAGTAACAGGAGGGGTTTCCCCCTACTGATTATAATATATTAAATAAAAGAAAGACTTAGAGGTTTATGTACAAGCAAACACATTTAGAGGGGTGAGGGATTACAGTAGTGCTTCAAGCCATTGTTCTATTCTAGGAAAATAACTACCTTTTGCTCGATGCAACATCAGAGCAAAAACTCTTCGGAAGGAGGTCTTGCAGTTATGAACATTTGGAGATGCATTTCTGAAGATATGATCATTTCTAGACGTCCAAATGCACCAGCACATTAGAACTATGATTTCCATGAAAAACGGGACTCCCAACTGTTGCCTGAAACTTTGCAATGTCCTGAAAGGGTCTAAGGGGTCTTCAACCGTCAGATGGAGGAGCCTCCAGCAGTCTCGAGCAAATGGACAATATAAGAACAGGTGTTGCAGACTTTCTTCTATTCCTGATTGGCATTGTACACAATTATATGACTGTAGCTCCATGTGTCTCCTTTTCAGGATGCCCCTAGTATTTAGTCGATCATTAAGCAATAGCCAAAAGAACACCTTATGATTGGGTTGACAGGAAGACCTCCAGAGCCAACCAAAAGCATGATTGACCTCTCTATGTCCAGTTAGAGTCTTGTAAGCCTTTGAGACTGAGAAAGATGGACTATTCCAAATGTAGGTCCAAGTGTCCAGATCATTGTATCCGGCAAAGAAAGGATTAGTTCCTGCAGTTCAAGATACTGACCAAAAGCCTCTTCCGACAGTGGTACATGAAATATGTGATGCAGGTAGGGCAATGACTTCACCTTACTGACAGAAGCTAATTGATTCTTTGTAAAAGAGAACAGCTCTGGATATGAAGTTCTTGGGATTCTATTACTCCACATATCTTCCCAAAGGAGGCAGGTTCGTCCGTCTCTAATCGTGACAGTTGCCATTCCTTTGAAAGAGTCTAATTGTTTCAGGATATCCCTCCACCAAAATGAACCCTTCATAGTGTGACCAGGTACTTTATGATTGGGGTAGTATTTCTCCCATACTAGTTTTACCCAGGGATTGTCTTCTCTGTTCATAAACTTATGCCAATTCTTCAAAAGCAATGCTTCATTCTGCCTTTTTAAATTCAGAACTCCCAATCCTCCCTCAGATTTCGGCAAGGTCACTAGTTTCCATGCTGCCTTTGGAGGCTTTCTGGCATTGACATCAGCACCCCTCCACAGGCAATGCTTTCTAAATTTGTCAATCTGCTTAATAACTGTTTTCTGGAGGGAGAAGGTGCTCATGAAAAAGGTACGAAGTGCTGTGAACACTGAATTTGTGATTTCAAGTCTGCCAGTCTGGGAAAGAAATTGTGATGTGCAAACAAGCCTCCTCTCACATCTTGTCACAAGGGGCCAGAAATCCCCTACACTTGGCTTTGATAAACCCAGAGGTAGGCCAAGATAAGTGAAGGGGAAGGAACCCTTTGTGCACCCAAAAGCATCAGAAAGGGATAGTAGCAGATCGTCTGAGACATTTATTGGGATCATCATGGATTTTGCAAAATTTACCTTTAGGCCTGTCAACATGGCAAAGGTTTGTAGTATTTGCTTGAGCACTAGTAGTTGTTCCATTCTTGCTTCCATGATTATCAAAGTATCATCAGCATATCACAATACAGGAAAATCTTCTGAGGTTACTAATGGAATTGGCAGATTTAGAGAACCTGCCAATCTAGAGGAATTGATCATTGTTTGTAATAGATCAGCAGCCAAAACAAATAATAGAGGGGATAGGGGATCTCCTTGCCTGACTCCTCTCTTACAGTGGAAGGTCTTGCCTGGCACCCCATTTAGGAGTACAACTGATGTCCCAGAGTTAAAAATTGCTTCCATCCATTTTAACCAAGTGGCACTGAAACCTTTGTATTTCATGATCTCCAACATAGACCTATGCTCCATTTTATCAAAAGCTTTTTCGAAATCCAGCTTTAAAATGATAATCTCTTTTTTGGACTTGTGGCATAAATGCAGATATTCAAACGACCAGGCTAGGCAGTCTTAGATAGTCCTTGTCTTAATGAAGCCATATTGATTACTATGTACCAATGATCTGATCACATTGTGGAGCCTATTGGCCAGGAGCTTTGTAATGATTTTAATTGAGATGTTAAGCAGGGAAATTGGCCTAAAGTCTGACACTGAAGTGGGACCATCCTTTTTGGGAACCAGAGCAATGAAGGACACATTGATGCTTCTCAAGCATACCTCACCGTTCTGAAATGCTGCACACATGTTATAAAAATCTTCTGCAATTATACCCCAGCATCTTTTGATGAAGTCTGTGTTGAAACCATCAGGACCAGGGGACTTGTCAGCAGGTAAGCTCCTGACTACCTGATCAATTTCCTCTTTGGAGAAGGGTGTATCCAGACTATGAAGGTCCACAGAATTATGCAGAAGGTTTTCTAAACTTTGAAACGTTGTAGACTCCTGAAGCTCACTAATCCCCAGCCTTTCTTTATAAGCTTCCCAAAGGAGAGTAGCTTTTCCTTGATGATCAGTGATGGTTTGCCCATCCTCAGTTATTAGGGATGTTATGGTATTTTTCCTGAACCTGATGGTGGCATTTGCATGGAAAAACTTTGTGTCACACCCCAAAATTTTTGGATTTTGGGATGTGATTTGTCAGCATAATTAATACAATGATTTTCTCAATTTTCTAAAATTTTCCAAGCTTTATATAATTAATAGGGAATTTAGTATAGGAAAATTTTGTTTTCTGAGTTAAACTAAAACAACATAGGTTTAATATTGGGTGCTTTGCATTCATGCCGGTTGCATTTAGTGGTTTTATGTGTGTAAAGTTTTCTAAAATGCGTTTAGAAGCCTAATGGAAATTTTCCAAAACTTTCTGAGATTTATTCCTATTTTTCTATAGCTAGTTCCAATTTAAAAAAGGTGCTAAAATATTTTTCATGAGTTCCAAATATTTTATTTGGGTTCCTCATGTCCAACTATATTTCTGGAATGTTTCCTAGGATTTTTAGAATTTTCAGAATATTTTTCTTGGTTTTAATATCAATTCTGGACTTATCTGGAATTATTTTATAACCAGAAAAATAATTATTCCGAAAATTAAAATCACCCTAAATCTTAGTGGACCAGCCTTGGCCCAAAGTTGACCCAATTTTAGGCCAAATCCATCCCACCACTTGATTGGGCCAAATTTTAAAGCCCATTCGCATTGGAATGAGGCAACCCACCTTTAGTCACATATTGCTAATGAACCTGGAAGTGGGAGGTTTTCTTTCTATATATACAAACCAACTCTCCTCTGGAAAGGGCACACCAACGACTCCTTTACATGAGGCCCCTTTGCTTGGGATTCCCTAAGGTAGTCTTCTTCCACCATATCTTCCACTACTGCCCATTCTTCATCTCGTCGCCGCGCCGAGCCTTCCGTCGTTTTTGGCCTCAAGATTTTCGGTAAGACCCTCAGCGAATCTTGTAATTTTCTACCATATTCATTTAGTCTATACTCTTTCGTAGAAAAGACCCTACCTTTTGCGTGTTAGCCCTCAGGTTCTTATATGAAATTGCGTATAGGTCCTCGGTTTTCACAAATAAGCCCCTGAAACTTTTGAAAACTTGTCAGCAGGTCCCTAGAACTTAGAAAACTCATATCTTCTCCGATTTAACTCCGTTTTGACCTGTTCGAGTTGCGTTAGATTCATATTGACATGAACTACGTGTTAGCACTGACATTTACCATGCTATTTATTCCAGGATTTTATTTAAATATTAATTTGACTAAATATTATTTAAATATGTTTTTTATAATAAAATCTAATTAAGAATTATACTCGGCTTTTAAATGTTAATGTAAATTTGATTAATATTTATTCAATTAGATTTACAAATAAAAGTTGACTAGGTTATATCTCGATTAATGAAATTTAATTTGATTAATGTTTATTTAAAGCTATATTTTCTAATTAAAATTCTACTTAGAGCTAACTCCGAGTTTTCATAAATAATTATCAATATTGATTAATATCAACATGAATATATTTTTATTATAATATTGACTAGTCAACACGAAATATCTTATTATTCGATTAGATGCTCGCACATATTTTTATTACTTAAACTTTAATGTTTAATTGTATAAATCCTACATAAACATTTATAAATAAAATATGATTAATTTTTATCCCGTCTTACAAATTCAAAAGAAATTGAATTAATTTCAAAATAAGATGTTTCTCTAAAATATCTTTTATATTATTTATTTAATTAAAATTAATCAAGCATGTAGTCATTTATTTTCTTTTATAATCCAAATCTTTCGATAGTTGTATCTTTTCAACCGTAGCTCCGTTTTTAGTGATTCTTGCGCTCACGTGATCGTAGCCTCGAGCCCCATCCTTTAGCCGCGCTTTTAAAACTTTTATTTTGATTGGTGTACTGTTCTTAGTTGTATATTGTTTGCTTGCTTGTTTAGCTTTATGTTGTGCTCGATGATTGCTGCGAGTAGAGGAATGCCATCAAGGGATTTCAAGTAGAGTTTTAAGATCAAGATTTGAATACTATGAGTAATTATAATGGATTTGAGACAAGTTATAGCACGGACAATCCTTGCTACCCAAACACACTTTTTACATTCATTTACTTTCATATGCATGTGTCTAAATTGATGTCCCATTAAGGTTGTACCAAGTTTGTATACTCCTGTCCTTGTACCTTGGGATTATTGCATATGGGTAGAATCTTTGCTATGCGCAGCTACTTTCATCATTGTTATATTGTTAATCACGACTTAATGGTTCACTTTAACTTAATGATAAAATTTGCTTTTTAGCAACATGGTTTAGGGAACTGGGCATGTTCTGTGTGCTTTGCTCCAGTGTCTCTCCCTAAGGTCCGGTTCTTAAAGCGGCAACCCAGGAGCCTGTTGCCACCGCTAGAACTATTATGGCTCTGGTCTTGGTCAAGTAACTTATACAGCTCTAGCTTGACAGTAGTTACCGACGGGGCCGACGACGCTATGGGAAGCACTCGTGAGAGTATGGTTTGATCCACCAAAAACGGGGGTACCGTCGGCTATGTCATGTCAGGCACAGTCCCGTGTTGGGAGTCCCTGTGGTATGGGAACTCCGTACGTCGCGCTCTTTTACTTGTTGGCATGCGTGCCCGCGCTCTGGACGCCATTGACCCTCTTATCGCTGCGCCCTGAGAGTTAGTCAATCTCGGTGCCTTGGATCATGCTGCCTGTGTTGTACCATAGTGGCTACTATTTTGTTAGGGTGTCTTGTGAAAAACCTCGTAGTGTCCCTATGCAGTGACACCTCGAAAGTTTTGATGTGCGTGGTTGGGTGCAAAGTTTCTTTGAACTTTTACGCGACCGGTGGGTAAAGGGCCAAACCTCTGTAGAGAGTATAATCTATCATGATAGCCATGCTTAGGGTCACGAGCGGCCTGGATCCTTTTTTATTAGAAGATGATGATTATTTATGCTTAATGTCACTTATACTTTATTAATTGGGTTGGAACTGTGTTTCATTCACTTATAGTAACTTGTTTAATGATAAAATGAACCAACTAAAAGTGCTAAAGTAGTTCAACCGTGTCTAGCCTTATTTTGAGCCTTCATATACCCGTGCTATATTTGCTAAGTAAATGTTTTACTTACACTTGCCATTATTCAACAAAATCCCGGACGGGTAACAGATGGATCAGTGATTGAGACAGCTACTGAGTTTCCTGAGGATTTTCCATTACTTCTGAGCTGTGGTCAACTAGTCAGTGTCCCTGTGGACTTGAGGCTCTACCTGTCGAGAGAGTTAATGCATAGACTTCTGCTATGTTTTGTTTAGGTAAACTCTGATGTAAAATGTTTTATTCGAGCATATGTACTCTGATTTCCATATTTGTAAGTTGTATGTGTTCTGTGGACATCCTGGGCACACATATGGCAACATTCGGGTTTCTGTGTAAATCCGGGTGTGACACTTTGTACCAGCATCCCCTGATTTTACCCATTGTATTGCTCCTCTCTGTTTCCAATATATTCTCTGTTTGTTCAATAAGGAGAGGAGTTCTTCTTCCAGAATTCTTTTGAAATTCCATTCTATAACTGCAAGATCCCTGAATTCCTCAATCAGTTCCATGAAAGACAAGATCAACTTTATATTGTCAATGGTTGCTTTTAGGCTTGACAGATGACTTTGCCAAGCCTTAATTACTCTCCTCAAATTCTTGAATTTTGCTGTTATGATTTTAGCTTGGTCTGTCTGGTTTGTGGCAATTGACCATCCATGCTCAACTATCTGCTCAAAGTTCTCATGTTCCATCAGGTAATTTTCAAATCTAAAAATCTTGCCTTTAGGAATGTCTATGCTGATTTCTACCACACATGGTGAGTGGTCAGAGGTTTCCATAACAAGAGAGTGAACAGAAGTGTTTGGGTATTTCAAAGTCCAGGAGTTTGAGGTGAAAACCCAATCTAACTTCTCCAACAGGGGCGAAAGTTGCTTATTAGTCCAGGTGAACTGCTTTCCTTGGAGAGGAATCTCCACTAGGCCCAATGCACTGATGGCTTCATTGAACAAGAAAATCTTATGTGGATCATGACCAGGTTTATTTCTATTTTCAGGTTGCCTATACAGGTTGAAGTCCCCCAAGACCAACCAGTTTGTTTCCTCAGGTACTTCAATGTTTTTAAACCACTGCAAGAAAGCTCTTCTGCCTTCATCAGTACATGGAGCATAGATATTGGTTAGGACCCAGAAGTCACCATTTAGTTTTGATGTCAGACCTACTTAGAGGGCGAAGCTATTACTGAAGAGCAACGTCCCCTCGAAGGCAGAGCTTTTCCAAATTGTTATAAGACCTCCAGAGGCCCCATTCGAAGGTAAACATTCGAAACTGTCAAAATTTAGGGGGCAGAATTTCCTGATGCACTGGAAATCGAATAGCTCTCTCTTGGTCTCTTGTAGGCAAACAATATCACATTGGCTTTCTGCAATTTTATCTCTGACCGAAGTGCATTTCTTATCTACATTTATACCTCTGACATTCCAGCAAAGGATTTTCCATGATTTGTGAGAATGTGCAGGATTCATTGGATACCAAAATCATCTAGGAAAACAGAAGTTGCCCATATATATGAGGCAACTTGTCATAAGCATACCCAGCACAAATTAAGACTGAAGCAACATAAAACTAGCCAATTGTCTCCTCTCAGAGCAATATAGATAAAAGAGGTCTCAGCCAATTCAAACAAAAGTCATACAAAGAAGTTCTGTTGGATACTAATCATTATAACAGAATAAGAGGGAAAGTTCTTTGAGCAAAAGCTTTAGAAAGTCTTGTGCAGATCACTGATCACCCTTCTTCTTCCTGGCCTCCTCCTGCTTCTTTGCTACAGGCTTCTTGGCTGGCCTTTTAATGTTTGGCTTGGGCTCTTCAAGCTTCCTCTGGGTCATATTTTTGCCAATTGTTTCATATTTCCTCTTGGGCAAGAGTGCTTCCTTTGTTAATTTGGCTGGTCCAATCTTACAGAAAGTAACACCAAGGTTCTTTATTATTGATGGGGAGATTTTTGGTGGGACCACTGAGCACCCCAAGCACTGCTTGTCAGAACAAGCATTCCCTCTGAAACCTTTGCTATGACTTTTGACCCTGATGCTCCTTCTTAGAGAAGAGTCCACTAAGATGTGTTTAGAGCTTGCTGCTTCACCAGATAATTTCGTCTTAGGTGAGGGTGGGGAGGTTGTTTCATTGATGATTGCTTTACCTTTGGGGTCTATTCCTTTGCCATCTGACATGCAGACAGTAGGGCAAGCAGTGGTAGCAACAGTTGGGCACTTCTCAGGCAGACTAAAGTTAACAAAAGGAGATTCTCTGATGAAGGACTCCCAGGCTGCAGATGTAAGAACTGTCTTTGCCAATGAGAAGTGACTTGGTGAGACTAGCAGGGATGTAACAAAATCAGACCAATGCAGAGGTATTTTCACATTCTTCTGTCCTGATTCCTCATGAGAAAGAAATTGTCCCCAAAACCTATTCATCTCACCATTTCTTTTCACTAGTTCAGATTGTGCTGACCTGTCCAGGAGGCTCATGAAGCCTGGGTCTGCATGATTGTACTGTAGGATTTGAACAGAATCTATCTGCAGCTGCATATTCTCTGCCTGGTCTTCAGAGTCATGACTACTGTCTTCAGATGATGAGAGGTGGTCCATCAACATGTGTTCAGGAATCTCCTCTACTAGAAAATTCTGTGGGGAAGGTGGGTTATTGTGGACCCCAGCAGGCAAACCAAGGACAACATGTACGTCCAAATTAACATTGTTTTTGGAGGATGTCACCAACCATGCCTTCCAAATCAGCCTCCAAATCCCCTTCCTCCTCATCCTCATTAACCTGAACAGTTTTTAGCAAATCATTCATCTCGATGAACATTTGGCCTGGGGCTGCATCAATAATCAAATCATTCTGGGCACCTGGGTTCACAATCTCTCCTTGAGCTTCATTAAGTTCGTCAACCTCCATAGGCAGTTCATTAAGATTGAGATTATTCTGCATCTGGTTCCCAGCCTGATCATTCTATTGGTCATTAGGCCAAGGGTTCCACTGCCCCTCCTGCCCATTTTCATTCCCATTATCATTGGCATTTTCTTCCTATGGTGGCTCAGGCCCATTACCATGCTGATCAAAACCAAAGTCATTATCAGGGACAGGGTCTTCATCCGGGGGCCTACCACCCAGGAGCTCCTGCTGAACAATCTCACACTGTATGGTCCAGGACTCCCCTTGGAATCCTTCTGCATCAGTGAGCAAGATGAAATGCGGAATTGATTCCAAATCAATAACTCTTGCTCTAACCATGAGTCTAGCAAGTTTTGTTTTGTCCTTCTCATAAGAAATAACTCAGCCAAATGAGCAAATAACACTATCTATGAACTCCTCCTCCCAATAGTCCCGAGGAAAACCCAATAACATTAACCAGCATTCTCTATTAAAATCCACAGCTTTCCAGTTACGGCCGCGATTGTGCTTGACAAAGCTAATGTTTACATCAAAGAAAGCATGCGGACTGGTAGCAATCATATTATCACAATCAAGCACATGCACAAATCGAACATAAGCCTATCCTAGATGGCACAGTTGGATGTCCTCCACTTCCAAGCGCATGTGATCTACCAAAAACTCTCGAACGGTCTCCTTGATGACAGCAAAAGACACTTGGTTACCTGGCATTGGATCGATGGTGACGATGGCGAGGTCCTCATTGCGGGCCCGCGGCCGCACAGCACATGCGCGCACCATCCGTTGCCTCCCTGCCACAGGAACCACTTGCATCCGAGTCGGCAAGAACGGCGTCGGGTCCGCGCGCTCATACGCCATGGCTGTCGGCGGCGTAGGGTCACCAAAACAGGGCCGTGGGAGCTTGAGCAAATTGCGGTTTTCTTGATTGGACTGTGGCGGAGAGCTCGGAGGTGATGAAGGGGAGGGGTCAGCCAATAAAGTAGCATTAAACAGCCGAACTCCTTTTTGCAAGATTACATCTCCTCGTGCATTAGCCTCTGAACTGTGGACCTCCTTTGTTGCAGACCCATTTGTCATCGGCTGGGAAGGAAGTACTCAGTCCACATTAACACAGCACGGCTGCCGATCGTTTGTGGGGCGCAGGGATTGGCAGTAGGCTGCAAAAGATGGAAAGATAGGAGGCCGAATGGGACTTGCCATAGGGAAGATGGGATGTCAGACCTGGGCTGGCGCCAAGTTACCAAATAATTTAGGAACCTTCTCTCGGTATACCGAAATTGTCTTCTTGCCTTGAAACAAAATAGCGGCGATGTGTCCCCAGGCCCGGCAAGTATGGCACTTGATTGCATTGAAACAAAATTTTCTTTCATGGGTCCGAGACAGGCAACGACTGCAGAATGCCCTTGAAGATGTGGTCCTCTATGAATTGATTAGCCTTGAAGCGCTCCTTCCTAAATTCAGGTCCAGGTCAATGGCAACTGCATTTGCTTCGAGAGAATTTGAATTCGAGACTCCCGTGTTCTTCGCTTGCTGATGAACAACGCCGGCCAACTTTGCTGCCAGATCTGCACTGTTCAGGCGTCCAAATACCGAATTCCTGGCTAGAGAAGGAAGGAAGGGAGCTGAATGTCCCAAAGGGACTCGATTTGCCCCGGAGAGAGCAACCGGTTGTCGGACTGCATCAGCTTAAGACTGTGGCTTCTTCCTTGGATATACTGATATCCATTCAAAGAACTGACCTTGGGAGGAAGCCACTGTTTTTTTCGCAAGAGAAATCCCCATTTCATTCCACAGGTTGAAGGCCAGCTTGAAGATGCCGTTGGCAATGAACTTAATCGAATAGATCATAAGACCCACAAATTTCGAAGCCACACTAAACTTGAACACCCAAGGCTCAATTTCCACGACAACAAAACTTGAGGCAGACCCTCCAAGCACCGAACAAAGAATCTCCCCCACATTCTCCTCAGTGAGCTTGATTTTGGAGCGAGTGAAGGAAGCCAGTAGCCAGAAACTTGTAGGACTGTCCGGAGGTGAGGATGTCACAGGAGAGCGGAGAGACGATCGTACCTTTGCCTCAAAGGCCCTTCCCGGGCCATAATCAAGGTTGGAAACATCCAAGACAGAAGGCGTAGGGAAGAGTAGTTCAGGTTGGGGAGGTGGCCGCCGGGGTCGCGATGACCACCGGCGTGGGCTGTGGACGCCGGGACCGGGTGGTCACCGGCGGAGGACACCAGCGCTCGCCAGTGTCGCTTTTGCGCTAGAGTCATTTTTTTTGTTGCCAGGGCACTTCAAAACCGGCCATGGGTCATGCTAATAAAATTGCCACGGAAGTATATTTGTGTGCTGTGAGTTCAGACAGAATCAGTAGTTTACCTAAAGAGATAAGAAGCCAAATTCTCTCCTATTTGAATGCCGAAGAAGCTGTTAGAGCAAGCATCCTATCAAGTATATGGAATGGTGCGTGGACTACTATGCCACAAATACTTCTTTGTGACACAAGGTTTGGTTCCGAGTCTTCTCGTGCAGTTGCACGATCCAAGTTTGTTACATTGATTACCATGATGTGTTCGATAGGTTTGAAGGTTTCTGTATCATCAGCTTGCCACGAATGTTTGAAGGTTTCAACCAGCTAAAAGTCCTGAAGCTGAGAAGTTTCTTGTCAACAGACGATGACATCAGTAATCTGATTTCGAACAGCCCACTGCTGGCTACGTTGGTTCTGGTGGATAATAATTGGGACATCTACTGTCTCAACATTCGAGCTCAGGCCCTGCAACTTTTAGAGGTCGAGGGAAACTTTGAAGTCCTTCATCTGCATGCCCCTAATCTTGTCCGTGCTCGTCTTGTTTCTTCCAACCATACTGAAGATGACGAATCTGATCCACTCCAGCATGAATCGGAAGGCCATCTCAGACAAGCTTTTGGCAGCCTAACTCGTATCAACACACTCACGGTCAACTACAGCTTCTTGATGGTAATTGACCTACATTTTGCGTTACTATTATTGGAGTTTGCCATCTTAATAAGTCGTCTTGTAGCATCTCATTATTTCCATTCTGTTTGCAGTATCTATCAAAAGGCTGCCTGCTGACGAAACTGCCTGGCGCATTTGATCATCTAGAGTTGATCAGTAGCTGCATGTGCATTATTTAAGAACTAGTCGATCGTGCATGGGTTTTAAACCTTCTTACTTGCAAGTAAAAGACAAATTATATTATCGTCATACAAAAATAATGCCTTCTCCAACATAATAATTGTTATTTTAAGTAGATTATGGTATATAATGGCAACACTTTGAGTAGTTTTTTTATATATTGTATACTTTATTTCTTATTATTTAAATATGGTTATCTCCATGCTATGTACTCTCTCTATTCCGAATTATGGAAAATAATATGAAATAATACTCCAGTTATGGTAAATAATATTTAAATAATATGAAATGAACTATATGAAATATAATGGAGATGCTATGGTAAATAATACACTCTCTATCTCCATGCTATGGTAAATATTTAAATATAATGGCTTTTATCCTAAGTCAAACTTGCTAACTTTGACCCAGTTTATGGAAAATATAATGGCATATATAGTATCAGATAAATGCACTATCAAGACATATTTCATGGTGGATTTAATGAAATTTGGTAGGTGTTGATGCTTTTTTCGGTAAACTTTGTCAAAGTCAAATAACTTTGACTTAGGTCAAAAATAATTTCGAATGGAGGTAGTATATCTCTTGTGTTTTTTAGGAAATATCGTTGTTTAATTGCTCCTTTTTATATTTCACAATATTCTCCACCAATGCTTCCTAAATTTTCATCCAACTATGAAATATTTAATTCACTTTTGCATATGAAATTCAACACATGGTCTCCAGTATCAAGATTCCTAGTTTTGTATGTTGTAAGAAAATGAATTCTTCTACAACACGTGTGTGCCATTCGAAATTTCAAAATTTGGAATGTCAAGATTACTCAAGAATGACTACATATAATTAGGTATATAAAATGGTGATTGTGTTCAGATTACATAATTTTATATTTTCGGATGTGACAATTTGTTGAATTATCCTACTTTGCCTGCACAAAGCTTTTCCTGTAGCAAGCTCTTCTCTTTGGCTTGAAGTATCTGGATATTGATTTTTCTGACTTTATTCTTTGTTTCTACAATGATAGTATAAGAAGGGACGGTTAAGACTACGACTGACTACCGATGATATTGATTTAGTTCGTCAGCCTATACATGCAGCTATCACCCATGTCAAGTTTTTATGTGGATTTTGACATAACCATTTTCCAAATGTGTTCACTCCTAGTCCTATATGCCAAATGTACTTAATTAATATTTTTATTTAATTATAAATAGAATTATCAAATTGTAAATGTACTGTTAGTCCATCCTTATTCTCCATTTGACAATGTTTTTCTTCCTACAATTTTAGTATATATTGGATTGTTTTGTAATTTTGGACATATATCTAGGCTAGAATTTTTCCTTTTTTCCTCTGAGTTGTTTGAGTATTTCTATCATTTGTTTATTATCTGAATCTATTTAGACACACATATGCTGCTTATTTCACAGTTGCATGCAAAGACAAACATAGAGCTGCCATATTGTTTTCCCACCTTATATTATTCTCTTTCTATATATGGAAAGTCAATAAATTCTCATCGAAACATCGATAAATTGTGCTTCTGGCCTTTATTACCAATCAATGCAATCATTCTCACTAAGTTAACTCTAGATGGGCTGTATGGATGCATGACTGTTTGGCACCTAATCTATAACTGATGGATTACATGATTCTCAAACAAATGCAAATGCCTAGATTTTTCCATTAATAAAAAAAAGTTTGAACACTATACTCAGCTTTTATCTGTCCATTAAGTTTCTTTCCGAGTAATATACATTATAACATACCCGCTTGTATGTGGGAGGCTGCATGCTGCCCCATCAAGCCATTATCTCCTAGGCTCCTAGCAGGAGCAAGGTTTTAAATAGCCGGCTATAGCCTCCGCTATCTCCAGCTATAGCTGATTTTGAAGAACGTAGCTATTTACTTCTATGTGTAATTTAACCGCTATTTGCCGCTATAGCTCCATTTAGCCAGCTATTAGCTGTTTTAGAAGCTCTGCCGCTAAAGGCCTTAGCCCGCTATTTAAAACCTTGAGCAGGAGGAAGCTCTGGCATATAAAATGTGATGAGGCAAATGGCCTGTACTTAGTGGATATTTGCAACCTTGTTCTGGAGGTTCCCGACCTCCGGAGGAAACTAATACAACATGTTAGTGGATAACAAATTCTAGAAACTCTATCTGAACAAACAAAGAACAAAGTATCTATCTGAACTGCCATGAAACTCTAGCCATATGCATGTAGGATCTTTTAATGGGTAGACTATAAAGGATACTTTGTACTGCTCTCTTTGCCCTTGTGAGAGCAAAAAGACCTGGTAGGAGATGGTTTGGTCCCTGCAGAAACCCAGAACCCACTATAGGACTTCAACTTCAGCACTATTTGTTGGACTCGAGTTAAAACAAAGTTGCAAGTGCTGAGTGTGTAGTTGTTACTGTCTTCCTGAGATGCACATAACGACCTTTCTCTCTTGCATTATTTCTAAGCATCAACATCTTGTTTTCCCAGGCGATCATAAAATTGCATCTGAAGTAGAAAAACAAATAACTTTACACAATCTTTTAACATGGCGATATTTCTAACAGCAGCATGGCATATGCAGTTGAAGATACAGGGATTGAATCCACCATCTTGTTGATAAATTGGACTGTATCATTACCTTTTGATCTAGCTTCTCCATGGATGGGATGATCCTTGCAATGTTGTCCTCCGCGAAGGGTCAAAAGGCTCTCTGCAGATGCAGATGACGGCAGCAGGCACGTGGCCGCTGCAAGTTTTCTTGCGAACCATATTGGTCCCTAAGAAAGAGTTAGAAAATTGGGAGGCTAACAGATGACGCCGCTACCCTTACTGCAGCCTGGCGATCGATCTTCCCTGATGTCGTCAAGATCAAGAAAATTTAGAGGCTAACAGATGATGCCGCTGTAGCCTTATGTACTGCAGCATGGCAATCGAGATCTTCCCTGATGTCGTCAAGATCGATATAACAGAAGAGATTTTGCAGTCTAAGAGAACGATATTTTTTCCTTTTGAATGGTAGAATAAGAGATCGATCTGTTGTTTTTATGAGTGGTAGAAGAGATCAATCTTTATGTACGTTTGATGGAGAGGTGGGATCACCGTATAGGTTACGTCAAATTATGTTGAGGAAAATTAATGGTCAGACGTCTATATGTGATTTCATAAGAGGGGATGGAGGGCCAGATGTTTTGCTTTTTTTAGGGAATTTCTAGGATTTCTCTCTTTTTTTCTGGAGTGTCCACCTAGGATTCTAGGTGGCTTCATGTGGAGACTTCAAAAGGAGCCTCCAATTAGTAATAGTAAGATGCTCCTATTCTAAGTAAACTTGAAATATGGGTATGCCTCCCTCTTGTGAAAATAGTTTGATATATTCTTGACTGCCATTCAACCATTGCAACTCAATTGCACTAAAACAAAATTTGCACCTCAATCTCGCTGCAACCTGCGAGTTGTTGCCCGTACCCCTTAGCTTACTATTGTCTAACTCATCTATTTTGCTCGAAAACTGTAGAGTCAGCATCTTCCTGAAGATTTTATGCCTAAGCGAATCTTTGATGAGGATTACTCTGACATTCAAGCACCTACACTGGATCGCCTTGTGACCATTACCTTTCATGAGTTCATGGGTTGGGATTGTGAAATTGCTCTTCTGGGATCACTACTGAGCTGGGCACAGCTTTAGAAGAAGTGACAATTGACGTCGATGAAAGTATGACAAACCAAGGTGTTATCTGCATGGCTATGAAGAAGCTGTTGGCTTTCCCAAGGGCCTCTGCCAAAGCCAAGGTCGTGTTTACCTGATTCCTTGCATGTTGCTTTGCACCCTCTGCCAGCGATTTTGCAACCTTTTGGATTGGTGTCATTTTACTATTAACAGGTGTGGTTGTACTCTAGTGCCTAGGCAGAGATGCCGAGACCCTCTCGCTAGTCCTGTGGTTGCATTTATCCCAAATTAACTTGGTCTTTTGCTACATCTTGTTATACAACCCTGTGGAGGTCGTGCTTTTATTTTGTTAATACTGTTTTGCGGTTCGAGAGTGTTATTATGCATGCATCATGCCCATGCAGCTCGTTATCTAGTTTCTAAATTGGTTTTAGTCACTGCAAGTCGGCAACAACCAATAGAAGCTATGGAACTCTGATGTCAGCTTTATGTTCCTATCGTGTTCCATTCAGCAAATTCAGTGATATTGGGCTCTTGTTGGCCAGTGTCATTGAGTTCTGAAAAGTGAAAACCGAACCTTCTTATTTATATATATCATTCAATACCTTTCACCGCTTCACGTGGAGAATACGAAGTACACAGTTTGACACAAGAAAACAGTGCAAACTTGTCAACCTCCGCTCCACAAGGAAAAACCTGACTTGTCTGCGAAAAAAAAATACTCAAAAAGGAAAATTTCAGAGTCTCTGAACACCATAGCAATCAGATCGAAAGCCCCTAATAAATAAAAGCATAACTCCGACCTCTTGGTCGCTGGAACTGGACAGCACCATGTCTATGGCCGCGCGCGTCGGTGACGTCGAAGCCAAAGCCCTGGCCGGCGAGGTCCTTGAGCTGCATCCTGGCCGGAGATCGTACGGAGCTGCTCGCCAGACAGCGGGCGGAACAGCACCACCTCGCCGAGCCGGTTGATGAGCTCCGGCCTGAAGTGGCCGTACGTACCCTGGAGGCCTGGAGGTGAGCCGATGACGCGGCCAGGCGGGTGACCTACTCGGACATGTCGATCCGGACGAGCAGCTTCTCGTTACCGAAGAGCAGTGCTCGGAGAGGGCCTTGGCGAGCTCCGTCTTGCCGAGCGCCTCGTCCTGGATCTCCATGGCGTGGTGCTCCGGCCTCGTACGTCGCCTTGAGCTTGCGGAGGATGGCGACGGTGTCGGCTGCGCTGGGCTCCGCGACGTGCACCTTCTGTAATCGCCTCTCGAACGCGGCGTCGCTGCCGAAGTAGCGTGGTGGAGCCGAGCTGAGGCAGCGCACGCGGCCCCTCGCCAGCGCCCGCTTCAGCATGCTCCCGGCGGCGCGCCCCGCGCCCAGCAGCACGTGGACCTCGTCCACGAACAGCACCACCGCCTTTCCGGCGCCCGCCCCGGCGGCAGCCTCCGCCTCGGCGACCACGCCCGTCACGCGCACCTCGAATGTGCCGCGGAGCGAGGTGCGCGCCGGAGATCACTGCGGCTACGCTCAGCTCCACCACGCGCGCGCCGGACACCTCGCTGCGGGCGATCCGCTGCGCCAGGCCCTCGGCGATGGCCGTCTTGCCGACGCCCGGCGAGCCCACGAGCACCGCGCTGTTGTTCGACTTGCGGTGCGGGAGAGGATGCACACCAAGCGGTCGGTCTCGTCTCGTCTTTCCCTGCCGACCACGGTCCACGGGGTCCGCGCTCTCCGCCGCCGTGGTGAGGTACTGAGGTCCCGGCCGAAGGAGTTCAGAATCTGCGACGTCCCCATGTCACCTAGCGACGGGCGTCGTCGCCAACAGGAGCCGGCCGCCGCCGCCGGTAGTTCAGCTGATCAAGATCAACCGCCCGTGATTGAGAAGCACAAGGAGGCGCACGTTCCCTTCGCCGATGCTCCGTCCCCGGTGCGCGAGGTGCTCAACCGCCCATGGCCGGACCCTATCGTGAATTCGTGATCCTGTCCCCCTCTCCCTCCGCCAAGTTCCGCACGCTGGTGGCCACCGCCGGGGACTTTGGGCCGCCGATCACGCCGGAGGAGTTCGCCGCGCTGGAGGACGAGGACGGCGACGACCTGTGCAGCCACTACCCACTACAAGCAGGCTGCCCGGGCCGATGCGCTCATGCTCAACTACATCCACCAGCACGGTTGCCTCTACATGGATGAGAAAAATAAATTTATCTTCGATAATTGTATCCTCGTTGAAGAAATACGGTAATTCCTCATTTTCTATTATCTGAACAATTATTATTTTTATTTACCTGAATGGTGTAGTTTTTTATATTCACCTGACGAATCTGTAGTACAAAATTGGGAGATTTTCCATTTGTACTACCAGGGATTTAATTTATATGCTTCGGATGTTTACTTTGGTCCAGTCTAACTCATGCTCTGATGTTGCTGTAGCTGCAAGTATGTTACGGCCGAGGAGATTGAAGCTAATACAATGAAGCGGGGCAACAGGTCAACATATTTATCAGAGTTGGCATTAGCGACTTACAACAAGAGGAAAAAGGTATTTACCTCCACCATTTGTCGCTGCTTCTGCCACACAGTTTATTCAAATCTTTGTTGAGTTGCATGTTTGTATAGTGTCACTGAAACATCAAATTTAGCATATAAATCTCCAGTGTTCTGGTAGCGCCAAGGGGGACTTTACACATGACCTGGATGAGTGTTTTTCTTTGAGGAGATGTTACAAGTGTTACAAATTCTAATGCATTTTGGCTTATTCAAAAGACAGAATTTAGGATTTATGAAGCTGAATGCTGAATGGTAACAAATGCCTGAGCCTTGTATGCTCGATTCGTGCAATGCAGTGGGGCTACACGCAGTGCTTAACACGTTGTTGCTTGCGCTTGCTTATTTATTTTAGAGTAAATTCCTATTTGACATCAGAATAATGAGTCATTCCTTCCTTAGCCCTCAAAAATTTTGTTCCCTATTTGACACCAACTTTAACTTCCGTTTCTAATATGGCACTACCGTCAAATGGGTAGCTGTAAGATGTTTGTAGCAGTGCATATCAAGATTCGGTTACATAAATAATAGGTAACTTTTGCAGCAATAACAATGACATTTGGACAAAATATTCTGACATTTTGTTGACACATAATATATTTGCATATACATAATATATTCTGACTTTTTGTTGAACAATTCAATATATTTCATATCACACATAAGATATTCGCATATACATTGCAAGTTCAAACTTTGACAAATATATTTCAGTTCACACATATGATGTCCACAGGTACATAAGATGTTCACAGATAATATGCCCACTTCAAGTTCACAGGTATATGTCAAATTCAAGTTCACAGGTACTTGCCATTGCCAAGTTCAAGTTCAGGGATACATGCCAAATTCAAGTTCACAGATACAGAAGTGTCACATATCCAAGTGCACAGATACAGAACAATTCAAGTTCACAGATACATCAACCAAAGTGCATATAAGAATCACATGCTGAGCCTTCTTTTACTCCTTGTGCTCATGGCAGGGCTATGAGGATCCATCCTTTTGATTCTTGTACCCATTGCAGGGCTGTCAAGTGAAGCCATTTGAATACTTGAATTGTTTTTTATTTTTGTCGGTGTTTGGAAATCGTGGCCCCGACACCAACCAGTAATGCGTTGTGTTCCCACCCTGATGGTTAATGCAGAAGGTAATGCAAAGACACAAGATTATCCTGGTTCCGGCCACAAGACCGTATGTCCAGCAAGGAAGGTGTGTGCAATGTATTATCCTGCACCGGACTGCGAGTAGTAGAGGATACAAGCAGGTTGGGAGAAGGGGCAAAGCCTCCAAGTCCCAGATGATGATGATGATGATGATGATTGAGGCAGAGTGCAAATATCGGTGGAGTGTGGAGTGCGTGGTTCTGTCTTGGTGCGTTGGTCGTATCTTGTTCGATTGCCCATGCATGAGCATCCGCCTCTCCTTTTGTAGATCAAGGAGGAGGTGTTATAGGCGTGTAAATGTGCAGACACAGTTACAGCATATTTGTAGGCGTGGCGTCACGCGTGGTTCCTTGTCCTTGTGTCCTTGATCACTGTTGTGCGGCGTTGCCGCCCCTGTGGAGGGTTCCTGTGCTGGCGGTGATGCCACGGAGTGGTTTCGAGGGTTGGAGCTGACCAGCATATCCTGTGACTTGTCTGTACGCCAATTCGAGGGTTCCACATGCCTGTGCACAGCCCTTTCCGTGGAAAGTTACAGTGGGAGTTGGCAGCACAGGGAGTTGGCAGCGTGTCCGCACAGCGCCGGGGATGGTCGTATAGTATTCGGGATGGCCCGCCATGCCTCCACCGTACTTCCTCCTCATCCTGTTACCCGCTCGAGGGTCTCTCCTGCCCGATCGAGGGCCTCGGGACACAGGAGTTGGTGGCACAGGAGTTTGGAGTGACGCGCGCCTTTTCGCACAGTGCCAACATGTACGCACAGCGCCTCGGTTGGCAGCATAGTGACAGGAGTTGGCAGATGCGATGGGATCGTGCCTGTCAGAGCGGCGTGATGAGAGATTTGCCTTTTGACTTTGGATGCACGGTGGCGTTAAGTGACATTAATTGTTTGTCGGGGGAGGTCTCGACCGAGGCGGAGCTTTTCCCATTTCATGGGTTGCTCGAGGCTCGACCCTCAAGCCTCGACCGAGACGGAGTTTTGCGATTCGCTCGAGGGATCACTTCCCTCGAGCGAGGCGGAGAATGAGGCGCGTGTCGAGACCCCCGCCGAGGCGCCTCGACTGGGCCATTGACTCTTGTTGGGTTGTGGGCCTTATTTGCTTTCCTCTTTCCTTATATGTGTATGAGTTTGGCAACAATTTGCGTTTTGACAGGGGTGATTATACCATAAGTTTGGGTACCCCTAATGATTGCCCCCAACATTAGCCCCCGAGCCTTTGTTGGAGTAAGGTTTAATCCGGCAAAGGCTTGCGTCGTGGGTGCTTCTGATCAGGGTTTCCTTGAAGAATTCCGCTGGGTGCGCGCTAGCGCACCCGCGGGTGTAGCCCCCGAGGCCTTGGAGGAGTGGATATACTCCTGCAAGGGCTATAAGCGTTTCTCGCCCTTGTGAGTTACAGCATATTTCGACTTCAAGGAATTCGATCGTGTGGCGCGAGGAGCCCCCGAGCCCTGGACCTAGCAAGGTCAACCAGGGGCGATTCTTGACTTCAAGTTACGACTCTTGTCGCCCCGTTCGTGGGGAGGAGGGGTGATGCAATCCATGTTTCCCTCGAGTGGGTTGCGAGTCATGGATCCTTCTGTGAGCTGTTAGCGGGT
This sequence comes from Echinochloa phyllopogon, assembly GCA_033239725.1. Classification (NCBI taxonomy): domain Eukaryota; kingdom Viridiplantae; phylum Streptophyta; class Magnoliopsida; order Poales; family Poaceae; genus Echinochloa; species Echinochloa phyllopogon. Next base: position 39,492,966 of record BTCW01000010.1, on the reverse strand, counting down.
GATTCAAGTGGACGTCCATGCCTCGTTCGATAGAGGTCGGCTCGTGATCCGAAGACACGTCACATAAGAGCACTTGTGGAGGTTTGCTAGGTAGGGCTCGACCCCATTCGATAGGGGTCGAGGGCTCGTTGCTCTCCCTCGATGGGATCCCTCGTCTAGTCGCCTCCATCTGGCCTTGAATACAACATTTCCCGAGTTCGGGAGCCTCCATTTGCCTCTATCTGGCCTCCATCGGATCGACCACATCATCCACTATCTCCCTTGATGGTAATCTGTGTCGTACGTGACAATCCATTTCCGATGGGGACTACAGATCCATTTCCCGCCGGACACGAAATCCGGTTCGGGAGCCTCGAGTTCAGGGCGACTGGCAATGGTTACCACATGCGGCTCCTTACGAGGAACGCCAGCGTGGGCACACCAGCACCACTCCCACCACCACCACCGCCACGCAGGAAGCGTTCGGGCCACCCCGGGCAGAAGGGGTGCCGGTTACCCTGAACCTTGGTTCCTAGGACACCGGAACTAACGTGATGGACTACGAAGACCGAAAGGGCTGTCACCACTTTACGGCTACCACCTTCGTTGCGACGGGCAGAAACTAAGGTTACTGGCAAGTCTAGGAACCACTCCTACACTAGTCAATAACTACTTATGTCCTATAGCAAGATAAGCACCCAAGCTAAGCAACCAGTATACAGTTATACCAATCAACTAAGCATTGAACGAAGAACGAGACAAGTATATAAATGTAAGAACTGAATGCTCAATTAATCAGAGAGAGATACAAGAGTTACCAGACATGACCCGGATGTCACTCGAAGCAGAGCCGCATCCGTAGAGGTACAGCGGGAAGAGGGGCCGACACTCCGGTTCCTCTCCGGGACGCTCACCTCTCCTTTCTCCCTATTTCTACTGAGTGGCAGAACCTAGCGACGCCTACTCTTCTTCTTCTCTTGTGTTGTGTGTCTTGTAGGTGAAACCGGGCCTCTATTTATAGTGGCCAGGGTCGGTGGAGAAGTGGAGCAGCGACCAAGCAATTGGAGGTCGGTGCCTGGCCGTTCGGGCGAAGATCCAGGTTCGGCCGAACCGAGGGATGCACCGCCTCAGCAGCCAAAGGCCAGGATTGCACCCTGGAGGCGGTTCCTGCCTTCGACCGAACAGGCCACTTCGGCCGAAGTGGGTCCGGCCCAGTGCTGCACCGCCTCTTCTTTGCACACGTGCTAGTCCAGCTCCTGAGGTCGGTTGGCAGGTCGGTTCACGTCTTGGGCTGGCCTGGAGGGCCTCCGGTGGACTCGTGGGCTCCGTCGGGTTGGATATGGGCCACCGGTCTTCTGGATATGGGTTGTGCCGGCCCAGAGTGGCGTGGTCGTGGTCCACAAGTCTTGCACAGCTAGGGGGGCAATCGGCCGAATCGTGTCATGCGGCCGAAACAGTCATTTCCAGCCCCTATAGCTCGTATTTCTCCATTTTGTACCTGCACAATGGACAATCACCAAAACTTGTGGAAATGGTTAGAAATAAGTCCTATAGCTATGGTGTGTGATTCAATTGTGTTCATTTTATACTTGGTTGGAGGTCAGAAATCGGTCTGTAACGACCGCCAACAAGCTCCCCCAAGCATAGCTCTTTGCTCGTCCTCGAGCAAAGATAAAAAACTTAGGCTCGGTGGATCAGGAGTCGCTACAATGTAATTTCTCTTGCACATAACTTTATAAACAACTAGTACTCAAATTTTTACTTGAATTACTAGCAAGGTATAATTCACCATTTTACCTATGGGGCTTATAGCAATCTCCTTATCTTGGGTGGTTGAAAGGATGAACAGGTTAACTTAGTTTTATTCCACTCTACTCTTTTCAGGATCCTATCTCGGCGTTTTTCACCCTTTTATGAAAAGATAAATTGTTCCTCATTGGCTCACTCAATCGCTCAAGTGTATTTGAATCCTTACCAAAGGCTTTGCCTTATTTTCATCCTAACATCTAATTTGGCTTTTGTGTGGCTCGGGGACAAAGGATGAAGGCATACAAGCATCTTATATATTGCTAAGTCAAAGACCGGACCTTAGGAGAATCAAATCACACTCTAGATCGAGAAGTGCAAGTGTGTGGAATATGTGGAGTGGAATTTGGCGGAATTTCATGGAATGATTCTTCCTCTCCTTGATTTATTTTTCGAGAGCATGGGCTATCTTTTATTCATATTTTTGCCATGTCTTTTGGCATGCTTTTCTTTTTCTCATTTTTTTTGCCATGCCAATTGGCATGCTTTTCTTTTTCTTTTTGCATAGCCCATGCCTCTACTTTAAAGATATTTGGAGAGGGAATCAAAGAACATGAAATTTTATTTATGGAATGGATGATGGTATGGTTTTGGTAACTCCCAAGTAGGAATTGCGAGTGAGAGGTGGAGTGTATGTGCATCTCGATCTTAGAAGCATGAAAGATTCCTCACTAAGGTCACAACAATTTGACAAAGCTCACTAAGATGACAAGCAGCATATGGTAGAAAGTTTAGAACTAATCCTATCATATGGCTCTGGTAGGTATTATGACAAATGAGGAACTTTGTTTTAATTTTGAAAGCATAAACAACCGAGATTTTCACCATACTAAGAGCAGAAATAGAATTCAACCAAAGTCTCACTATATCAATTCCCACAACAACCTAGACTTGGAATAAGGCATATGCTCCCACAAGGTTTTTAGGTTCATTTCTACTTATGCCAAATAACTCAAGCATAGTCAAGCAACTAGTTGCAACAAAGTACTAGCAAAATTAATGACAGAGCAACTATTCATCATTTCCAAAGTGAGAGGCATATGTTTCATTCCATGCATGGTTGGGAGTTTATTCAAAGGAAGTATTTTCAATTGAATGACCAAAGTGCTGAGTAATTCGGATCATACCTGATGGGGGTCCTCCCCCAAGCTTGGACTCTTCACTGGTAGGGATTCAACCTTGAAAGGTACTGAGTTAGCTGGTCGACCTGCTCGTCCTCATCCTGCTCCTCCACTGTGTCATGCCTGTACTCATGTATCTTTCTGTTAAACAGGGCAATCTCCGGTTGGCTCAAATGCACCAACCGGAGCGACAATTTTATTCTTTTTGCATTCAACTCTAATTTTATTTATTCATCAAGCTAAGGTTGGAAATAAAATGTGTTGGAAGGGAAATAATTAGAGCACCTCCTAAACAATGATTTGAGCAAAGGGAAATTGAATTGGGAAATAAATTGAAACTAATGGTGCTCTAAAAGATACAACCACACGACTTCTACTCTATAGATGGATTGTAAAGGTCTAGATGTCATGTGGCTTTGGCGAGCCTCTTGAATTTGGTTGTGAATGCTTGGAAGAGGACATTGTTCTTGTCCATCTGCCAAGGCTCGCCTTCAGTGACCTTCTCATCCCGGTTGCTCAACTTCTGGCTGGTTTGTGCTAGTTCTTTTACAGGCTCTTCAACCATGGGTTTCTCTTCTCCCTCCTCCATGGCTTTCTTCGTTAGTGGACTTGTCATACTTATGGAGAGGGAGCCCTTGGGTGAGGAAAGGTCTTTGGACAAGGATGGTGGCTGGGAAATTTGAACACTTGGTCGTGTTCGGGAAAGTGATGGAGGATGGTTTCTGACTCGAGATTGACAAGCAACTTTCCCAACATTTTCCTAGCGACTCTGAGATAAGATGGGATAGAGATAGGATCTAGGGTCCAAATGGATGCTCAAGGGGCAAAACAGGGGTCCTTCGGTCGAACCAGCATGGTTCGGCCGAATTGTCCTAGTTTGCCCAACTAGAGTGGTCTAGTATGCCCAGAGTGTATCAGTGAGCCTATCTCTCTACTGCACACCCATCTCATCGACGATTTTGCAGAATGTTCTTGATGTGAGTGCTGATGTTCTGTTTGACCATTAGTTTGGGGGTGAGAAGGTGTGGCTATAAAATGCGGCTCCCCCAAGCTTAGATATTTCCGAGAGATGGAGTCAATGAGATGGGAGCCTCTACGACTAGCCCAGGACGCCAAAGCAAGGAAAGATGTTTTCATGGGATATTTGCTTAGCGTGCCTGGTGGCTGCGGCTCGATAGGGCTTGGCTTCTGCCCAGTTAGAGACGGGATCTATGGCTACCAGAGTAAACTCGTAGTTCTCTGAGTTAGGGAAATGACCCATGGGGTCTATTCCCCATACATCAAAGGTTTCTACTTGAAGACTACTGGTAAGCGGCTATGCGTCTCTTATATTCCTGTGTTTCTGGCAGTGTGGGCATCTCTTGCTAAATTTCTTAGCATCTCCATTTTGCCAGACCTTTATTTTGAACGCTCTATAGTGACCTTCATAAGGTGTTGCATGATATCTCTCCCAGGTTTTATGTGCCTCAGGTGCAGGTATGCATCGTCTGAGTCCATCTTGCATCCAGAAGAGATACGAGTTATCCCATAGGTGATGTCTGCTCTCATAAACCAATCTTTTCCTATTTTCACCTGATGGGACGTACCCTAACACCATGAAGTCAACTATGGTGGCGTACCACGGCTCTAGTGGCCTTGAGGAGTGTATCACCCCCTAAGAAAATCGCTGATGGGAAGATCAAACGGGACTTGTACCCAAGACAAACCCAACGGATGAGTCTTGGGTTCGCATCCTTTTTGGTCAAAAAGGTACTTCAAAATAGCATGGTCTGAATAGACTATGACCTTTGCCCCAACTAGGTCAGACCGGAATTTGTCTATAACAAACACAACTGCTAAGAGTTCCTTTTCCGTGGTTGCATAGTTGAGCTGGGGCCAGTGAGCATAATGCTTTTTTGTCCTTGGTTTGGCCCACAGCAGCTCCTACGAAAAAATTGCTCGCATCACACCTAATTTCTAGTGGAATGCTCTAGTTGTGGGACTAGATGATGGGAGTGAAACTGAGTGCTTTCTTGAGGGTTTGAAAGGAAGCATAACACTCTTGATCAGAGACGAGAGGGGTTTCCTTGGCTAGAAGATTGGTCAGCGACCGGGCTATTAGAGAGAAACTTTCAATGAGACACCTATAAAGCCCGGTGTGGCCAAGGAACTACGAATCCCCTTTACTCGCAGGAGGTGTACGCATAGGGTCGTATTTGGGAGTATGACAGGAGAAGATGATGGCTTTAGGCTTTGAATCTAGTCTTTCCCCGATCAAAGACGAATCTCCATGACACTTTCCTAGCGACCCCAAGGTAAGATGAGATAGGGATATGATGAGTATGGAGGTTATGAGTAATCCCTTTGAAGTCTTGGATTGAGTGTCCAAAGACTGACCGATCTTTCTCCAGGACCGTGAAAGTCTGTTGGGTTTCAATGTCAGAGAGCTGGTCACTGATGGTCACTAGAGTGTGTTCATCCTTAAAGAGGGAAGCACACTTCAGTCCAGAGGGAAGAGGCTTAGGCTCGATTGGAGGATGAATGTCTTCTTCCTCCATAAGGAATTGGGCATCTTCTTCTAGGAAAGGTTGCTCTAAGTCTGCCAGAGTTGTTGACATGACTTCCTCTATTGGATCAGGATCGGGGTCTGTCTCTATTGGGGTACTCAAGGAATAAGAATAAGAGACTGGGACGAGTTCTTCTCCGATCCTAAGCTCTAGCTGGATTATTGGTGAATTTTCTAGGATTTTCATGATTGGCCTACCAATAAAGATGGAGTAAGTGGAATTTTCAGGTAGGTCAAAGATATGGAAATCCAAGAAAAGTTCAGGGTCGTTAATCTTAACGGGTGTGACCCACAAGATCCCTAAACAGTCGAGGATCCTTCCCGATGTGAACCTTAAACGTTTCTGAGATAATGACCATGGTTCATCGGGGAGTTGCGCTCGCACCAAAGAGCTAGAGATTATGTTGATTCCGAGGCTTGGGTCGTACCCGATTTCTCTGTCATTGCCCATAACTTCATAGAATATGCTTCTGATCCTTTTGGGCATTTTGACAACCTCGGTCGAGGCTTCGGCCTCATCTAGCCATTCCCGACTCTTGATGGCAGAGAGACGGCCTAAGTACTCTCTTTGATATTCTAGTGCTTCCTTGTCAGGTGGTGGATCCTTTTGCTCTACACATTGTCCCCGTGGGAAACGTATGGCACAGTCGATGTCATCGAATAGACCATCGTAAAAATCGTAGGGAGTGGTGTAGAGTGGAGGATAGTAGTCCAGGCTAGAGTAAGGTTGTGGTTCGAATTGAGCATCGGGTTCTGATAGAATGGAAGGGCTGATAGATTTGGATCGTTGGTGTACAGGCTCTTCAGGTTTAGGCTGCTTCTCTTCTTTATCAGGGAGTTCGTCATAGACTCCAGTGTAGGGAGTGTCGTCTAGGATGCGCTCCAGGACTATCCTCGCTTCACTAGGAGTCAAATGAAAAAATGACCCTTTTGAAGCAGAGTCCAAGAAAGTTGCGGCTACGGGACAAAGGCCAAGGCTGAAGTGTTATAAAACAACAGGTTCTGGTAGGCTTAGGTCCGGTCCTGAGGCCAGTATTTGCTTGAAACAAGCCCAGGCAGCTCCTAACGATTCTCCCTTTAATTGCTTAAAGTTAATGATTTCTGCTCGGAGACTGGCTACCTTGGAGACTGGGAAGAAGTTTAGGCAGAATATTTCCTTGAGAACGTCCCAGCTCCCGTCCATAGTACTGATAGCCAGAGAGTATCATTTCTTTGCTCCTCCCGCTAGTGAAAACGGGAATAGCTTCCATTTGAGTGTCTCTTGTGTCATGCCCGCAATGGTCAGGCATGAACAGAGTTGCTCAAACTCGCGCAAATGCGCGTATGGACTCTCGGCCTTCGTTCCTGAGAACAATTGCTCACAAACCATGGCTATGAAGCCGGGACGTAGCTCATAGCCAGGTGTGGATATGGGATGTGATGATGGTGGTGGCTCCAAACAAGTGCCCTTTGGAGCCGAGTGTTGGCGTAAGGTAAGAGTGGGATCCATATGGATGGTGGATGGTGGTGGGATACACGGACAACTTGGGTTCGGAATCAGAACAGCTACCGTTCCCCGGCAACGGCGCTAGAAAGCTTGTTGGCACTCCTTACGGCCTACAGATAAATCCGCAAGCGGACGGATACCGATGTTTGAGCCCTAGAAATTCGAATTTAATTCGCATTTGTTTGAGCCCTAGAAAAGTTAATTCAAGTCGAGTTCACTTTTCCTCCCTGAACTTTTCGAATTTAATTCGCATTTGTTTGAGCCCTAGAAAAGTTAATTCAAGTCGAGTTCACTTTTCCTCCCTGAACTTTTCCCTCGGCTCACTTTCCCTCCCTCTACTTGTCCCTCAGTCCAGCCCAGCCCCTCCTCTTCTCTCTCCTCCCCGGCCCAACCACCTCCCCTCTCCACTGGGCCTTCCTTTTCCCCCGCTCGGCCCAAGTTCCCCAGCCCGGCTCACTCCCGCAGCGCCCCACTCTTCCTCTCTCTCTCCTTGAAACCCCGGGCCCGCCCGTCAGTTTCCCCCCTTCTTCCACATCGCGCCCGGCGCGCCTGTTGGCACTCCTTACGGCCTACAGATAAATCCGCAAGCGGACGGATACCGATGTAGCTTTCACCCGGGAGTATTCCAAGGTATCGATTTCCACGGGGAACGAGAAGTGTACTAATCCTAAACTAAGTTGTCCTAGGTAGATGGAGTGGATGAATGAAATGGATGAGGTGGATGACGACAACAAGGAGAGAAGAGAAGAGGTAGGAGGGTAGAGAGGGTACAGGTCTGGTAAGGGTATTCTACCGATTGACTGAGCAGAGCAGAAGATACAGATAGATACTTGCTTCGGGACTACAGAGCCTCCAACACACAGAAAGGGATGAGAAGGGGTGCCGGTTACCCTGAACCTTGGGTCCTAGGACACCGGAACTAACGTGATGGACTACGAAGACCGAAAGGGCTGTCACCACCTTACGGCTACCACCTCCGTTGCGACGGGCAGAAACTAAGGTTACTGGCAAGTCTAGGAACCACTCCTACACTAGTCAATAACTACTTATCTCCTATAGCAAGATAAGCACCCAAGCTAAGCAACCAGTATACAGTTATACCAATCAACTAAGCTTTGAACGAAGAACGAGACAAGTATATAAATGTAAGAACTGAATGCTCAATTAATCAGAGAGAGATACAAGAGTTACCAGACATGACCCGGATGTCACTCGAAGCAGAGCCGCATCCGTAGAGGTACAGCGGGAAGAGGGGCCGACACTCCGGCTCCTCTCCGGGACGCTCACCTCTCCTCTCTCCCTATTGCTACTGAGTGGCTGAACCTAGCGACGCCTACTCTTCTTCTTCTTCTCTTGTGCTGTGTGTTTTGTAGGTGAAACCAGGCCTCTATTTATAGTGGCCAGGGTCGGTGGAGGAGTGGAGCAGCGGCCAAGCAATTGGAGGTCGGTGCCTGGCCGTTCAGGCGAAGATCCCATTTCGGCCGAACTCCCGGGTTCGGCCGAACCGAGGGATGCACCGCCTCAGCAGCCAAAGGCCAGGATTGCACCCTGGAGGCGGTTCCTGCCTTCGGCCGAACAGGCCACTTCGGCCGAAGTGGGTCCGGCCTAGTGCTGCACCGCCTCTGCTTTGCACACGTGCTAGTCCAGCTCCTGAGGTCGGTTGGCAGGTCGGTTCACGTCTTGGGCTGACCTGGAGGGCCTCCGGTGGACTCGTGGGCTCCGTCGGGTTGGATATGGGCCACCGGTCTTCTGGATATGGGTTGTGCCGGCCCAGAGTGGCGTGGTCGTGGTCCACAAGTCTTGCACAGCTAGGGGGGCAATCGGCCGAATCGTGTCATTCGGCCGAAACAGTCATTTCCAACCCCTATAGCTCGTATTTCTCCATTTTGTACCTGCACAATGGACAATCACCAAAACTTGTGGAAATGGTTAGAAATAAGTCCTATAGCTATGGTGTGTGATTCAATTGTGTTCATTTTATACTTGGTTGGAGGTCGGAAATCGGTCTGTAACGAGTGCCAACAGTGCTCATCGACTTTCTCCGCGCCAACGCCGACATCTTCGCGTAGAGCCCTTCGGATATGCATGGCATACCGAGGGAGGTCGCTGAGCACTCCCTTGTCATCCTGCCCCACTCCAAGCCGGTGGTTCAACGCCTGCAATGCTTCAACGAACAAAAGCGTCGGGCTATTGGTGAAGAGCTACGCAAGCTCCTCGAGGCTGGATTCATCAAGGAGGTATTTCACCCTGACTGGCTCGCTAATCCCGTACTAGTTAAGAAAAAGAATGGGAAGTGGAGGATGTGTATAGATTATACTGGTTTAAATAAAGTATGCCCAAAAGTTCCTTTTTCTTTACCACGTATCGATCAAATTGTGGATTCAACTGCGGGATGTAAGCTATTATGTTTCCTTGATGCTTATTCTGGTTTCCACCAAATCAAGATGAAAGTGTCCGACCAGCTCGCGACTTCTTTTATCATGCCTTTTGGCATTTTTTGCTATGTCATGATGCCATTTGGTCTTCGAAATGCCAGAGCCACATACCAACGATGTATGCTTCGTGTTTTCGGGGATCATATCGGGCCGACCGTAGAGGCATACGTTGACGATATCGTTGTAAAATCCAGGAAGGCGGACGACCTGGTAAACGATTTGCGAATTGCGTTTGATTGTCTCCGGGCTAACAGGGTAAAAAACTATATCCGAAGAAATGTGTCTTTGGGGTGCCTCGAGGCATGCTCTCGGGTTTCATTGTTTCTCAGCAAGGCATCGAGCCCAACCCTGAAAAAGTCTCGGCCCTCGAGCAGATGGGACCGATCCGAGACCTAAAGGGGGTACTACCGTACTAAGGGTATTGGGTTGCCTTGAAGCCCTGAGCCGGTTCATCTCGCGCCTCGGCGAGAAAGACTTGCCCCTGTACCGACTCTTAAAAAAGAACGAGCATTTCTCTTGGACCCCTGAGGCCTAGGAAGCCCTCGACGGGCTAAAAGCATCTCTCGCACGAGCGCCTATTTTAACACCACCTAAGGATGGCGAGCCCCTCTACCTCTACGTAGCCGCAACGACTCAAGTAGTCAGCGGAGTCATTATCATAGAGAGAATCGAGGAGGGACACACTTTGCCTGTCCAAAGGCCGGTGTACTACATCAGCGAGGTGTTGACTTAAACCAAGACGCGATATCCACAAATCCAGAAGCTGCTCTACGCAGTAGTGCTAGCACGGAGCAAGCTACGCCACTACTTCGAGGCTCATCCTATCTCTGTGGTCTCATCTTTCCCCTTGGGGGAGATACTCCGCAACCAGAATGTCTCGGGTAGAATAGCCAGATGGTCCGTCGAGTTGATGGGCGAAACCCTCACTTATGCCCCTCGAAAGGTAATAAAATTGTAGATCTTGGTGGATTTCGTGGTAGAGTGGACCGACACACAATTGCCCCCATCTCAGATCCAAGCGGAATGTTGGATCATGTACTTCGATGGGTCGGTGATGAAAACAGGTATAGGCGCTGGCCTCCTCTTTGTCTCACCCCTCGGAGAGCACATAAGACACGTGGTGCGCTTGCACTTTCTGGCGTCCAACAATATGGCAGAATATGAGGCTCTACTCGCTGGGCTTCATATAGCCATAGAGTTGGGTGTCAAGCGCCTTGACATCCGGGGAGATTCACAATTGGTCATCGACCAGGTTATGAAGGAGGCAAGCTGCCACGATGACAAAACGCAAGCGTACTGTAATGCGGTGCGCCGGCTCGAGGACAAGTTCCATGGCCTCGAGCTCAATCACATTGCGCGAAAATACAACGAGGAAGCCGATGAATTGGCCAAGATCGCGTCAGGTCGGATCACCGTTCCACTGAACATGTTCGCCCGCGACTTAGCAGAGCCGAGCATCAACTTCAAGCCAACTCCCAACGATGTACATGATCAGTATACATACTAGGTGAAGATGGAGGCCTCTGCCTAGGTGGAGGTCAAGGACCTGGTTGAGGGCGTTCTGGACGACGGTTCCCAGACCCTGCTGCTCGTCCCACAGGAGCCGCTCGACCTCGGCGCCCTCCGTCAGGCCGGGCGGAACCCCACGCCGGCCGAGCCCTTGGTTGCCCTAGGCCTCGAAGGCCGCGATGCGGGGCATGGGCTCCACTGCCCTCTCATCCCAGGGGCTCCATGACCCCTCCTAGAAACCCGGCGCCGGCACCTCCTCCTCCTCGAGGCCGGCCTCGAGGTTGGTCGGGAGGACCACCATCGTGGCCTCCGTTCCTGGCACTTCCTCCTCCGTGCGGCCGCCAGCGGCCGCAGTTTGAGCCACATCCCTGGTGCGGCCCGGACACTCCGTGCCCGCCGCGCCATTGGTCGGCGCGGGGGTCTTGCTCACCCCCTCGACCCCGGGGGCCGCTTCCTCCGTGCGGGGGGTTGGGGTCACCTCCCCGGTGTGGCCGTCGCCTGTTGCGGCCGGGGCTCCTCCACCCACCGCCTGCTCCTTCGCCCGGGTGACCCCTTGCGCCAGGGCCGCCTAGTACCCGGCGACGATGTCCTCCGTCGTTCGGGGCACTCCCGATGGGGGCGGCACCGCCGAATGCGGCGAGGAGCGCGCCGACGCCTTCAGCGCCTTGGTGGGCGCTAGCGGGAGCGATGTCGGCATCCCGGGGCGGCTGGCAAAAAATTGAATCAAACATTTAGTAAATCTGAGACTACCAAATCCACAACCAGAGAAAAAAAGACAAGGCTTACCGAACGATGCTGCTCAACTTGCACTTCTTGTCACTCGGGGGCTGCGCAGCCCCCGAACGTCCTCGGCCGCTCGGCAGGGCTTCGCGCCCTCGTGGACAACCGGGGCGGTGGCCCCCTTGCCCGCCCTTGGCACGGGCGGGCCTCGAACCTGAACCACCCCCGAATGCCCCGAACGAGGGGTGGGGGTGGCCGCCGTGGCACTTGGGGGGTGGCTCACGCCGTCGTGGGCGCCAAGCTGCCCGGGCCCCCCTACCCCGCGACGACACTGGGGTCTCCTGGCTCTGCCCCCTCGGGGGTGTGGCCACTTGCGCCTCCGCCGGTGCAGGTGGCGGGACCTCCTCGAGGCCGTCTGAGGAGGACACCTCCGGGCTGCTCTCCGGGGTCGTGAGGGGGGAGAGGCCCTCACTCTCCCACCGACGGTTCTCTTTCTCATGCGCCGCTTTGCGCTGGCGCTTTTGCTCCTCTTCCTCATCACAGCCTCATTCCGCGCCTTCTGCCTCTCGGCAGAGAGGCGATTCGCCTCGCGGACTTCGGGGAGAGGAGGGGCGAAGCGGTACCCCTTTTGGGATAACCCCGGAGGAAGTATTGCAAATTAGCAATAGAAAACCCTCGAGGATAAAACCGAATTGAATGTAAGTTAAGGCAAACCTTACAAATCTTAAGTGCCCCACGTCGGGGCGCATATTGACGGCCCACAGGGCTGCCTCCTTGCGGTCGAGCTTCGACATGTCCACCGCTCGCCGCACCCGGTGGATGCAGTGCTCGACGAGGAGGCTCCCCTCCTTCATATTCGAGCCCTCCTTGGGCTCTCCCGCCCTCAGCTGGTCGCGGCGAAGCGGCCTCTCCATCAACGGCAGGACATACCGCTGATTGAAGTTGGCGATTACGCCCGCCGCGGTCAGCCCTGCCCGCGACAGCGCGGCGAAGGCTTCGGTGAAGACCTTCAAGCGAACTCCAAGTCTCCGGCTGCTCTCGCAGCACCTTGGTGGTGTACTCCGGGAGCTTGTTGTCGACGTTGCGCATATAGAACCACCCATTGTCCCAATCGGCGTTGCTGGACGTCATGGTGGCCGGGATGTACAACCCGCTGCACTGCCCCCGGACCTGGAGAGTGAGGCCCCCGGCACGCACCGCCCGGCGGACCCCTCGAGACTCACCGGCGGCAATGTGGAGCTCACCCCGAAAGAGGTGGATCCACAAGTCCCAGTGGGCCTCGATCCCCAGGAACCCCTCGTAGACGGCGGCGAAGACCGCCGCTTGCAAGATGGCGTTGGGGGCGAAGTTGTGGAGCTCCACGCCGTAGTGGAGGCACAACCCGTGGAAGAACGACAACGAGGGGATCCCGAACCCCCGCTCGTGCAGCCTCACCAGGCTGACGACGTAGTCCGCCGGTGGAGCGGGCTCATGGTGGGACGACGGCGGCGCGATCCACATAGGATTCACCGGGTCGCTGTTTGCCGGCAAATGCCCCCCTCCACCAGTCCGGCGAGGTAATACTCGGTGGCGATGGACGAGCTCCAGGGTGCGGGGTCGGTGACGGTCACCATGGAGGAAGCTAGCGGCGGACGCGAGGAACGAAGCTTGGGCGAGAAAGGCAAAACATGGCGCTTTCTTCCTAGCAGCGGCGCTCGGAGATAGCAGATTCAATCTGAAGGCAAAGGCTTGGTAAGGAGAACCTTTCCCCCTGCCTCTTCCTTTTATAGCCTAGGTACGAAGCACAACTGGCGTCGCAGCCGCGTGGAATCCGCATTCAATGCGGTTGGTGCCGCTGTCGCTGACAGCCGGACCCCACCGGCTAGGATAACCACCACACGCGAAATCCCAGGCGCCGCAGACGCCACGTCCCGTCGTAACTGCCCCCGCCTCTACCGCTCCGCCTAAAAAGGCGCACCCGCTCCACATGCCCCGCGCCACGTCGGCCACGACTCCCTAAACAAACGCTCGAGACTCGCAGGAAAACTTCTAAGGTAAGCCACCTTTCCTATAGGCCCTACTGATCAGGGGTTCGAAGCCCTGGCCCGTCGAGGGTTCGACAGGCACCCCAGATCAATAGAGTCAGGGACAAGCGGGGGCGCGCGCGATCGAGCCTATCCTCGGGGGCAGCCTTGGCAAAAATGTCATCACACTAATTCGCCAGAGAGATCGCCAGCCCGGCCTGCTCCTTACCTGCCTCATAGTTGCGATCGTTGATTGTGTCATCGGCTTGGAGGAACGCAAAATCCACATCGTGTTGTACAGCTTCTGTCACTGTCCCAAGCTGGCCACCATTGTCTTGTCATCTATGCCTGACTTGGATAGATTGGCCTTGATGTCGTAGACAGCATTGGCAGCATTGACCGCGCCAACCCCTGTTGCGACCTTCGCCGAGCCCCAGATATCCGCATCAGGGCTGTCATGGTGCTTGCTCAGCTCCAATATACAAAATTCATAGTTGACATGTGTAACACCCTGCCCTCCACGAGCCGCCCCGCACAGCCCTTCCGAGGGGCGCGCACGCGTACACATAGCACCCTGCTTACACTTTCGTCCTCGCTTCGTGTAAAACGGTTAACCCGAAGGTGCTATGGCTGGAAGACAAAGGCTTATAAGTTGCCTCCACCCTTGCTCAACTAGCAATGTGGCACTAAACATGTGCATCCACTAACTCTGCCTATTTAACTTTTCTAAAACTCAAACAAAAGCAAATCAAATTCGAATTTAAATAGAATTTAAATTCCAACTTGATTTACTAGCAACCAAAAATATATGCAACAGCATGAATGCAACAAAAACTTATTTTGACTAAAATAATTATTTAATGTGATATTTAAATTGATAAAAAGGCTAGAAGTTCCAATTAAATCCTAGAAAATTTATTTAAGCCTTAATAAATCCTAGAAGAATTCAAAGGGTTGCTACAATTTAATTGTGATGAATTTTAGGGTGTTACAAACCTACCCCCCTTAAAAAGAATCTCGTCCTCGAGATTCGGACGGATTAGAGAAAATCTGAGGGAACTCTGCCATCAACTCATCTTCCCTTTCCCGAGTTGCCTCACTTTCTACATGATGACTCCACTGAACTTTACACATCTTAATCACTTTATTCCTAGTAACTCTTTCAGCAGTCTCCAATATCTTAGCTGGGTACTCCATATAAGTCAGATCATCTTGCACATTCAATTCATCCAAAGATAATTCTTCCTCAGGAACTCGAAGACACTTTTTCAACTGAGAAATATGGAACACATCATGCACATCTGACAGTCTGGCTGGCAATTCTAGTTGATAAGCAACCTCACATTTTCTATCAACAATCTTGAAAGGTCCAATGAAACGAGGAGATAATTTACCTTTCACCTTAAACCTTCTCAAGCCTCGAATAGGAGATACTTTCAGATACACATAATCACCCACCTCAAAGGTTAGCTCTCTCCTTCTTGTATCTGCATAGCTCTTCTGCCTGGACTGAGCCATTCTCAAATTCTCTCTGATAATCTGAACCTGTCTCTCGGCCTCCTGCAAAATCTCTGGCCCAAACAGCTGACTTTCACCTGTTTCACTCCAATACAAAGGTGTCCTGCACTTTCTACCATAAAGCGCTTCGAAGGGGGTCATCTTCAAACTAGCCTGATAACTATTGTTGTATGAAAACTCTGCATATGGAAGACTCTTGTCCCAACTACCTCCATGCTTCAAAGCACAAGCTCTCAGCATATCCTCCAAAATTTGATTAGTCCTCTCTGTCTGACCATCCGTCTGAGGATGATAAGCAGAACTGAAATTCAACTTTGTATCCATAGACTCATGCAACTTCTGCCAGAATCTAGATGTAAACTGAGTACCTCTATCAGACACTATCTTTTTAGGTACACCATGGAGACAAACAATTCTGGACATGTATAACTCTGCTAACTTAGCGCTGGTATAAGTAGTGTTAACGAGTATAAAGCGAGCTACCTTAGTTAATCTGTCCACAATAACCCAAACTAACTAAATTTATTTATTTAATAATTACTCAATTGTGGTCATCACTCCACAATTAAGTTCAATCATTACAAAGATCCAAATCACACACTTAGCACAAAAGCAAACATCTCTACCACACTTTTAAACCAAACTAAATCACATGCTACGCACGAGTCTCAACGATTCTAAACGTACTGAACTAACAAAAGAGAGGGTATCCTATCTTAATAGGTATGGGTGAAGCAACTAGACGGTCCACCGAGCATTCTCTAGCGGGGTGGTGAATGACCCATCAACCCTTCTATATCTTCATCCAAGGGCAGAAGTGCTTCTCTTTTGAGTTCAGCTATCAGCCTCTTGTTCTTCCTTCGTTCAGCAGCGAGTTCTTCACGCACTTCTTGTAGCTCTCTTGTGGTGTCATCGGCGTGCACGTTGAGCATCTGGATGAACGCCACCTGGACGTTGAGTGTAGAGTTTACACCTGGCGGTTGTGGCACAACCCCAGTTGGAGTGCCTTGCTGCCTTCGAGGAAGATATGCCCAAGCAGTGTGACGTACTTCAGCAGCCTCCTCATGACAAAGCACAGAAAGTGCCCGCCTGGCTGCATCCTGGATTCCAACTTCGAAGGTTGATCTCATGGCGATGGCATGGTGCACTGCAGCCTCTTTGGTTCCTCCATACTCATAATCAGGCTCCCGGATGTATACAGCGACATCCCAGTCCTCTGGGTAATTTGGATGTGTCCTCCTTCGTCCACGATATTCTATCTCCACTAGGTAGTTCAGACGCTCGAAGAGCATTCGAAGCATCATCGGGAACCCACTGTTGCCTCCGTCGTGGTGGTGAAAGGTCACTACCCACATGTCAGGCGGCGGAGAGGGTCCTTCACTTCCTTTAGATCCAGCTGGAGCATTCCCTCCTGAGTTGACGTCTTCGTCCATTACTTCCATCTCTTCAGGTTCCGGTTCCTCTTCTTGCACCGAATGCGACGAAAAAGAGGAAAGAGTGCTAGCCAATCTACGAGCACCTTGCCTTGTCAACACCATCTATGGTTTAAGCAAGAAAGGGGTGAGAACAGTTCTAAAGACATCAGAACCAGGTGAGGTGGTGAAAAAGATAGACCAGAAAACAAAATCAAGGAGGAGACAATTATCAATGACCAGGAATAATAGCAAAATAAACCAAGAATAGATAGAACAAGATGAGTTAAGAAAAATAATCCTTAGAAAATGACCATTGCTATCTAGGCTTGCATCCTACAGTCAACACAGCTCTGATACCACTTCTGTCACACCCGGTTTTAAAGGCAAAACCAGGTGCATCTCATATGTGCGCCAGGATCAGTTTACACACATACGGTAGATGTCACAAGTGAATATCCATAACCATGCATAATGAAAGAGTATTATAGTGCATTTATTACAATCTCAGAGTTGACTCAAATGTCATAGCGGAAGACTTAAATAAACGTTCATCTAACGAAGCAAAAGTAACTCCATCTCCACAGGCATTGACTGGGGGAGACTCGCCTAGAACTCCTCAAAATCAGTAGTGAAATCCTCAAAATTCTCCCAATCTCCGGGTGTAGTTGATGCAATAAAAGAGAGAAAGAAAACAAGCATGAGCACATGACGTACTCAGCAAATGTAATATGACATACAAGGCTGAGGCAAAAAGGTTGGCTGACCATACTGCAGTAAGCACTTTTAGTTGGTCAAGTTTTATTAAGCAACTATTTACTAGCAAATGAAAGTATATACCACCCATAAATTAATGAATGTCATATTCCCAACATATTCATATAACCACGATTTATATCATGTTCAAGTATGATTATCATGTAAGGGTCCAGGCCGCTCTTGACCGTGAGCACGACTGTTATAACAGTTTTACACTCTGCAGAGGTTGTACACTTTCACCATAAACCGTGATTCTCATTGCCGAAGCATTGTACCCTTCCCACACCACGTGGACCGAATACTGAGTTTCACTATGAGACCTTTACAAAAGAACTCTAATAAATGATAGCCCGCTAAGGTTTCCGGTTCAGAAGCAAAGCATAACCCTCCCTACTGAGGTCTGTCTCTTACCAAAGCCCACAGCTCAAGAGGACCGAGCTATACCCCGTCAACCGCCGCCCCCTTGCCCCTTTCGAGTAAAGCTACCATAAACTAAAGCACCTAATTAGTTAGTCAAACCCAGAGCCACATGGCACTCATGGTTGTACTTATTTCCTTGGTGGTTCTCCATGTTCCAATTAAAAAGATATGATCTTGCCATTTAATTAATTCAAAGAGTATTTGGAACATAGAGTAGGGGTTCATTTAACCAATCCCAGTTGAGCAAGCTAAGCATCATCTACCATCAAAATTAATTAAGTAACCCAGTTTCAGGGACAGGGAAAATATGGTGGCTAGGCAAATCCTTAAATAGGAACCCATCAAATTAAGACACATGCATGGATGGTGAAATTAATAGTTATTAGGACATTTGCATGTCATAATACACTTGCCTTCTTCCCAACTCTGTTGCTGCTCAAATCCTTTTCCAACAGTTGGTTCTTCAGGGAAATCCTCGAACTGGTCGTTGCCTAATTGCGTCACACATTTACATGCAAGGAAACAATACAACAAATAAGTAACAGTACACCAAACAATTCCAACAGAAGAAAACAACAGCACAAAAATAATCTACACGTTACAACGAACGCGTGAGCGCGAGAATCACTAAAATCGGAGTTAAAACGCAAAAGATATGGCTTTTCTAAGGTTCAGAGGCTTGTTGGCAAAGTTTGAAAAGTTCCAGGGGCTTAACTGCGAAAAACCAGGGGCTAAAACATAATTTTGTATAAAAACTCGAGGGCTAAACCATAAAATAACAGGGGCTGGACTGCGGGTGCTATTTTGAAACTTGTAGGGGCTAAAATAGAAGAAAACAGGACCTAATCATAATTATTTTTGAACTAAACTGGACTGCGGGTTGATTTCAAAAAAACTCAGGGGCTCTTTAGCAAAATTGCCTGCGCTGACCGGTACTCGGCTGGTTTGACTCGGACTGGATCTAACGTGAGCCGTTGGATCTCGATCGAACGGCCGGGAACGGATCGGGTGGAGGGGATACGCCGGCGACGGCCGGGACGGCGGCGCCGCTAGTTCCCGCGGCGGAGCACCGCCGGAGTGAGATCGATCTAAGGCTACACAGCTCGGTTCGTGACGGGAACAAGTGCTATAGACTCGCTGGACCACGACGAGTTCATCTAGGGGGCTCTAGACCACAGACGCGCGACGGAGAAGGCCGGCGACGAGCTATGGCGGCAGCGGCGCTACTGCGACGGCGACGAGCGAATTTAGCGCGGCCGAAGCGGGGAAACGAAGCGCGAGCAGCACGGGAGGGTTGAGAAGGCGACGACGAACTCACCGGAGGCAAATTCGGCGAGATTCGGCCCACGACGGCGACGGACGACGGCGGTGGCTCGAGCTCGGCAATGGCGGCGGCGCGGGTGGCTCGGGTTTGCAGGCTCGGCTAGATTGGAGGGGGAGGCAAGGCGGCGGCAGTTTTATAGGCTCAGGATGGAGGCTCGGGCCCTTGCCTAGGCGTGCGTGTCCGGGACGGACACGGCGCGGCGGCGGAACGGACTCGGGGAAGAGTCTGAGGCGGAGACGACGATGCTGATAGGTGGGTCCCACCTGTCGGCGAGAGAGAGAGAAAAGGCGGAGCGGGCCGACGCGAAGGAAATGGGCCGGAAGCGGGGAAGAGCAGGCCGATGAAAAAGATTCGGGCCGGGGAAAAGAAAGAAGTAGAGGGGGCAAAGCCGAGCTGGGCCAAGAGTTGGAGGGGCGAAAACGAACTCTACCTATTTAACTTTTCTAAAACTCAAATAAAAGCAAATCAAATTCAAATTTAAACATAATTTAAATTCCAACTTGATTTACTAGCAACCAAAAATATATGCAACAGCATGAATGCAACAAAAACTTATTTTGACTAAAATAATTATTTAATGTGATATTTAAATTGATAAAAAGGCTAGAAATTCCAATTAAATCCTAGAAAATTTATTTAAGCCTTAATAAATCCTAGAAAAATTCAAAGGGTTGCTACAATTTAATTGTGATGAATTTTAGGGTGTTACAACACGCTTGTCGTTGCTGGCGGCTGCTTTGCACGTCGTCACAACAGTCGCGTCGGCGATGCTGCTCAGCGTGAGGATACCGATGAGAGCCGATGCAGCAACAATATAATGCAAGCTAGGTTTTGATGGACTCATTTTTGGCACCTGAGGACACGAAGGAGAGGTTTGTATTGGGTCAGGGAGGGGATGATTAGCCAAAGGGGTCTGCTTTCTAGTTGTAGAGAGAGAAGTAAGTGGGATAGTGTGACTATTGAGTACATATATATAGACGGGCAAAATTCTCTGAATGAGACGCTATTGCCATCATATCTTGGATTAAAAAGTATGTATTTATTTTACATCCTTAATACAGTTCCTTTCAATCTTGGATTTAAGCCATCTATATTTATCTTACGTACTGTCATATCCTGGATTCACAGTTAAGTACTTATTTTACATCATTAATATCGTAATTTATGTCATATATATTAGATTCACAGCTATGAATTGTATGTTTTTCTAACATATTTCGATATCTTTGCATTGGTCGAACCTAATAAGTATTAGTGGGCTATATTTAGCCTGTGCAGCTCTGCGCGGCCATCCTTGGTCGAACCCGTGGCCTGGCCTGGGTCCGGCCTCCTTGTGGCTGGGAAGTGGCTCACCTTCGCACGGACCTCCTTGAGGAGATTTGGGTATCCTTCATATTATCCGTGCTCTTGTGCCTTGGTTTGGCCTCTCATTTCGCTATTGTTGGCATCATTTCTGGTCTGGCGAGTTCATTACTGGTGCCTCTGCTTCATTGCCACGTTCCTTGTTGATGAAAACATCAAATCAATTGATGAGTGTCTCTCTCCATGTACTTATTGTGTCTGTTTACTCACCCTTGTGTATATTTGGCTAATAGGTACCATAATCACAACATGTATTGGAAGTAGGAGTAGAACATTCCTCCAAAGTACACATATTCATTCAATTTATTCCATAAACTGTAACTACTTAAATTTGGTTGTTTTACATCTTGTTGTGCTTGAGATATTCTAGCTGTTGGAGGGGTTACCATCTTTTATTGTTGGGATTGGCTATTATGCTTATTTATCATAAATATGTTGTTTATATATCTTGTTATATGAATTGTTTATCCAAAAATACTATTTACGTGAGAGACTCTACCAAAAATTTCTTATAATTTACTCGTGCGTTCTTAGTTCATTTCCGGTAGCTTCCGGATTTGCAAACCCGGGGTGTCACATTTGGTATTTAGAGCTAGGTTAAAGATCCCTTCCATTTCTTAGTAATAAAACACAAAATATGACTTAAGATTGGTTGACCAACTAAAAACTAGAAACTTATTGATGTATGCTATAATATAATTAAATTGGACCTAGGTTTGAGGAATTTAAAATTCGGCACACTAAATCACTTAATTTAGGATGGTTTTTGGGTCATGCATTGCATCATGGTTTGACTGTCTATTATCTGTTGAATTTCTATTGCCTTGTATTATGGAGCCTTTGGTCCGGCTATTGCTATTAGAGGCATGTGGTGCCTTGTCTCAGGCTTGCTTATCTCTCTTCTATTACTAGCACGTCTTGGCGAGTTAGACTTTATTTGAAGGCTGGAGGTTCACCATTGAAAGGAAGTGGCATGCTACTCTTTAGAATTATTAGTACTAAGATAAGACATAGACTATTGGACTTAGGTACTAAAGATGCTTCACTTCTAATCTCATAAAGAGAGATGGATTGTTGGAATATAAGATATGAAGGCCGTGCTAAGCAAGAGACAGACCTACCAAGGATATTTCAGATATGTTGAAAAAACTATGTACGTGAAAGGACTTGGTGCTCGTATAGCTTAAGATGGGGAAGGGGTGAATTAGGCTACGTTAAAATCTTAACTGATAGGAACACTCTCAAACTATGATAGCCAAATTGAGGGAATCAACTCACAGAAGCATGGTGCTTGGATCGGATAAAACTAGAATTACTTGGATATCAGTCAACAAGATTAACTAGCATCGAAGATTACTCGACCGGTTTCTGGACACTTGGAGATAACTCAATGAAATCAACTAGCACCAGAGGTTACACAACAGTTTTCACTACAAGAATAACTCACATCCGCACCCCTCATATGCCTCAGTGCACTCAAGATCCGGTGCTAATGTAACGTTAGCACCGGGTGGGAAATTAGGGCGCCCTCGGGAACCCTTTAGCACCGGGTGGTATTACGACCCGGTGCTAAAAGTCCCCTTTAGCACCGGTTGGTGTTACAACCCAGTGCTAAAGGGTCCCCCTCCTTTAGCACCGGGTGGTATTACGACCCGGTGCTAAAGGGTCACCCTTTAGCACCGGGTGGTGTTACGACCCGATGCTAAAGGCCCTTTAGCACCGGTTCGTAAATACGATCCGGTGCTAATGTAGGTGTCACATGCTACTTCAAAAGGAGCGCATCTTTAATCTTATCACATGTGCTGCGTAGGTGAGATGGTTAGGTGGGTGCGCGCGAGCCAAGAGGTCTCGAGTTCGAATCCCGCAACACGCAAATATGCAAATATTTTTGGCTAGTGCCCCCACCTTTAGCACCGGTTATTTGACCCGGTGCTAAAGGCACCTTTAGCACCGGAAGATTGGCACCGGGTGGGAAACCCGGTGCTAAAGGGCTTTCCCACCCGGTGCCAAAGTGCATCATTCTGGTAGTGTTTCATGAAGAAGAGCCATGCTCAATTCTCATAACAATGTCAATTTTTCATCAACTACTCATCGATCAACATGTTACATATCGTTCCTTTATATAGAAAGTTAGAGTCACACACTTAATGCTTGGACTATTTGGAAAACTAAAAGGACACTTAGAAAAAAAACTCTGTAATTAATAATCCTAAACTCAAAGATACATATGACTCTCGGGAAACAAAGAAATAATGAAGAAGCTACAAAGTCTTTGAGTGTCAGGGCATGTACAACAGTTTAGACAGCTGCTGTCTATTTAACACATAGAGACAGTTAAATAGTCAGCTCTACAATAGTTTAGACAGCTGCTGTCTATTTAGTTGTCTGTGTGATAATAAATAGACACTCTGGTTTCTGATGTTTTGCATGGGAGCACGAGCCAAAGCAGTAGACGAGATAGTAGACAGCAACACTCTCTTTCCTCATTAAATGATGGCCACATCAGCTCATTTGATCTATGTGGCAACCAAAAGACAGCGCCTGTCTGTGGGTTGTATGTGCCCTCATGCAGCTTTGTGGCAGCTGGTGCATCTTCCACTAAAATAGCCATAACTCCTAGGTCGGAAGTCGAAAAGATACACCATTTGTTGCTTTAAAGCTAACTCATGGACATTTCGAATGGTGCATCATATAAATTCTGAAACTAAGTATATTAATATCAGACCTCCACGGAATATATTCATAATGCTGCATTTTTTCAGATTTTTGTAAACCATAACCATTTGGGATAACGGATGGTGGGTTACTTCTTTACGTGTATGGTTTTCGTTATCTTGTTCTCATCATTAACCTATGGCTTGCACTATTTTGCACAAAACATAAACTAGATCTTGTTATCTAGATGTGCAGTTAAGGTTCAACTAGTGTTTGCACCTCACTGGCTACAAAAGAGTTTTATAACCTAAAGCTAATCCTAGCAAGATACTGCTCTAGAAGATGGGCTAAATGGTAGGGCACCGTGGACTAAAGAGAGCTTATGTGTTGGTTTGAACAGAGCTTATGTGTTGGTTTGAACAGAGCTTAACTGTTCTCGCGGCCCGCTCTTTAATTAGTTGAACAGCCCGTGGAGATGGGCTTAATGGGCCAAAAATAGTAGTCCGCGGTGCCCTCCCACGCTTTTCACGTGACGATCGTTTTTTCTGTCGCGGAAGCGATACCCAGTCACGCCCTCTTCGGCCTCCCATGCCTTCTCACGTGGACGTCCGTCCCCTGTAGGCAGCAGGCAGGTGGGCATTACGGCCCATACAAGCTGTGCAGGCCTGTAGGTGCAAACCGTCGATGCCTCCTACTACCAATCGTGGCACAATAAAACAACAAAATGTACGTTGCTGAACCAAAGCCCGCTATGGGCTGGCTATAGACGAAAAATACTAGCGCCGTCTTGGGCTTCATTTAGGCCCTGTAACCGAATGGCGGACATGTGCAAAAAAAAAAACAGATTTACAGATTGTGCATTATATAGGTATGCCGTAGCATGATTTTACGATCCCCAACTCTAGCTGTACGGAAAAGAATATTGTTATTACTTATATGATTATATCGTTTCAAACTTATTTGAGAATTCTACTTATGATAAGCTATTATTGATCACAACAAAATATATACGAGAGGTCCCTGAAGCATCAATGAAATTGATGCATCTTACAATGAAGAAAGGAAAATAGAAGATGTGACATGCTTTTTTGAGCGCTCCCTTCCTACTTTCTTCCGATCGTAAGCGCGTCCCTGCTTGTTATCCAATATTTATATAACTGAAACAATATATAAGGTCCTAGACCCCTAGTATATGTTCAGGTGCAAAGCACTTGCATGCCAGCAATGTAGGCCTAATTGAAGTCTACGGACAAATTTGTCAGCCTTGAAAAGATAAAATATGAGTCGGTCTGGGTTATCTGGATGTCTAGAAACAACCAGATCTTCTGAAACTTATCGGCTAGCATTCAAAGATGCAAAAACCTGTTCAAACAAGAACTTGGTCTGGTTGTCATCAGAGCAAGAGCCGATGTCTCCCTCCTTATTACTTCATGGCTAGAAGCCCTTGTGTAATTGAGAATATTTTCTTTGTTTCTTTTTTGTATCTTGACCCCTGTGACTGTTTTCAGATCCAAATTTATAATATATTAATAAGTAGGGATCACACCCCTCCTGTTTTCTTAAAAAAAAAGAGAGAGTAGGTCTTCTAAAATCTGCAACAAGAAACTGCACACACATGACGAGGTTGAAAAAAATTACAAACCCAACCAAAAAGAGAAGGAAGGGTGGTTGCCTATGTTTTTGCAGTGTCCCTGAAGAGATAAAGGCCCAAATCCTCTACACTAATTTTTATCCTACACGTGGTTCGTGTTCTCTGTAGCGTTTTCTATTAAGTGAAGGATAAACGGTTGTTACGTTGGTTGGTACTGCACACCATCTCCACAAGAGGAATACAACTTCGAGGGTAAAGAGAGCAGCTGGCGCCAGCTGATGTGTATAGTTCGGGCACCATCCAGGATTGCTTCAATGAACAGCCTACTATAAGAGTTTTGTTGCACCTCTAGCATTAAAGTAGCATCCAAGTTTGGTGAACAAGTATACGTACAACTTCAAGTGAGGATATGACATGTGATTCCGAGGAAGAAATGGGAGCCAGCTGCTGCAGGACAATCCAGGAAGTTGAACAGCTCATAGAGCCATATAGACTCATAAGGGGAATGTCTCTGAGAGCAATTAGCTAGGTTTTAGGCCTGCAAACTTCCAATGTTGGTTCATAGTAGCCCTTGCTAGGACCCTACTACTTCAACACTCCAAGTATAGAGTATACGGTACTACCTCCGTTCTAAATTACTATTCGTTGTTAACTTTTTCGTTTAACATTTGATCATTCGTCTTATTTAAAAAATTTCACGAGTATCATTTATTTTGTATATGACTTTCTTTATCATCGTATATACTTTAAGTATAACTTATTGGTTTGTATATTTAGACACAATTTTTGAATAAGACGAATGATTAAAGATGATGAAAAAAAGTCAATAACGAATAGTAATTTAGAACGGAGGTAGTAGCAATTAGCATAGAAGCTTTACTGGCTGACAAAAGCTCGCTGCAAGCGACGCACGAGTATGAATAATCAGTAAACCAGACGCGCTATCTATCTATATATAAAAACCCGCGCGACCCATCCAAAACCAAAAACCATCGCTTTCTCTTCTCCCTCTTCCTCCTGCAATCTCAAAACGTGATGGGGACTCCGCAGCGGGTCCTTGCGCCATGGGCGCTGATGATTCTGCTGGCGCTGCAGCTCGCTGCTGCCTCCCATGTCATCCACCGGAGCCTCGAGGCCGAGGCGGCGCCGCCGTCGGTGCCGGCCTCCACTGTCAGCTCCCTGATCAGGACGGGGTACCATTTCCAGCCGGCCAGGAACTGGATGAATGGTATGGTACCTACTTCTCCAACTGCACGCCCCTCCGGCCAGCTTCATTTCGTCTCTTTCTGTGCCTGGCTTGTTCTTCTAATCTGTCTCTTTCTTTAAGTTACCCATTATTCATAACTCCCCAATCATCATGCCCGCATGCCGGTAGTAGTACAAGCAATTGAAGTGTGCGTGTGTCAGTCATCAGTCAGACCATGGGCAGAAATGCGATGTAGGATAAGAATGCAGATCATTTATGCCACAGATACCAATTTGAGGTCCTCATGGTGATAAGAGATGCGTTACATGAAGCTAATATATCGATAGAATCATGTGTCTTATGAGGGCAGCAACAAAGTACTACAGCTAGCCTGGTATATGAGAGAAATCAAATTAATCTTTGTTTAGCTTCGGTAGTTAACAAAGTGCTCTGCAGTTGTTTTCTTTGTGCTGCCTTAAGAAAAGTCTAAGCTCCAGCTAGCCCGTTAAGTTTTGAGAGTAGCTGACAGCAAATAAGCTAACGGTTCTTGTGTTGTTCATTTCATGCTGGTCGCTGTAAAAAAAATTTCTAACTTGCGCTTTTTTTTTCCTTCTGTTCTTGTGGCCGGATCTGATTGCTGGGACTGCGGCGAAATTCATCGGTGACAGATCCGAACGGTACGCCTTTCACTTTCAAGCCCATCTCTTGCAGTTATCTCTGTCTCGTAATAATATGCCTGCTAGATCTAGAATGTCTCTGCAAGTATTGAACAGCTACGTTTGCAGACCATTTGGTGTTACCGGTCTTTGTTTGTGCTTCATAGTAGAAGATCTATGGTTGCAAATCGTGCTCTGTTAATGTCAAAATCGGAAAGAAAATAAACTAAAGGATGCTATAAGCCGACATTTGAAAGAATTTTATGTGGATGTATGCAGCTCCCATGTACTACAAAGGGTGGTACCACTTGTTCTACCAGTACAACCCAAATGGTGCCATCTGGAACAACATCGTCTGGGCGCACTCCGTGTCGCGCGACCTCATCAACTGGATCGCCCTGGAGCCGGCCATTGCCCCCAGCTTCCCCCCCGACCGGTATGGCTGCTGGTCCGGCTCGGCGACGCTCCTCCCTGACGGCACGCCGGCCATCCTCTACACGGGCATCGATCATCAGCCCGGACATCGACTACCAGGTACAGAACATCGCGTTCCCCAAGAACCGGTCAGATCCACTGCTCCGGGAGTGGGTGAAGCCGGCGGAGCTGAACCCGATCGCCGTGCCGGAGGGCGGCATGAACGCGACGCAGTTCCGCGACCCGACCACCGCCTGGTACGCCGACGGCCACTGGCGCATGCTCATCGGCGGCGCGCGGGACGCCCGTGGGCTGGCGTACGTGTACCGGAGCCGGGACTTCAGGCACTGGGTCCGGGCCAAGCACACGCTGCACTCGGCGCTGACGGGGATGTGGGAGTGCCCGGATTTCTTCCCGGTGCTCCGGCCGGGGCAGCAGAACGGGCTCGACGCCTCCGAGTCCGGCGCCAAGTACGTGCTGAAGAACAGCCTCGACCTCACCCGCTACGACTACTACACGATCGGCAGCTACGACAGGAGCAAGGACCGGTACATGCCGGACAACCCCGCCGGCGACTACCACCGGCTCCGCTACGACTACGGCAACTTCTACGCGTCCAAGACGTTCTACGATCCGGCGAAGCAGAGGCGGGTCCTGCTCGGATGGGCCAACGAGTCCGACAGCGTGCCCGACGACAAGGCCAAGGGATGGGCCGGCGTCCATGTACGTGTAGAGCTAGCTGCTTGTTGCTGTTGCTGTTGCTGCGGCTCGTTTGACTGGTGAATCGTGAATTCGTGATCATGGGCTCTTCGTGGCTGCAGGCGATCCCCAGGAAGATCTGGCTGGACCCGAACGGGAAGCAGCTGCTGCAGTGGCCCATCGAGGAGGTGGAGAAGCTGAGGGGCAAGCCCGTCTCCGTGGCCGGCAAGGTCGTCAAGCCCGGCGACCATTTCGAGGTCACGGACCTCGCGTCCTACCAGGTTAATCTTCGTTTAATTACCGTCCTAGCAAAACCGTTATTATTATCTTGTTCTTCTTCCAATTTAATGCATGTTTCGTCTCCTCACGCTGCACACGTGCCTCTAGCTTGTGTTGGACGTGTTGATTGATTGTTCATGATCGATCGATCTGGTGATGGAACCTGCAGGCTGACGTGGAGGTGAGCCTCGAGGTGTCGAGCCTGGACAAGGCGGAGCCCTTGGACGCGGCGTACGACAACGATGCGCAGAAGCTGTGTGGCGTCAAGGGCGCCGACGTCAAGGGTGGGGTTGGGCCCTTCGGCCTGTGGGTGCTCTCCTCTGCTCACCTGCAGGAGAAGACGGCCGTCTTCTTCAGAGTCTTCAAGGACAACTACGGCAAGCCCAAGGTGCTCATGTGCACCGACCCCACCAAGTATGCATGGCCACCTACTATACTACTACTCTCTCATCATATTTTTTTTCAAGACGAGGCACTGCCCCATTTCCATTTCACAACGGAAATAACGAAGTTTGGGGATTACAAAAGCAGGTTCCAAGCAGAGAGAAAAAAGTGTCCGTCTCCCGGACGTTCTACCCTGATTCAACCTAGAACTACCGGAACTCCCAACATCCAGGATTCCCAGATGCCTGGAGCAAAGACCCCATGAGCATTTAGGATTAAGTTTTACAATTCTGAACAAAGGCAAAAGACCAGCAACATCAAACTACAGACTGCCATTTTCCTTCCTTCAATTTCCACCTTCGCCTTCCACCGCTCCCATGTCACTGCTCGTCATCATCCCCCGTGCCATCGCCTGGAGGCGCTGGAAGAAGAGGGAGTGCTCTAGCGGGCTGTCGCGCCAGGACACTGTGTACGCACGCCAACATGATCTTGACCCCATCCAGAATCTTGCCTTGAACCTCCATATTGTTACTCTCTCACCATATATCCTGATGCTTCCCCCTTGTCACAAAAAACATATAGTATCTTGCACATGCTTGTCCTGAGCAGCATCACGCCATCACCAACAACAATTTACTAGACATGCATTTTTCTTTTTCCCATCAAGTTTAATTTTTTGACGTAATTTTTTTCCTCCTTCCTTCTCGTGTGCCGTATCGAGTAGGTCGTCTCTTAGTCCAGATCTGTACAAGCCGACCTTCGCGGGCTTCGTCGACACTGACATCTCGAGCGGGAAGATCTCTCTCAGAAGCTTGGTAAGCGCAACGACGTCACTTGGACTCTCGTGCTCATAAGTCGTAACTTTATTGACAAACAGAGCTATATACATGTTGATTCATCTATTGTACGTTTTGTTTTGTGATGTAGATCGACCGATCCGTGGTGGAGAGCTTTGGTGCCGGAGGCAAGACCTGCATCCTGTCAAGAGTCTACCCCTCTATTGCTATTGGAAAAGACGCTCACCTTTACGTTTTCAACAATGGTGAGGCGGACATCAAGGTGTCGCGCCTGACTGCCTGGGAGATGAAGAAACCACTGATGAACGGCGCCTAAAACTAAGAAGTTTGCCCGCGACTTGTATTCGTTTCATTGACACATCATATCATTAATTTTCCCGAGTCTGGGTTATTGTTGAGGTCCTTCCTTAATCAACAAGTGACTCCTGGTTTTGAGTTGTTATACTTCTGCTAGATCTTCTTAATTATCTGTGTATGTGTGCACATGGGAGGAGTTGAGGACTTTTACAGTGTCTTAAAAGACCTCAGAGAGTTACGTATATTGTTAATTTACGAGCTCATCAGCTGTCCGGGAAAGAGAGAAATTGATTATGCTTCCTAGCTCTTGCACCATCCACTGAGTACAAGTAGCTAGCTCTTGCACCATCCACTGAGTACAAGTAGCACACTGTCGTCGTCTTTTAGATAACAATATCAGCACAACCATGACTGAGTGTTCAAAAACGAACCATGGTGTCCCAGATTAAAATTTTGTGGAAGCTGAAAACACCGCTTAAAATTTTCCTTTGGTTCATAAAGAAAGGAGTAATTCTTAGTAAAGATAATCTGGTTAATAGGAATTGGAAAAGAAATGAAAAGTGTTGTTTTTGCGATTGCAATGGAATTACACAACACCTTTTGTTTTAGTTAGATTCATATGGTGACGGGTTCAGGTCACAGTTGGTCTAAAACCACCTAGGAATACACAACTCATGTTTAGCCAATGGCTAAATCTAAATGGCTTTGGGAGGAAAACGAAGAAAAAGCTTTTTGTAGCAGCAAGCGCCATGTGTTGGGTTATATGGTTAAGCCGAAATGATATGATTTTTACCAATACATACATGTGTTCTCCATTGCAGTTACTTTTCATAGAAACTCATTAGATGAGATCATAGGCGATTCTTCAAAAGGAGGAAGAAAAACATTCCATACGAATGACGTGCCGACAATTGGAGACTCTATCCATGGAGATCTTTGCCAGGCATAGGTGATGGTTTAGCAATAGGCTGAGCTTTTAAACTTTTATTGTGCCCTATCTTCACTTTTGTTATCAGCTTTTGTGCTGCGACATGTGATCAGTGTGCTATGGTGGAGACAGAGTCTTCGATATGGCAAAATTTGTAATAATTTGGCCAAATATAAACTTGTTTGCAGCAGATGGATACTTTCATTCACTTGATGAAATAAAACTTCCTTTATAAAAAAAATCACTGAGTTCAATATCAGGATATTAGTGTGGCTGTGCACACTGTACACTTACTAATACATAAAATAATTACTTCTATAAGGTATATTAATTTAATGACTACGACTTTTTTTAAGCAATTAATTCTTTTTACAGGTTAATTTCTAGTATTAAATAATAATGAGTATCATTAATATGGTTGGATTTTTATATTGATGCAACTAATTATAAAATTATAGTTCATTCATCACTAAGTCTAGAAAATTGTAAAACGAGCGTACACTGTCTCCATTCACAATGTCCGTCTTATCCGTATACCTAGGACTAGGAGACATTAAAATTAAGAAAAATTCCTCACATGCCACTGGATAAACCCTAAATCTGAAATCCCTCCTATGCCACTATTAGTGACTATCGAGGGTCCCATATGTCATAGACATATTGATAGTATATGAGCGATTATGAGTTCGGTGGCATGCAATTCCTAAAATTAATTGTATTTTTACAAAATTCGATAACGGAGCACTAAAATGGAACGAACTTGATATTATTAAAAGTATGAGTTTAATATTAAACCGTTAGATATGCGGACCAGAGAAACATTATGAAATTGGAAACACAAGTACTACTCCTTGAAGCTAGAATTTGCAACTCAAAACTAAATGAGGTTATCCTTTTTATTCATTGAACAATCAGCTCAAAAACCTTGAACAGAACTTGATGATGTTCTTTGATCACTTGATGAGGTTAGTGATGGCTATGTAGACGATTGATATCTGGGCCTTGTTTAGTTCACAAATTCCACTATATAAAAAGAAGATTCCCATCACATCAAAATGTTGGCACATGTATGGAGTACTAAATGTAGATGAAATCAAAAACAAATTGCACAGTTTTGTTGTACTTTGCAAGATGAACAGTGGCCTAATTAATCAATGTTTGGATAATTATTCACAGATACAAACGAAATGCTATAGTGGCGTATTAATGATAAAGTCCCAACTTTACCATTCCAAAGTTTGAAACTAAACAAGGGCCTGCGCTATATACCTGCTGCTCTGATTGAGAGGTGACGGGATGGCAGCCTCAGTAAACGTGTCATCACAATTGCGCACTAAGGCTGTGCGCAGTGGGAGCGGTAAGCCAAACGCTACAGGAGATAGCACGTCCCACGAGCGAAAAATTCATTGCAGCGGGGGACGGTAAGCCGTCCCCAACCCTCGTGCGTACGCCATTTCTGGCATGGTAGCGCACGTGCGCTACCAGCCACCGTGGCATGGGGCCCACGGCGTCGGCGTGCCATCCCAACCGCCCCGCCGGCAGGGCGAAGGAGAGAGAGAGAGTAGTCCGGCCGGAGGAGGAGAGGAGAGCAGTCCGGCCGCCACCGCCCGGAGCGCCGCAGCAGCGCGCCGCCGCCGCGCGTGTACGAGGCCCCCATCACAGCCCGGAGCACCGCAGCAGCCCGCCGCCGCTGCGGGCGTCCGACGGGGCCGGAGGCTGGCCCCCGTCACAGCCCACGGCCTCCGCCGCCACGCCATGGCCCCGCACAAGCCACCGCCGGCCGCCGCCCCTCGCGCGGCCACCTGCTCGCGCCGCCACAAGGGAGGGAGAAGGGAGGAGGAGGAGGGCGGAGAAGCCGGTTGGCGCCGTCGCGCCATCGCCTCCGCTGCGACGCCGGGCCACCGCCACAGGGGAGGGAGAAGCCGGCCGGGGACGGAGCCCCACGCGCCGCCGGGCCACCGCCGCACAGGCCCTGCGCTGCCGCGGCCCAGATCCGCTGGTGGCTTGGAGTCCAGGAACTTGATGCACACATCCTCGTCCTTGTCATCCGAAGGTGTCTGGCCGCCGCCGATGAGGGGACTGACTGCGAACGTCGGGAGCCCGGTGAGCTTCCTGATGAGGCAGAGACATTTCGGCTCGATCTCCTACCCAGATCCGCCGGCCTCGGGCGCAGCCAGTGCCGTGCTTGTCGCCCCCACAGAGGAAGAAGCGCCGGGCCTGCTACTGCCCGGGCCCGGGCGACGACGGCGGGCGGGTGGTCGCGGCGTCGAGCACCTTGAGGTCCTCGAGCCGGAGCGAGGTGGTGGGGGAGACGAGGAGGGAGTGGAGGAAGGCGACGACGTCCCGGCTCGCCTCGGCGAACAGCACCCGCCGCTCCAAGGAGGCGGAGCCGGAGGAGAGGCGGAGGGAGAGGGGAGGCGGTGACGTAGAGCGGGGAGGCGGCGTGGGGAGGGGAGGTGGCGCGGGGCGAGGAGGCGGCTGCGGGGGGGGGGGGGGGGGCAGGAGGCGGCGGCGCGGGGGAGGCGAGGCAGCGGCGCGGGGGAGAGAGTCGGCATCGCGGGGCAGTCGGCGGAGGAGCAGAGGAGGCGCAGGCGTGGGGATGCAAGGGAGGAAGTAGAGAGAGGGGAGGGAGAGAGTTAAAAATTATATAACATATGGGTCCCACGGTTGTTAATTGGTATAGGGGATGAGTGTGGAGTACGATGAGTGCGGAGAAACTGAAACTGTACTATAAAATCTTGATGACCAGGATGAAATATTCCCTTTAGGGGAAGTTTGAAGTATGACGAGTGCGGATAGCCTAAAGGGGTGGCGAGCTCCACCTCTTCTCTCCCTGCAGCATAACGACGATTGTTGATTCTTTCATATGCATTCAGGAACGTGTCATCTGCTTTATCGTAAAATTTAAGGCACTGCTCCAGAACCGATCTAGTCTGGGCATCTATGCCCGGCTTGGCTAGCATGGCCCTGATGTCGAAAAGAGTACTCCCAGCATTGTTAGTACCAACCAGAGCTGCCACTTTCGCTAGGCCCCAGATATCTGCATCAGGGTTGTCATGGTGCATGCCCAACTCTTTGACACAAAATTTGTAGTCGACGCACTTATCGCTCTCGGCAGCCGCTTTGCATGTCGTCACCACCATAGCATTGACGCCATGGAGCACAAGAATGGCGACCATGGCCAATGTGGCGAGAAGGAAAGCTGATGGGCTCATCATCTTTGGTGTAATAGGAAACACAGGTGGTTGGCAGAAAGTAAGGGCGGTTTTCCGCTAACAGTTGAGACAAAAGTAGGGTTGTTTGCAGGACTAGTGTGACAAATGCTTACTTATAGCCTTATGGGCGAGGCAGCATGTTAAATAGGTATGTAATTATGGATATATATATATTTTTACATTGATAGCTATATATTGATTTATACTCAAATCTTATCAAATGTATTCTATAATGAAGTGACAAAATATACTTAACTTACAGAAAGACACTACCTTTGTTGGTACTAGCAATTAGGTAGTCTGCGGTGGGCATGAGTTGTCATCAGCTGGGCTATAACTGAGGTTCCAAAATGGTTGGAATTGATTTGATTCAAGCTTGCAAATACGTTGGATTGTTTAAATGTGCAGTTGTACTCCAGCTGTACTCCAGTTGACAACTTTGATACAAATCCTTTTATTCTCGGCGCGTGCTATAGAAAGGTCCATTTCACCTTGTCATACGCCTTTTCAATTTTTTTCTTGTGCATCTCATGAATCATTTCACGTAAAATGACAACGCCTTCCAAGATGTGCCTACCAGGTAGAAAAGCAGTCTGAGAGGGTATAATTACTTTCTGAGCTATCAAGGATGAGACACTAAATTAACTATAATTATAAAATTACGTTGGTACTAATAATGGAACAAATATGATACAATTACAAGCATGTATTACTTTAATATTAAAACCGTCTAGATATGTAGACCACAGAAACATTAAGAAACTGGAGCTGATCGAGTAGGAAACTCGAATATGTACTGCCTGAGACAGAATCTATGAATCAAAGTGAAACAAGGTTATCCTTTTTATTCATCCGACAAACAGCTCAACAACCTTAAACTGAACTTGATGCCTACTTGGATGTTCTTTCGTCACTTGATGAGGTTGGTGATGGCTATGCATACGATTGATATCTGCTCTGTATACCTGCTGCTCTGATTGACAGCCGACGGGATTGCAACACTAGTAAATGCGTCATCACATTTGCGTGCTAGAGGGGTGGCGAGTTCCACCTCTTTCTTCCCTGCAACATAATCGCGATTGTTGATTTTGTCATACGCGTTCAGGAATGCGTCATCTACTTCATCGTACAACTTAAGGCATTGTCCCAGAACCAATCTAGTCTTGATGTCCATGCCCGGCTTGGCTAGCATGGTCCTGATGTCAGCAAGCGTATTCTCGGCATTGCCAGCACCGACTAGAGCCGCCACTTTTGCTAGGCCCCAGATATCTGCATCAGGGCTGTCATGGTGCATGCCCAACTCTTTGACGCAAAATTTGTAGTCCACCCGCTTATCACTCTCGGCAGCCGCTTTGCATGTCGTCACCACTGTAGCATTGACGCCATGGAGCACAAGAATGGTGACCATGGCCAATGTGGCGAGAAGGAAAGTTGATGGACTCATCATCTTTGGTGTATGTATTAGGAAACACAGGTGGCTGGTAGATAGTAAGGGCGGCTTTCCGCTAACAGTTGAGACAAAAGTTAGAGTTGGTGCAGGACTAGTGTGACAAATCCTTACTTATAGCCTTATGGGCGAGGCAGCATGTTAAATAGGTATGTAATTATGGACATATTTACATTGATGGCTATTGATTTATACTTAAATCTTATCAAATGTATGCTATAATGAAGTGACAAGATTTACGTAACTTACAGAAAGACACTACCTTTGTTGGTACTAGCAATTAGGTGGTCTACAATGGGCATGAGTTGTCATCAGCTGGGCTATAACTGAGGTTCCAAAATGGTTGGAATTGATTTGATTCAAACTTGCATATATGTTGGATTGTTTAAATGTGTAGTTGTACTCCAGCTGTACTCAAATTGAAAGTATTGGAGTTGTTGCAAGACTAGGTGTGACAATTGAGTACATGCAGGCAAAACAGCATGTTAGACAGATATATGCAATTATTGATATATTTTCCACTGATGACTATTTCTTCTACTAATAATTATTGATGAGTTTCAAAAAAAGATGAAGTAGCGGTGTCATCTGCCATGACCAGATTGTCCAGCCCCGCGCTTGCGATAATCATCCTCGCTCTACCCTACCCTGCAACATGGAATGAGCACCGTCCTTTCTGATTTTGACGCATCCGATGGCCACAAACCCATAAGGCCATAAATTCCCTACCACACTGCGCTCGCAATGCACACGATGCGACACAAAACCCGAACCCGCACGCATGATTTTAGGTCAGTCTCACTGCATAGTTTCATGGCACAGTGAACTTGGTAACCGAGCTAGATGGGTTTTGATGAAGATGAAACTCTTCTCTCATCTCATGAAACTTTCTGCTTATCTACTCATAAAAACCATGCCAGGTCAGTAAATTTGCTGATGTTTTATAGAATTTAATGCTATGAAACTCCCATAAAACCACCATTAAGATTGGCCTTAAAGGATTCCAGTAGCATTGCTATCTTGGATTGCTATACCTAAAAACTACCAAAAAGCCTGAAAACTTGCTCCAGCAGCATTGCTATAGTTTTAGAGTTGACATTGACATGAGTTTGCAGTCCCTTCTACTAAATTTTGAAATGTGGCCAATATGATCCGGTCTGTGTATTGTGTGTGCAGGAACACTTCAATGGAGCAAAAGGTGTTTGCAGGAGCACTTGATAGATAAGAATGGTTGGACGCATCAGACAATGAAGAAATGTACTTTGATTGCATCTATTTGCCTCTTTCCATCTAAGTTACATTATTTCAATGTGCAACAACATTTGCACTCCAATTACTTGTCTATAATTATTATTATGTGTCCACTTGTTTGTTGCATGGATGATAGATTACAATACTCCTTTGTATCTCACTATCATCGGGTTTAAATTATGATATTTTTTAGGTTTTAAATAGAACAATTATGCCTTTAATTTGCTTTGCATTCATTGCTATTTGTATGCTTGATGCCTGCATACTTTTAGGTGCTCTGTGTGTGATGATGTATGCTAGGTGATTGTAGTTGTAAGGCATTTTTATCAAAGGCTTATGTGCATGTTAATCTCTGTTTCTGTGTCCATGCCTCACTGTGAACCACTAGCAGTTTCAGGAAGCAAACTTTGAGTTTTCTACAGTGCATTATTTCAGTTCAGTGCTGAATTTTGATTCAGCTCACTGCAATTTTTAATTTATGTATATCTGAGCAAGCGAGATTAGTGTTGGATACTTCTCTTGAACACCGAGATATTTTAGATCTGATATTTGTGTCTTGTTGTACTTGTATCATGATTACAACAAGCTTGTTCTAAAATGCAACTTTGAGTAGCACACTAGCGTTTTCATGTAAACAAAACCAGTGGAAAAATACTGT
This sequence comes from Echinochloa phyllopogon, assembly GCA_033239725.1. NCBI lineage: Eukaryota > Viridiplantae > Streptophyta > Magnoliopsida > Poales > Poaceae > Echinochloa > Echinochloa phyllopogon. The sequence goes on along the minus strand of BTCW01000010.1, from coordinate 39,456,110 downwards.
GTGAAACTCTTGTGTAAACGATAGGAATTTCAGATATATGCCTTTAAAACTTAGGTTCAGACACATGCCTTTAAAACACACACATATGCCTTTAAAACTTAGGTTCAGATGAATAATAGGAACTTCACATCCATGTCCATGGCTCTCTAGCAATATGTATGCTCCCATGTTTTTTTATTTTTCATGTATAAATAAAACACTAGTAATTGTTTGTTCTTCTAGGGTGCTTTGTTTTGCTCATGGCAAGCAACCATAGGAGTGCGATTCCCCAGAGTCGGTCAAGGCCTAGGACAGAAGGAACTGTCATCCTGTACTACAGAAAGATCAATTCCAGCAAGAATGATGACACATCAAAAAGGTGAGAGTGGCATAAAACTAGGTCTGCAAACTGGAATGGCTCATGAAGCGAAAGGGCCACTAGCTAATTTTTTTTAATTGTCTGAGTAGCAATCCTCAAGTCCAGTGGAGGAGCGTGAAGCAAAATCTAGGGAGGGGGGGGGGGGGGGGCAATTTGCCGAATCTGAACCAATATACTACTAACAATCAGGTCTCTAAGTTGTTTGTGTTTGTTGCTGTTGTCCCTCCCACATTTGTTTGTTTCTAGAAGGAGTTGCCTCATGGGCGTCATGTATGTGGGCTGAATTAACACCAGCAAAAGCACATACTACACTCCATAGCCCTTGGTCTTCAGACTTTTTCCATGGCAAGGGGGGCCACAGCCCTCTTTGGCCCCAACAGAGCTCCGCCCATGCTCAAGTCCTGGGTTCGACTTTCCGTGGGAGCAAATTTCAGGCTGCGGTTAAAAGAAAAATCCCCTCGTTTGTCACCACACCAAAGCATAGGTCAATGCCCGGCCCAGGTCGTAGCCGTGGTTGGTTTGGGCCCTCCTACCGGGAGTAGTTGCAGTGGTCGTCAGCCCGGTGGGTGTCTCACAAGGGTTATGGACCCTGTGTAAGGGTGGGGCAGACGGCTGTCTTACCCCCCCCCCCTCCCCCGTCGCAGGTCAAATGTTTTTATTTTTTGAACGGCTCGTGAAAATTTATCTTACCATATTGTCTTCCTGTCTTTCCTTTCATTATTGATATTTAGATTTCACCGGTGAAGTTTTGTTTATAGCTCTTGTCTCTGGTTCTATTTTCATTTGCAGATGCTTACTAACTGTCGTGGAGATCGGGAGTTGCTTGTGAGCTGGACAAAGATGCATATGCGATCACTTGCTAGCCAGCTTGTGCATATATGTTTAATCCTATGAAAAGTGCTACCACATGTGCATGATAAGAGAAAAAATAGGATTAAAACGCTTAATCCTGTGATGTGTATTTTACTCAGTCTCATTTGTTAATAATCATGTGCTGCTATATTAATAATTTTGATCTTGCTTACGGATACAGCATTGGATGCTGCAAGGACTGTAGTAATGGCTGCATTTTTGTTTCTTTATGGGCTGTAATGGCTTAATTTTTTAAATTTTTTAAAATATTTGGCCAACCAGAATGCATCACGCGGTCCACCCAGAACGTAGAGTCCAACAAGAACGTAAGCCATGTGGGCCAACCTGAATGCGCCACATGGTCCAATCAAAACTTGCCACGTCATCCATCTAGGACTCGCCATGTGGGCCAGTAGCTTGATGCCGTAGCCATGTGAGCTGATAACTCAGCTACAACCTCATGGCAGTGTGTTGACAACTAAGCTGCTGCCTCACATGCCAGCGTGGACCTTGCCATGTTGAGCAGTTATGTCATGTCAGAGGCCAGCATGGAATTGTTGCCACGTGGACGGAAGCTTCTATGACGAAAAAAAGATTTCATAACAGATAGAGAATAGTTTCTATGATGAAATGACATTTTTCGTCACAAAGAAACGTACTTGACGCTCCATTTTTTACGAATTACTTTTCATCTTAAATTCGTCATAGAAGTTTCTTTATGATGAATTTGGCATCTACTGTGACCAAACGTATATGTTACACGAATTAACATTTCTAGTAGTGATTGATATACCTAAAATTTTTAGACTATGACCTAAATTTGTCTCTCCTTAACCCAAATATATCAATCCGATAAAGAAAAATAGGTATCCTCGAACCAAAGACAGGATACACCAAGAATTCCACACGCCGCTGAAATTTGTTGCTGACCATCGCTTGCTGCCATCGCCCAGCTAAATCTCGTCACCGCCGGAATCAAACGGGCGACCTCGACTCCGTGTGGACAGGGGCGGCCGGCCCTCGATCCTGTCTACCCAAGGCCAACGCCACCCGAGATAAAGCCTGCTGGAGCCCCAAAATCTGGCCGGAGGCGGAGAGAATTGGTACTGGAGGTGGCTTGATTTGGTTATGGCAGTGGCTCGATTCGGCGCCGCCACTGGGTAGGGAAGGAGAAAGAGGGCGCAGGGAAGAAGAAAGCAGAACAATGGTGGCTTGCAGGATCGGGTTTACACCGGCGTGCTCACAACTGAGAGTCCTCTCCACTGCCATGTTAAAATCAAGGCCCGGCGTGGACGCGGCCGAGCCCCATGGCGTGGACGCGGCCGAGCTCCTCACCTGTAGTAAATTTTGCCTAAAATGTTGCAGCAAAACTAATTTTGGGAATTGGTGAAAAAGCATCTAAGCCACTAATTCAATATTGATGATTAACGTGTGCTTTGCGGTGGCACTATTAAATTAGGTCACACTAGTGCAGAGGATATGTGTGAAGTGTAAAAACGACTAGTTTAATTTGTTGTTTGGACTTGAGAGACACTGGCTCCTTTGGAACATAGGATATTGTAAAACCATAGGAATAGAAAAAAAATACAGAAATAGAATAGGAATGCATGTGAAAAACAGAGGATGCAAAAACATAGGAATTCTATGGGAATTGATGTTTGGATGAGTTGCAGGAAAAGCACAGGAATAGTTGCAAAGAGAAATGGAAGTTGAACGCTAAAGCACAGTAGTTAAACCTTATATGCAAATAAACTACTTGCGTGCAGAAAGTTATAAAAAGAAAAGAAACATAAATAATTATGTAGCCCTACGGCTATCCACTCTTTCTAAAACTCAAGTATTCCTGCACTAGTTTATGGCGTTTCTCCATAAACTGCACTAGTTTTTGATGTGGAAACGGTCTTTCTCTACCTTTGGGCGATGAGTTTCGACATATTGGATGTATCCGTTTTTATCGAAGGTTTCATTTTTGTGCTTATCCTAGTTGTTGGTTTAGTTTATGCATGGCGAAAAGGAGCCTTGGAATGGTCTTAACTGAATATTCAGACAAAAAAAAGAAGGAAAAGATTGGATTGAGACAATTATGAGTTTGATTGAGTTTCCGTTACTCGATCAAACAAGTTCCAATTCTGTTATTTCAACTACACCAAACGATCTTTCGAATTGGTCAAGACTCTCCAGTTTATGGCCCTTCTATATGGACTCATCAGCGTCTCGCCGCACACAGCACAGATAACAGCAGGTATTTATATTCGGCCGCGCAAAGCACTCATATGCCGCTCATGCTTGTTCTGTTCTATGTTCTAATCTTGATCAGCATTGGCTAATGATGAAGAGGTGCCTCGATCCTACGCGAGCAAAGCTCTACCAAAGGAAAAATTCCTCCACTTTTCCTATACGCCAATCCTGCGAACCAAAGGGCCGTACAGTATCCATTCCTATGGATTGCCTGTTTCTTTTACCATATTATTAAGTGGGTCAGAACAGTGGTAGCTTGACCTAATATATATAATCGGGTTTATCCACATACTTCATCAGCGAGTTATATGTTTAATTTGTACTATAGCCCCATCGAATATATATAACTACTACGTATTCCTCACAATGTAAATCCAAAACCATCATATGTACAGTACAAGAGAAGTTCATACGCGCATGCCTCTATTAAATGGTTCTATGATTGATTTTCACATGAAAGTAGAGATATCGAGTGTTTCTCCTATATGCTCTTTGTTTTCCTCTACTGTACTAGTATTACGAAAGTAGTACGTTTTGAGCCGAACATCTAGCTGCTTTTGTCTACATTTGAGGTTTTTCTACTTAAAAAAAATAGACGTAAATTGTTTGATTTAGTTATATCATTTTAGTATGATTACTTTTTACTTTGGATGTACATTTTTCTTTATAAATTAAGTCAGTGGTTCAATATGTACCAAAAGAAATAGTAACTAGGATTGAATTTTGACATCGAATTGAAAACTTAAGGGATAGAGGACGCATCCTCTTTAGTTTATATCATATCCAAATCTATTTTCCTTTCTTTGTGATCCAATCTTCAGCTGGTATAGCTGCTATCTTGTTATATTGTCTTAGAGCAAGGTTAATAAGAGAGACAACTATTTGGCTATTAGTCAAGATGTAATAGTCAAGTCATACAACGGTAGTCTACATGTTACTACTTTTTTGCTATTTATTACCTTCTCTTTCTTGTTCACTCTCACATCATCTTTCATCTAAGCCCACCTCTACCTAGTAGCTCGAGCTCTGCTCGTTGCTTGCTGAGAGACGAGATCTCTTCTCTCTCCTCTTTTCCCTTCTCCACGTCAGTAAAAATGTTGAGTAGCACTTGCTATTTGTTGAATCCTTTTTAGAGTATGAACCATATTTTGAGGTCAACCAATTTGTAGCTGGCATTATATGGCCTTGTTGTTTGTGGTCGCACCCTCTCTCCTACTTCTGCTCTCCAAGGAGCTTTGTCTGTTACACCACAGCCATCCAAGATGCTTCCCTGAGCGAATTGATCGTAGATCAGTTGGTAAGAATCCTTGTGGTGGAACTTGTCTATTAGGGTTCGAGTCCTCGACTCAGCACTGGTGTCGCATTATCCTGGATTAGTTCAGGATTAAACCGGGGCTATTCTTCCAGTGGTAGGTGGCATTCTCATCGACAGCGAGGCGCTTGTGATGACTTCGTCAATCTTAAGATCTGTCGATTCAGTCTCTTAGAGGTGCATATAGGGGTAGGGTTGTGTGCGTGTATTCAAAGGGGTGAGTATCCATGTGGGTTTGTAAGCGTATGTGTTACTGTGTACTATGTTTGAAAAAAAACAAAAACGCCTCCCTCATGGTGCCTATTCTTTATCACTTCAACACTATCGTTTATTCTCTACAAAATTTTATTTTTTCAATATTTGAGGTTTTTTACTTTAAAATAAATTGATGCATATAATTTCATTTAGTCATAGCATTTTTAATAGGACTATAATTTATCATTTTTTACTATATATGTATATTTTTATTTGATATATTTGGTTTTGATGCACGATAAATAACCCTTAGATTTTTAAAAGAAATCTAAGTGTGTAGTTCAATGTGTACCAAAAAACTAATTGAAGGGACCATGACACTCTAAGAGAGGGGTAAATTAGTAGTTCTAAATAACTAAGGCTCCAAACTCAATCTCTACCGCTCAAAAGTTTTGCCCCATAGGTTCCAATCCTATCAACTACACATGGCAATTCTAGAAAAGATAAATGCGGAAAGTAGTGCAAAAAATAATGTGGAATATAAAGAGAGCAGAGAACGCAAACTCCGCTACAACGATTTATCCTATGGTATCGAAAAGCAATGCTTTCACCTAGTCCTTGTTATTGGAGCCCCTCTCCTAGGAATGCCGGCGCAAGGGTTTTGCTCCTCGGTCTAGTAAATCCATGGATAGCCGATTGGCCCTCCCCACCCTCAAGTGGGTCCCACCTTGCCTCTCCCTGATGCTCCTTGCCGCTTCCACTTGGTAGAGCTTCGGCAAAGCATCGAGGGCCTCTCCTCCTCTCACAATCACTGGCGGCCACTCCACAAACTCGGCTGAAGGGTCTCGCAAGATTTACAAGCCCCAAAATTACAACACAAGGTATGTGCAATCACCGATAGCAAAGAGATGTGCAAACCTAACCTAACCTAACTCTAGGTTATTCCCTAAAGCAATATGCTAATAGGCCTAAACTAGCACTAATCAAGACCTAAGCCTTGTTGATAATTGCTCTAATATTGTCTTAATCACTTTGGTGGATAGAGCACTCAATTTTGTGTACAAGACACACCAGCAACTTCTCCAAGCTCTAGCACACTTGAAATGGCCGAGCAATGGGATATAAATAGCCCCAACCAAAGAAACTAACCCTTGCCAACCGTTGCAACTTTTCTACGTAGCACCGACTAATTCGGTGATACACAGGAGGGGACACCGAATCATTCGGTCAGTGCTATCTCAGCTAGCCATTGGACTTCTCACTCCCACTGACGTCTAGGCCTAGACACCGACTGATTTGGTGTCGCACCTCCTTGTACACCGAATGGATCGGTGTGCATTCTTGAATCGTTGTCTTCTTCTAGCACCGACAAAACCATCACCGAATGAATCGGTCAAACACATCAGTCTTTCAAGAGAAGAATTTCATCTTGGCCATCAACCCCGACTGATTCGGTGCAACACAAGATCAACACCGAATGAATCGGTCAAATACGTCGGTCTTTACAGAGAAGAACTTCAACTTGCTTTCACATATCGATTGATTCGGTGCCATGAAAACCCACACTGAATGAATTGGTGTAATAAGTCAGTTTGTAATCTTGCCTTGATTCTCCGTGACAATGACATGATATACTGAATCTTATAGATTTACTAGAATACAAAAATATAATGACATGATTAATCTATATCTTTATCTCCAACTACAATTCATCAATGTTTTCTTTGATACGCACACATAATTTTGAATTCTCCTGGAGATGACTTTTCTGTATATCCACCATAATTTGTGCACGGAAATCCTACTTGCGTCTACATTTATTCTTAGCCTCGTCTTCTGAAATCAGATGGCTCCTCCCATGGGATCATGGCCCCACTGCTCCTCTTGGTCCTTACCCATAAAGAAAGGTCGAAACCCCTAGGGATTCTCACTAGCCTCAAAACAAATATTCCCTCCATTTCAAAAATATAGGTTATCCTAGTCTTGCTAAGTCAAACTTCTCTAGTTTTGATGAAATATATAAAAATTTATAAATATATACAATATAAAATTACTTTCACTAGATACACCGTGTAACATACATTGATCGTGCTCCTCACAAAAAAAATATTGAGTATGCATTTACTTTATATAGAAAGTTAATATATTTTCAATAAACTTGATCAATGTTAGATATGTGTCGATGATTTATATCGAGCACGTCTATCTGGGGGTACCCCAGAGAGTAGATTAGTGGGTCTCGCCGAGTTCTAGGAACGACAGTGCACGAACAACACAAAGATTTAGACAGGTTCGGGCCGCGAGTAGCGTAATACCCTACGTCCTGTGTGCTTGATTGTATTGCACGTGAGTTGAGTTGTTTTGAGGGGGTCCCTACTCCTCCTTATATACTTGGGGAGCAGAGTTACAAATCGATTACAAAGACTACTCGTATCCGACGTATCCGACCTGGAAGGTTACAATAAGGTAATCTATCATGTATATTATTCGAATACGATTAGTTTTACTACTTGACTACATCGTCCTATACCTTATCTGGCTAGTCCGAAGCAGTCGGATCATAACTCGCCATATCGAGTAGTTTAATTCCTTAGATGAGTGGCCGTAGGGATCCTGGCCCCACAAGCCCCCGAGCATCTTGCGCCTTTGCTTCAACTCTTGAATCTTTTTAACATTTCCAAGTAGTTAGAGCTAAGCCCAAGACGCTCAAATCTCTTCTGGCGAGTAGTTTCTTTAGAGCGCATCTTTTGATGCACCCAATAGGCGTAGCCCCCGAGCCTCCAAGTACTCGTTAAGCAATTGAAGGTTTAGAAAACTAATCTTGAATTCCACCTGAGTAGTCTAATGGTGCATTCCAAGTAGATGCAACCATCGAATTTTGAGTACTTTTGTTAAAACTAGTCAAAAGCTTTGAATAAAGTAAGACCATTGGTCTTTCGAGTAGTTTTGTTAAGACTAGTCAAAAATCTTGAATAAAGCATAATAGGCTTAAAAGAAATTGTATCTTTCAAATGTAATTCTGAATCCACGAGTACTTTTAAGTAGTCGTTGGATCAAGTTCTGCTCCCTTTATTTACTCTAAGCAATGGATGCTAATACATACTCGATAATTATCTCCACAAGAATCTACGTGCTTTTTCGAACATCCATGTAAGCACAACAACTTTCGAGTTGTCTTCAAATGTAAGAATTGATCAACTATAATTCCGTATCTACGAGTGGTTTTGTTAAAACTAGTCAAAGATCTTTTTCCACAGCTTTCCGCCTTAAATCTCGGAGGGAAATCAAATCCAAGATTATCCGTTAGCAGCCCCCGAGCTTTGAATCAAAAATATCTTTGATTTGAAGATCTGAATAATCACCAGGATTCTGTTGTAATTGAATCCGAAATTTTCACCGGGAAAAACTAACTTTAGAAAAAACAAACCTTTCCCTATAACAGAATGCGATACGCCGTAGATACTGTTCCAAACAGTAACCCTAACCGAAAGTTATAAATCTAAAGTGAGACGTTCATTTATTTCGTAACCTTGAGCGCAGCGCTATTGCCTTTTGTCTCCTCATCGTAGCTTCCTGGGCATTTAGAACTTTCCCTGCTTTCATCTCTTGTGAATGCGAGAGAAAAGTAAAGTTTTAACTCGATCTGCAACCATGGGCCAAAAGAAAGCTGATGCCAAAAACATAGAGAAAGCCGCTGCTGCTAAGCCTGTGGAGGAAAAGGCACCAAGGAAGAGGGTTTCCTTGGTAGATCCAAACACAAAGCCAGATTGCAAAACTCATCCTTCTCCCGCTGATGCTTGGAAGTATTGCACCACGAAGGAAGGAGATCTCCATGACCTGGTGGAGCAAGGTTTGCTTTTAACCCAGGAAACTCTTGAGTGGAGAGCTTGCTTCAATGCACAATTTCCCACTGAAAACACAAATGAAATTTCTTTATTCGTGTCTTTTTGTGAGCGCGGAGTTGACCTTCCAATCTTGTCTTTTTTCCGTGAGCTCCTTGACTTTTACAAACTCCAACTCCATCATCTGAATCCTAATGAGATTCTGAATATTGCTGTCTTTGTGCACGCTTGTCAAATATTCCTTGGCATCAACCCGAATCTTGCTCTATTCCGCACTTTGTATCATGTAAAGCCCCATCCAAATTTCCAAAGGATGGAAGTGGTTGGAGGAGCGGGAATTCCATTCCGCCAAAGGATGAAAGAAGAGTGGTTCTCCATGCCGCTTAAGGAATCGTGTGGAGATTGGAAGTCCGAGTGGTTCATAATCGGTGAGTAGTCAAAAAATGAGTACTCTTTCTATAGTTTTTACGATCAATGTACTTTGTTATACACTAATCTTGTTCCTGTGTAATTGTAATACAGCAGGGAATCAAGGAAAAAGCTGTCCTGTCAAAGATGGATGGTATCCAAGGGATCTATCTAATTGGAACACAAAGACAACCACTGAAGAAGTCAAGGATGTGCCCGCTTTGCTAAAGCGAGTTCAATCTTTGAAGAATAAAGGCTTGACTGGGGTGGGGATAGCATTCAGTTTCCTCAAGAGAAGAATCCAACCATTTCAAGAGCGTATCAACCTTGGATACAAGTATGAGGGAAATACAGATCCTTCCCGGATGGTGCCAGAAGAACTCTGAGATGAAACCGTGCTAATGCGTTTGTCGCGCATGTTTAGCAATGTGAACAACAAGAAACCATACATTACCAAGGAATTCTGTAAAGGCCAATCTCCAAGTTCTGTAAGTACTCGCAGCCTTTAAATTTCAGTTATTCTGAACATGCATCTTTAATGCTGATTCTTCTGGTGTAGTCAGCCACTGATTCTGATGGGCCAGTTGGTGGCCTGTCTCCGCAAGATTGGGAGAAGTTCGGAAAGAGTTCTTTGGACAAGTCAGAGCCATCCAATGAGAAAGTTGAGGCGATTGCTGACAGTGTAGAAGAACTCGAAGCAATATCCGAAGAGAAGGTAGTTGTCTCGGATGACATGCAAGTTAATCTTCAAGGTAAGAGAAGTCTTCATAATAAAATTCGAGTACTTTATCCGTTCCGTCATTTAATTTTGATGCACTATTTCTGAAAAACAGAGGATACAGAAATAGTACTAACTGTTCCCGTAGGGATAAAGTGGAAGAGAACTACTTGATCTCGATCAGATACCCCATCAGAAGCATACATGCATGGAGGAGAGGAAGGTCAACGTATCAAGCTCTCCAAATTTATCACCGCCGTTCAAAGCTCATCGACCACAAGTGCCATGGCGAGTGGTAGCACAGGGAGCACAACCAGCTCCAAAGTGGGTGTGCTGAAGTTGAAGAAGTTCAACTTTAAGCCAAAAACCACCACGCTGATAAAGTAAGTTTGTTAAATCGAATATCATTTCAATTGAGCCATCATTCAGTTGTTGAATCTTGCATCCTTTGTGAAGAGTACCATCCGGCGCACTTGCGAGCGCGTTGCATGCGCAACAAGAACAATTGAAGAAAGCTGAAGAAACAAAGCATGAAGAAGAAGAAGTCATCCCTGGTGCTGTCGATGAGAGTGGCGGGGTTTTGAAATTGAGCCAATCACCAGAGAAGAAGGCATCTGATACCAATCTGGCTTCAGAGGCAAACCCCATAGAAACCACAAACCAGGGAGATACCGAAGGGCCGCCGTCAATTGTGGAGGTAAATCATATAGCCTTTGCTCTGTATATTTCCCGGAATTTTATATGAACAATGCTTGTGAAATCATGAAGGTTGGTTTGGAGACTGAGGAAGTCGCCAACATTGTTATCAAAGAAAGTACTCCACCACCATAAGGGAAGGCTACTGATAATGAAGCAATGCAGCTGAAACAACACTTGGAAGCCGCTCTGGTAAGAGGAAAGGTTAATAGAAAATAGTTAATAAAGTAATTATTAACTAACATCAAATGCAGGCGTTGGTAGATAAATTGGAGAAGAACAAAGATGCAAGTTTGGAATCCCGAATAAAAGAACTCAAAGAAGATATTGCGGCTGCCTATGAGGCGCGGGAAAACGCTCGAGTTGATAATCAAGACTTGGTTTCTCGATTACACAAACAACTCGAGGGAATGGGAGATGAGAAATCTCTAATGGACACTCGTAACCGGGCATTGATCCGAGACAACAATAGTAAGTAAAGCAAATGTTGTACACTTAATCATTAATTTAGTCGTATGAAGTGTAATCATAGACTTGTCTTGTTTCTGCAGGATTGAAAAAAGAATTGGTTGAAGAACAAAGCAACAACACATCGTGGTATAACTTGGCGCAATCCAAAACTGAAGACTGTGCCCGCTTGGAGAAAGAGCTCAAAGATCTGAGTAGAAGATTTGCCAAGGAGCATCAAATCTGTGTTGACATGGAACAATCTTGCGTGAGGGCCTTGGCGGGACAACAAGCCAAACAACAAGAAGTGGAGGATCTCCAGGCCGAGAAGAAGGCCATAGAAGAGGCGGTGCTCCCCATCATTGACATGGTAACACTCGAGGGTGCTGCTATGACTAACCAATCGTTATTGGAGCGGATCAGCGCAGTACCTGGGCAAATTACTGATTTTTGCAAGAGTACCATGAAGGAATGCATCAATCAGCTGCTAGCAATGGTGAAGGCACACAATCCAAACTCCAAACTTGAAGTCGTAGAGCTTCCAGAAGGAATGGAGATTGAAGGATTCGAAGCTTTGGTGAAAGAAAAAAAACCAGTCACAGATACTTTCATTGATTCGTTAGAGTAGATCTATGTTGTAACTTGAAGTACTCGTTCAAATACTCGGTTTTGGATCCGATATGAATACTTGTTCATGTATATAACATTTGATACTTGTTTAAAGTAATTGTTTGGAAATACTACTGTGTAAGTAATATCCAATAGTTTGTGCGTATGCAAAGTACTGTGGGTAGTATATTTAATGAGTGACTATAGTTTAAGTAGTCCAGTGGTCGTACAAGGTTCACAACTAGGAGTTGAATCAAGCCTTGTTAAGGTTTAGCAATTTTGCTAATGCAGGGAGAAAATTTATGCGTATAGGCATAAGTATGCTGTACTTCTTAGTACTTTGGAGCACCTTTAGGTGACTTTTATAGGAGATGGAGAATGAGTGTAGTTGGTATAACACTGATTCTTGAAGCTTTCACCGAGAAAGCCAAACAATCAAAAGAAAAGAGATTATCGCCTTCAACCATGTATAGGTGAGGGTAACTCATCCAAGATTTTTAGGTGTTTTGATACCTCCTTTTAAAAGGAATCTTGGTTTCTTTTGAGCGGGAGTAGAAGACTACTAGAATACCACACGACGACTAGCGTCGATATGTACATGGTATAGTTTTATCTAATGAGATAAAAGATGCCAAAACTTGTAGATGACAGGGAAATATAACTTTATTAATTTGTGATCAAGGGTTGTTTTACAATGACTCGAATACAATGTCCCGTGTTACGGGTAAAATTTGCGGAGATGCTCTATGTTCCATACATTTGGCAATTCCTCTCCCTCCGGGGTTTGCAGCCGGTACGTACCAGGTCCAATGACTTGTTTTACAAGAAAATGACCTTCCCATCGAGACATAAGCTTGTGCAACCCTTCAGTCTTTTGGATTCGGCGTAGTACCAAGTCTCTTATAGTAAAGAATCGAGGTTGAACAGATCATTGATGAAAGCAACGCAATCCTTGAAGATAACGCGTGTTCTGAATAACAGCTGCCACTCGAGCTTCCTCGACGCCATCAACATCCTGAGACCTTTCTTGATGAGCGAGTTGATCATCGTAATTCTCCAGACGCAGAGCTTCCCATAAAAGATCGACAGGAAAAATTGCTTCGGAACCGTAAACCAGGAAATATGATGATTGGCCGGTAGCCTTGCTGGGTTAGGTGCGTAGCCCCCAAAGCATCGCGGGCAACTCCTTTGCCCATTTTCCACCATATTTCTTTAGAGGCTCATATAATCTGGGTTTTAACCCTTGCAGTAACAAACCATTCGCTTTTTCCACCTGTCCATTGGCACGAGGATGAGCAACTGAAGCATAATGTATCTCAATGGAGTATCTGTCACAATAGTCTTGGAATTCTTTCCTGGTGAATACATAGCCTAGGTCTGTGATGATGTTGTGAGGAACTCCAAATCTCTGGACAATACCATCAAAGAATTTGATCAAATTACCGGCTTTAGCATTTACTAAGGGTATTGCTTCGATCCACTTAGTAATTTTATCGATGGCTACAATGAGCCACTCGAATCCACCAGGAGCTTTGGTGAGCGGGCCAACGAGATCAAGACCCCAACAAGCGAAAGGCCATGATAGTGGGATAGTGTTGAGGTCGTGTGCTAGAACATGAGCTTGTCGTGCGAAGAATTGACATCCTTGACATTTTTTGACGATGTCTGCTGCATCGTGCTTGGTTGTTGTCCAGAAAAAACCTGCTCTGTAAGCTTTGCCGACCAAGGTTCGTGAAGCAGCATGATTACCACACACGCCGCTATGAATTTCTTGTAGTAGGGCTTTTACTTGATCAATTGTGATGCATTTCATTAAGACGTTGGCCAAAGCCCTACGCCTATAGAGTACATTGTCCACTACTACATAATTAGCAGCTCGTCGTTGAATACATATTTGCTCTGGCTCCTACTTTGTCAATTTGTGGTCTTTCAAGTACTGGATGAAAGGAGTCATCCAGTCAGTGTCGATTACCATGATCTGTGTTTCTGGTTGGGACTGGGATTGCATGGTTTCAGCTTGTGCTGGTCCTTTAATGGAAGGCTTGAGTAGTTCTTGGACGAATATTTCTACTGGGACGTCGGCTCGCCGAGATCCTAGCTTTGACAGGGCATCTGCTGCGACATTGTAGTCACAAACGACGTGGTGAAACTCCAGACCTAGAAAGTTTCATTCTAATTTATGAACCTCGTGAACGTAGGCATCCATTGTCTCTTTAGAAGCATCCCAGTCTTTATTAACTTGGTTGATGGCCACAGCCGAATCGCCATAAACAACAAGTCGCTTGATACTGAGTGATGCGGCCAGGCGGAGCCCGTGCAGCATAGCCTCATACTCTGCTTCATTATTGGTGACCTGAAACAGGATTTGTAGAACGTATTTAAGTTGATCTCCTTTAGGAGATATAAGAAGTACGCCTGCGCCTCCTCCTTCAAGTTTAAGTGACCCATCAAAATACATGACCCAGTGCTCAGGTCGAGTGGTTGTCGTAGAATTTTGAATTTCTGTCCATTCGACTGTGAAGTCAGCAAGAGCCTGAGACTTGACGGCTGTTTGAGATGTGAAGTCAAGGTGGTATGCTCCAATTTCAGCCTTCCATTTGCAGATTCGACCTGTTGCGTTTGGATTATTGAGGATTTCGCCTAGCGAGAATTTAGTTACGACTGTGATGTGAAAAGCTTGGAAATAATGTCGTAGCTTCCATGATGTGATGAAGACGGCGTAGAGTAATTTTTGGACTTGCGGATAACGAATCTTGGACTCGGAGAGTACTTCACTGATGTAGTAAATTGGCCGCTGTACTGGGAATACATGGCCGTCCTCTTGTCTTTCGACTACTATTACAGTGCTGACCACATGGGTTGTCGCTGCAATGTATAAATAGAGATGATCACCCTTCATAGGTGCTGTGAGTACTAGCGGAGTGGATAGATATGTTTTGAGTTCTTCGAATGCCATATGTGCTTCATTCGTCCATAAAAACTTATCCTGCTTTTAAGCAATTTGAAGAAAGGGAGGCCCTTTTCCCCTAGTCTTGAGATGAACCTGTTTAAGGCCGCGATGCATCCTGTCAGCTTCTGGACATCTTTTACGTTCTTCGGTGGTTCCATTGTAAGGATTGCTGAAACCTTTGCCGGAGTGGCTTCAATTCCCTTGTTACTGACCATGAACCCCAAAAGTTTCCCTGACGGAACACTGAAGACACATTTGGTTGGGTTAAGTTTCCAACGGAATGTTCTAAGGTTGTCGAATGTTTCTTGAAGGTCATTGATGAGATGTTCTGGCTGCCTTGTTTTGACGACAACATCATCAACATATGCCTCTACATTGCGCCCAATTTGTTTGGATAGGCACATTTGTATGGCTCACTGATATGTGGCGCCGACATTCTTCAATCCAAAAGACATAGTTCTATAGCAGTAAGTACCGAAGGGGGTGATCAAAGATGTTTTGATCCGATCTTCGTTCTTTAGTGCTATCTGATGGTATCCTGAGTAGCAGTCCAGAAAACAGAGCAGTGCGCATCCCGCAGTGGAGTCCATGACTTGATCAATGCGTGGGAGTCCCATGGGATCTTTTGGGCAGTGCTTGTTCAAATCTGTGTAGTCGACACACATCCGCCACTCGTTGTTGTTTTTCTTCCGAACTAACACTGGATTGGCCAACCACTCAGGATGGAAGACTTCTTTGATGAAGCCTGCGGCGAGTAGTTTGGCGAGTTCTTCTTTTATTGCCTCACGTCTATCTTGTGCAAATCGTCAGAGGCATTGTTTTTTGGGTTTTGCGTTCTTGTCAACGTTTAGTTTGTGCTCGACAAGTTCTCTAGGAACACCAGGCATATCAGATGGTTTCCAAGCGAATATATCTTTATTATCTCGGAGGAACTTGATGAGCTCGTCTTCCTATTTACAGTCTAAATCTGCCCCTATAAGGGCAGTTTTGGACGGATCGCTCGTCCCAAGATCTACAATTTTGAGCTGTACTTCTTTGGAGGGCTTGAAGTTGGTACTTGTCGACTTCTTGCTGGGTACTTCTAGGTCGTCTTCCTTCGACTTCTTGGCCAAGGCGAGTACTTCCAGCATCTGGGTAGGGACGTGCGAAGTGGCGGCGAATTCTACTGCCTCGACGTCGCAATCATACGATACCTTTAAGTCTCCCTCTAGGGAAAGTACTCCTTTAAGAGCAGGCATCTTGAGAACCAAGTATACATTATGCGAGATCACCATAAATTTGGCGAGGGCTGGCCGCCCAAGAATCGCGTGGTATGAGGTCTCGAAGTCTGCAACCTCAAACTTGATGTACTCGATTCTGAAGTTTGCTTCCGTCCCGAAGGTAACTGGTAGTGTGACCTGACCCAGAGGGATTGCTGCATTGCTTGAAACAATGCCATAGAATGGAGTGTCTGTAGGCTTGAGGTATTTTGTAATGTCTAGGCCCATCTTCTTGAACGTGTTTTCGAAGATGACATTGAGCCCGTTGCCTCCATCGATGAGTACTTTAGTCAGTCTGGCTTGCGCCACGAATGGGTTTAAAACCAGAGGATATCTCCCGGGATTTGCGAAGTTGGTCTATTGGTCTGTTCTGGAGAATGTGATAGGCACTTCTAACCACCTTAAGTATGTTGGGGTGGCAGGCTCTATCGCCATGATCTCTCGCAGGGTGAGCTTCTTGGCGCGCTTCGACCGGTTCAGAGTTTCTCCACTGAATAGTACAGCTACGACGTTCTCGACATTTGGAAAGTTATTGCCAGGGTCTTTGTCGTCTTAGTCTTCCCTTTTCTTGTCGGTTTTGGGAGCATCTGGTGTTTGCTTGTCGAACTCCTGCTTTAGGTGGAAGCATTTTGCCATTGTGTGCTTGCCATTGGGGTGGTATGGGCAAGGACTGTTCATGACGTCTGCCGCTGAACGAGTCTTACGACTAGGGCGCTGGACTGCCGCGACTGTGTTGTCTGGCTTGCGCTTCCTATTGTTGCGATTGAAATCCCAGTTGTTTGGGCAATCATTGCGTCAGTCGCCATCGTCTTTGTTGTGATTGTTGGTGTTGTTATCGCGATGTCTGTCAAAGAGCTCCCGCTCGCGGTCGTCTTGGTCTGCCCATTCAGCGACAATGCGTCGTAGCTCGCTAATGTTTTCCGGACGACGTCGGCCGAACTCACGGTGTAATTCCTGGGTGTAGAGACCATCATGAAAGCAGTCGATTACTTCCTGGTCAGAGATATCCATGATTGTAGCTCTTTTATCGAAGAATCTCTTGATGTATTTTCGCAAGGTTTCTTATTTTCCTTGCTTGCAAGCTGCCAGTTCATATCGGGTTCCGGGCCGAGCCCAGGTTCCCTGGAAGTTGATGGTGAATTTCCTGGTGAGATCGTCCCAGGAGTCGATGGACCCGAGGCGGAGGCCCTCGAGCCATGTCAGGGGCGTGGTATCTAGCATAACGGGGAAGTAGCTGACTTTGATGTCGTTGGATCCCCCGACCATCTGGATGGCTGTAGAGTAGATTCGGAGCCATTGTTTAGGGTCTTGCTTGCCCATGAACTTTTCAATTCCTGTAGGTTCGAACTTGCTTGGCCATTGGATTTCTTTTATGCGCCTGGAAAAAGCTGGGAAGCCGTCATATTTATCACTTGGTGAACGATTGCTCCGGAAGCTAGAGGTGTTGTGGTCAGAGTCGTATTGTCGTCCACGATTGTGGTTTTGGGAGGTCGGTCATCGTGATTTGAGGACTCTTGGTGTCGGTGATGATCATTACGATGCTCTCCTCGGCGATCGTTGCGACGTTCTTCGTGATGATCGTGATGGCGTTCCTGATCGCGTGGTCGGTTTCTATAATTGTGATGGGGTGGAGGCCCGTAGTTGCGGTCGTAGTCTGCGCGACGACGGAGTTCGGATTCCACGCGCTGCTGTTGACTCGACTAGATGACAGAGCGAGCATCGCGGTTGTCATTGATGATGTTGCGAAGGTCTCAATCTCGTGGCCTTGCATCGTCTTGGTTGTTACTGCGTCCTCTCCCCTACTGGTGATTGCGATCAGCGTCTCGGTCACGTCGATGTCCTCCTGTGGTAGCGATTGAGGATTCATGTGGGGGAGGCCTCTCAGTGTCTGGGCGTCTGGTATCTGGTGTGTGGTGGCTAGGATTCGCTTGGTTCGTAGCCTTCTGAGCTGTGTCGAGGAGCGAGAGTACTTGTCTGACGGCAGGGGTGTCGGGCATAGCCCTGACGAGTTCTGCTGCGACGGAGATGTTTAATGGCACATTTTGGGATACTAACTGGTCTCTGACCATATCGAAATCCTGTGTAAGGTTTCGTATGGCGTTGGCGCGTATCACGGCGTTAAGACGCCCCTGCTTGCGCTTGGCGTTCCTTGCTTGGCGCGAGGTCTTTTGCTCCTCTGTTTCTCCGTCAGCAGTGCGTTCCTTTTCTGATACGTCGGTGATCAGCTCGCGGTCGTATTGAGTGCCTTGGTCTTCATTGCCAGCCATGAACACTTGATGACTTGGGTCTTGTTCTCTAAGGACGATCTTAGTGTTTGAGAAGTTGTCGCTTGAGCTTTCCGTTGAAGTGGTGAGCGACGCAGTCTTGCCGTCTTGGAAGGGCAGTTCCTCCAGTATGACAGCGGCAAGTCTTGAATCGTTGTCCCGGCAGGTGTCGGCCGGAATCGCTCCGGGCCAGTGAACAGCGAGTCCTCCTGGTATCCTTGTGTTGAAGTGAGCGTGATGGTGTAGGCGCACGACGTTATCAGGAGCATCACTTAGCAGGATGGTGAAATCATCGTCGTTGTCCCTCGGTTGCGTTGATGCCAGCTCGAGGTCGTCGGGGTGATCTGCCTTTGAGTGGGGCTCCTGAGTCATCCTTGCCTCTGCTTTTATGGTACGCCTCTAATTATATGAATGCGCTACGTTGGAGAGTTCGAGCGGGAGTCGATCTGGGGGGTTGTCCGATGGCGTGGCCAGCTCGGAGTTCCCTGCTCTTTCCATACTTGGGGTCCAATTGTACCCGGACTCGACTTGGGGAGTCCCGAGCGAACTTGGAGTTAGGATCAAACTCGGAATTGGAGCTGAGGTCGAATTGGGAGTAGTCGTCGAGTAGAGGCCGGGGTTGTTCGCAAGGTAGCTCGTGAACCTACCATCGCTTTCGGCGATGAAGGTCCATGCACCGAAAATGAAGGTGGCTCCTTCCTCGACGTCGGCGATCTTGAAGGTGGTGAATCCCATCGTCCCTGATGGTGAGCTTTCGGCGAGACGCCCCACGGTGGGTGCCAAGTGTCGATGATTTATATCGAGCACGTCTATCTGGGGTTACCCCAGAGAGTAGATTAGTGGGTCTCGCCGAGTTCTAGGAACGACAGTGCACGAACAACACAAAGATTTAGACAGGTTCGGGCCGCGAGTAGCGTAATACCCTACGTCCTGTATGCTTGATTGTATTGCACGTGAGTTGAGTTGTTTTGAGGGGCTCCCTGCTCCTCCTTATATACTCGGGGAGCAGAGTTACAAATTGATTACAAAGACTACTCGTATCCGACCTGGAAGGTTACAATAAGGTAATCTATCATGTATACTATTCGAATACGAGTAGTTTTACTACTTGACTACATCGTCCTATACCTTATCTGGCTAGTCCGAAGCAGTCGGATCATAACTCTCCATATCGAGTAGTTTAATTCCTTAGATGAGTGGCCCTAGGGATCCTGGCCCCACAATATGTTTAACTTAGGACAAAACTAAAATGAAAATGTTCAAAGCACTCCCCTTAGTTCACTTTACTCATACAACTATTTTAGTTGGTTCAATCTACCAGTTAACAACATTCCTCTTTTTTGTCGGTACACCCAAGCGTGAATTTCCACCGGTAGAGAAAGGACTTTTCATTCCTTTCATGTGTATCATTCTAAGCTAAAATTTTCATGCTGATAGCAGATCGTAACATGTGTTGCAAAATATAATATGAATAATAATGAGTATCATTTATACTTTTGCATTTAAATTATTTTTATAATTTATGCAACTAATTACAAAGTTATCCATCACTGCCTGCCCTCAAGATGTTCGTCCTGCTGTATACCTTTTTTTTAGAATATGAAATATTATTAAAAATATTCCAGGCCCTAAATCGACCGATACATATAGCTGTCCATTATTACAAACTTAGAAATTGAATTCCCGAGACGAAAAACCCAACGGAAAAAATTATAAGTATGTAAGTCTATTAATAAAACACCATCCATTTGAAGGAAAAAGGTCCATCAAAGTGGCTTCAAGGGCACGACAACCCGATTTTACAAAGTGTCTTTCCTGTTCCTTTAGCAGCAACGCCTAGAACCTTATTCAATGGGTTCCTCGAAAGAGCACATGCAAATAAGATGGAACTAGAACATCATTTCTACCTAACCAGATTGCCCAACAAATAGCGGACGCCCCCACCATAGCTTGGTGTAAAAATTTCTTATGTACCCCATTTAACCAACCATTAAACACGTGATCCACATTGAGGGGTTGGGGTATGTTAAAAGAGATGCTAAATACTCTCCAAATTAGTTTGGCATTAGGGCAATCAAAGAAAAGCTGTTGGATTCTTTCATTTGGATTACAAAAGCAACATTTGACACTCCCCTTACATCGCCTTTTAGCCAAATTATCTTTGGTCAGTGTCACACCTCTAATCATATACCACATAAAAAATTTATCTTAAGAGGCAACTTAAGCTTCCAAATAACATGGGTTTGTGGCAACACATTATGACCAGACAGGGCTCTATACATAGACCGAACTGTGAAAGTCCCCGGCTGATTTAAAGACCACCTAAATACATCTCTCGAGCTAGATAACTCTGTATTGGCAACTCTAGTGACAAGATGGTGCCATGCTCTTAAATTGTCACCTACCAGAGATCTTCGAAAAGAAACATTAAATGGTCTAGATCATAACACGACACTCATATTTCTTTCTAACTATGTTATAGAGATTGGGATATTGATGTTTAAAGGCTACATCACCTAGCGAGACATCCTCCCAGAACCTAATTTGAGAGCCATCACCTATGTTGAATCTGCCTAGACTCAAGAAATTCTTTTTAACCTTCATAAGTCCAGACCAAAAATGTGAGTCTCCTGGCATATGTTCAACTTGCGTAATTGTTTTATACCTTAAGCACTTATTTTTTCATGAGTGTTTGCCACATCCCGTCTTCATTGAAGAGCTTATAAAGCCACTTACTGAGTAAACATTTATTCTTTAGATCTAAATTGAGGATTCCAAGGCCTCCCTGATCTTTTGGTGTGCATAGTATTCCCCATTTAGTAAGTCTGTATTTCTTCTTATGCTCATCACTTTGCCAAAAAAAATCTGGATCTATAAGAATCCAATTTTTTTAATACCTCTTTGGGTATCTCAAAGAAAGATAGCATGAAGATAGACAGATTACCGAGGACTGAGTCAATGAGCACCAAGCGACCTCCAACTGAGAGCATTTTTCCTTTCCAACAACTTAGTGTTTTTAATCTTTCCTCTATTTCTTTCCCGTCTGAGTTACTTAGCTTTCGGTGATGCATCGGAATACCCAAATATCTAAATGGGTAACAACCCAACTCACAACCAAAAATCTGTGAGAGGTCTCCTTCGTTTTCCTTTGCATCCCCGTAGCAAAACATCTCGTTCTTATGAAAGTTTATCTTTAACCTCGAAAGTTGTTCAAAGGCACAAAGTAACACTTTCACATTCTTAGCTTGTTCAAGATTGTGTTCCATAAAAAGAATGGTGTCATCTGCATACTGGAGAATTGATAAGCCACCCCTGCAAATTGACCCGTACTTTTGGCTCGATCAATCAAGATTGCAAGCATATCAGCCACTATGTTAAAAAGGATAGGTGAGAGTGGATCTCCCTACCTCACCCCTTTTTTTTTTGGAAGAAATGTCCTACCTCATTATTCACTTTGATCCCGACACTACCCTTGGTAGTTACTTGATTAATCCAAGAGCACCACTTTGATGAAAATCCTTTTTATTCTCAACGCTTGCTGCAGGAAGGTCCATTTCACCCTGTCATATGCCTTTTCAAAATCCAGTTTCAAAATGACTATGGGATATACATCCCCGGGTACCCTCAAGATAGAAGATCGAGTCCTAATAGAACTACTCGTGTAATCCAACTAGGACTCACATATTGTAACCGACTAGGAAACTTACCATGTAACCCTGCCCCTGGGATATATAAAGGAGGGCAGGGGTCCCTAGCTCGGCAGAGACCATAAAAGTCATACAACTCAACTCACGTGCAATACAATCAAGCACACAGGACGTAGGGTATTACGCTACTCGCGGCCCGAACCTGTCTAAATCTTTGTGTTGTTCGTGCACTATCGTTTCTAGAACTCGGCGAGACCCACAAATCTACTTCCTGGGGTACCCCTAGCAGACATGCTCGATATAAATCATCGACACTTGGCGCCCACCATGGGGCCTACTCGCCGAAGCTCAACATTAGGCGTGATGGGATCCAACTTCAACATCACCGCAGTCGAGGAATGCGTGATGTTCGTCTTCGGCACTTTAGCCCTGCGTCGCTAAGTATGGAGCGCTGACAAGTTGAAGACTCGACAGAGTTTGTTCGTGGTGATTCCTAGGTGGACTACCAGCTAATCCAGATCGGAGCGAGTATCAGCTTGTTTTCGCAATCTGTTGCATGCACCGAGTTCAAGTTGGATTACAAAATCTGGAAAAGTTCTCCATATTCGTTTCCGACTCGTAGTCTGTTGCATGTCAAAGCGGCGATTACGGAAAAGAGGAAGCGACGACATAAATCAGGGAAAGAAAGCTGCATGCAGCAGAGGTAAAGATTGAGGATAGCCTCTGCCGTTCGTGCATGCATGTCCCGGCGTATAAAATTATTAAGGAGGAATTCTCCTGTGCGCACATGAAAATGTACCAGGAAGACATCAAGATTTTCGCTTGCCGCACACGGGAAGATGTACGCGAGCGCGACTACATCGATGTCCGACTGCATCGACTCGTGTTCGACTACTAGTCGAGAACGGCTACCACACCATCAATAATTAGTCAGGGCCGACCTCTACTAGTCGACTTCGTTGACAACAACTTCGTTGCGTCGTATGACTACTTCGAATACTCATCTCGACTAGTCGAGATCAGCTACCGCGTCATCAACACTAGTCGACTTCAACAACGACCGCTATGGCTTCGTCGACAATCGTTCGCGCATCAAGCTAAGTCTTATTTAATAATTATTTTCTTTATATTAATTTTATTAGCTTGTTTAAAAATATACTTGGCCATGAGCCGACTATTCTAAAAGAATACCTCGCTTGACATCTCGCCAACGAGTTACAAACCCTCGCACGGTCTCTCCTACAGGAGAAAAGTCCTAACCGACTGCTTTATTATTTCTCTGCACTCTTAACGACCAAACCGCTCGGTAGCATGCACCTTAATTCGTGAAACTTCGGTTCCTTCCTAACATCTATGCACCTTAAAAGGACTGGTTAAGCGAGACCAAGTGTTTAAACGTAACAGGGCTACTACTCTAGTGGTTATGTGTCTAACAAGAGCAATGAGCTTAAACGTTTAAACATGCTTTATATGCTATTATAATAATTTTATCAGCTTATTTAAAAAATATGCTTTACATGCATTACCACATGCAACAAGTTTAAACATGCATTACAAATGTTATTATTTACTTTTTCTAGATCGGATACTACTCATTCTATATATTTAAATTGCAGGGTTACCAATTGAATATTAATAACATGACCACGAAGCCACTTGAGTACTTTTACTAGTCGGTGCTCACATGATGAATACTTCAATTAGTCGCTTGAAAACTTGGGGGCTACACAGTACAAGCCAAGACATGAAGACAAGTACCGGAGCTAGTAGGTACTCAAGCGGCGCGGCCTTACAATGCCAACCGAGTACTTTAAACTAGTCGATGCTTGCATATTACAACAACTCGAAGACTATGTTCTTGACCCTTGGACCGAATGCAAACCATTCGCTTCAAGGCTCAGGGCTACGCTCAAGGGGTACACATTTTTTGTGCCTATTGTTGATCCATTCAAGATCTTTGACTAGTTTTAACAGAACTACTCGAAGCTCGGGGGCTACACCCAATGACTGCACCTACTCGGTGCACGTCATTGAACTACTCGAGATGAAAATAGAAGACTGCTTTTGAACCTCCGATTACTTAAAAAGTAGTCGGAGACTCGGGGGCTACACCCATTGGGTGCATCTAAAGATGCACTCCAATGAAAACTACTCGTTAGAGAAGGCTTGAGCGTCTTGGACTTAGCTCCAACTACTCGAAGATGTTAAAGAAGATTCAAGACTTGAAGCAAAGATGCAAGATGCTCGGGGGCTTGTGGGATATACATCCCCGGGTACCCTCAAGATAGAAAACCGAGTCCTAGTAGAACTACTCGTGTTATCCAACTAGGACTCACATATTGTAACCGACTAGGAAACTTACTATGTAACCCTACCCCCTGGGATATATAAAGGAGGCCAGGGGTCCTTAGCTCGGAAGAAGCCTACAAGCAAGACCATACAACTCAACTCACGTGCAATACAATTAAGCACACATGACATAGGGTATTACGCTATTTGCGGCCCGAACGCGTCTAAATCTTTGTGTTGTTCGTGCACTGTCGTTCCTATAACTTGGCGAGACCCACAAATCTACTTCTTGGGGTACCCCCAAGAAGACGTGCTCGACATAAATCGTCGACAATGTCCCCACTTTTCTTTTTCATGTGCATCTCATGAATCGTTTCACGTAAAATGACAACGCCTTCCAAGATGTGCCTACCAGGTAGAAAAGCAGTCTGAGAGGGTATAATTAATTTTTGAGCTATCAAGGATGAGACACTAAATTAACTATAATTACAAAATTACGTTGATACATATAATGGAACAAATCTGATACAATTACAAGCATGTATTACTTTAATATTAAAACCGTCTAGATATGTAGACCACAGAAACATTAAGAAACTGGAGCTGATCGAGTAGGAAACACGAATATGTACTGCCTGAGACAGAATCTACGAATCAAAGTGAAACAAGGTTATCCTTTTTATTCATCCGACAATCAGCTCAACAACCTTGAACAGAACTTGATGCCTACTTGGATGTTCTTTCATCACTTGATGAGGTTGGTGATGGCTATGCATACGATTGATATCTGCTCTGTATACCTGCTGCTCTGATTGATAGCCGACGGGATTGCAACACTAGTAAATGCGTCATCACATTTGCGTGCTAGAGGGGTGGCGAGCTCCACCTCTGTCTTCCCTGCAACATAATCGCGATTGTTGATTTTGTCATACGCGTTCAGGAATGCGTCATCTGCTTCATCGTACAACTTAAGGCATTGTCCCAGAACCGATCTAGTCTTGATGTCCATGCCCGGCTTGGGTAGCATGGTCCTGATGTCAGCAAGCGTATTCTCGGCATTGCCAGCACCGAGCAGAGCTGCCACTTTTGCTAGGCCCCAGATATCTGCATCAGGGCTGTCATGGTGCATGCCCAACTCTTTGACGCAAAATTTGTAGTCGACGCGCTTATCGCTCTCGGCAGCCACTTTGCATGTCGTCACCACTGTAGCATTGACGCCATGGAGCACAAGAATGGCGACCATGGCCAATGTGCCGAGAAGGAAAGTTGATGGACTCATCATCTTTGGTGTACGTAGTAGGAAACACAGGTGGTTGGTAGATAGTAAGGGTGGCTTTCCACTAACAGTTTAGACAAAAGTAGAGTTGGTGCAGGACTAGTGTGACAAATGCTTACTTATAGCCTTATGGGCGAGGCAGCATGTTAAATAGGTATGTAATTATGGACATATTTACATTGATAGCTATTGATTTATACTTAAATCTTATCAAATGTATGCTATAATGAAGTGACAAGATTTACTTAACTTACAGAAAGACACTACCTTTGTTGGTACTAGCAATTAGGTGGTCTACGATGGGCATGAGTTGTCATCAGCTGGGCTATAACTGAGGTTCCAAAATGGTTGGAATTGATTTGATTCAAGCTTGCATATATGTTGGATTGTTTAAATGTGTAGTTGTACTCCAGCTGTACTCAAATTGATTGTATTGGAGTTGTTGCAAGACTAGGTGTGGCAATTGAGTACATGCAGGCAAAACGGCATGTCAGACAGATATATGCAATTATTGATATATTTTCCATTGATGGCTATTTCTTCTACTAATAATTATTGATGAGTTTCAAAAAAGACGAAGTAGCGGTATCATCTGCCACGACCAGATTGTCCAGCCCCGCGCTTGCAATAATCAACCCCGCTCTACCCTACCCTGCAACATGGAACGAGCACCGTCCCTTCTGATTTTGGCACATCCGACTGCCACAAACCCATAAGGCCATAAATGTCCTGCCACAGTGTGCTCGCAATGCACACGATGCGACACATAACCCGAACCCACACAAGATTTTAGATCAGCCTCACTGCATAGTTTCATGGCACAGTGAACTTGGTAACCGAGGTAGATGGGTTTGATGAAGATGAAACTCTTCTCTCATCTCATGCTTCTCTCCTCATAAAAACCATGCCAGGTCATTAAATTTGCTGATGTTTTATAGAATTTAGTGCTATGAAACTCCCATAAAACCGCCATTAAGACTGGCCTTAGAGCATTCAGCAGCATTTCTATCTTGGATTGCTATACCTAAAAACTACCAAAAAGCCTAAAAACTTACTCCAGCAGCATTGCTATAGTTTCAGAGTTGACATTGACATGAGCTTGCAGTCCTTTCTACTAATTTTTGAAATATGGCCAATATGATCCGGTCTGTGTATTGTGTGTGCAGGAACACTTGAATGGAGCAAAAGGTGTTTGCAGGAGCACTTGATAGATAAGAATGGTTGGGCATCAGATAATGAAGAAATGTACTTTGATTGCATCTATTTGCCTCTTTCCATCTAAGTTACATTATTTCAATGTGCAACAGCATTTGCACTCCATCTACTTGTCTATAGTTATTATTATGTGTCCACTTGTTTGTTGCATGGATGATAGATTGCAATACTCCTTTGTATCTCACTATCATCGGGTTTAAATTATGATATTTTCTAGGTTTTAAATAGAACAATTATGTATGCTTGATGCCTGCATACTTTTAGGTGCTCCGTGATGTAATGATGTACGCTAGGTGATGGTAGTTGTAAGGCATTTTTATCAAAGGCTTGTGTGCATGTTAATCTCTGTTTCTGTGTCCATGCCTCACTGTGAACCACTAGTAGTTTCAGGAAGCAAACTTTGAGTTATCTACAGTGCATTATTTCAGTTCAGTGCTGAATTTTGATTCAGCTCACTGCAATTTTTAATTTATGTATTATATGAGCAAGCAAGATTAGTGTTAGATACTTCTCTTGAACACCGAGATATTTTAGATCTAATACTTGTATCTTGTTGTACTTGTATCATGATTACAACAAGCTTCTTCTAAAATGCAACTTTGAGTAGCACACTAGTGTTTTGATGTAAACAAAACCAGTGGCAAAATACAGTGTGAAACTCTTGCAAATGATAGGAATTTCAGATATATGCCTTTAAAACTTAGGTTCAGATATATGCCTTTAAAACACACACATATGCCTTGAAAACTTAGGTACAGATGAATAATCGGAACTTCACATCCATGTCCATGGCTCTGTAGCTTTATGTATGCTCCCATGTTTTATTATTTTTCATGTATAAATAAAACACTAGTAACTGTTTGTTCTTCTGGGGTGCTTTGTTTTGCTCATGGCAAGCAACCATAGGAGTGTGATTCCCCAGAGTCTGCCAAGGCCTAGGACACAAGGAACTGGCATCCTGTACTACAGAAAGATCGATTCCAGCAAGAATGACGACACATCAAAAAGGTGAGAGTGGCTTACAACTAGGTCTGCTAACTTGAATGGCTCATGAAGCGAAAGGGCCTCTAGCTTATTTTGTTCGATGGCCTGAGTAGCACTCCTCAAGTCCTGGGTTCGACTCCCCATGGGAGCGAATTTCAGGCTAAGTTTTAAAAAATCCGCTTGATGTCCATGCTCGGCTTGGCAAGCATGGTCCAGATGTCAGCAAGCGTATTCTCGGCATTGCCAGCACCGCCCAAAGCCACCACTTTCACAAGGCCCCAGATATCTGCAGGGTTGTCATGGTGTCTGCCCAACTCTAACACACAAAACTTATATGTAACTACCCATAGCTTGCTGGCGAGATCAACTCCGGGAACGTGAGTACGAACAGAGAAATCTAGACATGGATATGGATCTCGCGAACCAGAGAGGGGCGTTGTGCCCTGCCTCTACGAACGCTTTTTAGAGTTTGTTTCTCGTGGTAAAATTGTTCATGATCTCTCCCCGGACACAGCCGGATCACATAACACGCAAGACACTGACCCTGACATCTCGGGCCCACACGCACTCGCGCCCACTCCCTACTGTGTCTCTGGCGTATTCACTGTTCCCTCCTCTCTTGTGTTGGCGCCATCATCCTGGGGTGTCACACCTCCCCCCGCTCAAGACGTGTGTCCCCAAGCAATAGCATCAGGAAAGCGAGCTTTGATCACGTACCAATCTTCCCACCTTGCTGAGCCTTCTGGAATGTTGGTCCACTTAATGCGAGCTTGAGGTACTGTTGTGTTTCCTTTCTTCATGAGATGGCGCTCCAACACTTGCTCCGGCATCAAGTCCTGAGCACTCAAATCAACTAGTGTGGTAATATCAGAAAACACTTGTAACGCCCGCGTTTTTACCCTAGCTAAATCACCATAAAAATCACGTGTTAAAATTGTTTTCAAAAACCTTTTACCGCCGAGCTCCCGGAAATCCAGACCGAATCTTCCCCTCCCTGGTTTTCCGCTGACCCAGCTCGAACCCAGTCGTGCCTAACCTTTTCGCCGCCCCGTCACGTTCCGCACTGACGGCTCTCGGTGCATGCGCTCGCGACCGACCGTCGCCGGCGTCGCCGCCGGAAGCTCCGCCTCGGATCCCCTCCCTTCTTCCCCTTTTCTTTTTCCACTTTTTCTTTTCCCTCTTTTCTTTTCTTCCCTTCTTTTTCCTCTCATTTTCCCCGGTGTCGTCCCCTCCTTCCCTCCCTCTGTTTTTCCCTCCCCGGCATCATGCACATCCGCCGGCCAGCCACCTCGCTCTTTGGCACAGCACCGACCACCCTCGTCGTATCCCTAGCTGCACCACCGCGCTAGCCGTCGCCACGCCACCTTGCCTCCCCGCGTTGCCACCATTGCGTTGGCCCTGCCCGCGCGCACGCTTGCGCGTGCCGTGCTGAACGGCGCGCACGCCACCGACTCCCTGTCACGCCTAGCAAGCACCGCGCCGCGCCCCATGTGCTAGCGCGCCGCCCAGCACCAAGCCACTGCGCCGCTCGCCAAGTGCACAACACTACCCAGCCCCGCCACAGAACCCCTGTCGCGCTGCCCGTCGTCGCCCCCCCCCCCCCACACCGCACGCACACTGCATCGTGACGCACACTCCGCGACACGCTCAGCATGCCAAGCGATATCGCCCTTGCGCTCCATCGCCCTGTCACGGCCTGGAATCCCGCTGGCCACCATAACTCACCGACCAATTGCTCACCGACCGATTGCTCACCCCGTCGGCCCGCCCCTTCAACCGCCTCCGGCGCCTATAAATAGGGCCACCAGCTTCTCCTCCATCACCTCCCCCTCGCCAGCCACCCTGCTCACCCTCTCCACCGCCGCAGCGCCACCACCGCCTCCATTGCCGCTGCCGCCCGCCCGCTCCCCGTGGGCAGGCCACCCCGCAACACCCCCGCCCAAGGTAAGGCTAGGGATAGACTCCCCACCTTCCCCTCTCACTCCTACCTCGTCCCCGACCGCCGGCGCCGTCCCAATCGCCGGTAGGGCTTCGGTCGCCGCCGCCGGCCGACGCCATTCCCCTTCCCCTGCTCTGTTCGAATGGTTAGGGGTGCTCGCTTTGCGAATAACCCCCTGGCCTTTCTCGTTTTAAAACCCGCGGTCCAAGCCAAACCTCTCTCTCTGTTAAGTCCACCAGGAGCCCCTTGCCCTTTTAATTAATTGCAAGTTGGTCCCTGGCCCTTTAAAACAGCCCCTAAGGACCTATTAGATCAATCTCTCTTCACCCTGACACCCTACCAACTTTTGGTATTCGCAATTAAGCCCCTCTAGCACCCTATAACCATCACAAACAAACCCTATACCTTCTCCAAGTAAACCTCGGGACTTTCGGTAACTTTCTGAACAAGTCCTCTCCTACGTTAATCGCCCTAACGATGCGTCATTTTATGCGCCGTTTTAAACCGGAATGACCCCAAATTTCACCACCCACTTTTCCACTACATCTTCCGCCAAACCATTCATCGCATTCCTAAAAGAGACCTTCTTTTCCTCGCTCTCCATTTAATCTCTGTTTTTCCTTTCTGTGAGCTCGGCAAATAAAACCTTATTTTAATCTTTTCTTTTATTTATTGTGTGTCTGTGTTTGTGCGCCGTAGATCACGTTGAGGAAGAGCACGAAGGAGAGCAGTGCTACGAGCAGGAGCCCGAAGGCCAGTGCCCCGAGCAGGAGTTTGTGGAAGGCTTTGAGAACGGCAAGTTCAATCTTACCCCTTGATGCATATTTATCCCAGTTTTATAAATGCAACCCACTTGCCTGTTTTATAAAACTTGCATGCTTGTTGCTAAACCGTATTTGTGTGAGCCGTTCCTTGATTTGTACAAATATTCCTTGATAACCTAGATTAATTTCTGAATATTTTAGTTTGGGAGTAAATCATTGCTAATGCCCCTTAGGATGTATTTACCTTTTGTAAATAAATACTACCCATTGATTATTCAGTAAAATATTAGAGTATGTGCTTTAAAAGAAATGGGGTTTAAATGATAAAAATGATTATTATTAGGGGATAAGCCGGACAGGGTTTCCTGTGTGAAATACCAAGGTGAGCTCGTGCCTGTGTGGCTGAGAATGGTGGCAGAAGTCTGACTTGTCATTAGAAGGATGAGTTGATGTGTCATCTTGCCTAGCCCAGATATCAGTATCTCCACTCGACCGTTGTATGTGGCAACGGCTTGGCATAAATCCCACTAGTTGAACTGGCAGTTATCGGGTGTGCTGGTGAGCAAAAGAGGGCCATGGAGACGGGTATAAGTTCTTGGTGAGTTATATCCTGGGTAGAACCTCGTAGGTAGGTTGCTGACCCTCCATCACCTCCCCCAGCTTCTCCTCCATCACCTCCCCCTCGCCAGCCACCCTGCTAAACCCTCTCCACCGCCGCAGCGCCACCACCGCCTCCATTGCCGCCACCCGCCCGCCCGCTCCCCGTGGGCAGGCCACCCCGCAACACCCCTGCCCAAGGTAAGGGTAGGGATAGACTCCCCACCTTCCCCTCTCACTCCCACCCCGTCCCCGACCGTCGGCGCCGTCCCAATCGCCGGCAGGGCTTCGGTCACCGCCGACGGCCGACGCCATTCCCCTTCCCCTGGTCTGTTCGAATGGTTAGGGGTGCTCGCTTTGCGAATAATCCCCTGGCCTTTCTCATTTTAAAACCCACGGTCCAAGCCAAACCTCTCTCTCTGTTAAGTCCACCAAGAGCCCCTTGCCCTTTTATTAATTGCAAGTTGGCCCCTGGCCCTTTAAAACAGCCCCTAAGGACCTATTAGATCAATCTCTCTTCACCCTGACACCCTACCAACTTTTGGTATTCACAATTAAGCCCCTCTAGCACCCTATAACCATCACAAACAAGAGTGAATTCTCTAGTTGCCACTGAAATTTATATAGATCTCTTCAATGCCATTGCAATTTGTTGCTTCTCTTGACTGCCATTGTTTTAAATTCTCAATTCCCTTGTTGTCATTCCCGTTAAAAACATAAAATCTGTTAAACTGCATTCACTGACATCTGGGCCCACATGTACTCTCTCTGTTATCTTTTCCCTGCCGCATGCCAGACACTCGCACGCGGGCCTTGTTTAGATCCCTAATTCTATCCCCAAATTCTACTATGCAAAAAGAAGATTCTCATCACATCAAAATGTCATAACATGCATGGAGTACTAAATGTAGATGAAATCAAAACATAATTACACAGTTTTGTTGTACTCTGCGAGACGAACATTTTGAGCCGAATTAATCAATTTTTGGACAATTGTTCACACATACAAACAAAATGCTACAGTGATGCACGCACATCAAGACCCCAAATTTGGCACTCAAATTTGGCATCTAAACAAGGGCCAAAATACAAAGGAACCAAGCGTCAGGCGAGCAATAACGTAAAGGGCCGACCCTAAACCAATGGCCTACGCGAGCACGCGGACAGCAGAGTGGCGTCTGTTGATAGCGGACGCA
This sequence comes from Echinochloa phyllopogon, assembly GCA_033239725.1. Lineage (NCBI taxonomy): Eukaryota > Viridiplantae > Streptophyta > Magnoliopsida > Poales > Poaceae > Echinochloa > Echinochloa phyllopogon. Next base: position 39,424,055 of record BTCW01000010.1, on the reverse strand, counting down.
TGTGTCCAGCGGAGCCTGCGCTACTCGACGGAGCGGCGGCTAGCGATAGAGGCCGCTGACGTGACCCAGCTCGGATGTCGTCACGGTCTGCTCTCGTCCTCCACACGATTTTGCTGCTCTGTATCGTCTACCCGTCGATGATCCCCTTGCCTCCTGCACTGGCAGCCGCACCCTGCCTCACCTCCTCACGTGCCAACAGCCTGGTGGCGGCCGCACGCGCTGCTCCGCGCTGCTCCGCGCTGCTCCGCGCTCGCTTTGGTTTCTTCTTGTCCTTGCAAATTGGAATGGCCTCAATTGGTTCAGCGTTGTGCTCGAGGGGTCTTCAAGAAATTACTCCGTAAGCATTTCTTCTCTCTCCAGTTCCTGCACCTTCCTCTTAGTCTCACGTAGCCCATTCATTCAACCTTCCTACACAGCTACACCTCTATGCGATTGATGAGTCATGATCCTTCCATCCTATGAGCCCCAAATCAGTAGCAGAACTTCTCGGCACAGAAGAGGTTTGTGCCGGTGAAGACTCCCATCGCTAGCGAACAAGGCCCACGACTGTCAGCGAATTTCTCAGAGTTCTCGGTGTTGACGTGGGCGAGGTAGAGGCCCAGCTTGGCCACCACGACTAGCAGTAGCTGCGCGGTGTGCACGAAAAAGGATAGCCTAACATTGTCAAAAAAAAAATATGGCCAACCCAACGGTAAGTTAACAGATTCTAACGGTAATGGCAATCAAGGAATTGAGAATTTGAAACAATGGCTGCCAAGGGAAGTGAGAAATTCTAATGGCATTGAGGAAATCCATGTAAATTTTAGTGGCAACCAAGGAATTCACTCCACAAACAAACCCTATACCTTCTCCAAGTAAACCTCGAGACTTTCGGTAACTTTCTGAACAAGTCCTCTCCTACGTTAATCGCCCTAACGACGCGTCATTTTATGCGCCGTTTTAAACCGGAATGACCCCAAATTCCACCACCCACTTTTCCACTACATCTTCCGCCAAACCATGTCACATTCCTAAAAGAGACCTTCTTTTCCTCGCTCTCCATTTAATCTTTGTTTTTCCTTTCTGCGAGCTCGGCAAATAAAACCTTATTTTAATTTCTTTTCTTTTATTTATTGTGTGTGCTTGTTTGTGCGCCGTAGATCACGTTGAGGAAGAGCACGAAGGAGAGCAGTGCTACGAGTAGGGGCCCGAAGGCCAGTGCCCCGAGCAGGAGTTTCCGGAAGGCTTTGAGAACGGCAAGTTCAATCTTACCCTTTGATGCATATTTATCCCAGTTTTATAAATGCAACCCACTGGCCTGTTTTATAAAACTTGCATGCTTGTTGCTGAACCGTATTTGTGTGAGCCGTTCCTTGATTGCTACAAATATTCCTTGATAACCTAGATTAATTTCTGAATATTTTAGTTTGGGAGTAAATCATTGCTAATGCCGCTTAGGGCGTATTTACCTTTTGTAAATAAATACTACCCATTGATTATTCAGTAAAATATTAGAGTATGTGCTTTAAAAGAAATGGGGTTTAAGTGATAAAAATGATTATTATTAGGGGATAAGCCAGACGATGTTTCCTGAGCATGGTGGGAGAAGTCCGACTTGTCATTAGAAGGATGAGTTGATGTGTCATCTTGCCTAGCCCAAATATCAGTACCTCCACTCGACCGTTGTATGTGGCAACAGCTTGGCATAAATCCCACTAGTTGAACTGGCAGTTATCGGGTGTGCTGGTGAGCAACAGAGGGCCATGGAGACGGGTATAAGTTCTTGGTGAGTTATACCCTGGGTAGAACCTCGTAGGTAGGTTACTGACCCCCTGGCTGCTTCTGTGGTGACTTGTCAGCTTAGCTAAGGTGGGTAATGGCCTCGATAGGATCTGCACTGACACTAAGGTGTTCAAGTTGTGGTACCCTACTTGTGGTTGTGTACACCTCTGCAGAGTTGAAACCTATCCGGATAGCCGTGTCCACGGTATTGGACGAGTTACGACATGGTCACTTCACAAGTCCTTTAACTTGGTTTGGTGTTGGTTGTGAGCAGCGTCCTGGTGTGTGAGTGGCTTTGGGAGGTGTTGGTAGTGTCTACGACTGATGGGGAGTCCGGTAGCACTAAGTTGTGTCTTACAATTTACTTGATTTTGATGCTTTTATTATTAGAAATGCTTTACAGAACTTTTATAAATGACCCCCTGCATGTGGTATTTACGTAAATAAACCAATAGCATATCCTTGATAATTATCCTTGCATGCTTCTGTTGTAACCCCCCCCCCCCCCCCCGTGTGTATGGTTGGACTTGCAGAGTATGTATGTACTCACCCTTGCTTGTTTTATAGAAGAGGACCCGGATTTTGTTCCCGAAGACGTCGAGTAGAAGTTACGTTCTACACCCAACCTTGCTTGTGTGTTAGGGCCCTCCGCTTGAAGAACCGTATGGCGCAACTCTCTGATGATGCCATGATTAGTTGTACCATTTGGTTTCTAGTTTTTATCCTCGCGCTAGTGGCGCGTCTGTGCCCGCTACCACGCAGGTTTGTTCGGTAATGGACCATCTGTTGTAATAAATGTGAATCAGCCACCTGGGACTGATGTTTGTATCACATTTAAGTCTTCTCTTTTGAGGGGACACTTCAACACTGGTGAATAATATGCAACAAAAGGTTTCAGTTGTGAAACATGGAAAACTGGGTGGATTAAACTCCCATCTGGAAGTTCCAGCTTGTAAGCAGAGGCACCAATCTTCTCTAAGACACGATATGGCCCAAAGAATTTGAAGGATAGTTTAGGAAATGGACGATTCACCACTAAGTTTTGGACATATGGCTGCAACTTGGGGAGCACCTGGTCTCCTACTAGGAACTGTCTGTCTACCCGGTGTCTATCAGCTTGCTGCTTCATTTTGTTTTGGGCAGCAGTTAGATGCTCATGCAGTCGAGCATTCAAAACTTCCCTCTCAGCAGCCATATCTTGAGCTTCAGAAGTGGTTGTGTTGGACAGAGGAACAGCAATGTGTGAAGGAGCATCATATCCATATTGAGCCTTAAATGGATAACAGCCAAGAGAGGAATGAAATGAAGTGTTATACCATAGCTCAGCAACAGATAACCATCTTTTCCAATGTTTTGGTGAGTCATACACTGCACACCTGAGGTACATCTCCAGGCACTGATTCACCCTTTCAGACTGACCATCAGTTTGAGGATGATATGAGGAGCTTCTGAGGAGCTGAGTCTGACAAAGGGCAAACAATTCTTTCCAAAATGTGCTTGTAAAGATTTTATCTCTGTCTGAGACAATTGATTTTGGAAATCCGTGTAGGTTGACCACATTGTCCAGCATTGCTTTGGCTACCACAGGAGCAGAGAAGGGATGTTTCAAGGGAATAAAATGTGCATATTTGGTATACCTGTCCACAATCACTAAGATACTGTTGTAACCTTCAGAAGATGGAAGACCTTTGATAAAGTCCATGGTCCAATCCTGCCATGCTCCTGCAGGAATTGGCAATGGTTGGAGAAGACCTACAGAAGGAGTGTTCTCATGCTTGGCCTGCTGACAAATCTGACACTGTTAGATGTAATTCTCTACATCTGCTTTATGGCCTTTCAATAGGAATAACTTTTTGAGTCTGAAATATGTTGTCTTTGTACCAGAGTGACCCCCAACATCACTTGAATGAAAAGTGGCAATTAGTTTGGTCTGCAAGGCAGAATTATTGGGGATCCATACCCTGTCCTTATATCTGATCAGACCCTGCTGTAATGAATACCCTTGCTCATTAGGACTATAGACAGCCAACTTGGTCAACAAATTTTGAGTTTGTGGATCAGTAGGTATAAGCATTTGTGACTTCTTGAAGCCAGAGAGGCTTGACTTCTGAAACAACTTGAATGGCCAGCAAAAGACCTACTCTAGACAGAGCATCAGTAGCCAAATTTTCCTTGCCTTTCTTGTACACTACATTGAATTGGAGCCCCATCATCCTAGTCATAGCCTTGAGTTGCATCTCAGAATGTAAGTTCTGCTCACAGAGATATGATAAACTTTTGTGATGGGTCCTGATAATGAATTCCCCTCTTTGTAAATATTGCCTCCACCTTTAAACAGTCATTATCAATGCTAGAAACTCTTTCTCATAAATAGACAGTCTCTGATGTGTTGGACCCAAGGCTTTGCTCAAATAAGCGACTGGTTGGTCTCTTTGCATCAGAACAGCACCCACCCCCAAGTGACAAGCATTAGTTTCTATGGTAAAAGGAGCAGTAAAATCTGGAATGGCCAGAACTAGGGCAGTTGCCATCAATTGTTTAAATTGTTGGAAAGCCTGAGTTGCATTCTCATTCCACTCAAAATTCTTTTTCTTCGGTAGGTTGGTGAGAGGCCTAGCAACAATGTCATAATGCTTAATAAATTTTCTGCAATACCCATTTAAGCCTATTAAACCCCTCAACTCAGTAGTAGAAGTTGGTATAGGCCATTTTAGCATTGCCTCTATCTTTCTTGGATGAGTGGCCACCCCTTTGTCAGATATAATATGTCACAGATAATCCAGTTGGGTTTGGGCAAAAGAACATTTACTCATTTTCATGTACAATTGATGCTCTCTTAGTTTAGCAAGAACCAACTGAATGTGTTCAAAGTGAGCTTCAAAACTGGGGCTATAAATAAGAATATCATCTAGAAACACCAGTACAAATTTCCTAAAAAAGGCTCCAAGACCACATTCATGATGCATTGAAAAGTGGCTGGAGCATTGGTGAGGCCAAAGGGCATCACCCTGAATTGGTAATGGCCATGATGAGTTTTAAAGGTTGTTTTATATTCATCCTCAGGATGCATTCTAACTTGATGATATCCTGATCTCATGTCTAACTTTGTGAAAAAATTAGTACTAGCTAACTCATCCAAAATTTCATCCTAACGTTTATTTTGTATGTGACTTGCTTTATCATCGTATATACTTTAAGTATAATTTATTGGTTTGTATATTTGAACAAAAATTTTGAATAAGATGAATGGTCAAAGAGCATGAAAAAAATCAACAATGAATAGTAATTTGGAACGGAGGTAGTATTAGATTTCATTAATCATTATAAAATGCAATGACATTAGTTGTTCGAAAAGAAAATTGCCGTATCCTTCCATGGAAAGATATGCATTGTTATCAGATTTGCTAGAATGTGACTTCGAATTTCTTCTCAAAGAATAATTTAATGACACATCATCAATATCTATACCTATATAAATCTATATAATCTATCATTATTTTCCTTGCTACGGACAGATTTTTTTCCCTCACATAGATAACTTTTTCTCGATGTCCACTGTAATTTGGCCACACAGAATTTCTGCTTACGTCCAGATCTATTGTTACTTTGTTAGCCGCCGCCCCCTCCTTATCATATCTATATCGGTGGCCGTGGTAGTTTCAGGCCCGTTTCCAAGGATTGCTGGACCTTCAAAAACGCCTAACTAGCTGCTGATCTCAAGGCACAAAATGTTCCGGACTCTGACTCTCGGCTTGTTCATAGGTTCAGCCCAATTTCCCTTGGCTCGAGCTTATAAACGAACCGGACCAAGTGTTAATTTGAGCTCATCTTATAATGTCACATCCAGGTTTATACAGAAACCTGAATGGTGCTACATGTGAACCCAGGGAGTCCAAACACACATATAGCTTACAAATATGAAAATCAGAGTACATGTACTCGAATAAAATAGTTACATCAGAGTTTAATATAAATCTATACTAAAAGAAACGAGTTCTTTTGAGAACTTTTCCTACCAATGAAAACCCCCCGTACCTCTCACGCCGGACCCACCTGGACCCACGTTGCAGAAAAAATAAGAAAATATTGTGAAAGTTTTATTGACAGAGCGAAAAATCCCGTGTGAGTTCACATCTAGCCCCCTTTTTTTTGCACCAGTGTTTTTGTACCCAATATTTTTTTTTGGAAAGTTAAGCAAACTAACCGTCGACATTTTTTTGGAAAGTTAAGCAAATTATGGCCGGCATTTTTGGAAAGTATATTACCACCGATCAAGTTGATTTGGTTCATTTTGGTGCTGGGCTTTCTTTTTCTTGGATTATTAATATTGCGACATGTGCCTTTCAAGTAGTGCGCATGGACTTCCCGTTGCTTGTTGGGTAAGACCCTAGCTAGCTGAAATACATTAAAAATGGGCCTAATTGTTCTAGGTGCCCAAATGAAAAGCTTCTTTATATACGAGTCATCCTTATCTATACAAGTTCTTTCGAGAACTTTTTGTACGAACCAAAACCCCCGTACCCCTCACGCCAGACCCATCTAAATCCACGTATCAATGGTTTCAAATTGATCGAGCAAAAAAATACATGTGAGTTTACCCCTCACCCTCTGTTTTTTTTTCACTCGTATTTTTTTACCCATCGTGTCTTTTTAGGAATTTTTATTGGAATCGAGCATTTTTTTCCATGTTGAGCCACGACCCAGGACGAGGCCACCTCGCCGACGGGGCTAGACGTTTTTTATATTTTTTTTATTCTTCAATTTTATTAATAGTACAAATGGAAAATCAAAATGATAGTAGATTAGAGAGGTTTTCTCCATACAAATAAAGACCAACTATTTCGAAAATGACGTGCCTCTGGATTTGAGAATCCCTAAATCTCTCTATACATGATCAAAATTGATATATAGATATGTGTCTGTTATTCCGTATTGCTAATAGATAGTAGATTGGAGAGGTTTTCTCCATATAAATAAAGACCAATTATCTTGAAAATGATGTGCCTCTGGATTTGAGAATACCTAAAGCTCTCTATACATGAGACATAAAAGAGCGGATAAAGTATTTTTAAAGGCGCTTCGCATGATTGGTCTATTTACTGTGGCCCACTCAAGTGACATTGTTTTGTGTCATCAATAAAAGTTTTTTTACAGAGCGAAAAACCCTATGTGAGTTCACCCCTAGCCCTATTTTTTTCACCGGTGATTATTTTATACCCGCCTATTGTTTTGGAAAGGAAACAACCTCTGAACTTGAAAAACAATTCTTCTACCATGAAACCTCCTCCGAGCCTTTTTTTGAAAGGAATCAACCTCCGATTCTTCTACCGTGAAACCTCCTCTCAGCCACGTTGAAGAAAGAAAAAGAAAATATTGCAAAAGTTTTTTTGACAGAGCGAAAAACCCCGTGTGAGTTCACCCCTAGCCCCCCGTTTTTTTTTCACCGGTGTTTTTTGTACCCACTTCTTTTTGGAAAGAAAAAATGAGTTTTTTTAAAGAAATCAACGTCCTAACCGGTAAAACCCCTCAAAGCTTTTTTTGGAAAGGAATAAACGAGCTTGAGCTTTTTTGGAAAGGAATAAACGAGCTTATTTTTGAACTGAAAAACAAGTTTTTTTTTAAAAGAATCAACGTCCGAACTGGTAAAACCTCCTCGCTGTTTTTTTTCTATACACAATTATCCCGTATTGCCAATAAACAATAGATTGGAGAGTTTTTCTTCATATAAATAAAGACCAACTATTTTAGAAAATAATGTGCCTTTGGATTTGAGAATATATGAGAGTGCGAATATAAAGTATTTTTTAAAGCGCTTCGCATGACTGGTATGTTTACCTTTGCCCACTCAAGTGACATTGTTTTAATACCTATGTGTCATCAATAAACGTGCGTGCCGCACATGAGTTCTTGCTAGTAAAGTATGACACATCAGAAGTCTAATTATTAATCTTAACTAAACGGAGCCGCAGTCCACATGTGACCACAGCTCAGTAATAGGGTAGATCCTCTGGAAACTCAGTAGCTGCCTCAGTCATTGACTCATCTGTTACCTATCCGGGATTTTGTTGAATATTGGCAAGTGTAAGTAAACCATTTACTTAGCAAGTACAACATGAAGTATGAAGGCTAAAAAAGTAAGGCTTGACACAGCTGTACTGCATTAACATTTTTAGTTGATACATTTTAACATTAACCAAGTTACTACAAGTGAATGAAACCCAGCTGCAACCCAATTAATGAAGTAGAAGTACATTAAGCATAATAAACATCATATTAATCAGGGAACCACTAATTAAAAAGGATCCAGGCCACTCGTGACCGTGAGCACGGCTATCATGATAGATTTACATTATGCAGAGGTTTCACCCTTTACCCACCAGTCGCGTAAAAGCTCAATAGAGCTTTGCACCCAACCACGCTGTGCTGATCAGGCACGTACCACACTTCCTTTGGTGTGATTGCATAGGGACGCTACGAGGCTTTTCAGAAGACACCCTAGCAAGACAGTAGCCACTATGGTACAACAAGGCGGCATGATCCAAGGCACCGAGATTGGCTGACACCTACGGTGCACCATAAGGGGGTCAATGGCGTCCGGAGCACGGACATCGCACCCAACAATGCGCAACGTGTGGAGTTCTCCATCGTAGAGACTCCTAGCATGGGACTGTGCCTAACGATAGATAGCCAACGGATCCCCCGTCCTCGGTGGATCAAAACCATACCCTATCACCTTGTTCCCCATAACTCCGCCAGCCCGTCGGTAACCACTGGCAAGCTAGAGACATACAAGCTACTTGTACAAGACCAGAGCCATAATAGTTCCAGCGGTGGCGACAGGCTCCTGGGTTGCCGCTTTAAAAACCAGGCCTTACAGAGAGACATCAGGACAAAGCACGAAACACATGCCCTAGCTCCCTGAACCATGTTGCTAAAAAGTAAGTTTTAACATTATCATTGAAGTGAACCATTAAGTCAAAGTTAACAATTGAATAAATGGTGATAGTATCTACGCCTAGCAAGGAACTACCCATATGCATGACCCTGGGATATCAATGGACAGGATAAACAAAACTATGTACAACCTTAAAGGTACATCAATTTAGACACATGCATATGTAAATAAATGATTAACAGGTGTTTAGGTAGCAAGGATTGTCTGTACTATACTTGCCTTCCTCAAAGAGCGGTTCCTGCTAATACTATTGGTCCGGCTCCTCGTAACCTTACTCAAAACTGAACTCGAACGGCTCACCGATTGGACTCACAGAGCACCACACACGCATCCATACATTCCAGTACATGCAAACAAGTTACTCTATTAGAACATTACACCAATCAATAGCAAAAGAGCAAAAGGAGGCTATAAAACTATTCTACGCTTCACAACGAGCACATGAGCACAAGAATCACTCTAATCGGAGCTAAAACGCAAAAGATACGGCTAAACTAAGGTTCAGGGCTTGCTGGTAATTTTCAGAAACTTTTAGGGGCTTATTTGTGAAAAACTGAGGACCTATATGTATTTTTTATATAAAACACGAAGGCTAACGAGTAAAAAGGCCAAAGCAGGACCTTGGACACTAATTTTCAAAAGCGTAGGGGGGTTTTCATAATAGCATGGACCTATCTGTAAATATTTTTGAACGGCGGCGGACGATAGGTTGATTTTCGAAAACCCCGGGGACTCTTTAGCAAAAGTACAGGCGCTGACCGGTAGGGGGGTTGACTCCAGCGGTTTAGATCTGGGCCACTGGATCGCGTTAGGACGGCCGGGATTGGATCTACGCAGGAGGGGGTTCGCCGGCAACAGTGGAGGCGGCGGCATTGCTCGCGCTCGCGACGGCGGCTCACCGGAGCGGAGCCAATCCGGCGTTCCGGGGTTCCATGGGCGACGTTGACTAGCTGGGGAGGGAGCGGGCGGTGCGGCGAGCCTAACGCGGCGGATCCCGACGACGGCCGTGCGGCAACGGCAGCGGTCCATGACGGTGGTCGTGCGCGCATCAACAACGAGGTCACGCGGAGGGTAGAGAGCGACGGAGGGGCCGAAAGAGTCGCAAAGTGATGCTTACCACCACGCGGTGCTACTCCGGGGGTACAGATTGCGACATTAATCAGAGGATTCTTTGTTCTTCAGGGAATCTCATGCGTCTACTTTCGCTTATATTCTGTACATGCAGCTATTTGAAGGACTGAAATGGCGACCAGAGGGGATGAATGGGAGCCAACAAAAATTCTCGTCGAAATAAGTTCGGCCTATGTTCCGAAAACACCAAAAACAATTTTCTTGTAATCGTCAAAGTTACACACGTCAACTAGTGATGTGTTGACCCTATAAACGATTTAGAAATTCTCAAAGTACCGCGGAAGCACCGTTAATAAGAACATTAATTAACTTACGGAAAGTTTAAACTCAAACTTCATTTAAGGTTTAACTAGTATCACTACTAACCTGTCAACACATAAGCACTTGCTACTAAAACCATCGGCCAAGCACACAGGATATAAAAGCTAAAAGGATTCATCTAAATATGGAAGCAAGCAAGCAGTAGCTTAATTAAAACAAAGTGATGGCTAACAGGAAACATGCATGATTAAATAATATCGCCGGCCAAAACAACAAAGTAGTGAGTAAACAGCATGAAAATGACACTTCGCATGAGTATAAGCTGCGGCATTGACCTGCTCAAGTCACTGCTCCCACAAGAGAAATGAAGCTCGATCCCTGCAATGCTGCTGTCGCTGCAGGAGCTGCAAAAATAAATAAAGCAGTACCTATTGGACCCTGCGCAGAATGCTGTTGGGCCTGCTGCACACGTCAGCTGCTGTCCCTGATCCGAGCGCCGGCCTGCTGCAGCTTGCTGGGCTTGGCTTACCTCGCGCTGGTCTGCTCCACGCTGGGCTGCGTGCTCCTGCTCGCGGGCCGCTGCTGAGCCGGCCTGCTCGCACGCTAGCTGGCCTGCTTCTCCGCACAGCAAAATGGGCCGCTTCGGCCTGCTGGCTGCTGGCGCTGGCTGGGCCTGCCTGCTGCCCATCCTGGGCCTGCGTCCCGCGTGGCCTGCTTGCTGGGCCGCTGCGCTGCAGCTGCGCTGCTGCTGCGCGCGTGTGGGCCGCGCGCTGGCTGGGCTGCACGCTGCGCCCGCTCTGCTGGGCCTTGCGCCCCCGCCTGGGCCCCCTGCGCCTGCCTCGCACGCGCTCCTGTGCGCCGGAGATCCTACGTGGCTTTCAGAATTTTTTTTAGCCATGCTCGCTACGAGATTCGTGTAACTTTTCTCCTCCGTCCAATTAGCATCTCCGACGCCTCGTGTCTCCATGCTATTTGTTTCCAGTCCGCGGTCGAGAGATGCACATGCACGGCTGTTCCCATATGACTGGTAACATGCATGAATCAGACGTGAACGATTCCATTAGATTTTGATCTTCAAATTCATTTTTCTCTCAAACTATAAATTATTTTTCAAATCCATTTGAACCACGATCTTAGTTAGAATTTATGCAACAAAACAAGCACCTATTTGAATATATTTATATTTTGATATTTTTTTTAAAAAAAAACATAAACTAGTTCAACATTTTCATTAGATTGTTTTAACATTTTATCTAAGAACTATTGCAATAGTTTTTCAAAATTGTTAATTATTAGGTTTTAAGAAATATTGAATCTAGTCAACATTTGGAATGTACAACTTCAATATTTTTCATATGTTGTCTCAACCTTTGTAATATATTATTTCACCACTTCTAAGAAAAATATTGAATTAGTTTTCTAAGTGTTAAATCAGTATTTTTGAAATGTTGAATCAGATTAACAAAAGTATTCAATCTGGTACCAAAATAGTTGGAAGCTAGTAGAATTTTGCACCGCAACAAAAAAACATTCAAATACAGCTATATGTGCGTCTGTCGTTTTCAATGGAATGGGAGAAGTCGGTGCTGCGGGAATACGCACGCACGAGTATCTGTATAGTTAATTGGGCTTTTCTGGTCTTTTAAAGTTAACGTACTTATAGCTTCCGTGCCCTTCGTAGAGCTCCCCCTGTGCGCTGCGCGTAGGCACCGCGAGCGCCGCACCCCCTTCTGTCCGATCCTGTCCACGAACAGTGAAGAACAAGAAGAAACAAATTGCGTTTGTCTGTCCCTAGATCATGTAATAAAGTATCCCATGCTCTAGCAGCCAAAGGGCTTATGCCGTCTCAGGGTGCTGATTTCCGGTGGGAGATCACACCAGACTTTGCAATTTGCAATTGATCTTGTGGCCAGCGATGCGGCTCCGCCTGTGAATTAATGGAAGCCTCTTTCCATGCAAAAAAAAAAAAAGAATAACACGAGCTAACGAAACCCCGGAACTTCAAATCAAAATTACTTTCTTGATACTCAACGATTCAAAGCGACCTCTCCGAGGGCAATCAGATCTAGAAAAGCTCAAGCATACACCATGAATTTTGAGATGAACCGAAGAACAAGCCACCGAGAGCAATTTCGCGAAACAACAAATTCAGGCCAAATCCGTGAGATTCGTGGGGAAATCACATAGAAGTTGCTCACAATGATCCCAGCAACAAAAGCCTCCAACAAATTTGAAGGATCAAAATGACGATCAGAGAGGGGGCTGAATGGGAGCCGATAAAAATTTGTTCTCGAAACTCGGTCTATGTCCCAAAATCACTATCCAATGATTCCTTACAAGCTTGTCAAGGTAGCGTAGTCACAACGGATCTACCAACCCTAGGAACAAGCTAGAACGAGCGACAAAGTGGAAGCACAACTCAAGAAGCAAAAACAAACAGTTGTCTACCAGGGCCAGGACGGACTGTCCGCACAGGGGTCTCAGACTGTCCGTCACCCGGGCGGACTGTCCGACAAAGCAGGACGGACGGTCCGTAAAACCCAATCAAATCTCTAGAAACTTCTCGTCCTATACAGACTATCCGACCCACTATCACGGACCGTCCGTAAGTGTCGCGAACTGTCCGAGGTGGTCACCCAGACCGTCTGTGGAAAAACTTAGCCAAATCAATGTCACACCCGGTTTTAGAAAACAAACCAAGTGTACGCTGTATGTGTGCCAGGATCAAGTTTCACACATACAGTGAGCCAGTAATGAATAACAGATACATTATCACATAAAATAAACTATATAAATGACTTACAAGTCTATCAGAGTACAGCGAATCCTGGAAACGAAGGCTCCAAACTTCACAGGCAATCGACTGGGGGTTGCGTACGCCTAGATCTCAACACCATCTTCATCAGCTTCACCCACTTTCTTCTTCTGAGCAGTATTTAGCAAGGTTGAGTACACTTATGGTTAGTACTCAGGAAGGCCACAAGAAATAACCAGAGATCATATTAATTATCAACTTTAAGTAAATTAATCATGCGAGGGTTCAGGCCACTCTTAACCGTGAGTACGGCTGATATATCAGTTTTACACTCTGCAGAGGTTGTACACTTTCACCATAAGCAACGTAAAAGTTTAAAAGAACTTTAAATCCAACCATGTTGTGCGGATCAAGCACGCATCACACTACCGAGGTGTGACTGCATAGGGATGCTACGAGGCCTTACAAAGATTCCCTAATAAGTGCAGTCCGCTAAGGTTTCAAAATCCAAGCAAATCATAACCCTACCTAATGAGGTCTGTCTCTTAGCTAAGCCCACAGCTCAAGAGGACCGGGTTATACCTCATTGAAGTCCGAGAACTGTCCGAGAACCCCAACCCTTTCCTGAGTACGTCATACTTGGATCTTAAGACTTGTTAGAATCACAAAGATTCGTAACTGCCTCTGATACCAATTGAAGGATCGAAATGATGACCAGAGAGGGGGGGAGTGAATGGGAGCCGATAAAAATTTCTTCTCGAAACTCGGCCTATGTCCCAAAATCACTATCCAATGATTCCTCACAAGCTTGTCAAGGTAACGTAGTCACAATGGATCTACCAACCCTAGGAACAAGCTAGAACGAGAGACAAAGCGGAAGCACAACTCAAGAAGCAAAGACAAACAGTTGTCTGCCAGGGCCAGGACTGACTGTCCGCACAGGGGTCTCGGACTGTCCGTGAACCGGGTGGACTGTCCGACAAAGCAGGACGGACGGTCCGTAAAACCCAATCAAATCTCCAGAAACTTCTCGTCCTATACGGACTGTCCGACCAACTACCACGGACTATCCGCTAGTGTCGCGGACTGTCTGAGGTGGTCACCCAGACCGTCCGTGGAAAAACTTAGCCAAATCAAGAAACTCCCAGACGAACACCCAAGACTCGGACCGTCCGCCAATCACATGCGGACTATCCGAGAACCCTCCCCCTCCCCCACGGACTGTCCGAGAACCCCGACAGAAGAACATCTACAGTAACCCACGGGTCAACCCTTCCAAATCCATCACCGGATCTCCCAAACGGCAAGAGCTCTTGAGACAAAACTTGGGGAAGATGAGAAGCACCCCAAGGAGATGCTATGCCCCAAAAATCTCGGCCTCTAACTCCCTACAACATGAGGAATCACAGATCCCACGGAAGAACACAACCAGCACGAGTTCATCCCAAAATCATCAATTCTAGACCAAAATCCCAAAATGACCATACTACCCCTACACTCTAAAACTAAGATACACAGCCCTCGGGGGCAATTTTGGAAAGCGAAGATATTTCCTCCAGCTTGTAACACCCTAAAAATGCCTATTTTAAAATTTAGTAATTAAATTTGCTTTTATTTAATTTAATGCTCATATTTATCTAAGGAAAATAAATTATTTCTGAGAAAATAAAATTAAATATAAGGTTAGAAACATTTTTGTTGCATTCATGCTGTCTGCATTGTGTTTTGTTTGTGTGCGGTTCAATTGGAATTTAAATTCTGTTTAAATTCGAATTTGAATTGTTTTCTTTGGAGCTCTAGAAAAGTTGTAGCAGCCCGAGTCCGTTTTCCCTCCCTGAACTTCTCTCCCCGGCCGAGCTTGCCCCTCTTTCTTTTCTTCTACGCAGCAGCCCGCTCCCCGCTTCCCCGCTTTCGGCCCGCCTTCGGCCTGCTCCGCTTCCCCGCCGGCCTGCCTCCCCTCCCGCTCCCACGCCAGCCCGCCTCGCCCGCCAGTGGCCCAACGCGGCCCAGCAGCGCGGCCTGCAGCACAGCCGCACCCCCTGCCGCTACCGCGCGGGACCCACCCGTCAGGGTCGTCCCCGAGCTCGCGACGGAATCCGTCACGGCCACGAGCTCTAGTCCGGCACGGCCACGGCACGCACGCCGAGGCCCACCCGAGCCGCCCTCAACCACTCTATTTAAGCCGCCGCCTCCTAACCCCACCTCAATCCACGCCTAACCCTAGTAGCCGCCGTCTGAGCTAGCGCCACCGTCCGCGTTTCGAGCTCGGAGCCGCCATCGTCAATCCGCCGCGTCGTCGCCGCTCCGCCGCCGCCGACCCTTCCAGGAGCTTCGCGAGAAGGTAACGAACCTTCCCGGCCGCTCCATGCTCTCTCTCCCCCTCTGTCGCGTGCTCGCCGAGTTCGTCGGAGTCCGCCACCGCCGCTCGTCGTCGCCCGCCGCCTAGAGCACCTCGGCTTAGTTCGCCGAGCCGCACCGCGTCCGTAGGTGCAACCCGCACAGCCTCCCGTGCCCCGTAGCGCGTTTTCGCCTCTTCGCCGGCGATGCGCCACCGCCGCCGCCCAGCGCCGCCGCCGACACCCCCTCCGCTGGATCTAATCCCAGCCGCCCGATCTGTTTTCCACGGTCCGGATCAAGTCAACCACCCGAGTCAACCGAGTCTATACCGGTCAACCATGGCCTTTTTGCAAAAGGGCCCCTCCACTATTTCAAAATCAACCCGCGGTCCAGATCTATTCAAAAGTATTTACAGTTAGGTCCTGATTTTTACAGAAAACACCCTGTCTTATTTAAAATAGCACCCGAGGTCCTGTCTTGGTTAATTTGCGATTAAACCCTCCTGTTTTAATATAAAATTATGTTTTAGCCCCTGAGTTTTTGCAAATAAGCCCCTGGAACTTTTAAAACTTTGCCAGCAAGCCCCCGAACCGTAGAAACGCCATATCTTTCTCGTTTTAGCTCCGATTTGAGTAATTTTCACGCTCACGTGTTCGTAGCGAAGCGTAGATTAGTTTCTAAGCCTTCTTTTGTTCTGTTTTTACTGTTTGGTGTACTGTTCTAATAGAATTATATTGTTTGCATGTACTGGCTTGTGTGGATGCTTGTGTGTTGCTTCGTGAGTCCAGTCAGTGAGCCGTACGCGTTTGAGTTCGAGGGTTATGAGGAGTAGGACCAGCAGCAGCAGCAGCAGTTTGACGAAGGCAAGTATAGCACGGACAATCCTTGCTACCTAAACACACCTTTACATTATTTGCTGCATATGCATGTGTCTAAATTGTTTCTATTAAGGTTGTACCTAGCTTTGTTTATCCTATACCTTGATTACCTTGGGTTATTGCATTTGGGTAGCACTTTGCTAGGCGCAGCTACTGTCACCTTTGCTTAACCGTTAATCTTGGCTTAATGGTTCACTCCAATGTTAATGGTAAAACTTGCTTTTTAGCAACATGGATCAGGGAGCTAGGGCGTACGCTTCGTGCTTGGTCCTAGTGTCTCTCCGTAAGGACTGGTTCTTAAAGCGGCAACCCAGGAACCTGTCGCCACCGCTGGAACTATAATAGCTCTGGTCTTGGACAAGTAACATGTACGGCTCTAGCTTGACAGTAGTTACCGACGGGCCGACGGCGTTATGGGAAGCATGGGTGAGAGTATGGTTTGATCCACCGAGGACGGAGTATCCGTCGGTTATGTCCCCATGAGGCACAGTCCCGTGTTGGGAGCCACCGTATGGCGGGGGTTCCACACGTTGCGCTATTTATTTTGTTTTTGATATTCATTACCGTGCTTGGACGCCATTGACCCCCTCGTGTAGCTACATGAGCGTCAGTCAATCTCGGTGCCTTTGGTCATGCTGCCTAGGTTGTACCATAACGGCTACTGTTTCGTTAGGGTGTCTTGTGAAAAGCCTCGTAGCGTCCCTATGCAGTCACACCTCGGAAGTGTTGATGTGCGTGGTTGGGTGCAAAGTTCCTTTGAACTTTTACGCGACTGGTGGGTAAAGGGCGAAACCTCTGCAGAGTGTATAATCTATCATGATAGCCTTGCTCAGGGTCACGAGCGGCCTGAATCCTTTTTGATTAGAAGTTGATGTTTATTATTGTTTAATGTTCACTTCTACTATATTAATTGGGTTACAACTGGGATTCATGAGAATGTAGTGATTATGATGAAGTTAAAATGAAACAACTAAAATTGCTAATGCGGTACAACCGTGTCAAGCCTTTCTTTTAAGCCTTCATTATCCGTGTTGTACTTGCTAAGTAAGACATTTACTTACACTTGCTATTCCACAAAATCCCTGATGGGTAACAGATGGAATAGATGGTACTGCTCCTGTTGAATTTCCTGAGGATCTGCCATTCTACTAGCTGTGCTCAACCAGTCGGTGTCCCCGTGGGTTATGGTTATCGGCTTCGTTTTCGTTTAGAGAGAATTATTAATGAGACTTCTGCTGTTTTATTTATTTATTTGAGTCAAACTCTAATGTAAAACCATTTATTTTATTCGAGCACTGTATTCTGTTATCATATTTGTTCGCTATATGTGTAATGACTTCCTGGGAACACATATGGCCGCATTTCAGGTTTCTGTGTAAATCCGGGTGTGACAGATTGGAATCAGAGCCGTGCTGACTGTAGGATCGCAACCTAGTTGGAACGGTTGATAAATCATTAGGAGACCACCATGATTTTCTTTTAGATCATTTAGTTACGTTTTTCAAAACCAGTGCTGTCGAGTCTTGTGTGAATCATGTCTCTGGGTGCTTGATTTTGTTGTTATTATGCTTATGTTTGATTTGGATTTCTGTAATGATTGTGATGGTCATAGACGCAAGTCTATCTCCATCTAAATATAGGACTAAGTCTTAAGGAAATAAATGTTTACATAGAGGGGGTATTTATTTCTCATGCTCTTCATCTATCGAATCCTCCATCCCAACGAGTTAGTAATCGTCTGAGGACACTCAGCTATGACCAATGGAGTTCTGATGAGACTTACTTGCTATGGTAGATGGTTAACACCAGAGGCAACCCCGGAGGCAGTGGAAGCAACCAGAATCAGAACCCACCACCTCCACCACCGCCACTCACCATGGAGCAGATGATGCAGATGCAACTCCAGCTGACACAGCAGATGGCGCAAACCATAGCACTGATGCAGCAGAATCAGCAGAACCCGCCTCAACAGCACCACGTGCAGCCCAGAGATAAAAGGGGCGAGTTTATGAAGGGACGCCCTCCTACCTTCAACAAGTCTAGTGACCCAATGCAGGCAGAGGACTGGCTCAAGGCAGTGGAAATGCAGCTGGACATTGCACAGTGCAATGACAGGGAGAAGGTGTTATATGGAAGTGGACAGCTCCAGGGAGCAGCTTTGGATTGGTGGGATGCGTACCAGTATGCTCACCCCAATCGTGATCAGATCACTTGGCAGGAGTTCCGCGACAGCTTCCGCTCTCACCACGTGCCGGAAGCACTGATGACCTTGAAGAAGAAGGAGTTTCTGGCATTGAAGCAGGAAGGTATGAGTGTCACCGTTTATCGTGACAAGTTCATTGAGTTGGCCCGTTATGCTCCAGAGGACGTGCATACGGATAGGAAGAAGGAGACTCGATTCCGAGATGGCCTGCATGATACACTCTAGTACCAGCTCCTGTGCTCCAAGTTCGCCACCTTTCAAGAACTGGTGGATAGCGCACTACTGCTGGAGCACAAGTGCCGCGAGATGGAGGAAAAGAAGAGGAAGCTTCAAGGCCCACCGTCAGGAAGCAATGTTCACCCTCGTTTCAATCCTCAGCAAGGAAACCAGCAGATGGTGACTCCACAGCGTTTCCAGGGACAGTCTGGTCCGATGAACCGCAACCAGTATCAGCAACGTCCCCAGTACCCCCTAGCACCACCTCAGCAGCGTCTTCAGAACCAGCCACAGAATGGTCCTGGCCAACGCCCCAACCCGGCCAACAATGCACCTACGGCTCCGAGGTGTTTTGGTTGTGGTGAGCTGGGACACTATGCCAGCGCTTGTCCCCGCAAGGCTCAGAACGCCGTTGGTCAGAACAACAATCAGAGGGTTGGGCAACCGCAGAACCAGAATGGGAATCAGCAGCAGAACCGAGCGAGAGGCAAGGTCAACCACATGGGTGCGGAAACCACAGAAGGAGCAACGGATGTCGTTGTGGGTACGTTCCCTGTCAACTCGACTCTCGCAACTGTTTTGTTTGATACTGGAGCTTCGCATGCTTTCATATCTGCTGCTTTCGTGAAAAGAACATGATGATCTTGCAACCTATGGGGAACCCCATGGTAGTTAGTTCACCCGGGGGAGAACAGCGTGCCACTTTACGTTGCCCCTGTATCACCATCACAATAAGGGGGGTAGACTTTGTGGTGAACCCAATAGTCCTAGAAACCCTTGGGTTTGACTTGATTTTGGGTATGAGCTGGTTAGCCAGATATGATGGGGTGATTCAATGTTCCAAAAGAGCAGTGCAGCTGACAGCAAAGACTGGTGAGAAAGTGGAGTATCAGGTAGCTAGTCCCTTGGGGCACAACCAGATCTACCAAGCTGAGGGTGTAGCACTGGAAGACATCAGAGTGGTGTGCGATTTCCCAGACGTGTTTCCAGATGAGTTACCAGGTATGCCCCCAGACCGTGAAGTTGAATTTGTTATTGATCTTAAGCCTGGTACTGCACCTATAGCTAAGAGGCCATATAGAATGGGAGTAAAAGAACTAGAGAAACTTAAGGAGGAATTAAGGGCGTTGTTAGCAAAAGGGTATATTCGTCCTAGTTCTTCCCCTTGGGGAGCACCGGTTTTGTTTGTGGATAAGAAAGATGGGACCCAGAGAATGTGTGTGGATTATCGAGCTTTGAATGAAGTGACCATCAAGAACAAGTATCCGCTGCTGAGGATTGATGATCTCTTCGACCAGTTGAAAGGAGCATGTGTGTTCTCTAAGATCGATCTCCGATCCGGATACCATCAGATGAGGATACGAGTGACTGACATCCCCAAAACAGCCTTCACAACCCGATATGGTCTATATGAGATCACTGTCATGTCTTTTGGTTTGACAAATGCACCGGCATACTTCATGTATTTGATGAACAGTGTGTTCATGGACTATCTTGACAAATTCGTAGTGGTGTTTATTGACGATATTCTGGTTTTCTCCAAGAATGAGGAAGAGCATGAAGAACATCTGAGGTTGGTGATGCAGAGACTTCGTGAGCATCAGTTGTATGCCAAGCTGAGCAAGTGTGAGTTTTGGTTGAAGGAAGTAGCATTCTTGGGTCACGTGTTGTCCAATGGTGGAGTGGCAGTTGATCCAAAGAAGGTTAGTGACGTGTTGAGTTGGAATCCGCCTAAGGATGTGAGTGAAATCAGAAGTTTCCTTGGGATGGCCGGATACTATCGACGGTTCATTGAAGGATTCTCCAAGATTGCTAAACCCCTGACGGCATTATTGGAGAAAAATGCCAAGTTTGTCTGGACTGAGGAGTGTCAAGTCAGCTTTGAGGAGTTGAAGAAGAGACTAACAACAGCCCCAGTGCTGGTTCTGCCCGACATAGCCAAGAGTTTCTCTATCTACTACGATGCATCCCGTCTAGGACTGGGGTGTGTACTCATGCAGGAAGGCAGAGTAGTAGCTTATGCATCGAGGCAGTTGAGGAAGCATGAGCAGAACTACCCGACACACGATCTGGAGTTAGCAGCTGTGGTGCATGCTTTGAAGATTTGGAGGCATTACGTGATTGGTCATAAGTGTGAAATCTACACTGACCACAAGAGTCTCAAGTATGTGTTCACACAGTCAGATCTGAATATGAGGCAACGTCGTTGGTTAGAGTTGATCAAGGACTATGACCTGGAGATTCATTATCATCCAGGGAAGGCCAACCTGGTGGCAGATGCTCTGAGTAGAAGGAGCTACGTGAATAAGATCACGGGACATTGTTTATCGGAGGAACTCAGTTCAGAGTTTGAGAGGATGAGTCTGGGATTTGTGACCAGCGTCACCGAGATGGCAGTAGAACCAACCTTGGAACAAGAGATCCGAAAAGGACAGCTCGTAGATGAGAAGATCAAGGAGATCATGGAACTGGTGGCATTAGGAAAAGCCCCTGGTTTTCGAGTAGATGACCAAGGGACATTGTGGTATGAGAAGAGGATCTGTGTACCAGATATAGTGCAGATCAGGGATGCAATTCTCAGGGAAGCCCATGAATCGGCGTATTCGATACACCCGGGTAGTACCAAGATGTACCAAGACATCATGGAGAGATTCTGGTGGTATGGATTGAAGCGTGATGTGGCAACCTATGTGGCTCTATGTGACACATGTCAGAGAGTAAAAGCTGAACATCAGAGGCCAGCAGGTTTGCTCCAGCCCTTGAAGATACCTGAATGGAAGTGGGAAGAAGTCGGTATGGATTTCATCACTGGCTTACCTCGCACTCAGAGGGGATTTGACTCAATCTGGGTAATCGTGGATCGTCTGACCAAGGTGGCGCATTTCCTTCCAGTAAAGACCACCTACACTGGAGCCAGACTAGCGGAGTTGTATATGGAGAGGATTGTGTGTTTGCATGGGGTACCGAAAAGAATAGTGTCAGATCGAGGTACCCAGTTCAGATCACACTTTTGGCGACGATTGCATGAGTCTATGGACACTAAGCTACAGTTCAGTTCAGCTTACCATCCGCAGACAGATGGGCAGACAGAACGGACAAATCAGATATTGGAGGATATGTTGAGAGCATGTGCTCTACAATATGGTGCTAGTAGGGACAGGAGTTTACCGTACGCGGAATTCTCGTACAACAACAGCTATCAGAAGAGTTTGCAGATGGCACCATTCGAGGCTCTGTATGGCAGAAAGTGTAGGACACCACTATTCTGGAATCAGACGGGAGAAAGTCAGGTATTTGGACCTGAAATACTAAGAGAGGCAGAGCGACAAGTGCAGATAATCAGATAGAATTTGAAAGTGGCACAATCCAGACAGAAGAGCTATGCAGATATCAGACGGAGGGATCTCAGCTTCGAAGTTGGAGACTTTGTGTATCTCAAGGTGTCACCAATGAGAGGCATGAAGAGGTTCAACGTCAAGGGCAAGCTAGCACCTCGATATATTGCACCGTTCAAGGTACTTGGTCGGAAAGGTGAGGTACCATATCAGTTGGAGCTACCTGAGAAGTTGGCAGGAGTACATGATGTGTTCCATGTGTCTTAGTTGAAAAAGTGCTTGCGAGTACCTGAGGAACAGATTCCGATTGATGAGCTGAATGTGGAGGAAGATCTTACCTATACTGAGCATCCTGTCAAGATTTTGGAGGAGTCAGAAAGAGTCACCAGAAATAAAGTGATCCGGATGTGCAAGGTTCAGTGGAGCCGCCATTCAGTGGATGAAGCGACTTGGGAAAGAGAAGAGGATCTCAGAGCAGAGTATCCACAGTTATTCCCATCCGCATCTGAATCTCTAGGACGAGATTCATCTTAAGGGGGGTAGGTTTGTAACACCCTAAAAATGCCTATTTTAAAATTTAGTAATTAAATTTGCTTTTATTTAATTTAATGCTCATATTTATCTAAGGAAAATAAATTATTTCTGAGAAAATAAAATTAAATATAAGGTTAGAAACATTTTTGTTGCATTCATGCTGTCTGCATTGTGTTTTGTTTGTGTGCGGTTTAATTGGAATTTAAATTCTGTTTAAATTCGAATTTGAATCGTTTTGTTTGGAGCTCTAGAAAAGTTGTAGCAGCCCGAGTCCGTTTTCCCTCCCTGAACTTCTCTCCCCGGCGGAGCTTGCCCCTCTTTCTTTTCTTCTGCGCAGCAGCCCGCTCCCCGCTTCCCTGCTTTCGGCCCGCCTTCGGCCTGCTCCGCTTCCCCGCCGGCCTGCCTCCCCTCCCGCTCCCGCGCCAGCCCGCCTCGGCCGCCAGCGGCCCAACGCGGCCCAGCAGCGCGGCCTGCAGCACAGCCGCACACCCTGCCGCTGCCGCACGGGACCCACCCGTCAGGGTCGTCCTCGACCTCGCGACGGAATCCGTCACGGCCACGAGCTCTAGTCCGGCACGGCCACGGCACGCACGCCGAGGCCCACCCGAGCCGCCCTCAACCGCTCTATTTAAGCCGCCGCCTCCTAACCCCCACCTCAATCCACGCCTAACCCTAGCAGCCGCCGTCCGAGCTAGCGCCGCCGTCCGCGTTTCGAGCTCGGAGCCGCCGTCGTCAATCCGCCGCGTCGTCGACGCTCCGCCGCCGCCGACCCTTCCAGGAGCTTCGCGAGAAGGTAACGAACCTTCCCGGCCGCTCCTTGCTCTCTCTCCCCCTCTGTCGCGTGCTCGCCGAGTTCGCCGGAGTCCGCCGCCGCCGCTCGTTGTCGCGCGCCGCTGCCGCCGCATCCCCCGCCGCCTAGAGCACCTCGGCTGAGTTCGCCGGGCCGCACCGCGTCCGTAGGTGCAACCCGCACAGCCTCCCGTGCCCCGTAGCGCGTTTTCGCCTCTTCGCCGGTGATGCGCCACCGCCGCCGCCCAGCGCCGCCGCCGACACCCCCTCCCCTGGATCTAATCCCAGCCGCCCGATCTGTTTTGCACGGTCCGGATCAAGTCAACCACTCGAGTCAACCGAGTCTATACCGGTCAACCATGGCCTTTTTGCAAAAGAGCCCCTCCACTATTTCAAAATCAACCCACGGTCCAGATCTATTCAAAAGTATTTACAGTTAGGTCCTGATTTTTACAGAAAACCCCCTGTCTTATTTAAAAATAGCACCCGAGGTCCTGTCTTGGTTAATTTGCGATTAACCCCTCCTGTTTTAATATAAAATTATGTTTTAGCCCCTGAGTTTTTGCAAATAAGCCCCTGGAACTTTTAAAACTTTGCCAGCAAGCCGCCGAACCGTAGAAACGCCATATCCTTCTCGTTTTAGCTCCGATTTGAGTGATTTTCGCGCTCACGTGTTCATAGCGAAGCGTAGATTAGTTTCTAAGCCTTCTTTTGTTCTGTTTTTACTGTTTGGTGTACTGTTCTAATAGAATAATATTGTTTGCATGTACTGGCTTGTGTGGATGCTTGTGTGTTGCTTCGTGAGTCCAGTCAGTGAGCCGTACGCGTTTGAGTTCGAGAGTTATGAGGAGCAGGACCAGCAGCAGCAGCAGCAGTTTGACGAAGGCAAGTATAGCACGGACAATCCTTGCTACCTAAACACACCTTTACATTATTTGCTGCATATGCATGTGTCTAAATTGTTTCTATTAAGGTTGTACCTAGCTTTGTTTATCCTATACCTTGATTACCTTGGGTTATTGCATTTGGGTAGCACTTTGCTAGGCGCAGCTACCGTCACCTTTGCTTAACCGTTAATCTTGGCTTAATGGTTCACTCCAATGTTAATGGTAAAACTTGCTTTTTATCAACATGGATCAGGGAGCTAGGGAGTACGCTTCGTGCTTGGACCTAGTGTCTCTCCGTAAGGACTGGTTCTTAAAGCGGCAACCCAGAAACCTGTCGCCACCGCTGGAACTATAATGGCTCTGGTCTTGGACAAGTAACATGTACGGCTCTAGCTTGACAGTAGTTACCGACGGGCCGACGGCGTTATGGGAAGCATGGGTGAGAGTATGGTTTGATCCACCGAGGACGGAGTATCCGTCGGCTATGTCCCCATGAGGCACAGTCCCGTGTTGGGAGCCACCGTATGGCGGGGGTTCCACACGTTGCGCTATTTATTTTGTTTTTGATATTCATTACCGCGCTTGGACGCCATTGACCCCCTCGTGTAGCTACATGAGCGTTAGTCAATCTCGGTGCCTTGGGTCATGCTGCCTAGGTTGTACCATAACGGCTACTGTTTCGTTAGGGTGTCTTTTGAAAAGCCTCGTAGCGTCCCTATGCAGTCACACCTCGGAAGTGTTGATGTGCGTGGTTGGGTGCAAAGTTCCTTTGAACTTTTACGCGACTGGTGGGTAAAGGGTGAAACCTCTGCAGAGTGTATAATCTATCATGATAGCCTTGCTCAGGGTCACGAGCGGCCTAGATCCTTTTTGATTAGAAGTTGATGTTTATTATTGTTTAATGTTCACTTCTACTATATTAATTGGGTTACAACTGGGATTCATGAGAATGTAGTGATTATGATGAAGTTAAAATGAAACAACTAAAATTGCTAATGCAGTACAACCGTGTCAAGCCTTTCTTTTAAGCCTTCATTATCCGTGTTGTACTTGCTAAGTAAGTCTTTTACTTACACTTGCTATTCAACAAAATCCCGGATGGGTAACAGATGGAATAGATGGTACTGCTACTGTTGAAATTCCTGAGGATCTGCCATTCTACTAGCTGTGCTCAACCAGTCGGTGTCCCCGTGGGTTATGGTTATCGGCTTTGTTTTCGTTTAGAGAGAATTATTAATGAGACTTCCGCTGTTTTATTTATTTATTTGAGTCAAACTCTGATGTAAAACCATTTATTTTATTCGAGCACTGTATTCTGTTATCATATTTGTTCGCTATATGTGTAATGACTTCCTGGGAACACATATGGCCGCATTTTGGGTTTCTGTGTAAATCCGGGTGTGACACAGCTGGGCACGCTGTCCATCCGGCCTTGCTTCCCTCCAACGCAAGCTCCAGGATCGCGCCGCGTGTCCACCGCTTCGAAGCTTCCCGAACGCGTCCGGATCACCGTCTCCGTCATGTTGGGCCTTCGGGCTCAGTTTTGAGGCTCAAATCGAGAAACCTTCCTCAGCTAGTTTTGTGACCCAACCACAAAACCCCGCGTACAAGCTTCGGTTGTTAGCCGCTACCTTGCACCGGCTCCAAGTCCACGACCTTATCTTGCTCTTCTTGCATCATGACGAGCGCACTCGATCTCGTCTGGCCACCAGGTCCCTTGAACCAAGCCTACTTGTCTCTCCACTCCTCGGAGGCCACTCTGGCTAACACCTTTCACACCTGTTCTTCACCTGCAGCAACGCAAATCAAGTCACATTGAACACCTACAATACTGGGCCAAGAGTCAGTCCACTCAACGTTGTCAATCACTCATCACACTGAGAAGCGACCATCCATCGGTCCTCGAACACACCTGGTCCTCAATCTCCCCTTGATGAGTGCATTGACAACACACCTCTCGATTTTGGATATGAAAAAGTAAAACAGAAAATAAAAAGAAAAAGAAAAAGAAAAGAAGGTTCAAATGAGTGACCCAAAGCAAAGAACAAGCCGAAAACAAAGTCACTCGAATGAGAAAATCTCGGTCCCCTAAGACAAGGGCAACGGCTCAACACAACCGAGACAACAAGTTCCAAATGCCGACTACTCAAGAAGAGGCAGAAAGGGCTCAACACCATCGGCAAAAGAAAACAAAGCACAAAACAGGAACACAAGGAGCTCCCCCTGTGCAAATGCATACTCCCCCTGACCAAATGCATGCAGACTCAAGTTCTCCCCCTGAACTGAGTATCCCTCTTTAATGCAAAGAAATGCACATAGTCTCCCTTTGCTGTACAAATTCACCCCTTGTTGCCAATGCATGAATCAAGGTAAAATGCAAAATAGAACAATCTAGAGCCTCTCAAATATACAATGAGCACTATAAAATGCTACAAGTCAGTAAATGGGCAAAAAGCTAGTCCTAGGTGTTGTACAAGCATTCCCAACAAGATTTCATGATTATATAAGCATTTGGCCAATTTGAGTTCAATTTGGGCATTTTTTTACAAAAGTTCTCGCCTCATGAGCAAGAATCCTAACCATGACCGATTCAACCCAAAATGAACTTGATCACGCAAAGATCATACAAGATCACCAATTCTTTGCAAAAGATCATTGTAAACACCCAAAAACTAACTCATGTCATGTCAAAGCCACTGAGCCATGTGTCTACTTCTAAATTAGAGACTTCTCTTTGGTAGACAGCATGCAATGGTTTAGCACCCAAAATATTCAATATAGCACAACTGACATGATTAGCATATTTTTACAAGCATAGGCATTTCTCTTTCAGATTTTATACATGGTACATGAAATGCCTTTGCGGCAAAAAGAAGTTTATGCCTCTCCACAAGATAGTTCATGGGCTAAACATTTGCAATGCTAGAATGGTCTTTGACCCAATTTGCAAGACATAGATTTCCAAGCACAACCTAAGCATGAAAAAGCATCTAGGCTACAACAAGGCATGGAAATTCATCTACTCATGGGTGAGATCAAATTTTTCGTTTCCTTTCCAAACATTAGCGAGCTCAGCATGTATATACAACAATGGCATCAAGAGCTTAGTTAATTACCACAAAGAACTATTTGCATATCCACAAGCTCAAATGTAGCAAGTTATAGTAATCGCTCCATATAAGAGAAGCACATCCTAAAATGCATCAAAATTAGATATGAACATTTACAAGCCCTGGATATATCACAATGCAATCTATATGATAAATGCAAGACATATCATACAAGTGCAAATGCAAAATGTACAAGATATACATATGATACAAGAAAGCTATACATATGCTATAGAGAACCCCAAAAACCAACTCAAAGAGGACAACATACTCCAAGCTCTCCTCACAAGCGGGCACAGGTTGCTTGGTCAAGTGGTTTAGTGAAAATATCGGCTAGCTGGTTTTGGGTGGAGACATGGGATAGCTCTATGTTTCCTTTCTCAACATGGTCCCTCAGAAAATTATACCTCACTTCTATGTGTTTGGTTTTGGAATGAAGCACATGATTTTTGGCTACGCTTATGGCACTGGTGCTATCACAAAGAAGTGGAACTAGGGAAAAGCTCAAGCCAAAGTCACTCATAGTGTACATGATCCATAGGAACTGGGAACAACAACTAGCGACTGCAACATACTCGGCTTCTGTGGTGGATTGTGCAACACTAGACTGCTTGCGAGAAGACCATGAAACCAAAGAAGACCCAAGAAACTGACACTGACCCTTGGTAGACTTGCGGTCCAAACGACACCCAGCAAAATCAGCATCAGAAAATTCGTGAAGATTGAGTGTCGAGGAGGCAGAATACCAAAGATCCAAATTAGAAGTATATTTCAAGTACCTAAATATTCTCTTGATGGCCTACCGATGTGAAGTCCTCGGTGAGGCCTGAAAACGAGCGCACAGACACACTAAACTGTATGTCTGGTCTCGTCGCCGTCAAGTAGAGGAGGGAGCCGATCATGCTCCGGTACTCCTTCTGATCCACGGGGTCACCATCTTCGTTAGCATCCAAAGCCGTAGTTGTACTCATCGGTGTCGACATTGTCTTGGAGTCGTTCATGTCAAACTTCTTCAGCATGTCCTTCGTGTACTTCGCTTGATGCACGAATGTCCCGTCCTTGACTTGCTTGATCTGCAGTCCGAGAAAGAACTGCAACTCTCCCATCATCAACATCTCGAATTCCCTGCTCATATCTTCAGAAAACTTTGCAACAAGTTGTAACACCCAAAAATAGCATATTTAAAATTTTTAGTAATTTATTGGCTTTTATTTTAATTGTTCATAATTAATATAGGCTAAATGAATTATTTATGAATATTAAAATCAAATATAAGCTATAGAAAATTTTTTGTTGCATTCATGCTGTTGCACTGTGTTTTGTTTGATAGTAAATTAAATTGGAATTTAAATTCTGTTTAAATTTGCATTTGTTTGAATCCTAGAAAAGTAAATCCAGTCGAGTCCACTTTTGCTCCACCAACTTTTCCTCAGGTCCACTTCTGCTCCCCCTTCTTTTTCCCTGAGCACAACCCACCCCCTCCACATAGGCTCTCCCCCCCCCCCCCCCGAGCTGGCCCATAGCTCCCCTGCCGGCCCAGCTCACGCTCACCCCTTCTCCCTCTCTCCCACTCGCTGACAGGGGGCCCCACATGTCGGGTTCTCCACCTACCTCCCGCCCGAGCTCCGGCCACCGTCGGTTCTCCGCCATAGCGCCGCTCTGGCCGAATCAACCCCACTAGGAGCTTCACTCGAAGGTAAGGGTCCTCCAGAGCCATTTTTCCCTCGCTCTCTCCCTCCCTAACTTGTCCACCCTCCTCGCCGGAGCACCATGGCCGCCGGCCCTCGTCGTCGGTCGCCACGGGGCCCCATCGGTCGACTTGAACCCCCCAGCCATAATCGCCTTCTCCCCGCGATGTCGTAGGGCCAAGCCCCGAGGCATTTGGAGCCTCCTAGCCCGAGTTAGGCTCATGTCCGGCGAGCCCCCACCACCAGACGAGCAGCGCCGCCGTCCCCGACGCCGCCGGTGAGTCCCCCCGCCCCCCGCCCCCCGCCCGACCGATCTGGAGCGTCGGATCATGATCCGACGGCCATCCCAGCGCCCGAGCCCCCGGTCAAACCGAGGCATAACGGTCAGCAAAGGCATATTTCTTAAAGAGCCCCTCCACTATTTAGGAATTAACCCGCGGTCCACCCCCGTACAAAAATATTTACAGTTAGGTCATATTTTCTTCGTTTAGCCCCCTGAGCTTTTAAATAATAGAACCCGCCGTCCTTTTAAGTTGTTTTTGCACGTAGGCCCTCGTGTTTATATACGAAATTATGTTTTAGTCCTCGGTTTTTCGCAGATAAACCCCTGAAACTTTTAAAAACTTGCCAGCAGGTCCCTAGATCTTAGATTTGTCATATCTTTTCCGTTTTAGCTCCGATTAGTGTGATTTTCGTGCTCATGTGTTCGTAGTGAAGCGTAGATTAATTCTAAAACCTTTATTTGTACTATTTCTATTGTTTGGTGACTAATAGATTATTATTATTTTGCGTGTATTGGCTTGTGTGCATGTTTGTGTAGTGATTCGTGTCCAGTCAGTGAGCCTTTCGCGTTGGACTTCGAGTACGAGGAGGACTTCCAGGGACAGGACTCACAGCAGCAGCCGCCTTTTGAGAAAGGCAAGTTATAGCAATCCTTGCTACCTACTCACCTTGTATTAAATTATTTCATAAATGCATGTGTCTAATTTGATGTACCATTAAGGTTGTACCTAGTTTTGAATATCCTATCCTTGTTTACCTTGGGTTTATGCATATGGGTAGATCTTTGCTATGCGTAGCTACTATCACCATTATTTAACCGTTAATTTTGACTTAATGGTTCACTTCAACATTAATGATAAAACTTGCTTTTTAGCAACTTGATTTAGGGAACTAGAGCATGTGCTTCGTGGTTTGTTCTAGTGTCTCTCCATAAGCTTCAGTTCTTAAAGCGGCAACCTAGGAGCCTGTCGCCACCACTAGAACTATTATGGCTCTTGTCTTGGGTAAGTAGCTTCTACGTCTCTAGCTTACCAGTGGTTACCGGTGGGGTCGACGGAGTTATGGGAAGCAAGGCACGGGGTGTTTCTTGATTTTACCGAGGACGGTAGCCCCGTCGGTTAGGTCTCGTTAGACCCAGTCCCGTGTTGGGAGTCCCTGCGATGGGGAACTCCGCACGTTGCGCATTGTTGGGCGCGATGCCCGCGCTCTGGATGCCATTGACCCCCTTATGGTGTGACTCCGTAAGCGTAAGTCATTCTCGGTGCCTAGAGTCTCACCACCTTGTTGTACCTTAGCGGCCACTGTCTTGTTAGGGTGTCTTGTGAAAAACCTCGTAGCGTCCCTATGCAGTCACACCTCGGAAATGTTGATGTGTGTGGTTGGGCGCAAAGTTCTTTTGAACTTTTACGCGACTGGTGGGTAAAGGGCGAAGCCTCTACAGAGTGTAAAATCTCTCATGATAGCCTTGCTCAGGGTCACGAGCGGCCTGGATCCTTTTTTATTTGAAGATTATGTTTATTTATGCTTAATGTCACTTATACTTTATTAATTGGGTTGCAACTGGGTTTCATTCACTTGTAGTAACTTGGTTAATGATAAAATGAACCAACTAAAAGTGCTAATGCAGTTCAGCCATGTCTAGCCTTTTGAGCCTTCATATACCCGTGCTATACTTGCTAAGTAAATGTTTACTTACACTTGTCATTTATTCAACAAAATCTCGGATGGGTAAATAGATTGGGTTGTGCATGAGTCTGCTGCTGAGTTCCTAGAAGATTTGCCGTACTACTAAGTTGTGACCTCCCAGCCACAGTCCCTGTGGATTGCGGCTCCATTAGTTTGAGAGGTTATTAGTCTTCCGTTGTATTTGGTTAGTTTATTTATGAAGCCTTCTGATGTAAAACTTTATTTATTCAAGAATTTATTCAAGCATATGTTCTCTGTTTATCATATTTGTTCGCTATATGTGTACTTTGACTTCCTAGGGACACATATGGCCGCATTCGGGTTTTGTGAATATCTGGGTGTGACACAAGAGCAATAGAAGAGCCACCAAAGATAATGTCATCCACGTAAATCTGCAGGATCAAGATATCATTGCTAGCATGAAGCAGAAACAAGGTCTTATCAACGGTGCCCATCACAAACCCCTTACTCAACAAGAACTCTCTCAGCCTACCATACCACGCCCTGGGTGCTTGTTTTAGGCCATATAGTGCTCGGTGGAGTTTGTACACTCGGTGTGGGTAACTCTCACTCTCAAACCCCGGTGGTTGCCTCACATACACTTCTTCCTCTATCACAACATTCAGAAAGGCACTCTTCACATCCATTTGGTGCAACTTGAACCCTTTAGTAACGGCAAATGCTAGAAGGATTCGAAATGCCTCCAAATGGGCTACGGGCGCAAATGTCTCCACATAGTCAATCCCCTCTTTCTATGTAAAACCCTGGGCAACCAACCTTACTTTGTTTCCCACAACCTCACCACTCTCACCCTGTTTGTTCTTCTAAACCCACTTTGTTCCAATAGGGTGGCAATTCGGTGGAGGCTCAACAAGTTCCCACACCTCATTCCTCTCGAAGTTCTCAAGCTCTTCGTGCATGGCATTGACCCAGTTCGCATCAGATAAAGCACGTCTAATATCTTTGGGCTCAAAAGATGCGACAAATGCAGAATGGGCAAATTGAGAGTTGTTCCTTGACCTTGATCTTGTAGTGCGCTCATCGATGTCTCCTATGATGTCTGAGGGTGGATGCCTAGCTTGAATGTGTCTTGGTGCCTCATGCCTTGAAATCTCCTCCCCCTCAGCAACTGCCTCCACTCGATCTCCAGGTACTTGTGTTGATGTAGAAGTGGGGGATGGACCATCGTCAACCGTGGTCGTCGTAGTGGAAGTAGTAGGTACACGTGTCGTAGGAGGCACACCATCTCCATCATCTTCATCACCATCCTCCGCCTGCTCATCCTCAAAAATCGTCTGTCCCATCTCCTCATCACCTGCACACTCAAAGACAGCCGAGCAACACGGAATCGTCTCGTCGAATGTGACTTCGCAAGTCTCCATGATTTGGTTATTGTCAAGATTGAGCACACGATAAGCTCTAGAATGACTAGCATAACCAAGGAAGATACCATCAAATGACTGAGACTCAAACTTATCCAGATTACCCTTCTTGAGAATAAAGCACTTGCAACCGAAAACTCGGAAATGACTTACCTTGGGGGTCTCCCATGAAAGAGCTCGTAGCAAGTCTCTTTCTTGAACATACGAAGGAAAATCCGATTCGACACATAGCATGCGGTGCTCACCGCCTCGGCCCAATATCTCCTAGGAGTCCTATCCTCATCAAGCATCATCCTAGCCATCTCACAAAGAGTCTGATTCTTCCTTTCTACAACACCATTCTGACAAGCGACATAAGGCAAGGAGAACTGATGTTCAAGACCAAGATCATGGTAAAAGGCTTCAAAACGAGCGTTCTTCAACTTCCCACCGACTGAGCGTTCAAAACTTCGTGCCATTATCACTGCGTATAGCTCGCATGGCATTACCATTATGCTCGTTCTTCAACCTCAAGAAGCGACCATTTTTCCATGCCTACAAGGAGCACACACCAAATCCTTCTCGTACCGAAGCCTGGGCAATCCTCGGATAAGGTCAAGACTACTCAAACGAGAGAGCAAGTCAAAGCTCAAATGACCCAACCTCCTATGCCACTTCCAAAGCTCGGAAGAGGAACCAGCAACTGGACAATGAGAGGGACCGAAAGACCTCGAGAAATCAGCACGGAAAACTTGACCCTCGGGAATGATCATACAAACAAGGTCACCTCGAGAATCAAGAATCCGAGAAAAACCACTCACAAAGCGAACCTCAAAACCCTCGTCAAGCAACTGAGAGACAGAAAGAAAATTAAAACTAAGCGATTAGATGAAGCAACACGCTTCAACGCAAACTTCTCGCTTACCTGAATATCACCCTCTGAAAGTACTCTACCCTTACCATTATCCCCAAAAGTGACGTACTGCCTTGTCATCACCGGGGTGAGACTTGAGAACCACCTTCGATCTCCAGTCATGTGTCGAGAGCAACCGGAGTCGGTCAACCATGACCTCCTCAAGCTTCCCACTACCTGCAAAATCAGAAACGAGTGCGAGAGTGAGCAAACGATTCTTACCAACGCAAAGCAATGGACGGGACAACCGGTGGCTGGTTTGTGATACCTGTGAGGAAGTAGTACCAAGATTGCAAGGGTCCTTCGTTGTACTGATCTGAAGTATGTATGTGGAGCTTTGGGAAGGCACAATATGTAGCAAGAAGTAGCAAGTAACAAATACAGAATAGCAAAGTTCAATAAGTATCCAAAGTGCATGTCACAATTGCTGTCTCAGACATGTCCTAGGCGTAGCACAATAAGTCAGAACAAGAAACGATGGATAAAGCTCACAGGACAAGCAAAACAACACTCTATGCAATTGTTTTTAATCTTTTCAGCAATTTCCTCCAGGACTAGTAGGAATCAAGAATTTTTTATTTTTTTAACTATTTTTTTATATTTTTCTCTGAACAAGGATATCAAAAGCTCCAACCACACAAATTTGCAACTTTTTTGGAGCTAGGATGCGGTCTACAGAAAATCAAGAACTTTCCTGAAAAGCTGAAAACAACTTGATCAATTTTTTCTGTATCTTCCTGATTTATTTTGAATTTTTTGACTCGACCAGTTTGGGTCACCTTTGAATGGAGTCACGAATCTGCTGTAAAAAATTGAGCTCAAACGGAGCACCGAGCGAAAAGTTATGCCTGCTTTATGGAGGGTACCTCAAGTTATGGTTTGTGAGAGAGGCACAAATCAGCAGAAAAGCGCGACAGCAGCTAGGGTATGCAAGATGAACCAAGAAGGGCTGCGATGCAAGGCGATGAACACACGGCAGCTCGCAACCTATCTAGGGCTTGCACGGCAGGAGTTCACACAAGGCGGCTGGCGAGGGCAAGTCGAGTTATGGGGTGACACGATTTGTAATCTGGTAATGGTGGATGGGATAGCGGCGGAAACAAACAATGCACAGCAACAGGCGATTGAACTATGATGATGAACACGACCTAATACTAGCAACAAGACTCGACCGCGGACACAAACTCAACAAAGTGAATATGAAACGAATTTGCAAAGGCTAAAAGGGTACTAGGATAGTGGAATTTTTTAGGGCTATTTTCTGGACTGTAGGACAAAGGCGAAAGGACGAACCTGACGATAAACCTGTCTCTGAATACCACTTGATGGGAACTAGGGTTTTTCGATCTTCCGAAAGGTTCTGATAAGTCTCGATTTGGTGGAGTCGTGTCTCAAATCGATCTGGCTTCCGAACCACACGTTCCGAACCGCGCAATCGCAGCACCACGTCTCCTCAGGTTATCAACTGTCGTTGCACGGTTGACCTCGCCCAGCAGGCTAATCCTTGCCTACGAATCGAAGAACACAAGCAAGAATGAGAAAGATTGCAACACAATTGCAGATGTATGATTAAACTCACGAAGTTGGGGTCTCACAAACCGACGAGCGGCGACACTGTTCTTGACAGAATTGATCTAACCAAAAATCAAACCCTAATGTGGTGGTGGCTACTGATTATATAAGGGTTGGGGCGTGCATAACCCCCTGACCACGTCCATAATGGACCCCAACATGATACACGGGCCAACAGGCCAAAAGATGGCGGCGCAGCACCCTTACAGATTCTGGACGTCCACTTGTTTCGATGATTCCGACGACTCCGAACATATTTTGAGGTGGGACCAGTACCATTGGAAAGCTTATCTCCTTAGCTTTCCAAGCATATGTAGAACGTCAAAAACCGAGCCCGTATGCGATCTGGGTGATGAATTTAGTGTGGGCTGCTCCTGGACTCCGAGGCGGACACGAACTTGAGTTTCTTTGGGCCTCCACCTTGGGGACTCGAACCGGATTAGCCTTGGGCCTTCTTCTTGACTTGGAAAACCTTGTTGGTCTCCTTTTTCTCCACCCCATGCACCCCTAATGGATATATGTATGTGTGTCATGTCCTCATCATATGTCATGGTTACCCATCTCTCTCTCGCCTCACTTCTCTCTTCTTCCTGAACCAGAACTCCTCTTGGTGACCATCCCTACCATAAAACCCACAGTGGTAGTAGACTGGCTTTGGCTTTGGAGCTCCTTTTGGTGGAGGCTTCTCACTAGGCTTCAGACCACTCGATTCTCCCACAAAGATCACTCTCTTTTGGAAATTGTTGGTTTGAGGAGGGAACACTGGAGGATCAGGAGTAGTATCGAGTTTGTTTTTCAAGTGGTTGGATTTAGGATCAAAGGTGTTCTTGGCTGTGGTAACTTGTGGAGGAATTGGCACACTTTCACACCCCACATCCTCACTCTCACACACCTTCTCCAAGCCAAGCCCATGATTATCAGCTCGCCTGAACTGAGCTATCATCATACCAAGCTGAGGCTCACAACCCGACAACCAACCTAAACACTTACACAACTCATCATTCGCATCCTGCAAGCAGTCAGTTGCATGCTCAAGTTCAAGAATCTTCAAAGCATTTACATCACAACTAGAACAAGCATGAGTAGCAGAAGATTTCAAAGAACTTTCAAGGCATTTGATCTTAGCAAGAGATTCATCAAATTTAGCATGCAGGACAGGACAAGAAGTACAAGCTCCTAGCAAAGCAGATCTAGATTTCATCTCATCAAGTTCAACTTTAAGCAAATCAAATTCTTCCAACTTGGTCATGTGTTTCTTCTTATATTCAACCAATTCATTCATCACATGCTCACAATTAATGCATTCAGGCTCATCAGAAACAACATAAGCAATTTTCAAAGCATCAATCTCAACTTGAGAAGCAGCAAGCAAAGACTCAACTTTAGCCACTTTCTCCTCAGACACACCAAGCAAAGACCTAAACTCCCTCTTCTTGTTGTTGGTCTTTCTAAGCACATCATCACAGTTATCAAGCAAGGCATTCAGCCTATCAACCTCCTCTAGCAAGAAGTCTGGATCGCGGTTTACCTCATCCTCGAAGTCTGAGTCTGAGTCTTCTCTTACACTATTCTTGTTGTTGGTGCTGTGTGCCATGGTGCAGAAGCCACCAGAAGCCGTACATTCCAGCCCGTTGAAGTTCTCACTCGAGTGCCCCCGACGTCGACCTTGATCCTCATCCTCGTTGCTCGAGCTCGATGAAGTGTAGCTTGAACTCGTGTCGACGTCGCTCGCACCGGCAACCATGGCTCACGGCCTGTACTTGTGCTTGTGGCCACAATGCTTCTTCTTCTTGTACTCGTCCTTGCTCTTGTGCTTGCCCTTGTAGTCATTCCTCGAGCGGTGCTTGTAGTCATTCCTGGGCTCACTTGCTTCCGGGCATTCGGTGATAAAGTGCCCATCTTGCCGCACCTGTAGCATGTACTCCCAACACGCCATGTACTTTTGCGGTTCTCGTGCAAGCGCCCGAACCTCTTGGTCAGCAATGCGAGATCATCCTCGCTCAGCACCTCAAACTCCTTATCAGGCAAAGAAACAAGCATAGACAAAGCAAACTGACGTGAGGAGTTAGCAAGTGACCTAGAACCAGAGCCACTCATGAGAGCCAGACTATGGGGATCAGTCGGGTTCTCAAACTTGACTCTAGCCATCCTATCGATCTCTGAGGACTTGAGCTTGGAGAACAACCCATTAACTGTGAGCGTCTCATAGCCATCTGACTCCATAATCGCCTCAACCTTCGCACCCCACTCAGATCTATCCAAGCAGTGCAAGAGCTTTAAAGCTCTATCATGATCTGAGTATGGGAGGTTGGTGATATTGGCTTGCATGTTGTTCACTATCACGGTAAACCTCTGAAACATGGCATCAATTGATTCACTGGGCAAATGAGTGAAATTCTAATACTCCCTCCGGTAAGTCGAAAAGAGCCTAGCCTTAACCGCACCATCACCACCATGGGCAACCTCCAACTTTTTCCAAATCTAACAAGCAAGATGCTCTTCGATGACACGATTGAATTCATGCTCGACAAACGCTTTAAACAAGTAATCAACGGCTTTTGCATTTGCCTCAAACTTGTCCTTAGCATCCTGGGTCAATCTCATAGCAGGGATGGTATAGGTAGTATCAAGAGTGATATCCCATAACAATTGTCCCTTGCCTCGGAGAAAAAGCACCCATCCGAACCGACCACATCCGGTAATTCTTCCCATCGAAGAAAGGAGGACCCCAACCCTTTCCTGAGTACGTCATACTTGGATCTTAAGACTTGTTAGAATCACAAAGATTCGTTACTGCCTCTGATACCAATTGAAGGATCGAAATGATGACCAGAGAGGGGGGGAGTGAATGGGAGCCGATAAAAATTTCTTCTCGAAACTCGGTCTATGTCCAATGATTCCTCACAAGCTTGTCAAGGTAGCGTAGTCACAACTGATCTACCAACCCTAGGAACAAGCTAGAACGAGAGACAAAGTGGAAGCACAACTCAAGAAGCAAAGACAAACAGTTGTCTGCCAGGGCTAGGACTGACTGTCCGCACAGGGGTCTCGGACTGTCCGTGAACCGGGTAGACTGTCCGACAAAGCAGGACGGACGGTCCGTAAAACCCAATCAAATCTCCAGAAACTTCTTGTCCTATACGGACTGTCCGACCCACTACCAAGGACTATCCGCTAGTGTCATAGACTATCCGAGGTGGTCACCCAGACCGTCCATGGAAAAACTTAGCCAAATCAAGACACTCTCAAACGAACACCCAAGACTCGGACCGTCCGCCAATCACATGCGGACTGTCCGTGAACCCTGCGGACTGTCCGAGAACCCTGACAGAAGAACATCTACAGTAACCCACGGGTCAACCCTTCCAAATCCATCACCGGATCTCCCAAACGGCAAGAGCTCTTGAGACAAAACTTGGGGAAGATGAGAAGCACCCCAAGGAGATACTATGCCCCAAAAATCTCGGCCTCTAACTCCCTACAACATGAGGAATCACAGATCACACGGAAGAACACAACCACCACAAGTTCATCCCAAAATCATCAATTCTAGACCAAATCCCGGCGTTTGAGGGGTCAAGATCATCCACAAAGAGGCACACGGAACTCACCCATGATCCCCCACAAAGAAATCCGAGAGCAAACGGCATAGAAACGAAGAATCAAGCCAAGCACAAAAATAGCACAAAATGAACTTGAGAAAGAAGAGAAGGAAATCATCCCAAAGCCAAATCTTCCATACAAACAGAGGTCAGATTCTATACAACGGATGCTAACCTCCACCCTTTATCCACCCACTGAAGATACTCGATCTGCGCTTGGCTAGCCTACCGAAAGAGAGAGCAACTGAACTAGGGTTCGACCAGATAACTTGCCATCCCCTCCACCTCCTATTTATATTGAGTCTCCTGGTGGGGGCAAATGACCATACTACCCCTACACTCTAAAACTAAGATACACACCCCTCGGGGGCAATTTTGGAAAGCGAAGATATTTCCTCCAGCTGGGCACGCCGTCCATCCGGCCTTGCTTCCCTCCAACGCAAGCTCCAGGATCCCGTCGCGTGTCCACCGCTTCGAAGCTTCCCGAACGCGCCCGGATCACCATCTCCGTCACGTTGGGCCTTCGGGCTCAGTTTTGAGGCTCAAATCGAGAAACCCTCCTCCGCTAGTTTTGTGACCCAACCACCAAACCCCGCGTACGAGCTTCGGTTGTTAGCCTCTACCTTGCACCGGCTCCAAGTCCACGACATTGTCTTGCTCTTCTTGCACCATGTCGACCGTACTTGATCCCGTCTGGCCACCGGGTACCTTGAACCAATCCTACTTGTCTCTCCACTCCTCGGAGACCACTTTGGCTAAGACCTTTCGCGCTTGTTCTTCACCTGCACCAGCGCAAATCAAGTTGCATTGAACACCTGCAATACTAGGCCAAGAGTTAGTCCACTCAACATTGTCAATCACTCATCACACTAAGAAGCGACCATCCATCGGTCCTCGAACACACCTGGTCCTCAAAATTTCGCGGATTTCGCACCGAATCGTAAAGAATGAAAAATCCCAAAAAAAAGCTCCAAAAATCATGAAAAAGATAAATTTTAGATCTTGGAAGGGAGACAAACTTGAGCACGAAATTAATCTTTGGATTACTTCATGTGGTTCGGTTACCAGCCACTCTTAGCAACAATCAAAACTAAGATAGCAAAAAGATCACTCAAAGATGGCCGCAGCCTGAGCGGGCCGCCGGAAGCCCGAGCGGCCGCGAGGACTGTGGCGGCGGCGCCTTCTGGCTGTCTAGTCCCTTGAAGAAGCAGTGGCTCCTCTCTTCTGTGTTGGTGTCCAGTGATGAAGAGCCCGGTGGTGGTACTCGATAGCCGAATCCATGGGGGGAGGGTGGATCTGGTGGATTAGCGACTGGATCCAAGCTTGCTTGCCCCCCCGGCTACTTGTGCCCCTCCTCAGCTTCCCCATCCTTCGTGCTCCCGAACCTATGGCGTTCGAGGCCGACGGCGGCATAGGGGATGCATTTGAGAAACATAGCTTCGAGGCGGGCACGTCGACGTCATGATTATGGCCATTGGGAGATGCGTGGAGGCATGGCATAGCTTCGCTGGTGTGGCCAGGATCGGCTTGACGATGGTGACGTCTGCGGGCGCCATTCCCCTCGCTGGAGGCATCGTTGTGGCACTGTAAAACCCCGCCCTCCAAAGCCGCCCCACACAGTCCTTCCGAGGGGCATGCACGCGTAAACATAGCACCCTGCTTACACTTTCGTCCTCGCTTCGTGTAAAAGGGTTAACCCGAAGGTGCTATGGCTGGAAGACAAGGGCTTATAAGTTGCCTCCACCCTTGCTAAACTAGCAATGTGGCACTAAACAGGTGCATCCTGCACTCACGGGCCACTACTGGGCCATACAAACTGGGCCGGGTGTGACATACACCCCCCCTCAAAGAACCCGACGTCCTCGTCGGCGCAACTCACCCACACGAGGCAAATGTCCAGGAACGTCCCCCCTTAGCGCACGACCGTACGTCCAGTGCCGGCGCCATAGTCCATGCCGTATG
Organism: Echinochloa phyllopogon; assembly: GCA_033239725.1. Taxonomy (NCBI): domain Eukaryota; kingdom Viridiplantae; phylum Streptophyta; class Magnoliopsida; order Poales; family Poaceae; genus Echinochloa; species Echinochloa phyllopogon. The sequence goes on along the minus strand of BTCW01000010.1, from coordinate 39,383,837 downwards.
CCCTACCCGGGCCACACGCGCCATGCGCCCTATGCCCGCACACTGACCCGTACGCGCAACCGCGAGGGTCAGCTCTGATACCACTTGTAACACCCCGCCCTCTAAAGCCGCCCCGCACAGCCCTTCTGAGGGGCATGCACGCGTACACATAGCACCATGCTTACACTTCCGTCCTCGCTTCGTGTAAAAGGGTTAACCCGAAGGTGCTATGGCTGGAAGACAAGGGCTTATAAGTTGCCTCCACCCTTGCTAAACTAGCAATGTGGCACTAAACACGTGCATCCTGCACTCACGGGCCACTACTGGGCCATACAAACTGGGCCGGGTGTGACAGGCACCGGTATTGTTGTAGATCAATCTAGGTAAAAATCTAGCACATCGGTCATGTGGCGATAACATCCCCGTAGATGGTGTTATGTTCCTTGTTGGAGGCATGTTCTTTGATGATGCAGGTGCTTTTTAGCCGATTAGGAGATGGCGGCGACTGTTTATGTGTGCTAAGAAGTTTGTTTGAACTTGTGATTGAGATCGACTCAATGCGATTTCATGAGATAGATCGTCAAGCATAGATGAATGATTTTCTATCAGCATGATTCCAATGTCAAGTTTCTGAATAGACTAATGATGTGGAGAGATGATGCTATATGAAGATAGAAGAACAAGTTTGAAGCAAAGACGTTGAAGAAGTTCAAAGCTTAGTCTTTCTAGCTTTTTTGTGTAGTCTTTTGGTGGGTGTCTTGTTTGTTACTTGGTCTATGTTTTGATCTAAAAACTCATGTAATTTTGGCTATATATATCCACTTGTGGATACAGAGGCCGGATTTATATCCTTTATCTAAAAAAAGATCACTTAAAGACTCTCTCCCTCTCTCAAACCCTAGAAAAACTCACACAAACAAATGAGAGCCACTACCCCAAAGAGAGAGCCCTAGAGATGGCTGCCCCGAGAGCCAATCCACATATATATAGGCGTTCGCTAAATGACCAAAATGCCCATACAGTAGCATACAACCTAAATACCCCTCAGGGGCAAAACTGTCCAGATTTTTTTTGTAGCATCGGACGGACCCGACGCCTTCACGACTTTGTTTCGCCTTGACACAATCTTCGTGATGGTGCCACGCGTCATCCGACTCGTCGCTGCTCGGTTTTGTGGCCCAAACCGGCAAACCAACACCAGGTTTTGAGGCTAAACTGGTCAAACCTTCTGCACACCGCACCCGGTGTGACTGACCGATGTCGACGCGTGTCCGGCCTCTGCCAAGATCCCTCCTTGACTCGACCGACATCGTCTTCATCACCATATACTCTTACTCTTCACGTGCACGATGTAGATCAGCTACGACTCCACCCGGATCGGACAGTCCTTCAGTGCCAAGCCTCCACTTGTCCTTCACCACCGTATGGTTCATCGGCGCCAAGCCTCTGCTTGTCCTTCACCATCGCATGGTACATCGCACCCAAGCTAGAGCTTGCCCTTCACCGCTCAGCCGCTGCCAGTCATACCGCATCCAACACCTGTACATCCAACACAACACAACGCACGCAACATTTCCAGTTAGCCATTAGCATAATCAAGCACAAATGGAATATGGACTCAACCAGAAAAACTTCAAATCATCCTATCAATTTCTCGTCATAAAATAGACCAAGATACATCTTAAGATACATCTTAAATTGATCTCTCGCTATCTGCTTGGTGCGCGCTTCTCCCAAAAGAAAGCGCAGGCCTGCAACCAAACTAAGCTGCCGCCTGCTAGTCTCACTTATCAACAAATGGAGTCGTCCGCAACTTGCCGAGATCTTTGTTTCTCCTCCTCGGATGCTTCTCAAAACTATGCAGCGGCAATCACGAGAGACTCCATTAATCCAAAGCAATGCTACAAGATCAGCAAAAACAAGATTTGGCATGTTGATTTGGCATGCATGTTACAAGGTCACCAAAAATTAAACAAGATTTTTGATGTGTACATACTGAAGGATTATATATCATAACTGAAGCAACAAGGGAATGCCTCGTCTTCATTCGTGTCATTTAGCGCGTGTCAGTATCTATGTCTCCGGATGTATATATATCCTCCCAATCACACTCGTATGGTCATCTTCAGCACAACTGCACAAGTAAGCAAATTTGTATACTGATAACTAGTACGTATCAGAACCACAATGGCAATCACGCGCAGCACGATGCCGCGCCGCCCGCACGCTCTCGTCATCCCCTACCCGGCGCAGGGCCACGTCATCCCGCTGCTGGAGCTCGCGCACGCGCTCGTCGACAAGGGCTTCACGGTCACCTTCGCCAACTCCGAGTTCAACCACCGGCGCGTCGTCGCCGCCATGGCGGATACCACCACGACGAACAACGGTAGCCGCGCCGGGCCGCTGCTGGAACATATCAGGCTCGTGGCGGTGCCGGACGGCATGGAGCCCGGGGAGGACAGAAACAACTTCGTCAGGCTGACCATGCTCATGGCGGAGCACATGGCCCCGCGGGTGGAGGAGCTCATCCGCCAAAGCCGGCACGGTGAGACCGCCGCCGCCGCCGACGGCGGCGCCAGGCCGATCACGTGCATGGTGGCGGACTACAACGTCGGGACGTGGGCCCTCGACGTCGCGCGGCGGACCGGGATAAAGTCGGCGGCGATCTGGCCGGCCTCCGCCGCCGTGCTGGCGAGCCTCCTCAGCATCGACGATCTGATCCGCGACAAGATCATCGACTCCAACGACGGCTCCGCAATGACGCACGGCACGTTCCAGCTGTCCCCGGACATGCCGGTCATGTACACCGCCCACCTCGCGTGGAACTGCATGGGCAACCACGACGGGCAGGAGTCCCTCTTCCGGTATCTCGTCGCCAGCGTCCGCGCCGCCGAGGGGTGCGACTTCATCCTCTGCAACTCCTTCCGCGGCGCCGAGGAGTCGACCCTGGCGCGGTTCCCCAGGGTGCTCCCCGTCGGCCCGCTCCTCACCGGCGGCGAGCGCCGCGGCAAGGCGGTGGGCCACTTCTGGCGGCCCGAGGAAGAGGCCTGCGTCTCGTGGCTCGACGCGCAGCCGGCGAGGTCCGTGTTGTACGTGGCCTTCGGCAGCTTCACCATGTTCACCGCGCGCCAGTTCCGGGAGCTCGCGCTGGGGCTGGAGCTCTGCGGCCGGCCGTTCCTCTGGGTGGTGCGCCCGGACATCGTGCACGGCGACGCCCACGAGTACCCCGACGGGTTCCTGGACCGGGTCGGCGGCCGCGGCATGGTGGTGGCGTGGTCGCCGCAGCAGCGGGTGCTGGCGCATCCGGCGGTGGGGTGCTTCGTGTCGCACTGCGGGTGGAACTCGACCATGGAGGGCGTCCGCAACGGGGTGCCGTTCCTGGCGTGGCCCTACTTCGCCGACCAGTTCGTTAACCAGGTGTACATCTGCGACGTCTGGAAGGTCGGGCTCCGGGCGGAGGCCGACGAGGGTGGGATCATCACCAAGGAGCACATCGCCGGCAGGGTGGAGGAGCTGATGGGCGATGCGGCCATTAGGGAGGGGGTGGAGGCTATGAAGAAGCTTGCGCGTGAGAGCGTCAAGGAGGGGGGCTCCTCGCACGATAACTTCAATTTGTTTGTCGAGGCCATGAAGGCCTGAATGGTACTTAGCTAGCCTTTTCTGTTTCGAGAAAAAAAAGAGGGATTGTCAAAGAATTTTCAGTTTCTGTGGACTGAATGAACTTTGTGAAATATTCAGATAAACTAAAAAGATATATCAGTTAGCACTGACCATCCATATTGACATGATCAACTGAAAAGGGTCATTGTCACTGGTCGGCACTGAGATGGACGACAAAAAAAACTTTCAGATGAGGACGTACATGCTGAATTGTTGACATCATTAATGTAGGCTTCAATAAGAGCCCGTATAATTATATTAACTACAGCATCATGCCAGACCTGGAAATGGAAGCAAAAAATTGTCTATTTATCAACTCTTACCCACCAGCACATTTGTTTATCCATTATCGCTATCATCTTTGGCCACCCCCATCATAATTTCAGGAAGCAAAATGCTCATCTATTTAAGACTCGCTTTCAGTCTTGACCAACCATGTAACTTGCCGACTTATCGAGCATTCGTCAAAAGCACAACAACACTTCAAGCAATAAATCCTTAGAAGGCTGAAGGCAGTGTTGCTAGAATATACTGAAGTTTCTAGTACTCTCAGCACTTAAAAGTTGAAGCAGTGTTTCGTGAACCACAGCAAAACTTTGATCCTGTAACTTTTCCATATGCATTTTTTGCTGTCCTTGATCCAATTGAAAATAGAAGCACTAAGCAGGTAGTGCAAGAACAAAAAAAGTCTGCTAACCTTTGCCCAACAGTTTAGTATGGTAGTAGCATTTATCGATTTGGCCGACGCACAGAGAGGAGCACGAATTACGGGACAGGATGTGCAGAGCCAACAAACAAAATGTAGTTAAGAATGCAAGCACTATATGAATCGTAGGCTCCAAAACTCGAAGGCCGATATCCCCAACCAGGCTGAATCCAACGAAAATGCAGAGCGGGACTGAACGGGGAAGCAGGAAGGAGGCCCTAGGAACCGATCGCCGTGCGAGAGCACAGAAAGAGAAAGGAATGCATACCTTGCAGAGGAAGCCGAAGAGGAGCAGCAGAACCGAGGAATGGCGTCCGCCGACGCAGAGGTGACCAAAGTTGAGGCTGTCGCAGCCGTTGCGGCCGGTGAATCCGCCTCTGGGACAGGACTTGGCAACGGGAATCGGTAAGGTGCAGCGTGCCTGCAAATGGCTCAGCTGTTGGAGACGACGACGCTGGCTCGAAGGAAGCCGAGATTCCCACGCGGCTTCCGAAAGTTTTTTTTGGAGCACTTGACTTCCACTGTTGGAGATTCGTGCGCCCATGATCAGCGGTCGGATCAGCTTCTTCTCCCCCACTCGTTCTCCCCCGCTCCTTGTGCTGCATCGGCCGCCACCGCCGGCGGCTTGTGACGACCTCAGCCGCGTCGACGAGATCAAGGTCGCAGATGCGGGAGTCGGCGAAGGGGTGGGAGCTGGGTGGATGCGGCTCGGCGGCGAGGGCGCCGCCGGCCGCCGGTGGTGGTCGAGGCGGTGGCGTTAGGGTTCGGGTTTCTGGGGCTGAGGGTGGGAAGGAGGTCTCCAATGGCTGCCGGACCTAGAGAAGAAAGAAGGTGGGGGAAGGAATCGACCGGCGGTGGGCTGCGGTGTGCGGGCGGGCGGTGGCCGCCGACGGTCGGGCCAGGTCTCAGGCGGGGGCGTCACATTGAGATGTTAGTGGAGGGCGGGGATGAGGCGGTGGTGGGTGGACGGAGGGTGGCACGGTGAGGCGGCGTCGGCGCCATCGGCCAGGGTTGGGGAAGATGCGGCGGGGCGGGTGGGAGGATGGGGAAGTGGGCCGGTAACGGCCTAAGCTATGGGTCTGTTTGGCATAGCTCCAGCTCCAAACTCCAGTCTAGATTTGCACTTTCTATGCTAAATTAATATACTTTATATATTAATATTTAGTACAAGGTATAAACAAAATGATTCATCTCAATACTCTTTATGTAATCCCAGCTTCAACTCCAGAATTTTTTGGAGCTCCTCGTATCCAGCTCCTAGAACTCCATGGATTTTCTGGAGTTAGAGTTGTGTCAAATGTGGCCTATATCTCCCATGTGGCTTCCGCAAGCCACATAGGAGCCCCCGATTGAAGCACAACCACGTGACGGGGAACAATAGGCGAAAAACGTAGAGACTCGCTCACTTAGTTCGGATTCCTTCAAGCATAAGAGATTAGATATATATACGGTTCCAATGTGATTCAAAAGCATCACACACACTAAGCTGAAGCCGTGTCATATCATCAGTGGCGAGTTTTCACAAAAGTGGGGATAGTTCCGAACCATGATTTTAATTTCCATGACTTTCTAATGTTTATTTATCGAGTGTATGAATTTGTATCTACCCACTAACTCATGCTGCGGAGCTAAAGGGTGGTCCATGTGGGCCATGGACCACCCTGATTTTTTTACCCAAAGCATATTACCCCTGAGCAAATTCTTCAGCATTTGTTCCGTTCGTTTCTCGCCTTCGTTCGTAAATTTTTTTCTTGTATGTTGACATATTACATTTAAAGTATAGGAAAATTATTTTAGGTTGGACCACCCTAGCCAGAGATCCTAGCTACGCCACTGGCTTCTTGGAAACTCATATGAAAGAAGAGGTAAAAGAAATATGTCATTTAGCAAGCAAGGATGTAGCACATATGTACAAGAATATAGATCAAGTCATAAACAGAAATAAGGAGAGCAGCATGAGTTAGTTAGTTCTGCATACTGAGGTACTAACTTTTCCTTTAGCAACTCGCTTCCAAATCTCAAAATAGAGACCATCTAATCCCTTGTGAGAATAATCAGATCAAAGGGTACGGATATACTCCTGTATTAATGGAAAGAATGTCAATTTCCAATACATCATCAGCACTTATGCTGAACAACAAAATTAACATGTGAGGAAGGTGGTGTTACATTGAAACCATAGGAAATTAAAAGTGGGGAAACATTTGGAAAGTCTGCTGCAATCTCCGGTGCTTGCATATAAGCCACATTCTCCCACTGAACAACAAAAAAGTTACCATGCATGATGTTCAGTACAAGTTACATTGCACAACAGTTTATAGCCACAAAAGCCTTTTAGGGGATGCTTACATTAATCGTGCTGTCTCCCAGATAATCTTCAATCCACTGTCATATGAAAAGAAGGTTATTAGACCAAGGATACTATGCAACCAGTAGTTTACACTTCAATCGAATCAATCAATACCTTTGTCTTGTTTGCTACCACTTCAAAGTACTGTACATATGCTAAGTCTTCTTCATAAGTATTAAGAGTTGAGTGGTAGAAATCCCAGTCTAGAGGAATAAGAAGATTGAGGCTTAGTCTTCTAGTTTTTTTTTCTTTTTTTTAGGGCTTTCTTCTTGTGTTTGTGAGCTCCTTGTTGGTGAGGATTAGAGTCTAAGAACTCTTTGTAACCTTTGACTACATATGTCCACATGTGGATATAGAGGCCGGATTTTATCCTTTATCTAAAAAGAAATCCCAATCTAGATATCCACGCCGTTAGAAAGAATATGTAGTAGTCTATTAAAAGCACAAGTAACATCTACTACGTACTAAAATATTTCAAAAAGAGGAAATACGTGCGCATGCTGACTGTCTCAGAATGCCAACTTGCAAATGTGGATTTCCAATGGATGTCTGGTATGATTTGATTCAACAAGTTAGAATTCGCTGATACTATGACAAAATAATTCACTGATAAAAATCCTATTGTATTGCTCTTTTTCGAAGTAACAAAGGACAGTGCATTGTCCATAATCATAAAAAGACAAGTCATAGTTGTAAAACCAAGACAACTAAACTCAACTCCCTCACCAGTTCACAAAATAAAATAAAAAAAAGAGTGGTACATGTCTGTGTAAGATAAGAATTTCAAGTACACATTTTCTACTATCGACTAATCATGCATAATGGGACTGGTGTGGAGTGACATACGAAAAAATGCTATTGGCTTTCTATAAACTAATAAAAGTTGTATGTATCATGGCCATCCCGGAGAAAATTGCAGAAAATACAATAGTTTCTTTTTTGCTTCCTTTGATAATTGCAAAGAACTGCCAAGTTGATTATGATTGTTGGCAAGAGGCACATTTGTTTTGAGATTATCCCTGATCCTCGCAACAAACGAAACACAAAACTCACTGCTGTTTCACAGGTCCAGTAAGTTCAAGTTTAGACTTCTATGCCATTAGATTTTTTTTATAGGCTTGAGAACATTAATTAAAGCAAAGCAAAATGTTAATCGCACATGCTGCAGACCTTGTTGATGGAGAAAATTGCTATTATAGGACTCTAAACAATAGGCTTCGCTATTATAGGACTCTAAACATTGACTTCGCTAAAACGACTTTTGAAACATGAGCCATTTGTTTTACATGACATTTGCTCATTTTAATCATTTTCTTCATTTCTAATACATGTATTTTGACATAGTTGGTCTGTATTGCCCCTGAGTCATCCGGTTGTTTCTCTCCCGTACTCCCTCGATGCCTCGATCCGCGCTCTGTCTCGCGACGGTTGGAGACCGACGCCCGCCTACTCGCGAACGCTGCCGCCGCCAGAGGCGCGCCCGCCCTGTCTCGGCCTGGATCCCTGCCTACTCGCGAACGCCGCCGATTCCCTTCGTCGCCCGATTGCCATGGAGCTCCAGCCCCCATGGCCCTTCCCTGGCTTGGAGCGGATGGCGCCGTTCCCTGGCTTGGAGCCGACGGCGCCCTTCCCTGGGCTGGGAGCAGCAGCGAGCTCCTGCTTGCCCAGGTGGCCAGGCAGCAGCAAGCTCCTGCTTGCCCAGGCGGCCAGGCAGCAGCGAGCTGCCAGCATGCTCAAAACAAATCAAGGGCAAAAAAGTCTTTTTAAGTCTCAAATACATGTATTAGAGATGAGAAAATTGATTAAAAGGATCAAATGTCATGTAAAACAAATGCCTCATGTTTCAAAGGTCGTTTTAGCGAAGTCAATGTTTAGAGTCCTATAATAGCGAAGCCCATTGTTTAGAGTCCTATAATAGCAATTTTCTCTTGTTGATGCCCAGAACGACAAATATAAAAAAAGGACATAGTATTAGCTTCAACAAAACAAATGTTTGTAACATATTATAGATGGTTGTGACAGATAATTAAGCTAAGTCTACTCTTCCAATATTTTCTTGAATTAAGCTATTAAAGAATATAAAAAGCTTCAAAACCAATCAACATTTAACCTACATGACTATAGCAACATGTACTAAGTGATAACAAAAATGAGAATTAAGCTAGATGGCATGGAGGATTCAAGTGTTTATGCTTACAGAACCGTGAAGCACTAGCCGCTGGTAGTTACCAAAGTGAGCGTGCTTGCAGCGTTTAGGATCGAAGTACCGTTCAAGGCTTTCCTCATAGTGCTTGAAAAAACCGTTAATAGAAAGTTTGGATGGAGGGTACTCCAGTTTTAGATTCGCATTATCCAGTTTAGCCCTTGTTTAGTTCTAAAAAATAACCCTAAAGTTCACTATGTAAAAAGAATATTCCCATCACATCAAAATGTCGGCCCATGCATGGAGTACTAAATGTAGATGAAATCAAAAACTAATTGCACAATTCTGTTGTACTCAGTAAGACGAACATTTTGAGCCTAATTAATAAATTTTTGGACAATTTTTCACGCATACAAACGAAATGCTACAGTGTCGCAATGATTACGAATTGACCTCAAACCCCCAAATCCCCACCCCCTATTCTGCATCTAAACAAGGCCTTAGCCAATTTCCTATCCACTGTTAACTGCAGAAGACAATCATAAAGTAATTAAACGTGCAGTGCAGATGCAGCAACTAAGAATGCACAAAGTACCAGACAACATGTGATGTTTACATAAACAGAAAAGGGAAATTGCTTAGTCTTCTATTCATTACCTCATAAGCTCTGATGCGGTACAAGGCTAGCTCCTCGTACAGCTCAATGAGCTCCTCTGGCTCGTATTCGTATTCAGGACAATAAACAGGACGCTCAGGAGAGTCAAAGTTCAGGCGTTTGAAGAAATACCAAATCTTTTTTTAGATGGTTTCAGCATCCATTTCGAAGAGGGCCTGCACATGTCCTCTTGCGCTTCCTTGTTCTTGTTTGTGGTCTTCAGTGGCATGGACACCAATCTTGTCAGGATGTTCATCTTCAACCAAAGAAGGTTTTGTGCCAGAACATCCATCTTCATCCTGTGCAATCTTGCCAAGATCCCTGGAACAAGATGGCTTTGGCTTCTTGTCCATCTTAAGAAGCTTCTTTCCTCCCCACCAAAGGTGGCTTCTTCCTGTGCATCTCCTGACCCGCTGTTCCTGTGGCTGGCACGCAGAGCAGACCGATCCATCAGCAGCTTTGCATCATCGAGGCAACCTTTCTTCAAGATGGGATCATCGTTTTGATTGATGCTTTCTTCCTCAGTCTCATCTAAGGCTGCTGGTGCAATGCCTTCTTCAGCATAGCCGCATAGGCCTTTAAGGCTGCTTGCACATTACCATGGAACATCAGCAGGAGCCTCCTGGGGATCCACACGCTGCGTGGTCTTTCCTTCTTGCGCCTCTGCTTTGGTCTTCTGCAGTCTCTCATCTCGATCCTCTCGATCAGGAGCAGCCGATGCAGAAGAGGGAGCGGTTTTTCCTGATCGAGAACAAGAGCCAGGACCAGCAGATTTGCGGCTCTTAGACTGCCACCGTTTCTTCATCTTCGCACCATAGGGCGGCTGAAATCAAAGCAGAAAAGGAATCGAACACAACTCCCACTCGTCGAGGCTAGGGTTTCAGGCCTCCCTGCAGTTGGGGACTCGGCGATTTGGCGGAGACGGATGATTGGAATTGGAGACTCTCCTTGGTGTGTAAGGACCCGTGGCCGACAGCGATCGTCGTCGACGCGAGATAGCTGGGAAAGGGCGATGAACCCTAACTCAAGGGATATTTAACTATTTGTCACTTTTACACGAGCGAAAATGGTGAATATGGGACTGGTGCTTTCTAAGAGTGGTAAATCTGTAGGCGCAATTCTAAAGTTCCCGTTTGAAGGAGTAATCTGTAGGCGCAATTCTAAAGTTCCCGTTTGAAGGAGAATTGCGCCTACAGATTTACTCTTAGAAAGCACTAGTCTCATATTCGCTATTTTCACTGATGTGGCACGCCACGCCCGCGCGCCAGTGAAACGATCAAATTGCCCCTATGTTTCCGTGTGTTAGCCATCCATTCTCCTCTCTCTTGCCACTAACGTGTGGGCCCGACATGTCGGGACAATCTTCAACCTCCCGCCTTGGATGACGAGAAAGCAAGGCAAGGCTGGCTGGAATTACCTACGGGGCCCGGGGAGGAAAGGGCGGTGTTGTGGGCCATGCCGGGAACACGGCGGCCGCCGCGTAGAGCTGGCCGAGGCGGCTCTGCTGCCGCATGTGCTGCTCGCGGAGGCAGGCCACGGCGAGCTCGGCGGCGCGGATGTCGAAGAAGTGGACGGTGGCCACGCCCTCAAACGCCACCGCCGACGCGTCCACGAAGCGGATCGTGCGGAAAAGTGCCATCGCCTGCGCCATGTCGGCCTCCTACGTGTGCGGAGGCACCAGGCCCAGCACCACAACGCGGCAAATTGGGTCCCTCGCCGGCGGCAGCTAGGTTAGATGAAATTCCGGCGAGGTGGGGCTTACTTCGGCGACTTGAGCTAGTCTATGAAGATCAATTACTCACCATGAGTCTGTAGGGGTGTCTATTGGGGTCGGAGACGGCAGGTGGATGGCTGCCGGCGGTGAGATCCTTCGGGCGGCGCCGGTGAGCGAGCTCCGACGAAGGTGAGGCCGGGACGGCTCGGGGAAGCAGACGATGAGCTTTGGGGAGCTATGGGGAGTGCGTTGGTGACCTTGGTTTGGGCTGCGGTGGTGTGTAGTGGTTGGCCCACGGCGAGGCTCAGCAGGGGTCGGCAAGTTGAGCTAGAGGATGGGGGAGGTGTGGGTGAGCTCGGCTCGGGCTGAGGGGATGTGTGGCGGCTTGCCCACGACGAGGTGGGTAGCGGCGGCAGTAATGGCGGGCGGAGGCGCTCGGGAGATGCCGAAGGAGCTCGAGTGGCCTTTATAGGCGACATGAGGGAGGGAGGAGCATGGGTGGCGACAGATGTGGGGGGGAGGTTGAAGATTGTCCCAACATGTGGGGCCCATATGTAAGTGGCAAGAGAGAGGAGAATGGATGGCTAACATACGGAAACACAGGGGTAATTTGGTCATTTCACGCGTTCCATCCACGCTGGTACGCGGCGCGTGGCGTGCCACATCAGCGAAAATGGCGAATATGGGACTCGTACTTTCTAAAAGTGACAAATCTATAGGCGCAATTTTAAAGTTCCCATTTGAAGGAGTGGCTCATGTAAAAGTGACAAATAGTTAAATATCCCGAGGACGACGAGCGAGACATTAGGTAATTTTCTATTCCTCTCTTCTGTTACATGTACTCTATATACTTAAATCTTTAATTCATTATTTATTTAATTGTTAATTATCTTCTCTTCATTTTTTATGTATATGCTTATAAAATTCTCTATAGGTATAATGTTTCACAGTTGAAGCCATGTCTTCCGTAAATCAATCTACAAAGTATTACTTAATGGTTTGATCATGATAGGACTTAAAAGTGATATGTCGGACAAGAATAATAATTATGAGCCTGTTATTAAATATTTCATTTTAAAGAATACCTCAAGATTAAAGCTATTTAAGTAAAGATTATTAAACCAAAATTAATAATTATGAGTCTGCTATTAAAAAATTTATTATTCTATTTCGCTAATATAATATATCTCACTATAGATTTCCATACAGAGCCACAGTTTATGCCAGCCCGGCCCTGATTAAGAATGAAGCTAAACAGTACTAAAAGCATCCAACCGTGGCTCGTTAGTGACTTCTAGAAAATTAATCATAATACGCATGTATATGTATATAGAAAAAAATGCTGCGTAATTAAAAAAAGCATAATTGAAGAGCCTTAAACATAAAATAAAATATGCCACTACTGCTGCAATTTAAAACTTCGGAGCAGTTGATTTGGTGCGTGCATGTCTGCATGTGCAACAGTGTGGCATGCGAATTGATGCATGCATCATGCATGTTTTGCAGTTTTGCACGGCTAGCAGTTTCGAATAAGCGCAACAATCCAGCAGGGTCGGAAGTGCTAGCGGCAGGCATGCGACATCACTATGAACACACATGTAATTGTATGATGGCAAGCATGCACGACTTGAGGCAGCACAGCATATTAAAGGATCGCCGGTGTATGCACAGCCGCACAGGTTCCAATCTGTGCAGTGGGGGTTTTGGCATGGCAAATCAGGTTATAAACAACACAAACGTGTCATCTTCATATTGATCAAATCTAGTAGCCAAAAGAAAACCAATCTACAGGGTTCTGAGCTAGATAGAAAGAGCAAAAAGCTACAGAACCCGATCTAAGATAGATACAAAAGGAACTGAGCAAACGAATGGTAAAACGTGTAGATATATTAGTACAAATCTATTGGTTCTACCAACATCATTATATTAACGGCACGAAACATGATCATCATATATGAAGGCAAGCTAGTTAAACTGAACTAGCAGCCAGGATGATTAACAATCTGACATAATCACCCAAGAACAAAATGACAGCTAGCAAGATAAAAGGAAGATGCAGGTTGCAACATGCTAGTATCGGGAAAAAACTGTGCAGACGCAGAGCTGCTCATTCGACCGAACCAATCGAATTATCTAGAAAAGAATTCGATGGAGATTAAGATCGACATATACCTAAACTCAGTGGAGAGCTGCCGATAGAATTCAATAGGTGTGGCATGTACGACCCACATACAGCAGCTGTCTTTTTGTTGCCACATAGATCAAATGAGCTGATGTGGCCATCATTTAATGAGGAAAGAGAGTGTTCCTGTCTACTATCTCGTCTACTGCTTTGGCTCATGCTCCCATGCAAAACATCAGAAACCAGAGTGTGTATTTATTATCACATAGACAGCTAAATAGACAGCAACTGTCTAAACTGTTATAGAGCTGACTATTTAACTGTCTATATATGTTAAATAGACAGCACCTGTATAAACTGTTGTACATGCCCTTATTTAGACAGAAAATAACCCTTAATCTTCAGGATGTGACCCTATAGCTTCAAGACTTAATTTGGTATAAGTCCACTAATTTTCAGTTTCATAACACATACAGATCTGGTTCAGAAGTTTAACTGGTTTAGGTCCAATTAATTGCATGGCGTATCTTTTAGTTGAACCAAATTGGTAAAAAGAATCATATCCACGGACTTGATCATCCAACAAAGCACAAGCCTGCCGATTTGAATTGACTCCTAGTAATCGTGAGACATGAGACCATAAACAATGTGACCCGTCGGTCCATAATTCAATGATTCACGTATAACCAGCCAGCTTGATGGATCAGATAGTCAAGCAAACAGCTATGTTTCCTAAAGGTAAGTAAATTGGTGTCGTCGTGTCGTCTAATATGCGGTCTCTAGTGATATGACTTATCAAACAATATATATTGTTTTGTTTGTCTCGTAATAATATAATATTTCTTAATTTATGGGGAAATAAAGAAAGTTGTATTTCAACAAACTCTTACAATGATAAAGGTTGTCTAGTAGTACTTCACGAGGCAGTTGTTTCGCGAAACAGTAACTTTTTTCTCTCACATCGCTCTCTTTTCTCCACATTAACAAAAATGCTACATGACACTGCATAAAACGACCTATTACACTGCTAACCCGTAGCAATAGCAATGTCTGTCACACCCGGTTTTAAAGGCAAAACCAGGTGCATCTCATATATGCGCCAGGATCAGTTTACACACATATGGTAGACGTCACAAGTGAATATCCATAACCATGCATAACGAAAGAGTATTATAGTGCAATTGTTACAATATCAGAGTTGACTCAAATGTCGTAGCGGAAGACTTAAATAAACGTTCATCTAACGAAGCAAAAGTGACTCCAACTCCACAGGCATTGACTAGGGGAGACTCGCCTAGAACTCCTCAAAATCAATGGTGAAATCCTCAAAATTCTCCCAATCTGAGCAGCATTCCGGTGTAGTTGATGCAATAAAAGAAAGAAAGAAAAGCAACAAGTATGAGCACATACGTACTCAGCAAATGTAATATGACATACAAGGCTGAGGCAAAAAGGTTGGCTGACCATACTGCAGTAAGCACTTTTAGTTGGTCAAGTTTTATTAAGCAACTATTTACTAGCAAATGAAAGTATATACCACCCACAAATTAATGAATGTCATATTCCCAACATATTCAAGTAACCACGGTTTAGATCATGTTCAAGTATGATTATCATGTAAGGGTCCAGGCCGCTCTTAACCGTGAGGACGGCTGTTATAACAGTTTTACACTCTGCAGAGGTTGTACACTTTCACCATAAACCGTGATTCCCATTGCCGAAGCATTGTACCCTTCCCACACCACGTGGACCGAATACTGGGTTTCACTATGAGACCTTTACAAAAGCACTCTAATAAATGATAGCCCGCTAAGGTTTCCGGTTCAGAAGCAAAGCATAACCCTCCCTAATGAGGTCTGTCTCTTACCAAAGCCCACAGCTCAAAAGGACCGAGCTATACCCCGTCAACCGCCGCCCCCCATGCCCCTTTCGAGTAAAGCTACCATAAACCAGAGCACCTAATTAGTCAGTCAAAGCCAGAGCCATATGGCACTCATGGTTGTACTGTTTTCCTGGGTGGTTCTCCATGTTCCAATTAAAAAGATATGATCTTGTCCATTAATTGATTAAAAAGGTAGCAGTGGAACATAGAGTATGGGTTCAATTAACCAATCCTAGTTGAGTAAGCTAAGCATCATCTACCATCAAAATTAATTAAGTAACCCAGTTTCAGGGACAGGAAAAATATAGTGGCTAGGTAAATCCTTAAATAGGAACCCATCAAATTAAGACACATGCATGGGTGGTGAAATTAATAATTATTAGGACATTTGCATGACATAATACACTTGCCTTCTTCCCAACTTGGTTGCTTCTCAAATCCTTCTCCAACAGTTGGTTCTTCAGAGAAATCCTCGAACTGGTCGTTTCCTAATCGCATCACACATTTACATGCAAGGAAACAATACAACAAATAAGAAACAGTACACCAAACAATTCCAACAGAAGAAAACAACAGCACAAAACTAATCTACACGTTACAACGAACGCGTGAGCGTGAGAATCACTAAAATCGGAGTTAAAACGCAAAAGATATGGCTTTTCTAAGGTTCAGGGACTTGCTGGCAAAGTTTTAAAAGTTCCAGGGGCTTAACTGCGAAAAACCAGGGGCTAAAACATAATTTTGTATAAAAACTCGAGGGCTTACGGGTAAAAAGACCAAAACAGGACCTCGGGCATAATTTTAAATCTTGCAGGGGCTTAAACAAAAGAAAACAGGACCTATTCGTAATTATTTTTGAACTAAAGGGGACTGCGGGTTGATTTTCAAAAACTCTAAGGGCTTCTTTGCAAAACAGCCAAGGCTGACCGTTATTTGATTTATTTGACTCGGGGCTGGATCTATTGTGGGCCGTTGGATCGCGATCTAGCGGCTCAAAACAGATCGGCCGAGGGGAAGATGCCGGCGGTGGCCGGGACGGCGGCGCCGCCCGATTCCGCGGCGGACCTTCGCCGGAGTGCGGTCGATCTTGAGCTACGAGGCTCGTATTGCTACGGGATCAAGTCCTAGAGCATCAGGAAGCAAAGGCGAATTCACCAAGGGTGTTCTGGACGATTGGTTCGGCGCGCAGGCAGTGGACGACGGCGGCGACGCCATGCGCGGCGGTGAAGCTTCGGGCGGTGGTGAACTCGACGCTACGTCCCACTAAACACGACGAGAGTTGGCTGAGGAGGAAGAGGGGAAGATGGCGAGCTCACCGAGCTTGATCTCGACGAGAGAAGAGCGACGACGGCGGCTGGCGACGACCGACGGTGGCGGCGGTGCTCGGCTTCAGACGGGGCAACGACGTCGGCGGCCGAACCACGACGAGAAGCGGCGAATTCGATGCACGACGACGAGAGGGAGCTTCTGGCGATCTCGGATTTCCCCGACGAGCAACGACGGTGGCGAATCGTCGGTAATGGCGGGCGGCGACTAGGGCGGCTCGGGTTTTTGCGGCTCAAAATCGATGGGAGGGACAGCAGCAACGGCGGCGGTGCTTAAATAGGTCGGGGAGGGCTCGGGCAGGCGCGCGTATTCGAGTTGGACACGGCGGCGGCGGCGAATCGGAGGCGGCGGCGGCTCGGACTCGGCCGGGAGAGTCCCTGTCGGGGACGAAGAACCCGACAGGCGGGCCCCACTGGCCAGTGAGCGCGAGAGAGAGAAGCGGCGGGGAGAGAAAAAATGGGCCGGCGCTGGGCCTAAAGTGGAGAAGGCCGAGAGAACAGAAGGGAATTCGGCCCAGCGAAAAGGAAAACAGGCCGGGGAGGAAAAGCGAGCGAAAAAGAAAGTTCAGGGGGCAAACTTGGACCGGGCCAAGAGTTCGAGGGGCGAAACCGAACTCGGCTGATTTAAACTTTTCTAAAACTCAAACAAAAGCAAATCAAATTCGAATTTAAACAGAATTTAAATTCCAACTTGATTTACTAGCACCCAAAAATATATGCAATAGCATGAATGCAACAAAAACTTATTTTGACTAAAATAATTATTTAATGTGATATTTAAATTAATAAAAGGCTAGAAATTCCAATTAAATCCTAGAAAATTTATTTAAGCCTTAATAAATCCTAGAAAAATTAAAATGGTTGCTACAGTTTAAATGTGATGAATTTTAGGGTGTTACAAACCTACCCCCCTTAAAGAGAATCTCGTCCTCGAGATTCGGACGGATTAGAGAAAATCCGAGGGAACTCTGCCATCAACTCATCCTCTCTTTCCCAAGTTGCCTCACTTTCCGCATGATGACTCCAGTGAACTTTACACATCTTAATCACTTTAATCCTAGTAACTCTTTCAGCAGTTTCCAAAATCTTAGCTGGGTATTCCTTGTAAGTCAAATCATCTTGCACATCCAACTCATCCAAGGGTAATTCTTCCTCAGGAACTCGAAGACACTTTTTCAACTGAGAGATATGGAACACATCATGCACATCTGACAGTCTGGCTGGCAACTCCAATTGATAAGCAACCTCACCTTTTCTATCAACAACCTTGAAAGGTCCAATGAAACGAGGAGATAATTTACCTTTCACCTTAAACCTTCTCAAGCCTCGAATAGGAGATACTTTCAGATACACATAATCACCTACTTCGAAAGTTAATTCTCTCCTTCTTGTATCTGCATAGCTCTTCTGCCTGGACTGAGCCGTTCTCAAATTCTCTCTGATAATCTGAACCTGTCTTTCTGCTTCCTGCAGTATCTCTGGACCAAACAACTGACTTTCACCTGTTTCACTCCAATATAAAGGTGTTCTGCACTTTCTACCATAAAGTGCTTCGAATGGGGCCATCTTTAGACTTGCCTGATAACTGTTGTTATATGAAAACTCTGCATATGGAAGACTCTTGTCCCAACTGCCTCCCTGCTTCAAAGCATAAGCTCTCAACATATCCTCCAAAATCTGATTAGTCCTCTCTGTCTGACCATCGGTCTGGGATGATATGCAGAACTGAAGTTCAACTTTGTATCCATAGACTCATGCAACTTCTGCCAGAATCTAGATGTAAACTGAGTACCTCTATCAGACACTATCTTTTTAGGTACACCATGGAGACAAACAATTCTGGACATGTATAACTCTGCTAACTTAGCACTGGTATAAGTAGTATTTACGGGTATAAAGTGAGCTACCTTAGTTAATCTGTCCACAATAACCCATATAGAGTCATATCCTCCTCGAGTGCGAGGTAATCCAACAATGAAATCCATACTGATTTCTTCCCACTTCCATTCAGGTACCTTGAGTGGCTGAAGTAAACCGGCTGGTCTCTGGTGTTCAGCCTTGACTTTCTTACAAACATCGCACAATGCCACATTGTCACACCCCAAAATTTTCGAATTTTGCGATGTGAATTTTCAACATAAATAATACAATATTTTTCTCAATTTTCTAAAATTTTTCAAGCTTTATAAATTTACAGGGAATTTAGTGAAGGAAAAATTGTTTTTCTAAATTAAATTAAATAAATATAGGTTTAAATTTCGAGTGTGTGGCATTCATGCTGGCTGCATCGAGTTTTCTTTGTGCGAACATCGAATAAGAATTTAAATCTAATTTAAATTCGTGTTTGAAATGTGTTTGTTTAACCCGTAGAAAAGTTGTTTCGGCCTGAGTTTGTTTTTGCCACTCCAACTTTTTCCTCGGTCTGCTTCCCCTCCCTCTCTCCTTTCTAATCCAGCCAGCCCAGCCCGTCACATCCGCTCAGGCCCGTTTCCATCCGGCCCAACTCACACGCGCGCAGCCCGCCCCTCCACCTGGGCCTACACCAGCTGGCCCACTCCAGCCTCTGATCCGGCCCAGCATGGCGGCCCAGCCAACTAGTGCCCCGGCCCGGCAACTCCCAACTCCGCTCGGCCCATTCCCGCGCGCAGCCCACGCCGCACAGCGCCCCGCTCCCGCCCGCGCAGCGCCCGCCGCCGAAATCAACGCGCGCCGCCGCCGCCGGATTTCTCGGCGTGCGTGCCACGCAGCCCTCGGCGTCCGCGCTCCTACATAAACCGCCGGCCGCCCGCCTCTCAGCACCACCACCACCGCCGCTTTCTCCTCCTCGCCTCACGCAGTGCCGCCGCCTCCAGGAGCGCCGCCGGGAGCAGAGCACCGCCGCCGCCGGCATTAGCGCCGATTCGCCGCCGTCGAGCTCCCTCAGGAGGAGCCGTGACCGCCTCGAGGTTCTCCGCGCCGAACCGCACCTGCGCCATGGGCCCTCGTCGCCAATCCGCCGCGGGAGCACCATCGCCCGCGTGTGGCGCCGCCGCCGACCCCCTGCCCTCCGCCGGCCTCCGAAGTCCGGCCGCCCCGGTCACACCTGGCGGGAACCGAGGCCACCAGGAGCTTCCCCTCTCCAAGCTGAACGTACGCCACCGGCTCTTGTCGCCGTCTCGCCACCGGAGCGCCCTCTCCACGCGAGCCCCTCGCCGCCGACCCGCCGCCTCCGCCGAACTCCAAGATTCGGCTACCCCCGTCGACTTCCCGCGCCGGTGAGGACCCCCACCCGATCCCCTCTCCCTCCTCTTCTACCTGCGCTACCCCACTGCCACCCTAACCCGCGGAAACGCCGGCGAGCCGACGACCCATGGGCGCCGGCGAGCTCCTCTGCTGTGTAAACGAGGAAGATGGGGTTTTGCAGATGAGTCCCTGGGAAAATGCGAAATCCCTAAGATCCATTTATGTGTCTTGGAAAACTTTCAGGAAACCCCCTGCAATCTTGTTTAGCCCATAAAATCCACGTTTTAGCTCCGATTCAACCCGTTCTTGTCGCGTTAGCTTCATATCAACTTAAACTAAGATCTAGTACTGTTAATTACCATGTGACTTATTTATGAATTTTTTTTATAAGTTGATTAAATGCAATCTAAATGTGTTTTCTTGAATTAAAATCTAAGTAAGGTTTATACTCCGGTTTTTCATATCAATGTCAAACATGATTAATATTTATTTAATTTGTTTTCTGAATATAAAATATAATGAAGTTTCACTTTGGTTTTTCAGAAATAAATATTAATTGATTAATGCTTATTATTTAACTAGCTTTTCCAAATTAAAAGCAAATTAGAGTTACAATTCGAGTTTTCATAGATAATTTTTAATAATGATTAATATCAACATAAATATGTTTCTATCATAATATTGACTAGATCAAACACGACTCATAAAATTATTCGACTAGATGTTCTCATATGATTTATTTTAAGTTAATGCTTTAACTTGAATGATTTCTACTTGAACATTTACAAATAAAATATGACTAAGTTTACTTCGGCTTCTCTAAATGTTAAAATATAATTTGTATTAAATATTTATACATAATTTTAGTTAAATTAAAATAAATGAAGCCCATAGTCTTTCGTTTAATACAAATCCTCCGATAGTTGTATCTTGTCAACCGTTGCTCCGTTTCCAGCGATTCTTGCGCTCGCGTGACTATCGAACCAAGCCCTATCCCTTGGTGCGCTCTTTTAAAGCTTTTCCTTTGATTGGTGTATTGTTCTTAGTTGTAAATTGTTTGTTTGCTTGTTTAGCTACTTGTGTGCTCGATGATTTCTGCGAGTAGAGGAAGGTCATTCGAGAGATTCAAGATCAAGAATTGAAGAGTCTGAGCAGCTGTATAATGGATTTGAGGCAAGTTATAGCACGGACAATCCTTGCTACCTATCTCACTTTTAATACACTGTTCATTACATACGCATGTGTCTAATACTGTTTACCATTAAGGTTATTCCTAGCATTTATTTCCCTGTCCTTGTATTCCTATGGGTTTTTGCATATGGGTAGTATCTTGCTAGGCGCAACTACTGTCACCTTTACTTAATTGTTAATATTGACTTAATGGTCCACTTCAACATTAATGATAAAACTTGCTTTTTAGCAACTTGGACTAGGGGGCTAGAGCATGTGCTGTGTGCTTTGCTCTAATGTCTCCCTCTAAGGACCGGTTCTTAAAGCGGCAACCCAGGAGCCTGTCGCCACCGCCGGAACTATAATGGCTCTGGTCTTGGATGAGTAGCTTGTACGGCTCTAGCTTGATAGTGGTTACCGAGGGGCCAGCGGCGTTGTGGGAGGCAAGGCACGGGGTGTTTACCCGATTCCACCGAGGATGGTAGCCCCGTCGGCTAGGTCTCGTTAGACCCAGTCCCGTGTTGGGAGTCTCAGAGATTGAGAACTCCGCGCGTTGCGCATTGTTGGGGTGGATACCCGCGCTCTGGACGCCATCGACCCCCTCACGGTGGACTCCGTGGGCGTACGTCGATCTCGGTGCCTAAGGACTCACCACCTTGTATTACTGCAGCGGCTACTATCTTGTTAGGGTGTCTTGTGAAAGCCTCGTAGCGTCCCTATGCAGTCACACCTCGGAAGTGTTGATGTGCGTGGTTGGGTGCAAAGTTCCTTTGAACTTTTACGCGACTGGTGGGTAAAGGGCGAAACCTCTGCAGAGTGTACGATCTATCATGATAGCCTTGCTCAGGGTCACGAGCGGCCTGGATCCTTTTTGATTAGAATATGGTATTTATTCTTGTTTAATGTCACTTACACCATTAATTAGGTTACAACCGGGTATTCATTCACATGTAGTAACTTGGATAAAGTTAAAACGAACCAACTAAAAGTGCTAATGCAGTTAAGCCAGTGTCTAGCCTTTTTGAGCCTTCATAACCCGTGCTATACTTGCTAAGTAATTTCCATCACTTACACTTGCTGTTATTACTATTTTTGGGCAAAATCCCGGACGGGTAACAGATTGGAGTCAGGCCGATTATGCTGTGGAGTTTCCAGAGGATTTGCCGTACTTCTGAGTTGGCGTTCTCCCAGTCAGAGTCCCTGTGGGATTGCGGCTACGCTAGAGAGATGTATTAGTCTTTCGCTGTCCATGATTTTATTTTTGAAGCACTCTGATGTAAACGCTACGCTGTGATGAGATTAATAAAGCATTGTACTCTGATTTTTACCATATTTGTTCGCTATATGTGTTTGTGGACTTCCTGGGCACACATATGGCCACATTCGGGTTTTGTGTAAATCCGGGTGTGATAGATTGGTATCAGAGCCGTGCTGACTGTAGGAACGCAGCCTAGATAGTACTGGCCATCCATTAAAGATTCATTTTACCATATAACCCTTGCTTTCTCTATCCTTGAGATTTTGATTCATAAAAAGTGCTATCCTTGAGCACTTTCCTCCTTGACAATTTCTCTTTGGTCATTATATCCTTGGATGTTTTATCCTCTCCTTGATGATTTACTTCTCATCCTTGACTTCTGATCATTTATCTCCACCTTGTGTTGATTGCTAATTTTCAACTATGGTCTATTTAACTCCTCCTTGTTGCTTTACCTTGATCTCTTATCTTCTATATATATTCCGAGTCTCCTTGTTTACTCCGTCGTTCCTCGATACTATTTCCCCTTCCCTCCTCCTTGTTCTTCAAGTATTGTCACTTTGAATTCATTCCTTGGCTTTTGATCTCAAAGTATCCTTTCGACTCTTCCTTTATCCTAAAACACTTAGATTGTCTGTATCGTCCCGCTGTAATTGCAAGTCACTTGAAGAATGAAGATATCATCCGTCTGCTACAAAAGATTCAAGCCGAACGACTTCAGATTACACGACGACGTCACCCTCAGTGCCACTACAACCAAGAAGTTGGACGCCACTCAAGACGAGTTTGCAAGATGAAGAAGACCGAAGTGATAACCTTACATAAGAGGATTCCCTTAACATTATTGACAACGTTTAGAGTCGCTTTTATGCACGTGTATCTAACCTTGGTTGAGTGTGTTTGTAATGCATGTCCTTGTGCCTTTGATTGATTTGGATCTTTGTAATGATTGTCTAGTTGGGTTCTCTCTATTCTTCCTCGTATCTCCTCGTTTTTCTTGCTATCTTTTCCTCATGAAGCAAGTGGAGAACACCAAGAAGAAAAACAGAAGACGATCATCGTAATGAAGAAACGAAGCTAAAGAAGATTTTGGAGTACAAGCTTCGCAAGTATATCAACACAAGAAGATGAAGAAGCCTAGTGATCCAACTCTCTTCTAGAATCTTATTGTCCCACTCTCCCCCTTGACCTCTAACCTCTGCGAATCTCGGGACGAGATTCAGTTTAAGGGGGGTAGCTTGTCACACCCCAAAATTTTCGAATTTTGCGATGTGAATTTTCAACATAAATAATACAATATTTTTCTCAATTTTCTAAAATTTTTCAAGCTTTATACATTTACAGGGAATTTAGTGAAGGAAAAATTGTTTTTCTAAATTAAATTAAATCAATATAGGTTTAAATTTCGAGTGTGTTGCATTCATGCTGGCTGCATCGAGTTTTCTTTGTGCGAACTTCGAATAAGAATTTAAATCTAATTTAAATTCGTGTTTGAAATGTGTTTGTTTAACCCGTAGAAAAGTTGTTTCGGCCTGAGTTTGTTTTTGCCCCTCCAACTTTTTCCTCGGTCTGCTTCCCCTCCCTCTCTCCTTTCTAATCCAGCCAGCCCAGCCCGTCACATCCGCTCAGGCCCGTTTCCGTCCGGCCCAACTCACACGCGCGCAGCCCGCCCCTCCACCAGGGCCTACACCAGCTGGCCCACTCCCGCCTCTGATCCGGCCCAGCATTGCGGCCCAGCCAACTAGTGCCCCGGCCCGGCAACTCCCAACTCCGCTCGGCCCATTCCCGCGCGCAGCCCACGCCGCACAGCGCCCCGCTCCCGCCCGCGCAGCGCCCGCCGCTGAAATCAACGCGCGCCGCCGCCGCCGGATTTCTCGGCGTGCGTGCCACGCAGCCCTCGGCGTCCGCGCTCCTACATAAACCGCCGGCCGCCCGCCTCTCAGCACCACCACCACCGCCGCTTTCTCCTCCTCGCCTCACGCAGTGCCGCCGCCTCCAGGAGCGCCGCCGGGAGCAGAGCACCGCCGCCGCCGGCATTAGCGCCGATTCGCCACCGTCGAGCTCCCTCAGGAGGAGCCGTGACCGCCTCAAGGTTCTCCGCGCCGAACCGCACCTGCGCCATGGGCCCTCGTCGCCAATCCGCCGCGGGAGCACCATCGCCCGCGTGTGGCGCCGCCGCCGACCCCTTGCCCTCCGCCGGCCTCCGAAGTCCGGCCGCCCCGGTCACACCTGGCGGGAACCGAGGCCACCAGGAGCTTCCCCTCTCCAAGCCGAACGTACGCCACCGGCTCTCGTCGCCGTCTCGCCACCGGAGCGCCCTCTCCACGCTTGCCCCTCGCCGCCGACCCGCCGCCTCCGCCGAACTCCAAGATTCGGCTACCCCCGTCAACTTCCCGCGCCGGTGAGGACCCCCACCCGATCCCCTCTCCCTCCTCTTCTACCTGCGCTACCCCACTGCCACCCTAACCCGCGGAAACGCCGGCGAGCCGACGACCCATGGGCGCCGGCGAGCTCCTCTGCTGTGTAAACGAGGAAGATGGGGTTTTGCAGATGAGTCCCCGGGAAAATGCGAAATCCCTAAGATCCATTTATGTGTCTTGGCAAACTTTAAGGAAACCCCCTGCAATCTTGTTTAGCCCATAAAATCCACGTTTTAGCTCCGATTCAACCCGTTCTTGTCGCGTTAGCTTCATATCAACTTAAACTAAGATCTAGTACTGTTAATTACCATGTGACTTATTTATGAATTTTTTTTATAAGTTGATTAAATGCAATCTAAATGTGTTTTCTTGAATTAAAATCTAAGTAAGGTTTATACTCCGGTTTTCATATCAATGTCAAACATGATTAATATTTATTTAATTTGTTTTCTGAATATAAAATATAATTAAGTTTCACTTTGGTTTTTCAGAAATAAATATTAATTGATTAATGCTTATTATTTAACTAGCTTTTCCAAATTAAAAGCAAATTAGAGTTACAATTCGAGTTTTCATAGATAATTTTTAATAATGATTAATATCAACATAAATATGTTTCTATCATAATATTGACTAGATCAAACACGACTCATAAAATTATTCGACTAGATGTTCTCATATGATTTATTTTAAGTTAATGCTTTAACTTGAATGATTTCTACTTGAACATTTACAAATAAAATATGACTAAGTTTACTTCGGCTTCTCTAAATGTTAAAATATAATTTGTATTAAATATTTATACATAATTTTAGTTAAATTAAAATAAATGAAGCCCATAGTCTTTCGTTTAATACAAATCATCCGATAGTTGTATCTTGTCAACCGTTGATCCGTTTCCAGCGATTCTTGCGCTCGCGTGACCATCGAACCAAGCCCTATCCCTTGGTGCGCTCTTTTAAAGCTTTTCCTTTGATTGGTGTATTGTTCTTAGTTGTAAATTGTTTGTTTGCTTGTTTAGCTACTTGTGTGCTCGATGATTTCTGCGAGTAGAGGAAGGTCATTCGAGAGATTCAAGATCAAGAATTGAAGAGTCTGAGCAGCTGTATAATGGATTTGAGGCAAGTTATAGCACGGACAATCCTTGCTACCTATCTCACTTTTAATACACTGTTCATTACATACGCATGTGTCTAATACTGTTTACCATTAAGGTTATTCCTAGCATTTATTTCCCTGTCCTTGTATTCCTATGGGTTTTTGTATATGGGTAGTATCTTGCTAGGTGCAACTAATGTCACCTTTACTTAATTGTTAATATTGACTTAATGGTCCACTTCAACATTAATGATAAAACTTGCTTTTTAGCAACTTGGACTAGGGGGCTAGAGCATGTGCTGTGTGCTTTGCTCTAATGTCTCCCTCTAAGGACCGGTTCTTAAAGCGGCAACCCAGGAGCCTGTCGCCACCGCCGGAACTATAATGGCTCTGGTCTTGGATGAGTAGCTTGTACGGCTCTAGCTTGATAGTGGTTACCGAGGGGCCAGCGGCGTTGTGGGAGGCAAGGCACGGGGTGTTTACCCGATTCCACCGAGGACGGTAGCCCCGTGGGCTAGGTCTCGTTAGACCCAGTCCCGTGTTGGGAGTCTCAGAGATTGAGAACTCCGTGCGTTGCGCATTGTTGGGGTGGATACCCGCGCTCTGGACGCCATCGACCCCCTCACGGTGGACTCCGTGGGCGTACGTCGATCTCGGTGCCTAAGGACTCACCACCTTGTATTACTGCAGCGGCTACTATCTTGTTAGGGTGTCTTGTGAAAGCCTCGTAGCGTCCCTATGCAGTCACACCTCGGAAGTGTTGATGTGCGTGGTTGGGTGCAAAGTTCATTTGAACTTTTACGCGACTGGTGGGTAAAGGGCGAAACCTCTGCAGAGTGTACGATCTATCATGATAGCCTTGCTCAGGGTCACGAGCGGCCTGGATGCTTTTTGATTAGAATATGGTATTTATTCCTGTTTAATGTCACTTACACCATTAATTGGGTTACAACCGGGTATTCATTCACATGTAGTAACTTGGATAAAGTTAAAACGAACCAACTAAAAGTGCTAATGCAGTTAAGCCAGTGTCTAGCCTTTTTGAGCCTTCATAACCCGTGCTATACTTGCTAAGTAATTTCCATCACTTACACTTGCTGTTATTACTATTTTTGGGCAAAATCCCGGACGGGTAACAGATTGGAGTCAGGCCGATTATGCTGTGGAGTTTCCAGAGGATTTGCCGTACTTCTGAGTTGGCGTTCTCCCAATCAGAGTCCCTGTGGGATTGCGGCTACGCTAGAGAGATGTATTAGTCTTTCGCTGTCCATGATTTTATTTTTGAAGCACTCTGATGTAAACGCTACGCTGTGATGAGATTAATAAAGCATTGTACTCTGATTTTTACCATATTTGTTCGCTATATGTGTCTGTGGACTTCCTGGGCACACATATGGCCACATTCGGGTTTTGTGTAAATCCGGGTGTGACACACATGGGCAGCCACATCCCTTTTTAGTCCATACCACCAATACCTTTGCTTCAGATCCTGGTACATCTTGGTGCTTCCAGGATGAATAGAATATGCGGAATCATGAGCTTCCCTCAATATCTGCCCTCTGAGAGACTCGATATCCGGTACACATATCCTCTTTCTAAACCAAATTGTACCTTGATCATCTTCGGTGAAGTCAGGAGCTTTCCCTGCTAACATGGTTTCCTTGATTTCCTTTATCTTCTCATCAGTAAGCTGACCCTTCCGAATTTCCTGTTCCAGTGTAGACTCAACTTCCATTGTTACACCTTCTGTCTGATTCAGGAATCCTAAGTTCAGCTTTTCCATATCTGCAAGCAACTCAGCTGGTAACTGACGACCAAACATTGCATTTACTTGTGACTTCCTACTCAACGCATCAGCAACCAAATTAGCCTTGCCAGGATGATAGTTAATCCCCAGATCATAGTCCTTGATCAACTCCAACCATCTTCTCTGCCTCATATTCAGATCCTTCTGAGTAAATATGTACTTCAGGCTTTTATGATCAGTATACAGCTCACATCTGTTACCTAGAATATAGTGCCTCCAGATCTTCAAGGCATGGACAACAGCTGCAAGCTCCAGATCATGAGTAGGATAGTTCAGCTCGTGCTTCCTCAACTGCCTGGATGCATAGGCTATAACTCTGCCTTCCTGCATGAGCACACACCCAAGTCCTCTACGAGAAGCATCACAATATATATCAAAGTTCTTGTGAATATCTGGCATAGCAAGCACTGGGGCTGTAGTCAACTTCCTTCTCAACTCTTCAAAACTGGCCTGACACTCTTCTGACCAAACAAACTCCTTGCCCTTCTCTAATAGCGAAGTGAGAGGTTTCGCTATTTTAGAAAAGCCTTCAATGAATCTCCTGTAATATCCAGCCAATCCCAGAAAGCTTCTGATCTCAGAGACTGTGGTAGGAGGTTCCCAATCCAACACATCCTTGACTTTACTTGGATCCACTGCGATACCTCCATCAGTAACAATATGACCAAGAAAAGACACTTGATTCAACCAAAACTCACATTTACTAAACTTGGCATACAACTGGTTCTCTCTAAGAGTCTGCAACACCAACCTCAAATGCTCCTCATGCTCCTCCTCATTCTTAGAGTAAACCAGAATATCATCAATAAACACCACCACAAACTTATTCAAGTACTCCATGAACACCTTATTCATCAGGTACATAAAGTAGGCGGGCGCATTTGTCAATCCAAACAACATCACAGTATACTCGTACAATCCATACCTGGTGGTGAATGCTGTTTTAGGAATGTCGGAACGCCTGATCCTCAACTGATGGTAGCCAGATCTCAAGTCAATCTTGGAGAAAACCTTAGCTCCTCTCAACTGATCAAATAAGTCTTCAATTCTGGGCAATGGATACTTGTTCTTGATGGTTACCTCATTCAATGAACGATAATCCACACACATCCTCAGAGTACCATCCTTTTTATCCACAAAAATGACAGGTGCTCCCCAAGGTGAAGAACTAGGACGAATGTAACCTTTATCCAATAATTCCTTAAGTTGTTTCTTAAGTTCTTCTAGTTCATCAACAGCCATTCTATATGGTCTTTTAGAAATAGGAGCAGTACCAGGTAAAAGCTCAATAATAAACTCAATGTCTCGTTCGGGTGGCATACCTGGCAAATCCTCTGGGAAGACATCTGGAAACTCACAAACAACTCTGATATCCTCCAAAGGAACACCACTGGCCTGATTCACTGAGTAAGTTGAAGCTGAGGGTTGTGTGGCTCCGAATTCAATCTTCTCCCCCTGAGGGCTAGTCAACAACACGGACCTCTTGGCACACTGAATCACCGCATCAAACGCAGCTAACCATCCCATTCCAAGTATGACATCGATTCCCTCAGAGTTCAGGACTATCAAATCAGTAGGAATGTCTACCCCAACTATTTTCAGATTAACTCGGGGACAGATAAAATTAGCTTTCATGTTTCCACCGGGTGAGCTAACTAGCATGGAATTTCTCATAGGGACCATAGATATATTATACTTAGCTACGTACTGAGCAGTAATAAAAGAATGAGATGCTCCAGAGTCGAATAAAACCGATGCAGGGGCTGAGTTGACGAGGAACATACCAAGTACCACATCCTGGGCCTCCTGTGCGGACTCTGCAGCAACATGGTTCACCTTGCCCCGCATCTGATTCTGCTGGCCCTTGCTGCTCTGGGGCGTCGGGTTCACATTCCTGTTCTGCTGCTGAGGGGTAGTCTGCCTAGGTGCACTGCCACTCTGGTGCTGTGGGGTCTGAGCATTCTTCTTAGGACAGTTGTGGGCATAGTGGCTGGGATCTCCACAAATGTAGCAGGTACGGGGAGTAGGGGCACTGCCTGGTG
Source organism: Echinochloa phyllopogon (assembly GCA_033239725.1). Taxonomy (NCBI): domain Eukaryota; kingdom Viridiplantae; phylum Streptophyta; class Magnoliopsida; order Poales; family Poaceae; genus Echinochloa; species Echinochloa phyllopogon. The sequence continues at coordinate 39,354,284 of BTCW01000010.1, read as the reverse complement.
CAGGGGTCTTCACTGGAGTCTGAGTCGGGGTGGTTTGGCGGTTCTGTTGAAATGCTGGACGCTGCGGTGGAGGTGCTGACCGCTGACCCTGACTCTGCACAAAGTTACTCCCTTGCCCACCAAAACGAACGGGCATGTTCTGCTGAGGTTGCTGGAAACGAGGGCGGGTGTTGCTGCTTGACTGTCCTGAGGACATGAACTTCCTCTTTTGCTCTCCCAACTCACGGCGCTTGCTCTCCAAGCCAATAGCCTTGTCCAGCAGCTTCTGAAATGTTGGGAAGGTATGAGACATGAGTTGATATTGGAGCGGCGGAATCAATCCTTCCAGAAATCGCTCCTGCTTCTGCTCATCATCCTTGACCTCATCTGGGGCGTAACGAGACAACTGGATAAACTTATCCCGGTACTCGCTGACGGTCATCCCACCTTGCTTGAGTGAGAGGAACTCCTTCTTCTTCAGCTTCATGACACCGGCAGGAATATGGTAGCTCCTGAAGTTGGTTCTAAACTCCTGCCAGGTGATAGCATCAGGGGTGGCATGAGCAGCAAGATAAGCATCCCACCAATCTGAAGCTGATCCTTCCAAGCGACCTGAGGCATACAGGACCTTCTCCCTGTCATTGCACTGAGCCATATCCAGCTTCTTCTCAACAGTCTTCAGCCAATCATCAGCATCAAGTGGATCCGCGGAGTGGGAGTAGGTAGGGGGTTTGTGACTCATGAACTCCCGGTGCTTGTCCCTCTGCTGGTTGTTGTTATTGTTGTTATTCTGTGCTTGCATGGCTGCCAAGGTATTAGCCATGCCCTGTAGAATCTGAGTCTGGTTGACGAGGATCTGATCCATTGCTACGGATGCTTGATTTGGCGGAGGATTTGTATTGGGGTTGGCACGTCCTTGACGATTCACAGGTGGTTGATCCACTCCACTTCCAGACCTGGTGTTTACCATCTGGTGGTTAGAACATGAGATTCAGAGGGTGGTAAAAAGATATAACTCAAATCATGAACAGAGAAGAGTTAATGTAGCACGAGTTGCCAATGACGGGCAAATCCAATCCTGAAACAGATTCTGTTCGTCCTAATTAAACAGTTGTAACTCTCATTCTGTGTATCCAAAAATCATGATCTTTTGTATGAACGTAGACTATCAAATTCTGAAACTAACCCAACTTGAATCACCTCAATTGGAGTTTTGTGGCTCGAGGTATAAAATAAACAAGACAGCTGTGTCAGGACCACGGGACAGATTCTGGTTACTCCAATAAAACCATTATATCTCTCTGCCAGAACCTCCAAAAATCACAAAAAATTCCCAGAACTTAGGTTATCAAGTCCTTAATCCAACCCAACTGGATTTATGTCAAACGGGGTTCTGAAGCTCCAGAAACAATTCGGACAGTACCAGGATATCATGCAATGGCGAGAACAGATTGTCGCACAACATGATTTATATGGGGGGGGTACAATTATATGGATAAAGTGATAGTTAAGGGCTAAGATCAGAGACCAAGATAAACCCAAACTAACTAAATTTATTTATTTAATAATTACTCAATTGTGGTCATCACTCCACAATTAAGTTCAATCATTACAAAGATCCAAATCACACACTTTAGCATGAAACCAAACATCTCTACCACACTTTTACCAAACTAAAACACATGTTACGCACGCGTCTCAACGATTCTAAACGTACTGAACTAACAAAATAAAGGGTATCCTAAATTAATAGGTATGGGTGAAGCAACTAGACGATCCACCAAGCACTTGTCTAGCGAGGCGGTGAATGACCCAACAATCCTTCTATATCTTCATCCAATGGCGGAAGTGCTTCTCCCTTGAGTTCAGCTATCAACCTCTTGTTCTTCCTTCGTTCAGCAGCGAGTTCTTCACGCACTTCTTGTAGCTCTCTTGTGGTGTCATCGGCGTGCACGTCGAGCATCTGGGTGAATGCTACTTGGACGTTGAGTGTAGAGTTCACACCTGGCGGGTGTGGTACAACCCCAGTTGGAGTGCCTTGCTGCCTTTGAGGAAGATATGCCCAAGCAGTGTGACGTACTTCAGCAGCCTCTTCATGACAAAGCACAGAAAGTGCCCTCCTGGCTGCATCCTGGATTCCAGCTTCGAAAGTTGATCTGATGGCGATGGCATGATGTACCGCAGCCTCTTTGGTTCCTCCAAACTCATAATCAGGCTCCCTGATGTATACAACGACTTCCCAGTCCTCTGGGTGATCTGGATGTGTCCTCCTTCTTCCACAATATTCTATCTCCACTGGGTAGTTCAGACGCTCGAAGAGCATTCGAAGCATCATCGGAAACCCACTGTTGCCTCCGTCGTGGTGATGAATAGTCACTACCCACATGTCAGGCGGCGGAGAGAGTCCTTCACTTCCTTCAGATCCAGCTGGAGCATTCCCTACTGAGTTGACTTCTTCGTCCATTACTTCCATCTCTTCAGGTTCCGGTTTCTCTTCTTGCACCGAATGCGACAAAAAAGAGGAAAGAGTGCTTGCCAATCTACGAGCACCTTGCCTTGTCAGCACCATCTATGGTTTAAGCAAGAAAGGGGTGAGAACAGTTCTAAAGATATCAGAACCAGGTAAGATGGTGAAAAAGATAGACCAGAAAATAAAGTCAAGGAGGAGACAATTAACAATGACCTGGATTAATAGCAAATTGAACCAAGAATAGATAGACCAAGAGTAGTTAAGCAAAAATAATCCTTAGAGAATAACCATTGCTATCTAGGCTTGCGTCCTACAGTCAACATAGCTCTGATACCACCTCTGTCACACCCGGTTTTAAAGGCAAAACCAGGTGCATCTCATATGTGCGCCAGGATCAGTTTACACACATATGGTAGACGTCACAAGTGAATATCCATAACCATGCATAACGAAAGAGTATTATAGTGCAATTGTTACAATATCAGAGTTGACTCAAATGTCATAGCGGAAGACTTAAATAAACGTTCATCTAACGAAGCAAAAGTGACTCCAACTCCACAGGCATTGACTGGGGGAGACTCGCCTAGAACTCCTCAAAATCAGTGGTGAAATCCTCAAAATTCTCCCAATCTGAGCAGCATTCCGGTGTAGTTGATGCAATAAAAGAAAGAAAGAAAAGCAACAAGTATGAGCACATACGTACTCAGCAAATGTAATATGACATACAAGGCTGAGGCAAAAAGGTTGGCTGACCATACTGCAGTAAGCACTTTTAGTTGGTCAAGTTTTATTAAGCAACTATTTACTAGCAAATGAAAGTATATACCACCCACAAATTAATGAATGTCATATTCCCAACATATTCAAGTAACCACGGTTTAGATCATGTTCAAGTATGATTATCATGTAAGGGTCCAGGCCGCTCTTAACCGTGAGCACGGCTGTTATAACAGTTTTACACTCTGCAGAGGTTGTACACTTTCACCATAAGTCGTGATTCCCATTGCCGAAGCATTGTACCCTTCCCACACCACGTGGACCGAATACTGGGTTTCACTATGAGACCTTTACAAAAGCACTCTAATAAATGATAGCCCGCTAAGGTTTCCGGTTCAGAAGCAAAGCATAACCCTCCCTAACGAGGTCTGTCTCTTACCAAAGCCCACAGCTCAAAAGGACCGAGCTATACCCCGTCAACCGCCGCCCCCATGCCCCTTTCGAGTAAAGCTACCATAAACCAGAGCACCTAATTAGTCAGTCAAAGCCAGAGCCATATGGCACTCATGGTTGTACTGTTTTCCTGGGTGGTTCTCCATGTTCCAATTAAAAAGATATGATCTTGTCCATTAATTGATTAAAAAGGTAGCAGTGGAACATAGAGTATGGGTTCAATTAACCGATCCCAGTTGAGCAAGCTAAGCATCATCTACCATCAAAATTAATTAAGTAACCCAGTTTCAGGGACATGAAAAATATAGTGGCTAGGTAAATCCTTAAATAGGAACCCATCAAATTAAGACACATGCATGGGTGGTGAAATTAATAATTATTAGGACATTTGCATGACATAATACACTTGCCTTCTTCCCAACTCGGTTGCTGCTCAAATCCTTCTCCAACAGTTGGTTCTTCAGAGAAATCCTCGAACTGGTCGTTTCCTAATCGCATCACACATTTACATGCATGGAAACAATACAACAAATAAGAAATAGTACAACAAACAATTCCAACAGAAGAAAACAACAGCACAAAACTAATCTACACGTTACAACGAATGCGTGAGCGCGAGAATCACTAAAATCGGAGTTAAAACGCAAAAGATATGGCTTTTCTAAGGTTCAGGGACTTGCTGGCAAAGTTTTAAAAGTTCCAGGGGCTTAACTGCGAAAAACCAGGGGCTAAAACATAATTTTGTATAAAAACTCGAGGGCTTACGGGTAAAAAGACCAAAACAGGACCTCGGGCATAATTTTAAATCTTGCAGGGGCTTAAACAAAAGAAAACAGGACCTATTCGTAATTATTTTTGAACTAAAGTGGACTGCGGGTTGATTTTCAAAAACTCTAAGGGCTTCTTTGCAAAACAGCCAAGGCTGACCGTTATTTGATTTATTTGACTCGGGGCTGGATCTATTGTGGGCCGTTGGATCGCGATCTAGCGGCTCAAAACAGATCGGCCGAGGGGAAGATGCCGGCGGTGGCCGGGACGGCGGCGCCGCCCGATTCCGCGGCGGACCTTCGCCGGAGTGCGGTCGATCTTGAGCTACGAGGCTCGTATTGCTACGGGATCAAGTCCTAGAGCATCAGGAAGCAAAGGCGAATTCACCAAGGGTGTTCTGGACGATTGGTTCGGCGCGCAGGCAGTGGACGACGGCGGCGGCGCCATGCGCGGCGGTGAAGCTTCGGGCGGTGGTGAACTCGATGCTACGGCCCACTAAACACGACGAGAGTTGGCCGAGGAGGAAGAGGGGAAGATGGCGAGCTCACCGAGCTTGATCTCGACGAGAGAAGAGCGACGACGGCGGCCGGCGACGACCGACGGTGGCGGCGGTGCTCGGCTTCACACGGGGCAACAACGTCGGCGGCCGAACCACGACGAGAAGCGGCGAAATCGATGCACGAGGACGAGAGGGAGCTTCTGGCGATCTCGGATTTCCCCGATGAGCAACGACGGTGGCGAATCGTCGGTAATGGCGGGCGGCGACTAGGGCGGCTCGGGTTTTTGCGGCTCAAAATCGATGGGAGGGACAGCAGCAAGGGCGGCGGTGCTTAAATAGGTCGGGGAGGGCTCGGGCAGGCGCGCGTATTCGAGTTGGACACGGCGGCGGCGGCGAATCGGAGGCGGCGGCGGCTCGGACTCGGCCGGGAGAGTCCCTGTCGGGGACGAAGAACCCGACAGGCGGGCCCCACTGGCCAGTGAGCGCGAGAGAGAGAAGCGGCGGGGAGAGAAAAAATCGGCCGGCGCTGGGCCTAAAGTGGAGAAGGCCGAGAGAACAGAAGGGAATTCGGCCCAGCGAAAAGGAAAACAGGCCGGGGAGGAAAAGCGAGCGAAAAAGAAAGTTCAGGGGGCAAACTTGGACCGGGCCAAGAGTTCGAGGGGCGAAACCGAACTCGGCTGATTTAAACTTTTCTAAAACTCAAACAAAAGCAAATCAAATTCGAATTTAAACAGAATTTAAATTTCAACTTGATTTACTAGCACCCAAAAATATATGCAACAGCATGAATGCAACAAAAACTTATTTTGACTAAAATAATTATTTAATGTGATATTTAAATTGATAAAAGGCTAGAAATTCCAATTAAATCCTAGAAAATTTATTTAAGCCTTAATAAATCCTAGAAAAATTAAAATGGTTGCTACAATTTAAATGTGATGAATTTTAGGGTGTTACAATGTCCCTGCCCTAAACCCGGCGGTAGAGGTTCCATTGGATGCACTGCGATTATCATGTCAGATGCACCACTGTTGTCGGTTGTCACTAGCCTCCGGCATATTCTCGCAATCTGGCAGCGCGAGAATTTTTCTTCTAGAAACTTTTCGTTGCCAGAAATGATGCAACAAAGCCTCCTGCATTCTTATTCGAAGAAATCACGCCTTAATTGGGCACTCCTCCCAATTATTGGGTACAAGCCTAGTACAAGACCAAAGAAGAAACAAACTCATTCAAGACTATGAACGCATCACTTGATGAGGTCGGTGATGGCTGTGCACACGACCGCGATCTGCCCGGCGTACTCGCCGCGCTGCGCGAGCGGCGACGGGATCCCGGCCTCGGCGAAGACGTCGTCGCACCGGCGCGCCAGCGCGGCGGCCTCCGCCGCCGCCTCCTTCCCCGCCGCGTAGTCTCGCTCGTTGATCTCGTCGTACGCCCCGGCGAACTCGAGCTCCATGTCGAAGTAGAGACTGCGGCACTGCCCCAGCGCCGCCCTCGCCTTCGTGTCGTCGCCCGCGCCCGGCGGCCTGGCCAGCAGCGCCTCCGCGTCGCGCACCCCGCCGCCGGCGTTGTTGACGCCGAGGTTGGACGCCACCTTGGCCAGGCCCCAGGCGTCCGCGCCGGGGCTGTCGCGGTGCTTGCTCAGCTCCGACACGCAGAAGCCGTAGTCGACGCGGGCGTCGGCGCCGGCCGCCGCCTTGCACGTCGTTTCCACGGTCGCGTCGGCGGCGAGGAGCGTGGCGAGGGCCACGGCTGCGACGAGGAGGCTCTTCAGTGGACTCATCCTCCTCTGACCTCTTGTGGGTAGCTTCAGAACAGAGAGCTGCGGCGTTGATTCTTAATGGATTGCAGTTTGGTGGTAGCAATTTCCAGAGGCGGGCGTCGTCAGTTCTTATTAAGAGAGAGCATGATGCTCAGCAATGGTAACGTAGTGCCATTCATTGAGATACGTTTTAGACACTACATTTATCATCGCATTAACTTCTTTAGGATCTTTCTTTGACGCATCATTGTCTTGTCCTAAGCTAGAGTCTGGGGACAACTCAAAAGGTCTAACAGATACAAGCTGAAGGTTTCTGCGATTGGCATATATATGGTCATATGGAAGGAAAAGTTAAATGGTAGCATATGTATAAAAGCAAAACAGACTGACACGAGAAAAGAAAATTGAAGATAAACACTTTTCAAGCAAAATCATAATGTTAATCATCTCACTAAGCGTCATTTCGTCAACTAGTTTACCAGACTTTACTATGATGATGTTTAGCTTTTCCCATCCTAAAACACAACATGAGATCCCACCTAGTATTTGGTTATCAGCTACGTGGACATCCGACTTCACTATTTCCCATGATTCATCCGCAACTATAACATGCCCATCCCACCAACAGAACAGATGAGTTCACCTTCAAAATACAATCAGGAGAAAAGCTAGCATGAAAATAACAGATTTGCTCCTTCTCAGTCCAAGACTCATTCTGCATCATGCAACATGTGAATTTTCCTTGTGATATATGGTAAGTATAAGTCAATTTACTTAAAAATTAAACTTCATATAAGGTGGCATGACCCCTGAGTACTAGTTAAGTGCTCCAAGGTTTAAGCTAATTTCAACGTACTTTTTTACAGTTTCATTTAAGAACACCTTACTTTGAACGTACTCAAGATTTCCTTCAGTTCTTAAAACATAAGATGTTAATTTGAACTACGTGGCAACAACTATCAACTAAATCCATACTCCCTCCATCTCAGGATACTAGGCGCAACTGCTTTTTTGATTTGTTTCAGACTCATTTGAGGACGTCGAGGAAGAAGCTAGCATTACCGTAGCTGTTGCTACCGAAAGCTACCGAAAGAGAAAAAGAAAGAGACAAAAATGAGAAGGCCCTAGCTTGCAATCGTCCGTCCTATTGACGTATCAAACTTGGTTCCCTAATTTTCCTGAATTGCATGAATGGGCCTAATACAAAATGAAAACTCTCGGTGATTACCTTCGTTGCCGGAGTCTCAAACATAATCATAGGTCAAATCATTGTCACACCCTAAAATTTTCGGATTTTGGGATGTGAATTTTCAACGCAATTAATACAATATTTTTCTCAATTTTCTAAAAATTTTCAAGCTTTATAATATTTACAAGGAATTTAGTAAAGGAAAAATTGTTTTTCTAAATTAAATTAAATCAATATAGGTTTAATGTTGTGTGTTGCATTCATGCTGGCTGCATCGAGTTTTGCTTGTGTGCAGTTCAAATTAGAATTTAAATCTGGTTTAAATTCGAATTTGAAATGCGTCCGTTTGAGCCCTATAAAAGTTATTCGAGCCTGGGTTCTTTTCTGCTCCCTAGACTTTCTCTACAGTCCATTCTCCCTCCCCTACTCTTCCTTCCGTCCTGCCAGCCCAGCCCGCGCGCGCTTCCTGGCCCACTCCACGCGCCCCTCCTCCTTTGGGCCGCATCACCAGCGCCCGGCCCATGCCCCGGCCTAGCGCAGCGTCCCGCCCCGGCCCATTCTTTTCCCGCTCGGCCCACTCCCTTTCTCCCTCCACCGCGGCCCGCCCGGTCTCCGCCAGCCCAAGCCGATTTCGGCCCACCACGGCCCAGCCGCACGCCTCCCTGCCCTGCAGCGCCTTGCGTGTAGCGCCGCCGCCACCGTTCCTCGACGTGCGCACCGCGACCGCCTTGGCGTGCGTGCCATTTGTGCCGCCTCGCTGATCGAGCACTGCCTCACCTCCGCTCAGGCCTATGTAGAGCCGCCACCCCCGCCGCTCCTCAGCACCACCACCACCGCCGCCTTCCCCTCTCTGCGCCGCCGCCGCCATCCGAGCCGCCGCCGTCCTTCCTCGCCGTGACTCGCCGCCGCCAGGCTCCCTCCAGCGAAACCAAGGCCGCCACGAGCCGCGCGTCGCCGAGCCGCTCCCATCCCGCAGGTCGCCGTCACCATTTCCTCGTCGGAGCCCGCCGCCCACGTGAGCCACTCGCCGCCGGCCCCTGTTTCCGCCGGGGGCGAGATCCCGGTCGTCACCGCCCGTCTCTGCCGCCGGTAAGCGCCTTGCCGACCTTCCCTCGACCTCCTCCCTCTGTTCCACTCCTCGCCTAGGCCCCCATCCTCCCTAACGCCGGCGAGCTCGACGCGCGGGAGCACCGGCGAGGCCCTGCCTTGAACCGAGGAAGAAGATGGGGTTTTGCAGATGAGTCCCCGGGAAAATGCGAAATCCTTAGATCCATTCTTGTGTCTTAGCGTTTTCTCAGAAAACCCCTGGAACTATTAAACTCCTGCTCATAAACCCAAGCCGAAGCCATTTAACATATCTAACCCCGAGGTTTACATATGTCTTTAATACATTAACCGGAGTAATTTGTACTTAAACATTTATAATTAAAATATGACTAAGTTTACTTCGTCCTTTCTAAAGATGAAAATATGATTTATATTCATTTTATATACATGGTTTTTATTAAATTAAAATAAATGAAGCTTATAGTCTTTCATTAAATACAAACCTTCCTATAGCTGCACCTTTTCAACCGTAACTCAGTTCTCAGCAATTCTTGTGCTCACGTAACCATCGAACCAAGCCCTATCCTTTAGCGCTCTCTTTTAAAGCTTTCATTTGATTGGTGTATTGTTCTTAGCTGTATATTGTTTGTTTGCTTGTTTAGTTGCTTGTTGTGCTCGATGATTGCTGCGACTAGTAGGAACACGCTTCGAGTAACATCAAAGAGAAGAGCTTGAAGATCGAGAGATGAAGACTATGAGTGCAAGTATATTGATTTGAGGCAAGTTATAGCACGGACAATCCTTGCTACCTACTCACTCTTTTACTACACTGTTCATTACATACGCATGTGTCTAATACTGTTTACCTTTAAGGTTGTACCTAACATATCTTTCCCTGTCCTTGTATTCCTATGGGTTTTAGCATACGGGTAGTATTTTGCTAGGCGCAACTACTGTCACCTTTACTTAACTATTAAACTTGTATTAATGGTCCACTTCAACCTTAATGTTAAAACTTGTTTTTTAGCAACTTGGATCAGGGAGCTGGGGCTTGTGTGTTTTGCCTGGCCCCAGTGTCTCTCCCTAAGGACTGGTTCGTAAAAGCGGCAACCTGGGAGCCTGTCGCCGCCGCCAGAACTATAATGGCTCTGGTCTTGGTTGAGTAGCTTGTACGTCTCTAGCTTGGCAGTGGTTACCGAGTGGCCTACGGCGTTGTAGGAGGCAAGGCGCGAGGTGTTTTCGGATTCCACCGAGGACGGTAGCCCCGTCGGCTAGGTCCCGTTAGACCCAGTCCCGTGTTGGGAGCCCCCGTGAGTGCGGGAGCTCCGCACGTTGCGCCATTTACTTGTTGGCATGCTTTGCCGGCGCGTGGACGCCATTGACCCCCTCACGTTGCGCCCTGAGGGTCAGTCAATCTCGGTGCCTAGGTTCTCACCACCTTGTAGTACTCCAGCGGCTACTGTCTTGCTAGGGTGTCTTGTGAAAGCCTCGTAGCGTCCCTATGCAGTCACACCTCAGAAGTGTCGATGTGCGTGGTTGGGTGCAAAGTTCTTCTGAACTTTTACGCGACTGGTGGAAAAAGGGCGAAACCTCTGCAGAGTGTACGATCTATCATGATAGCCCGGCTCAGGGTCACGAGCGGCCTGGATCCTTTTATGATTAGAAGATGATATTTATTACTGCCTAATGTTGACCTACATTAATTAATTTGGGATACAATTGGGATTCATCTAATGTAGTAGTTATGATTAAAATGAACCAACTAAAAGTGCTAATGTAGTTAAGCCAGTGTCAAGCCTCTTTTGCCTCATCACCCGTGCTATACTTGCTAAGTAATTCTGTTACTTACACATGTTGTTATTATTATTTTTGGGCAAAATCCCGGACGGGTAACAGATTGGAGTCCGGCTGATTATGTTGTGGAGTTTCCAGAGGACTTGCCTTACTTCTGAGCTCGCGTTCTCCCAGTCAGAGTCCCTGTGGGATTGCGGCTACGCTAGAGAGATGTATTAGTCTTCCGCTGTCCACGATTTTATTTCTGAAGCACTCTGATGTAAACGCTACGATATGATGAGAATAAAGCATTGTACTCTGATTTTTACCTTATTTGTTCGCTATATGTGTCTGTGGACTTCCTGGGCACACATATGGCCACATTCGGGTTTTGTGTAAATCCGGGTGTGACATATTGGTATCAAAGCTATGCTGACTGTAGGACCGCAGCTGTAGCATCCCCTAAACCTCCACCAAACTCGTCATTTCATGCGCCAAATTAATCCCGTTTGACCCCAAACTCCACCACAATATTCACCAATATATTCTCGCCAAATCCAACCGTCCACATTCAAAAATAACCATATCATCACCATCCACTCTCATTTTCCGTTCTTTCTTTTGGAGCTCAATAAAAGCTTTTTCTTTTATTTATTGGATGTTTGTTGTGTGTGTCGTAGACTCCGCTGTGAACGAGGAAGGACTCGAAGAGGAGCAGTGCTACGAGCAGGAGCTTGGAAACCAAGAGCCCGGGCAGGAATCCCCCGAGGGTTGGGAGAACGGCAAGTGCAATCCCACCCTTTGATGCATATTGTTGTCCCAGTTTTTATAAACACAACCCATGGCCTGATTTATAAAACTTGCATAATTTTTCTGCTAAACCCGGTTGGATAGCCATACCTTGATTGTTATGACTGATTCCTTGACAACCTAGTTTAATATTTAAATATGACAATGTCTATTTGAATATTGGTCGCTGCTAGAAATGCTTAGGAACATTTTACCATTATACCCCCACAACAAATACTTGGTGTTTACAAAAGCAACCGTGTGCGTGCTTTAAAATAAAAGAGATGATTGTGTAAATAAAATGAGTACCTGTGTGGGATGAGACAGACGGTATCTCCGCCTGAAATACCGAGGTGAGCTCAAACCGGTATGGTTGAGCATGGTGGGAGTTGTCTATCCTATCACAAGTTTTGGGATGATGTTGATGTGTCATCTAGCCTAACCCATTTTTTTGTACCACCACTCGACCGTTGTATGTGGCAACGGCCTAGCATAAATCCCACTAGTTGAGCTGCTGGTTATGTGGTGTGCTGGTGAGCAACAGAGGGCCATGGAGCTGGGGATACGGTCTATGTGAGGTATGCCCCTGGTTAGAACCTCGTTGGTAGGTTGCTAACCCCTGGTCGCGTCTGTGATAACTTGTCAGTTTAGCTATGGTGGGTAATGGCTTTGTTAGGAGCTGCACTGGCACTAAGGTGTTCATGTTGTGGTAGCCTACTTGTGGTTGTGTACACCTCTGCAGAGTTGAAACCTATCCGGATAGCCGTGTCCACGGTATTGGGCGAGATACGGCTTGGTCACTTCACTAGTCCCCTGTTTTGGTGTAAGAAAGTGTTGGTGTTTGACTGAGCTGAGAAATGTTTTGACATGGGCTACGACAGATGGGAAATCTGGTAGCAACAAAATCTTGTACGAAAAGTATTACTTTTACTGTTCCTTTTAAAAGAAACATTTGTGAAAACCCTTTGCGAAAACCAACCCTCTGCATGTGTAATAAAATTTGCTTTGCTGCTAAATAAACCATAAACCTTCCTTGTTGCTATCCTGTGCATACTTCTGTTATACCCCTCCGTGGTCGTGGTTGCGCTTGCTGAGTACGTTTGTACTCACCCTTGCTTAATCTGTTGCAGAGGCAGACTCGGACTTTGTGCCTGAGGACGTCGTCTAGTGGGGTTCGTTCTGCACCCAACCTTTGCCTGTGTGTTAGGGTCACCCGCTGGAAGCCGCATGCGTTGCCACTCTGATGAAGACCTCTATGTTATCAACCTTTTTATCTGGAGCTTAGTACTAGTTCTGTTTGTCATGGCCCTGCAATGCCACCGTCTCCCGTAATGATGCTTTTGTACTGAACTATCTGTTGTAATAATGTGAGCCAGCATCCTGGGACTGGTATTTGTATCTCATTAAGTTCTCTCCTTCGAGGGGATGCTACAGGTGGTATCAGAGCCGATAGGTTGGCCGTAGGACGTACCCCTAGGATCTTGACCCTAGTTTGTTCTTGCCTAATCCTCTTCCCCCACACAAGTACTCACCGACGGCTTTTTGACTTGTTCCAGATGGCCCAGCCGGCTGACGAGGGTTGGGGCGAAGGAGTCTGCCCCGCAGAACCTGGCCTCCCCAAGTTGCTGCTGCTCAGCCTGGAGCACGTTGGAGTCACAGAGATCCCCGAGTACTTTTGCCGGGAGTTCACCACCAATGGTTCCCGTCGGTGCCGGATGTTCATCTTTGTGGGGGGAAGCTCGCTGTACAAAGAAGTGGCACCTTGGTTTGTCCACGCCACCGGCTATGACCGCCCCAATGTCTACCGCAAAGCCGCAAGAAGAGCCCTGATGTGCCTCCGCACACTCTACAAACAGTACCTTGTGGGGACCGCGTTAGGTTTTACCCCACCCCTGGAAAGTGGAGGACGCGAGTGGATTGCTCAGATGAGAAACCTTGGGAGAGACGAAGATATGGAGGACACTGTATCCCACTTGTCCATTTACCTCACTGGCTTGGACATGCTGTACTGAGAGACATCAGGACAGCTGAGGCACCAGATCCGCAGAGCCGAGAAGGCGGAAAAGGAGTTGGAAGAAGTAAAGAGAGAGCTGGAGATACAGAAGGTGACAGCTACTCAGGCTGTCAGCTCCCTAGCCGCCCAACGGGCCAGATGTCAGGCTTATTCGGAGTATGTGGATAGGCTTGAGACCTACAGAAGGAAGAACGGGCTGTTGGAAGGAGAGCCCGAGATGACCCACATGGATGCAGGCACTCAGACCGAAGATGAAGTGCCAGAGTATCAGCTCCCCCTGAAGAAGCGCCGAGTTTGTCTAGAGTAGATTAGCACTTAGTCTAGCCTCCCCTAGAGTAGAGTCTGTTGCTTCCAGTAGCACTACCAGCTTAGCATCGATGTATCCATGATCTTTGTACTCTCCCATGATATGCAATAAAGATCACCTTTTATCTTGCATCTGTTCAATCTTTGTTTTTCCCCTGGTTACAGATGGCGGAACAAGGATGGACCCAGGGAGTCTGCCCAGTCACATCAGGCTTCGCTAGTCTGTTGATCCCCGCGCTGGAATGCCTCGGTGTGCCTGAACGCCCGAGGTACTACAGCAGGGAGTATGAGCACCATGGGACCCAACGCTGCAGAGTGATCATCGTTGTCGCCAAAAGTGACCTCCACCCTGTCGAAGCATGGCGTACGACCGCCACCGGATTCAGGCACCAGGACACCTACCCCTTGGCTCTCAGGAAAGCCCTCCGCTTCATGTGCGGAATCTTTGAAAGGCACCTGGTCCCCACCCCAATGAGGTATTTTCCACCGATCGTCAGAAGCGCAGTCTGGCGAGCCCGCATAAGAAACTTGGAGCAGCGCCGTCAAGAGGAACCCATCCTGTACCAAGTAGTCACCTACCTCAGTTCCTTGGACCAACTCTTTGACGAGCAGGCTGAACGCCTGAGAGAACAGACCTCCCGGGCTGAACAAGCAGAATTCTCGGTCCGCATGCACCAAGTCCAGGTGGCCCAAGCTGAAGCAAGAGCCGCTGCTGCCATCAGCAATGAGGCAGTCGCCCAAAAAAGCCTCCGGCAGGCTCGGGACCTGCGTATCCAGGACTGGACCAGAAGTGGAACGCCTGTTCCGGCAATTGGAGAACCTCATGTCCTACTTGGGACACCGATCATGGCATGGGGAGAAATTGTGGGAAACCCACTGGCACTGTCAGGAACTCCGGCAGGATCGCCGCTCGCTGAAGAAGGACCATCTGAGCCGCCTCGGGAGAATGGGACCTTGACCGAGGCTGAGCAGGCATGACTTGCACCGCCAGAGGAAAGCTCGCCCCGTGAGTAAGCCCCAAGTCAAGCGCTCAGTTGGGAATGAAGCCTGCTTGGTCCGAAGAACCCTTGTATCCCTAGCAGTAGTTTCCCTACCTTGTCCTCTACCCGCCCTGAAGTGTGCGCCTTGTTGTAACCCCCCCAAGTGTTGTAGCCCTCAGCTGTTGGAATGAAACCTTGTGTGATTGTTTGTTAGCTTGTGTGCTATTCTGCCTTTTTAAAATGCGAACTAATCAACTTAAACATCATTTAACCCAATCTCACGAAGACCTTGCTCAACCTGCAGATGGTGAACACTCGTGCTAGCGCCTCTCAGAGACGCGCCCCTCCTGCTGGAGGAGAGCAACCAGAAGGAAG
Organism: Echinochloa phyllopogon; assembly: GCA_033239725.1. Lineage (NCBI taxonomy): Eukaryota > Viridiplantae > Streptophyta > Magnoliopsida > Poales > Poaceae > Echinochloa > Echinochloa phyllopogon. Next base: position 39,339,163 of record BTCW01000010.1, on the reverse strand, counting down.
AAGAGAGAACCCTGAGAACCAGGAAGTGGATCAGCAGGATCCTATGGGAGAGAACCAGCCGGAAGGACAAGCGCCTGTAAGAGGCGGACCAGAAGCAAGCCATCCCAGAAGTCAGAATGAGGAATCTTTTGTTATGCCCCCACTCCCACCAGATTTCAACTTGGCACAAGCTTTGTACCACCACACCCTGTTCATGCAAAATGTGTGGAATGCCAGCCGCCGTCAGGAAACAGCCCGTAGACCCAATGCGGATGACAAGTTGACCAATTTTCTGAGAACCAGGCCGCCCACCTTTGGAGGGTCCAGCAACCCCTTGGAAGCAGATGACTGGCTGTGAACTATCAAGAGGAAACTGGAACCGTTTGGATGTGGAGATCGTGACAAAGTTCTCCTGACTACCCATCAACTCACTGGAACTGCTTTAGCTTGGTGGGACGCTTGCTGTGTAGCTTCCCCAAACGAGTCGGCCATCACCTGGAAAGAATTTGAAGAAGAGTTTCGTCGCTACCACATTCCCGACGCCACCATGAGGCGCAAGGCAGATGAGTTTCGTGCACTGAAGCAAGGAAACAAGACTGTGGAAGAGTACACCCATGAGTTCACTGAACTGGCCCGTTATGCACCTGATGAAGTGAAGACAGATGCAAAGAGACAGGACGCGTTCATCCGAGGGTTGCACCCAGATCTACGAGCCCTGATAGTCACCCATAGTTTCCCTGACTTCAATACACTGATGAACAAGGCCATTGTCACAGAAAAGGCCAGAATGGAGGCAAGGCAAGAGAACAAGCGCAAGTTCTTGGAAAGCAAGAACCGTCAGATGGACCGCTCGCAGAAACCCAGGAGCTCCGGTTATGCTGCACCTAGACCCCAGGCTCCCATGCAGTACAGAACTCAGTTTCAGGCCACGAGCTCCCAGGCCCCCAACAACCAGTTCAAGAGCCAGACCGCCTCAAAACCACCACAGAGCAAAGTCAGTCAGGCCACAGCCAGCAACAGCAATGCAAGAGCCTGTTTCAACTGCCGTGAGACCGGACACTACATCGCAGATTGCCCGTACCCTAGGAGCAAGCCTGCGATATCAGTCTACTCCAACTCGGTGAGTGGACCCAAGCCACCAGTGTCTGGAGCCAACCGTGTACCCGTCCGCAGCACCAACACCGGCAGCAACAACAACAACAACACCCAGCAGTCGTATGGACGAGCCCGCGTCAACCACATCGACGGGCAGGAAGCTCAAGGAGCACAAGGAGTAGTACTCGGTGAATACCTAGTCAGTTCAGTTTTGGCAACAATATTATTTGATTCTGGGGCATCGCATTCTTTCATATCATCAAGTTTTGTGGAAAAGCACAAAATACCTACAGTACTACTAAAGACACCCCTACTAACCCGGACACCTGGAGGTGATATTAAGTGCCAATTAGGTTGTTCGCGGGTACGGATCCTTTTAAGTGGGGTAGAGTTTCTAGCAGACCTAGTGGTACTGGAATCCAAAGGAATAGATGTGATCCTTGGAATGGATTGGTTAGGCAAACACAATGGTCTCATAGGTTGTGCTGATAAGATAGTGCACCTAACCAACCCAGATGGAATGCAAGTAACCTGTCACACCAAAGGAAGTGGACCAGATCCTATGATCTTTAGTATGGAAACAAAAACCATAGAAGAAGTCCCGGTCATCAGAGAATATTCTGATGTTTTCCCTGAAGTTCTACCCGGAATGCCACCGGATAGGGACATAGAGTTTGCTATTGAACTTGTCCCTGGAACCTCTCCTATAGCCAGGAGACCCTATAGGATGGCAGCCTCAGAGTTAGCAGAGTTAAAGAAACAACTGGAGGAGTTGCAACAGATGGGATTTATCAGGCCCAGTACGTCCTCTTGGGGAGCCCCAGTACTCTTTGTAAGGAAGAAAGATGGGAGCATGAGATTGTGCATCGACTATCGTGCACTAAACGATGTCACTATCAAGAATAAATACCCACTCCCTAGGATTGATGATCTCTTTGATCAGTTGAAAGGAGCCAAATACTTCTCTAAGATTGACTTAAGGACTGGGTATCACCAACTGAAAATTAAGGGGAGTGACACCTCAAAAACCGCATTTATCACCCGATATGGGCAGTATGAGTTCACAGTGATGCCATTTGGACTCACCAATGCACCGGCTTACTTCATGAACCTTATGAACAAAGTATTTATGGATGAGTTAGACAAGTTTGTCGTAGTCTTCATTGATGATATACTTATCTACTCCAAGAGTGCCGAAGAGCATGAGCAACACTTGCGGGTAGTATTGGAAAAGTTGAGAGCACACCAGCTCTATGCCAAATTCAGCAAGTGTGAATTCTGGTTGGAGAAAGTAGCCTTCCTTGGCCACATTTTGACCGCAGAAGGGGTAGCAGTAAACCCCGAGAAGGTAGAAGCGGTCTCGAACTGGCAACAACCAACCAATGTGAGTGAAATCAGAAGTTTTCTGGGTTTAGCTGGGTATTACCGGAGGTTTATTGAAGGATTTTCCAAGATAGCTAGACCCATGACAGAATTGCTTAAGAAAGAAAAGAAGTTTGTTTGGACCGAGTCGTGCGAAAAAAATTTCCAAGAGCTGAAGAAAAAGTTGACCGCTGCCCCAGTTTTAACCCTACCAGATATTCACAGGGATTTCGTCGTTTACTGTGACGCGTCCCGCCGAGGACTCGGGTGTGTCCTCATGCAAGATGGAAAGGTCGTGGCATATGCCTCCCGACAACTTAGACCCCATGAGCAGAATTACCCAACGCATGACTTAGAGTTTGCAGCCGTAGTGCACGCACTCAAAATCTGGAGACATTACCTAATCGGGAACAAGTGTGAAATATACACGGATCATAAGAGCTTAAAGTATATTTTCACCCAACCAGACCTGAACCTCAGACAGAGAAGATGGCTAGAATTGGTTAAAGATTATAATGTGGAAATTCATTACCACCCTGGTAAGGCTAATGTAGTGGCAGATGCCCTGAGCCGAAAGTCCTACAAACCCAAGAGTGCTCACCTGCAAGAAGAAATAGCACGATTAAATGTGCGCCTCGTCCCTCAGAATAATAACCACCAACTGACAATCCAGTCCACTCTGGAGGAGCGGATCAGAGAAGCCCAGGGAACAGACAAGGATTTAGTGCAGATCTGCAAGCATACCGGAGAAAATAAGGCACCAGACTTTAGAGTCGACAGTAAAGAAACGTTGTGGTATAAAGATAGGATTTGTGTGCCTAAGGAAGGAGACTTTAGACAGATAATCATGGACGAGGCTCACAACTCGCCATATTCCATTCACCCGGGATCCACCAAAATGTATTTGGACTTAAAGCAGAACTATTGGTGGAAAGGAATGAAAGCTGACATAACTCAGTTTGTCGCCCAGTGTGATACCTGCCAAAGGATTAAGGCCGAACACCAGAAACCCGCAGGATTATTACAACCCTTGCCTATTCCAGTTTGGAAATGGGATGAGATAGGAATGGACTTTGTGGTAGGTCTACCCAGAACACCGAAGGGACATGACTCTATATGGGTAATAGTGGACCGACTCACTAAGGTCGCTCACTTTTTACCTGTACGAACGAACTATGGCAGAGAGAAATTAGCCAAGCTTTATGTGGAGAACATAGTGAAGTTGCATGGAGTGCCCAGTAGAATTGTTTCGGACCGAGGGACCCAGTTCACCTCGAGATTTTGGAAAAGCTTGCATAAAGCTATGGGCACCAAGTTGGATTTTAGCTCCGCGTATCACCCTCAGACCGATGGCCAGACAGAAAGAGTAAATCAGATTATGGAAGATATGCTAAGAGTGTGTGTCCTTAACTATGGTAAAGATTGGGAACAGAGCTTACCCTATGCAGAGTTCTCTTACAACAATGGTTATCAGGCAAGTTTAGGTATGTCCCCGTTTGAAGCCCTCTACGGGAGAAAGTGCAGAACTCCTCTAATGTGGTCCGAAGTAGGAGAGCGTACACTAGTGGGACCCGCACTCATAAAAGAAGCCGAAGAAAGAGTGGCTGAAATTAGGGAGAAATTGAGAGCAGCTCAGTCCAGGCAGAAAAGCTACGCCGACAAGAAAAGACGAGAACTGGAATTTAATCCAGGAGATTTTGTCTACCTTAAAGTTTCACCCATCCGGGGAACTCGTAGATTTCAAGTCCATGGAAAGTTAGCCCCTCGGTATATCGGACCGTACTCGGTGCAAAAGAAAGTTGGAAAGGTAGCCTATCGATTGCAGTTACCTGAAGCAATGTCAGATATACACCCAGTATTCCATGTTTCACAGTTGAGGAAATGCCTGAGAGTACCTAAAGAAGAACACATACCAGAAGAAGAGATAGACCTGCAAACAGATCTGCGGTATCAGGAAATACCGGTCAAAATTTTGGACACAGTCACCAAGAGAACCAGAAACTCCGAAGTGCGAATATGCAGAGTACAGTGGAGCAGACACAGTGTGAAGAAAGCTACGTGGGAAAGAGAAGATGCCCTGAAGAAAGAGTTCCCCCACCTTTTTAGGAGCCAGCCGAATCTCGAGGACGAGATTCCTTTTAAGTGGGGTAGGTTTGTAACGCCCGCGTTTCTAATCCCTGGAAAAATCATCAATTCAAAATCTTTTAACCGCCGAGCTCCCGTTCCCGCCAAATTTTCCCGCCTTGTTATCACCCCCCCCCCTTTTACCCTGTTCACCTCATTGTCACCCCTCTCCTTTCCGTCCCATCCCGCGTCGCCCGCCCTCGGGTTAATCGCCGGGTCCGACCAACTCCGTCGCCGTCGGCTTTCCGCCGCGAATCCCGCCGGCTCTCCCCTCTCTTTTCCCCTCCCCTTTTTCCCTTTTCTCCTTTTCTTTTTCCTCTTCCTTTTTCTTCCTTTCCTTCCTTTTCTTCTTTCTTTTCCTTCCCTTTTCTCCCTTCCTCTGTTTCTCTGCTTCTTCCCCCCCCCGACACCGGCGCTGCCGCTCTGCTCTGTTCCGCTCCGCGAGTCTGTGATAACTTGTCAGTTTAGCTATGGTGGGTAATGGCTTTGTTAGGAGCTGCACTGGCACTAAGGTGTTCATGTTGTGGTAGCCTACTTGTGGTTGTGTACACCTCTGCAGAGTTGAAACCTATCCGGATAGCCGTGTCCACGGTATTGGGCGAGTTACGGCTTGGTCACTTCACTAGTCCCCTGTTTTGGTGTAAGAAAGTGTTGGTGTTTGACTGAGCTGAGAAATGTTTTGACATGGGCTACGACAGATGGGAAATCTGGTAGCAACAAAATCTTGTACGAAAAGTATTACTTTTACTGTTCCTTTTAAAAGAAACATTTGTGAAAACCCTTTGCGAAAACCAACCCTCTGCATGTGTAATAAAATTTGCTTTGCTGCTAAATAAACCATAAACCTTCCTTGTTGCTATCCTGTGCATACTTCTGTTATACCCCTCCGTGGTCGTGGTTGCGCTTGCTGAGTACGTTTGTACTCACCCTTGCTTAATCTGTTGCAGAGGCAGACCCGGACTTTGTGCCTGAGGACGTCGTCTAGTGGGGTTCGTTCTGCACCCAACCTTTGCCTGTGTGTTAGGGTCACCCGCTGGAAGCCGCATGCGTTTCCACTCTGATGAAGACCTCTATGTTATCAACCTTTTTATCTGGAGCTTAGTACTAGTTCTGTTTGTCGTGGCCCTGCAATGCCACCGTCTCCCGTAATGATGCTTTTGTACTGAACTATCTGTTGTAATAATGTGAGCCAGCATCCTGGGACTGGTATTTGTATCTCATTAAGTTCTCTCCTTCGAGGGGATGCTACAGCAGCCTAGATAGTACTGGCCATCCATTAAGAATCATTTTACCATATAACCCTTGCTTTCTCTATCCTTGAGATTTTGATTCATAAAAAGTGCTATCCTTGAGCACTTTCCTCCTTGACAATTTCTCTTTGGTCATTATATCCTTGGATGTTTTATCCTCTCCTTGATAATTTACTTCTCATCCTTGACTTCTGATTATTTATCTCCACCCTGTATTGATTGCTAATTTTCAACTATTGTCTATTTAACTCCTCCTTGTTGCTTTACCTAGATCGCTTATCTTCTATTACTACTGTGGGTCTCCTTGTTTACTCAGTCGTTCCTTGATACTATTTCCACTTCTCTCCTCCTTGTTCTTCTAGTATTGTCACTTTGGATTCATTCCTTGGCTTTTGATCTCAAAGTGTCCTCTCGACTTTTCCTTTATCCTAAAACACTTAGATTGTCTGTATCATCCCGATGCATTTGCAAGACACTTGAAGAATGAAGATACCGTCCGTCTGCTACAAGAAGTTCAAGCCGAACGACTTCAGAGTACACGACGATGTCACCCTCAGTGCCACTACAACCAAGAAGTTGGACACCACTCAAGACGAGTTTGCAAGGTGAAGAAGACCGAAGTGATAACCTTGCATAGGAGGATTCCCTTAACATTATTGACAACGTTTAGAGTCGCTTTTATGCTTGTGTGTCTAACCCTGGTTGAGTGTGTTTGTAATGCCTGTCCTTGTGCCTTTGATTGGTTTGGATCTTTGTAATGATTGTGTAGTTGGGCTCTCTCTATTTTCCCCGTACCTCCTTGTATTTCTTGCTATCTATTCACGTAAATCAAGTGAAGAACACCAAGGAGAAAGACGGAAGACGATCATCGTAATGAAGAAACGAAGCTAAAGAAAATTTGGAGTAGAAGCTTCGCAACTATATCAGCACAGAAGGTGAAGAAGTATGGTGATCCAACTCCAGAAGATCTCTGTTTTCAGAATCTTGTTGTTCCGATCTCCTCCTTCATCCCTACTCTCTGCGAATCTCGGGACGAGATTCAGTTTAAGGGGGTAGTTTGTCACACCCCAAAATTTTCGGATTTTGGGATGTGAATTTTCAACGCAATTAATACAATATTTTTCTCGATTTTCTAAAAATTTTCAAGCTTTATAATATTTACAAGGAATTTAGTAAAGGAAAAATTGTTTTTCTAAATTAAATTAAATCAATATAGGTTTAATGTTGTGTGTTGCATTCATGCTGGCTGCATCGAGTTTTGCTTGTGTGCAGTTCAAATTAGAATTTAAATCTGGTTTAAATTCGAATTTGAAATGCGTCCGTTTGAGCCCTATAAAAGTTATTCGAGCCTGGGTTCTTTTCTGCTCCCTAGACTTTCTCTACAGTCCATTCTCCCTCCCCTACTCTTCCTTCCGTCCTGCCAGCCCAGCCCGCGCGCGCTTCCTGGCCCACTCCACGCGCCCCTCCTCCTTTGGGCCGCATCACCAGCGCCCGGCCCATGCCCCGGCCTAGCGCAGCGTCCCGCCCCGGCCCATTCTTTTCCCGCTCGGCCCACTCCCTTTCTCCCTCCACCGCGGCCCGCCCGGTCTCCGCCAGCCCAAGCCGGTTTCGGCCCACCACGGCCCAGCCGCACGCCTCCCTGCCCTGCAGCGCCGCCGCCACCGTTCCTCGGCGTGCGCACCGCGACCGCCTTGGCGTGCGTGCCATTTGTGCTGCCTCGCTGACCGAGCACTGCCTCGCCTCCGCTCGGGCCTATGTAGAGCCGCCACCCCCGCCGCTCCTCAGCACCACCACCACCGCCGCCTTCTCCTCTCTGCGCCGCCGCCGCCATCCGAGCCGCCGCCGTCCTTCCTCGCCGTGACTCGCCGCCGCCAGGCTCCCTCCAGCGAAACCAAGGCCGCCACGAGCTGCGCGTCGCCGAGCCGCTCCCATCCCGCAGGTCGCCATCGCCATTTCCTCGTCGGAGCCCGCCGCCCACGTGAGCCACTCGCCGCCGGCCCCTGTTTCCGCCGGGGGCGAGATCCCGGTCGTCACCGCCCGTCTCTGCCGCCGGTAAGCGCCTTGCCGACCTTCCCTCGACCTCCTCCCTCTGTTCCACTCCTCGCCTAAGCCCCCATCCTCCCTAACGCCGGCGAGCTCGACGCCCGGGAGCACCGGCGAGGCCCTGCCTTGAACCGAGGAAGAAGATGGGGTTTTGCAGATGAGTCCCCGGGAAAATGCGAAATCCCTATATCCATTCTTGTGTCTTGGCGTTTTCTCAGAAAACCCCTGGAACTATTAAACTCCTGCTCATAAACCCAAGCCGAAGCCATTTAACATATCTAACCCCGAGGTTTACATATGTCTTTAATACATTAACCGGAGTAATTTGTACTTAAACATTTATAATTAAAATATGACTAAGTTTACTTCGTCCTTTCTAAAGATTAAAATATGATTTATATTCATTTTATATACATGGTTTTTATTAAATTAAAATGAATGAAGCTTATAGTCTTTCATTAAATACAAACCTTCCTATAGCTGCACCTTTTCAACCGTAACTCAGTTCTCAGCAATTCTTGTGCTCACGTAACCATCGAACCAAGCCCTATCCTTTAGCGCTCTCTTTTAAAGCTTTCATTTGATTGGTGTATTGTTCTTAGCTGTATATTGTTTGTTTGCTTGTTTAGTTGCTTGTTGTGCTCGATGATTGCTGCGACTAGTAGGAACACGCTTCGAGTAACATCAAAGAGAAGAGCTTGAAGATCGAGAAATGAAGACTATGAGTGCAAGTATATTGATTTGAGGCAAGTTATAGCACGGACAATCCTTGCTTCCTACTCACTCTTTTAATACACTGTTCATTACATACGCATGTGTCTAATACTGTTTACCTTTAAGGTTGTACCTAGCATATCTTTCCCTGTCCTTGTATTCCTATGGGTTTTTGCATACGGGTAGTATTTTGCTAGGCGCAACTACTGTCACCTTTACTTAACTGTTAAACTTGTATTAATGGTCCACTTCAACCTTAATGTTAAAACTTGCTTTTTAGCAACTTGGATCAGGGAGCTGGGGCTTGTGTGTTTTGCCTGGCCCCAGTGTCTCTCCCTAAGGACTGGTTCGTAAAAGCGGCAACCTGGGAGCCTGTCACCGCCGCCAGAACTATAATGGCTCTGGTCTTGGTTGAGTAGCTTGTACGTCTCTAGCTTGGCAGTGGTTACCGAGTGGCCTACGGCGTTGTAGGAGGCAAGGCGCGAGGTGTTTTCGGATTCCACCGAGGACGGTAGCCCCGTCGGCTAGGTCCCGTTAGACCCAGTCCCGTGTTGGGAGCCCCCGTGAGTGCGGGAGCTCCGCACGTTGCGCCATTTACTTGTTGGCATGCTTTGCCGGCGCGGACGCCATTGACCCCCTCACGTTGCGCCCTGAGGGTCAGTCAATCTCGGTGCCTAGGTTCTCACCACCTTGTAGTACTCCAGCGGCTACTGTCTTGCTAGGGTGTCTTGTGAAAGCCTCGTAGCGTCCCTATGCAGTCACACCTCAGAAGTGTCGATGTGCGTGGTTGGGTGCAAAGTTCTTCTGAACTTTTACGCGACTGGTGGAAAAAGGGCGAAACCTCTGCAGAGTGTACGATCTATCATGATAGCCCGGCTCAGGGTCACGAGCGGCCTGGATCCTTTTATGATTAGAAGATGATATTTATTACTGCCTAATGTTGACCTACATTAATTAATTTGGGATACAACTGGGATTCATCTAATGTAGTAGTTATGATTAAAATGAACCAACTAAAAGTGCTAATGCAGTTAAGCTAGTGTCAAGCCTCTTTTGCCTCATCACCCGTGCTATACTTGCTAAGTAATTCTGTTACTTACACATGTTGTTATTATTATTTTTGGGCAAAATCCCGGACGGGTAACAGATTGGAGTCCGGCTGATTATGCTGTGGAGTTTCCAGAGGACTTGCCTTACTTCTGAGCTCGCGTTCTCCCAGTCAGAGTCCCTGTGGGATTGCGGCTATACTAGAGAGATGTATTAGTCTTCCGCTGTCCACGATTTTATTTCTGAAGCACTCTGATGTAAACGCTACGATATGATGAGAATAAAGCATTGTACTCTGATTTTTACCTTATTTGTTCGCTATATGTGTCTGTGGACTTCCTGGGCACACATATGGCCACATTCGGGTTTTGTGTAAATCCGGGTGTGACAATCATGTACGTCTCCCTCAAACTCTCCAATCTCATCGCAGTTTATAGGCTCATTCAAATCTAAACCAGGCATTGTGTTCAGGTGAAGAAGGAAAATTAGAGAAAGGAGTGTGCGGTGAGCTGTGCATAAGCATTGTCTATTTATAGGAGCGCAAACGATGAATTAGTGGCGCCAAAACCTGCCCAAATATTTTTCATACGCGCCAGGCTCCAGCAGCTGGAAAAATAGCGCGGGAGTAGATGCAAGCTGAAAAAATTAGCGGGCATTGCATGCTGCATGGACGCATGCATGCTGAAAAAAAAGTGGGCGCCCGGCCTAATTTGCACGCCGAGAAAATTTGGATGTTGCATGCTCACCGCGGGCCCTGCTGCATGGACGAAAAAGGTTGCTCGGTTTATCCCCGCGTGACGGAGAATGCGTGGCCTGCGGTTAGTTAGGAGGTGGAACCCAAAGAGTTTCGCTAGAAACGAGCGGTGATTAATGTTTTTCTTGGTCTTTGCATTTTTACAGTTGCGCCTAATATCCTGAGACGGAGTAAACTCTCAAACTCTGAACTACGAAAAACAATTTTTGAACTGGGTTTGCACTCCAACTTTCAGCACAAAAACTTGTCATTTTAAACTCAAGTATGAACCATCTGCATTAAAAACTAGTCCATGCCTTCAATTTTCTGCATTTTCAACTCGCGCACACGCGTGCCACATGGATTTAGACAACATATCCTGTGATCTGTTTTACTTTTTACTCATGCGGAGTAAACTACTTTTTACTTTTTACCTTTTAAGCTCCATCTCCTTCGATACAAAATTAGGTAGCAAGTTGAGATCTATTGTAACTGAAAATTTAGTTAAAAAATTGTAAAGGAGCTACTTACTAAACTTTTTACAAAGAATTTCTATATAACTTTGTTTGCAAAAGTTTGTTATCATTTTCTTCTTCAGAAAAGTCTATAGAATCTTCCACAAAACTAATTAGCAAAATCATCACCCAAAAAAATTCTCAATTTTATTTGCCAAAAAGTATTTACAAAACTATTTGTTCTTAGGTATTTTTTTTAAAAAAATTCTTGTCCTGCGATTTCTCCTGTAAAATGATCAAATTTCAAACCATTAGATTTTACTATGGATCAAGGCTCATGCTCTGGTTTGAAGACGTAGGGATTGGGACACAGCATTTTACTGCTTTCTAGCGAGTCCGGAGGCAGATCATATTTCCAAGCAAAACAGGGAGGCAGATCAGTTTATCTTCCTTTTTCTTCGATTGAGACAGGAGGCAGATGAGTTACTCCCTCCGTCCTGTGAAGAATGCAATTCTAGTTTTTTTCAGACAGATTAATAACATTGGTAAATGATCATGCTATCCTCAGTAACCGTCTCAATCCTACTAAATCTAGCATAGAGTTGTTAGTGCATGCGAATAATTATCTATTTTAAGAAATAAACAATTGGTTACAGCTAGAATTGCATTATTTTGTGGGATTTTTTTTGAATCTCAGGATTGCACTCTTCACGGAACGGATGGAGTAGTTTGCACAGTCCGCACGCTATAAGAGAGACGGTCCAAAAAGGCCCACTATTATCGAGTGGTAAGGGGTGTTATTAAATATAAACTAATAATAAAACTATATGCATAAGTCATGTTTACTCCGCGAGACGAACCTATCTGTCACACCCGGATTTACTCAAAACCCGAATGTGGCCATATGTGTGCCCAGGAAGTCCACAGACACATATAGCGAACAAATATGGTAAAAATCAGAGTACAATGCTTAATTCTCATCATAAAGTAACGATTACATCAGAGTTTTGCATAAAAGAAATACATGGACAGCGGAAGACTAATAAACTCTCTCTAAATGTAGCCGCAATCCCACAGGGACTCTGACTGGGAGAACGTCAACTCAGAAGTACGGCAAATCCTCTGGAAACTCCACAGCATAATCAGCCTGACTCCAATCTGTTACCCGTCCGGGATTTTGCCCAAAAATAGTAATAACAGCAAGTGTAAGTAACAGAATTACTTAGCAAGTATAGCACGGGTTATGAAGGCTCAAAAAGACTAGACACTGGCTTAACTGCATTAGCACTTTTAGTTGGTTCGTTTTAACTTTATCCAATTTACTACAAGTGAATGAATACCCGGTTGCAACCCAATTAATAAAGTGTAAGTGACATTAAGCATGAATAAATATCAAGTTCTAATCAAAAAGGATCCAGGCCGCTCGTGACCCTGAGCAAGGCTATCATGATAGATCGTACACTCTGCAGAGGTTTCGCCCTTTACCCACCAGTCGCGTAAAAGTTCAAGGAACTTTGCACCCAACCACGCACATCAACACTTCCGAGGTGTGACTGCATAGGGACGCTACGAGGCTTTCACAAGACACCCTAACAAGTCAGTAGCCGCTGGAGTACTATACGGCGGTGAAAACTTAGGCACCGAGATCGACGTACGCCCACGGAGTCACACCGTGAGGGGGTCGATGGCGTCCGAAACGCGGGTATCCACCCCAACAATGCGCAACGCGCGGAGTTCTCAATCGCTGAGACTCCCAACACGGGACTGGGTCTAACGAGACCTAGCCGACGGGGCTACCGTCCTCGGTGGAATCGGGAAAACACCCCGTGCCTTGCCTCCCACAACGCCGCTGGCCCCTCGGTAACCACTATCAAGCTAGAGCCGTACAAGCTACTTGACCAAGACCAGAGCCATTATAGTTCCGGCGGTGGCGACAGGCTCCTGGGTTGCCGCTTTAAGAACCATTCCTTAGAGGGAGACATTAGAGCAAAGCACACAGCACATGCTCTAACCCCCCTAATCCATGTTGCTAAAAAGCAAGTTTTAACATTAAGTTGAAGTGGACCATTAATACAAGTTTAACATTTAAACAATGGTGACAGTAGCTGCGCCTAGCAAAATACTACCCATATGCATAAACCCATAGGAATACAAGGACAGGGAAATAAAGGCTAGGTACGACCTTAAAGGTAAACAGAATTAGACATATGTGTATGTAATGAACAGTGTATTAAAAGAGTGAGTAGGTAGCAAGGATTGTCCGTGCTATAACTTGCCTTCCTCGGAGTACGGCTGCTGCTGCGAGTCCTGCTCCGACACGTCCTCAATGTACTCGAAGTCCAAAGCTACGGGCTCACCGACTGGACACGAACGTCACGCACGCATCCAAAACAATCATTACATGCAAACAAAGTAATTCTATTAGAACAGTACACCAAACAGGGAAAACAGTACAAAAACAGGAGCTAAAAATAATCTACGCTTCGCTACGAACACGTGAGCGCGAAAATCACGCAAATCGGAGCTAAAACGTGAAAGTTATAGCGTTTCTAAGGTTCAGGGGCTTGCTGGCAAAGTTTTAAAAGTTCCAGGGGCTTAAACGAAGAAAACAGGACCTATCTGAAATTACTTTTGAACTGGAAAGGACCGCTTGTTAATTTTGGAAAAAGTCAGGGGCTCTTTAGCAAAACCGGCTCGGGCTGGGTTTATATGCAGAAGTTGAATTGTTTCAGGGGGTTTTCCGGAATATGGCCAAGACACAAGACTTGCTCTAAGGGTTTCATGATTCGTCGAGGGCCTAATCGCAAAAGCGTCATCTCCTACCTTCGGTTCAGGACAGGGGCTCGCCGGCGCTCCCGGGCGGCGTGGCTCGCCGACGCTTCGGTCGGTGGCGGTCCAAGTGGAGGTGCGCAACAGGGAGAGGAGGATGAGGGGATTGCGTTGGGAGTGCTCACCGGTAGTGGGGAACCACGGAGATGGCCGGATTTGGCCCGCGGCGGATGACAGGGGCCGGCGGCGGGTGGCGCATGCGGGGGAAGCTCCTCCGGTGGACGATCGACGGCGTGAACGGCAGGGAAGACGCAGCTCTTCGCGGGGATGCTCGCGGTGATGACCTCCTTCGCCGGCGGCGACGGTGGCGGCCGTCCTCCGCAGCCCACGACCGGCGGCGGCGGCTTCACGTGGAGGAGCGCCTCTGGCGGCCGAACGGCAAGGAGAAGCAGTGGCGAAGGTGCGGCTCGACGTCGCGAGGCTCGTGGCGGCGTCCACTTCGTCCGACGTAGACCGGAGCGGTGAAGCAGCCAGCAATGGCGGGCGGCGGCGATCGAATCCCGGCGGCGGCGCTGACAGCTGAGCGAGGAGGTAGAAGAGGCGTGCAGGGGTGGTGGTGACAGTCGGCGGGGGCGGTAGCTCATATAGACCGGAGGGAGGTGCAGGAAGCCTCGGGCGTCGAGGTGAAAGGAAAGGCAGCGGCGCGGCGGCGGAAATCACGGCGGCGGCGGCGCTGCTTGCCGCGGGGGCGGGCGGGAGCCGGCTCGGCGGCGTGGGCCGCGCGCGAGCTGGGCCGAGCGGAGAGATGGGCCAAAAGGGGGAGCGGGCTAGGCCGGCTGCGAGCGCTGGGCTGGGAGAACTATGCTGGGCCGCGAGGGGAAAGGAGAGCGAGAAGGAAAGTGGGCCGCAGCGGCGCTGGGCCGAGTGGAGGCGGGAGAGGGATGGGCCGGGAGAGTGGTCGAGCCAAGCTGGGCCGCGTGCGGACGAGTTGGGCTGGCTTGGTTAGCGGGGGAAGCGGGCCGCGAAGGAGGAAGGAGGAAGGGCTGGGCCGCGTGGAAAAACAAAGGAATGAGGGGGCTGGGCCGAGCTGAAGAGTTGGAGGAGCAAAAGAAGAGCAGGCCAAGACTTTAGGGAGCAAAAGCGTACTCTCGGCCAAACAACTTTTCTAGAGCTCAAACAAAGGCTGTAACACCCAAAATACTCAAATTTAAAATTTTTGGTATTTAATTAATTATTTAATGCTCTCACCTATTTTATGAAGGCTAAATAATAATTTTCTAAAATTTAAAATCAAATATAGGTGATAGAAACATTTATTGTTGCATTCATGCTGCTGCATTTATTTTTGTATTGCTTGTGATTCAAACAAGAATTTAAAAATATTTAAATTCAAATTTGAACCACTCTGTTTGGAGCTCTAGAAAAGTTGTAAGCCCATAGTTCACTTTTGCTCCCTGAACTTTTTCTCAAGTCCAACCTTGCTCCCTCTTCTTTTCTTTCTGGCTCGGCCCAACTCCCTTTCTTTTTTTTTCTTCTTTTCTTTCCCGAGGCCCGGCTCCTTCTTTTCCCCCCCCGAAACCGGCCCAGCAGTCGCGGCCCACTTTCTCCCCCGCTCGGCCAACCACGTTCGCGGCCCAGTCAACATCGTCGGCCCACTCCCGCCGCTCCTCCCTCCCTCTCACTGCCCTGTGGGCCCGGACCGTCAGCTCCGTCTTCCCCGCAGAGGCAAGCCGGCCGGAGAACGCGGAAGCGCCATCACCGGGGTTTCCATCCCCGCATGCCGAGCGACCCCGTGGGCCCTCAGAAGCTTCGTGGAAGCTTCCCCGCCCCTTTCCTTCCCCCTTGCACTGCGCCACGGATGGAAGGTGCTCCTCCACTTGGAAGGAATCCCCGCCGCCGCCGGCCACCACCGATACCCCGTGACCCGCGCGCCTAAGCCCCTCTGCGCCCTTTAAATGTCGGCCCCGCGCCCTGGGACCCCACTAACCCCACCCGAGCCCCCAATTTCCGCCCCACTCGAACTCCCCGCACCTCGCCGCCGTCTTCTCCGAGCTAGCCTGCCGGCCGACGACGATCCGACGCCCTGGTGCACCTCTGCCCCGACCGACTCTTGGAGGAGCTTCACCAAGCTACGTGGAGCGCGCTGAACTACTCCAAGCCCGCCCTAGTGCCGCGCAGCTCCGTCGCCGACGCGTCCCCGACGCCCGCCGACCGCCGCTCGCCGTCGATTCACCCCGTCGTTGTTCCCTCCTCGACTTGTTCTGCGCAGGTAGCATCCCCGTCCCCCGCTGGTCCTCTAGCTCCAAACCGCACCCGAAACCAAGCCCCGACGAGCGCGCAATGCCTCGCCGGAGATGGCCGACCGCCGGCCATCGTCGAGCGCCACCACCGCCACCTTAGCCTCGACTTGAACCCCACCAGCCTGCTCGCCATTTCTCCCCGGTCGTGTAGAACCAAACCCCATGGAAAATGGAGGTCCCTAGCTCGAGTTAGCCCAACTCCGGCGAGCCCGCCGCCGCGCGGGCACAGCGCCGCCGCCTCCCCTGTCTGCCGCCGGCGACCACAATTCCCCCAACGAACCCTGGCCATCGGATCCTGATCCGACGGTCCACGTCGCCCCGAGCGCCAAGTCAAAGCCACCAATACCGGTCAACTCTGGCCGTTTTACATAAGAGCCCCCCTATTTTTCTCAAATTAACCTGCAGTCCCTTCCAGTTCAAAAATAATTACAAATAGGTCCTATTTTATTCGTTTTAGCCCCTGGAAATTTTAAAACTTTGCCAGCAAGCCCCCGAATCTTAGAAACGCTATAACTTTCTCGTTTTAGCTCCGATTTGCGTGATTTTCGCGCTCATGTGTTCGTAGCGAAGCGTAGAATATTTCTAGCTCCTGTTTTTGTACTGTTTTCACTGTTTGGTGTACTGTTCTAATAGAATTACTTTTGCTTGCATGTGATGAATGTGTTGGAATGCGTGCGTGATGTTCGTGTCCAGTCGGCGAGCCCGTAGCTTTGGACTTCGAGTACGTTGAGGACGTGCCGGAGCAGGACTCGCAGCAGCAGCCGTACTCCGAGGAAGGCAAGTTATAGCACGGATAATCCTTGCTACCTATCTCACTTTTAATACACTGTTCATTACATACGCATGTGTCTAATATTGTTACCATTAAGGTTGTACCTAGCATTTACTTTCCCTGTCCTTGTACTCCTATGGGTTTTTGCATATGGGTAGTATTTTGCTTGGCGCAACTACTGTCACTTTTACTTAATTGTTAATATTGACTTAATGGTCCACTTCAATCTTAATGTTAAAACTTGCTTTCTAGCAACTTGGATCAGGGAGCTGGGGCTTGTGTGTTTTGCCTGGCCCCAGTGTCTCTCCCTAAGGACTGGTTCGTAAAAGCGGCAACCTGGGAGCCTGTCGCCGCCGCCGGAACTATAATGGCTCTGGTCTTGGTTGAGTAGCTTGTACGTCTCTAGCTTGGCAGTGGTTACCGAGTGGCCTACGGCGTTGTGGGAGGTACGGCGCTGGGTGATCTCCGAGTCCACCGAGGACGGTAGCCCCGTCGGCTAGGTCACGTTAGACCCAGTCCCGTGTTGGGAGCCCCCGTGAGTGCGGGAGCTCCGCACGTTGCGCCATTAACTTTTGTTGGCATGATTTGCCGGCGCGTGGACGCCATTGACCCCCTCACGTTGCGCCCTGAGGGTCAGTCAATCTCGGTGCCTAAGTTTTCACCACCGTATAGTACTCCAACGGCTACTGACTTGTTAGGGTGTCTTGTGAAAGCCTCGTAGCGTCCCTATGCAGTCACACCTCGGAAGTGTCGATGTGCGTGGTTGGGTGCAAAGTTCTTTGAACTTTTACGCGACTGGTGGGTAAAGGGCGAAACCTCTGCAGAGTGTACGATCTATCATGATAGCCCGGCTCAGGGTCACGAGCGGCCTGGATCCTTTTATGATTAGAAGATGATATTTATTACTGTTTAATGATGACTTACATTAATTAATTTGGGAAACAGCTGGGATTCATCTAATGTTGTAGTTATGATTAAAATGAATCAACTAAAAGTGCTAATGCAGTTAAGCCAGTGTCAAGCCTCTTTTGCCTCATCACCCGTGCTATACTTGCTAAGTAATTCTGTTACTTACACTTGCTATTTTTATCATTTTGGGCAAAATCTCGGACGGGTAACAGATTGGAGTCAGGCTGATTATGCTGTGGAGTTTCCTGAGGACTTGCCGTACTTCTGAGCTGGCGTTCTCCCAGTCAGAGTCCCTGTGGTTTGCGGCTACGCTAGAGAGATGTATTAGTCTTCCGCTGTCCATGTTTTTATTTCTGAAGCACTCTGATGTAAACGCTACTATATGATGAGAATAAAGCATTGTACTCTGATTTTTACCATATTTGTTCGCTATATGTGTCGGTGGACTTCCTGGGCACACATATGGCCACATTCGGGTTTTGGGTAAATCCGGGTGTGACAAAGGCAGTTCAAACGCGAATTTAAATTGGATTTAAATTCTTATTTGAACTACCCACAACCAAAAATCAATGCAGCCAGCATGAATGCAACACAACCTATATTGATTTAATTTAATTTAGAAAAACAATTTTTCCTTTACTAAATTCTCTGTAAATTTTGTAAAGCTTGAAAATTTTTAGAAAATTGAGAAAAATATTGTATTAATTGCGTTGAAAAATTCACATCCCAAAATCCGAAAATTTTAGAGTGTGACACTAACAAGCCTAATAACCTATAATTAACCTATAATTAATATATAATTATCACATAATTACTGTAGCATTACATTGTCTAATTATAGACTAATTAGGTTTAATAGATCTGTACCATAAAACAGCCCTCGCTTATGTAATGTGTTTTTTAATTAATCTATATTTAATACTTCTAATTAGCAAAATTAGATTCGGTGTGACGCTTTGGTCCCGAGAACCAAACAGGGCCTAAAGTGTGCGGTATCAATTTATACGATGGTTTCTTCTCCTATTTTTCTATATGGTTTAGAAGAGTTTCTTCCATTTTAGCAAAATTTCTATCAAGGATTGCATGAAGATTACAAGAACCAATAGATCAAG
This sequence comes from Echinochloa phyllopogon, assembly GCA_033239725.1. NCBI lineage: Eukaryota > Viridiplantae > Streptophyta > Magnoliopsida > Poales > Poaceae > Echinochloa > Echinochloa phyllopogon. The sequence continues at coordinate 39,320,499 of BTCW01000010.1, read as the reverse complement.
AGGAGTGTTAGAGTTAATTAGATATGTAATCAATTAGTTATAAATATGTGTATTAGTGATTAACTTCATCATTAGCTATTCTAATGACAGGATACGACTGTACCGAAAGTGCCAGTTGGGAAGGGCATCCGCATGTCCACCGCTATGTGGTTACCCTCGACCATCTATAAATATATAATTTCATCATTCGTAATAAATATAGTTATTTATCTATTTACATTCAGATTCTCTGGTTCTGAACCAAGACAAGCGTGATTCTTCTGAAATTTTCCAATGAATCGTGCGTGTCTATCCCGTACAGCAGTATCTCGCCCGATCTTTTCTTTTTGTTTTTAGTTCTGTTTTAGCAGTTCTTTTATTAAAAAAAATCAAGAAGTGTCGGCCTCTTCCATGAGGTGATCCGATCCAAGCTGCTGATGCCTCCGCCACTCAGTCAGTGGCATTAATATAAGTTCGCACGTAGTACAGGCGACCGGCAACTTTTTTTTTTTTTGAACGGAGGCGACAGGCAACTCATACTTGTTCGCTACTAGTTTCTCCTCTCCGATCCGTTGTGTAAAGCAAGACTAACGAGACCTGCACAAAGTGCAAGGTCGTGTGTCGCGCAACGGAGAGTGCTACCGCAGATCTTGGTAGGCATGCGCTATTTGATCGATCTAAAAGCCTTCGACAAATCGGCCTTCAAGTCTTCAAGGTACGTAAAGTTTACCAATTCTATTAGTACTGTACTTTGTAACTGCAAGCAGTAAGCCCCAACTTGGCTACTTCGGCAGTGTAGCCGGCTATATATATTACTACTACAGTACTACGTATACCTACCTGCACACCGCACATTACCCGTGGAAATATCTGCAAGTAAAGCAACACAAAATTATATATACCCTTGCTGCTTTCAATCAGTTGTGTCATTGTGTGGTGCGTTGCTAGAAGAACTACGAGCCACATGCCGTTTGCTTGAAGCAACAGCTATCCGCACCTAGCTAAAGGGGCAGGGGAAGCCTAGCTACATCTCTCATCCTCTGCTCGCGTTATTAGTGCACCAGAATAGGAACACGCACCGTGCCTTTTTCCATTATTGAGCCGAAAAGCATAGCATCCTGTCCGTTTCACCTTTCGCGATGATGGAGAAGAAGACGAGGAGGGGAGCCGGACCGGGACGGGGCCGGACGTGACAGCCGCCGCCGCCGCGCCGCGCGGTCGATAAGGAACGACGCCGGGAACGCGCCCACAGCTTGATTATGCAATTAAAGCGACGCCACCGGTCGTCACTGGGCGAGTGCCACGGCCCGGGGAGTTTGAGCAACCAGTCCTCAACAGCTACTGCAACGTGTGCTACCAGTCCGCAGGAATTTGATTTCCTCGGAGTAGTGGTGCCAACTGCTAATTAGCTACTGCGTTGGGTATTATTAGCGATGATGGTGCTTGTGTTACACAGCTGATGAAAGAGTTTTATAGTGTAGATTGGTACGCATGGTGCCACTCTGAAAGGCATGTTGTTTCTATAAAATTCTACAACCTCCATTCTAAATTACTATTCTTTGTTAACTTTTTCGCTAAAAGTTAACCATTCGTTTTATATTAAAAAATTTATGCAAATATCATTTATTTTATTTGTGACTTGCTTTGTCATTATACACATACTTTAAGTATGACTTATTTTTTCGTATATTTGGATAAAATTTTTGAATAAGACGAATGGTCAAATATTCTAGAAAAAAGTCAACATAATTTGAAACGGATGAAGTAGTGAATAAGGCATGCAAATTCAAGTTGGAAACAGAAATTTTTTTTAGCAATTTTCAAAAGATGGATGAGGGTGTGCACCCACACCTCCCACGGTAGAGCAGTACGGTTTGATATTAACTACGAATGGAACAAATTTTCCCGTGAACTCTTTTTTAGTGGAGCAGAAGGAGATTCTAATGGCCTGTTTCAATGAAATAGAGATTATAAAAATCTAGATAGTATCTATAAATTCTAAGAATCTTGATTGTGGATTATAAATAGTTAGGTCGGTTATACCTATAATCTCATAATAGCAGGGTTGAACGAATGAAACCCTTGCTTTTGTGTTGATGAGACATATGATTCCTACTGATGGCTTTATAAAACCCTAGTTGGAGTCATGTGCATCTTCTTGAACGAGTCCGTCCCATTTCGATGATGAACGACACAAAAGAGATAATGGGATTACGAGAATATCGGTGATTGGATTATATAATCTGCTCCATCATAACGCTCTTTGAATGGACTAAGCTGATCCAAACACTCCCTAGATGCATCTGTCACCTCACCAATTGTTGATACACTTGGGTTTTCTTGGCAATTTGCATCAAAGTTATAGAAAAATTGATGACCCTTTTTTCAGGTAGAACTTGCATTCTGCTTATCTGCTCGATCTCCACCAAGATTGTTTTGATCTGGGAGCAAAGATGAAGGGGTGTTGCAACCAAACCGAATGATTGCCAAATTCAATCAAAGGCAACCAAATCCTTGTCCCCAGTTAATTTGGGTACCCAGGAAACATACCCACATTTTGATGAAGTTTGGACCATCTACCATCCGGTATTTGTGTAACCATATGGAAATCGAATGATTGTTCTAGTCTTGTTTTTTGAAAGTGTAGAGTACTAATTCCTGTCGTGTTGTTTAAGACACAAGTTTAATTTGCTTGGTCATTTCCTTAGATTTTTCTCTTGTTATTGCTTAATTCTTGTGCCATAATCTTGGAAAAAAGAAATAGATTGTAACACCCAAAAATACTCAATTTTAAAATTTTTGGCATTTAATTAATTATTTAATGCTCTCACCTATTTTATAAAGGCTAAATAATAATTTTCTAAAATTTAAAATCAAATATAGGTAATAGAAACATTTATTGATGCATTCATGCTGCTGCATTTATTTTTGTATTGCTTGTGATTCAAACAAGAATTTAAATTTATTTAAATTCGAATTTGAATCATTTTGTTTGGAGCTCTAGAAAAGTTGTTAGGTCCCTAGTTCGGTTTTGCTCCCTGTACTTTTCCCTAGTCCACTTTTGCCCCCTCTACTTCCTTCCCAGCTCGGCCCAACCCCCTCCCCTCTCTCCCCCCACTGACAGCCGGCCCCGCTTGTCGTCTTCCACCTCCCACCTTTTTCCTCCCGACGCCGTGCAGCAGCGCAGGTCACCCCCGCCGGCGTGCGCCGCCGACGACCCCGCCGTCGCACCAGCACGGCCTCACCAAGACACACCAGCTCGGCCAGGCCCTCCTTCCCTCGCGCCGAACGCGCCAACACCGCAGCCACGCGCGCCCCGCACTCGCCGCCCGAGACCGCCGCGCCATTCCCGCGCGCGCTTTCCATACCGAGCACCCCAAGGCCCCAGGCAGCTTCCACGAAGCTTCGCGCGCCTTCCCCTTCCTTTTTCACCCGTCCCCAGTAAGGAAACCGAGCTCCCCCGGTTTGGAAAGTACCCGCCGCCGCCGCGGACCTTCCATAAACGCCGGCGAACGCGTTCCCGTCGCCCTAGACCTTCCCAAGCTCTTTCTTAAGGCGCCTGCGCACCACCGAGCCGTGCCTGACCTCGCCATCGCACCACAAGACCACCCGAGCCACTCCATCGCCCTGTCCACGCGCCGTCGAGCTTGCGCAGCGCCGCCGCACGCCGCCAGGCTGCTCCGGCGTGTCTTCCGACCGGCCATCACCGCCAAGCTGTCCGCCAGGAGGTACTGAAGCTCCCCAAATACCTCTCGTCCTCTCTTATGCCTTGACCGTGGCTAATTGCTTCCCGACGTCCGCAGCGCCGCCGTGGAGGATTCGCCGCCGTTCCTGTCGACCGAGCCGTCTCCGGTCGATTCCTTGCGTCCAACTCTTCCTCAGAAGGTAACAAGTCCACCAGCCCTCTCAATTCGAGCTGTAGTGCGCCGTAGCAGCACCCCCGCGATCACCGTCGTCGGCCGATCGCCGGTCGTCGTCGTCTGGTCGGTTCACTGCATGGAGTTTCACTTGAGCACCTCAGCAGCACTCACCATCGTTCTCTGACGCTCCAGAGCAAGAAACCCGACCTCGAAACCACCCAAAACCCCTACCCCGCGGCTCACCGGAGCGCAGCTCCGCCGCCCATCGTCGTTGGCACGATTCGCCGGCCGATGCTCGTCATGAACCCCCTAGATCGACTCGCCATCTTCTCCTGAAGCCGTAGGACCAAACCCCGTCGAAAACCGAGCACCCTAGCCCGAGTCGCTACCCAGCTCCGCCTCGCTCGAGGGTCGTGAACCCCCTCGAACAGGCACAGCAACCCCTGCCTCACTCGAGGGTCGTGAATCCCCTCGAGCGGACGAGCCGTCTCCGCCTCGCTTACGGGCGCCTTCCCTGGTGGCTACTGTTATTTACGTATAGGTCCCTGATTTTTCGCAGTTTAGCCCCTGGAAGTTTCAGAGACTTTGCCAGCAAGCCCACGGATCTTAAAAACCTCTTAACTTTCGCGTTTTAGCTCCGATTTACGTGATTTTCGCGCTCATGTGTTCGTAGCGAAGCGTAGATTATTTCTAGCTCCTGTTTTTGTACTGTTTTCACTGTTTGGTGTACTGTTCTAATAGATTAATTTTGTTTGCATGTAATGATTGCTTTTGGATGCGTGCGTGATGATCGTGTCCAGTCGGTGAGCCCGTAGCTTTGGACTTCGAGTACGTTGAGGACGTGCCGGAGCAGGATTTGCAGCTGCAGCCGTACTCCGAGGAAGGCAAGTTATAGCACGGACAATCCTTACTACCTATCTCACTTTTAATACACTGTTCATCACATACGCATGTGTCTAATATTGTTTACCATTAAGGTTATTCCTAGCATTTATTTCCCTGTCCTTGTATTCCTATGGGTTTTTGCATATGGGTAGTATCTTGCTAGGCGCAGCTACTGTCACCATTATTTAATTGTTAATATTGACTTAATGGTCCACTTCAACATTAATGATAAAACTTGCTTTTTAGCAACTTGGACTAGGGGGCTAGAGCATGTGCTGTGTGCTTTGCTCTAGTGTCTCCCTATAAGGACCGGTTCTTAAAGCGGCAACCCAGGAGCCTGTCGCCACCGCCGGAACTATATGGGCTCTGGTCTTGGTCAAGTAGCTTGTACGGCTCTAGCTTGATAGTGGTTACCGAGGGGCCAGCGGCGTTGTGGGAGGCAAGGCACGGGCTGTTTTCCCGATTCCACCGAGGACGGTAGCCCCGTCGGCTAGGTCTCGTTAGACCCAGTCCCGTGTTGGGAGTCTCAGCGATTGAGAACTCCGCACGTTGCGCATTGTTGGGGTGGATACCCGCGCTCTGGACGCCATCGACCCCCTCATGGTGTGACTCCGTGGGCGTACGTCGATCTCGGTGCCTAAGGACTCACCACCTTGTATTACTGCAGCGGCTACTATCTTGTTAGGGTGTCTTGTGAAAGCCTCGTAGCGTCCCTATGCAGTCACACCTCGGAAGTGTTGATGTGCGTGGTTGGGTGCAAAGTTCCTTTGAACTTTTACGCGACCGGTGGGTAAAGGGCGAAACCTCTGCAGAGTGTACGATCTATCATGATAGCCTTGCTCAGGGTCACGAGCGGCCTGGATCCTTTTTGATTAGAATATGGTATTTATTCCTGTTTAATGTCACTTACGCCATTAATTGGGTTACAACTGGGATTCTCATTCACTTGTAGTAACTTGGATAAAGTTAAAACGAACCAACTAAAAGTGCTAATGCAATTAAGCCAGTGTCTAGCCTTTTTGAGCCTTCATAACCCGTGCTATACTTGCTAAGTAATTTCCATTACTTACACTTGCTGTTATTATTACTTTTGGGCAAAATCCCGGACGGGTAACAGATTGGAGTCAGGTTGATTATGCTGTGGAGTTTCCCGAGGACTTGCCATACTCCTGAGCTGGCGTTCCCCCAGTCAGAGTCCCTGTGGGATTGCGGCTACACTTAGAGAGAGTGTATTAGTCTTCCGCTGTCCATGTATTTCATTTATGCAAAACTCTGATGTAATCGCTACTTTATGTTGAATAATGAAGCATTGTACTCTGATTTTTACCATATTTGTTCGCTATATGTGTCGGTGGACTTCCTGGGCACACATATGGCCACATTCGGGTTTTGTGTAAATCCGGGTGTGACATAGATCGAGCATACTTGTATGAGGCTCGAAGAAAATGAAATTATTTCTTGTGAAATTTGTGAAGCCTATAACTCCCTAAATCCTTTTCGTTCCTGCCACTACCAGAATGATCGACATCTGCACCGGGTGGGAAATGCCTTTAGCACCAGGTTTCCCACCCGGTGCAACTAATCCGAGGCTAAAGGGGTACCCCTTTAGCACCGGGTCGAATAACCGGTGCTAAAGGGCCCCTTTAGCACCGGGTGCTGCCACGACCCGGTGCTAAAGGCCCTGCCTAGCAGGCCCTTTTTTTCAGGTAGCAACCGGTGCTAAAGACCCCGGATTTCTTTTTTTTTTGCTTTTTTCAGTAGCCATGCGTGCACGTCTATATACGTATATATTCTAATACGTGTATTCTAATGCGTATTCGGCCGACTCTATATTCATACTAGCTGACATTTCATCAAAATAGAAGACATATATTACAAAAGTAGATATTCATGCATCTCAACTCGAGTTATATATATTTAAACTGTATTTTCTACTTAATTAAGATTGACGACTATCGTGTTGGACTGTCCGGCACGTCCTCCAGTACTGGCGAGAAGTATTCTCCTCGGGGATTGACGACCTCGTCCCAGATCCATCCGACGAGCTGTTCTGCAATTGCGTCAATTCTTTCTAGCTCCAGGGACTCTTCCTTCAGCCTGAACATCTATAATTTACAAATAATTGAAAGATATTTAATCCGCTGAGTTGGAGACAATAATTGTGCACTTAATAATAATGGAAATGTTGTTTATTATTACGTACCATAATATCGTGTTGTGTAAGCTTTTTATGTCCCCAATTCCACATGAAATCGCAAACATAGTATGTACATAAATTATTTCCCGGCCCCTGTTTGGCACACTGTCGACCAAAAGAAATTAAGTAAAATTCATATAATATATTAGCCGAGGCCTACATGTACAAATTACTTGCTTACCGGAAAGCCAATGTTCCATTTTAGTGTTTCATGTTGAATTCCCGGGTGTTCTTGACGAAATTGAATCCAGGCCCTACGAACAAAAAAATTGAGTTAAGTCATTGCGAGTGTAAGGGGTGAATTAAGTAGGGGAAAATATACATCACCTTGTCATCATGTCCATGATGTTCTGTAGTTTTTCTTTTGGAGTGTGCAACGAATCAAAGACGTTCACGACACCCCGGTCAGGACACAATATTATTAGGAACCAGTGGAATCTGTGCACATGTATATATTATAATCAGAAATGAATTAGTACACAGACAGTATAAGAAGAAGAAGCCTGTGTATGTACTCACTCGATGTTGTACGGGATTAGTATGGAGTCGCAGTAATTTTGTTTCTTAATATATTTGCATAGGTTTCCATATGTTTCCTCAGGATTCATCAATATCATTTCTTCACTTATCCTTCGAGGATCCACGAAACCAACGTCATATATCCCGGATCTGCGACATTTTTGAATCTCCATTCTGCATATGTTAAGCAATAAATAAAGCCCGCGTCAGCATAGATTGGAATTATTGTTTTCAAACTGTGAATTATAAGCAACAACAAAGTACTTACAGTGTCCAACAGGTGATCAAATCCACGTCCATGGCGTCGCGGTGGTACAGCTCATATATATCCTTAAACCTCAGCCACACTCAATCCTCGTCACCATTGTAGAAATCATGGTCCTTCACGCCTACTTTGATCATGCGCCGTTTATTCCTTCTTGATTCTTCCAAGTACCACTCATGGAATCGGCGCATCTTCGTCTGTAGCTTGCTCTCCATTTCAAGAGGGACCATAGGCTCGCCAAGATTAAACGGCCACCTCAGCGTTGTGTTTACAGGCACCTCTTCTTCCCCCAGGACTTGCGCTCTGGTTAGTCCAGTCTCGGCCATTACTCGTTGAACGTTAAGCTCGTCCAGAGATGGCAATGGACCCAAGGGCCGCTGAGGTTGCTGGCCGAGCTGAGGAACCTTTTTGGATGGGCCCGCCTCCTTATCTGCAGCCTTCCGCTTCCGGCGAGATTTCAGTAATGAGCGGTCATAGTCTGTTACTATTACTTCCTTCTGTTGACCCTTGCCCAAATTACCGAGGAATGACTTGACGACGGTGGGATCAAGCTTTGGCTCCGGCTCAGGTTTTTTCCTCCACTCGGCCATTTGCCTCTTTGTGTCTGCTTTGACCGAGGCTTCGAGCTCCTCTAGAGTCTTCTCACCCGCTCTTTTCTCTGGTGCGGGCTTCTCTTTGGTTTTCCGCGCCTTCTTCGCTGGTGGAGTGGGGGCAGAGGCTTTAGTGCGGCGTCCCCTCTTTGGCGGAGGGGGCAGAGACCTCTTCGGCGGAGGAGACGGAGACCTCTTCGGTGGAGGAAACGGAGACCTCTTTGACGGAGGAGACGGGCTTGCATCAGGAGCTCCCGGAGAATCGTCATGATCCTGTGGATCTCTTGGAGGTGACGGGGGCTTGTTGGTACCCGCAGGTGTACCGGGTATGACGACGTCTGCCTTGCTCCATAGAATGATGCAGTGAGAACACTGACCGAGTTTTGTTTCTCCGTCACCTCCGGGGATGTCAAGTTCCAAGTCTTCCCAGCTGGTGACGACTTGCTCCACCTCAACAGGTACGTAACCATGTGGAATGTCATTGCAGTGCCATTTTTGCCCTTCTTCCACACGTTTGGTCATACCGTATGCGACCTGATAAGTTAGTAGTCACAAACAAAGTTAGTAAATGAATGGTATTTACGGTGAAATGTATGCAGTATGAACTAAGGTCGCATACGTACCACCACAGCTAAGTTCTTCTGCCTGATGACAAGCTCGCACGCGGTCCGTTGAGTTATTTCATCCACGGTGTAACGGACCGCTTTGGCGGCCTGTGTGGAAGCGTGACTGCTTTGATATTGCTGTGGAGGGCTAATAAGGGCCGCATCTTGGAGAGGTGCATGCTCTGTGGAACCGGTCCCGCCTGTGGCTTGTTGGAGAGGTGCAGGCTCTGTGGAACCGGTCCCGCTTGTGGCTTGTTGTATATGCAGCCATGCTACCTTCATCCGTCGCTCCATCTCTGACTCCATTTCTTGGAGCTTTGAGCCCTGGGCGGCAACCGTTTGCTCTAGGTCCCTCACCCTCTGCTCATATTCGGCCTTCTTCCTCGAACGGCTCCTATAGGTGGCGGCGTGCTCTTGGAAACCTTTCTTCCATGAGATGCTTGTGCCTACGCCGCGCGTCCGTCCAGGATGCTCCTTGTTCCCTAAGGCATAGGTTAGCTCATCTCTGTCTCTATCGGCAACAAATTCTCCCCTATCAGATGCCCTAAGGATATCGAGGAGACGATGAGCTAGTTCTCGCAAGTCCTCGGGAAAAACTAAGGAGCCGTCGATTGGGCTTAGGGTGCCTCCATGACCATAGTACCAATGCTTGGTCCTTGTGGGCCAGTCATGTGTCGCTGGAGTGATGCCTCTAGCATATAGATCTTCTTCCATCTTCTCCCATTTAGCGATGCTTGCCTTGTAACCTCTCGAACCCATCTTATGAGAGTACTTCTTATTTGCGGCGTTTCCAGCGTTTCTAGCGCTAGCCGTTGCACCCTCTTCGGAGGTTTTGTACTCAATGAATGCTTCCCACTCGTCATTGGTGATCTTCTTATACTTCTCAGGATCCGGGGCCTCTCCGGTTTTGAGAAATTGCGAGTACAACTTCTTCTTGAAATCCTGAAACAGAACTGCCATCTTCTTCATTGTCCAATCCCTCAGTTCTGCTTCATGAGTGCTAGGCCAGTCGAATATTGCCTTTAATTCCCTCCATAGCATCTCCTTCTCTGTATCGGGGAGCACGTACTCCTCAGTGGGGTCCGTGGACTTCCATTTTCTGATACTAATGGGCACATTGTCCCGTACAATTACCCCGCACTGAGATACAAATTTCTTGGCCACTTTTGGGGGCTCAACTGGCTCCCCATCATCCTCCACTCGGGTGATGTGTAACTTGACATCCTTCAGCTTCTTCGTGGTCGATCGTTTTGATTTCTTAGCAGAGGCGGCCTACACAAATTACATATATACGAGATGATATAGAGATGGTATACATAATTGACATGTACAGTACAAATTTATGTTATCTATATACACACCTGACTAGACGAGGGCGCGCTACCGGCTCCTTCAATAGTTTCGGCCCTTGCAACATTGTCGCCCTGAACATTTGCGGCCCCTTCAACATCTTCGGCCCTTGCAACATTGTCGCCCTGGACATTGTCGTCCCTTCCAATGATGCCCAATACATCATCCATGGACATTGGTTGGGTTACAATATTGAAAAGTTGATTCGCAAAGAACGTGTCGTTGTCCTCTTGCATGGGTGGGACAGTGGTGTTGTTGTCCTCTTGCATGGGTGGGACAGGGGTGTTGTTGTCCTCTTGCATGGGTGGGACAGGGGTGTTGTTGTCCTCTTGCATGGGTGGGACGTTGTTGTTGTTGTCTGCCAACTATAGAATTAAAAATAATTGATAAGAAATATATACAAAGCATACATATTCCCAATATTTCTAACATTTTCGCTAAGGGGGTCGGTGCGTGAAAAACGGATTCGCCAAGGGGTTCGGGTGCGCGGTGTGAATTGATTCGCTAAGGGTTCGCTAAGGGGGTCGGTGCGCGAAAAACGGATTCGCTAAGGGGTTCGGGTGCGCGATGGGTTCGGGTACGCCATAGAATTTCCGATAATAAACATTTTCGATAGTATACATTATACAAACATATAACATTTCCAATATACATTTAAATGAAGCACATATATTTCTAATATACATAGAATTTCCAATATACATTTAAATGAAGCATTTTCCAATATACATTTCAAACATATAACATTTCCAATATACATTTCAATGTAAATATCTCCAATACATTTAAATGAAGCATTTTCCAATATACATTTCAAACATATAACATTTCCAATATACATTTCAATGTAAATATCTCCAATACATTTAAATGAAGCATTTTCCCATATACATTTCAAACATATAACATTTCCAATATACATTTCAATGTAAATATCTCCAATACATTTAAATGAAGCATTTTCCAATATACATTTCAAACATATAACATTTCCAATATACATTTCAATGTAAATATCTCCAATACATTTAAATGAAGCATTTTCCCATATACATTTCAAACATATAACATTTCCAATATACATTTCCAATATAACATTTCCAATATACATTTCAATGTAATTTCTAATATTTTCAATGTATGTGCTTAGCGAACGTGTTCGGCCATGCGCATTTGGCGTTCGCTAACCAAATGCGCATGGCCGAACACGTTCGCTAAGCAAATGTGCATGGCCGAACGTGTTCGGCCATGCAACGGGTACCTGCACACACAAACACGTGCACGGCACGAAGGCCGGCTCACAAACATTTCACAGAGGCTCACAGTGCAGTGACGGGCGCGGCGGGCGACGGCGGCGAGGGGACGAGGAGCGGCGCGGGGACGACGTGCGGCGCGGGGATGAGGGGCGCCGGCGCGGGGACGACGGGCGCGGGGACGACAACGGCGGCGGGGACGACAGGCGCGCGCGGGGACGACGACGGCGGCGGGGACGACGGGCGACGGCGACGGGCGGCGGCGGCTGAGGAGACGAGGGGGCACCGGCGGCGGTTTTGATCTGTGACGAGTGAGGGCGAAGTGAGGGAGGGGAGAGAAGTCCCCGGCCTATATAGGTCCGGGGCATTTAGCACCGGGTGCAGCCACGACCCGGTGCTAAAGGGCCTTTCGCACCGGGTGGTGGGAAGACCCAGTGCTAAATGCCCCCCCTTTAGCACCGGGTCTTCCCACCACCCGGTGCGAAAGGCCCTTTAGCACCGGGTCTTCTACACCCGGTGCTAAAGGCCGTAACTGTGCGCCAGACGAAGGCCTTTAGCACCGGGTGCAGCCACGACCCGGTGCTAAAGGCCCCCCTTTCGCACCGGGTCTTCTACACCCGGTGCTAAAGGCCCCGTAACTGGCGCCAAACGAAAATTGGGGGCCTTTATCACCGGATTTTAGATCAACCCGGTGCTAAAGGCCCCAACTTTTCGTTTGGCGCCCAGTTTCCAAACGGGCCTTTAGCACCGGGGGCTACTATTTGGGAATCTTATAAATATAGTTTTTAATGTATAGTTATTAATACTTGTTTTAATTCAGTTATTAATACATGTTAAAAATATATATTAAATAAGAAAATCTTATAAATTACTAGAAAATCAATATAAAATGCTAGAAAATCTTATAAATTACTAGAAAATCTTATAAATTAATAGAAAATCTTGTAAATTATTAGAAAATCCTGTAAATTAATAGAAAATCTTATAAATTAATAGAAAATCTTATAAATTACTAAAAAATCTTATAACTTACTAGAAAATCTTATAAATTACTAGAAAATCTTATAAATTACTAGAAAATCTTATAAATTACAAAAATTGAGAACTAAATGAAAGATTTTGGAACATTAAACGGTCTCAGATGAAAAAGTCATGAATACCAAAATTTCATATCTCATCAAGATCTACAATCTTTATTTAAGTCAATTTTGCATTTGAGAAAGTGGTAGTATACATTGTTCATTAATCCTAGATTCACTCGCATAGTTTCAAAAACTTTGTTAGAGACTTGTCAAATTTCTACTACATGTTATTACCCATTTTGAAAATGACAAAATGACCTAAATAAAGATTGTAGATCATGATGAAATATGAAACTTTGGTATTCATCACTTTTTCATTTGACATCACCTAGTGTGAAAAAAACCTTGGTTGTAGTTGTCATTTTTAATTCAAAATTTGGATTGTTCAAACACGAGAAGATTTTTCAAAATAATAACATTAATAAGTTTCATAACTTGATAGAGTATGATTTTAGGAATTTTTAGGAAGAAAAATGATCTTTTTTGAAGTTTGTACGAGGGAGAACGACTAGTTACAACTTTTATACAGAGATTAAAAAGAAAAATTGTTCTTGTTCATCCAGTGACGTGGCCCGGTGATGTGGCCAGCTCTCGCACGGCCTCCGTGGCCAGGCCGGTCTTTGGCCCCGCCGCAGCGTGGCCTTTAGCACCGGGTGCAGCCACGACCCGGTGCTAAAGGCCACGACCGGGCCAGTGACGTGGCTCGCGTGCGCCCGGTGACGTGGCCGGCCGCCGCACGGCCCCCGCGGCCCGGTCGTGGCCTTTAGCACCGGGTGCAGCCACGACCCGGTGCTAAAGGCCACGACCGGGCCAGTGACGTGGCTCGTGTGCGCCCGGTGACGTGGCCAGCCGCGGTCGTGGCCTTTAGCACCGGGTGCAGCCACGACCCGGTGCTAAAGGTGCCTGGTCAGTGCTAGAAAATCTTATAAATTATTAGAAACTCTTATAAATTAATAGAAAATCAATATAAAATGCTAGAAAATCAATATAAAATGCTAGAAAATCTTATAAATTACTAGAAAATCTTATAAATTACTAGAAAATCAATATAAAATGCTAGAAAATCTTATAAATTAATAGAAAATCTTATAAATTACTAGAAAATCTTATAAATTACTAGAAAATCAATATAAAATGCTAGAATTAATAAAAACAATCCTATAAATCAATAGAAATTACATGGCATCATCGTTTACTCGGACACTAATAAACTTCCTCTTTACAAATGTTCCTTGATTGTGATCACGCCGTAGATACGGTGTCTCCTCCGCCGCTAACAGGATGCTTGGGTCATCAGCCACTGAGAATGGAGGCCGGCCATCGAGCATATCATAATCTTCATCCGTCTTGTCCTCAACTCCTACGATTTTTCTCTTTCCAGGAAGAACTATATGACGCTTTGGCTCGTCTTGTGATGGGTCCAATTGCTTACCCCCACCTTTCTTATCCGCCCCTTTCTTCGGTCTGCTAGCCATGTCCTTCACATAAAAAACTTGTGTGACAGCTTTGCCCAGGACGAACGGTTCATCTAGAAAGCCAATCTTGCTTAGGTCCACTAACGTCATTCCATAGTCCGCTTCAACTTTAACACCTCCTCCAGTCAGCTTCACCCATTGGCACTTGAACAGTGGGATCTTCAAAGGTCCGTACTCTAGTTCCCATATCTCCTCTATGATTCCATAGTATGAGTTTGTATTGCCATTGGTGTCTGTCGCATCGATCCGGACACCACTGTTTTGGTTGGTGCTTTTCTTGTCCTGGGCTCTTGTGTAAAATGTATACCCATTGATGTCGTATCCTTGGAATGTCAAGATCGTGCTCGATGGACCTCTAGCTACAAAAGCTAGCTGCGCATCAATGCCCTCGACACCCATAAGACGTCTTCGCAACCAATCGGCGAAAGTACTATTGTGCAGACGCTGAATGAAGGCCGCAGACTTTGTTGAGTTTTCGTCCCTGAGAATCTGCATGTGCTCCTCGATGTACGGAGCAACTAAGGTTGATTGTTGCAAAACTGTGAGGTGCGCTTTACGAAATGTCTCAATGTCCTTGATCACCATCGATCTTCTCCCTAGTGTGCCCTTTCCACCAAGTCTCCCCTCGTGATGGGATTCGGGCACACCAATCGGCATAAGATCGTCGACAAAGTCAACACAGAATTCAATGACCTCCTCCGTTTTGTATCCCTTAGCAATGCATCCTTCTGGACGAGAACGATTACGGACATACTTCTTTAGGACAGCGAAGAACCTCTCAAATGGGAACATGTTGTGTAGAAATACTGGGCCCAATATACGAATCTCTTTGACGAGGTGAACCAATAGATGTGTCATGATATTGAAGAAGGATGGTGGAAATATCATCTCAAAGCAGACAAAACATTGCACCACGTCGTTCTGTAGCTGATCTAAGTGGTCTGGATTGATCACCTTCTGAGAAATTGCATTGAGGAATGCACATAGCTTCACAATGGCTTTCCGCACGTTAACTGGTAGCACACCCCTGAGTATGACGGGAAGCAGCTGTGTCATCAACACATGGCAGTCGTGAGACTTCAGGTTTGTGAACTTCTTCTCTTTCATATTTATTATTCCCTTAATATTGGAGGAGTAGCCAGACGGAACCTTGATACTGTTCAAGCATTCAAACATGCTTGCCTTCTCTTCTTTGCTGAGAGTGAAGCTGGCAGGACGCAAGTACTGGCGTCCTTTGTCTCTCTTTTCTGGATGTAGATCAGTCCGTTGCTTCAATCGTTTCAGATCCTGACGTGCTTCCAGTGTATCTTTTGGCTTCCCATAAGTACCCAGGAAGCTTATCAAGTTCACGCAAAGATTCTTCGTCAGATGCATCACATCAATCGCGTTACGGACCTCTAAACGTTGCCAATAAGGTAGTTCCCAAAAGATAGACTTCTTCTTCCACATCGCGGCACGACCATCCTCGCCCGTCGGAGCAGCCTAGCTTCCGTCTCCCTTGCCAAACACCACGTGTAGGTCCTTCACCATATCAAATAGCTCTTCTCCACTCCGGTGTCTCGGCTTTGTACGGCGGTCAGCATTCCCGCCAAAATGCGCACATTTCTTTCGTAGCTCATGCTTCGCCGGAAGGAATCGACGGTGACCCATGTACACAACTTTACGACAATGTTTCAAATACATGCTTTCGGTTTCCTCTAAACAGTGAGTGCATGCTTTATATCCTTTGTTTGATTGTCCTGATAGGTTACTTAGTGCAGGCCAGTCGTTGATGCTTATGAAAAGCAGTGCTCGAAGGTCAAACTGCTCCTGCTTGTCCTCATCCCACACGCTAACACCTTCATTCTTCCACAGCTGCAAAAGTTCGTCAACCAATGGTCTTAGGTACACATCAATGTCGTTGCCAGGTTGCTTTGGGCCTTCGATGAGCACTGGCATCATAATGAACTTCCGCTTCATGCAGAGCCAGGGGGGTAGGTTGTAGATACAAACAGTCACGGGCCAAGTGCTATGACTACTGCTCATTTCACCGAAAGGGTTCATGCCATCGGTACTTAAACCAAGCCTAACATTCCTCGCATCAGCATCAAACTCTGGGAATGCTCTGTCGATGTTCCTCCACTGGGATCCATCGGCGGGGTGTCTCAACATGCCATCCTGCTTACGTTCTTCTTTGTGCCAGCGCATCAGTTTGCCATGGTCTTTGTTCCTGAACAAACGCTTCAGACGGGGTATCAGAGGGAAATACCACATCACCTTCGCAGGGATTTTTTTCTTAGAACGCTCTCCCCCAACATCACCAGGGTCGTCCCGCCTGATCTTGTATCGCACGTAGGTGCAAACCGGACAACGATCCAAGTGTTCGTACTGTCCGCGATAGAGGATACAGTCATTAGGACACGCATGTATCTTCTGCACCTCCAAACCGAGAGGGCAAACAACACGTTTTGCTTGATACGTCGTCGATGGCAATGTGTTACCCTCTGGAAGAATCTTCTTTACGAGTTTCAGTAGCTCCTCGAAACCCTTATCAGTAACACCATTTGCTGCCTTCCACTGCAGAAGTTCAAGTGTGCTACCCAACTTCTTTAGCCCCTCTTTGCAATCTGGATACAGGTCAGTCTTGTGGTCCTGCAACATGCGCTGTATCTTTTTCAGTTCCTTATCATTGCCGCAGTTTTTCTCGGCATCACGCAACATTTGCCCGAGCCCATCAGTAGGTTCATTTTCCTGAGCAACATCTTCCTGAGCATCGCCTTCTCGAGCAACATCTTCCTGAGCATCGCCTTCCCGAGCAACATCTTCCTCATCGGCATCACCCATTGCAGCATATGCAAAGGAACCGTAGTATTGAGCCAATAACGGAATGTCGTCATCGGCCTCGTCTTCTTCATCTTCATCCATTAGAATTCCTCTTTCACCGTGCTTCGTCCAAACAGAATAATTCCTCATGAAACCGTGCCTCATCAAATGCACTTGAAGACAACCTCTTTGTTTGTACGATTGTATATTTTTACAATGGGTGCATGGGCAGAACATGAAACCGGACGGCGTCCTGTTAGCCTCGGCGGCATCGAGAAACGTCCTAAGGCCATCACGGAACGCCTGAGCGTGGGGGTCCCCGTACATCCATTGT
The DNA here is from genome assembly GCA_033239725.1 of Echinochloa phyllopogon. NCBI lineage: Eukaryota > Viridiplantae > Streptophyta > Magnoliopsida > Poales > Poaceae > Echinochloa > Echinochloa phyllopogon. The sequence goes on along the minus strand of BTCW01000010.1, from coordinate 39,303,303 downwards.
CTATTCATCTGCATTATTAACCAATAACAAATATACAATACAATTTAAAGATAAAAAAATTTAATATATAAATAAATACAAATTATAATATATATTCCATTATATAAATAAATTTCTAAAACTACATTACTATATTCATTAAATATAACATTACTATAAGCCTTATAAGATTTATAAGATTTATAAGATTTTCTATTAATTTATAAGATTTTCTAGCATTTTATATTGATTTTCTAGTAATTTATAAGATTTTCTATTAATTTATAAGATTTTCTAGCATTTTATATTGATTTTCTAGTAATTTATAAGATTTTCTAGTAATTTATAAGATTTTCTAGTAATTTATAAGATTTTCTAGCATTTTATATTGATTTTCTAGTAATTTCTAAAACCACATTACTATAAGCCTTATAACTATTCACAAGTCATACAAAACAAAATACTAACTAGCTTGCCTTCTCTCTCCATTTAAAACACAACATGAACACTCTCTCCACCATGAACTCAAGCTCTCTCCTCCAAGAACACAAGCTCTCTCTAGCTAGCTTTACTTTGATTCACAAATCCCTCTATTTCTAAATCATAGAAGGATTACAAGCTAAATAAAACATTAGAGAATGAAAGAGTGTACCTTGTAGTGCTCCTTAGATGAGTAGATTCTTCACAAATTTTGAAAAAAAAATTGGGCAGCACCTCCCCTCCCACGGCCGAGCAGCATGAACACAGCGCCTAAGTGTTCAGCTGGCTCGGGCGGGGGAGGAGGAAGCCCCTATATTCAAACACATTAGCACCGGGTCGTGGCAAGACCCGGTGCTAATGTTCACCCTTTAGCACCGGGTGCAGCCACGACCCGGTGCTAAAGGCCTCGGGCACATTAGCACCGGGTCGTGGCTGCACCCGGTGCTAAAGGCCAAACATTAGCACCGGGTCTTGCCACGACCCGGTGCTAATGTGTCCGCCCTGACACACCTCCGCGCCGCCCCCGCTCCTAGCCGTTGGACCCGGTGCTGAAGCCCCATCAGCACCGGGTCCAAAAATGGCCGAGGCGGAGGAGGCGGGCGGATGTGAAGCATTCTGGTAGTGTGCGTGCATAGGGATCCAGGATGGTAGTAGAATGACCGTCTTGTCCATCAATCATTTTGGAGTTATAGTTGGCATGCGAATAGTATTAGTTGGGGTGCGTTTAAATAGGGCAGCCCAAGAAAAGTAAAAGGTGTTTCTAAAAGATGGTAAAATAAATAAGTTTTGTGTAGAAGTGAGGAGGTTCTACTTGGAACTGAAGGCCTATATGTGAATTATTTGAACCTTTTCTTGTTGCTTATCACGCTCGTCCCAGGGCCACTAGAAAGCTTGGAAGTCGAAGCCTTTCGAAAACTATGTAACAAAAACTACTCAAAATTCAGAACTCGATCACGCAAGCCATGCATGCATGAGGCCACTCACTGCTTCCAGCCTTCCACGAACAAAGTACAAAACCACATTCTTTTATTCGTTTCACGAGTTTTCCAAGCTAGCACAACATTTTTACACTACTGTATATACATACAAGTAGCAAAACCACCTATGATATTCACTTGATGAGGTTGGTGATGGCCGTGCAGATGTTGGCAATCTTCACGGAGTAGGAGCTGTGCTGCGCCATGGGCGACGGCACGGCGCCGGCCTTGGCGAGCGCGTCGTCGCACTGGTGCGCGAGGGACGCCGCCTCCGCCGCCTTCCCCTTCCCGGCGGCGTAGCGGCGGTTGTTGATCTCGTCCTCCGCCTCGGCGAACGCGAACCCCATGGAGTCGTAGAGCCTCCGGCACCGCTCCAGCGCGGCGCGCGCCGGCCCTCGGCCTCCGGGGCGGGCGAGGAGCGCCTTGGCGTCGTAGACGGCGTCGTCGGCGTTGTTGACGCCCGTCAGCGCGGCCACCTTGGCGAGGCCCCAGGTGTCGGCGTCGGGGCTCTCGCGATGCTTGCCCAGCTCCGCCACGCAGAAGCCGTAGTCCACGCGCTCGTCGCTGTCGGCGGCGGCCCTGCACGTCGTCACCACCGTCGCGCCGGCGCCGGCGGCGAGGCAGGCGAGCGCGACGGCCAGCGCGCCGGCGGCGAGGAGGCGGGAGGGCGGCGGCGTCGGCCTCATCGTCGTCGATGGAAGATCAATTGATCTCGATGCTCTGTGGCGTGAAGGGAGTGATTAGTTCGTGGTGATGGCTCTGCTTTTGCTGGGATTGGGACAAGCAGACAAGATTGCGGTGCGTGTGGGGGACTGATCGATCACTGGCGGGTGGCGGGGTCTGTGTCGTCGTTATATATAGCCGCGGCGGGTCGGCAAAGCAAACTATCTTGGGCCTCATCGTCTGAGCCCGTTTAAAGAATGGGCATGCTTCGATCGATCTCGTCATGAAACCAATCGCGTAAACAAATCGCGTAGTACCCGCTACTGTTGCTGCCCGTTGGTCTAGTATGTGCAGCAGCAAAGACCGAAGAACGCAGCATATATATTTTAGATAAAGGGTAAAATCCGGCCTCTATATCCACGTATGGATATATATAGCCAACGGTTACAAAGAGTTCTTAGACTCTAATCCTCAACACTGAGGAGCTCACAAACACAAGAAGAAAGCTCTTAAAAAGAAAAAACTAGAAGACTAAGCCTCAATCTTCTTCTTCTTCCATGCTTCTACCTTGCATTATCTTTATAGCATCACCAATCAATCTCATTCTTCGTCTACTTAGAAACATGATGATGGACTAAATCAAACTCGACCACGAACACAAAGCAACCTCTACGCATTCACTCCGACAAATTGTCATCCCTCACGACGATGCCTAGCAACGCCAAAAAAAGAACGGCAAAATCGGTACGAAATGGACCTTCCAGGCGGTGCCTCCAAGAAAGAAACGACGTCGAGGACGCCGTCACCGCCCTATCGACGAGCCGAAGTTGGGTTTTCACCCGGAATTCATCCATCACTAGCAAGGAGCATCTCAACAACGCCCCAAGGAGGGAGAACGACGTTGCATGACGCCATCGTTGTCGACACCGGCATCCCGGGCATGGCTTTCGCCTGATGTCCCTGCAAAGTTTTAATCCATTTCGAGCATAAACTGCATAGAGAAAGGCCAGCACAGACAACTGGAAGAACTCTTGCCTCCATGTATGGCTCAGCTAGTAGATCCGGCGTTGGACCAACTCCGCCATCAAGCAGAACGTGCCACCTAGATCCACCACCACACGGGCTACTCCGCGCGGTCTCCACGCAGCATATATATATGGAATCTAAACAAACCTACATGTCGATCCAGATGAGAGGCAACGAAGCTATAAAGAGAGATTCGCCAAAAGCCAGCAAGCAACAGGGGAGAGGGGTTCGTGCAAAAATAACCAACTCATCTGCTACAACCGTGGTCCGCTCGCTGTTTGCCCCCAAATGTTTCACGGGCAACAAGTCGTACAGGACCGCCACCGGCACGGGCAGGGGTGCGGGCGCGCCTCGACGCAGCACCGGCACATGCTAGCCTCATGGAAGGTGACAGGTGGCCGGAGGTGTACCCTGCGCGCCGCTACGTGGTAGGCTGAGCCTGCAGCTGCGCCCGGTCCCCCCCCCCCCCCCCCCCCCCCCGGCGATCGTTGGGATGGGACCCCCTCCTCGCCGGCGAGCCTAGCATGCGGTGGGGCAAGCCGGCGGCCATCTGCGTAGACGTGACTTGGGCACTTGGCCTTTTCTGAATCTGATTCCTTCTCAAATCGAACTGAAAGATGGCCTTGCCGTCGATTTCCAGCCGCCGTATCGGGGGAACACGTACGATGCAAGACCACGCAAACGAGGAGGAACCGAGCAGCAACGGGAAGATCAGAGAAGAGACCATCTCAGGGAACTTACAAAATGCACCAGCTACTAGCTCATACTCCGTACATAGTAGTCCATTAAATCAAGCAGAGACACGAACACAGCAACTGGAATTGAAATTGAAACGGTTTTATTCCATCACATTTTCTAGCGACGACAAGCAAGCTCGGGGTAACTGCCATCTCGGCCACGGTTTCTCCGGGGAGGTGTGACCAGCGCATGCGGCATCGGAACACGACGCGCGGGGTCGCTCGCGACGGAGCCCAGCAGTCAATGCATCACCTGGCAGTCTGGTCACTCGATGAGGCTGGTGATGGCCGCGCAGACGACGGCGATCTTGGCGGACTCGTCGCCCCACCGCGCGACCTCCGGCGGCGGCGGGACGCCGGCGCGCGCGAAGGCGTCGTCGCCGCACCGCCGCGCCAGGGATGCCGCCTCCGCGGCCTCCGCCTTGCCCGCCGCGTAGTCGCGCCGGTTGATGCCGTCGTAGGCCTCCGCGAACGCCATCTCCGCGGAGTCGTAGAGGCTCCGGCACTGCTCCAGCGCCGCCCGCTCCCTGGCGTCGCCGCCGCCGCCCGGCTTGGCGAGCAGCGCCTTGATGTCGTACACGGCGTCCCCCGCCGTGGCCACGCCCACGTCGGCGGCCACCTTCGCCAGGCCCCAGGTGTCCGCGTCGGGGCTGTCGTGGTGGTGGCTCAGCCGCGACACGCAGAAGCCGTAGTCCACGCGCCGGTCGCGGGCCGCCGCCAGAACGCGGGGCGTCCAAGTCCTCATCGATCTACCACTAAGAGCTAGCCGGCGTTGTTGTGGCGGTAGAGCTCAGTGGCTACTTGCCTCTTCAGGCTTGCGTTCTTGAGCTCACTGCCAGTGCCAGAGTGGTGTGACTGTGGACTAGTTGTGGAGTGTGGCGGCGGCTCTGCTCGGTGGTTACGAGTGGGTACAAATATGACGCGGGGGTTGCCAAAACTGTTGGGTACCAGCAGAATTGTCTAGAACTCCTGTGGACCCGTGCTGTTAGTTTGGGCCGGCTAAACATGGCGGCCATCTTCTTGCCCGTGCATCGGGCCCAGGAAGGATTGGTTGGGCCTCAGACAGATGGATCCAGCCCAGGTGCCGGGGCAGAAGCCCAAAACCCCTCCTCGTGCTCACTCCTCTTCGGGGAGAAGACTAGCAACTTCAGGTCTGCAGCGGCAGCGGAAGGCCGGAAGCGGCAGCGGATGCGATCGATTGCTCGTGGCCCTGCATCCGATCCAGGGGAGGAGCCGTGAGTACGGGTGAGTAGCCACCACTCAGTTCCGTTCATCTGGGTTCGCGTCCAAACCTTGCCCTAGATTCGTGACCGCATCATCTTGATCCAAACGCGATGCAAGGAGCGCCTTTTCGTTCGCCTTTTCCGAAATTTTCCGGGGGTTGTTCCATTCCTTTGGGTACTCCAGCTTTGGTGCTTTTTGGTGTGCTAAATCCTAGGTAGAGCCCTGATTTCTAGTTGTTTGATGTAAACTGTTGGTGGAACCCTAGTTAAAGTGCAGGCCATAGTTGTCATAAATTTTTTCTTTTTTGCGATATGGGTTCTTGATTAAACCCCATTTCCATGTGGCTTTCCTCTAGTTGTCTTGTTAATTCAGTTCCAAGCATATCGTGGTCCATACTCTGCGTTGGCTTGTATAGTTAACTCATAACTCGACCTTGACCTTGACTCTTGATGTGTTTGCAGGTTCAGGTTTTACTAGTTCACTTGTGGACCACAATTAAGGTATATGTTTCTCACCTTGAGGTTCTGTTATGTGATTTATATGCTCTACCATCAGCCAATTCCGATGCTTACCTGGTTCTTTTAGGCGCACCTGCTCTTAGCATGTTCTGCATGCTAGGGAAATTTGTAAAGCTGCATTGGTGTCTTATAATTATATATTTATATCCCTATAGGTTGGCAACATTTGGTGTTTTGTGCAGTACCAGTTGCTTTGAAGGCGTCCTTTATTAAAATCTTAGTTTCTATAAACTGTCTGAAATGTAGTATTTTGTTTGTAACTAGTATTGTTTTAGGTTGCGATTATGTGAGTTTGATCAATCAAGACATTAGTTGTAATTGTGTAATGAAGTTGGGTGATGTTTCCTGCAATTTTTGGAGTTCCTGTTGCTTTTCTTGGCTCTCTTAAGAGGACAGTCAACTCGCCATGGTTTTTGGTTGCCATCCCGAATGCAGTTCTCATGAATATGTGTTTTATAACTTCTGTTGCTTAGTAGCTGCATCCTGCAATTGCAGTAATGAATTATAGATTCCGGTATGGTTAATCACATATACATAACTTTCAGAATGGTGTACTTGGTACTAGAAAATATGGGAATCATGGTAGCATCTTGTTTATAGAATGCACATTTCACATCAGAATTCAATATTGCTCTCTTTTCTCTCTACAAACCTATCTGTTGCTAATTGGTCTTGAATTGGTTGATTTTTTTTCATGAAAGAGTAATTGGAAACTTAAAGATGATTTATTCCAGTTTACATGGTGATAGCTGGTGTATGCAGATACAGAAGTTGAACCTTACTGTACTTTATTGAGTAGACGAATATTCTAGTGCTCTTGAGCGAATCCGGATGATCTCATCAATCATCCAGGATCTTCAACTGCTAAGATTAAAAATTATTCCCTACCCTAAGAAAACTTAAGCTCCATTATTTCTGGTTAAAGCTACTGCATACGGGTTGAGCGGTACTGTTAATCTACACATCCTACATACTTACGGTGACATGGATACACAGGGTCACATGGATATGTTTTTTTTAATTGGAAGCAGTTCTGGAAGAGTTACGCGATAGCATGTTCTGTGAAACCATAGATTTATGCAAGCTTGGGTCAGCTCAAGATCAACTTGAATTTATTTGATTATGTATGCTCTATTAGAATTTTTTTAGCTTGATGTTTTCCCTTGAAGTTTATTTGTTCTATCTGATTGTGATTTTTTGAGAGTCAATAGTATTGATGATTGATCGGTACTAGTAAGTAGGTGAAGTAGGCATTCATTAGCATTTATTTACTTATAATGATCCATGCATCACTTCAAATTCATATAATGTCTACAAGATCTTTGGATTGAAATTTAATCAATTTATTAGTTTTTATTTTGCAATAGAAGTAGGTGACAATAAATGGAGTTCAGTATTGTTACCTACTACCTTGGATGACTATACAGTTATACTCATGTCTGCATAAGCAGTCATTAAGAATTTAGTTTAGGAATGCTATTATCTTGCTTTCTTTCATTGCCTGATATTGAATTGCTGAGTGGAATTCTCAAGGAATGTTTTTCTGTTATAGATGTCATTGCATATTGGACGGCTTTCCCAAGATGTGCGGCAAAGTTATCTGGAATATCTTTTTCAGAGGTTTGGCCACTGCACCGTGAACCTGAAAGATGGATACGGGTTTGCAGTGTATGATTCTGATGGTGATGCAACTCGAGCCCTGCGGGTCCTGCATGGAAAACGTATTTGTGGCAATCGCATTACTGTTAATTGGTCAAAACAGCAGCCCAGATCTTCTCAGGGTTTCAGGAGGAGTTCAAGATTTGTTGAATCGTTTCGTGGAAGGAACTTCAGAGATGCTCAGGACAATATTAGGTTCAGGGATTCTGTAGCCCGGAAGAATCACCCAGCAAATCATGATCAGGGTCATAATCCTGACGCTGTCCCAGAAAAGGAATCTGATAAATTCGCTGAGGTTGTCAGTGATCCTGGAGAAAACATTGGCGATGATCCGGAGGGTGTGAAGAGGGATGAAGGCGGTACGATTGATGAAGATCCAGGGGAGTTGAAGATGGACGAAGGTGGAACAATTGATGCAAATGCAATTGAACATGATAGATGGCCTGAGACTGGGAAAGGTACCCCTGGTGGAGACAGTGATGATTTTGACCACTATGAGCCTTATCATGGATATGATAGGCAAGAAGAAACAAAAAATTTGACTAAAGCAAGCTCTTATGATTCAAAAAATGTGACTAAAGCAAGCTCTTATGATTCAAAAAATGTGACTAAAGCAAGCTCTTATGATTCTTGTGAACGCAGACGTTCTTCGGAGAAGTGGCAAGAGCACTCGGATAAGCGTGATGACATGAGCCATGATAAATCAAGATCTCCAACTTGTTACAGTTGTGGCATTGCTGGCCATATTGCGCATAATTGCCCTCAGGGAATAGATGATAACTTCAAAGCAAGGAGAGATGGATTGAACTTCAGGGAAAAATGGCAGCTGAGGCAGACAAGATTTGGGTCTCCCTCAAGGAGGCGACCAGAATTTCATGTTCATCCATTGGATCAGACAGACCGTAGAATTGAAGATGGTAGGAAACCATGTCCTGAGAGAAATGCTAGAGTGCCTAATTTGAGTAATGTGCCCAGAGACAGCAGAAGAAATGCCCACTACAATGGGAACATGCCACAAACCAATAAGGAAGCACGCAAGAGAAGCAGATCTGAAAGGTCACGTGGGTCATCTCCTCAGCCTTCAAGGCACTCGCACCATGATAATGTTAAGGGATCTCATTCCGACAGGACTTCCTCAGACTCAAGATCTAGATCTCCCCAATCCCGGTCTCGGTTTAGAGCAAACTCTCCATCTTGTTCTGCGCATTCTAGTTCAAAATCAGCTCAACCAACTCAGCATGAAGGATCAAGACCAAATATCAGCCATCCTGTTCCATTTTCTGTACAACAGCATAAGTCCTCATCTGATGTAGAGAACAAAAATCGTGATGGCCTGATGAATTCTCCCATGGAGGACAATTTGGAGTTCAGGACAAGATCTGACATAACAAATATGTTTGATAACAAGCAAGAAAGAAAAGGTTCAGTATTGAACAACAAGGTCCCTAATGGGGAAGCGCTTGTTCCTGGTAAGGATGCTAATGCTGTTGGCTGCACGGGTGTTAACTTCAATAAGAACTTGGTTAATGATAATGCTGCCAATGGAGTGCAAAGCCAGAATGTCAACCTCGAGGACTTCATCAGTGAAGTCAAAACTGGACTTTCTGGCCAAAAATGGGAGAAACAAGTCTTTGAAGCTAACAACTAATGAAGTGATTGCAGCTCTGAAGCACTGTGGGATGCAGGCACAAGAGGATTCATCGGATCAACCTGTGGAGAAGTATTTTGGTGCTGCGCGCCTGTGGCCTTGGGACATCATTTACTATCGCAAGCGCAAGAAAGGTCCAATATCTACAGAGAATTATGCTAAGCGAGTTGAGCAGAACAAAGAATTTGGTATTGTGGATCAGTATGTCAGAAGCAGCAGTGGTTGGTGGGAGTGCCATTAAAGTATCAGAAGGTGTCTAGTTACTTCTGAGACTTTATTTGAATATGCCCTTTGCACTTGGGAGTGCATTTTGAGGATGACAAGGTTTGTGTACTTTTGCTAGGTTTCATTCTGGCTCGTGTTAGGAGCATGTTTGTATGTGAGGATTAGACACTATCCCTTTGGGCTGGGAGGGAACATGATCTAGCTTCCCTGCCAACCTGTGGGTATTGAGCACCCTGTTCGTTTGGCCGGTGGCTGGTGGCTGGTGCTGATTTGTTCTGAGAGAAAAGTACTGGTGGCTGATTTGTTCTGAGAGAAAAGTACTACTGGCTGCTGGCCCTAAACGAACAGGGCCGACCAAACAGGCACACCATTTTTATTTCCAGTATTAATGTTCTATGAACCACGAGTAATAGGTGTTTCCATAGCCAATATGAATAGAGCCCTTAACACCGCACCAATAGTAATAGGTCTTTCAACTGCTATGATTCTTATGGGCAAAAGTTTATACCTAAAGGCTTCGTGTGTTGGAAAATGGTAATTCACTCTGTTTGTCAGTGCTATACAATCATCATGCCCTATTTGGATGCCTGGTATCATTTGTCCATCTCATGTGTCTTTTGAGCTGCAATGTTTGAAGGTTCAATCGCAGTAGGATCATTTTGGTGGTCAACAGAGATCAAGGAACAGCCTCATGTTTAGCAAATCCATGATGAAGCTGAAAAAGTTCTCTCTCCATCAAGGTCTGGATATGTAAGGATATTATTACAGTAGAAGTAATATTTGTAAGCAGCTACCTTTATGTACGACATTACTGCAATGTATTCATATTTGTCATCAAGAGCACATTGAGGAGAGATAAATTGGTCCTTGAGGCATTTTGTTTCATGTGGCTTTTTACTTGTGATTGCTTGGTACATCCGCACTAGTAATATAAGGAACTCCACCTAACCACCTGTGGTATTCTTTGCATAATCATCAACTTTTGATCTTGCTTGTTGCTGCGTTACTACAGTGGGTGCTACTCAGGGTGATGCATTTCATTCATATACAGGCAGCTCCTTTTTTTTCTTCCTTTTTTTTTGGACAAGGGCCTGCAATTTGAAGCCCGATTGAGACAAGGGAAGGGTGCTCTTCCCTACATGACCAAACAAACCCGTTGATGGGGGGTGAACTATATAGTACATACTGCACTTGCTGTTTGTGTCACTTGCTGCGTTCCTTTTTTCTGGATTGCCCTAGGTACAAAAATTTTGCATCTTCTTTGTTAACTGGATTGCTTTCCTTTTTGCCTTTATGGTTCTCTGCCTTTTGTTCTTGCCTCTTACTGCTAACCTTTGCGTTCCTGCGAGGATTGTGCAAGAACTACCTAACCCTTGCTTTTCAAAAAATAAAATTGTGTGTGGACGATGATGAACTCAGCCATGCTATCTCATTTGCGCCGTGCCCATGGGTGACGCTGCTTCTTTCGTCTATTGTGACCGGTGGCTAAGCGCTAACAGCTCGTCTTGCAGGTGCACTGACCCCTCTGGCTGCATCCGTGCAAACGGCGCACCTGCCACTTCGGTCACACGGCAGCGCAGGCGAAAGCGCCCAACAAAGAATTCTGATCTTGCATCTGAGAAATCAAAAATGCATGCGTCATCAATGGCAGGTGACATCAGGTTTGGTAGATGTTGCATCCGGTTTAATTTCTTGCTTCAGACTGACAGCCCGGCCTACCTGCACCTGCTGAAGGCTTCGATTTGTTCTTCCCCAGCTTCCAACCCTCCCCCGTCCATGCCGACGCCGAAAGCTACGGCGTCCCTGTCGTTTGTCTTCCATAATAATCATCCATCCCAAACTGGGTTCGTGTTAGATGCATTCTTTCGCGCTCTGCAGCTGTGCTTTTGCCGTTTGACAGCCACAAGCACAGACGGAATCAATGTCTGGCGCCTGAACAGGAAGCGAAGCTGCCTGCCAAATCTAGAAATGTTTGGGCTCATATATGGTGTTCTTCTCCCAACTGCAACCATGCCTTGATGACGTTTCTAATCTCTTGCTTAAGTTAAATATGTCGTGATTAGTCATTAATTAGTGCCTGTACGTGACGAGAAGGGACGAGGGAAGGAGACGTGAGGCGCATTGCGTCTACTACTAGTAATCTCTTGATGCAGCTGGGGTGGTGGCAAAGTTGACCAAGGGTGCCGCGGCAATTAAGGTCGCCGCGTCGCGATGCAGGATTTTTTTTTTCAGATTGGAGGCGTGTTGGTTCATGGAGCGTGACGACGGGGAATTAATTCGCCCTTATTCATTGCGTCGCGTCATGCAATGCATTCATTAGTGGAGTACAACTATCTCTTCCTTCTCCTCCGATCTTCTAAACTGCTCCGATAGTTCGTCGTTTGTTTGATTTTTAATCCGACGTGAAAGCTCAATCTCGCTTGAAATTGCAGGCTCAGCGGCCCTGAAATGATCGCTGGAGTTTTATCCCATCGATCGCCATGGAAAAGATTCTCTTTTTTCAACTTTTTATGATGTTCCGGGAGGGAGAAGGAAAGCAAACAAGAGCTGACTAGGACAGCTCTGTTCCTGCATCTGAGCAGGGAGATCGATCTCTCATGTTCCATTCCTCTCCAGTGTATCCGTGATATACCACGGTGACCACCTCGCCGGCGCCGGAAGCAGATGGCATATCACGGTTACACTGGGGATCTCATGTTCTTTTTTTTCTTGTGACGACAGATTCATGGGAACGCTACTGATACTAATAGGCTAATCGAGGAAAATTTATGGGTTCTTGACGCGGCTCCGCGGATGATCAAGCCCTCCTGTTCCTCCTTCCGCCGCCGCGGGTGCGGTTGCGGCTGTGGCTGTCGTCGTCCCGGCCGCCGCCGCCGCTCGCGTTGCCGGCGGCGTGGTGCAGGAAGTCGAGGAGGACGGGGCTGCGGCACCGGGGGCAGCGCGGGTCGGCCTCTGAGAGCATCACGTACATGAGGCAGCGCGGGCACGCCGCGAGCACCATGGCCGTCGCCTCCGGGCTGTCGGACCACTGGAGACCGTGCCCCTGCCCCTGGTGTCGCGGCGGCGGCTCCCGCTCGCCCTCCGACGACAGGCACGAGCTCGGCGACGACGACGACCACTCCTCGTCCGACGACGACAGCGACGCCGCCCTCTCCCCTCCTCCTCCTCCTCCCCGCGCCGGCGCCGGCGGGGGCGACAGGTGCAGCTTCAGGTCCAGACCCCTGCTGCCCCGGCTCATCCTGTGCCCCGGTCGCTGTCTGCACCACATCCATCAAGCATATCAGCAAAGTTAATCACTTACAGGTGCTTCCTTGATACTACTGCTAATGATAGCACCAAGAGAGGGCTTACTGTGTTGTGATGATCTGCGGCGCGCCTGCAGCCTGCAGGGTGTGCTCTGCTCCGAGGATCGGAAGCTTCCTTCCTTGCTATGGCGGCTCTGACCGAGGAGCTCTGGTGGGGGGAAGAAGAAGAGGAGATGGCAGCAAGTATTTATAGGGGGGAAACGGAGGAGCCATAGAGGTCAATTGGTTTTCTTAAATGCGGCACTGTTGAGGGAGTACTTGCATCTTGTTTAATCCACCATATTGTTTATACTCCACCCTAAACACACGCACACACTCACTCGTCACTTCATTGCTCGCATTCATGTTTCTGTTTTATGAACGGGGAGGAGAGGTGGTGGCGGGCAGCCTGGCAGAGGCGAGGTCAGAGAAGCAATGGCTGGCCCCTCGAGCTCGGTGGAGGAGGAGGCTGGCGGTGATGGCCGATTGGTGGTGGAAAATGACCTGGGGAAGGGGAAGGAAGGTGACGGCCATGAGAGGGACAGAGATTGGTTGGCCGGGCATGGCCATGGTGAGAGTTGTTGTTGCAGTCGTGGTGAAGAACCAAGATCCCTCAGGTACTAGTCAGGTGCCTCAGATGCAGCGACGGGACGCCTGCACGCACGGCTCTTTGAGCTGGAAGATGATTAGGACGGGCGTCGTTAGGGCTATAACCGCGTTTCACCTCTCAGTCGTCTGTTGGTCAACAGAAACAGGAGGATAAAAATGGATCATCTTTATCTTAATTAGCTTTGGATTTGGACGTAGTACTCAAATTTATCTTTGTTTGGTTTTGAATTTGAATAATGGAACCCGTTAGACGCACGATCATCGGAGTGAAGAATGGGATCGCCATCAATTTTGTTTTTGTTAAAAATATATATATATAATCAAACCAGTGCGTGGGTTGCTGCTACGACTCCACCTCCTTTTGATCGCTTCAAAGCAGGGCCTGGCTTGGATCGCTTCCACGACCTTGAATGAGGCCATCAATGGGATTTATGGGCTACAGTGTTCTCCAAAGCATCAGAGTAAATGTACTTGAATGATCGATGGAGCTACTGTTAATTGAGCGACGAGCGGGCGGACGGGATGGGATGGCCTAGCAGCTATATCTAGTATCTATCTATAATCTATAGCTCTCCAATTCAATCCTCTCGGCTCGGCTGCGCTCCACTGAGGCCGGTCTCCATGTAGTTTCATGGACACAACACACGTTCCTCTTAATACATAGTTTCATCGATTGTTGTTTTTAGTCACATGCAAGACACAAGTTGTCTAGGTAACTGTGTACATAGAGTTTCATCACCATGAAACTCATTTCACCTCTCTTAATTAATACAGTGACACATCATCAAAAATGCTGACGTGACAGTTAATTTATTGTCCATGAAACTCCCACTGAGACTGGCCTAAGCCCTTGTTTAGTTCCCAAATTTGAGAGCCAAACTTTAGCATTTTGGGTTGCGTACGCACTGTAGCATTTCGTTTATATGTGTGAAAAATTGTCCAAAAATTGATTAATTAGGCTCAAAATGTTCGTCTCGCAGAGTACAACAAAACTGTGCAATTAGTTTTTGATTTCATCTACATTTAGTAGTCAATGTATGTACCGATATTTTGATGTGATGCGAATCTTCTTTTTGCATAGTGAACTTTGGGGTGGAATTTGGGATCTAAACAAGGCCTTAGTTCCCAAATTTGGGAGCCAAACTTTGGTCTTTTGGAGTGCGTGCGTCACTGTAGCATTTCGTTCGTATGTGTGAAAAATTGTCCAAAAATTGATTAATTAGGCTCAAAATGTTCGTCTCGCAGAGTACAATTGTTGGGGACGGTCATTAGGGGTACCCAAACCTATGGAATAATCACTCTTGTCAAACCACAAACTATTGCCAAACTCATACATATATCAGGAAAAAGGAAAGTGAATAAGGCCCACGGCCCAACAAGAGTCAATGGCCCAGTCGAGGCGCCTCGGCGGAAGTCTCGACGCGCGCCTCATCCTCCGCCTCGCTCGAGGGAAGCGATTCCTCGAGCGAATCGGAAAACTCCGTCTCGGTCGAGGCTTGAGGGTCGAGCCTCGAGCAACCCACGAAATGGGAAAAGCTCCACCTCGGTCGAGACCTTCCCCGACAAATAATTAATGCTGCTTAACGCCGCCGTGCGTCCAAAGTCAAAAGGCAAATATCTCGCCACGCCTCTTTGACACGCACGATCCCCGTCGCATCTGCCAACTCCTGTCACTATGCTGCCAACCGAGGCTTTGTGCGAACATGTTGACACTGTGCGAACAGGACGCATCACTCCAAGCTCCTGTGTCCCGAGGCCCTTGAGCAGGAGAGACCCTCGAGCGGGTAACAGGATAAGGAGGAAGGACGGTGGAGGAGTGGCGGGCCATCCCGAATACTGTACGACCATCCCGGCGTTGTGTGAATGCGCTGCCACTATACGAACAGGGCCGCGTCATTTCTACTCCCTGTGCTGCCAACTCCCACGGTATCTTTCCACGGAAAGGGTTGTGCACAGGCATGGGGAGCCCTCAAATTGGCGTGCAGACGAGTCACTGGACACGCTGGTCAGCTCTGACCCTCGAAACCACTCCATGGCGTCACCGCCAGCACAGGAACCCTCCACAGGGACGGCAACGTCGCACAACAGTGATCAAGGACGCAAGGACAATGAACCACGCCCGACGTCACGCCTACAACTATGCTGTAACTGTGCCTGCACATTGTTACACGCATGTAACCCCTCCTCCTTGGTCTATAAAAGGAGAGGCAGACGCTCATGCAAAGAGAGCAATCAAACAAGAGACGACCAGTGCACCAAGACAGAACACACGCACTCCACACTCCATCGATATTGGCACTCTGTCTCAATCATCATCATCATCATCTGGGACTTGGAGGCTTTGCCTCTTCTCCCAACCTCCTTGTATCCCCTACTACTCACAGTCCGGTGCAGGATAATACATTGCACACACCTTCCTTGCTAGACGTATGGTCTTGTGACCGGAACCAGGATAATCTTGTGTCTTTGCGTTACCTTCTGCATCAACCATCAGGGGTGGGAACACAACGCATTTCTGGTTGGTGTCGGGTCCACGATTTCCAAACATCGACAACAATAAAACTGTGCAATTAGTTTTTGATTTCATCTACATTTAGTACTCCATATATGTGCCGATATTTTGATGCGATAGGAATCTTCTTTTTGCATAGTGAACTTTCGGGTGGAATTTGGGATCTAAACAGGCCTTGTTTAGATCCCAAATTCCACCCGAAAGTTCACTATGCAAAAAGAAGATTCCCATCACATCAAAATGTCATAGCATGCATGGAGTACTAAATGTAGATAAAATCAAAAACTAATTGTACAGTATTGTTGTACTCTACGAGACGAACATTTTGAGCCTAATTAATCAATTTTTGGACAATTTTTCACACATACAAATGAAATGCTACTGTAACGCACGCACTTCAACCGACCAAAATTTGGCTCCCAATTTCGGGGACTAAACAAGGCCCTAATTCTCATTCATGCGGTGCAGATTTTATAAATGGCGCGGCATCAAAGCCTGCGTGCCCGTGCATCGCAGCTTATATGGTACTCCATACGCCCTCGTGCTATTGCAGTACTATATACTAACTTCTTCGATTTTTGGTCCAAACAATGGTGGTTTGTACTCTACCTATATGGAGTAACACTTATGGTGACCAGGTTTTTCTTTGGTAAGCCTAAGCTTTGATCTCAAACCAAAGAGCCCCTTAGTTTTCAAAATCCTAGGTCCATCAGTCGATTTTCTTACATAATAGCGCCATGGTGACTTCTTCATTAATGATAATTATGGCACGTGAGGTGGGATTAGACCATAGTAACAAATACTAGAGATCGACGATGTTGCAAAGGAGTACTCGCGGAGAGGTTTGCTAGGTCAATGCCCACAATCTTTCTTTTGCGGGCGACCGCACGGTGCAGTCGACGGGGAGGAGATGAGGAAGAAGGGAGGAGTTGGAGGTTAGGGTTGTCGGGGTTGGGGAGGAGTATGCAGCTCTAGAGAGGTGGTCGGGGGTGGTCGCTGGCCCGACGGTGGTTGCGGGCCGCAGGACGGAGGAGAGGCGGTGGGGACGCCGCCGACTGGGCGGTGGAGGACATCCGGTGGGTAGGGTCGGCGGCGGGGGCGATGGCCGGCAGGGAGGGCGACGACCGGAGAGATTCAAAAGGGCGGAGCCACGGGATGAGGGCGGTCGACACGGCGACGAGGTCGCCGTCGGCTATGAGGCGGTTTAGGAGGTGGCAGGGGAGGAGGAGGAGGCTGGGCACGCTGGCCGGCCGAAGAGATTTAGAAGGACGGGGCGGTGGGCGGCTGCCGAGAGGTGGGCAGACGGCCGGCGGCGCTTACCGCGGGCGGTGGGGAAGGTGGCGGGGGAAGAAGAGGCTGGATACGGTGGCCGGCCGAAGAGATTCAAAAGGGCGGGGCGGTGGGCGGCGGCCGGGAGGTGGGTGGACGGCCGGCGGCGCTCCGCCGTGGGCCGTGGGCGGTGGGGGAGGCGGGCGGTGGCGGGGGTAGGCTGTGCGACCGCAAACTAAAGTCCCCCATCAATGCCTCTGCTTTCGGGGCAGAGGATGAACAAACAAGTGTAATGAAGTTGTGTGGGTTTGGAAGGGTGTCATGGATATACAAGAGCCCATGGTCCATTATCCTCCGCGGATCTCTCTCCTTCCAGCATCATCGCGAATACGGGTCTAATTGCGAATATTGTTACTTTGATCATTGCCTCGAAGAATCATACCATGAATCGTGCTTTTTATAGTGTTTACTCCATAGATCTCTCGATGGTAGGATAGAGCAAGCGAGAGAGAAAGGAAAAAAAAAGAGGATGAGAGAGGGTTCGTGCCAAGTTCACTGCTTGTTGTAGATTGGTTCACTAATACTATCACTATTTTTTTCAAGGAGATATTATTAGTAAAGGGTTTCCTCTCTAATAATATTATCTGTGTGCGGTTTCCTCATCAAGAACCGGTACCAATAATACTTAATGAACCGGCATCTGATTACGCTTTGGTGGATCCGTGGATTGGGGTTTCTAGCGTAGTTCTGCAATTTGAAAACCCACACATTATCAACTTAAACACATCCCCTGTACTCTCAGGACTCTGATATTTTTCTTCCATGCTTCACGATCAGCAAGTGGTATATGCGTACACATCGATGATGCGTCTTCCTTGTGACGCCACATTAAGAGCAGCGTCACTTCTTGCTTAAAACCCCTGTCTTATCTCCCCTCCTTTTTCCAGCTTGCAATGGCGATGCTTATCAATGCTTTGCACCAGCCATTGAATTCCAGGGTTGACTTGTTAATCTTCTTGGCAGGAGCATCAGCGTCCGGCACGCATGTGCCCTCGCCTAATAACCTCAACACGAGAACAAAGGGAGAGATGGACACGGGTTTGGTTCACTGGGCTCTGGTAGAGCCGTGGACTTTTTCCGTCCCATCCCCAACCGAAAATAAAACCAAATATAAAAGATTGCTTGCTTGACAGTCTCAACTTGAGAAGGGACATGATCGTGGCACACAAATCACTTAGGCCGATCCCAACCCAAAATATCCATAAGTGGTATCTATGTTGCCATATCATCGAGACATCAGATTTAGAAACTATGGTACCCAATCCATAGTGTCTTCTTGTAGGCCCTTGATTAATTTTCTAGTCCATTCGCTTTCCTCTAACTTTTTGAAACACGTGTCTGAATGTTTTCACTGGCTTCCCTCTCTTGAAATGCGTGACGACCTGGTTTCCTGCATGTGACCCGGTTTCCATGTTTTTTCTTCACTCCCCTCCTTAACCCTTCTGCCACATAGGATTTCTGCTTACTTGGCAGCCTCATTAATTCTATGGACACTAGCTGACTAGGAGGGTTGGGATGGCCTTAAAGGTGTCTCGGTTCTCGTAAGAAGTTTGGTATTGGTGAGTGAATCCCTCGTGCCTTGTTTAGATCCTAAATTCCACCCCCAAAGTTTACTATGCAAAAAGAAGATTACCATCACATCAAAATGTCTATAGATGAAATCAAACTAATTGCACAGTTTTGTCGTACTCTGCGAGACGAACATTTTGAGCCTAATTAATCAATTTTTAGACAATTTTTCACATATACAAACGAAATGCTACAGTGACGCACACACCCCGAAAAGCTAAAGTTTGGCTCCCAAATTTGGGAACTAAACAATGGCTTGGTTCATTTCATATGCACAAATCTAATGGGAAGTACACATCACTTTTGCTTAGGTTTGAACACAAATGTTCAACATCTTCAACTTAGTGAGGGGGAACAGATAGAAAGAATAGATCGCAACAATTTGTTTTTACCACGTTTTCCTAGGAAACTATTCGAGATGCTACAGTGAAAATGTGTTCTTGATCCTGAGCGTGGGGGGCGTGCCGGCGTGGGCTCGTTACGATGTCCCGATATACCTTAGTTTCGAAAAATTATCTCTCCAAACTTCAATTTTCACCTATCACATCAAATCATATCAAATCTCTCTCCTCGTGCATAGAGCATTAAATGTAGATAAATAAAAAAACTAATTACATAGTTTTGATGTACACGACGAGACGAATCTTTTGAGCCTAGTTAGGTCATGGTAGGACAATGTTTATCACAAACAAACGAAAAGTGCTACAGTGTGCTACAGTGTCCGATTTGACTTTTCTAACAACTTTTCACCCCTTTTTTTAAAACTAAACACCTCCTTTTTCAGGAGATTTTTTCCAAAAAAAAAATCCTGACTGAGCGTGGATTTGTCGCTGTAGATGTGTTTAGGTCTCATTTTGTCCCGTACGTGCACGAGTGAGAACACGTATGCACTTATGTGTCGTTTGGATTCAGGTGCTAAAGTTTAGAGCTTTAAATAAGTAATAATTAGACGTATTAAATATAAATTAATTGTAAAACTAATTGCATAAGTCATATCTATTTCGCGAGATGAACCTAACAAGTCTAATTAAGCTATAATTAACACTTAATTATCATACGTTTACTGTAGCATTACATTGTCTAATCATAATGTAATTAGGCTTAATAGATTCGTCTCGCAAATTAGTTTTGTTTATGTAATGAGTTTTTAATTAATCTATATTTAATACTTTTAATTAACGTGTTTATATCCGATGTGACGGGGCTAAAGTTTAGACGGAGGGAAACAAACATGCCCTTGGATAGGTCAATCTTAATGCCGCCATGAACACAGATTTGCAAACATATCCTAAACAAATCCCTCCACTTGTCATCAGCAGCTACCAACGGGATAAATCCCTCCACATGTACATTCCATATTTCCTCCAGAGATAGGAGGGTACTATGCGTGCACATGAACGCAATTTCACGCTACTCTTGATCTATAAAGTCATCCGACAACTTGCTTGCGTTTTTAGTTTTTTACTTAATATGCCTTTAATGAGGTCTTATCAGCAGCTAGCCAGCAGTATTTTTCTCTCTACACAAACCAGCACCAACCACCAGTATTTTTTTTCTCGGTACAAACCGGTACCAGCCACCCGCCACCAGCCAGGTACTCTCCCTGTAGCTCGAACTTCACCAGAGATTGTTTAAGCCCTCCCAATCCCTACAATTCTTTTTAGTCCCCACCAAATCGAACAAATTCTAAGCAGACAAACAAATTATGGTACAATCCCTTTGTACGCAGCTGCATTGAGGCCGTGTTTCTTTGTTTAGGTGAAATTTTTTTCTTCACGGAATCTTGCATGCATAGAGTATTAAATAAAATCTATTAGCAAAACATTTTTAAAGATGAGTGTAACTTTACGCGATGAATCTAATGAGACTAATTAACCCATGAGTTATTACAATAATGCTACAGTAACCATCCTCTAATCATGCGGTCAAGATAGGTCACCTGAATTAACCCGAGGGTCTGTACATAGTTTTGTAAGCTGACTTTATTTAATATCCTTAATTAGTGGTCAAACACGTGTGAAAAAATTTTCACAACCTAAAGAAACACGGCATGAAGATAAAACGGTTCCAACTCACTTGCACGGAAGTTCACTTATATGAACAAAGAGTTATTAAAACATTGTTGTAATATGGTTGTATGAATGTGTTGTTTGAGATTTTTTTTTGAAAAACTGTTCCCGCCAAAAACATGTTTAAGGATCCCTAATAAGTAAGCGCTGCACAAACGGACGCCTATGCAATCAGCCTCGGGATCGAGTAAGCCTGCAAGTAATTTGCCATCATTAGCCATGATTTTACGGTGCTTGTTAATTACTACTAGTACTACATTGAAACCAAGCCTTGGAGTTGGAGACAGCTAATTTAATTGATTAGACGGTGTTTGTGCCCAAGCCTGCCTGTAAAGTGTAAACATGAAATCTTCTACCTGCAGTCACCACTTCTTGGAATCTTGGATGCCAGGGTAGTTTCTAAAAACATGAAATCCAAGCTTGCGATGCTGTAGCTCACGTGTCACGTAGTACGCATAAGGGCAAGTAAAACGGTGGAG
This sequence comes from Echinochloa phyllopogon, assembly GCA_033239725.1. Classification (NCBI taxonomy): domain Eukaryota; kingdom Viridiplantae; phylum Streptophyta; class Magnoliopsida; order Poales; family Poaceae; genus Echinochloa; species Echinochloa phyllopogon. Next base: position 39,282,316 of record BTCW01000010.1, on the reverse strand, counting down.
ACAACTGCTGTCTTTTTGACACAAACAAACAGCTGAACAGACAACTTGTACAATGAGCTATCTGTTTAGCTGTCTGTATGGTAATTAATTCATCATTTGGAACACAAACTTATGATGATCTAGCGCACAATTGATCTTTGTAGCCATTTTGTTGCATGCACGAGAGAATGCACAATACATTTAAATAATTGGTATGACTCTTAAAATAAGCATGTATATAATACGTATATATACGTATTATTCAATCATCTCCAATTACAATCCCATTTCAACAAATTATCATCTCATTTTAAAAATCAAAAAGAGAAATAAAGAAAGGAAGAAACAAAGAAAAGGAGGGTGGCTTGCGTCACAGGCTCAAGGAAAAAAAAACAAAAGAGCAGCAGCCGGCCCATTTGCTCATCGCTTCACAGGTGGGGGTCACGGCGTCACCCTTCGCGTGGGGCCCACCTGGCATAGGAGAGGAGAAAGGAACGGATGGCGACGGGGCCTGACGGCACCAAGTCGTCTTCCTCCTACCTCCGCACGCCATGGGAGAAAGGAGCATGGTGCCCAGAGCTCTTGATCTCCATGCCTGGGCCACGAGAACTCAAGACGAGGCTACCAACACGATGCACGGGACATGGGCGATCGATTTTAATAGTTGGTTGCAGGAGGAGAGGGGTAGGGAGAGGTCGGCCATGAGAGGCCGGAGCTCTGCTTCTAAGCGTCGTTCTTGCCGTCGCCAAGGAGGAGGACGACCTCGTCGTTGCTCACCACCGCGACGTAGTAGCCACCGGCGAGCTCCGGGCTGCTGCTGCCGGCGAACTTGGTGCTGCGCATGTCCCAGAAGACGTCGAGCGCATCTGATCCCGCGACGCTGTTGTCTCGTCGCAACGCGCCGTACAACGCCTTCCGTCTTCGTCGCATCGCCTGGAGCACGCGCTCGGCTCGTAGACGAACGAGACGACGGCCTCGTCTCGAACCGATAGCGTGGGTGGGGGGGTTATGCAAAAAAAGTTTGCATGGCGACGGCAACCAACGGGCCGTTGTACGTGCCCTAAGCCAAGCTTAGCGAATGATACACCAATGTACATGTGGTTGGGAGGACAAGGACGAGGAAGGAGTCCCCGTTTGGATCCATAAGCTAAACTGTTAGGGATACAAACGGAATAGCTAGAACTCCCCCGCGTGCATGCACATATTCAGTCTTTGATTCAAAGATTGTGGGCTCGAAAGCTCGCCGGTGCATGAGCGTGGAGACAGGGCATTAATCTTAAGACGGTGGACTCGATGCATGCGCAGACACAGCAATTAAATCTTCCAGCGAGGGTAAGTCCATACCCTTTGAATGCAGCTAGTGCACAGTAATGGGCGCCATTAGTGATGATAAACCTAATGTCAACTCCTACGCTAAATACCCATTCAATTCCGTTTACTTCCTCGACTAGTGTTGCGTGTGCGAAATCCCTAGCTACAGCCCAAAAGCTTTCCATGCATGGCACACGATCACCCCTTTTTTTATACTCCTACTTAAGATCATCCTTAAGTTACCATCCAACGGTCTCGGCTGACTGGTGGCTGGTGCTGATTTGTGTTGAAAGAAAAATACAGCTGGTTGGTGGTACGTACAGAGAGAAAAATATTGCTGGCTAACTGCTGATAAGCCAAGCGAACAGAGCAGAGCTAAAATACTTTAAAATGTTATTAGTAGGACGGGTGCGTGCGTGCGTGGTGTTGGACATGTGCGGCGACATACCCCCGTCCGCACATGCAAAGCACGCGTGCTCTCGCACGAGCGCGGCTGCCTGCGCCGCGCATCCCGCTGGGCGGCTATGGCTGTGGACCCATCCAAGAATCAGCACCCCTGAGTCTGACGTTGACGTACTAGGCTGTTAGTGCTGTTGATGTGTGAAATACTACCGCTACTAATATACTATTTGATTTTGATCAAAGCGTGATACAGTACCTGGACCCAGAAGAGCAGAATATGGTGCGTACTCCTGCATGCCAACAGTAGCATGGGTTGACAAATTAGAAAGCCTCGCGTCGACAACCAGATAAGCTTATTTGCTATAAAATGGACCGTAAGCTGTTCAGATCCATGAAATGGACCCAGACGAATATTATCCGAGTCCAACTACCATACAAGTCCATAACTTTTCTAGTCCTCCAACTACTTTTTCTATATCCCCAAATTATCAGTCACCCACAATCTCTTCAAGGGAATGAAGCTCCTAGCACTCCGTTTGCACAGAGCATGTACCGTAGGAACCCAGATGGGTAGAGAATATGACACTGCTGATCAACCAATGCCAGATGCTAATGTTACACCTTAATGGCATACAGGCCAGATGCATCAAACTACTGCAGGGAGATGGGGACTCCTGTATCTCAAATCCAAATCAACATAATGGACCACAGAAGAAGCATCTATGTGATTGGCATATGCAGGTCAGGTCAGATCAGGTCATGCCCATGTCATATGCAGGTCAGGTCAAGGTTATGGCCCATGAACAAGATTGATCACTGCCACTGGGCACAGGCTGCACAGCATTTTGGCTATCGAACTATCATCATCTATCGTCTTTCTGCAAATACTTACTCCGTAACAGCGGTTCCCCAGACAGGGACATCAGCAAAGCCTGCTCTAGCAAAAGCAGGCGCAGAGCTACAGAACACTGATGGCAACTGCGCAACCCTTCCATGATGAAGTGACACGCATTGCCTAATGGACTCCAGGTTTGCAATAAGGTAATTGGGAATCCGTAATTCTGCGTACCTTGTTTATCCTGGGTATGCATGACCCTGGAATTTGCCCACATCGCACCATCTGACAGACTGCAAGAAGGGTACTGTTAAATACCAGTGTGCAGAATGATAGATAAATGTGCAGCCGATAGCCTTGTTACCAGACTATGAAAAACAGCAAAATGATTCCCGGTACATGCCACTTTCCTTGTAAGTGAGAGCATATGTGACAGCAAACAAGTAATAAATCTGCAGGTAACCCTTGTAAATAGATGAACTTAGATACAAGCACCATACAAACATCAGTATCACTGATAAAGTGTAAAGTAATCACTACTGAGAGTCAAGTGTCAACGGTGTTATTACCTTCATTTCCTGTAAAGATAGCATTCCAGCCCTTCAGTGGCACCTGCATGGACAGTGGAGCAGGCATACTCATCAACATGAATGCTTCAACAGGAAGAGATTAGTACTAGCAAAAATCAAAGCAAATGTCCCCAACTGGGCACATCATGAGAAGCACTATTCAACCTCGGGTGCTCAGCTAAGCACAAGACTGTTATGGTTATGGCCTACCACTTAAGAAGATGGCATGCCTGACAGCTCCTTTTCAACCATTGCTGCTCAGTAAAAGGAAAGTGGCTAAACAAGAGATGCAGACATAGTAAAGGATATTAACACATCTCAGTTCAGCATTGATGAAATGGGAGTAATGTCGATGAATTCCATAGCATTGATGAAATGGGAGTATGACTTAACCTCAACACATTTACCATCTAAGATACATATAGATGAATTCCACAAAAGTTATCAGATAATCTCACAGCACAGTAACAGTCATTGTGTAGTGTATCATCCAACTAAAGTCCAAAAGGAATATACTAATAATCAGCACCCTTCTTGATTCTTCAATTTACAAGGCAAACATAAGTCATAGCCCCAGGACTTACAAGATATGGATTGGCTATCCAATATTAGTGATAACATATCTAGATATTGTTAAACCATATAGCAATAAGTTATTACCAGAAAACATGTGGCATTGGATCCTTTACTATAGCAACCAAACAGGTTATAACCTCCACGCTATGACCAACAAGGTGTCTGCAGATTTCATATATCAGCCCTGAGCCCTTAACCTCCACATCAAAAACACTCCCACAATCAGTAACAGCATACGCTAGAAATTCTGTTGAAATTAAAGTATTTGAAATACTGCACAAAAGATTGAAGCTGCATAAATGTGAAAAAACTGTTGACATTACAGAAGATCCAATGCTGTGAAAAAGCTACAGCATCCTGTGAAATGGGGAGAACCGAGAAATAGATACTGTAACATGCCAAAGCAGAGTCCTTTCCAATTTGAAGAGCTCTGTCCTGCCACATCACTCAATACTGTTCCAGAGCTAATGTCAGACCATGCATTAAAGAGCAATTTACACTTAAAAGAACGCTCTCAGATGGCAAAATTTATGGCAGATAGAATGTAAAACTTATGTTGTATATATTATTATAGACGTCAATCATAACAAAAGGAATAATGTAAAGGTTCTCTTAGCCCCAAAAAATAAGAGGGAAGGAAAAAAATGCATTACACAGATTTTCAAAGTATCAGAGTTTGTTTTGCTTTGCAACTGATCTAATACTATTATTTGTAGACTAATAATACATTATAACTGCTTTTACTAGGAGAAATTTCGCTACCACAATGACTCTGTGTCAATATCCCATCTTTTTATCCAAATATCTCACGACTTTATCAATCATCCATCATCTGCTGCCTCTGCATCTCACTAATATAAGATGTCAAAGAAGTCCCGTAAGAACTGATTGTCCTATTATTTCCACGGCATTGCAGCAACTGCTGCTGAAGATTCTGGATGAAGTCATTCAATTTCTGAATCATCTTTTCTTGAGATAAGATTATCTGAAAGAAGTATAAGGTTATAGCAAAATTTGTATACTGGTGCCAACAAAAACAATATCAAGCAACTTTCTTATGGGTGCCAGGGAAAGAAAAATTTCCCATTGTCTTGTATAACATAATGTTCTTTCTAAGCAGCACAATAACCTTTGCAATGTCCAGGAAGGACAACATAACGATATATATAATATAGGGTTACTGAACTTGTATCTCCACTGGAGATATATTTACGATGCAAAAAAGGTCTACGAATTAACAGGTAGCATATTGTTAGAGCACTGCTATTTAAGCAGCTCCTTTTCATCTCAGATCAATTTGTGGAAAAATTGTCGCTATCCAAAACTCAAGGAAGTCTCGCTTAAAAAGGATTCAGATACACCAAGTGACTAAGTGACTCACCTTATCCTTGACAAGCTCTTCTCTACTTGAAATATGTTTCTGGTTGTGAGCCGTAGATTCCAATTCATTGACAAGTTGCTGCTTCCATTCAAACTGGGACGTGACTATGAGAACCACCAACAGAAAGACAAGCACTACAGGCCTTGACACCATTGTATTGCACGAGAGGAAACCTAAAAAAATCACATCATCATTCATCTGAATGATGCAAAGCACTTTTAAAAATGAATCTAGAAAAGTAAACAGAAAGCACGGAAACCAAAATCATGAACTCTCTTTTTCTTTCCCAATAGCTACATATGAGATAAGTCACTTTTTTCGACCAAAGACAACTTGTCCAGCTTTATTAGAAAGTGTAAAGAGCGTATTACAAATTTACAATGATCGACTTCTGGAGATGCCAGCTAATATTACAAGCCCAACTATCAGTGTTTAACAAGTTTCCTCAGCTCATACCAAACTAACTCAACTCTCACCCGAGCTAACTCGACTCACTTAGAGACACTAACCAAGGACTTTCCAAAGCAGAGACAGGAGCTACAAAATGATCAAAAGAGAAAAGAGGCAGCAAGGAGGCTGCTCTCTTTGTTCATCTTGCAGTTTGGAAGAGATAAGTCAGTTTGAAGCTATCCGAACCGGTTATGTTGGCAGCTGTTCACTTATTGGAGGATTTCCCTACCCACAAGCAAGTGAAGTGGAAGTGTATGACCCATGGTCATGACAATAACTGTTCTAACAGTAGCTAACACTGACGCTGAGCAGCAGCAATAAGCAACTCAATAAGCCATATCAACACTGCGCAGCCGCAGCCTATGTTGCTGTTAACCATGGAGCAAATTTCTGGACCAGTCCAAAGGACCTGAGTACATGACAGAACTAGAAGCCTAGCGTGATTTAGCTAATCGCGGTGAAATCGAACTCTCGGATCCCCGCAAGCGCGCGTAGAATTAAAAAGAACAACAGAATCGCGCTCGATTAAAGGAAGGGACCTCAAAACTCGAGGAAATTGTGGGGGGCGGCGACCAGGTCGAGGGCTCGAGGCACGCCTACACGAGCGATTACCACTTTATCAGATGCTATCGCACAAGGAGCACTGTGGTAGACTACCGCTGGGTGACACTACGATCGCCGGCGCAGGTACCGAAGCGCACCGCACGGCGACATGAAGCGGGCGGAGCGGAGGGAACGATTGGAGACTGGAGGAGGGGAGGGGAGAGGAGAGGATAAGATAGCTCACAGGGCAGCGGCTCATCGGCTGAGGAAGCAGCGGGCGACGCCTCCCGAGCGATCGACCGCAGAAGCCCCGGGGGCTAGTGCGGGCGAGGCGCCGAGACGGCGGCCGGGGCGGCGAGAAGCGGTTGCTTGGGCGGAGGAAGACGAGTGAAGAGGGGAAAGAGAAAACGTGAAGAAAATGCGGGGAACGGAACGGGGAGGAGCACGGCCGCGGGCGGGGCCCACACCAGGCCTGGACGATGTGACGTCGGAAAGTATCGTTTGGATCGCCTGCGAGTCGCGCAACTCCGACTGGTTTTGTGGGAGCGGGAGGTGAGCGGTCAGAAATCTCGGTTGGTATGTGGAAAATCCTCTGAGATGGATAATTAATATGTGGAAAAGTCCGCTGAGAGGTTACTTTTCAAAGAAAAAAAGTCCTCTGACTTTAGTCTCCGGAGGAATTTGTACAAGTATGCTAGTATGTGATTATGTATTCCAATTTCCATCCAGGCTGAAACGAGCCTGGAGAACTCTATCTGCTTTCCCTAATCACATCTGATGGCATTTATACTAGTGTAAGGGTATTTTGATCCATAGTTAAAAACTAAGTCTAAGATGGAGTTAGTTTTTTATCTGAGAATCTAAGATGGAGTTAGTTGGGAGCTCACATTCTTCGGAAAGAAAAAATAAGAGAGAGAGAGAGAGCTGACATGTCGCGTCATCCGAAACATGTGGCGTTTTATCACTACCGAAAGGCCGGAAGGCGCATAAAGTTTTGTGGACCAAAAAGTTTGGTGACACAGGTTTGCTTTCCCTTTTCTTTTCAGATGTTGTGGGCGGCCCATAAGAAATCCCGTTCCACTTCTTTGCTGGGTCCGCGCGTGTGGCCGGAAGGCTTTCGGCCTGGCCCAACCAAGATATAGTGTTCTTCTTTGCTGGGCTGGCTGGTGGACGCGCTTCTTGTGTGTGATTCGATACTAAATTTGTTTCATTCAATCTACCATGACTTTGTTTCACATGCTTGGCAACTTTAACTTAAAATAAACCTAATATGATATCCCTCCGTTCCAAAAAAAGACACTATAGGACTCAAAATTTGTCTCAAAAAATAAGTCATTCTACTGTATTTAGTAAAAGCATGGCCATGCAACAACCAATTAGTGTCAAATATGGCTAATAATTAGGAACAATCAAGATCATTTTACTCTCTCCTTAATTTATCCTAAAATTTATAGAATATCCTTTTTTTGGATGGAGGGAGTACGTAAACAAAGAGAGTATACAATTTAGAATAGAAGAGAATTTTTTCTTTATACGTATATCAACATCACAAATTTGCATTCCACGCATGCGTGGTCGTGGCCTAATACAAAAAACCGAACCGGTTCACTGGTTGGGCCGGAAAAACCGTGAACCAGTGGCTGGACCAGTCCGGTTCAATTAAAAAGATCGTTCATGCAATTGAACCGGTGTGAATCGGTGCGAATCGGTTGGTTTTGTGTCGAACCGATGAACCAGTGAACCGTTTTTTTCGTGAACTATTGATCAATTTGATATTTGGATATTGGTTTCCAACTTTAAACAATAGACTATTATATATAATTATGTTATATCATCTGTTATGTTATATGTGATATTACTAGTAATAAAACTTACATATTATTTATATAAATCATGTGAAATAGAAATTATATTAATAAATAACGAACAACTGGTTTGACCGATGAACCAGTGAACCAGTAGCCTGACCGGTTCGATCTCCGGTCCGAGTTTTCGTACTTGGGGTCATGGCTTATTGGGCTTCACTAGACATGTAAAAGAACATTGTTGGGAGGAATTCTTTGCTCCATGATTTGGTTTATTCAGAATTATATTATTATATACTCGAGACTTGTTTGCTGAACGGACATCATTTCTTTTCTTTTTTTTTAGGGAGAGGGAGTGGACGGACAGCAACTGGTCCTTGTTCTCTCAACAGTCAACAACGGCCGTACAGGACACGGGCCGGCGATTTGCATATGCAACTTGCTGCAAGTCGGCACTATCGACCTTGCGCACAAGTCAAGCGCGCGCAGCCCACGACACTCGATCCACGCCCTGAAGGTTTTTTTTTCTGTTTTGACCTATTTTACAAACTATTTACAACATAGACGGGGTTAAAAACTATTTTCAAATCTAACCTATCGATAAAACGTCAGACCCGACGGCACTGAGGGTGTGTGGTGCCGCGCCGGGAGCGTCGACGTGGCTGCGCTGTGATCTGGTCATGACGTGGCAAGCCGTGATGCGCCGAAACGTTTGGCGCGGAGGTTGTTGACCCCGTTGCGCGCTGCTGACCCCCTTGCGGCGGAACTGGGTGGTCCCACGCCATAGATGACGTTTCGCGCCAAACACCGTGGCGCGTGTATCTATTGCCAAGTACGAAAAGTCGGACCGGAGATCGAACTTCATCGATCCAACCAATGGTTCACCGATCGAACCAGTTGTTCATTATTTATTAATATAATATTTATTTCACATGATTTATATAAATAATATGTAAGTTTTATTATCAGTAATATCACATATAACATAATAGATGATATAATATAATTATATCATAATAATTGTTTAAAGTTGGAAACCAATATCCAAACATCAAATTGATCAATGGTTCACGAAAAAACCGGTTCACTGGTTCATCGGTTCGACACAAAACCGGCCGGTTCGACCGGTTCGCACTGGTTCACACTGGTTCAATTGCATGACCGATCTTTTTAATTGAACTAGACCGGTCCAGCTACCGGTTCACGGTTTTTCCGGTCCAATCAATGAACCGGATCGGTTTTTTACTAGGATCTATTGTCCCCGCACCAAGGTCCATGGCGTGTCTGTCTCAAAAAAAATCAGTTCCCGCAGTGCCGTTTGACTCCGTTTGACCAATGCGGGCGGGTTTTTCCCCCTTCGAGCAGAGGAGAGCTAGGTTCCGGCAGACGGCGGCGTGGTAGGGCTGGTCCCGTCTGGTGCTGGGGACGGCTGCTCTCCTGCTCCCCGGCGGTCGACGGCTGCGGGGAGGCGTGCAAGCTACCATGGTGGGAGAGGGCTGGTGCTGTCTACGGCGGCGTTGGCAGGCTGCTGCGGGTTCCTGACGGCGGCGGTGGAGGGCTGATGGCTCCTGACGGTGGCGATGGAGGGTTGCTGCAGGCTCTTGACGGCGGCGGTGAGGGAGGGCTGCCGTTGGGAGGCGGCTATCGATGGCAGGGGCGGGGGCCTGATGCCTGTTCTGGTGCACGGCTGATGCAGACTCGAGTGGTGCAGGCCTGCTCTCAGTAGGCGGCCCTCAGTGTAATTCAGTGAAGGTAATGAATGTTTGATGTTTATTGTTTGCTGATGTAGTGAAATTCCTAGGACATTGTTTAATCTCTAGAGTTATGTTAGTCCAGTAAATTGTTAAATTTTTTATAGGTTGCATATAACGTTAGAGTTAGTACAAGTTAGATGGAAAGTGTATTAATGATTAGTACTATATAATGGGTTCCAATGACAAGAAGTATATGATTATATGTATGAGTATAATTACAATGGTATAGTATAATTAGTACTTACATGAATATGTTATGGAAATATGTAGATGGAAAGAATTGTGTGTGTCCATTATGATGGTGATGTTATTGAAGGTGGTAATGGGGGCAGCAAGTTTAGCAGTACCATGAAGGTTAAAGTTTTAGCATCTAAGAATTGTCCAAAGTTGTCTGAGTTGGAAGCACGAGTTAAGAATTTCCTTGGTTGGAATGGAAATGTTGTGGGGGTTAAGTTGCAAGAGAGATATGATGTTGGTCATGGTCATAGTCACAAGGCCATGATGCAATTGGATGAACAGGAGGAGTGGGAGGTATACATCCTTGCTGTGAGGGAGTCAGAGTCGAAGTGCCTTGAGGTTGTTGCAGTGAAGGAAGACACAATTGATATTTTGCATCCATTTGATCTGAACACATCCCCATTAGAGGTACATGAGGTTGACTTTGCAGATGTTACTAGGCAACCAATAGTCTATCAGGAAAGTTTGCAGCCATAGGTTGTTGAAGAAGAGGAAGCTGAGGCTGCGAAGTAGCAGATATTAGAAAGTAGGGGTGAGCTGCACGTTAACGGTACGAATGTATGCAATGAAGAGGATAGAATCCAAGAAGCAAAGAGGGAGAGGCTGCACGTTAACGGTACGAATGTATGCAATGAAGAGGATAGAATCCAAGAAGCAAAGAGGGAGAGGCACGGGATGTCTTTGATGAAGCTGTTGTTGGTGATGAGCTGAACCCCCCCCCCCCCCCCCGCGTGTTTGACGAGGATACTGTAGATGATGTCCCTTATGATGAAGAGTATGCTGCTGATTCTGATAATGATCGTCCCATAGGTGGGTTGAGTGAGGAGGATTGCCGTGCATTCGAGGCGGTAATTGGCCGGCATCCTAGGGTGTCTGAATTTAGGGACCTAACTGGCATCGATGGGGTTGTAGTTGACGATGGCACAAGTATGTCAATGATCCCGGACGCCACCGAGGGTCCTATTATTCATGCTGGTATACAATTCCCAATACTATTTGCACTGCAGATGTGGCTGCAGGAGCACGCAGTTAGACACAACCGACCATATAATGTTCTCCGTTCTGATCGTAACATGCGGTACACTATGGTGTGTGAGACTAATAGTTGCCCATGGAAGGTGACGGCCCGGAAGACAGCAAGCAACAATTGGAAGATAACAAGTGTTGATCAGCCACATACATGTGGCGACGAACAAGGTAGTGGCAAGCATTTGCAGCTTACTGCAAAGTTCATAGGATACAGACTTTGTAGTACTGTGAAGGCACAACCTAGCATTAGTCCTAGAGCTTTGATTGAGATAATAAAAGAAATATTTGTCTATGAGATTTCATATGGCAAGGCTTGGCGAGCGAGGGAGATAACAAGGACAATGATCTTTGGAGATTGGAGTGAAGCCTATGAACGTCTTCCGGTTTTGCTGCAAGCTATCAAGGACCGTAACCCCGGCATGGTATACCGCATAGAACACCATAAGGAGAAGTTTGTTATGGTCAACAATGTGGCAAGACCTGTGTTTGACCGTGCATTCTGGTGCTTTAGTCAATGTATTGAAGCCTTTAAGCATTGCAGGCCCGTTCTTTCTGTGGATGGGACATTCTTGACTAGGAAATACAAGGGAACAATACTTACTGCAATTTCAGCTGATGCAGATGGGAAACTCGTTCCTCTAGCATTTGCTCTTGTTGAGAAGGAGGATAATCGTAACTGGGAATGGTTTATGCACCTAGTAAGGACTGTCATAATAGGACCTAACCATGAGGTTTGTATAATATCTGACATGCACATAGGTATATTGAATGATGTTGATAATTACATGGCATTGTCGTATTCATCACAGGTGGTGCATTAGACACTTTGCGGCAAATTTCCACTGTGCTGGAGGAACAAAAGCACATACCGAAGATCTTAGAAAGATATGCATGATCGAGGAGAAGGCATATTTTTGGGAGGAGTTACAAAAACTGAACACATTGCTTGAAGATGGGCCTCGAAAGTGGCTTGAAGATCAAATGGTTGAGAAGTACAAATGGGCAAGGGCACCTTACTGGTCTACTGGAATGTATGTTCTCTAATGGACAAATAATATATTTACTTGTAGCCACCGTTATTGCATCTTCTCTAATGGACAAGCAAGACAGGAAAAGCCTTATCATAACAACCTTTTGTAAAAGTTTTTGCCTCCAGAATAAAGGCCAATGCTGTACCATTATCTCTAGGCATGCACCGGCTGACTGACATACACAACACATAATTTACCACATATGATTTTCCAAAAATACTAGGCAAACATGGTTTACAATTCTTAATTAGCTTGAAATATTCTGTTACTAACAACATTTGACTTTTCTTCTTGCAACCTGATTAATCATTATTCCAGACTTAAATCATTTAGTTGCCGTCAACTCATCATACTACACATTTAGGCCTGCATTCTATCCCCCAATGAGAATGCCAAGTTAGCGACTACTATAATTCTCTTGACAAATGTTGTAGTACAATAACGTGAAGCCTATCAGGAACTACAGACGTGGAATTGCATTACTATTATTCCAAAGAAAAAAAGGGGAAGTAATCTATTGTGAGCTACCACCACTACCAGAATGCTTCACATCCGCCCGCCTCCTCCGCCTCGGCCATTTTTGGACCCGGTGCTGATGGGGCTTCAGCACCGGGTCCAACGGCTAGGAGCGAGGGCGGCGCTGCGGGGTGTCAGGGCGAAGACATTAGCACCGGGTCGTGGCAAGACCCGGTGCTAATGCGCCCCCTTTAGCACCGGGTGCAGCCAGCAACCGGTGCTAATGTGCCGAGGCCATTTCACACCGGTTGCTGGCTGCACCCGGTGCTAAAGGGTGCACATTAGCACCGGGTCTTGCCACGACCCGGTGCTAATGTCTTTTGAATATAGGGGCTTCTTCCTCCCCCGGCCGAGCCAGCTGAACACTTAGGCGCTGTGTTCATGCTGCTCGGCCGTGGGAGGGGAGGTGCTGCCCAAATTTTTTTCAAAATTTGTGGAGATTCTACTCATCTAAGGAGCACTACAAGGTACACTCTTTCATTCTCTAATGTTTTATTTAGCTTGTAATCCTTCTATGATTTAGAAATAGAGGGATTTGTGAATCAAAGTAAAGCTAGCTAGAGAGAGCTTGTGTTCTTGGAGGAAAGAGAGGAGAGAGCTTGAGTTCATGGTGGAGAGAGTGTTCATGTTGTGTTTTAAATGGAGAGAGAAGGCAAGCTAGTTAGTATTTTGTTTTGTATGACTTGTGAATAGTTATAAGGCTTATAGTAATGTAGTTTTAGAAATTACTAGAAAATCAATATAAAATGCTAGAAAATCTTATAAATTAATAGAAAATCTTATAAATTACTAGAAAATCTTATAAATTACTAGAAAATCAATATAAAATTCTAGAAAATCTTATAAATTAATAGAAAATCTTATAAATTACTAGAAAATCAATATAAAATGCTAGAAAATCTAATAAATTAATAGAAAATCTTATAAATCTTATAAATCTTATAAGGCTTATAGTAATGTTATGTTTACTGAATATAGTAATGTAGTTTTAGAAAATTATTTATATAATGGAATATATATTATAATTTGTATTTATTTATATATTAAATTTTTTTATCTTTAAATTGTATTGTATATTTGTTATTGGTTAATAATGCAGATGAATAGACAATGGATGTACGGGGACCCCCACGCTCAGGCGTTCCGTGATGGCCTTAGGACGTTTCTTGATGCCGCCGAGGCTAACAGGACGTCGTCCGGTTTCATGTTCTGCCCATGCACCCATTGTAAAAATATACAATCGTACAAACAAAGAGGTTGTCTTCAGGTGCATTTGATGAGGCACGGTTTCATGAGGAATTATTCTGTTTGGACGAAGCACGGTGAAAGAGGAATTCTAATGGATGAAGATGAAGAAGACGAGGCCGATGACGACATTCCGTTATTGGCTCAATACTACGGTTCCTTTGCATATGCTTCAATGAGGGATGCCGATGAGGAAGATGTTGCTCGGGAAGGCGATGCTCAGGAAGATGTTGCTCAGGAAAATGAACCTACTGATGGACTCGGGCAAATGTTGCGTGATGCCGAGAACGACTGCGGCAATGATAAGGAACTGAAAAAGATATAGCGCATGTTGCAGGACCCCAAGACTGACCTGTACCCAGATTGCAAAGAGGGGCTAAAGAAGTTGGGTAGCACACTTGAACTTCTGCAGTGGAAGGCAGCAAATGGTGTTACTAATAAGGGTTTCGAGGAGCTACTGAAACTCGTAAAGAAGATTCTTCCAGAGGGTAACAAATTGCCATCGACGACGTATCAAGCAAAATGTGTTGTTTGCCCTCTCGGTTTGGAGGTGCAGAAGATACATGCGTGTCCGAATGACTGTATCCTCTATCGCAGACAGTACGAACACTTGGATCGTTGTCCGGTTTGCACCTGCGCACGATACAAGATCAGGCGGGACGACCCTGGTGATGTTGGGGCAGAGCGTTCTAAGAAAAAAATCCCTGCGAAGGTGATGTGGTATTTCCCTCTGATACCCCGTATGAAGCGTTTGTTCAGGAACAAAGACCATGCCAAACTGATGCGCTGGCACAAAGAAGAACGTAAGCAGGATGGCATGTTGAGACACCCCGCCGATGGATCCCAGTGGAGGAACATCGACAGAGCATTCCCAGAGTTTGATGCTGATGCGAGGAATGTTAGGCGTGGTTTAAGTACCGATGGCATGAACCCTTTTGGTGAAATGAGCAGTAGTCATAGCACTTGGCCCGTGACTGTTTGTATCTACAACCTACCCCCCTGGCTCTGCATGAAGCGGAAGTTCATTATGATGCCAGTGCTCATCGAAGGCCCAAAGCATCCTGGCAACGACATTGATGTGTACCTAAGACCATTGGTTGACGAACTTTTGCAGCTGTGGACGAATGAAGGTGTTAGCGTGTGGGATGAGGACAAGCAGGAGCAGTTTGACCTTCGAGCACTGCTTTTCATAAGCATCAACGACTGGCCTGCACTAAGTAACCTATCAAGACAATCAAACAAAGGATATAAAGCATGCACTCACTGTTTAGAGGAAACCGAAAGCATGTATTTGAAACATTGTCGTAAAGTTGTGTACATGGGTCACTGTCGATTCCTTCCAGCGAAGCATGAGCTACGAAAGAAATGTGCGCATTTTGGTGGGAATGCTGACCACCGTACAAAGCCGAGACACCGGAGTGGAGAAGAGCTATTTGATATGGTGAAGGACCTACACGTGGTGTTTGGCAAGGGAGACGGAAGCCAGGCTGCTCCGACGGGCGACGATGGTCGTGCCGCGATGTGGAAGAAGAAGTCTATCTTTTGGGAGCTACCTTATTGGCAACGTTTAGAGGTCCGTAACGCGATTGATGTGATGCATCTGACGAAGAATCTTTGCGTGAACTTGATAAGCTTCCTGGGTACTTATGGGAAGCCAAAAGATACACTGGAAGCACGTCAGGATCTGAAACGATTGAAGCAACGGACTGATCTACATCCAGAAAAGAGAGACAAAGGACGCCAGTACTTGAGTCCTGCCAGCTTCACTCTCAGCAAAGAAGAGAAGGCAAGCATGTTTGAATGCTTGAACAGTATCAAGGTTCCGTCTGGCTACTCCTCCAATATTAAGGGAATAATAAATATGAAAGAGAAGAAGTTCACAAACCTGAAGTCTCACGACTACCATGTGTTGATGACACAGCTGCTTCCCGTCATACTCAGGGGCGTGCTACCAGTTAACGTGCGGAAAGCCATTGTGAAGCTATGTGCATTCCTCAATGCAATTTCTCAGAAGGTGATCAATCCAGACCATTTAGATCAGCTACAGAACGACGTGGTGCAATGTCTTGTCAGCTTTGAGATGATATTTCCACCATCCTTCTTCAATATCATGACACATCTATTGGTTCACCTCGTCAAAGAGATTCGTATATTGGGCCCAGTATTTCTACACAACATGTTCCCATTTGAGAGGTTCTTCGCTGTCCTAAAGAAGTATGTCCGTAATCGTTCTCGTCCAGAAGGATGCATTGCTAAGGGATACGAAACAGAAGAGGTCATTGAATTCTGTGTTGACTTTGTCGACGATCTTATGCCGATTGGTGTGCCCGAATCACATCACGAGGGGAGACTTGGTGGAAAGGGCACACTAGGGAGAAGATCGATGGTGATCAAGGACGTTGAGACATTTCGTAAAGCGCACCTCACAGTTTTGCAACAATCAACCTTAGTTGCTCCGTACATCGAGGAGCACATGCAGATTCTCAGGGACGAAAACTCAACAAAGTCTGCGGCCTTCATTCAGCGTCTGCACAATAGTACTTTCGTCGATTGGTTGCGAAGACGTCTTATGGGTGTCGAGGGCATTGATGCGCAGCTAGCTTTTGTAGCTAGAGGTCCATCGAGCACGATCTTGACATTCCAAGGATACGACATCAATGGGTATACATTTTACACAAGAGCCCAGGACAAGAAAAGCACCAACCAAAACAGTGGTGTCCGAATCGACGTGACAGACACCAATGACAATACAAACTCATACTATGGAATCATAGAGGAGATATGGGAACTAGAGTACGGACCTTTGAAGATCCCACTGTTCAAGTGCTAATGGGTGAAGCTGACTTGAGGAGGTGTTAAAGTTGAAGCGGACTATGGAATGACGTTAGTGGACCTAAACAAGATTGGCTTTCTAGACGAACCGTTCATCCTGGGCAAAGCTGTCACACAAGTTTTTTATGTGAAGGACATGGCTAGCAGACCGAAGAAAGGGGTGGATAAGAAAGGTGGGGGTAAGCAATTGGACCCATCACAAGATGAGCCAAAGCGTCATATAGTTCTTCCTGGAAAGAGAAAAATCGTAGGAGTTGAGGACAAGACGGATGGAGATTATGATATGCTCGATGGCCGGCCTCCATTCTCAGTGGCTGATGACCCAAGCATCCTGTTAGCGGCGGAGGAGACACCGTATCTACGGCGTGATCACAATCAAGGAACATTTGTAAAGAGGAAGTTTATTAGTGTCCGAGTAAACGATGATGCCATGTAATTTAATTGCACTATGTTCCACCCAATTTGTAATGACTATATTTGCATTTATGTTCCACCTATGTTCTAAGATTTTCTATTGATTTATAAGATTGTTCTTATTAATTCTAGCATTTTATATTGATTTTCTAGTAATTTATAAGATTTTCTAGTAATTTATATTGATTTTCTAGTAATTTATAAGATTTTCTAGTAATTTATAAGATTTTCTAGTAATTTATAAGATTTTCTAGTAATTTATAAGATTTTCTAGTAATTTATAAGATTTTCTAGTAATTTATAAGATTTTCTAGTAATTTATAAGATTTTCTAGTAATTTATAAGATTTTCTAGTAATTTATAAGATTTTCTAGTAATTTATAAGATTTTCTATTAATTTATAAGATTTTCTATTAATTTATATGATTTTCTATTAATTTATAAGATTTTCTAGAATTTTATATTGATTTTCTAGTATTTTATAAGATTTTCTTATTTAATATATATTTTTAATAGGTATTAATAACTGAATTAAAACAAGTATTAATAACTATATATTAAAAACTATATTTATAAGATTCCCAAATAGTAGCCACCGGTGCTAAAGGCCGGTTTGGAAACTGGCGCCAAACGAAAATTTGGGGCCTTTAGCACCGGGTTGATCTAAAATCCGGTGCTAAAGGCCCCCAATTTTCGTTTGGCGCCAGTTACGGACTTTAGCACCGGGTGTAGAAGACCCGGTGCTAAAGGGCCTTTAGCACCGGGTGGTGGGAAGGCCCGGTGCTAAAGGGGGGGCCTTTAGCACCGGGTGCTGTACAGACCGGGTGCTAAAGGGCCTTTAGCACCGGGTCGTGGCTGCACCCGGTGCTAAAGGCCCCCACCAATTTTCGTCTGGCGCACAGTTACGGCCTTTAGCGACCCGGTGCTAAAGGGGGGGCCTTTAGCACCGGGTGCTGTACAGACCCGGTGCTAAAGAACCTTTAGCACCGGGTCGTGGCTGCACCCGGTGCTAAATGCCCCGGACCTATATAGGCCGAGGACTTCTCTCCCCTCCCTCACTTCGCCCTCATCTCACAGATCGACGCCACAGAAACCGCCGCCTCGTCTCCTCAGCCGCCGCCGCCCGTCGTCCCCGCCGCCGTCGTCGTCCCCGCCGCCCGGCCGTGGTCACCCGTGGTCCCCGCCGCCGTCGTCGTCCCCGCGCCCACGCCGCCGCCACCCGTGGTCCCCGCGCCCACGCCGCCGCCGCCCGTCGTCCCCGCCGCCGTCGTCGTCCCCGCGCCCGTCGTCCCCGCGCCGGCGCCCCTCGTCCCCGCGCCGCTCAAAATGTTCGTCTCGTAGAGTACAACCAATCCATGGAATTAGTTTTTGATTTTATCTACATTTAGTACTCCATACATGCTATGATATTTTGATGTGATGAGAATCTTCTTTTTGCATTGTAAACTTTGAGGGTGAAATTTGTGATCTAAACAGTGCTAAATGGAAGTTGCATCCGTGAAGCCTGGTTGAGCCAGAACCAGGAAATTGCTTCCACTGCGAGGTGTTGGCCTGTAGTATTTAAAGATTGTAACAGACACAAAAATATATGATTTAACAAAGCGAAAGAAAAACAGCAAAGATTTGTAGCGCTCAAATACTTTAGTGAATTTTTGAACTAGCGAATGGAACCATCAAGCAGATCAAAATTCCAGGTTTCATGGCTTGCAACTGATGAACTTTGGGATAATTTAAGTTGCAGCAGCTATTATTTTCCTCGAACACTACATGCCATTCCATTAAGTTGCAACTGAGGAAAATGCTTCATTTAAATGTATTGGAGATATTTACATTGAAATGTATATTAGAAATGTTATATGTTTGAAATGTATATTGAAAAATGCTTCATTTAAATGTATATTGGAAATTCTATGTATATTAGAAATATATGTGCTTCATTTAAATGTATTGGAGATATTTACATTGAAATGTATATTGGAAATGTTATATGTTTGAAATGTATATTGGAAAATGCTTCATTTAAATGTATATTGGAAATTCTATGTATATTAGAAATATATGTGCTTCATTTAAATGTATATATTTCTTATCAATTATAATTAATCTCTATGTATATTAGAAATATATGTGCTTCATTTAAATGTATTGGAGATATTTACATTGAAATGTATATTGGAAATGTTATATGTTTGAAATGTATATTGGAAAATGCTTCATTTAAATGTATATTGGAAATTCTATGTATATTAGAAATATAAGTGCTTCATTTAAATGTATATATTTCTTATCAATTATTTTTAATTCTATGTATATTAGAAATATATGTGCTTCATTTAAATGTATATTGGAAATGTTATATGTTTGTATAATGCATACTATTGAAAATGTTTATTATCAGAAATTCTATCGCGTACCCGAACCCACCGCGCAACCGAACCCCTTAGCGAATCCGTTTTTCGCGCACCGACCCCCTTAGCGAACCCGTTCGCGTCGCGCGCCCGAACCCCTTGGCGAATCCGTTTTTCACGCACCGACCCCCTTAGCGAAAATGTTAGAAATATTGGGAATATGTATGCTTTGTATATATTTCTTATCAATTATTTTTAATTCTATAGATGGCGGACAACAACAACCCCGTCCCACCCATGCAAGAGGACAACGACACGTTCTTTGCGAATCAACTTTTCAATATTGTAACCCAACCAATGTCCATGGATGGTGTGTTGGGGATCATTGGAAGGGACGAAAATGTTGAAGGGGCCGAAAATGTTGAAGGGGCCGCCAATGTCCAGGGCGAACGTATCCAGGGCAGCACTATTGAAGGGGCCGGTAACGAGCCCTCGTCTAGTCAGGTGTGTATATAGATAACATAAATTTGTACTGTACATGTCAATTATGTATACCATCTCTATATCATCTCGTATATATGTAATTTGTGTAGGCCGCCTCTGCTTCTACAAGTCAAGCTAAGAAATCAAAACGATCGACCACGAAGAAGCTGAAGGATGTCAAGTTACACATCACCCGAGTGGAGGATGACGGGGAGCCAGTTGAGCCCCCAAAAGTGGCCAAGAAATTTGTATCTCAGTGCGGGGTAATTGTACGGGACAATGTGCCCATTAGTATGAGAAAATGGAAGTCCACGGACCCCACTAAGGAGTACGTGCTCCCCGATACAGAGAAGGAGATGCTATGGAGGGAATTAAAGGCAATATTTGACTAGCCTAGCACTCATGAAGCAGAACTGAGGGATTGAACAATGAAGAAGATGGCAGTTCTGTTTCAGGATTTCAAGAAGAAGTTGTACTCGCAATTTCTCAAAACTGGAGAGGCCCCGGATCCTGAGAAGTATAAGAAGATCACTGATGACAAGTGGGAAGCATTCCTTGAGTACAAAACCTCCGAAGAGGGTGCAACGGCTAGCGCTAGAAACGCTGGAAACGCCGCAAATAAGAAGTACTCTCATAAGATGGGTTCGGGAGGTTACAAGGCAAGCATCGCTAAATGGGAGAAGATGGAAGAAGATCTATATGCTAGAGGCATCACTCCAGCGACACATGACTGGCCCACAAGGACCAAGCATTGGTACTATGGTCATGGAGGCACCCTAAGCCCAATCGACGGCTCCTTAGTTTTTCCCTAGGACTTGCGAGAACTAGCTCAGCGTCTCCTCGATATCCTCAGGGCATCTGAGAGGGGAGAATTTGTTGCTGATAGAGACAGAGATGAGCTAACCTATGCCTTAGGGAACAAGGAGCATCCTGGACGGACGCGCGGCGTAGGCACAAGCATCTCATGGAAGAAAGGTTTCCAAGAGCACGCCGCCACCTATAGGAGCCGTTCGAGGAAGAAGGCCGAATATGAGCAGAGGGTGAGGGACCTAGAGCAAACGGTTGCCGCCCAGGGCTCAAAGCTCCAAGAAATGGAGTCAGAGATGGAGCGACGGATGAAGGTAGCATGGCTGCAGATACAACAAGCCATAGGCGGGACCAGTTCCACAGAGCATGCACCTCTCCAAGATGCGGCTCTTATTAGCCCTCCACAACAATATCAAAGCAGTCACGCTTCCACACAGGCCGCCGAAGCGGTCCGTTACACCGTGGATGAAATAACTCAACGGACCGCGTGCGAGCTTGTCGTCAGGCAGAACAAACTTAGCTGTGGTGGTACGTATGCGACCTTAGTTCGTACTGCATACATTTCACCGTAAATACCATTCATTTACTAACTTTCTTTGTGACTACTAAATTATCAGGTCGCATACGGTATGACCAAACGTGTGGAAGAAGGGCAAAAATGGCACTGCACTGACATTCCACATGGTTACGTACCTGTTGAGGTGGAGCAAGTCGTCACCAACTGGGAAGACTTGGAACTTGACATCACCGGAGGTGACGGAGAAACAAAACTCGGTCAGTGTTCTCACTGCATCATTCTATGAAGCAAGGCAGACGTCGTCATACCCGGTACACCTGTGGCTACCAACAAGCCTCCGTCACCTCCACCGTCTCCAAGAGGTCCACCGGATCATGACGATTCTCCGGGAGCTCCTGATGCAAGCCCGTTTCCTCCGCCGAAGAGGACTCCGTCTCCTCCGCCGCGGAGGTCTCCGCCCCCTCCGCCGAAGAGGGGACGCCGCACTAAAGCCTCTGCCCCCACTCCACCAGCGAAGAAGACGCGGAAAACCAGAGAGAAGCCCGCACCAGAGAAAAGAGCGGCTGAGAAGACTCTAGAGGAGCTCGAAGCCTCGGTCAAAGCAGACACAAAGAGGCAAATGGCCGAGTGGAGGAAAAAACCTGAGACGGAGCCGAAGCTTGATCCCACCGTCGTCAAGTCATTCCTCGGTAATTTGAGCAAGGGTCAACAGAAGGAAGTAATAGTAACAGACTATGACCGCTCATTACTGAAATCTCGCCGGAAGCGGAAGGCTGCAGATAAGGAGGCGGGCCCATCCAAAAAGGTTCCTCAGCTCGGCGAGCAACCTCAGCGGCCCTTGGGTCCATTGCCATCTCTGGACGAGATTAACGTGCAACGAGTAATGGCCGAAACTGGACTAACCAGAGCGCAAGTCCTGGGGGAAGAAGAGGTTCCTGTAAACACAACGCTGAAGTGGTCGTTTAGGCTTGGCGAGCCTATGGTCCCTCCTGAAATGGAGAGCAAGCTACAGACGAAGATGCGCCGATTCCATGAGTGGTACTTGGAAGAATCAAGAAGGAATAAACGGCGCATGATCAAAGTAGGCGTGAAGGACCATGATTTCTACAATGGTGACGATGATTGGGTCTGGCTGAGGTTTAAGGATATATATGAGCTGTACCACCGCGACGCCATGGACGTGGATTTGATCACCTGTTGGACACTGTAAGTACTTTGTTGTTGCTTATAATTCACAGTTTGAAAACAATAATTCCAATCTATGCTGACGCAAGCTTTATTTATTGCTTAACATATGCAGAATGGAGATTCAAAAATGTCGGAGATCCGGGATATATGACGTTGGTTTCGTGGATCCTCGAAGGATAAGTGAAGATATGATATTGATGAATCCTGAGGAAACATATGGAAACCTATACAAGTATATTAAGAAACAAAATTACTGTGACTCCATACTAATCCCGTACAACATCGAGTGAGTACATACACAGGCTTCTTCTTATACTGTCTGTGTACTATTTCATTTCTGATTATAATGTATATATGTATACAGATTCCACTGGTTCCTAATAATATTGTGTCCTGACCGGGTGTCGTGAACGTCTTTGATTCATTGCACACTCCAAAAGAAAAACTACAGAACATCATGGACATGATGACAAGGTGATGTATATTTTCCCCTACTTAATTCACCCCTTACACTCGCAATGACTTAACTCAATTTTTTTGTTCGCAGGGCCTGGATTCAATTTCGTCAAGAACACCCGGGTATTCAACATGAAACACTAAAATGGAACATTGACTTTCCGGTAAGCAAGTAATTTGTACATGTTGGCCTCGACTAATATATTATATGAATTTTACTTAATTTCTTTTGGTCGACAGTGTGCCAAACAGGGGAAGGGAAATAATTTATGTGCATACTATGTTTGCGATTACATGTGGAATTGGGGACATAAAAAGCTTACACAACACGATATTATGGTACATAATAATAAACACATTTACATTATTATTAAGTGCACAATTATTGTCTCACGGATTAAATATCTTTTAATTATTTGTAAATTATAGATGTTCAACCTGAAGGAAGAGTCCCTAGAGCTAGAAAGAATTGATGCAATTGCAGAACAGCTCGTCAGATGGATCTGGGACGAGGTCGTCAATCCCCGAGGAGAATTCCACTCGCCAGTACTGGGGGACGTGCCGGACAGTCCAACAAGCTAGTCGTCAATCTTAATTAAGTAGAAAATACAGTTTAAATATATATAACTCGAGTTGACATGCATGAATATCTACTTTTGTAATATATATGTCTTCTATTTTGATGAAATGTCAGCTAATATGAATATAGAGTCGGCCGAATATGCATTAGAATACACGTATTAGAATATATACGTATATACACGTATATAGACGTACATGCATGGCTACTGAAAAAAGCAAAAAAAAAAGAAATTCGGGCCCTTTAGCACCGGTTGCAGACAGCAACCGGTGCTAAAGGCAGGCCCTTTAGCACCGGGTGCAGCCACGACCCGGTGCTAAAGGGCCTGCTGCGGGGCAGGCCCTTTAGCACCGGGCCGCAGCAGGCCCTTTAGCACCGGGTCGTGGCTGCACCCGGTGCTAAAGGGACCCTTTAGCACCGGTTATTCTACCCGGTGCTAAAGGGGTACCCCTTTAGCCTCGGATTAGTTGCACCGGGTGGGAAACCCGGTGCTAAAGGCATTTCCCACCCGGTGCAGATGTTGATCATTCTGGTAGTGCACCAACAATTTAAACTGACAAAATCTACCCCTTACAAATAGCCAACTGATAGAGCTACTTCAAACAGCAATCTATTGAGAGCTTTTCATCAAAAGGAAAAGAAGACGGCAACAAGGTTCCTACCTGCTGGTCGTGACATACATGAGGCAGCACAAATGCAATGCACACAACTCACACTGAAAGGGACCCAGACATAGAAAATCCATAAAAATGTTAAATAGTTACAAACAGTCCACACTAAACATAAAATACAAGGCTACATGTGGTCATCCACCATCACTAAATCACGTTT
Source organism: Echinochloa phyllopogon (assembly GCA_033239725.1). Lineage (NCBI taxonomy): Eukaryota > Viridiplantae > Streptophyta > Magnoliopsida > Poales > Poaceae > Echinochloa > Echinochloa phyllopogon. The sequence goes on along the minus strand of BTCW01000010.1, from coordinate 39,258,197 downwards.
ACTCATCCTTCTCAGGTACAATGGGTAAATTGGCCACCAGCACCTTCATGGTTTCCTCTTGGACCTTTTTGGCAGCTTCATCTAAACCTTCACCATACCCATTGTCTGCTCTCCTCTTCCTGTTCTTCTGCCACCTCTGAAATATTGTGCTCACAGAGTTTTTGTTTTGGTCAACCACGGATCGAGGCCACTTGCCCATTTCACAGGATAATTTCCGTTGCGCCTCCTTACGAAACCTCACATAACTATTCAACACCTCTGGGTGGATTCCAAATCTCATTCTCTTCTCTATCTCACAGTCCACTTCTTTCTTTTCCACATAAATTCAAAGTCACATTTCCGTGTGTTCTGTTGAAACAAATGTACTACTTATTACCATATTTTCATAGTTTGGAAAGTAAACATCTACTAAATATGGAAAATCTTCCCAAATTTGCTAAATAACTCACCAATTCATCACCAACCATGTGGCCACAGTAATAACCAACACCCAGCTCTGATGGAACTAGCCCATAGTTGGCTTTCACACTGCAATGACAAATTGTATGAGGAGCAATATACCTCACCTTTTCCTTTTCCTTCTTTGTTAAATCATCTGGCCAGTAGGATTTCAGGCCATAATCATACTTGGAGAAATCACATAGTGGGTAACCATTCTGTAGTAAACAAAGCTAATTATTTTGAGGCCATAATCATACTCGCAGCATACAGAAAGCTAATTATTTTGGGGCCATAATCATACTCGCAGCATACATGAATTATTTGATTACTTACCTTGGTATGATTGCAACACTCAAATGGGGGTGTGTACGGTGACCCTTCAATCGCGCGATGAATCTCAGCTGCAACACCACACTTACATAGAGGTGGGTTTGCCCTACGCCTAGCACTTGCTTCTTTCTTCTCTTTGGCCGTCATAGGTGGTGGGTTTGGCGGAGGAAGCACCCAACGCTTGAACTTCTCGTACGGAGTAGTACCCCATCGCTTGAAATGAAATATCCTCGTATCAACCATTTTAGGACCATCAAATCATTGGAAAAAGTTGCACATCTCTGATGCCTACAACGAACAATAAAATCAAATTCGGCCACATTGCTCCTATGCCACCACACATAGTTACTACTAAACAAATTACATGTATACTTACACGGTAATCACCACACATGTAGTGCGCACGAGCAGCATGTTTGGATGCCTTGATTGTGTGACCTCTGCTGGCTTCCCACAATCACAATTTGGTACTGGGAGTGCTGCAGGAACAGGGGCATCCTTGCAAGAGACGTCAGGATACAACTTTTTTGGAAGGTGCTTCCACTTCTTCTCATGCCAAAGCGCATCCATGGCTGCATCTCAGATAACCAAAATTTACAAATTTAATATCCCCATCAACCTAAACATTTCAACTTTTGAATTCCAATTACATCTATGGAGAAAGCCTACATTTCTCTAAACACGATTCAAAAATATTGGATATACACCACTACAAATCTACCAAAAGTACACCGGATTAATATTCTCCCGTGGAACCAAAATAAAAAAAATCTATTATCAGCATCCTATAATACTGGATCTGAAAGGGAAGTACTTGCCTCCCCCGCCGCAGTAGCTTGCACACCTCCCGCTGCCGTCGACCACCGGGAGCAGGAGAGCTGCCGTCCACAACACCAGACCAGATCAGCCTTACCACACCGCCGTCCGCCAGAACCCTACGTCTGCACGAAGGGGAAAACTCCCGCCCGGACAGGTCAAAACTCAAAAGGACAGCAGGAAAATGGATTTTATTTGAGATAAATGCGCCAGCGACCACGGCGCGGACACTATAGGAACACGCACCACGGTGTTTGGAGCGGAACGTCCGCGCCAGCGTCTGTGGCGTGGGCCCACCCAGCTCCGTCGTAACGGTGTCAACAGCGTGCAACGGGGTCAAGTGGATCCGCGCCAACTGTTTTGGCGGGTCAACAACTTGCCACGTCAAGACCAGGTCACAACCCAGCCACCTCGGCAGGAGAGGTCCGCGCCGGCGCTCCTGGCACGGTAGCGCATAGCACCAGCGCCATCCGGTCTGGCATTTTATCTATAGGTTAGATTTGAAAATAGTTTACAACCCGGCACAATCTTGTAAATAGTTTGCAAAAAGGTCAAAATAGCAAAAAAAAATACCCCTGAAGGCCGAAATAAAAGCTGTAGAGAAGGGGAGCGTGCGGCCGCGGAGACGGCAAGCTTTCGTAGAAAAGCAGCCTCGCAACGGTTTGCGGCCGCAAGCGTTTTGGAATTTTTTTTATTTTAGCCCCTTTAAAACTAATATTTTAAAAATAACTCCTCCCAAACTAAAATTTCAAAAAGTAGCCCTTTTGGTCACGCCACTCCTTTTGCCGTGACTCCCTATTGAGCCGCGCCACATGCAATGGCGCGACGGAGTCGCCATGTCGGCTCCATGGACACGAGGGCCGCTGATGTGTCAACTGAGTCGCGCCACAAGGTATGGCGCGACTCAGTGTTGAGTCGCGCCGCAGTCTCCGGCGCGACTCAGCTGCACATCAATTAAAGATTTGAACTTGATGCTCCATTATAAATATTCAAAATTATATTTTTATGAAGTGGGACAAGTCTAAAATATTCACTAAAGATCCTACTTCCTAATTTGCATTATCTTGTCCAAAATTGATATATAAGACATATCAAAAATTTGGCTCAATTTTGAATAATCATCACTGTTTTTAGGACTTAGAAATTTCCAAGAAAAGGCTAAGAACGGTATAACTTGTTGTTTAAAATTTGATATTTGACCCTTAAACATACCAAAACTTCAACTTGATGTCCTTCTATATTGAAGCACATAACTTGTACTAAAACTTTTGTATAAGTTGGAGGTTCAATGGTTAGAAAAAACTAAAATACCAAGCTCCTAAACATCATTAGTGATTATTATTTGAAATAATAGAAAATTTTGGCCAAGTGTTCTATTTGATTTTATGTTTGATCTTTGACCACTCAAATTCAAATATTTGGTTTCCAAACTTAAACATGTCATGATTCTATCATGCTGGCACTTTTCAAACTTCAACTTTTATATTTGTCCAAATTTCAACTATTTTCAAATTTTAACTTTTCAAATCCGCATTTTTGTGAAGTTGACCTAGTCTAAATTGACCAACAAAGATCCTACTTCCCATTTTGCATGATCTGGTTCAAACTTGATATGTGAAATCTTTAAAAAAATGCTCAAATTTGATTAATCGATTGTTTATTGAGAGATCTATACATAATAGCTTATTGAGAGATCTATCCACCCATCAGACAACAAGCCCTAAGACCACGAAGTGCACATGTGTGCCAATTATTTACTTCAAATTAGGACTTGAATTTGAGTACATCATCCTTGAACTATTGCCTTGGGATATATCAACCAAAATGATGAACAATCAATGTCATATTCAAAATACACCATGATTCATCATAATAGATTATATAATGATTGATGCTTCTTAATATGTGAGACTCTATATGACGTACATTACTCGATGTTAATCAATTTTTAGTTTCTCCACCCTAACAAGGTTCTTGGGTGTTAGGTTCCCTCGTCATTCTTCATGCTTAGTACATTGTAACAAGATGTTAGATCAACTCATTCATCCTTTGCCAAATTAAGTCTCACACCAACATTACATCACAATTGTGGGGGATATACCTCCGGGTACCACAAGGAAAGAGGAAGATAGAGTCGGACTCCTCATGTGCAGTTGTATCCGATCTTACCTACAGTAACTAACTAGGGGACATGACTTGCCATGTAACCCTACCCCTTAGAGTATATAAGAGAAGATAGGGGTGCCACTAGGAGGACGGGTGATACAAGTTTCAAGCCATATGCAATACGTATAGCGCATAATATAATCCCTTGAGCACAAGACATAGGGTATTATACCAATCAAGTAGCTAGAACCTGGTTAATTCTTGTATCTTTGTGTCCACCATCTAGTTCTAGGTGAAGCATTCCCCTACCTACAACTGTACCGCCATGGGGTACCCCATGGTGGACTACTGGCACCAAACACTGACAACAATATATCCACTTAAATCATTTCAATATCTTTGCATTAATGTTGTGACTAAGAATGCTTTCATAAAAACTTCTTAATTAACAACTAAACCATTTATTATTTTTTTCTCAATGTTGTAGTATTGTTTCATTATACAAGCAAACAACCAATGAGGCCTTATACACTAACTTGCATCAGTGTCCTTTTTACCTATTTTCATATTTACTTGTTGAATCTTTACTTTTGCATGAAGTATGTGGCACGAGTTTAAATTTTGCATTATTGATGAACATATTTCTCTGTACTATGTACTTCAATGCAATTCAATAGATATGCATAATATGAGTGTGTGGAATTCAATACGTATCTGTAATATGAATTTGAAAAGTTGAAATTTAAAAATAGTTGAAATTTGGACAAATATGAATGTTGAAGTTTGAAAAGTGCCAGCATGATAGAATCATGACATGTTTAAGTTTGGAAACCAAATATTTGAATTTGAGTGGTCAAAGATCAAACATAAAATCAAATAGAACACTTGGCCAAATTTTCCTATTATTTCACATAATAATCACTAATGATGTTTAGGAGCTTGGTATTTTAGATTTTTCTAACCATTGAACCTCCAACTTATACAAAAGTTTTAGTACAAGTTATGTGCTTCAATATAGAAGGACATCAAGTTGAAGTTTTGGTATGTTTAAGGGTCAAATATCAAATTTTAAACAACAAGTTATACCGTTCTTAGCCTTTTCTTGGAAATTTCTAAGTCCTGAAAACGTGATGATTATTTAAAATTGAGCCAAAATTTTGATATGTTTTATATATCAATTTTGGACAAGATAATGCAAATTAGGAAGTAGGATCTTTGGTGAATATTTTGGACTTGTCTCACTTGATAAAAATATAATTTTGAATATTTATAATGAAGACTGCGGCGCGACTCAACACGCGCCATACCTTGTGGCGCGACTCAGTTGACACGTCAGCGGCCCTCGTGGCCATGGTGCCGACATGGCGACTCCGTTGCGCCATTGCATGTGGCGCGGCTCAATAGGGAGTCACGCCAAAAGGAGTGACACGACCAAAAGGGCTACTTTTTGAAATTTTAGTTTGGGAGGAGTTATTTTTAAAATATTAGTTTTAAATGGGCTAAAATAAAAAAAATTCCAATCGTTTTCCTGTCCGCACGGACCTTCTTTAATATTCATGTTGGACAACGTGGTTTTGTTTCCAGATGCTATCCCCACTCCCCACGATTCCGTCACCTGCCTCGTGTATTTCCAAACAAAAGCTCAGCTCCATTCCTAAGCGTATGCTTCCCCATTCGCGTTTACAGGCCATTCATTCCCCTGGGCATTTCATCTTCTTCTCCAACAAGCTCCCCTTCTCTTCTCCGTTGAGCTCGCAACTGGGTGCGCCCAGACCTCTAGCTTCCGGTCTCGACTCCAAGTATGTACTCCATCACGATTCACAAACACCCTGCCGCTCGTTTACCGACCTCTGCACTGTCCTGCCATCTCTGGCCGCGCTCTCTCTACCGAAGAACTCACTCGGCGGTAAGACACCACCGGCGTCGTCGCATGCACGGCGGAACGGCTTCTCCGGCGCGGTCCCCAACCTCTCCCCTCTCACCAACCTCTGCGCCCTCAACATCTCCTCCAACCACTTCGTCGGCGCGTTCCCGTGGACCTCTCCGTGCCCGCGCTCGGCGACAACCCCTTCCTCTCCCCCACCGACGCGTTCGCACTCGAGGTCACCGGCGAGCTAGCGTGGAGCCTCGGCAGCTTGGGGCTAGTTCAACTTCATCGACGTGTCCACAAACGTGCTCCCCCAAGACCCATCCCGCCGGACATCTGCAAGCGGGGCACAATGCTCGAGAACGCCTCCTCTGGCGAGATAGCGGTGAAGTACGCGAGCTGCAAGACGCTGGTCAGGTTCCGGGTCAGCAAGAACAAGCTCATCGGCGAACTCTTCCATGGTCTCCATCGTCTGTGCATGTGTAAAGTTGTGTAAAGCTCGCATTGGATTCGTTTTCCTTCTTAATTCCGATGCTCATATGGAAGTGTATAGTCAAATCGGTGCTTGTACTAGTGTGGGATACTTGTACTTGTGGTACATAACGCACCGGGTTACTTAGCCTAAAATCATCCTCCACAAGCATCATCACCACGGCTGAAGCATAGGCGAGCCCCAGTCCCCAATGGACTGGGAAGAGTCCTGCCAGACCGGACACGTGGCAGGATCCCGACCACTCGGGAGATACTGCCAACTGGCGCACGTGGCGCTTCCCCGACCGCACGGAGAGCGCAGTCGCTGCGATGCGCAATCACCTCTGACCGCTCGGGGGTATACTCCACCAGGGACACATGGCACCCTCCCGACCACTCGGGAGGACACGAACTGTACAAAGACAAGACATGCCGAGAGCTGCCCAGCAGCTCACACGGGCCAAGCCAGGCGAAACACCCCGTCCTTATCCAAAATATGGAGCCCGTGACACCTTTCGATTTTCCAGCGGAGCCTGCGGTACGACCCAGCCAGTCCAAGGCAACAAGCAACCGCAGGCCTGCCCCGTCAAGGCATGAGCACAGGTCCAAAAGACAACAGCAGGTAGGGGCACATCCCAAGGCCTGCCACAGAGTTGACCCCCAACCTCCCAAGCAGGGTTGGGTATTGACCGAATGGCGCCAGGTCAGGCGAAGACCGTACCCCTCCAACAACCCCCCTGTCGAACGATTTTATCGCACAACCAACACTCCCTGAATAGTGGGGCACTTTGCAAGGCGTGCATACCCTCATATCCATGCAGAGCGCACTATAGGCCGCAATGTAACCAAGGGGAGCACAGTCCTGCACTGTGCCAACTGTGGGATATGGGTACTACTGGGCCCACTGTAGAGGAGATTGGCGCCGACCTGGGCCCACACCTGACAAGGTTGTGGGCCGAACCCTAGGTGGCCCACAAGGAATCCCTGATTTGATGGACAAGTTTGATGAAGGCGCGGCAGGCTGTATTCCGGATATCATGGAGTATCCGCATAAATCTACTCGGATATGGTTCGGTATTGTAAATCTAGTAGGTTTAGATTAAAACCGACTTGTAAACCATAGCCCGTCACCCTATATGAGGCGGCCTAGGGCAACCCCTTGAGGGTAATCCACGTTGATCCATCTTGTGACCACAAAAGCTCGTCATTGCTTCTTAAAGCATTGTCGAGCATCAGCAATACGAACCACCACCAACACAGGACGCATGGTATTAAACCTCCGGGTAGCCCAAACCTGTCTAAACCTTGTCCCCTGTGTCACCTTCAAGCTACTAAAATCGGCGATCCCTCTCCTATAACTCTACCACTCAGGTACCCCTAGTGGAATTACCAGGTCTCAGATCCGACAGTTTGGCGTGCCAGGTAGGGGTGATTGTCGAGCTTTCCAATTTAGTTAGCTTGATGGCAGATCGATCCAACATCACCTTCCCCGCGAGCGTGGAGTCTAGACCCGAGCACCTACCGGGTGTTAGCTTCTTTGCTGACTCAAGCAGTTCCAGCTCCGCCAGCGCCAACTCGACGCCGGCGGAACCCTCGCCAGCAAGCTCGGGGGCTTCCCTCAACATCGCCGACCCGCTCCTGTCGCGGGTCGAGCAGCTCAGCCTCCAGGAACGGATCCCAAATCTGTTTCCTCGACGGCGAGTCCCACCGCCCGATGAGATCGTAGCCAGGCTAGATCGCATCAACGCCACTCTGGCGGAGTGCATCGCACTATCCGAGCTAGCGCTGGACCGCTCGGGGAATAGGTTTCCCTTCGGGCTCAAGAACGCGGCGGCTGAGTACTCTAGCCGTGACCCGCCGCGCGCTACTCATATCCAATCTGAGAACCCAACCGAACCCACCTAGTTTGCGGACCCTGGTGAGTTCCAGGTCGCCGTGACCGTCGTCCCATCTGTCGAGAACTCGGTCGATGACGAATCCAGCTACATCACGCCACCTGAGCGTGAAGTGTTTGTCTCCGAGGATCAAGAAGCCATCGATGGAGAAACACAGTCCCAGGAGGCGCGCCGCCTTGAGCGTAACCAAGACAGAGCTCGGCGCCGTGCGGACGAAGCCAGGGATGGCTTAGTGCGAAACGGCAACCATCACGCAGATGATGAGCAAGGCCCTCTCCGCCCACCTAATCTGGGCTGGGAATTCGATAGAGTCCACGTGGTGCTTCGTACACCCCAAGCAAACATCGATGCGGCCCTGGCCGAGCTAGATCACATGCCAGAAACTCCAGAGGCGGCACATGTCATGGCACGCCTTGTTGCAGCTCAGGAGCAGGAAGACCACAATCACCAATCTAGATCTAGATATGGCAGATTGAGCTGCAATAGGTCCAACTCCCGCAGATCTGTGCACAGTAGATCGGATCATGACAACCGTCAACCATGACGCGAGCCTCTGGAACCTATTGAGGAAGAAGTGGATCAAGACCGCACGGGCAACCACCATCCAGACGAGTCGGAGGGCAGGCACCCTGTCACACCCGGATTTACACAGAAACCCGAATGCTGCCATATGTGTGCCCAGGATGTCCACAGAACACATATAGCTTACAAATATGGAAATCAGAGTACATATGCTCGAATAAAACATTTTACGTCAGAGTTTACCTAAACAAAACACAGCGGAAGTCTATGCATTAACTCTCTCGACAGGTAGAGCCTCAAGTCCACAGGGACACCGACTGGTTGACCACAGCTCAGAAGTAATGGAAAATCCTCAGGAAACTCAGTAGCTGTCTCAATCACTGATCCATCTGTTACCCGTCCGGGATTTTGTTGAATAATGGCAAGTGTAAGTAAAACATTTACTTAGCAAGTATAGCATGGGTATATGAAGGCTCAAAATAAGGCTAGACACGGCTGAACTGCTTTAGCACTTTTAGTTGGTTCATTTTATCATTAACCAAGTTACTACAAGTGAATGAAACCCAGTCGTAACCCAATTAAATAAGTACAAGTGACATTTAAACATAACTAATCATCATCTTCTAATAAAAAAGGATCTAGGCCGCTCGTGACCTTGAGCAAAGCTATCATGATAGATTATACACTCTACAGAGGTTTCACCCTTTACCCACCAGTCGCGTAAAAGTTCAAAGGAACTTTGCACCCAACCACACACATCAACATTTCCGAGGTGTGACGGCATAGGGACGCGATGGTTTTTCACAAGACACCCTAACAAGACAGTAGCTGCTAGTTTAACAAGGCGGTGAGACCATAGGCACCGAGATCGACATACGCCTACGGAGTCACACCATAGGGGGGTTGATGGCGTCCAGAGCTCGGGCATCGCACCCATCCATGCGCAACGTGTGGAGTTCCCCATTGCAGGGACTCTCAACACGGGACTGGGTCTAACGTGACCTAGCCGACGAATCGCCCGTCCTCGGTGGAATCCGGAAACACCCTTTCACCTTGTGTCCACTAACGTCGTTGGCCCCAATGGTAGCCACTGGCAAGCTAGAGCCGTACAAGTTACTTGACCAAGACCAGAGCCATAATAGTTCTAGCGGTGGCGACAGGCTCCTGGGTTGCCGCTTTAAGAACCGGACCTTAGGGAGAGACACTAGAGCAAAGCACACAACACATGCCCCAGTTCCCTAAACGATGTTGCTAAAAAGCAAGTTTTATCATTATCATTAAAGCGAACCATTAGATCAAGATTAACAATTAAACATTGATGACAGTAGCTGCGCGTAGCAAAGATTCTACCCAAAGCATAAACCCAAGGTTATCAAAGGAACATGATATACAAAACTAGGTACATCCTTAATGGGACAGTAAATTAGACACATGCATATGAAATTAAATAATTGTAAAGGGTGTGTTTAGGTAGCAAGGATTGTCTGTGCTATGACTTGCCTCAAATCTATTATAATTACTCATAGTCTTCAAATCTTGATCTTCAGACTCTTCTGCTTGAAATCTCTTGATGACGTTCCTCTACTCGAAGCAATCATCGAGCACAACATGGAGCTAAACAAGCAAGAAAACAATATACAACTAAGAACAGTACATCAATTAAAATAAAAGCTTTAAAAGAGCGCACTAAAGGATGGTGCTCGAGGCTATGGTCACGCGAGCGCAAGAATCGCTGAAAACGGAGGTACGGTCGGAAAGATATGACTATCGGAAGATTTATATTATAAAAGAAAGTAAAAGACTATATGCTTGATTAATTTTAAATAAATAAATAATATAAAATATATTTCAGAGAAACATCTTATGTTGGTATTAATTCAAATTTTATTTGAATGTGTAAAAGCCGGGAATAAACTAATTATATTTTATTTATAAATGTTTATGTAGAATTTATACAATTATGTTTAAGTAATAAAAATATGTGAGAGCATCTAATCGAATAATAAGATATTTCATGTTGAACTAGTCATTATTATAATAAAAACATATTCATGTTGATATTAATCAATATTAATAATTATTTATGAAAACTCGAAGTTTAACTCTGAGTAGAAATTTAATTAGAAAAGATAGCTTTAAATAAACATTAATCAAATTAAATTTCATTTTTGAAAAACTGAGATATAACCTAGTCAATTTTTATTTATAAATCTAATTGAATAAATATTAATCACATTTATTTTATCATTTAAAAGCCGAGTATACATCTTAATTTGATTTTAGTATAGAAAACATATTTAAATAACCTTTAGTCAAATTAATATTTAAATAAAATTCGGGAATAAATAACATGGTAAATGTCAGTGCTAACGCGTAGTTCATGACAATATGAAACTAACGCAACGTGAACGAAGCGAATCGGAGTTAAAACGTGAAATCTATGGGCTAAACGAGATTCCGGGGACCTATACGTGATTAACTATAGCCGGCAGGGGGTACCTCACAAGATTTGCAAGACTCAGTGAATAATTGCTGAGAATATGGGAAAACTCGGGGTTAGCTCCGTAAAAATGGCTCGGGTTGGGTTTAAGTGTAAAGGGGGGAAAACTTGCAGGGGGTTTTCTGTTAAAAAGCCAAGACACAGAAAATCGATCTAAAGTTTCGTGCTTCCTCGAGGGTCTAATCACAAATCCTCCATCTTCTACCCTTAGACAGGAAGGGGAGGCTTCGCCGGCGCTCCATGGCGGCGCTGCTCGCCGGCGCTGAGGGGGTTGGGGGCCTACGGGACGCGCGCAACAGAGAGAGGGTATCGAGGGGGACTCGCGAGGCGGCTCACCACCGGCGGAGGCGGTCGGGATTTGGCCGGCGACGGACATGGTGGTCGGCGGCGAGGGCTCCACGTGGGGAAGCTCGTCCGGTGGAGGAACGACGACGAGGTTAGGCGGGGAGGTGTGGCTCAACGACGCGGATCTCGGGGTGGCCTTGGCTTCTCCGTCAGCGCTCCACCGCAGTGGATCGAGCGGCGGCAGAGGAAGCTCGACGAAGGCGGCGGCGCTGCGCTCTTGGCGGAGGTGCCTGGCGGCGGCGCTACGCAGGCGAGATGGGGGAGGGGAGGCTCGGGGCGCTCGCTAAATAGGCACGGGGTGCGGACGCCGAGAAGAAAACCGGCGGCGGCGCGGCAGAGATTGCGCGCGGCGGCGCTGCGGGCGGGGAAGGGGGCGGGGGCAGGCGGCGCGCGTCGCGCGTGGGAGCTGGCGGCGCTGCAGGGTGGGCCGCGCGCTTGGGCCGCGTGGAGGCGCGCTGGGCCGCGTGCTGAGAAGTGGGCTGGTGGGGCACGCATGGGCCGGAGCGGAGGTGGGCTGCGGTGAAGGGAAGGAGGGGCAGAAACGTACCTGAGGGAGAACACAGGGGGCAAAGGCAAACTAGGCCGGATTGAGCCAGGTTGGGCCTGAACACAGGGGGAAATGAGGCCCAATAGCAGAGAGAGAGGAGAGAGCAGGCCGGCTTGGGTTGGGTTTGGAAATGGGCTAGATGCGGCCCAGTAGTAGTTTAGGGTTTTCTTCTTTTTATTTTTGGAATAATAATTTCGTATGCAAAGATAAATCCAGAAAATTCTGGACAAATCATTTAAGCCACGAAAAAATACTTCGAAAATTCCAAAAATCCCAGGAAAAATTTCAGTTGTAGAATTGGACATGAGGATCCCAAATAAAATATTTGAAGCTCATGAAAAAGGTTTTAGCACCTTCCAAAAATTGGAATATGCTCTAGGAAAAATTAGGAATAAATTCCAGAGAAGTCCGAAAAATTCCCAAAAGGCTTCTAAACGCATTTTAAAAAATTTGCACACATAAACCACTAAATGCAAGCCGGCATGAATGCAAGGCACTCAACATTAAACCTATGTTGTTTTAATTTAATTTAGAAAAATGGTTTTCCTTATACTAAATTCCCTGCAAATTAAATAAAATTGAGAAAAAATTTAAAACTATGAGAAATTTTTTATTTAATGATTCTTTAAAAATACATCCTGAAATCCAAACATTTTAGGGTGTGACACACCCCCACAATAGAAGGGCCAACCAGGAAAGGCGGCGAGAAGACCGCCGACCGTACCAAGGCCTTCGGGACTATTTGCGGCGCGACCTGCGGAGAGACCTGGACAACTGCCACAAAGAGCGTGACGCAGCCGAACGGGAACGCTGCGAACTCTATGATCGTGAATACGGCCGACCTAACAGGCGGGATGCGCGACCTCAGCATACCGGCGACGAAGATGACCGCCGCGCAAGACGCGAGCTTGAAGATCGGGACCGCTACGATCACCGCTACGGTTCACCACACGACCATCATCACCACCGCGACCACCGGCCTCACCAGAGAGGCGAAGACCAAGGCGATGACGACTACGAGGGCTTCACAGCTTTCACGCCACGGCTCCGTACCGTTCAATGGCCCGACTCCTTCAAGCCAGCCATAGTTGAGGAGTTCGATGGGTGTTCCGATCCTTCCGATCCGAAGCTATGGCTCCACACGTACTTCACCGCGGTAAAGGCTGCACATTGCTCGCTTGATCAGGCGACCGCCTACTTCCCAGTGATGTTAGACAAAGTAGCGCTACTTTGTCTGTCTGGGCTACTGAAACACTCCATCGACAACTGGGCCGACCTCTGCAAGGCATTCACTCAGAACTACCGGGCCACGTACACCCGACCGGGGTCTAGGTACGACCTAGACCTGATAAAGCAAGGAAGAGGGAAAATCGGGAGCGGGCACGGCGCGGCTGGCTGGCGCGGGCGGGTGGCCTGAGCGGCCATGGCCACGGCCAGCGCGGGCAGGCGAGTGGCCAGCGTGGATAGGCGAGCGTGCGACGTGGTGGATTTTTTTATTTTGTCAAAGAAATGTTTGCCGAGTGTCGTGGGTTTTTTTATTTTGTCAAAAAATGTTTGCCGAGTGTCGACTTTGACACTCGGAAAACTTTTTGCCGAGTGTTCGACAAAAAAACACTCGACAAAGAGCCCTTTGCTGACTCCCTATTCGCCGAGTGTCATTTGCCGAGTGTTTTTTGGGCTTTACCGAGTGCCTGGGGTACACTCGGGTTCATGTGAGGCACCTCCATGGCGGTGCCCCATGTAAGCGGCGTTGCGATCCTATTGAAGAGTGTTCATCGGAGATGGAGTCCGGCCGCAATCAAGTAAGAAACTAAATAATAAACTAGCTAGCTAGGCAGCATCAACCGAAAAAAAAGAGAAAACATACGCAATCAAACTGATCATTTCTGGATTCTCTATATATGATCTGCAGGTCTGCGCTCATGACGACGGCTGACATCGTCGACAACTCAGGGGATCGTATCCTGACGAGCAGCTGGACATTGCCAGCGCGTACTAAATGGGAGCCGGGCACATCAACCTGTTCTGGGCCATGGACCCTGGGCTCGTGTTCGAGCTCAACGAGCGGCAGTAGGCCGCCCACGTCTGCTCGACACTCGGCGAGGCCGCACTGCGCGCCGTTTCGCGTAATACCTCGCGGAGATGCTCCGAGCTGCCCACCACGCACCCCTCAAACTTGAATTACCCAAGTATCACGGTCCCACTGCAACCAGCGACTTTCTCCGTGGTCAGGGCCTCAGGGGAAGCCGGAGACACACACCCACACGGCCAAGGTGGACATGCCCCCGGAGGTGCGCGTGACCATCAACCCAAGCACGCTCGATCGCCTTCATCAACCCAGGGCAGAAGGAAGGCCTCGTATAGTCGTACCGGATCTTAGTCCGCAACACCAGCAATTTCCCGGAACAAGGAGCTGTGTACCATGGCACGGTACAGTGGTCATCAAGCTCGCACACGGTCAAAAGTCCCCTGATCGCCGTCGTCCACTTCTCAGCCGTCCACGGAGTGGAAGCTCGACTGAGCAAGGGGCAGGGCAGGGCGTCGATCGTCTACTTCTGCTGCGTGCGTGCGTTTCTACTATTTCCTTTGCTGTCCCCCGATGGAACCGTACCGGGCGCCGACCAGCAGGCATTGCTGGCGGTGTGGCCGGTTCTAAATCGTGGGTTTCACTAATTTGCTAGTGTCTGTAATTAACATGATCATTACAGATGAATAATCCGTGTTGTCTTAATTCGCTTCCACTTTTAACAATAGCTGCTGATTAATACATGCATATCCTTCCGTTTGATTTCCTTTGGGTGACGTTTGGATACATGGAAATATAGGGTGGGAAAGGGAAACGAGGACATGAGGATATCTTATCCCATGTTCGGATACAGGGAAAAGGAAATAAGAAAGATAGGGATTGGAAAATGAACGACTCTTCTCCTAGGGATCTTATCCCATCGAAAGGGGTAGCTGGAAATACGCTGCTAGTCCGCTACCCGACGATGAGTGCTGGTTCTTTCCCGCTTGGAGCTGCGGGTGGGAGCGGAGCCGCTGCCGCCGCCGCACTGCTGGGAGGCCTGAACCTGTGCTCGATTCGCACACAGCCATGTCTTGGGGATTGGACCTAGCTTCGATTGGGCGCTTCTGTGCTGAGAATCGCAACCTCGCCGAGCTCGAGCAGATGAGCACTTGTAGCAGCAGCTCGCGTCGCCGTGAGGATGCAGAGATGCGCTCTGACGAGGCCGCGTCCTCGTGGAGCTTGAGCAGCATCAGCTCGCCGCCGAATTCGCTGACTGGTTGAGCTCCTTGACCGCCGCCTCGCTGAGCTTGAGAAGCAACAACTCCCCGTCATTTGCAGACTTGCTACAGCCTGGCAGGGGAGCTGCGTCCGCCTCCCACAGGACGACGCCGCCGCCTTCTTCGCCGCCGCCGCCTGACCTGGGTCACGGTCGCCTGCCGCGGCGGCCTCGGTTCGCGGTCGCCTGGACTGGGGGCGCGGCCGCCTGGGGGGGCGCCGGCCTCACCTGGGGCCGCGCCGACCTGGCCTGGCCTGGGCAAGCGCGGGGCGTAGAGGGGGAGGCGCACAGGCGGGCCGGCAGAGCGGGCGGCGGACCGGCGGGAGGCGGCGCGCGACGGGAATATTTGCCGATGCGTTCTGAACTTCTGAAGAGGATACGGTTCAATACGTTCACAGGGGTAAGATGGTCATTTCACTATGTGGGCCCACGTGTAAGAGCCTCCAATCTAACAGAACATGGACGGAATGGCTCACAGGTAAAAGAAAGTTGGGTGGATGATATAGAGGTGTCTATAATCATTTTAAGGATATATAGATAACTGACATCTTTCTTAATGACATAGGGGTAAAAGACTCCTCTTAAAATCCAACGGTTCAGCTTCATCAAACATCTTACCTCCTGTAAGGTAATAGGAGTACCTTAACAATGCCCCGTAAATTTTGATTTACGAATTACGTTTTTGATAGAAACATTTAGCTAACGTGGTTCTTGAAACACACATAGGATGAAATAGCCCCATCGAGTATCGGATGCAATGAACGTCCCGCACTACGGGAAATTAAAGAGGACTGATACACAAACTTGGATTGAGTTAGACTGATATGATTTTGATAAAATGACCCTAGAGGTTGTAATATAGGTTTGATAGTTCTTATGTTTGACTTATCCGGATGGTCATCTGGACTGAAGTAATGTCAAGTTGACAACCACAAATTTGATCTGACCTGTATATTATATATATATATGTTCATGGATTACCAATTTTGTTAATATTTTCTCATCTATGATCTCATTTTTTCAGGAATATGGAATCAAGGGATTTCCAACTATAAAGGTGTTTGCCCCGGGTAAACCTCCAGTCGATTATCAAGGAGCAAGAGATGTAAAGCCAATTGTAGAATTTGCTCTGTCTCAGGTTTGTTGCATCGAACCATACTTACACGGCCATGTTTTTTTGGATTCTTCTATTTGTTTGTTGGACATTTCGGTCCCTTCTATATTATGTACTAGGTTAGTACGCATGACTTGTGCTTTTGCTGTCCTTTTTCCCTGTGCAAACCCCTGGCACAGAAGTGTCTGCTGTGTGCTAGGATAAATGACTCATTGTACTATGAAACAACCATTATCTTTCTAGTGGCTAAACGTAGTTTTTTGGGTAAATTCTTTGTCGTGCTGCTTGAGTTTTTTATTTAAACACATGACTGTCCTGACCAGTGCCTTAACGTACGAAGCTTTTGCATGGTAGGCATTGAGGGATCCAATGCATTTCTCCAATTCTGAGTGTGTTCTGCTATTCACAGGTCAAGGCCCTTCTTAGAGATAGGTTGAATGGTAAGGCCTCGTCAGGGTCAAGTGGCAAGGCATCGGGAGGTTCAAGTGAGAAAAATGAACCGAGTGCATCAGTAGAACTAAACTCACGTAACTTTGGTAAACTTGTCGTCAAAAGCAAGGACCTTTGGATTGTGGAATTCTTTGCACCATGGTATGGAGCTTCATTGTACACATAATGTTCATTATGTAACTTGGTACACCATTTGACATCTGATTATTTCTCCAGTAGAGGATAAGGAAAAAAAAGGTTGCACAAAGTTGTGTACAATTTCAGTCATCTCTTACTAAGTATTATAGCGGCATTCCATTTAATTATCGCATCTCCTCGATTTATTAATCCTGGGGGCTTCAGAGTTTGACACATACATTTGTTCAGGTGTGGGCACTGCAAGAAATTGGCACCTGAATGGAAAAGGGCTGCGAAGAACTTGAAGGGCCAAGTGAAGCTAGGCCATGTTGATTGTGATGCTGAAAAGGTGTGTCTTTGTTTGTTCTTTGAGCTTATTGGCTTCTCTTGGTAATGATAATTTTTATTCTGTATGCATTCCTTACCCCTGGTTTTTACGCTTTCATAGAAGTAATCTCTGCCAATTGTCTAGATTGCGTCATTCATGAATTGCCCATACTTATGAATCCCTTCAGAAGTTTCAAATGTTTCCAAGCTGGTTACGCGAGTAGTGACTAATGTCTACAGAGCTATAATAGTATTCTTTAGTTTGAAATTCCTGCTGAGTTCTGGCCATTTTGGTGATCATGAGGACTTTCAATGAAGGATATGAAAATTTGAAGTCATTCACATCTAAGTAATATAAGCTGAGCCTTAGAGCCCTAGGGTCACAAATTGTGACTGGACAGATATTGTGATCTGTTAGTACATTAGGTAAGCTTCTGTTCAAAAGCTGCATAAAGTAATATAAAATGACCTAGTTTGATCCATGAGCAAAAATCATATCTTACAGAGACGACCTATGAGACCGCTGACGTGTAGCAATGTACCTGCCCTAACATCATCGAGTTTGTTTCTAAGTCAAATCGTCAAGACCTACGGTATTGCATATATTGATAGCATAAAATTGTGATTCGTTATGAAGCTACCTTTATACTACACAATTATTTTTTCTTAAGGTAATATATAAATATTGCTAATGTAGCAATGTTAGCCATTTTTTTAAAAAGTTATGTTGGAATGTTTGTAGTAGGAGGAAGTAGTACAAAACATTTGGATAAGATTGACATCGTAGGCGCTACACGTATATTGGATCATAAAGGTTTAATAAATCCCTCGTTTATTTTTTAAGCACAATCTAAATCACCTCGCCTGAGTAATAAATGCTTTTAATATTATTAATAATGTATTCAATAAAACTAGTTAAAAGTTATTAACTAATGAACATGATAATAGTCTTAGTATTGCTAATCGTATGCAAAGATTAAGTTTAGTTGGTATCGATATAACTAAATGTTTTAATTTTATAATAGCTAATTGTATAATTTAAATACTTAAATTTATGTATCGGTGAAATTATGTTATATACTTGATTTATTTTTATTTCTTGGTAACCATATATATTTAATATTTATTAATATTGTATATTGTAATGTCATGTATTTAGCTATTGCAATATTTATTTATAAATATTTATCAATGAGTAAATACTTATTGATCTAGCAAATTGTATCGATGAGGGGCGGGGGAGGGGGCGGCGTGGGGAAGGAGGCAGAAACCGATAGAGCAGGGGAGGAAAGAGGATAGGACAGAAGAGAGAGGGATGAGAGGAGGTTAAATAATTTTATTGGTCATAAAAATCGGTCAACACGAATATTAAAACAAAACAGGCCTGTGCGGCCAGAATAACGCTTGTGGCCGCAAACCGTTGTGAGGCTGCTTTTTTGCAAACTTTCGGGGCAGGTTCGTGAAGGGATCAGGTCAGGGATGAGATGAGATGACATATCCCAAAGGGCGAGGCGAGGCGAGGCGAGGCGAGGCGAGGGCGGCCGGGAGCTTGTACGGGACATTTGAGAAAAGCAAACAGGCGGCGGCCGGTCGCCGGTCTCCATGGCGCACGGCACATGTCGATGGAGACAAGCGCCTAGTTCATCCAGCACGCAGACGATGTTTGCCCGGCCGCGGGCGCCCCCTGACCCGCCCACAAAACAAATCGAACGGCATATATATATATATATATATATATATATATATATATATATATATATATATATATATATATATATATATATATATATATATATATGTGCCCACCTCTACCCTACCAGCGTGATGCATACCGCTGACATATGTCTCGTAACTGCATCCATTATTTAAGCTCGACGTCGGCGTCTTAAGGAACCCTGCTTTGATGGGACAAGACAACACGCACCTGATCGAGGCTGCCGACGACGCCTAGCTTCTTCGTTAATACTCTTGCTACAAATGCAAGTACGTTTTAGTTTTATCTAAGGTTAATTTTTAAATGGTGACTAAGTTTATGCAAAATATATTAACACCTACAATAATTAATAGATAAATTATTTTATACTGGAATTAGTGAAACCGGTTGGGTGTATCTTGTAATAAACTTTGTTACAATTAACAAAGTTTAACTTAGAATACAACTACAACTTAGTATTTTGAAATAGAGCAAGTGTTGTATTTGCAGGCATACAACACTGCCCAAGGATAGAACTCTAGAAGAGGCACATCCATGATCATTTCGTTGCATATCCCCACCTTTTCCTAACTGAATCTTGCAGTACCACACATCTAGCTTCACTGAACCGTACAGACACCATACAAGTTTGCAGGCACAAGATAACTTTTTACTACATCTCGAGTACAAAGAAGTATATCTTACGTAAAAGATTTCTTAGCAAATAAATGAATATCGGAGTGGTTGGTTTCTTAGAGAAAAAAAAGGTGTGTGCAGATGAGAATTAATATACAGTAATATAGTATATAGTCGTACGTTCCTGCAGTGATCGTGATGGATTTTCTTGAACTGGCAAAATTTGCTGGGGTCAGAGAAAGACACGCGCATCTGCTGCCCGCTCTTGATCGATGATCCTCAAGATCCTGCCGGGTGCATGAACGTTCATATGAATAAAATAATCCCGGCCGCTTTCTTAAATAAACTACGCAAAGATGGTGGAAAACGGCCGGGAGTGCGGGGTCCACATTCAGTGACGCAAGGGATCCTCAGACAGGAGGTTGCCGGCAAAGGCCCCAGGGACCATACAACTCGATCAGGTGAGGCGGCCGGCGAGTAGCTAGATAGGCCATCCCCTGCATCAGCAAAAACCAACCCCCACTGATACTTCCTGTAATATTTTTAGCTAAGGAAGAAAAGAAGAGGTGAATTGCTAGGCTAGCTGCCTCACTGGCCTTGCGCATCTGATCGCGGAGGCATTGAAATCATCCCGAGTTGGTTGTGCTGTCGATCGAGCTGTGACATGACCCCTGCAGGCTCGCATATGGATCTCTTTCTGACCAGTAATTAATATCGCCTCGCGGGTGTATGCAGAAAACACAGCAGCAACCGCGTGCGCGCTCAATCAAGGAAGCGATAATGTTATCGGACTCGCGGACGCCGCCCGCCCCGAACATGCGAGCCGCCCGCGCGGGTACGGGCCCGGCCGACGCAAGGCATCCCGCTGGCCCGTCACGTCGTCGTCTTCGCGAGGGGCCGATAGGAACGGCACGACGCTTTCGCGCGTGTAGCCATAAACATATACGCGCGCGCGGCGCCTATAAAACAGGAAAGAAGCTGTCGCCCCGCTGCCACGTCGCTCGCCATCCCATTCCCGCTTGTCACTAGCTAGCTCAACCGGGAGCGAGCCCTTGCCGCGTTGCCTCCTGAGTCCTGACCTGTGTGGGACTTGGAGCCACTCGATCGGGACTGCATCAACTTGCATCGATCGTCGAATTGAAGCGCCACAGGCCCGGAAATGGCGACGACCACCACCACCCTTGAGGACATCCCCGCCGACGTGCTGGCCTGCGCGCTTCGCCGCCTCGACGGCCGCTCCCTGGCCGCCGCCAGCTGCGCCACCGCGGGGCTCCGGGTGCTCGCCGCCGACCCGGCCACGTGGCGCGCGCTCTGCCTCGCGCGCTGGCCGTCGCTCCTCGCCGCCCGCCCGGACCTCCTCCTGTCCGCCGCCGTCTCGCCGCAGCGCCTCTTCGCCGACGCCTTCCCGTTCCCCTGCGTACCACCACCGGAGCCGAACGCCGCCGCCGCTCCCCTCGCGGGAGCACCCGAGGCTCCTGAGCTCCCCGCCGAGCTCATCTCCGCCGTGGACGTGTACCACGGCGGCGTGCCGCTCCTCTCCCGCGCCGTGGGGACCTCCACGTCCTCCTCCTGGTTCCTCGCCTCGCCGTTCCGCGTCGACGCCGTCGACCCCAAGAGCCCCGCGCCGATCGGCCACGCCGGCGTGTGCGTGTCCCCCGCGGAGCTGGAGCTGAGCTGGGTCATCATCGACCCCCGCGCCGGCGGCCGCGCGGTGAACGTGTCCAGCCGGCGGCCCGTCGCCGTGAACAGGCACTGGTACACGGGCGAGGCGCTGGTGCGCTACGCGGTGGTGCTGGCCGGCTGCAAGCTCGAGGCCACCGTCACCTGCTCTGAGGACGCGGCCCACGTCAGGGAGATCAGCCTCGCCGTCGAGGACGTCGACGGCGCGGCCGTGAGCGGCGAGGGCGCCCTGCGGATCCTCGCGGCGGCGATGGCGGGGCCGAGGAGGGGAGGGGACGAGGAGGAGGCCGCGGCGGCGGCGAAGCGAGGGTACGAGGACTTCGTGAGGAGCAAGAGGGGCAGGAAGGAGTCCAAGGCCAGGAAGGAGGTGCTCTTCGACCTCTGCTGCTCCGCCGTCAGCGCCGTCGCCGTTCTCAGCTTCGTCGCCGCCGTCGTGCTCCGGTAGAGCCACACAGTTCTGGCCGATGCATCCATCTCACCATCGATCGACCAGTTCTTAGCATGTACATATTCCGAGATGGTTTTCTTTCTTTTCACCACACAGCGTATCGAGATCCCTTCGGTTTTCATTTAGCTACGGGTGCAGTGCAGTATTATTTAGGCACTAAAAAGTTGGTGATGATAAATGATGTAGGGGGAATTTTCCAGTGAAACAAAAGATAAAAGATACATAACTCTCACGGTCTCTTCCTTTTTAATTACAACTTTACTTATTTCTTCAGTCACGTGGGGAACTAAACTGATTCCTGTGAGATTTCTACGAAATCTCTATGTTGCAAAGATGCCTAAAATTTGAAACCTGAAAGTCCAGACTTCTCGGGGCCACACGTACTATACACTTCACGGATTTACAGGTCCATTTGACCATTCATGGCAAGAAAACGGAAGATGGCACGGTCAATCCTGCACCACACGTTCGTGATATCCTGATGAGTCAACGTGTAAGTGTTATATACTCCGGCGTTCCTGGATGACTTGTTCAAAAGCCAACGTCAAATCGGACAGCAGCATGCGCAGAATTTTAACGCGTCAACTATTATTGCGGGTTTATATTCATCAAAACACATATCTAAAAATATACACGCGTATACGAAGACAAATACCTTAGAGAGATTGAAATTGACAAAATGACGATTTAACGTTTCACTATGGACGGCACATCGGTTAGCATTAAAAGAACACTTTCCCTAATTAAATGACACGGCTGAAAGAATTAGTCTCGTGAAACTTAAACCAAAGTAAGCAAGTTTTTACCATAATGAATTATCTAACCACATAATTCTAAAAAAATTATCTAACCACATACTAAATTATACTCAATCCACATGACTTCGTAGTGATTTTTACCATACTTCGTCTGTTTTGCCCAAAGGATATACTAGAAGGGGAGAGAAGAAATCAAAAGGCTTTTAGAAGTTTACATCAGCTAGTATAACAATAATTATGGTTAAAAGATTAGTACAAACTAGGACAAAGAGAAAATCACTACGAAGCACCATGACAGCCGCCCTTTAAAGCATTTTCCTCTTCTTTCCAATTTGGAAATTGACCAAAAGCTCTGTTTCGTCGATAAATTTCCTCGTAGATTTCTGGTGCAACTTGTGCTGTTGACAACCCTTAGAAAGATTAAACAATTGCGCCATTTCCCCGTCCCAGCAAAAAGGACATCGCAATCCTTTTTCGTTTTGCGAAAAGACATTGTAATCTTGTTGATCTCAATGATGATCAATAACATTAGTTTGAAATCTCAGGTTCAGATGAGAATATTGGGTATCTACTACTACATTCGTTTTAAATTACTTTCACCGTTGATTTTTTTTTATTAACAACATTTGACCATTCATCTTGTTCAAAATTTATGCAAGTATGATTTATTTTGTTGTGACTTATTCTATCATCAGAAGTGCTCTAAGCATGAATTATTATTCTGTATATTTATACTAAATTTTTGAATAAAATGAATGACCAAATGTTGCAGAAAAAGTTAACGATGAATAATATTTGGAACCGATGTTATTATTAGTTTACAAGTTGGACATAAAGAATGTGATCCATGTACAGACATAAGCTCACCTACTCTGTGCTTGTGTGTAGTCATGGAGTTCAGCACTCTGATCTATCTATGGAGTTTGTTAGCTTTTTGCTCGTTATCTGGTGGCCTTCTCTGACACTTTGTATTTACCTCCATATTTGTAACCGATACTATCCGTGGCTTAAAATCCGTATATATAGTGCCGTATCCAACTTCGTATAAGGTGGTATCCGTCAAGGTGTCAAACGTCAGAGGGCACTTGAAGCCAAATCTTTAGGGGACCTGTAAGAAAAATAACAGGATGACATAATTTAGGGGGTGTTTGGACCCATGGACTAAAGTTTAGTCCCTTAAATAAATGACAATTACACGTATTAAGGTCATGTTTGGATCCAAGGGACTATAAACTTTAGTCCTACACTTTTAGTCCAATTTAGTCCCTAAAGATCTAAACATGACTGAAAGTCATTCTCTATCCCTAATCTTTAGTATTTTTAGTCCTTTTGATCTCTCCATCCAAACATGGTAGGGACTAAACTTTAGTCATTGGACCAAAGGATCCAAACAAGGCCTACTTCGTGACACGAACCTAACAAGTCTAAGGCTGTGTTTGGATTCTAGGGACTAAAGTTTAGTCCCTCAAATAAGTGATAATTAGTAGCACTAAACATAAACTAATTATAAAACTAATTACATATGTCATATCTACTCCGCGAGACGAACCTAACAAGCCTAATTAATCTATAATTAGTACATAATTATCAAATTATTACTGTAGCATTATATTGTCTAATTATGAACTAATTAGGCTTAATAGATTCGTATCGTAAATTAGTCCTCACTTATGTAATGTATTTTGTAATTAATCTATATTTAATACTTCTAATTAGCATTCTTCTATTCGATGTGACGGACTAAAACTTTAGTCCCTTGAACCAAACACCCCCTAATTAAGCTATGATTAGTACATAATTATCACATGATTACTGTAGCATTACATTGTCTAATTATGGACTAATTAGTTTTAATAGATTCGTCTTATGAATTAGCCCTTATTTATGTAATTAGTTTTTTAATTAATTTATATTTAATAGTTCTAATTAGCATCTTTAGATTCGATGTGACGAGACTAAATTTTAGTGGGCCTTGTTTAGTTCTCCAACTTTGCTCCCAAATTCCACTGTGCAAAAAGAAGATTCCCATCACATCAAAACGCCGGCATATGCATGGAGTATTAAATGTAGATGAAATCAAAAACTAATTGTACTTTACGAGACGGATATTTTGAGCCTAATTAATCAATATTTGAACAATTATTCATAAATATAAACGAAATGCTACAGTGACGTATTTATAACGTTTTCTAAAGTTTGGGTGTCTAAACTTTGGAACTAAACAAGGGTTGGGTGGGATCAAACACACCTAAGAGAGAGGAGAGGGCGGCATATTAGCTAGGGCTATTACTGATGAGGTCACTAGGTCAGATTGTCAGAATAAAGCTTTGGGCAGCAGCCGTCCATGCTCTATCTCACCATTTCGCACATCGATCATGATGGCGACAGTGGCTCGATCATAGAACATAATACATACGATACTCACACAAACACCTATTCACAAGTCAAACTGAAATTGTGTCAATGTGTACGTAAACGCTGATGTTTGCTATTTTTCAACTGCTCCCATTGTTTAACATATCTCTGAGGTAAGCTTTCTACTTAAAGCGTCCTTTTGAGCTCTGTTTTCCTTTTTTTTTAATTGGAACCAGCCTGCTGAGATATGATGGAACTAGAGCATGAGGCTGCCGTTGCCGACGTCCTCAATATAATAGTTGCAATCAGCTATTATACTAGCGATTCCTGCACAGCTCAATGCACTGACATGGTCATTTCATTGCATATATTTTCATCAGATGTTACGGATACAACATATTTTTGTTGTACATACAGTTACTCCACGCCCTCAAAGTGCGCGGGGGTAGATTTACGCAGGTACGGAGAGAATGACAGAGTAACCTTTTTAAAACATTAGAGCTGACGCAGAGACGCGGATCATAGATCCATTAGTCCTTGAACTAAAGTAGTGAATCAGAAATATTGATTGCAACAAGGTAATTAAGCTCTTCTCAATTGAAGCAAAATAAGATCGTCGGGGGGAAACCAGAAACCGCGGCTCAGCTCGTCCAGAAGTCCAAGTGCCACCATGCGCTCACGTAAGAGACGGGTGCGCCCCTAGGCAGGAGGTTACCGGCAAAGGCCCAAGGTTCCGTCAAAAGGGACTAGGCAGCAAGTAGCTGGCGGATAAGCACCGTGTACATCTATGAATCATGCATTTGCATCAGCAAAACCAATCCAGGCACCAGGGATAAAGTTTATTGCAAGACCAATCTGATCCCTACTACTCGCTAGCTGGTACGGAGTACTTTCTTAAAAAGGAGCGTTATCCTTCCGACCCTTCACTGAGAAATTGGAGAAGCACTCTGCTATGGTGAGTGGATTAGAGGATAAGAAAGAACACAAGAATAAGAAGAAGAAGAACATGAACTGGGGATATAATCTTGATTCAACGGTACGGTGGAAAATATTTATTGGGTGTTGAAAGAAGAAAAAGAAATGCTGAATGTGACATGGATGGCCCCAGCTGGAAAAGGAAGTTTACGGAACAGTGCTTCTCCTCCCGCCGCTAACATGTCACTAGGCAAATAATCTTGCCGCGAAACCGGACGGCGCCGGAAACGGGATCCGCCGCCGCTTCCGGGCCTATTCGCCTTGCTCTTCCCTTCGGCCCGTCGCCTTCGCCAAAGGGGGCCACCCGACCCGATAGGGAACGGCACGTCGGCACGGCCCGGTAGCGATCCATAAACAAGCCGCGCGCTGCCAAACCGCTGCGCCAGCTTGGAGTGCCGTGGCGACCAGCGGGCCTGGAGTCATTCGACTCCAGTCCAGCCGTGGAGCGTCGACCTCGCATCGTTGAAGCATGGTCGTAATTTCAATTTTCAAACGGGAGACCTCGCGTTGCATAATGTATGCATCCAAACTGTGCGGCGTATACATACACTAATATCAACTCTCGCGACTAGTCTATTTGCAACATATATGCGACTTGTACAAAATGAAAGAAAAACATAAATTGTTGGCAATAAGGTACGCAAAGAAGAGACTGCAAAAAAGTATGCGCAGAAGTGTTGATTTTTTTTTTCATTTTGTGCGCTCTTTGCAGCTTAAGATTGTAACGAATTAAGAGCGCCAGCCGCAAGAGTTGATCTTATTTGATGGGTATATGTAAAATTGATTGGGAAAATTGCAAGGCTGCAAAGGATCGGACAGTCTAGTCGTCAATTCAGCGTCGTTGTCAGAGTGCCGTTTCGCCACCCTGATGTGGTCAGCGTGCAGGTATTATACTCCGCCGTGCGCGACTCGTTCAAAGGGAAAACACCCCTAGGTCCTGATTACTGACCGATGAAGAAATTCTCAAGCTGATGCAACGTTTGCTCCAGAAGGTGCACCAAATCACCCATTTTGCATGGACGCTTGCTCCAGAAGCTGGGCAAAAATGCCCATTTTGCACAGCCTCAGTCTTCTTGCTGTCGGATATGAGCAATGCACGTTTCAAATGGATAACTTGTTCACCGATAAGAGTGAAAACCAGGCCCAACATGTGTGCACTTGTGCAATTAGCTGCAAGTTGCGAGCTGCGACTGTGCTACTCCAGAAAAGAATGCAGGCAAGCAGCACGGTGTGCACCAGTTCCAGCATCCAGTATACAAAGCCCAGGAGAATCGAGTCCCACCATATGGGCAATTTCATACCAAAAAAATGATAAGTTATGAATGTTTCATGACACCAAAATTTAACCAAACAAGGCAAAGTCATAAGCATACAACACATCGCAGCATCTGAGGTTTCCACATTCCCAACTCTATTTACTCCAATTCCTTCCAGCAGCGTCAAATTTACATGAGGCAGCATGTTGCCAGTTGCCAAACCAAAAAACATTCCCGGGAGCTGTGCACTCACTCAAAAAATTGGGGTATACCATCAAAAGAGAAGGTTAGCTTTTGTACAGGCCATTCCCTGGCTAAATTATTCTTCCTCTGAACCACATAAACCGAATCCATGTGATGTTAACCAAAGAGGGAAGAGGAGTTGACAGAATAATACAGTGCTACTTGTGGTCACTATCATCCCACTGTCCACCCACGTTCTGCAATCACTTCACGAACACGAGTAGCTACTTCAATAGCGTCATTTAGGGGAGGGTAGCTCCAGCTATTTGAAATCTACAAGGAAAAAGAGCAAGATATAGCTGAGCAAGTATATCCATATGAGCTTCGAGGAAATAAATTACAAGAACTCCCAGCTATCATAGGTAGTTAGGTTGGTACTTCAATTAAACAGATTGCCTTTTTGTTGATTTGCATCCTTCTATCAGCACAGGTAACCTACTAAAATCTTCTATATGGTGGTGCAAGCTACAAAATGCAAAACAAACATGTACTGACGTGCTGAGAATTCATTGTTCCCATCCAGGAAAATTTATGCACTAACTTGAGAGCTCTATAAAGTTCTGATGTATTTTGATGAAATACAGTCACAGTAACCCCGACGGCAAGAGTAAATATACAGCATTTGCACTACCATATTTGTGTGGATAAACTCTTTGTGTATGAGATGCTATGAAGTATGTGCGTGAGGGCAAAAAACGTTCAGCACTTAGAAGTGTGTATCAAAATTGGCAAAACCAGGGGCCCATAAACCAATATGCACAGAAATCAAGGGAAAAGGTTTTGTATTCTGTATAAAGTTAAATGATCAGCACTAAAACTCCGTTAAGGA
Source organism: Echinochloa phyllopogon (assembly GCA_033239725.1). Taxonomy (NCBI): domain Eukaryota; kingdom Viridiplantae; phylum Streptophyta; class Magnoliopsida; order Poales; family Poaceae; genus Echinochloa; species Echinochloa phyllopogon. The sequence continues at coordinate 39,230,192 of BTCW01000010.1, read as the reverse complement.
AATGGACACAATCAGCAGAATCTGTTTATTACATTGTCAAGTGGGCACTCAATACAGATTATCATTTGTAACGATATTGACAAACTTACATCTTCCAATCCAGCGAATGGGCGCACAACCCCTCGCTCCCGCAGAGTCTTGTGAAAAGCTGAAAACTTCCATTTACAATGCTCGGTCCCAATAACATAAACAGGTTTCCTGTAGCAATTGTGATTTGAAGCTTGTCATGCACATGAAATTTCACTAGTGGGTTGCAACTTGCGAGTTGAGTTGTTCAAATTGAAAAAACAGCTTACCCTGTGCTGCAAGCCTCACTTAACATACTTATCGAGTCTGCTGTTATGACAAAAGCATCAGCCCATGCAAGATGTCCCATGTGAGGATTAGGTTCTGCAGGAAAAAGGAATATTAAAGTTCAAGAATTCTGGGTAAAAGCATAAATAGAACTTAGTGCTAGCCTTCTGGATCTACCTTCACCATCCCAAATATAGACCTTCGGATGTCCAGCAAATTCTTTAAATACAATATCAGCAACCTGCCAGCACAGTTAAAACTGTCAAGCATACCCACTTACACTGTTGGAGAACTGCTAGTGCTAGGTATCCGTCTCAAAAAAGAAACAGCCAAATATCCTACCTTCCATGGTGTTCTCTGAGAGAAAGAAATTCTGACACTCCCACAGCTATCTAGCACATTATACAGAGAAGATATAAGCTGCTTGGCAAGGTCTACACCATATTTGCAATTCCCTGGACATTGAAAGACAAAACACATTAAAAAGATTATCATGCATCTGAGTATGGATACCAATGGACAAATCACTCAAACCATTTGGAACCTGCGTTCAAAGAACTAGATGAGGAAAATGGAATGATCGGAAGCCGATAAGTATGCAAGAACGAAAAGGGAAAACTCCTCCAAGATAGTTGACAGACGCATGTACAGAAAATGGCAATGCATCAGGTTTCTATTCTAGCTAACAGATTCACTACAGTGAAATTACACCCTGGATTGATTGGCCTGAGTTGTCTTGGGTATGGGTTTGCTATGGACTCTGCGAGGAAAAATGGTGTGCCGAGACCCTGAACCATTCTTGATTTTATACAATCAAAGAAATAACAATGCTAAGAGAAATTTTCTTTCAGGCAGTGAAAAGCACTATTCTTATTTCTGCTATCCACTCCATTTGAGACCTGTCTCCTTTTGCCCTTTCAGCAAACTCAATTTGAGGTCATATGATGAGGTGATCAGGTGAGCAGACTAGCCTGCCTCAAATTGGGGTAACTTGTTGAGCCCTTTTGCCACTTGGAAAGGACTATTTTAATGGGACAGGCAATGGGCTTACATGTGAGACTGTTCTATTGAAATGGATTCATAGCAGACATTTGTGATCTCAAATTGGTTTTTTGTGAAGTGAAGTCCAGGTTAACATAGATATATGGATTATGTAAATCAATGGAACTAAATGTCACATTAATCATGCTACCCAAAAGGATGGTATTTTTTTCTGATCGCATACTTGCACCATTGACACCAATCTAATAATCCTATAACATAGTACTACACTAGCAGCCAAGCACTTATCATCCTACTGCAGGTTATTAGAGATCAAATTTTTATTAGGGTCATCAGACTAAAGAACAAGCCTATCAAATGTGATTTCAAAATGAAGAAAAGGCCTCTGATCAGTAAAGGAAATAACAAGTTCCAGTCACTATATGCAAATATGCGTTAGACAAGCTGCACCCAATGCCCAATGGTATCCCTGTTTGAGAGCAACAATTGCCATCATGTCTAGATTTACTCTGCAGCCAAGGGAAAACAGGACTAGAATATGTAAAAACATGTGCAGGAGGACAAGTGTTACCTGTAGGTCCACCAATGTTGACAACTAGCAATGGCTTAGGCAAAGGGGCAAGTTCATCATGCCAGGCTATAGCAGCAAGCCGTAGCGCAGCAGAATCAGCTTGGTGTAGTGCACCGACAGTGAGCACCTGAACATTCGAAGTTTATAATCAGCATGACACCAATGTCCAAGTTATTTTCCACCTAAGAGTACTGAGAAAGCAGCATACCACATTGCTCCCTGGTGGTTCCTGCGGAGTAATCCATCTCCGGAACAGGCGTGGAACTTCTTGTTGTGCACTAGCAGTTAAAGCATAGAAATCATGGCGAGGAGTCACCACCAAATCAAACCTATCAAGGTGAGACCTGGGGTGCTGGATCTGATATCAAAACAGCACAATACAAGAATTAGATCAAATTTTCAAGAAAAGTAGATTTATTTTGTGGATCTACTGTAGATAACAGTGAAAGTCAGCATATTAGGTTTCAGTACTACCTGAATGACAAACACATTATCTGAAGCTACTTTCCTTATCATGCTTGAATATGATATGGTGTCCCAGCCACACGCAACAACTAAAGTTGGACCTTCCCTGGAATAGGAGATTAATTGCAATAATGTCATGCTCACATCTTACCATAATGATTCTAAGAACACTACAAAACCTGACAATCCGATATACAAGCAAGGAACATGTTTAGGAAAGACCTTAGATTCTCTACAGGGTGCACACAGCCAGGGATGTGTGCTACACTCACAGAAAATATGATGGGCCTACACTGAGTTATAGAATTAGCTAGTGTTGTTTATGACATAAAAAATGATCAACTAAATGGATGTTATTCAAATGATCAGAAACAAAATTCCCTCATACTTATTTATGTAAAAAACGTGTGCGCACTACATATATGTCAAGGTACCAATGACTGCAATACATTGGCAGCTCTAAAGACGACAAATAAACCGATAAGCCAAAAAGGACATTGCAATGCAATTAATATATGAGGTAGCTCATGGGACTTCAGTTGGTTGTAACTTCTAATTGGCAATCATACTAATTCCAATCGGGTAAAAACTCATGCTCTAGTGAATTATTTCACTGACCCTTCACATGACCAATGATTTAAAGAAGCTAGACAGCAGTATAAGTCCATCAAAGGAAGTAATTGAGCAAAGGTACAGCTGCGCTTGGGACTTACTTCTCATATGTATCGCGAGCCACGGTCACAATCTTCTTGACATCAGCTTCCAGAACTGTAGACAACCCAATTGAACCACCATTCAGGACACGGTACGGCTTCCTCCCCTGAACCACTATCGCGAACCTCGTGTTGCGGAAGAACTGCCTGAGCACTTGGTCTATAAACTTGTGCAGAGAAATGGGGAGAAAGTGCAGCCACTCGTTGATCCCTCCTCTCGGCCTGGTGACGCGCTGCAAGCCAAACCCCAAGAGCAAATCCCAAAATTAACCCAAAACGAAGTACTAAATTTTGCTGCCGGAGGCAACTACACGAGAAATTGGAACTGAACATCCATCCGTGTCATCTCGAGACAACAGCAGAACGGAAATGGTAGGTGCTGGGAGGAGTAAAGTAAACGAGAGGGCATGGATGGGAACTGACGTAGACTGTGAGGTTGTCGGCGAGGCCGAGGGCACGGGCTAGGCCGAGGCACTGGTTCTCGGCGCCGGGGGAGCCGTTGCCGATGAGGACGGCGCGGCGGACGACGGTGGCGCCGCCGCCGCCGGAGAAGATCTCGGGCGTCTCCATGCCGTCGACGCCCGGCGGGTCGGGCAGCCGGATCGGCCGCATCGGCATAGGGTTTTGCGGGCGGTTGGATTCGCGGCGGAAGGGGAGGAGGAATTCGCGGGGCCCGACCGCCGGAGGGGAGGGTTCGATGCGATGCGGGGGTTGGAGGTTTCTGTATCTGGAAGCTCTGAACTCGAACCGCTCCAGAAGGCGGCGCGTGTTTGTGGCTGGCTTGTGGCCTTGGCAGTCGCAGTTGTAGGGACACGTGTTCTTTGGTTCTTTCTTTTTTTTGCGCCCAATTCGTTCTTTTACTCGGCTAACAAGTTTCCAAATTTCCAAATTTGGAGCCAAATTTTGGCTTTTTTTGGTACATGCGTCACTGTAGCATTTCGTTTGTATGTGTAAAAAATTATCCAAAAATTGATTAATTAGGCTCAAAATGTTCGTCTCACAGAGTACAACAAAACTGTGCAATTATTTTTGATTTCATCTATATTTAGTACTCCATGCATGCTATGACATTTTGATATGATGAGAATCTTCTTTTTGCATAGTGAACTTTGGGGGTAGAATTTGGAATCTAAACAAGTCATGGGAGGGGTTCGGCGGCATTGTGTTGAATCAGCTTTAGGCCTTGTTTAGATCCCAAATTTGGGCGCTAAATTTGGGGGTATGACGTCACTTCGTAATCATTGCGTCACTGTAACATTTCATTTGTCAGTGAAAAATTATCCAAAAATTGATTAATTAGGCTCAAAATGTTCGTCTCACAAAGTACAACAAAACTGTGCAATTAGTTTTTGATTTCATCTACGTTTAGTACTCCATGCATGTTATGACATTTTGATGTGATGTGAATCTTCTTTTTGCATAGTGAACTTTGGGGGTAGAATTTGGGATCTAAATAAGGGCTTAATTCTTGAAGATCCAATCCAATGGAGCTTTCCCTCATTCTAGAATCAGACATTGAAGCACACCAGGGCCTTGTTTAGTTCCCAACTTTACCCCAAATTCTACTATGCAACATCAAAATACCAACACATGTATAAAGTATCAAATGTAAATGAAATCAAAAACTAATTACAAAGTTTTGTTGTACTTTGTGAAACGAACATTTTGAGCCTAATTAATCAATGTTTTGGACAATTATTCACAAATACAAACGAGATGCTACAATGGCACATTAATGACAAAATATCAACTTTAGCATGTCAAAATTGGAACTAAACAAGGCCCAGCTTTAGTAACGAATGTGCTTGCTCATGAGCCAAAACGGGCTCCAACTAAAACAGACTAAAAAAGAAAAGCTTCGGCAATCAATATTGTTGGTGAAAGCCAAAAGCCTATTAACTGCTGGAGAAGACAATGGTTAATCTTCAGCGATAGAAGGTGTCCTTAGTCGCTTTTACGTCCTTTGGCCATCTCCACAAAAATCAATCTTCCACGTAGAATCTGTTAAGAGAATTTAGAGGAAGTTTAAGATCACATATGAAAAGGATATAATGTAAAATGAAAAGCTCATACTTGCTCACATCTATTCTAGCTCAGAGAATGAAGCCTGTACATGTTTTCAATTTGAATGAGTATTGATCAGAAAGTGTTGGAGTTCCAACATGCTCACAAGTTAAAAATCTATGGATATGAACACACCAACTGGAGCCTTTTGTCAAGAAAATATGACTAAATACAATTGTGTCAGAGATTAAAGAAACAATAAAGCTGCAAACATCTACTACCTTAGGAAGTGAAAAACATAAAAAATGCATTAATTCAATACAATCATCCAGAACTAATTCTGTGGCCAGGCCGATCCTCGCGCCGGTATGCCCATTCCCTCACGAATCGACTCATCTCTCAGCGCACCATTAATTAGTCTAATAAACCAATCCTAAAATTCCTCCCCGTCCTTCTCTCACGGAGATTCCTCCCCGTCACCAAGCAGGCGCCACTCCCGTGACGGCGGCGCAGCGTGCTAGTCCGGCGACCTCTGCTGCACTGCCCCTCCCCACCACACACCGACCCAATCTACCACGAAAGCGGGTCGCCTGCCCCCTACCCACGACTCTGCACCATGGATCTGTTGTGCGGCGGCTCCGAGCGGCGGCCCGGCGACGTCGAGGCGGCAGCCCTTTTCCACTTTGAACTATAGCACACTCCAGAACCGGCAGCCGGAGCTACTTGCCGGAGATGCCAGGTCACGGAGAGACACCGAGACCAGGTCTGCGCCATCCTGCTCCAAAGGATTGGGACGACCTCTACGCCACGGCGGCCATCGTGCTTGGCGCTGGGTTCCCAGCCAATCCCAATCCAGGCATAGAGAAGAAAGGATCACGAGGTTTGCAGTCGTGTTTCTGGTTAATACATGGAACGAGGCATAGGGAAGTTCCTGTTGATTCTTTGTTCTGACTGTCGATTCCATTAGATTCCATTACTTTTGCTTGATTTGAAGACTGGGCTAGGAAATGCTATTGTAAGTAAAAGGGCAGCAGTTTGACATATTAAAGGTGTAATATCCAAGCATCCTAATTCTTCAATTCTTCTGAAAATAGGTCTAACAATTAACATTGAAGAATCACGAGTATATTGCATCCTTGTGAATGAAGATTAGCAAGAAGAGTAGGTCCAGAAAAAAAAAAGTGAAACTAAGAACTTTTGATGTGCAGCTGAGAAAGAAATGACATCAGAGCTCACAGTACACAATCATGAATTTTGAATTTTCTATGGTATTGTGTCAGATAAATGCAAGTAAACAACTGCAGCTACCAGTTTGTAGATGTCACATTTTATTAGCATCAGTAAATCAAGTTTTTATTAGAAACAAGAAGTGAGCAGAGCAGAAATCACATACCCTTCCATGCATTGCCTTGACAGCTTTCTCCGCCTGTTCTTGTGATGAATATTTGACAAAACCAAATCCCTTAATCCTTTGAGTTTGGTGATCTCGCATAAGTCGAGCTGCAATTGATAAGATAGGGAAAAAACAACATCAAACTTAAATACTGCTATTTTGATTCAACTAACATAACCAATACTGATAAAAGACCAAATATCAAATTTCATCAAGAAATATGAAGGTTGAACTACAAGTGGAAAACAGATTGAGGCAGGTCTACACTAGCACAAATAATATACCTTCCTCTACGTTGCCAAACGTTGAAAATACATCTTTGAGTTCTTCCTCTGTCGTATAAAATGATAATCCTGCAAAACATAATAAAAAATTGAGTTGGTATTGCATGTCATAACCACATTACAGTAATAACAAATGATGTTAGACAAAACACTTGGTAAGAGATCGGGGCCAATGTTCCCTATGAACAGAACATGTACATCTTCATCAGAGTGCACAAATAGTAGAATGTTCGCGACAAATGTCACAAGAAAAAAATGATATATTGGATACATTTACAACAGCTTTACAATATTCTACATTGTAATTGAGATCCATGGCAACCAATGGGAATCATCTCCCAAACACAATGGATAGCAATGCTTCAGAGGTGAAAACGGCAACCCACCACACATTACTCCGAGATGAAGGCACTGAAGTGCCATAATTAACCAGATTGCTGTTTAAGCGCTAGATATATTGATACAACCCAACATCCTCAAGCAAAACTGATATTCGCAAGAAGAAATGTCAAAAAATCCTAGACCACAAACGAGTTCTATCATTTGCCCAAGCCACTGAAAGTCACAAATCCACATTATCTTGTTAACACACTGCATGAATCAAACACACCAGTACCCTACAACTGTGCAGTCACAAGGCCAGGCACAAATCCAATCATCAAGGTGAATCATGGACTGCAGAGGCAAGCAAATCAACCAAGATTTACTTACTGCTCACAAATATCTCCGTGCTGAAGCACCTCATGCCAAGAACCTGAGAGGACAAACCCATCAGCCTCCCACCTCGCATCGTCATCAGGCTGATCTCCACTGCCACAGTGGCAGACCCAGGATTTCAACCCAGGGTAGTCCTAGCAAATTATACAGTATGCAATTAGGAATAATCCATACACAATACAGTATACAAATATAAAATTTGCAAAGAAATTTGGTGTACAGATATAAATTAAACAAAACAGGATACACAAATGCGTGGGAACTGAATGAATTTTGATGGTCCGAATAACACCAAACCAGGGGGCGGACCTAGCATAGGACATGGGTGTACACATGTACACCCTATAATTTTGCAACCAAAATCGAAGTTAGTAATAACTGGGTCAGATCCGAATACATTTAGCGTATGTTAGGGATTAGGGTGCTCCGTTTCGCACAGCAGGAAGTGAAGACAAGGGGCGGGAATACCTTGTGGGCTCGTCGCCGGCAAAGGCGGGGCGAAGACGCGGCAAAGGGCGCCGCCGCTCGCCCAGTCGTTGGCTGCTCGTCGGGGGCTGACTAGCTAGCGGTCGGCCCCGTTTTCGGAGGAGTATCTGAGAGGCTTGGGGTCGACGGGGCGGTGGAAGACGCGGTCGGAGGTAGGGTGTCAGCGAGAGGAAACAGCGGGCGAGACGGACGGGCGGAGCAGCGGCGACCGCGGAAGGGAAGGAGACGGTGACGAGGCGGCGGAGTGCCAGGGCCTGCGGCTGCTCGTGGCGTCGGCTGGCGCGGAGCTCCGACGGCGGCGGCGGCCGGCGGACAGCGAGCGAGGACCGAGGCCGAGGCGAGTGATGGGCTGGTGGCGTGAGCAAGCCAAGTTGGGAGATTAACGGTGGCGAAGTGAGGGTAGCTCGAGCTGGAGCGACAAGGCTGCTGGGATTAATCAGCGACGGCGATGTTGGGTGATTTACCTGCTGTTCGGATACCGCGCTGAAGTTCGGAATTTTAAATAAATAATAATTAAACATATTAAATATAAACTAATTATAAAACTAATTATATATGTCATGTCTATATGCGAGATGAATTTAATTAAGCTATAATTAATACATAATTACTATACGTTTACTGTAGTATTACATTGTCTAATCATGGTGTAATTAGGTTTAATAGATTCGTCTCACAAATTAGTCCTCTTTCATGTAATGAGTTTTTTAATTAATCTATATTTAATACTCTAAATTAACGTGTTTACGTCCGATGTGACGGGATAAACTTTATATAGAAGAAAACAAACAGGCCCTTAGCTACTGTAACAGAAGTAAGGCAGTCTCCAACAACGGAGACCCAAACCAAACCAGCTACCCATTTTCAAGGTTTGGATCACGCACGGTAAAGAGGTCAAGTACCTAGATGCTTCCTTCTCCAAGAAGCGACGCAATCCCGTCTCCTTCCTCCTGGTCGCTCTCTTTCTTCCACCTTGCACACCGCACCGTCGCCCAGCCGAGCGCCGCCAAATCTCGCAGCTGGAACCGCTGCCCCGGCCGCCGCGGGCTCGCCTTGCCGCCGGCCACCGCGGGCTCGCCTCGCCAGGCCAGTCGCGCGCCGCAGCGGACCTGCAGGTCGTCGCGTGGGCGAGCGCCGCCGGCAGCCACCGTAGGCGAGCGCCGCCGCGGGGCTCTACCCGTGCGAGCGCTGCCGGAGGAGAAGGTCCCCGCCAAGCTCCGATCGCCGAGGTCCCCCGCCGAGCGCCGAGCTTCGTCACGGGCTCGCCTTGCGGACCCTGCAAGTGCCGCCACGGGCCCGCCTCGCCCCGCCGCGGAGCCTGGAAGCGTCGACCGCGCCTTGTCGTGGGGCCACCACTGGACAAATGCGTCGCGGTGGAGAGAGACGCAATTTTGCGTCGCCCACCGGCTGCGATGCAAAATGCGTCTGATGTTTGCGTCGTTGGTTGGAGGGGGATTTTGATACCCAAATGCACTGTGCCAAATCTATTTTGGGTTTGGGTTTGCATTTGGGTATACTGTTGGAGTCAGCCTAAGGAGAAAAAAAGCTACCCTTCCACGATACCTTCAATCCAGTCGCACCTGCGAATTGAAAGAATCCGACTTTTTCTAAACCAGCTGGACAAAGCAAAGCCGAGTCCGCAGCGGGAACGTGGACTCTTCCGAAAATAATTATGCCATGTAGTCTAAAAGTCATTTAGGCCCTATCTAGATCTAAGTACTAAAGTTTATCCATACACTTTTAGTTATACTAGTAGAGTACACGGCGCGTTTTAAAAAATATAGTATACACAAATATTATATTAGTAAAAAAGGAATTTCAAGCATCAAGCGTGAAATCAATAACTAAAAACTTAACTCGTATTGTCATCAAGGTTTCAATAAATGTTGAACAAAATAAAATAACATTCATAGATTAAAAATCATATAAACTTGATTTTTTATTTCAACCAACTCAATTAGCCTAAATACAAACCCAAAAAATAGCATTGGTATATAACATGTCTGGAATAAATTATCAAAGCAAACTTTAAATTCTATAGTTTAAGTGCAGTTCAACCAAATAACACGTAAGGTTATGAATAAGATCTTTTTACAGAAGTTTCTTTTTACATAAGTTTTGGAAGTGTTTGACAAAAAAATCTTCATTTTGAATGGGCAAGCACGATACTTTTCTTAATTCATCATCACCCCAAGAGAATGAATCAAACATAGCATCAAACATTTTACAATTTCGATGGAATTTACTGTAAACTTGTCGGGAGTATCGTTGACATTGTCAACATATTCAGTATTTCCCTGCTTAGTAGGTGTCCCTTCCGAGACCCCAAAATATTTCTCATATACTGGTTGAACAAGCAACGCTAATGCAACACACGCATTTTTAACAAAAGAAACATCATCTTGATTCATATCTAGCCCATGTTATTCTAACACAAATCATATTTCTAGTAAAATATAATTGATGATTAAAATTAAACCATAAATTCTTCTTAATGTTCTCCACAACTGGTAAGATTGCCGTCAATAAATTTTTACCGTTCCTTTTCCTTTTACAAAGAGCCGTAGAATAAAAACACAGAAAATTTTTTGCATGCCAAGATCATTTCAACTATTCCTATGCTGTGAAAATTGAATAACAAGCAATTTTTTTATTACAAATATCTTTGCAAATAAATAGAAATAAAACTATCACATGATTAAAATTGATCCTATGAAAATTAAATTTATGATAGAATCACCACCTGCGCGATTCATCTATAAGCTCCTAAGAAACAATCCATTCATTCATAAATTAGAATATGGATGAATCAAAACAAAGTGTACTGCAGGTATCAGGCATTTCATACTGAATGCAGAAAATAGTGAGGGATTCTTGTCTGTGGTGTCCATTTTTTAAGGAATAACCCTACTTTTATAGAAAGCATATAAGAGTTTTGGTACAATCCGGACCCTGCTTTTATAGAAAGCATATAAGAGTTTAGGTACAACTCGGATTCCATAACTGGGGATACCAGATCTACAAGCAGGCTCCATGCAAAAACATTAAAAAAACAGATACCTCTCATGACCAACTTATAAAAGAACAAAGGAAGAAGAGCGAACCGACTCAAGATTTTACCAGAAATAAAAGTTAAAGACAGATTCTTGCAAAGATGACAATGTCCTATTCAATCCCTATAAAACTTAATACAAGAGTCAAAACAAGATCAAAGCATCTTATTGATTTTTTTTACCAAACGGTTCAGAGTTTGAGTGAAACAAAGAGCTCAGCTAATGCTGACCAAATATAGGTGCAGCCTATAAGCAATCATTGAAAGGATCCTCAAAAAACAAAACAAAAAACTGAACTCATCGGCCGCTATTTGCAAAATAAAAAAAGGGGTGTTATCTATGAGTTCTGTGAATCAGAACACAAACAAATATGCATAATCATAGGTTTGATGAAAGGAGGATCAATGAACACAGAAATCCATCCAAAGTTTAGAAGCATCAGCATGGGTAAAATCAATGACTTCATTCACCTGTCTCAAAAAAATCCAAAGTTCTAGTGATCATAATTAGTCTCGTTATAGGGATTTGGCTCAGTTCTTGCATATTGATTATCGAATATTATGATCAGAGATAAAGTAGGTATGATTTTTTTCATAGAGGGTTCTTCATGGCTTTTACAGAAAGCATAAGGGTTTTAGTTACAGTGTCCTCTGCTAGGGACTCCAGCTAGCTACTGAAACCATGATACGACATCTGAACTCACGGAATGAGAGCATAGATAGTACAGAATGAAAGTTTACACCAAGAACCCTTTTGATGAAGCACGCAGGCTCCAAGGACAAAACACGTACAAGACCTACAAACAATTTATATGAAACTTTTGCCTTCAGGTTTCCTACTCGCCTCCTGCAGAAACTAATGCAATCACTTCTCCATTTGCTTGAGTTGTTCATCAACCAGCTTCCGGTCAGCAGCTTTTAGCAGCGCACCCCATTTCTGTAACCACAAAAGAATTTTGAAGAGTAATTCAGTAGATCTACTAGGCAGTTTCCCCTCTATTGCCATCTTGTTACGCGACGTCCATAGCACCCATACTACCACAACAAAAAGGGACAGCTTAACATCATAACTTCTGGTCCCCAGCGGTAGCCAGTTCTCTAGGAAATCATTCATATTAATAGGCCTATAAGCCCACCCCAACGCCTCTTTGCAGACCCCCCCCCCCCCCCCAAAACAAACTTTGCAAAAATGCATTGGAAGAATGTGATCTACATTTTCCAGAATCATGCATGATCTGCAATTTGTGTCCCCTTTCCAACCTCGTCTCTTGAGAGCCATCCCTGTCTACAGCTTGTTCTGAAAGGCCAACCATAGGAAAACTTTCAGTTTTATAGGCATTTTGTTCCCCCACAGCTTCTTCATTCTTTTACTTGAGACCCCCCCCCCCCCCCCCCTAAAAGCCAACATCCTATACATAGATTTAGTAGTGTATTCTACTTTCTTTTTCTACAGCCCAGAAAACCCTGTTCTCCACATTATTCAATTGCATGTTTTGCAAGATGTCTAACAGAGTTTCCCACTCCCCCCACCTCCCCCTGGCTGAAGGCCTCTTTGTCCCTACCGTGGGTATAAACATCGGGAAAACTTAATTTCAAAGGGATGTCTGTTAGCCATACATTTCCCAAAATCTAGTGTTTTCTCCATTGTTAACTCTGAACACAGCCCCCTACTTGAATTTGTGTTTAATCGTATGAATCCCCTGTCAAAATGGAGATCTTCTCGTTCCTTTGCTACAGGCAAAAGAGGTGCCTCTCAGGTATTTGGCTTTAAGTAGGTTTGAGTTTCAGTCCCACAATCTTCTATAAAGGAACTTTTTTAAAAATTCAAAGAAATATGTTTCACTGTCTGATGCTTAGCTTAGGTTCCAATTCTACATTAGTTCTTTCTATCACAATTTTTGTGATTTCCATCACTTCATGCTATCATCTTCTCTCACAGCTACAACATATAAACTTTCCCCAATTCCTTCCAACCTCTTATCTTCACTTTTCTTGCATTGTTAATTGTTTTACATGGCTTGTTGATTACGAACTGCCTTTTATGTTACACTGATTATTTCTAGTCCAAATTGATTATGTGAATCATTTGATTGTCTGATCGCCTCATCCATCTCCCTAGTTAGCTAAAAATTGGTGAACACCAGCATATCTCAGAGGCAATATTATGATCAGACTTCAAAGACCATGTTGTTGCAACAAGGTTGGAGTAGCAAAAATGGCCATATTAACAACTGTAATGTAAATGGCAGGGGAACTCAATGCAGATAGTTCCTAAAAATATCAATGTAGCCCAACACAATTGCTTTATGAAACAACAGCTCTGGAGATCCAAATCTGTCAGAACAAGATCAAAGAAACTTACTTGCGAGGAGAGGCCAAAGTGCAGGGTGGCGCAGACGCTAGACATGCTACAACAATCATCAGCAAGGCCCCAATCCCAGACCCCATGATCTCCTCTTCCCTTCCCCTACAAGGTGCAGACTCCTATCTGAGAAAGAGCATCTAAATTGAAAAAAAAACTCTTACCTTACCAACTATAATGCCCTCTTAATTTTCATCAACCCAATACATTAACTGAAGAGATGCAAAGTAATCAGTACCTATGAAACAATGTGCCATTCTCAAAAGAATCATGTTCAACTTCAACATGCAGTGCCCAATAGGATAGATAGTGATCAGACGAAAATTAGCACCTCAACAATTATAGTGATCCTAGAATCATATATATTGAAACAAACTACTATTTCTAGAGGAATATAATTTACACTCAAGAGATATTTTATGTTAAATTTAAATCATATGCACGTTATAATAAATGAAAATTCTTATCAACAAGGTTATGACTAACCACTTCTGCACGGTCCAAACACTAACAAGGAAGAAAATTACCAGTCAGCCATTGTTTAAAAGCCTCACATTGGTTCCTAGTTACAAAAAAAAAACTTACCACCCTGAGAAGGCGGCCTTGCAATTATGCTATCTTCCTTCCTGGTAAGTTATCTTGAAGAGCTAGGTCAGATCAGCCATTGCATATCTTGACTCTGAAGCATACCAGAAATGGATTGCTTCCACTACTGAACCAACATCACTGCTGAAGTCCTTATATTAACATTAAAATGCAGAGGAGGAAACATGTATATTAACCAAGTAATCATCATATTCCAGAAACAAAACACGTATCTGCACCAATTATTCTGAGAGCAAACTATAGAATAACAGCAGAGAGCATTGGGAACATTGGGAGCAATATCTCAATCTATCTGCTAAATTAAACCCAACCTAAACAAAATTCTCTCATGTGGATCACCTCGTAATAACAGTAGACAGATATTGGAAATTTTGGGGCCAATAGGCCTGGTGATTGAAGGAGCAAAATTTCAGCAATTAAAATCTCATTGGGGGCAATGAAATTTGTGATTGTTTCTGTTAGTTCTCCGTTTCTGTTAGGTCACATTGCAAATTCACAAGTATGTGTATATTAGCTTTGGTCCCATACAACCAGCATACTTGTATGACCCACTGTTCTTTCAGATTCAAATACCTCATAATCATTGCCACCCTATTCACTATGAATATGCCTCTGAAAAATATTCAGAAGTGGTCAACAAAAACCAATGAAGGTCATGAATCCTCAGCTAGGAGCGTTGTTTGGGACGGACATCAGTCTGCGCTTCCGAAGAAAAACAAGTTAGGATTATGTAATGATAATTGATCATCCATACTAATTATGCCAACCACGTAATTTCCTTCTAATAAAATTATTTCAGTTATCACATACATCAATCTAATAAAATTGCCCTACCATGACACTGTCCAAAGACAGGGGGATTTCTCAAAAGATAAATTAGGTTTTATATAAACAAGCTAATATGAAAGTTAATATGTGGGAGACTTGGCAAATACAACCGTCAAGATAAATTCTACTTGCAGAGAGATAACATGGCTGCACTATTACAGCTGGTTATCTAAATACATCACACAACCTTTTACCTGTAAACAATTCGATGTTCGAGGAAAAATGTTGTGAAGAGTACCGCACGTGTTTTAAAAAACACAAAATAAAGAAGAATTTATATATATAGCAAAGATGTATGAGAGAGAAGGATGTGTTTCCAACAATTCAATATCACAAAAAACTTAAAACATAACATAATTATTTCTATCCATATATAAATTTCCCATGGAGCCCCTCTAATCTGTCTAAGGTGGCTGAGCTGGTTGTATGTTGTGATCCATTGTTCTAGTGATACCCGGCGTGGGTGCTCATTGTGCCCCCTTGTCAGAGAAGAACCTGCACCCCTAAGGATGTACTCGTGTCCACCGCGCCCTTGTTGTTGGAGCCGCATGATCTTCCATCAACCATGAGGCAAGGTGAATGGATGGGAGAGAATGAGGTAATATGGTTAATGGCATCATAAGAAAATAATACAATAACTTAAATTGTCAACAAAATACAGGGGGTTAAATCATAACCATGGAAAAACGAAGAGCATTAAGTTACCTTTTTCCATTGATTCGTTGTATAAAATGACGTAAAATAGTAATTTTAATTGTAGACATTGACATACTGAACACAAAGAGATTAAAGAAAAAGAACCACTGACATGGAGGAACTGGAAGTACCTGCAGGTATCAGCATATGTGAAATGTTGATAGAAGTAGAGGAGGCCTCACTAAATCTCAGCACGTATATTTTTTGAGATATTGTAGGCAGATTGTGATCCTCTGCATTATTGAAGAAAAAAATTGTACCCTGAAACATCCTGTAGCATATACAGTAACAACTATTATTAATTTAGAAGGCAGTTAAAGTTTAGTGTCATTTCTCAGGGAGTTGAAAGTTCTTTTAAAAAATATTTAATTCGGCTCTAAGAGAAAAGGACAGAAAAGAGCAACCAACAAGAGGAACAAGAACACTAAAATACTTACAAAATAGACATGAAAGTACATTTAATCAAACCTATGTTGAGCAATGTTAGGAGCCTCGACTCCTTGTTCAGATCAGGAGTCCTGTTCTGGCCCCTTCTTTATTCATTCTTATTTTATATGTGAAAGTGCGTCTAGGCACTTAATCTATTTTGGTGATTAATGACAATAGAAATTTGGATATAATACTTTGAATGAGTTGTGCAGGAATAAAATGAAAGAAAAGAAAAGAAATGTGAAAAGAAGGTCCCCAATTCGATTTCTTATGGTGGTGGACTCGATCGAAGAATTTAATTTGATTTTCGGTTTGAATTTGAGTATAGGACCACCGTACTATCAAGGGGGATGCGTTCGACAAATTCTAGTTGTTTTAAGTGCTTTGCTTGAGATGAAAATCCACTTGAGTGACACACAAAGTCACATTCACATGTTGTCTGCTTGGTCGGAACTTAGGCCGGAAGATCCGACCGGAAGTTCCGGCTGGCTTGGTTTCGGGTTGTTTCCCATCGGAAGATCCGATCCTAGTTTCGGAACTTCCATCGGAAGATCCTACACTGTGTCGGATCTTCCGGGACTTCGCCAGATTTCAGCCTTTTCTGTGTGTCACATGCATGTTCCGACCCCTGGCCGGAAGATCCGACCGGAAGTTCCGGCCAGCTCGATTTGGATTTGTTCCGGGGCCGGAAGATCCGACGCCTGTCGGAAGATCCGACAGGGTGTCGGAAGATCCGACGCCTGAAACTGTTCTGAGGGCTTTCTTGCTATGTTCTGTCATTTGCCGGAAGTTCCGGCCTTCATCGGAAGATCCGACACTATGTCGGAAGATCCGATGCCTGGAATTTGTCTAGGGTTTTCTAACACTAATCTGTCATTCTTCGGAAGATCCGACTCATGGTCGGAAGATCCGATACCCCTTCGTAGAACACATAACGGTCACTTTTTGGGGGGTTGGTATATATACCCCCTCACCCCTCTCATTCATTGCTGCTGCCTCCACTGACCTAACTTGTGACAAGCACCCACTTGAGCATTTATTTCACTCCTCTACTCCTTCCCAAGCTTGATTCTTGTAAGGATTCATCTAGGGTTTGAGTGAGAGAGAAGATTGAAGGTGTGAAGCTTGTACTAACCTTGGGCCCTCACTTGTTCATCTCTTGAAGCACTTGAAGTAACTTTGATTCGTCGATTCACGTTTGTTACTCTTGGAGCTTTGCTCCTAGACGGTTAGAGGTGTCGGTGAGCTCAAATTCCTTTGTGGTTGAGCCCCGGAAGTTTGTATTACCCCTCTCTTTGTGAGAGCCAATAGTAAGTGACTCAATCTTCCTTTGTGGTTGATTGAGGGAGACTTGTGGCTAGTGTGACAGCCCGGGTCTTTGTGAGCTTCTCAACGGAGACGTAGCTCCTTTATGGAGTGAACTTCGGAAGTAAATCCATTGTCTCCTTGTGCTCATTTGTTTTATTGTTGGATTTGCTTGATTTGATCCGATCTACTTGCTTGTTGTTATTCTTTTGCATTGATCATATCTAGAAGGCTCTATACACTTATTGTCACACTTCTATTCAAGTAGAATCTTTAAAAAGTGTACTAGAACTCAAATTACGAAGTAAAGTTTTTATTCCGTCGGAAGATCCTACACAGTGTTGGATCTTCCGGGGGTCGGAAGATCCGAGACTGCGTCGGATCATCCGACGTCTGACAGTTTTCAGAGCAATTTTGCAGAAATTTATACATGGCCTATTCACCCCCTCTAGGCCTAGTGTTGGTCCTTTCAATATGTTTACAAAAATAAATTGTCCTACAAAAATTCACATAATTATTTAGCAATCCATCAAGTGAATTCAATAGACTTACACATTCATCCTAGCAGCCATACACGTATCCATGTATATTCACCCACAATACACAAGATTCATTGATAAAAAAAATAAATGAACACACCTATTATACGAGCACAGATGGGAGCCGGCCCTAGGGCTCCTCGTCCTCGACCTTATCGTGGTCGGCAGCGAAGGCGTCAATCGTCCGTCGATCCATAGCTACCGAAAACATAGATGACATACAAAGAAAAGCATCATAAACAACACGATCCAAATGACAGGGAATGAAGTGGTTACCGATGACTGCCTCACCAGTAGCCAACCGATCAGTTCGTGCAGAAGAGTGCGTGCGTAGTAGGAAGAAGCGATGTGTTGGTGTCTTCCGGGGAGGAGGAGGAGGAGGAGGCGCCTTATATAGGTAGGCACGAGGGGTAAGGGGATGATGAACCTGGACACCCACAACTATGGTAAGCAATCAATTCCCTGGTTGACTTCCACACCTATGGTAATCAATCAATTCCTTAATTAACTCCCACATATATGGTAAACAATTCAATTCCTTTTCCTTGATTGATTGGCCATTAGGCAGGATAATTGATGCAATCGTTGATTGATTGGCCATTAGGCAAGTTAATTGAATAACGTTTTGGAAAGTTTCGGGCGGGAGAGTAGACGACTCCCCCATAATTTATTTCTATACATGGTCATGCGACTGAATGGAAATTGAAAACCTTGACCCATTGGTTCGTGACAATTTGGGAAGTCAAATATTGATTTATTCGCGACAATTTGGGAAGTCAAACATTTGGATACGTGCGGGCGCGGCTGAAATTACGGAAACTGGGTGCGGCGGGCGGGTAAGTTTTGGGCGCGGTGAGAAAACAGCTGCCAACTGGACCCGGTTAGAGAGGTGGGTAGGGTTTTTCTAGGTAAAAAGTGTTTCAATTCTCTAGGATATTTATAGTATAGATTTAGTCTCTAAGAAGCTAAATATATGGACTATATGGTTCAGTGTATTAGTTATCTGGGGTAGCTAAATAAGACTAAATGTCTAAATGGGCCAAAAGTGTATCCCTCCTCCTGACCTCGAGCCACCGCTCTTCTCTCCCCAGCGAGGTAATTTAGTCTTTTCACATTGCCTTTAATACCTTTTAATCCCTCCATTTAGTTCTTAACTAAGTAGATGTAAACCAGGCTTAAAAGTGATGTTACACATAGACCATATTCTTTATTCCACATCCCAAGAACGGTAGGATCATAAACAAGCTGTTAAGGCCAAATCATTGTCTAGCCATATTTAGAAGCGCAAATCTATATTATCTGACATTATATATTGATATATAGAGGTGTCGTGTAGGATTCCATAACCAAGAAGGAAAGGAAATGATTACACCCTTGTAAAAAAAACCTCACAAAAAAGAAAAAAACTAAACGATGCAGGTTGGATAGTGAAAAACATCAAATGACGCAGGTCGAGTGTGTCAATCAAGAACTAGCCAATGCAGGTTGGATAGTGAAAAACATCAAATGCGTTTTCATTCTAAGTACATGTACAAAGTATCAAATAATATCACAAGTTTGATATCGATAATTGTTTTTCTGACACGAATATCACTGGATATATTTGGTTTGTAGCCACAATCATAATTTTATCCCGTCCATGGATAAGCAAGACTGACTATCCACAACCGCAAAAATCTCACTAGCAAAAAATATATGGCAAGATTCCTTAGGATTGTTCAGTTATGGAAAAAATTAAGCACCAAATTTTAGTTTTTTTGTATAATATAAATGGTGATATTATGAAAACGGTCGCACCACCCGGACGTCCGACGCGAAACAACAAATCGGATGATGACGTGGCGCAATGAGGACCAAGTATTCCATTCCGTACGCGGGAGTTAAAACAGAGGAAAAAAAAGAGGGTGACGTGGCGCAACCACAGCCAAGTATTCATAACCGACGACACCGTAGCATACAAAAAAAATCCCGCCGCAACATGGCATGATGTTGCATGTAAAATGTAAAATTTTTTACAACATCCAAAAATAACGTATGCAACATCAAATAATAGTATCTGCAACATGAATAGTCAACGTTTGCAACGTTAAAATGGCGTGCTCACAACACTCAGCCATGCACGACAGCAGACGAAAATTCCCAATAAAAATACAACATCCGGATGAAACACTTGCAACATGCATGCGAAACATATGCAACATCGCAACATCCCACATCTGTTTTTGCAACATTCACATCAAACAGTTGCAACATCTTTCTGAAACATCCGAAACACGTGAAACATGTTGTTGCAACATGAAGCGAAACCCTAGAACATTCCGGATCTAGTTTTGCAACATTCTCATCAAACAGTTGCAACATTCATCTAGAACATCCGAAACACACAAAATATGCTCTTGCAACATGGAGCAAACCCTAACAATATGCACCAAAACCTACCTGCTGCACGCCATAAATGTCGCCTAGAGCTCCTCTGGGGGGACACCGTGGGGAACGGCGGCCCGTGACCAGCCATCCACCGACGAGCACCGCCCGGGGGCGTCGGGAGCGGCAGGGGCACCCCGGAGGAGCGGCGCGGTGGCGGCTGTACTAGCGGCCGCGGAGGAGTGGCGCCCGGAGGAGCATGGATGTGGCGGCGACGGCGGCGCGAAGGAGCGGCGATGAGGAAGGCAGCGACGACGCAGCAGAGGAGCGCGGGGGCGGCGGCGGAGGAGCTGAATGCGGCGGAGGAGCTCGACGCGGCAGCAGCGCCTGCGACGGCGCTCGGGTCGGCCACGGCTCGTGGAGCGACGGCGCGCGGGGCGGCCACGTCGTCGGTGGCTCGCGGGGTGGCGGCGGCGGCGCGGGTTGGTGCTCACGGAGGAGCATGGTGTCGGCATGGAGGAAAGGCGCAGGGCGACGTCAGCGGCGGTGCCGTGCGTGGAGAAGCCGATGCGGGGCGGACCGAGAAGGAAGCAGCGGGCGGAGGAAGCTGCGGGTTTTTTTCGGGGAGATTTTTTATTTGAGACGGCGACGTGCTGCGCGGAATGGTGCGGGGCGTCCGATGGATCGGACGTCAGAAGCATTACCGTTACGAAAACGCCTGCGTCCAGTCAAAATGAATTCAGCATCGAATTCATAATTTCATATTCGAAGTCGTATTCAGATCGTTTGCGGGGACCCTCCCTGCGGCCTGCGGCCCCCCTCGTTTTATTCTTTCCGTGGGCCGGGTGATGCAGGCAGGGGTCTAGAGCGTGCGAGATCTTTCGACAGAGACGAGGGGGGGCACCGGCGATGTCGACGACGACCGAGGCGGCGAAGAGCGGCACCGCCGCGCCGGTGCGGTGCCAGCGGATCGGCTGCGACGCCATGTTCACCGACGACAACAACTCCGAGGGCTCCTGCCAATACCATCCCTCCGTAAGCACCGCCTCATCTGTTCGCTCCTTCACCCCTCAACCCCGTAGCCTAGCAAAAATTTCTGCTGCTTCAAACCTCAAATCGATGGAAGTAGGCACCTTCTCCTACCTCGTGCGGCTGTCCCTGCAGTTCCGTCTCCTAGGCATATTCTTTAGTCTTGCCTCAGGTGTCAGGGGATTCGTTTGCCCAAATCCCCGTACCTCAGCAGAAATTTCCGCTGCTTCAAACCTCAAATTGATGGAAGTAGCCAGCTTCTCCGACCTCGTGCGGCCGTTCCTGCAGTTCCGGCCCCTAGGCTAGGTTCTTCAATCTTGCCTCAGGTGGGATTTATGTGCTAAGGTTTAGGCTGTGGCTGGAGTCAGAAGGGGCTGCTTGTTTCCAGGGCGAATTAGAACACTGAATTCAGTAGTTATTTGCGAAACGGGACAGATTCCAATTGTGATAGTTCGTCGATGTGATTGAACCTCTTTATAACTGCTGTAATGTTATATTGTAAATAGGAGTATTTGTTAGATTTAAATAAATACGACTGCAAAAGGTTGGGAAAAGAATAGCTATGTGTTCCTTTAGGAACTGTTGCTCTTATTGTTTCATTCAGATTAAAATACTCAAACCAGACAACAACAACCACTGTATTTGTGTGATGTTTATGTACTCATCACACTGCTCTCTACTGCGATTGAAATGCCTATGGAGTATTAGCAACACATGATTTTTGGCATAGTAAAAACTAAAATCTGATATGAATAGCCATACATGCATCCTGTTTTCGGACCTGATGAAATCGAACCCTGCTATTAGGTTTTGATGAAGCGCGTTCGAATGTATAGTTGTTACAGTAGCTTAATAATTCCTTCCACTCTCACCGGCAATCGAAACATTTATTTCTTATTTTTTCAGTTTCCGCTGTTAGTGTTCTGACAGCTTCCTTTTTCCTTTTTTTTCTTTTGCAGGCAGTAAGTTTCACCCTTGCTCGTGAGGCTATTTCTGTTTAGAAAATTGTCATTGGTTTTCTTAAAATATTTTTTTCAGCCTTTATTTCATGATGGCATGAAAGAGTGGAGCTGCTGCAAGCAACGAAGCCATGATTTTAGCTTATTTCTGGCAATACCAGGGTAAAGATCCCTTCCTTCTTCCCCTGGCATTCACTGATTCTGGCTTCACTGTTACTGTGTATGACATTTAATGACATGTTTAGTACCATTGCCTGGTTCCGGTTGGCAATCAATTTAAACCAGACAATTGGTAATTCTAAGGAAAATTTGCTGCGGTTTGGTCTGAATCTAGAGTTTGTTAACACCAACAGAAACCTAACATTTTTTGGGGCAATACTTGGGAGATCAAATCGCGTACCCGCTGATCCTCAGCCAAATTTGGTGCCTGCAAATTGGCCATAGTCTAAATGATGCTATAGTTACAAAGTTGAGCTTCATACGTATGTTTGTTTTGTCGGTGAATTGGTTTGGTCTGTAGGGTCTCAAAACAAACAGGCGAAATTTGCACGTCGGAAAGATACGGTTATGTCAGAAAATGATCTTCTCTTTGTATCTTATTATAAACACCTTGATGCATCACAAGTTAGATTAAGATTTTTTTTTTAGGTTTTTTGCTCTTTGATTATATTGATATTTGAAATAGTATTCAAACATAGCTTGGTCACCGAGCGGCAACTGTTCCTCTGTTCCTGCAGACTTTATGTTCATTTTCTTATCTACTTCTGGAATTTAAGGAGTTTCTTATACAATAGCAAAGTAGGGGATAAAGTTACAAGTACATGCTGTTACCTATTTGCAGTTGTTTGGATTCACAAGAAATCTATGATGATGGATTTGAAAATTGGGACTTCTGTTGCTTTGGGGTGCCTGTTTTGGTCAATGCATCATAATTATACTAAAGAAATAAAGACATGCTTCTGACTATAATGTATCATAATAGGATGGCTCGCCTTTTTACATAGTTTACACAAACTTGAAACTATCTCTATGTTAGTGCTTTGGCTAATTGACCAATCCAACATATAAAATATTGGCAGGTCACTATGTGCACTGAAAATACTGGCATTTATGAATTAGCCATATTAAATACATATTTAAACTTTAGAATCTAGCTTTAGATACTAAGATCTAAATTATGGTGTCCAACTGAAACATGTAAACTGGTGCCAGCTGCATTCACCAACTGAACTAATGTAACAAGAAGGGGTATTGTATTGTCTAGTATAATGGTTATGTATCAACATTGACTATGTGAGGTGAGTTAGAACAACAGAAGTAAGAGGCAGGCCACATTTAACTAAAAGTGCCAAAGCTGGTTAAATGGCAGGAACTGATATGTAGGTTACTTGTGGGTACTGGTTGATAAGGCACTTGACTTCAGATAGGTATATTTCATGTATATCTTGTAAAGTGATTACTAAATAGTTGGTTGGGCAAAAGTACTTAAAATGGTTAAGAGGCAGAAGTGCAGAACACCATAACAAAAATAAGGGCAGGGAGCAAAATTAGGTTGAGTTATCTCAAATTAGTCTAATATGCATGTAAGTCCATAAATATGCCTCCAGTTTACCGATGAATAAGCCTGACCTGATCTCTTTGTATCGTTCTTCACAAGGAACTTGTGTTTTTACGCTGGTCGTTCTGGTTTTAACCATGGCATTTTCTCATTCTAGCCAATACTTCAGTTGCCTGTTATATTTCAGTAGAACCAAAACCAACTGAATGTGTACCTTATCGTGGTGCAGATGCACAACAGGGAAGCATACGACTGAAAAACCAGTCACAAAAGCTGTTTCTGCAAACCGTCCGAAGGCAACACCAATTCAGTCTTCTAAGCAGGGTGTAGGAGCCGATGCCTGCGCTAGATGTCGTCAGGGTTTCTTTTGCTCTGACCATGGTGAGTTTGTGTTGTAATCTTGTTTCTGTTGTATATTGATTAATTCCCAATAAATGGGTGTTAACTGTTATCGGCCTAACATATGTTTAGTAAAGACATTCCAGTGTTTTCTACAGTATATAACTTGGTAAAAAGATTTTTGAAAGATACTTGGTATTTGGTAAAGAACATCATGAGCAAACTACAAAAATGAAAAAAATAATTCATATTTTCCAGGATCACAGCCCAAGGCACAAAAACCAGCTGCCACTGATGAGACAATCAAGGAACCTGTTGAGAAATCCTCGGTTCCACCGCCGAAGAAAAAGGTTGATATAAATGAACCGAGGACATGTAAAAATAAAGGATGTGGTAAAACCTACAAGGAGAAGGATAACCATGATTCTGCATGCGAGTACCATCCAGGTCCTGCTGTTTTCCATGACAGGCTGAGGGGGGTATGTATCTGTTCTGAGTTCAAGTTGAGCTGTGTTTAGTACATCCCTGATTTGTTTTTCATCTTTAAGTTCTTTATGTGTTCTTGCAGTGGAAATGTTGTGATATCCATGTCAAGGAGTTTGATGAGTTTATGGAGATACCTCCATGCACCAAGGGCTGGCACAATGCTGATGCCGTGTGATTTCACACCATGTCTAGAACTACTTCGCAGCATGTAAGAGGCAATCTTGCTGCAGTTTGTTGAGAGTTGTACTTGGAAGTGTGACAAAAACTTTGAGGGTGGGCTACATTAGCTTGCTCACAGTGGTTGTCCCGAAATCATACGTGATGCTCCTTGTACTCTTGGACCAGAACTTGAAACCATATTTTGCAACTTAATTTAAATTGAAATTTTATCAGTTTGAAGTGATTTTTTAATTTATAACTGTGTATATAAAAGCAAGACCCCCTGGCATGATTGATACGTGTCAGAGCAATTCCAGCAGACCCTCCTAAACAGGTCCTCAACCCAAATTTAGAGCATCAAATAAAGCTCTCTACTTAGCCCCCTATTTTGGGTAGTGGTTCTAGTGGTTATTGCTGGAGTTGGAGCTAAGTTCTAGGGTCCAACAAATAGAGATATCTCCTATTTAATATTTTGGAGGGCCTGATTTGACGGGTATTGCTAGAGTTGATCTTATCTGTCTTGTTCTATTTCCCTGGCTGTGTTGGTAAAGATCTGCTCGTGTGGTGGTTTTTTGAGCAGGTAGAAGTACCTGGACTACGGAGCCGGAAGGAGGTTGTGTTGCCTATAATTGAAGATAGAATTTCCTGTGCACCATTAGAAATTATAGCTTTTCCTTTCAGTTTTTCTCTGTAATGGCCATTTTGCTCCTCTTTGGATGAGAGATTGGGAGCAACGTCTGGGAGACGGATGAGTGTGGAAACAAAACAAAACCTGCACTCGATTCTGGAACGGAAGGTGGCTTTGCATTATTGGTTGCTGTTATACGCGTGCATACAGTAACATGCAATCTTGGATACCTCAGACGCGAGGCGCAAATAGTAGTGTAGTGCTTGGGACACGGCACCGGGGGCACTGGGCACTCCATTCACTCACGGGATGCCGATGATGGGGATGAACGGGAAGAAGTAGATGAGAGGCAGTCCCCCTCCCACGCCGATGGGCGGGCTGTCGCTGCCCCCAGCGCGCGGGGGAGTGCTCACCACTGGCGCTGGCGGCGTCGGCATCGCCGGGGGCATGGGCCTCGCCGCCGGCACCCGCGGGGCGGCGTCCCCCTGCTGCCGCTGCTGGTCATGGGCTTCCGTGGTCGTCGCGACGGCAGCGCCGCCGCCGCTAGTTGGACGATGGCACCTTGTTGTGAAGAAGGCGAGGCGGGAGCCCAGCGCGTAGGAGGAGGCCGCAGGCGCCCGGCCTGCCGGGACGACGCGAGCCCCCGCGGCGCGCAGAGCTGCTCCGTCGTGGCGCCGAGGACCCTCGCCGCGCACGGCGTTGGCGAGGCCGACGCCGCCACCGCTGGCATGACCACATCGAACGCGCCGCGGGCGTCGGTCTGCACCGCGTGGAGACCCGCGCCGCCGCCGTCGCCGGCGCATCTCACCGCGACCACCACACCTGGCACGTACGGAGCACAGAACACGTAGGCAGGCATGTCAGTATGTCACGGTGTGCCCTCCCCGACGGAACACGCCGGTCGCAGACGACGACGCCGCGCGCGCGTCCCACCGAACTCGTGCTTTACGTACCGGAGAGGCCGTGTCCCGCGGCGCAGTCGAGGCAGGCGACGGAGCCGCGGAGTCGGGGCGCGCCGCCCTCGCCCGGTACGGCGAGGACGACGAGGAGGACGACGAGCGTGGCGCCGACGAGGAGGGGGCGGGGAGCCATGCGCTGCCTGCCGCTCCGGCGGTCGGGGTGGCTCGTCGAGTCACCTTGCTCGTGGTCCGTTGCGTGCTCTGCTCAGTGCTCGCGTCTTGCCAACGTGCGTGCTTGCGCCCTCGTGTGTATATTTGTAGCACCGTACGCGCGCGCAGCGAAGTAGTGTGGTGGTTGATGACAATGTGATTATATGTGAGGCTCGTTCACTTCACATCACGTACGCGCCCAACGAACTTGTCAGACTCGGTCACCGCCAAGTTGCAACCGAGATCCAGGCCCAACGTAATCAAAGCGCCGAGCCGAAGACAAGTCCACCCAGGCTGGGCCTTCGTACCACACCCAACGACCGCCAGTTTCATTGAATTAACGGGCCCGAACAATAAAACGCGGCCCAAATTTGCACCCGGCAGGGTGGGGCTGTGAAAGCATGGGAGATGGTTTTTATACCGCATCTGGAGGCAATGGCAACGGCATGTCAGAGAAAAGTTTAAACCAAGAGGCCGCGCGTTGCTACAATCATATCTTTCTCGGCCTTCTAAGTAAAATCGTATTGACTTGTAAATAGTAGAGGATAAAATGACAAAATTTAAAAATAAAGACACAATCACAGTTGCACTTTAAAATAAGGACAAGAACACTGATACTCTATTAGAAATAATATTGTTTGACAACAAAGATTACGATTCGATAGTTCATGCAAGCCCAATAGACCTGGGATTCAATAGTCCACGCAATCCCTTTTCTTTGACAGCCCATCATGCAAGTGATTCTGGAACTATACGATGCTTCACCTGTTTACCACGGCGCAGAAAATGCTTGATTTGGAAAATTAATATCCTACTAGGAATATCATCACAAGTCACGACCCGCTGCTTCACCGCCATCCCACTTGCTCGCTCTCGTCTTTTTTAACCAAAACCTGCTCGCTAAACACGCAAAGGCCACCGTGACAGCCTCACGGGCATCGGAAACTCCGATGCCGTCGCGAGATGCTGCGGCTTCCCACATTTGTCATCTACAGCGGCAATGCGGTAACGGCCGCTGAACCCGACCCGCTACGCCGGGGCGCCCCCTATCCAAATCCCTCACCACCAGCTTCCGTACTCCTCCCTTCAACGGCCACGCCGCGCGGTTGGTTGGCTGCCTGTCGGGCTTTGGAAGTCCCGGCGGCCGGCCGGCGATGTCCTTCCTCGCCGCGTCGCCCGCGGCCACGCCGGTGGAGAGAGTGGTCCTGCTCGTAGCGGCGGCTCCCTCGCGTGCCCGTCCGTGGGGGTTGCATTGCGCGGTGCCGGGGATGGGAGTGGGACGGGGAGGAGCCGGGTGCGGCCGGCGGCAGCTGGTGCTGCGGCGGTGCTCCCCAGCCGGCGAGTCCAGGGTGGCCGGAGACGCCGGCCCCTCCAGGTCGCTTTGCTTATTAGCTTCATACTTGCAACTTCCCGTTTTCATTTGTTGGGAAACCGGTTCGAGGGATGGGGTTGTTGAGCTACGAGCATGATGATTTCTTGGTTAGTGGTGGTAAGAGCCAGGTGTGGAAATTCGAGATGTCTGTAGACGCTGCTTGGAAATATATGTAGCCCAGTTAGCTTACATCAAGTTATGTTCTAAGAAATGCCTTGTTTTGATGTTAAACTGTGGCCTTTGAGGGAAAACCACATCAAATACTATTAATCTGGTTGGAAAATTAGGCGCATAGCTGTTTGTCATGGTCCTACGGGAAAACAAGAGATGATTTACATGCTGCAGGGGAAAATTGGAAGAGAGAAGGGAGAGGCAAGAAAGTACTTAGCTCGTGTGCTCTTTCCAGAAAGGGAAAAACATCGAGTGGACAATATGTTTGCTAATCTACTGCTAATACTAGTAATTAGTACTACCACGCCCACAGGGACGGCCCTGACCCACATATGTCATAAGAAAGATGTTTGTATGCCATGTCAAATCGATAGATCTCAAGTACAGTATAACTTTGTAGTGGAGGATGTAAAAGCAAAAGTTATGAGTTGTAAGTAGGCACATAGAGTAAGCCTCTGTATCTTTCTTTGGAAATTTAGTCGAAAAAGAAATATGCTAATCCAACCGGCCCAGTCTTACAGGCTCAATCATGCTTCTTCTCTACAGCTTTTGCATAATTGAAGGTCCAGAGACAATTGAGGACTTTGTTCAGATGCAATCGCAAGAGATTCAAGACAACATCAAGAGCCGCCGCAACAAAATTTTCCTTCTAATGGAAGAGGTTTCCGTTTTGCACATTATGCGAAGCAGTTAGACAACTTTTTGTGGTCCATATGGTGAAGCCCATCTCATTACTTAATTTATGGAAAATGTTATCAGGTTAGACGATTGCGAGTGCAGCAGAGAATCCGGACTGCTGAAAACAAAGGTGCCAGCAGTGAAGAAAATGAAATGCCTGAGATTCCATCAACTATTCCATTTATGCCTCATGCGGTGACCAACAGTTCTCAACAATCTTTTGAAAAATGATCACATTGGCATCTGAAGTTGTTCTAAGTTCTATTATTTTTTCTTTTGTTTGCCCAAAACAGTCAGCAAAGACAATGAAGCAACTCTATATGACATCATTCTCTGTCATATCTGGGATAATCATTTTTGGAGGCTTGATAGCCCCAGTAGTAAGTACCAGTTTGTTTATGTCTGTGCTTTTTTTTTTCAAGAACCTCTTCTCACTATGCGTGGTGATATAGTAAGTCATCAATCTTTCTTTCTTTGGATGCAGCTTGAACTGAAATTAGGGCTGGGTGGTACATCTTATGAAGATTTTATACGGACCTTGCACTTGCCTCTTCAATTGAGGTGCTTTGAATAACCTATATCTTGATAGTGAATTCTGTAGCAGTGTTTAGAGAAGTGATTTGATTCATTTTTGTTGGCTGCTGTTCAGTCAGGTAGACCCCATAGTGGCATCCTTTTCAGGTGGCGCAGTTGGTGTCATCTCAGCTTTAATGTTGGTTGAAGTGAGAAACGTCAGGCAGCAAGAGAAGAAAAGATGCACATATTGCCACGGGACTGGTACACGCAATTTCCTTTACTTATGCATGATTCATCGTCTATGCAAACTTGGATATGTCTGAAATGATATTTTGTCTCCGTATCTAATACAGCAAAACTAATTCTGTACTCGCGTGTCTGATCTTGCTTTTGCAATGTAGGATACTTGCCGTGTGCTCGCTGTTCTGCTAGCGGGATGTTATTGAGCGCAAAGCGCTTTTCACTATCAGGGAATAATATGTGGTCAACGAATGGAAGGTGTCAGAATTGTTCAGGAGCTGGAAAGGTACACTATTTATTGCCATTGTGTTTCACATTAATCAGTTTGATGCTGTGTAGAAGATTGGAGTGGAAACAGTGGAACAGTTATGAGGTATTGTCTTTAGGTTAAGTTGCGAGGTGATAGTGCAGATTAAACAGACGTAGTGTTTAAATTCAGTTTTGCATGAAAATGTTTGGTTGCAGAAGTAAGAGAATAGAAATGGCACTTCATATTATCTTATACCATTAACATGTTGACCTCCATAAAGTATAAACTGTCTTGATTCTTGCATCTCCATGTTTGCCAGGTGATGTGCCCGACTTGCTTATGCACAGGAATGGCGATGGCAAGCGAGCATGATCCTCGGATAGATCCCTTTGATTAGTGTTGAGCAATTGGGGAGTACGCCTGTTTTTCTTTGTGTCTGTAGCCCTGGTGCGCAAAACATCTTGTTATCAGATCAGAGATTACACCGAATGCTCCTAACGGCGCTATACCAATCAATAATCAGGGTTTCCCTTCGAAATGCGTTTGCTGCTAAGCCATTGTTGATGTATAGTCTAATATATTATTGTGTCTCTTATGATATCAATAATTGACAGTTTGGCCGAGTGGTCTAAGGCGCCAGATTTAGGCTCTGGTCCGAAAGGGCGTGGGTTCAAATCCCACAGCTGTCAAAAATATTTTTGTTTTTTAAATTATTATTTTTCTGCACCCATGTACTTCGATGTCTCCTAGCAATCTGTATGATTTTTTGTCTATCAAAATTTCGCATCCATGTACTTCGATGTCTCCTAACAAATCTGTATGATTTTTTGCCTATCAAAATTCCCGATAGCTGCATATGAGCTACAGCCGGCGCGTCTAGGCATCACGCGGGTGACACGGACACACACGTTACCCGAAGAAGCGGATGCATCTAATTTTTTTATTGGGCTACTGTTGGGCCGATTGTTTGATCACTTATTGGACTGTTTTTACATGTACTTGAAGAGTGAAGCAACCGAAAAAGCAGCGCACGCCACCTGTACGTGATAAAGTTTAGAAAAAAAATCATTTTTCTTAAACCAAACATCCAAATTAAATTTCGATCGCACCATAATGCTTATTGTGATAAAATCTTCAAAACAAGATCTCACTTAACTATATTTAGATGATATTTTTTACAATTTTTTTTATCAAACTAGAGCATATAAGTCAACGTTGCGAACAAATTGCTGCACATGGAGAACAGAAAAATTTACGTTGCGAATAAATTACTGCACATGTAGAACAAATCAGTCCATATTGTGAACAAATATTTTTGTTTTTTAAATTATTATTTTTCTGCACCCATGTACTTCGATGTCTCCTAGCAATCTGTATGATTTTTTGTCTATCAAAATTTCGCATCCATGTACTTCGATGTCTCCTAACAAATCTGTATGATTTTTTGCCTATCAAAATTCCCGATAGCTGCATATGAGCTACAGCCGGCGCGTCTAGGCATCACGCGGGTGACACGGACACACACGTTACCCGAAGAAGCGGATGCATCTAATTTTTTTATTGGGCTACTGTTGGGCCGATTGTTTGATCACTTATTGGACTGTTTTTACATGTACTTGAAGAGTGAAGCAACCGAAAAAGCAGCGCACGCCACCTGTACGTGATAAAGTTTAGAAAAAAAATCATTTTTCTTAAACCAAACATCCAAATTAAATTTCGATCGCACCATAATGCTTATTGTGATAAAATCTTCAAAACAAGATCTCACTTAACTATATTTAGATGATATTTTTTACAATTTTTTTTATCAAACTAGAGCATATAAGTCAACGTTGCGAACAAATTGCTGCACATGGAGAACAGAAAAATTTACGTTGCGAATAAATTACTGCACATGTAGAACAAATCAGTCCATATTGTGAACAAATATTTTTGTTTTTTAAATTATTATTTTTCTGCACCCATGTACTTCGATGTCTCCTAGCAATCTGTATGATTTTTTGTCTATCAAAATTTCGCATCCATGTACTTCGATGTCTCCTAACAAATCTGTATGATTTTTTGCCTATCAAAATTCCCGATAGCTGCATATGAGCTACAGCCGGCGCGTCTAGGCATCACGCGGGTGACACGGACACACACGTTACCCGAAGAAGCGGATGCATCTAATTTTTTTATTGGGCTACTGTTGGGCCGATTGTTTGATCACTTATTGGACTGTTTTTACATGTACTTGAAGAGTGAAGCAACCGAAAAAGCAGCGCACGCCACCTGTACGTGATAAAGTTTAGAAAAAAAAATCATTTTTCTTAAACCAAACATCCAAATTAAATTTCGATCGCACCATAATGCTTATTGTGATAAAATCTTCAAAACAAGATCTCACTTGACTATATTTAGATGATATTTTTTACAATTTTTTTTATCAAACTAGAGCATATAAGTCAACGTTGCGAACAAATTGCTGCACATGGAGAACAGAAAAATTTACG
The DNA here is from genome assembly GCA_033239725.1 of Echinochloa phyllopogon. Lineage (NCBI taxonomy): Eukaryota > Viridiplantae > Streptophyta > Magnoliopsida > Poales > Poaceae > Echinochloa > Echinochloa phyllopogon. Next base: position 39,198,096 of record BTCW01000010.1, on the reverse strand, counting down.
TTGCGAACAAATTACTGCACATGTAGAACAAATCAGTCCATATTGCGAACAAATAATTGCACATGAAGAACATGTAAGTCCACATTGCGAACAAATTACTGCACATGAAAAATAAATGAGTCCACGTTGCGAACAAATTGCTGCACATGAAGAACAGAAGAATCCACGTTGCGAACAAATACAGTCCACATTGAGAACAAAATAATCTTATAGGCGAACAATGAGTCCACATGCGAACAAATTGTTCTATATGGAGAACAAATACACTCCACATTCTGAACGAAATAATTTTATAGGCGAACAATGAGTCCACATGCGAACAAATTGTTCTATATGAAGAACAAACACATTATTCTATATGGAGAACAAACACACTCCACGTCGCGAACAAAATAATTTTATAGACTCCCACATGCGAAGAAATTGTTCTATACGAAGAATAAATGCACTCCACATTACGAACAAAATAATTATATAAGTGAACATGCACTCCACATTACGAACAAAATAATTATATAAGTGAACAGAGTCCACATACGAACAAATTATTCTACCTATAAATCAATTAGTCTATGTATAACATGAATCTACGTGCAAACAAATTATTTAAAAAACAAGACAGGGACGCGTTGACACTATCCTATCCTGACCAAAAGAAACATACAACAAGAAATAAAAATATAATAGAAAAATAAAATGAACATTCGTAATAGAAAAAAGAATAAAATTCATGAAAAACAAAAAAGAAGAAAAAATAAAAATAACAAAAAAGCTGTGTTAACAAAAAGAAGAAACGACTGGAAACAAAGAAACGGAAAAATACGAATAGACAAAAGAAAAAAAAACAAAAATGTGACGGAACAAACACATCCGGGATGTAAAAGTAGAACACGGGTCTTAACTGGGCTTCCGATTTATTTTTAGTTCCAGCACCTGAACTGCTGGACCATGTCTAGCAATATGGGCCGAATTAACTCTCCAAATGACGCGACACCAAGTCCTCACGGAGACTCCCGGCCGACTCCCGGCCTGCTGTACGCGCGTGGGCGGCAAATAATTTTTTTCTAGCGCACGCGATGCATAGCCGTCCCGGCTCGAGCCTCTAGGACAAGTTCATATGCTTCGGATAGAATCTCCAATCCATTAGTTATGTTATAACACCTCCATTTTATTTAGCTAATATTTTAGGTGATATGAATTGCGAAGGTTCCCCATGCTAGCAGGGTACAAAATTCAAATTTCGTTTTCTCTAACAGCAAAAAAGAAAAAAAAGAAAGAAAAACGCCGAATAAACAATGAAGCCATTCAGACCAAATATTGGGCTTCAGAGCCGAAAACGAGCACACCTGGCCCAAACGAAGCCCGCAACCACGCATGACCCCCCAGCGCTATTTATACCGGCAGCCAAAATCGAGTCGCAGCCGCTTGACAGCTAGGGTTTTGCCGCCGCCGCCACCCCGCCGCCGCCGTCCGTCGCGAACCCTAACCGTTCGTCGTCCTCACCCGCCGCAGCCGAACCCGCCACCATGGTATGTACCTGTTGCACCACTCCCTCTCTGTCCTCTTTCAGATCTCATAGCTCGTTACCCTTACGGCGGTGGATTTATTGTTGTTGCGCCGATGCTGTGCAGTCCGGGAGGAAGAAGACACGGGAGCCCAAGGAGGAGAACGTGACGCTCGGCCCCACCGTCCGCGAGGGAGAGTATGTCTTCGGCGTCGCGCACATCTTCGCCTCCTTCAACGACACTTTCATCGTAAGACGCAGCGATCACCAATTCCATTTCCATCCGATTCGATCATGTTTATTTGGGCGGATGATCTAGAGAAACCAGCGCAAAATGGAAGCTTATATGTGTGCTTGTATGTGGTGTTGCAGCACGTGACGGATCTGTCCGGGAGGGAGACACTCGTCCGCATCACTGGTAGATAGCCTTCTCGCGTTACTTTTGCAAGTCTCTATTGTATTGGTATTACTTTCTGATTGCAATGGCATTGGTAGTGTTGCATATGCTTATTTGTGCTATACTGCCCATGGCTATGTTTAGTTCTGTGTAAATAGATCTAGCTTGCTTCAGTTGTAATTTCCTTCCTGACCACAATTTGTAGCATAGCATCAGATGAACTAGGTGATCCATCAGGTTTCATTTATTGTGTTCTGCTGGATGATAGCTCTATATGTTGTTTTCAAGCACAGCCCTTAAGATCGCCTCCCTTTCATTCACATGGGAGCGTTTCGAGTCATAGCTGTGCAAGATTGATATTGTAGGACCAGAGAGTTTTTCTTTGGGCCCTCTCTCTTCTTGTTTTTGTTTAGGTGTCTTCATCTTGCTAGTGTATTTTGTGGTGTATGCTTGCTCTAAATCAGTTGCTTCTTGCTCTGATTTTGCAAGTCATGCTCTCTTTGTACCATTGCTTACTTCATGAAGACACCTTTACAGTGGAAGTGAACATGATTTACACCATTCGATGAATTTGACCATTTATTTTCTTTATCGGCGTATAGTCCACTTTCAGTTTTTAGTGTATTAGCCTCTAACTAGATGTGGTGAATGAAACATCAAATATTTGTTTTAAGCCCAAGCTGTCAATTGATAGAATAATGTCTAAAGGCATATTTCCTTGCATTCATATAAACTCAGACACAGTATGGCAGCTAAATTCTTGGCCACTGTACTATATGTCCCACTTCTGGCTTTTAATAGCCCCTAGTAGTCTGTAACCTCCTTGTCCACTTGGGTTGTCAGCTCCAATTTTGTTTTGTATAGATGCAGATATGTATACACTGTGTTTTGTTGTATGCTTCCATTTCCAGAGAGCCATGTCTACGGTTTTTAGCTTGATGAAAACTAAAGACGTCTGTTTCTTAAAAGTGCAAGTCCTTTCCCAGACACCCAGTAACCATATTTTGATTTCATTTGTTCTATTTACTATAGCTTGACAATTTTTGTCTTATCTAGGTGGCATGAAGGTTAAAGCTTGTTCTATTTACTATAGCTTGACAATTTTTCTCTTATGTAGGTGGCATGAAGGTTAAAGCTGATCGTGACGAGTCGTCACCTTACGCTGCCATGCTTGCCTCACAGGATGTGGCCCAAAGATGCAAGGTATTTTCCAGGATCCTACAAAAGCTTATTTTGCTGTTCCTTTCTTGAGGATCAGTTACTAATTTCTCTTTTGTAGGAGCTTGGAATTACTGCTCTGCACATTAAGCTCCGTGCTACTGGTGGCAACAAGACCAAAACTCCTGGTCCCGGTGCTCAGTCTGCCCTTAGAGCTCTTGCTCGATCTGGAATGAAGATTGGTCGTATTGGTAAGCAGGCTTGCCTATTCTGTTCTCCCTTGTTTTGCATTTTATATCTGTTTAACTAAGTTCTTAAGTATGATCTTACATAAAGTTCTTTGTACTATGAATAAATTACACAGTATCTAGCTGTGTTATTGCCCAACTGGTTGCCAACATCATGGAACCAACTGGAAACGTTATGATGAAACAACTATCTGTTCATGCACCATATCAACATGGCACATGACGTTTCCAGTATAAATTTGTGGCACATAAATACACTGCTTTTAGATGTAACAAATAAATTGGAGAAGTTTATATTTGAAAAGATGCAAACATGCTTGGGTGGTTTCTTGTAACCTTGCAATTCATTGTGTGCAGAGGATGTTACTCCAGTCCCGACTGACAGCACCCGCAGGAAGGGTGGTAGGAGAGGAAGGAGGCTGTAATTTAAAGTCTCGTGGTGCGTTGTCAGATGTAGCAGTTCAGCCTGTTTGCGTCTCATGTACTGAGCAAGTTTGTTTTTATGTGTTGAAGTTTAGCCTGTTTGCGTCTCATGTACTGAGCAAGTTTGTTTTTATGTGTTGAAGTTTTGAGGTGTTTACTCGTGGACATGCTTCTGTTTATTCCTTGTTGACGATGTGATGAATTCAACACAGCAACAAAGAAGTAATTCTGATAATTACTCTGCGTGTTGGCTCCATAGTTGAAATTGCAATTGCAAACCCGTTTTACTTTGCTAATACTATGTAGCCTAAATGCTCGCTTAATTCGTTGGTCAACAGTAATTCTGAATTGCATGGTATGAGGATAATATCCGTCGATAACCATTGATTTCTGCTGCCGCCCGAAGGATCGTGGATGAGATGGTGTTTGCACTTCACTGTAGTGCCCCAAGGAAGTAGGAGCGATTAGGGTTTTTGTTGAATCATTTTCTCGATGCCAAGGGATCGATTGGGGTGTTTGTTGAATTCATTTTCTCGATTCCCAGCCAACAACAGCGACCTCTCGATGCCCTGCCAAGTGCCAACAAACTAGTTCAGTTAGCCCATTACCCCAGCCCAACATCACATCGTTACTCTATATAATCTCATCCGATGTTTTTTTTTTCGAAAAATCTCATCCGATGTCTTTTTTTTTCTTTCGAAAATCTCTGATGTTTTTTTCTCTCAAAAATCTGCTCTGATGTTATTCGCATAGGAGTATCAGTAAGGTCATTTTTTGCTAAAGATGTTACACCTTTTTTTTAACATCAAGTATGATTTTGGTGGCTTGGTCCTGTTAGAATTAACTAATTCTACCATAAACATAATTAACTCATTATAGAATTTTAACTTAGTCTAGCTATGATCACTAACTTAATTAATATGGAAAGATTAGTAATTAGAATATGACCAGAGCGGTGTAACATCATAAATGCCTTTGTAGGCGTAGCATTAGAGTTGATTTCAACGGAATCGACAACCTTCGATTCTGTAGACGTAGGAGTAGAGTTGATTTCAACGCAATCGACGTCGTTCTAGACATCGACGAGTTAAGGTTGTACTAGTGTAGGAGGAATCTTAGGCTTACGCTAGTGTAGGAGGAATCTTAGGCTTACGCTCTCATCCAGCTCTCTTAGTAATAGGTCTTTAGGGTATAGGATGAGTTCCTAATTATTGGTGTGAAATAAATAGGGTATAGGATGAGTTTCTGATTATTGGTGTGAAATAAATAGGTCCAAACCCTTTCATTATATAGTACAGAGTTGTGGAGGCAGGGCCGAGTCCTAATACAATATGTTAGACCGTTTCTGTCGATTATAAAACGGTCCTAGTCCACGAGATAGAAAACGTGAAGTACAATTTCCTAACGGAATTTAACCGTGAAAATCAAGTTTAAAATAATATCCAACAGGTCCATGCATTACAGTGAGTGTATGCGATGTAATGGCTAGGACTGAAACCTATGTGGTGCTACCAGTGCAGACTTTCAATGGTTTTTCGAGTGTTTTTTTAGAATGTCCAACTACTAATGGTTTTATTATACTAGTTGTCATGCACGTTTTTAGTAACACAGTAATTTTTAGAAACATAGTAAACCAAATTATATACTCACAAATAATCTATCAAAAATAATTTTATATTTATCAGCAGAACTAAAGAAGTACATGCCCAAATCAGTTGTCTTATCACAGCTATCATATGCTCCATCCTCGGCCTGCAGCTGGGCGGCCTTCACAACCTCCCTATTGGACATGGTGTACTCGCCTGTCTCCCTCGCCTTCCTCCCACAGCCTGCGTGAACACGAGGCCGGCCCGGCACATCCTGAGACCCTCGGCGATGGCGTCGACGCACGCCTCCTCGTTGGGATCCCTCATGAGGTCGTGGACGATGTCATCGGAGCCCTGCGGCGACGGCTCGTAGATGAAGTCGACGAAGACCTCCGTGGACTTGGCGTCGACGCGGCCGTAGAGGAAGCCCGCCCTCTTGACGGCGAACGCGAGGGACTCGGCGACATTGAGCTGGAAGGCGTTGGCGGCATCGCGGTCAAAGGAGGCGGCGTTGCGGTCGAAGGAGGCGGCGGTGCAGAGCGCGTTCTCCTGGCGGGTGACGGGCCGAGCCGGTATATAATACGACATGGTACGACGTATGCGACATGGACGGGAGGGACTCAACTGTCCTCGACGTATAACTGAGCTGAATTTATTATGTGGAGTATTTTAGACTATTTGATTGGTGGGTACGTGGGGTGGGTAAAGAAATTTCATAGTGAGAAAAGTAATGACCAAAACGGCAAAAACTCTCTAGAAACATCGTTTTTAAAAAACTTTTCACGTCCTTTCCACCGTTGGACCTTACATGTGGGTCCATCGTAAGGGGTGGGTAGGAATTATTATGTTGAGAAGTGTTTTCAATTCTACTGGATTCTTATAGTATAGATAATTTTCTTAAAGAGCCAATGTTTTTCCCCTAATTTAGACGGTCTTCAAGTTAACCTATCAAGCGGCAGATAGCTTTTTTTATTGGAAATGTCTGTAGGAGATTCTTTCTTCCTAATTTGTTCGTCCTCTTAGATAATTTTTTAAATTAAACTAGATGATCCACGCCCACCGGACAAGTATTTGTGAAGAAACAATAACCCATTACTATTTCAAAACAGAAAACACTTTGGAAATCTATGATATGATATCATGAATGATGGGAAATCTTCGACATTGCATATGTTAGTATGTTGTATGTTGAAAATAGCAATGCATACTTGAGAAGCTTCTAAAAGATTAGAGACAATGCATGAAGCCATGGTTGCCATGCTTCATGGTAAAGTATAGAAGTCCAAAACTAGATATTTATGGCACGGTAGAAATATAAAGAAACTAAGGATGAGAGAGTTTTTAGAGTTAGATATTTTGTAAAAAAGAGTGGGGAAGGTTGACACATGGCAATACCACATGAGCCATAAAAGTTGTATTTATAGGGGTACCATCCACCCCAAAAGGCCAAGCTAAGTAGAAGCCATTTGAAGATGGCATAATAGCCATCATAAAGAGTTAGAGTAACATGCCATTGAATGACATGAGTAGAGTGCGGTAGGGTAGTCACGTAAAGATTGTAAGAGTCTTTGTGTTGTATCAAGTTGCTATTGTGAATAAGGAGTTGAGTTCCTATATAATGTTGCTCTCCCATATTGGTGTCAGGCGAAGGTTTCCTCATAATAGTGTGTGTATATGGTCCATATAAGAAGTGGCACTACTACCAAACATACCTTTAGTAACACCAATATGTGTTACTTAATTGAGTTACTATTTTCATTGTTACTAGAAGAAGGTCTATTGTAGCATGATATATGTGTTCTTGTTTACAAGAAAATGTGTTACAACCAACTGTTAGTAACACACATAACATGTTCTTGGATACAAGAAAATGTGTTACAACCATCTTGTAACACATATGGATGCGTTCCTGTGTGAGACAAAACGTGCTACTTATCATATGCCATAGTAACACTTTTTTGGCTGTAGTAACATCGATAATAAAGTTTAAAGAAAACGCCAATCATAGCTAGGTATCTTAGACTAATCGCCAAATACATTTCGATATATATAATCATTAGAATGCACATTTGAAAATTAAAAGGGTATATTGACCTATAATCATTAGAATGCACATTTCGATATATACTATCCGCCCTATCATTTTAGAATGCACATTTGAAAATTAAGAGGGTATATTGACCTCTACGTATAAAGCATCAATAACAATGGAGGGCACTGAGGAAGGAATGAGAAGTTAGGCTCCTATAAATAACAAATTTTTGGTGCACACTTGACAAAATATCTTGTTAAGAGAAATGAACATACTATACCAGGGTGATGATAGGGCACTCTTGCACTTCAGAAACATTATTGTTCCTCTTTTTTCTCACCCGTACTTTTTCGCATGCCAAGTCTGCCTTCCTTTTCTTCATCATTTTTTATTATGTCCACTACCTTTACAATAGCTGCAATTATCTGAACTCCATACTTTGATATCTTTGTGTCTTCTTCAAGCTCATGTGGTTGTCTTCTGCTTGATTTCTTAGGCCTTTTGACCTTTTCTCATAGATTGCTTGATTTCTTAGGCCTTCTGACCTTTTCTCATATATTGGAGGTTTAACCTCCATCCTATTCATCTAGTGAGTCTTGTCTCTAAATAACATAATGCTGTGCCCGTAGGCCTGCTTATAGTCTTGAACGGAATAGCAAAATAGTAACACATTCTCAGGCTTAATTCTTTCGTGTTTCATACAAGAAATTGCATGGGAGCACTTGAGATGCTATGTTCTACATTCACAATGCTTGACTATGATATCCGTAATATATCTATTCTCTCTACTAGTAGTTACTTTGAACACCTCCTTTAATTATAGCATGCATTTGCCCAATCCGTATTCTTCTCAACCTTTTTCTTTATCTTTGGACATGTTCCCTAGCCAATCTTCACTTTCTTACCGCTGTTTACTATTCTAGTCATTATTTGACATTTAATTATCTCCAGCATGGATAAAATAGGCAATCCCCTTGCATCTAGAATGTACCTGCATACTAGAGAAACTATAGGTTGAATTATATATAGCCGGACACTTTAAAAGTATAATAAACTAAGATTAAAAGTCTTACTTGTTAAACACTTTCCAACTATTATTAAGGAGGATATCACACTTTGGAAAGTCACTAAAGAATGCTCTAGACCACTAATTTGGAGGAATTTGTTCCAATTATCCATATGCTTGGCTATCTAAGCTCTTTAGTTTCTCCATGTTAATGTTCCATTTGGTCACAATTGTTGATCTTGCAATAGCCCACAACAGGTTCCTCAAATTTTCACTTTTGTACAACACTTGGAAGTTCTGGTATAGATGTGTGACACAAAATCTATGTTCATAATCAGGAAACTCATCTCTTATAGCATGAACAAGTCCCTGAAAATAACTAGAGTTTAGGAGAAGAAGTTAAGATATTTAATATGCAGTCATGTCGATCAATATATTACTTGACCATGAAGCACTTTACTCTACTATCCAAGGATACAACTAGCTTCCATGGACATCCATTTGCACAACATGCCTCCACTCTTTGCTTATTGTTCCTTGGTTTCTTGATTGCAACTTTGTTTTTTATGGAATAGTGGTTGATTGCTATTCGAACATCCTCTACTGATCGAAACACCATCCCAACAGTAAATTGTGGCGCCACATCAATATTAGCCTTGAAAGCCTTGAAATTGAACTTTACTTGCTCTTCGTTATCAGAACTATATGGAAGGTTAATCCCTTCATCTTCTGATTCTTTACCATTATCCCCTTGTTCTATTTCTACCTTGTTGCCTATCATTTTCCACCCACCATCTTCTGCATCTTTATCCACACAAATGTCTAACACATCATCATCGTCTTTGTCTATTTCGTAGTCACTATCCACAAAATCTGAATCTACAGAGGCCACTTCATCATCAGATGAATCACAACTAGTTGTAGATGATCCACACATTTTTTTCTTGGTGTGGTTACAACGAAGCTGCTCACGCTTATTACTCTCAACCACACATGTCTCCTCAAACCTCAAAATTTGGGACAAAACAACTTTTGGTGCAATCTCAATATCATCCCAATTTATTCCTTTCAAAATATCTTTATGATCCAAGTATATCACAAAGTTCTGGATCCTTGGTACCACTTCTAGGAAGTCGACATTAAGGTTGGGGCACCGATTTCTAATCAATTGGCATTAGAGTTGGTCGGTCTAGGACCTTCATTACGAGGAGTTTATAGTGAGTGCATGACACTCATATTTGTTGGTGCGGTGGTCCGTTGGCGCATGGCACTAACATTGTTACATGGTGACGAGGCCGTTGGCCACAAAGAGGTCTGCGCCAACGTAGCCCAACTTGGCGACGGCTCCGTGGAGCTGTCTGCCTATGCGGAGGCTCCCAACGGCGGTGCAGGCACGCAACGCGACAATTCGGACGAAGGCATCGGGCCTGAGGAGCAGGCCGAGCATGCAGAGGAGCAGCTGGAGCGCCTTGGAGGCCGGGCTGTGGGTGGCGTACTTGGACATCATGGCGGTCCATGCGATGAGGGACCTGCTCCGCGCTGACATTGCATCGAATACCTCCCGGCGCGGGCCGCATCCGGCCGGCGCGTGTGGGCTCTCGCTGCGCCGCGGCTGCGGGATTGGTGACAATGTTTGGGATGGTCGTGTTGGACCTGTGGTTGCCCTTGTGTGGGGATGCGGGGGTGATGGCGCTGCTGCAGAAGCTGGAAGAGCACGTGAGAAGGTGATGATGATGAGGAGGCGCCATTGGAGGCTTGCGATGAGAATTGCGATCGGTGATGAGGATTCGAGGATTCGAATGGAGTGGAGTGGCCAGGAGGAAAAGGGGATAAGGTGCCGCCGTGCAGGTGGGCTCTCCACTCCCTGGGCCTCGCGATGTTGGCCCATCTATTTCTAGGTTCCAGCCCAGATCAAAGCAAGGCCCACACGTAGACCCTTTCGCCTTCATTTCGATTGATCGATTGATTCAAGTCGCCGGCAATTTGCACGGCGCCGCCGACCGCGGACCTTGTCGCCGACGAAAAGCAGCCCCCAGCAAGTTCTTCTCCCGACGAAAATCACAGGCAATTTGCACGGCGCCGCCGACCACAGACCTCATCGCCGATGAAAAGCAGCCCCAACAAGTTCTTCCCAATGAAAAGCACGCACAGAAAGACCGAAGTATCCTGCATTGTATACCAATCCACCGTCATCTTTTTCCAATTTTCTCCTTTTTTCCGTTTCAGTTCCTTGATCCAGTTAGTGGGTGGGTGATATGCCTCAATGATTTCCTTCTCTTCAGATTATGCAGGCATGCCCACAGCCCACCCCTCTCGTAAATGTGTTTTTTTGTTAGAACTTAAATTGTTTAGGGTATACTGGCTATTATATGACTTGTATTATTGGGTTGCTCATATGTGGATTATTGTTGATAACTGAATTACACTCTTCTTGTCCACAGTAATCCACATGTGATCAACAAGACCCAATCCAATGATCCAAGTTACATAATCCAGACACATTAGCTATTATATCAAATTATGGTAGCTGGATTATTATGGATTGGGCTAAGGAAATCGTAAATTTGATACAAGTATTGAGAGGTGCAAAGAACCTTTAATGAAACCCAGCATCCTTTTGGTGGTACAAATTTAGGTTAATTTAATTTGCACTTCCATGAATACGTACTGTAGTATACTAGTAAATTTCTTATATCTTAATTGCTGGCTGCAACGGCTCGAAGTTCTTATCACACCAAGTTTTTGACATTTTCCTAAAGCCTGTGAGTTGCGGAAGAATTCATCAAGACTATTTTCTTCTAAGGGAGAGAATTTTTCACCAAAAGTGTGCTTTTTCACCGAAGTGCAAAATAGCTATGTGTAGGTATTTTCCCCTCCTATTTCTTCTAAAAGAAGGAAGCAAAGTCATTGGAATGTGGAGAGAGGTTGTGATCAAGTAAATGCATCATTACAATTTTGGGATCAAGTAAACAGAACCTAACACTTTTTTGCGAACAAGTATAATTGAATTCAAGAAGTTTCAACCTCTAAGTTATTCACCAGTCAATGTAATGGTTGCATGAAAATCAAGGAACCTCAAGCTAGAAGATGTACCACGGACTCCACTCATGTTCTTTTTGTCAGAGAAAAAGTCGTGTTTAGGGGGACTCCAAAGCAATGGTAAAATTAAAGTATAATCTAGTGAACAAGAATCCTGCAAGGGAGGTGTTCATCTTGAAATCACCCAAACACACACACACACTGGGTGTTATCATTTATTCTATAATTCACAATCACTTGCTAGAGAAGCAACAACATGATGCAAACCCCTCGAGACTCAGTTTCCCAGCTAGTTCTAGAGTAAGGTTTAGGGGTCACAACATCACATGTGATGATCAAGCGTCAGCTTTGGCTGGGCTTATCTCTGGTGCAGCCTCTGCTGCAGGCGGTTCTGCCTCAGTGCTGGGAGCTGCTTCTGCTTCTGGAGCCGGAGTGGCCGCCGGGGCTGTGGCCTCGCCCTCCCAGTAGGAGGTCTTCTTCCCCGACTTGGAAACTGTCTGGAAGACATCCTCAGGCTTGACATTGCCTTTGACTGTCACCTTCTGTTCCTTGAGGTCTATATCGAAGGTCTCAACTCCTGATTGCAGAAGATGAGAAGAACAAGCATAAGCGGCAGATAGCTCATATCCACCACGGGTGGTAAAACTGGTAATGGATAAGCCATTTTAACATTTCGATTGATTAGGGTTTAACCCTCTGATCAAGTGATCAATTTACTGATAAGTTTTCCATTGTCCAGGGTTCCAAGGCAAGTCGGCAACTAGCTAGGTTTTTTTTGAAAGACATTATAGAGAAATTACAGCGCAAATATAACCTTCCATCTTGGATAGCACCCTTCTGACCGCCCCGGAGCAACCCTCACATGACATAGCAACCTTGAGGACAACAGTCTGCATGGTCAATAACTGAAGATAATCAGACAAGCAAAACAACATATTAAGCTCTCACATACAGTACCAGCAATAAGAAGAATCAGGAACCCCATATGGAACTAACTCAGAGAAATTGAAGACGATTAGAGCAGTGAAACAACATATGGCACAGCTAGCTAGTTCTAGTTACCAGCAATCGAATCGAATACTAGAAACTCCAATGCGTCATTCTACATCTGAAACTCAGAACATGTTCTCCCTGTGTAGTCTGGTCTCGTTGCAATCCTCAATTCCACCATCATAATAGTAATTCCTCGAATTGAAAACCCATTTGTTGGAAGCCTCCAACATTCGCTAACTGTATATATTTTTCTATGTGAGGATAAAGGAGATTGGTTACCTCAGAGGCCATGGCTTGCAGCTCTCCGCGGAGAAGACACACGATTACCCCAAGCTGATGGCGGGCGGCGGGAAGGAGATCGAGGCACCTGGAGACGTCGGCGTGAGCTGGATCGATCGGCGTCGGCGTGCCTTGGCTTCATGGATCGCAGTCTGCATAAATAGCCGAGGAGGTGGCGTAGCAAGAAAGCAGAAAGCCGGCGACCGGTGGGTTGACGCGCACCAAGCACGCACAAAGCTCGGACGGGAGGAACAACCAAGCTCAAAAGGCACAGTGGTTGCTGTTGCCAAGATGCCTGAGCCCCGGCCTCGCGCCCTGTGCTCCCCCCGGTGTAGTACGCTAGTACCGGAAGTACAGCGCCCCAAGGCTGTGCAGTACAACCGCAGGCTTGTGGTCAAGCTCGCTCGCTTGGCGGTGTACTCCATTATCTTCCGGCCTGTCTTGCTAAAGCTAAGCTAGATTGTCCCGTCTCTGATCAGGTATCGCCGCCCTTGCCTTGTCCTCGCGGGCAGCAGCATCTTTGCCCACTTTTGGATTGCGTCGCCCCGGCCGGCCCCGCGCGTCTCCAATCCTCGCTTTACAGGTGCACTTGCTCTGTCCGCCTCACTGTCTCCTCATCAGATTCTTACAATTTGTTTCGGGTGTTCTTATCTGATTACTGTTTCTCTGGCTCTTTGTGCCGTCCCCCTGTTGATTTGGCAAACCATTTGGTTTGCTAACTTTTGAAGAAAGAAGCATTTAGGGAATTGGGGCAGACTGCATTACTTATGGATACTACAAGAGGGAATATATGCTGTGGCTTGTAGAATTGTTCGATCTCTACTTTTGCATTCCCTTTAAAATAGGGATTTTCTGACACCTGATCATGCATAATCAACACAATTACTGTTTGTTAGAATAGGATTCTGCGAAGTAACACAACTAATAGCACTGTGAAACATATGTACAACGAAGTTTCTGTACGTGAAAAATATATGAGACATATGATCAAAATCACTAGAAACCCTTTTATCATAATGGATAGATTTGTGCACCTATGAAAAGAGAAGTTTCTGAAACGTGTTTTTAAGAGTTTGTTGGAAATGTGGTGAGGATGTCGGATATAAATCCAATTTGGTTTTAGGCTTATCTAAAGTAATATCAAGAATATAGTAGACACAATACCTTACTGGCTTACTGTTCCTCATTGTTTTGTCTACTCTTAGGTCTTTTTAAAGGGGTATTGTCGGTGCTTTCGGACACCGACGGTTTACTTACGCCGCGCTACCTCACGGCTCTCGGTGGTAGGCACTCGCATGCACATGGGAAAGTATACTGGTTCGGGCAATTGACCCTATGTCCAGTGCGAGCGTGCCGGCTAGAATAGTGAGCCGAGGCATGGTCCGGCGAGCATATTGGACGGGAGTGGAGGCGGATGCGACAGCGCAAGGAGCAACGGGTTGAGGCCGGGCGTGTGTGCAGGCGGGGAAATACGGTGGCGGCGGGGTTGGGTCATGATAGGTCATGATAGGACAATGTTTACCACAAACAAACGAAAAGTGCTACTGTGCGTTACAATGTCCGATGTGACTTTTTTACCACATTTTCACCCCTCTTTTCGTCAACTAAACACCTCCAAGGTCAAATTGATGAAGCTTCCACTGCCGTCGTAGGATAACTGTGTAATGTTTCATGAAAATTTTCATATGTAGTTAATGAATCATTGCTAGTTCACCATGCTCATATGTGGAACTCCAAAAAGAATTGATATTGGTATGACAACAATTACATGGAAGTCTGAAAAAGCTAAAAAATGACATCATAACATAATGCTAATTGGCCTAGCTTTTTCACATACTATAGTGTTACAATATCAGCTACAGACGAGATGCTTGCATAGGGACACTATGGGGCTGATTGGTTGGGTGCATAAGGGGCTAGCCAAGCCCCCATAAGCCGCTATTGGGCTGATTGGTTGCTTGGTTGGGCTCTTGGCCATGCTCCACGGAGCCAGAAGCCCCGGTACGGCCTGCATAAGCGGGAACGCGTGGGAGTTGCGTTCCTCGCTTATGCAGGCTGCACAAGGCCCACGTGTGGGTTCGGCTGACCTCCCTGTGCTCCCCACCACACGAGTCGATCCGCCCACGGCGTGCTCCGCCACCGGCCGCGTGCTTCTGGAGCGTTGAGCTCTCGCGGGTCAGACTGCCCAGCTGAAGATGGAGAGAAGCTTGCTCGACACTGCCGCAAGGTTCGTCAGCTGCTCGTGCTCCTCCAGAGGTACGCGCCGGGTGCGGTCGGCAGCGCGCAAGAAGCTGTTCCGGGCCGACCTGGTGGTGGACCTTCTCGGCGTCACCGGCTGGAGCACAACTTCGTGCTGGTGTCCACCGACGATGAGTATGGTGGGGTCGTCGTCGACGCCGACAGGCTACCGGTAGACAAGGACGCCTTCGCACGCTCGCTCCTCCTTCACGATCGGGAAAAAGAAGAATCAAGATTCCATTCAAGTCAACGGCAAGAACATGAAAATTGATTCATGGAGAATCGATGGAAAATCGAGATCTTCACACACACACACAGATTGAAGCTAATAAAGAAGAGGATTGAAAGCTGATTTGAGCGTGCACAGAGTAGATCCCCATTTCTCATGCTTGAGCTCGATTCTGAGTACTTGGCTGCGAGCGAGCTTGCGTGGTCGGCGACAGCTGCAAATGGACCACACACCGCTGAGGAGCACGGGGGCGGCGTCAACAGTTGCGCTGTGCCGCGGTGGAGTGCGGTGCCGGTGGTCGTGCCGTGCCGCCGCACCACAGAGGAGCGTGGGGTGGCTTCGGCCACCTCGCTCCGCAACCTCGACGCCACTGCTCACGTCCGCCGTGCTGCTGACCTCCTGGTGCTCGTGCATCTCCGGCCGTTGTGCTCCCCGCGGCATGGGCTGTCTGCCGCGTCGGTGAGCTCAAGCTCGTTGACTTGGGGAAGCTAGTGGCGAAGGAAGACACAAGTTAGAGAAAGGTAGAGAGACAAGGAGGTAACTTCACCCTATCAAAATACGAGAGATCATTATTCCACTTTGTGCAGCCAACCAAACCAATCAGTTCCATGACAATCGAGGCTATCTTTAGCCACCAACCAATCGCGGACCTAAAGGCTTATGTGGGCCTGACTTGGACTGACCATGCGCAAGTCTTAGCCAGACCTGCCCTTGTGCTGGCAACCAATCAGCCCCTATATGTACATGCTATATCTGCCTAAGATGAAATACAGAAAGTTAAGGGAAAATTTTATTTTATCTTGCCTTTCTGTTAGAAAGGACTACTTAGACAGCGATGCGATACATCCATTTGGTGATGCAAAATATAGGAGCACACATAGGATGTTTGTCAGTGAGATCAAAGCAAGCAGATTTAGAATTTTGGTTAGCTATGCCTAAATGGACATTTCATTTTTTTTCTCAGTGGCATATAAGCAGTGCATAATTCGAAACCAATCATAGACTGAGAAGGTGTAACTCCAAAGTAGAGTTTTGACAGGGAGGCAATAAGAAAGAGGAGTGACTGAAATCCAATGACGTATACATACCCCATATTTAGTGCATAATTTCTAGCAATGGCAATATATTAGAAATCAATGTATCATCTTGAGTTGAATACTCAAAAAGAGTAATCAGGTGGATCAGTGGAGTCAGAGAAATACATGAGGATGAAACAATTATCCTTCTTGGGTCACAGCATCAATCTTAAGCTTATACCAAGATAAAACATAGATTTATGGAAAGAGCATATGAAATTGTTAGTTTTGCAAATTGGGATCACACATTTTATGGCTATTTCTTTAAACAGGCCTAGAAATATATTTGATGTCAACATCAAATGTAAATACAAATATTTCTCTATGTATATAAGGGATAATTTTGCATCACGCATGTTCATAGCAGTAGTTATTCAACCTCTTCTCTGTTTTTTATTGAAACTAAAATGAGTTATTGCTCCACATTTAAGATCAATGAATTCATGTAAATTGGGTCCTTAGAAACCTAATCTAGATGTTTCTTCAATGCGTAAGAGAATAAACAAGCACCTCAAAACTTTGTGAAACATTTGATCGAACAGTTGTGTGGTGGTGGAGAACTTGAATGGTGCTTGCACCATACTTACTGCTCACCTTGATGTAGAGCTGTTTATGCCACACAGCTTCTTGTCATCGGTTGGGTGATGCAGCGTCCAGGGAAGAGGCCGAGCCCATCACAGCGGATTTCATAGGTGTGGTAACTTATCAGCAGGACCACCAGGATTAGTTAAGTCAGAGCTAGGCCGTGTTTCTTTGGGGATAGAAATATTTTCTACCCCATTTGACCAATAATTAAGGATATTAAATAAAGTCAGTTTATAAAACTACCTTCACAACCTTAGACTAATTCATGAGACGTATCTAATGAAGCCTCTGACCGTACGATTAGAGAATGGTTACTGTAGCATTACTGTAGTAAATTATGGACTAATTAGGCTCATTAGATTCCTCGCGCAAAGTTACACGCATTCCTAAAAAAATTTTGTAAATAGACTTTATTTAATACTTCATGCATGCAAGATTCCCTTTGGAAAAATATTTCCGTTTTGGAACGAAACACGGCCCTACTAGTGATTTACCTTCACATGGGTAAAGGTGCAAAAAGTAAAAATTTGCAGTCATCACATCTCCGTCTAAAGTGGTCAACGTCAATCACGCAAGCCAATGGTCCATATGTAATTGTAGAACAAATGGACTGCTAAAAGAATTTTTACTCTAGTAAATCATGTAGTACGAAGAGATGTTTAGTATTATTTACAAAGGATCTGTCTATATGGCACTCGGGTATTCCTCTCCCTACCGTCACCCGGTTAAAGTGAATTGTTGAAACCCTGGTTTTGAGACGGTGGGACAAAACTTTAAAAACAGAATTCAGAGAAAGGCACAAATTTGACAGGAAAAATATGATGACTGTCACTAAATTTTTGAATCCTAACCGTTATTTCATCAGAAGCTTCACATATATTTGCATACAGAGATTTGATCATATGTTCAGCAGATTACATCATCTGATATTCAGAATAGATCAGACACAACATTGCTTCACAATAACATAATCTTTGTTCAACAAAAATGAACCAGAAATCATTCAAACTTATAAAGGGAAAATTGGATTTTTGACACCCTCTTCGTGAGGCTTCGTAAGTTTGACACTCCCAAGATTGACTTCGTAAATTTGACACTTTCTTCATGAGCATCTTGATTTCCTTGACATTTTGCTTGTTTTAATAATTTTTATTTCCTTTTCTCTATTTTCAGGTTTGGGAAGTGACCAGATTGCCCCTTGGCTGCATACCTGTTGGATGAATCTCCGATAGGGATGAAAGTGGTGTGGATAATTTCCGCGTCCGATCCGATCCGAATCTGAATTTTAAAGATATGGAGAAGAGTTTTGGATATCCGTGCGGATATGGATAATCCGAATCCGATTGTGTGCGGATGCGGAGTAGGATATGGTTTTAGTAAGATCCGATGGATATGGATTATCCAATAATTAATCGTGGATTATCCGAAGCTTATAATAGGATATCTGACTACTTTTGTGAGCCCACTATAATAAAATTTAAGCCCAACCCATATATATACACAATGTTTTAGTAATGTTTATTTTGTTTTACATGCTCACTCGAACTGATGATTTGAATAATTTTTGTTCGGAGTTAAATGTGAAGTACCGCTGTCAATTATTAAGGTTACTTTAGCTGTGTCGTAAACTATAAAGGGGAGTATTTTTCAAGTTATATTATTTCTTTATGGTTTTTGTTTAGAAAATATTCACCATCATAAAAAGTTACACATAAATATGTATTATCCGTCTATTTTAATCCGCTTTCGCACTGACTCCGATCCGCTTCCGCACCATCTCCGATATCCGAAAAAATCTGTATCCATAACCGTATTCGGGTAATATCCGCTCCGCTCTGCGTAAAAAAAAGAGGATGAGGATATAAAAAAAGTATTATCTTCTCCGATCCGATCCGCTTTCATCCCTAATCTCCCACGCATTTGTCTTCCTCGCCGAGTCACCATACGCAATATCTTCTTCCTCACCATGCCTCTGCCGGCCTCTTCCTCACTCTGTCGAACAAGGATTTCTCCCTTGCCCGGTGGCCACGACCCTACCCTGACGGTTCTCGAGCTCATCACTATAGTTCAAGGACTCCACCTGCGCCCGGCCGCCACGACCTTACCTTGGCAGCCCACCACATCTCTCGCATGCGCTGCTCGTGAGACGGCGAGTGGTGCCCATGGGGGACGGACGTTGCTACTGTGTGCTGCTCGTGTGCAAGCAGAACTTGGAGAGAAATCAAGGACCGGGAGGAAGATATGCCTGCAGCTCTTGGACATTAGATGATTTGCAGGTCCTCAAGATGTGCACTTGCAGAGAAGGCAAATGAATGCATTTTGGCAATGAAATTTCAGGATCGGTGCCATTTTGGTACAACATGATTTTTGCAATGTAATATTAGCCATCAATCTTTCAGATAGATGCTTCTCCTGTCTGACAATTAAATAGAATAGGATAGAATGGAATGAAATGCGTTTGTGTCATGCTGCTATAGCTAGCATGAGCTGATGTCATATTATTTCTCAATTGTAACATTCAGAATTGGATGGAATTCAATACACTTTATTTTCAGAATCTGGTGCAATGTAATATAATTGGATCACAGGTCTGAATGGTGATATATTACATTGCAGATTAGACTAGCACTTTTAGAATCGACCATGCTAGCAACAGAATTGGAGTATTGGACAGCATACATATATATATATATATATATATATATATATATATATATAGTTTAAGGATCTCTCAGTGCTACACAAACAGAGCCATAAATGGAGACATTTTAAACCGAATTCATATTGAGTTGGCAGCTTACAAAATAAATGATGGGCACACATCACGAGTCCATAGGCCTAACGAAATAGGTTTACAGATTACAAAATAAAATGAGTTGACAGACTTTCTGAAAAAATTCACACCTCACAGAAATTTAGTTCCAATTGTGTAAAACTAATTGTCAGTTCACAACTGACATAACTAAAAATAATTTTAAGTGTCCTGATACTTCAGGCCTTGGGTGCATCAGAGAGATAATTCATTCAATTTGTAGCTTCCTCTTTGGAGTCATCTTCTTTGCTGGAGCTTCAGTGGCCATCATGTTGGGAGCAGTAGAAGTGGTCTGGGAAGAAGTGCCCTCCCAATAAGAAAGCAAGACGGCTGCACATATACATGCTATAGCATCTAGATAAGCATTTCAATTTCTCATTTGTACATTGCTGAACATTGAACCATTTCTCATCGGTGCTTACCTTCTAGTGACCATGCCTGGACTATCCTGCATTATCTGTTCTCTAGTCGGCCTTTGCGGGGTGTTAGGTTCACCTGGCCTAGCTTTTGTACTGTTTTTCCTAGGCTTTCTTTTCCTGGAATTAAACAAAAATAATAAGACTTGGTATGATGTAAGAATTTATGCTTTGAATGAAAGAGCAACAATTACCTCTTTTTGGTTCCATTGAGTGGACACTTGTAACTAGCTTGCCTGTGACCCTTTTGACCACATCTCTTGCAAGTAACTGGGCCTCTTATCATTTTCTTCCCCTTAGCATTAGTGGGAGCAGTACTGCCATCATCAGGACCATTGTTGGTACCTTTCTTCTTGTGGCCATCCTCAAGACATCCTTTGATCCTTAGTTTCCTTTGTCTTCCAATATTTGTCTTAGCAAGTGGCGCACCCACAACAAATGGCAACTCCACTTGTGGCCACTGTGACTTGTCTGTCATTGGCTCAATCTCTCTCCCATAAGCAGCCTTGAATTTGTCCACAGAGTAGTATTCATGCACAAATTGCTCAAGGTCTACTCTCTTTTGTGATGTTATGAAGGCCAAAACATGTTGACATGGCTTACCAGTGTGCTGCCATTCAAGACAAGTACAAGTCTTCTGATTGAGCTTCACAATATTCCTTTCAGAACCGTTACTATTTTCCCAAACCTCTGCAATCCAATTAGCAGATTCCACAACTCTCAAGTGCCCCAAACCTCTAGTATTTGCCTTCAGCTGAACCATAATACCAGGTAACATCCTTCCAGCCGGTAGCCTTTCTCCAATGCTTCTCCTCTTCCTCCACAAAACCATGATCATTTCTCTAACTTTGTCAGCTAGTTCAGCAACAGGTAAGTCCTTAATGTCTTGAATTCAATTGTTGAAAACCTCTGCTACATTGTTAGGATGTAGTCACATTTGATTTCAGGATCAAAGGCACACCTCATCCACTTGAGATTATGGTATTCAGTTAACCAGGCTCGTACTGCATCTGATTCTTTAATAATTGCTGCCATATGGTGTATGAACACCTCTTCCTTATAAGCTCTAGCAGCAGGATATATCCTTCCAAACCCATGGAACCTTTTCACAAAATTCTTCATAAGATGGAAAAAGCACTCCCTTTGTTCAGCATTGGGAAATACATTCTTCACTGCATTTTCTAAGCCTTTGCAAGCATCCGTGCACACTGCTAGAAGTGGAGGATCTCCTATTGCTTTCTTAAGTTGATTCATAAACCAAGTCCAATTGTCTTCTGTCTCAGAAGTTATGAACCCATAGCAAGAGGATACATCCAATTGTGACCATCCACTGCTGTAGCTGAGGCTAAATGACCATTCCACCTCCCATTCAGTGCAGTAGAATCTATACCTAGATATGGCCTACATCCTTCCAAAAACCCATCAATGCATGGTTTAAGAGCACAGAAAAACCGATGAAAATACACATTACCATCTACTTCCAATAAGTCAATCTCCACAACGCTTCCAGGTGACCTCTTTAGAACCTCAGCCTTCCATCTATATAGCATCTCAAAACTCTCTTCCCATTTACCATAAACCTCCGCAAGAGCTTTTTCTCTCCCTCTCCATACAGTATCATATGAAATTGTGACAGAGTATTCATCCTCCAACTTTTTCTGCAACTCTTTAGCACCAATTTTGGGTGAAACCCTAACTATATCCACAGCCTTGCTAGCCACCCATTTCTGAGATGGTGTTATGGTCTTCACCCTGCTACTTGAAATACAATTGTGCTGATCAACTAAAACCGTCACCTTTATAGTTTTATCATCGGCCTGCATGTTGCCAACAATCCTCCAAGGGCAATCTTCACTAGACTTGCAAAACCCTCTAAACCTCTTCTTACATGACTTTTCGGTTCCTAGCTCAAACTCCTCATTGATGGCAAATTGCCTCACAGCTAACCGAAATTCATCCATTGATGGGTACATAGTGCCAAGGTCCATTTTTGGGTGGTCCTTGTCATAGGTAATCACTAACTCATTTGGTATGGCATCACTAACAATGATGGCAGCACCTTCAATATCAACACTCTGCTCAAATAGTGTACGCCCATTTGGTTCAATTACTTTTGCTCTCTCATCTTCATCCCTCAAGCCCAAAATCCCATATAGTTGATCCTCACTCATCAATTCAATTCTGCCTTCATCATCATGTGTCTCAACTATATGTAAGTTATCCCAATCGACTTCAGGGATATGTGCTGGTTGAACAATTGAACAGGCCTCAGGAAAAAATGATGGAGTTTCAGTACTGCTCCCTAACACAACCTCTGCATCAGGTTCCATGCCGTTGGCCTGTGTGTGAAGATGAATCAGAAGTAGCAGCCACCAGCCAAATGTGCAAGCAAGAAAAAAAAAGAGAGACAAGTATACATACCAGAGGCACATAAGTATTAGAATATTACAACCATAAGAACACAATGGCATCTACGAAAGTAAAAAATTTCAGTGCTACGTGTGCAAGTCAATGGTTTGTCCAGAAACTAAAACAATAATTTCAGATATTTAGCAAATTGTGATAATCTAAGTCAAGCAGTTGACTTCCACACAGAAAAGAACTACACGATTAGATTTCTCTGCAATTCTATAACATATTATTAATCTGACAAACAACGATGGTTCTTTGTTGTCCAGAAATTATGGCAAAGACAAAACAGATAACGAGAAAGGAGAAATTATGGCTTGCACCTGTGTGCGGCGAACGGCAGCCTATCCTTGTGAACTTGATCAGGGTCTGCGCCAACAGCGGCCTCCGCCTGCGAACTGCAATCGGCGAGTGTGGGGGTCAGCCAGACCAACAGGATTGATCAGCGGCGCTTGTATTCTCTCACGACAGCCAGACCAACAGAAATATATGCAAATGATGATTACTTATTTAAATATTGGGATCACTTATTATAGAACAGTTATAACCACCTATTGAAACTCAAGATGATAGCTTAAACTCAAGATTATAGGTTCGAAATTTGGGGCATAAAATAAAAATAGTAGAAATCATTAAGATTCTAGCAAACTGGAACAAATTACATAACAGAAAAATAGAATTTACAGTGATGTTGGCACTGTAAGTATGGCACTAATAAACTATAATTGAATTAGATAAGGAAATATAGCATTGGACAAAACAATGTCTAATACAACTGAACTAAGTAAGTTGAACAAAATTGTTATATTGCTGATCAGGCAAGATACCTAATTTAAAAAAAATACTTTTGAGCACTAGAATATGTAAATGAACAACACTCAACCAGGGGCATAAACAACACTCGACCTAAACAGAGTTATGACAAATTAAACAGATGAACATATATTTTTCTATAGTTAGGAAAATAACAAATAGTTTTAGGTCAGTGTAAACCCCTAAGATGAAAAAACTGCCAACAGATAATTTCAAATCCATATATTACATGACTTCATAATGTAATTTACAAAAGTTCGACGACCGTAACTTAAGGGAACTCAAAATGTAAATATTAGAAACCGACCAATTTAAACTGGAATATGATAGAAACAGGCTTTGGTTAAACACTAACCAATACAACTGATTTACATAAATTTCAACGGATATGATACATTGCTAATCAGGATACATACAAGCCTAGCAAGACAAAACGAGAAATTTGATAATATAATAATAGTGTAACCTGACTTTGAAAATCTAATAATGGAAACACTGTAGTGCATTAACCATGTTTGCTAGATTTATATCTTATAAACACAGCATCAGAATTTCTACTACAAAGTATTACATCTAAAACTCATGATGGCAAATATTATGTTTCTGAACTCGGATGAAATATTTATTTTGTGCTTATGAACCAAAAAAACAGGTGTCACAGCACCATATCTACTCTAGAACAAGTAGATCTGAGTTCTGACTACAACATTAACTAGCGGTAATATTTGCTCACAAAGTGACAGTAGGACAATATTAAAAGGTGAAGTTAGTGAATATAAACATGTTAATACTACGCTGATCAGCTCCCAGAAATCTAAGTGCAGTAAATCATTTGCTTAATTTAGATACTAGATTACAGTGCCAAGTGAACAGAAGAAAACTTAAGCATCCTACGTACCCTCTTTTCTCTGACCAGGTAGACATGGCCAAATTTGCCCCTCCCAAGTGGTTTGCCTACCTCAAAGTCAGACAACACCCACCTCTTATCCTCATTAGCATGGGTTGAAGCCTGCAAAAGGAAACAAAAGGCAATGTTATCCTTCCTGCACTGCATCCTGCTGGAGTTGCAGGTACAAAGCTAGCAACCACTATCACAGATTCACATTACTCATGTGATCAGCTGAAATAATCATGAATCGTCCAAATGGAACGAAACTTTGGGACAACCGGACCTCAAACAATCATGACCAAAACCTAGCGGTTTATTCACTTCATTGATGCTGTAACAAGAAAAGCAGAGGGGACGCATATGCTTGAACGAATGGATGTCAAACCCTAACCATCAATTCAAGAAAATAATTCAAAAAAATACTAGTAGACAGCTAATAAAGCAGCGACAGCTTAAAGTAAGCATCTGAATACTACACCCAGGGAAAATAGGAAAAGTCTCCTTGACCCTGTCGCGTCAACAGCATACAGCACCCACCAAAAGGGGGGCGAAAGAGAGAGGGGAAATTCCCCCAGATTTAACGGAACGGGGACTAAATCCTCACCAATTCGACCACAAAATACGACGATAATCGACCATATCAGATGGAGGAGAACAACCGGATCAACAAAACGGACGGTGCCAAATTCAGGTGACCTGAGCTCGCAAAACACCCAGGTAACATATAGCTTTTCCCTTTACAAAAGGTCTAGTAGACCAAATCTGCAATTACAGTATTCACTTCATGTGTCGGAGCTAGGAGCATACTCCTTGAGTTAGTAGTGCCAGAGTTACTTGTAGATGATGGATCCGTTCGTTCATCCTTCAAAGTGATCGAAGCAATTGCTCAACAGGCACCTGGAACCAACCATGTTACTTTGTCTGCTGCAAGCTTCAGAGTCTTACCATTTCCATCCTGTTTGGCAGCAGCACAGAGCAAACTCCGGGCCGATGCACCAGATTCAGAAGGAACGACACTGTCAATGAAATGCTCTGCTTCCTTGAACATCCCAGCACGACCCAATACCTCGATCATGTGGGAGTAATGCCCCTCCGAGGGCTCTATCCTGTAAACCTCAGTCATGGACACAAAGAACCTGAAGGCTTCACTCACAAGACCGATTTCTGCGCAGGCCTTCAGCACAAACAAGAAAGCCTGCGAAGTTGGATGGCACTCCTCCTTCGTTAGCATCTGCGAAAACAGGCGAATAGCAGTCTCTGGACAGCCATTTTCCACGTTCGCTGCGATTATTGAGGTCCAGGAAGATGCATCCTTGTCGGGCATATAGTTGAAGGCATCGAACGCATGTCTGAGGCTACCACAACTAGAGTACATGTCGATGAGATGGCTGTTCATACAGGCTGTGGAAGCAAGGCCGCGCTTAGTCATGTAGGCATGTGCTTGCAACCCTTTCCCAAGAAGTGCCAGTTTTCCACAGGAACTCATGATGAGACGTGCAATTTGGTGGTCAAGCTCGACCCCTCGACGTTGGATAACATGAAAGAGATTAACTATTCCGACGTGGTCGTCAACATGAGAAAATGCTTCAACAAATGTGCCCCAAGAAACCTCATGGTTTGAGAGTGATAAGCACAGTTTCAGAGCCTGGTGGTGCTGACCTTGCCTCAAGTAAAAGTTGACCAAACTTTTCAGAACAGAGGTGTTTGTGCCATAACCATTTCGGATCGAATTGCAGTGGATCTCCATACCACTCACAGCATCTCCAAGAGCCATACACGCTGTAAGCACAGCAGTGTATGTGAATTCGTTAGGCTGCACATGCTCCTCCTGCATCCTCCTAAACAAATGCATTGCTCTTCCGTACTGACCATTCAGACAATTCCCTGAGATAACAGCAGACCACGCAGCCGTGCCTGGATTCTTGCTTCTTGAAAACAGAAGATTTGATTCCTCCAAAGCACCGCATTTAGCATACATGTCGACCAACGAACTGGTAACAAAAGAATCTGGATTCATATCGCGCTTTAAAATGCAGGCATGCAACATCCTCCCTGCTGCCAGATCTATATCAGAAGCACATGACTTCAGACTGCTTGCCACGATGAACTGATCAAGCTCTCCCTGGACTGACAAATAATATTTTAACATCCTCAAAGGAAACATCTGGTGCCGCTTATGAAGAGAGGCCCAATTGACATACATATCCATGAGAGCGCTCATGACATGCTTATACGAGTCCAAACCTGCTCTGATGAGGTAGCCATGTATTTCCATACCATGATCAAAGGCACCTCTTCTTGTGACAACGTGCAGTGTAAACTCATCGCATTCTTCGCATTCAAACATCATAGCGCGAAAATGAGCCAAGGCCTCTTCATCACGCAAGTTTTCTGCATAGCACTGGATTATGGTGTTCCAAGAAACCAAATCTTTAACATCCATCTCAATGAACACCTTTCGCATCAGCTGCAGTTCACCAGACCTTCCATAGAATCCAATCAGACAGTTATCCACCGAACACCTTCTCAGCGCAGCCCAGTGAGCGGCAGCTCGCGTACATGGTGACGAGGCCGTTGGCCACGAAGAGGTCCGCGTCCACGTAGCCCAACTTGGCGACGGCTCCGTGGAGCTGCCTGCCGAGACGGAGGCTCCCGACGGCGGCGAAGGCACGCAGCGCGACGGAGAAGACGAAGGCATCGGGCATGAGGAGCAGGCCGAGCATGCGGAGGAGCAGCTCGAGCGCCTCGGAGGCCGGGCCGTGGGTAGCGTACCCGGACATGATTGTGGTCCATGCGATGAGGGACCTGCTCCGCGCCGGCATTTCGTCGAACACCTCCCGCGCGGGCCGCATCCGGCCGGCGCGCGCGTGGGCGCGGAGCAGCGAGAGCTGCGCCGCAGCGGTGGAAGTGGTGAAAACGTTTGGGATGGTCGTGTTGGGCCTGTGGTTTCCCTTGCGTGGGGACGCGGGGGTGACGACGCTGCTGCAGAAGCTGGAAGAGCGCGGGAGCAGGTGAGGAGGAGGAGGGGTAGGCGCCATTGGAGGCTGCGATGAGAAATGCGATCGGGGACGAGGATTCGAATGGAGTGGGAGGGAGTGGCCAGGAGGAAGAAGGGGGATAAGGTGCCGCCGCGCAGGTGGGGTCCTATTTCTATGTTCCAGCCCAGACCAAATCAAGGCCCACGCATACCCATTGGAGTACTAATATTGCACTCGACCAAAATCCCCGGCCTCACCGGGGCAAAGGCAGTGTTTCTTTGGATTTTTCACGCAGTTTGACCAATAATTAAGGATATTAAATAAAATTAGTTTATAAAATTACCTTTACAATTTCAGATTAATTCACGAGATAAATTTAATGAGACTTTTAACCACATGATTAGAGGATGGATACTATAGTATTACTGTATGGACTAATTAAGCTCATTAGATTCATCGCGCAAAGTTATACCCATCCGTAAAAAGGTTTTACAAATAGACTTCATGTAATATTCTTTGCATGCAAAATTCCAATTGGAAAAATATTTTCGCTTTCTAACGAAACACGGCCAAAATCGCTCCTGCACGCAGGGAGCGCAGAGCGTCTACATCATGGTGGACGACGGCGCAAAATCCCCTACCTCACCGGCACCATCGTCGAGCCAGCCGACAACTCCTACAATGGCGCTACCTTCGTCATCGACATCCCCCGGTGAGCCTGCCTTCCTTCCATCGGATCCCCAGCATTCTTCGGCCTCGCTCTTGTGCTCGTCGAATTGCAGATTCCGCTCCCCTGGAATTGGTGGGGTAGAATGCGCAATTGCCTCTCCTAAAGAGAGGTTTAAGCTCGATTAGGTTTTTGCGGCCTGCCCACGAGCTCGGCGTGCTCCTTCGCCAGTTCTAATTCTGAAATTAAGCTCATGGGTGAGCAAGCGCCCATGGCCTCATTGGCCATGTGGATTTACCTTTGTTTTGAGACGTAATGAAGCGCCGCATCTGAAGAGGCTAGCAGATGCTTCTATACCAAGCCCCCACATATTTAATACGCATTGCATCTACTGTAAATTGTGATGTAATCTGGTGCTTGTGTTACTTTATTTCTTCCCCCAGAGTTGAATGTCATTGTGTACCCTCAATTGTCATGCGCTAATAACTAAAATTCAAAAGTAAGAGAGTGTAGTGCGGCAACTGTTTCCTAACTAATTGGCCTATAGTTGGCAGGTGGATATCCCTTAGCTTTGAGCCTCTAAAGACGTAGTTCATCACCATAGTATGGTATGCAATCTTATTACCTCACCTATTCAATGTTATTTGTATTCAGGATTTCTCATTCCTGTCATGCAATTTTCCTACATATATATGTTGCAATATATTCTCTAATGACAAACAACTAGCATTGACATATAACTATATCCATCTCTTAACATTTTTGATTGAGTGCTTATTATCACCCCTATTTGGCATGTATGTCTGGTGTTTCAAGTTTCTGGTGCCCTCTCTAAGGGACTTTTTTAAATATATTTCTGCAATATAGTTGACTAAAATTTTTCTGCAAATGTAAATTGAAAAGATCCTAACACAAGTTTTTATTTAGAAGCTTTTCCTGAAGAGTTATTCATTAAAGATAAGTCAACAAGTTATTCTAAAAAAGTTTTATTTGAAAAGTTATTACGAAAGTCTTTTGGATAATGTTTTCATGAAACATTATCTATGTATATATGTATATATATATATATAAGTTGTTAGGAAGTCTTAATTTTTTTTAAAATCTTTTTTTAAGATGTTTAAATGATAAGTATTTCAGAAAACGATTATAAGTAAAGTTTAGTATCAAAGTTTATAGATAAAGTTTTACTTGATAAGTTTTCTATATAAGTTCATAAAGCAAAGTTTTCTACCAAACGTTTTCACACCTGAGTTCTTCAAAAGTTCTTCTGCAAACTTGTTTCCGTAAAGAATTGTGTAAAAATGTCTTGTCGCATGGTATTCATATGAAAGTTTTTGTTGCTAACATTTCATATATTTTTTCTACAAAACTTTGGTTGCATAACTTCACATAAACCTTTATCTCCATATACCTTTTGTATATAACATTTTCTGAAAATATTCTGTGCAAAACTTTGTCTAGATAATGTTTTGTCAGATTAGTTATGTATCAAATATTATGTAGAAAAGTTATTTGTTACTCTGTATAAGAACTACTTTCAAGATTTGTACAGAAAAGTTATGTAGCGAAATTCTCTAGCAAACTTTTTGTAGAGAAATTTCTAAAGAAATGTTGTATACTAAACATTATATAATAAAATTCGGTCCAGAAGTCTCTAGAATTTTTTCTATATAACTTTTTGAAGAAATGTTATGTAGATACTTTTTCATACACCTTTTATAATAACCTTTTTAACCAGAAATTGTTCATCGATTCTTTTTCTACTAAACTTATCATCAATTCTTTTGTAGAGTAGTTATGTAGAAAAGAATGGCATTTCTTTAATATTTTCCTGTAGTCAAATCTTTAAATAATTGATGATTATGTAATTAAGCTTTCACTTTTGAGAAAGATTGCAGCTGATGAGCATTGTGATATATAATTTTGTGCTAGCTTTTATACCTCATTAACATCATGTTCATCTACTGCAATTGAGCGATTTCCTTGCTATTTACTTTTCCCTTCTATCCACTTTGCTCTGGTCCATACCATTATGATTATGTGATGTCCAGTGTTCTGACATTTTGCTTCCTTCTCTTCTTCTTTTCCATTTTCTGTCCTTTTCCTTTTCCTGGGCGTCGCTGGTCGAGGAATGAACTCTTCTGGGGCTGCTCTAATTTGGTAAGTTGTGCAGTGCTGTCTTCCATTCCGAAACATATGGTTATGGTTTTTGTGTGTACATAAAATGCTCTATGCTTAGCACGTTCTTGTGCCTCAGGTCTATTGTGGTCCTCCACCATTGCAGTATCTGTTTGTCCTCTCCTTTCTGTTGTGTTCTAAGTGAGTTGTCATTGATTATTAACTGCATGGTTGATGTTCTTGAACACGATCTGATTATATGACCCTTTATATCAACTTAGGTGCAGTCCAGTGTTCTGTTCTAGCTACATGGACAGCCTGATTTTTTGTGGAGCTAGCGATCCGGTAGGCTCCTAATGCTATGGTCCCTTTTGTTGTATTAGATTAGTGTCCATCTAATTTTTAGTTGATTTGTTGGACCGGCTGCTCTTTTTCTGCGTCTCTGTATGTCTTAGTTGGACCGTCGAAATAATTTTGGAGCTAACATAGATATGGATAAAGGTTTCAGGTCTTCTAGTCTGTGATAACTTGAGAGAGGGTGTCAGTGGTGTCACTAGGCTATATATGATCATTTGTGCAGTCTTGTCACCATCAATATGTCACTATCATTATGGGAGACGAGGTTTATTTTGCTCTTTCCCATATAAGGTCTTGAAGTTATGGGTTAGTCTTTTTTTCTACAAAAAGTAAATGAAGTATGCAGATATGTACAAAAATTTCTATAGAGAAGTTTTCTATAAATGTTATATAGAAAAAAATACATAGTAAAAGTTTTTAAATAAGTTTTTAGGAATGTTTTCTGTATAGTTTTTTTGAATAAAAGTCAGGTAGAAATATTTTGCAGAGAACTTTCCTGAAAATGTTATTTAGAAAACAATATATAGTAAACTTGTGTGCATAGGCTTTTTAGAAATATATATTTTTTCTGTATAACATTTTAAAGAAAAGCCATGCCGAAACATTTTGTAGATAACTTCTTTTAGAAGTTTTTTATAAATAATTTTTCTATAACCTTATGAAGACAAGTTATGTAGAAACTTATATGGACAGTTATGCAACCCTTGTTATATAATCTTTTCGCTAAAGTTTTTCTACTGATCTGGCAACCTTTTATATTTAGGCATCTCATATAAGATACAAGAAGATAAGAGGGTAAGAAGATAACTATGTATATATATTTTTTGGCATTGTGCATCGCCAAAACCCAAGGCATAGAGTATTGATGGTGTTTCATATGTAGAACACATAACTCAATAGCTTTTTAGGCTGGGTTAATTCCATTTCAAACTAGTAATGCTAATTATGGCGATTATGTGAAGTTTTTCCTAAATGCTATCTGCATGTTGCTGAAAGAGATTTCTAGATAAGTTTTTTGTCATAAAGTTATGAAAAAAGTTACATGGAAAAGTTATGCACTCAAGTTATTTAGATTAAATGTACAACTCTTATCTAGAAAAGTTATGTAGAACATTTATTTGGCATATTATCTAGTAAAAATACTCTACCAAACCTTCGTTATTCTATCCACCTGCGAAGCACTAGTTGAATCACAAAACATGGTAATAGATGTTCTTCAGTGGTTGATCTACATTTAATTTCATATTAATTCAACTTGCTGGAATTATGAATCTTTTTTGCACTAATGCAGATATCTTCAGCATTGGCAACCCCAAATTCCATGGTTGCAGGCTTGTAGCATTCCTATTCTGAAAATGAAAACAAAATTTTAAATTCTGTAGCCCCAACAAAGATGTAGTGCTACACATCCTGAAACTTACAATTTGCAATTTCTCATCACCATACCAAGGGACATTTGTAAAACACTTTTTTAGATAAATAACATTTCACTCTGCAAGAACCAAATTTACTAATTGCTTCACCTAAAACATGCACCTGGTGACTTATGTTGCCCTATCTGTATGCGGAGATCCTTGGACGAAATGTTTGGAAATTTGCGAATGTTTAACTATTTCCTGATATTTGTTCAGATAACATTCCCCCATGCTCAGTGTTCTCCAAGCCTAGTTACTTCCTAACATAACCAGAGCGAGCTTTGTTTCTTTATGCTTTAAAAACAAGAACCCATTCAGCTGGATGTCAACTTTTTTTTGCCCCTCCTGCTGCTCATCTCCTTTGGGGCTCTGGATTTTTCTTTCGGTTCAATCTATATATATATTTGTTCAGTTTTCAGCATGTTATTTGGTGGAACTCATATACTTTTTCTATATATATATATATATATATATATATATATATATATAATATTAGCTGCCTAGGGCTTCCAATAACATATGGAAGCCCCGGCCAGCTTCGACGGGTCCAACCCAACCAGACAAGCCAGGGCATGTGCCTCTTGGTTTGACCCAAACCGATCCGTCCCGGCTTAGCGGCGCCCCAACCGCACCCCGCTAGCATGCATCATCCACGTGGGCCCATGACCAGATAATATTATCGTTGAAACCCCCACACTCTCATCCTATCTCCTATCCATTTCAAATGGAAAAAGTCTATATCACCCCCTCACCTATGAGGGTTGGACTACGTAACCCCCTAGACTATGAAACGTTCTATATCACCCCCTAAACTTTCCAAAATCTGTCAAATTACCCCCCTAAAGCAATTTTGAAAAATAATAGTAAATCACAGGAAAATCATAAAACGGAAAATTCAATTGTGTTGGACTGGAAATGAGTATATCTACAAGTGAACATACAATATGATATGTTTAAGTACATTTTTTACAGCTATGAAGAAAAACATAGATCTAAAGCTACAGAAAAATGTACTAAAGCATATCATATTATATGTTCACTGTGTATATATACTCATTTGAATTCCAACACAATTGAATTTTCCATTTTATGAGTTTTCTATGATTTACTATGATTTTTTAAATTTTCTTTAGGGGGGTAATTGGACCAATTTAGGAAAGTTCGGGGTGGGGGGGATATAGACCATTTCATAGGTTGGGGGTTATGTAGTCCAACCTCCTTTCTATTTCAAATCTCTCTCTCCTCTCCCTCACCACATGTTGGCAATGGCACGGCCGGCACAAGTCGGATTTGGTCGGCTTGCAGCCTGGCAACGGCGCCCCCTCCTCACGGCGGGCACTACTTCGTCCGCCTCCCCTCATCAGCCTCCTTCCTGGCCGCTCCGGTGAGCCACAGAGCAGATCTATGGTGGGCCCCTCCTTGTGAGATCCAGTGCTGGTTGGCCCTGATCCGGCGAGGTCCTCGGTGCCACGGTGGCCTCGCTTCCCTCCCGCACGGTGGCAACATCGTGGCTGCCTCCTCTCTCCGGCGAACAGCACCGACCTCGCCCTTCCCGCTCAGCAACTACGGCGGTGAGTGCAGCAGGACGAGGATCCGCGCTGGCTCCGTCGCGCCCCGTGGTGGCACGGTGTTGGAAGCGGGCCCTACCCCGACGATGGCCTCGAGCTGGCTTCCTCCTCCGGCCACCTATGTAGCGGATGGGCACTCCCTGGCGAAAGGAGACCGCGGGGCCATGCCGGCTGGGAGCTCCACATCACTTCCTGCGTCCTCATGGTGACCTCAGGCGACGGCGGCGTGACCTTCTTCCCCAGGAGTGGGTCCATCGACGGCTTGGGCCCGGCGTCCCTGCACCCTACCCCCGATGGGTGCTCTTACCACTCGTGAGCAGGAGGAGAACATGCGGCCAGCACTCCTCGACAGCAGCGGGATCCACCTCGTTTGACGGATGTCACACCCGGATTTTCACAAAAACCCGAATGCAGCCATATGTGTGCCCAAGAAGTCATAGTACACATATAGTGAACAAATATGATAAACAGAGAATATATGCTTGAATAAATTCTTGAATAAATAAAGTTTTACACAAGAGTGCAACATAAGTAAACTAACCAAATACAGCGGAAGACTAACAAACTCTCAAACTAATGGAGCCGCAATCCACAGGGACTCTGACTGGGAGATCACAACTCAGTAGTACGGCAAATCTTCTGGAAACTCAGCAGCAAACTCATGCCCAGCCCAATCTGTTTACCCATTCGGGATTTTGTTGAATAAATGACAAGTGTAAGTAAACATTTACTTAGCAAGTATAGCACGGTATATGAAGGCTAGACACGGCTGAACTGCATTAGCATTTTTAGTTGGTTCATTTTATCATTAACCAAATTACTACCCAGTTGCAACCCAATTAATAAAGTATAAGTAACATTAAACATAAATAAATGTCATCTTCTAATAAAAAAGGATCAAGGCCGCTTGTGACCCTGAGCAAGGCTATCATGATAGATTTTACACTCTACAGAGGTTTCGCCCCTTACCCACCAGTAGCGTAAAAGCTCAAACGAACTTTAAACCCAACCACGCGGAGGTGGATCAGACCTCACAAATCACACTGCCGAGGTGTGACCGCATAGGGACGCTACGAGGCTTTTCACAAGACTCCCTAACAAGACAGTGGCCGATTATGGTACAGTACAGGCAGCATGGCCCAGTCACTGAGATTGATGTACGCCTACGGAGTCACACCATAGGGGGGTCAATGGCGTCCAGAGCGCGGGCATCACACCCAACAATGCGCAACGTGTGGAGTTCCACATCGCAGGGACTCCCAGCACGGGACTGTGCCTCACGGGGGCATAGCCGACGGATCACCCGTCCTCAGTGGATCAAGACATACTCTCACCCATGTTTCCCATAGCGCCGTCGGCCACTCCGGTAACCACTGACAAGCTAGAGACGTACATGCTACTTGACCAAGACCAGAGCCATAATAGTTCTAGCGGTGGCAACAGGCTCCTGGGTTGCTGGTTTAAGAACCGGACCTTATGGAGAGACTCTAGAGGAAAGCACGAAGCACATGCCCTAGCTCCCTAAACCAAGTTGCTAAAAAGCAAGTTTTATCATTAACGTTAAAGTGAACCATTAAGTCAAGATTAACAATTAACTAACGATGATAGTAGCTGTGCATAGCAAAGATCTACCCATTTGTATAAACCCAAGGTAATCAAAGGACATGATAATCAAACTAGGTACAACCTTAACGGTACATCAAATTAGACACATGCATTTATGAATTAATTTAATACAAGTGGGTAGGTAGCAAGGATTGTCCGTGCTATAACTTGCCTTCCTCAAAGTGTTGCTGCTGTCGTGAGTCCTGCTCCTGAAAGTCCTCCTCGTACACGAACTCCAACGCAAACGGATCACCGATTGGACACGAATCACCACACAAGCATCCACACAAAACCAACACAAGCAAACAAAAATATTCTATTAGAACAGTACACCAAACAGTAGAAACAGAACAAAAGAAGGTTTTAAAACTAATCTACGCTTCCCTACGAATATGTGAGTGTAAGAATCACACTAATCGGAGCTAAAACGAGAAAGTTACGATGTTTCTAAGGTTCGGGGACTTGCTGTCAATGTTTAAAAACTTCCAGGGACCTATTCGTGAAAAACCGAGGACCTATACGCAATTTTATATAAGAACCTGAGGGCTAACGCGTAAAAAGGCAGGAGATTTTCTACGAAAGAGTATAGACTAAATGAATATGATACAAAACTACAAGATTCGCTTAGGGTCTTACT
The DNA here is from genome assembly GCA_033239725.1 of Echinochloa phyllopogon. NCBI lineage: Eukaryota > Viridiplantae > Streptophyta > Magnoliopsida > Poales > Poaceae > Echinochloa > Echinochloa phyllopogon. The sequence goes on along the minus strand of BTCW01000010.1, from coordinate 39,162,619 downwards.
GAAAATCTTGAGGCCAAAAACGACGGAAGGCTCGCGCGCGACGACGAGATGAAGAATGGGCAGCCGTGGAATATATGATGGAAGAAGACTACCTTAGGGAATCCCAAACAAAAGGGCCTCCTGTAAAGGAGTCGTTGGTGTGCCTTTTCCAGAGGAGAGGTGGTTCATATATATAGGAGAAAATCTCCCACTTCCAAGTTCACTAGCAATATGAGACTAAAGGTGGTTTGCCCCATTCCAATGTGAATGAGTTTGAAATTTGGCCCAATAAAGTGATGGGATGGATTTGACCTAAAATTGGGTCAAGCCAAGGCTCGTCTAGGTGATTTTAATTTTCGGAACAATTATTTTTCGGGTTATAAAATAATTCCAGATAAGTCTAGAATTGATATTAAAACCATGAAAAATATTCTGAAAATTCTAAAAATCCTAGGAAACATTTTAGAGATAGAGTTGGACATGAGGAACCCAAATAAAATATTTAGAGCTCTTGAAAAAGATTTTAGCACCTTCCATAAATTGGAATTAGCTATAAAAAAATTAGGAATAAATCCCAGAAAGTTCTAGAAAATTTCCATTAGGCTTCTAAACGTGTTTTTGAAAACTTTACACACATTAAGACATTAAATGTGACCGGCATGAATGCATGACACTTAGTATTAAATCTATGTTGCTTTATTTTTCCTTTAGAAAATAATTATTTTCATGTGCTAAATTACCTGTTAATTTATATGAACCTCAGAAAATTTTAGAAAACTGAGAAAATTATTGTATTAATTTTGCTAACAAATCACATCCCAAAATCCAAAAAGTTTAGGGTGTGACAACGGAGCACCCCACAACGGGTTCTCGAGATTTCTATGCACAAATCTTTATCTTGCGCGTTCTCATGAAGTTTTTCTTTGTCCAAAAATCCAACGACCAGTGTTTTTGTTAGCAAATAATGCGAAAAACAAATCGAACACGAGACACAATTTAACGTGGAAAAACCCTTATGGGAAAAAACCACGGAAGACAATCACTATTGAGAAGAGTTTACAAGTAGGGATGATACATGGCTCATCTAAGATGTCTTATATGTCTTACCCTACCGTCTACATAGAGCTTACATATATATAGTTGACTCATGCGCCCGTGCTTGGTTGCGTTGCCGAGGTGGGACTAAACCTTGTGCAATAAATTTGGATCACATCACAACAAACTCTACCTTGAGACATCCCTCCTGTAGACGAATAATAAACCTCCATATTCAAATCTTGAATGCCAATATCCACCGGACTAACCAATGAGTAAGATCACTTGAGTATTCTCCCAACACTTCATAGGAAGTAAAAATTGAGCAAATAACCAATAGGTCCAAACACACACAACTATCAACAAAGCAGACGAACAATGTTGGTCTTCATCAAATTCATAATCCCAGCAAAAGTCTGAGTCTGTGCAACTGACCTCAAAAGCAAATGGCAATAACGCTCAATCATCAAACGACATAAAGTCGCAATATCACACATGGTATTAAATAAATATCCAGTGAAGAACTCATCTCATGGAATAATATATGCTCCATCAGGAACAATAAACTTTGGCAAAACAACACTCTTGCAAGAGAAACTAGCACGTGTATCCATCATGTACCATAAACTTGCCAATTGTAGAAGAAACTAAATTTCATGACATGGTCAATTACTGCTCCATTCAAACAAGGTTCAGATGTAGGCATAAATGTGCAACCAAGGGAGTTAAACCTTTGAACTAAACCCCTCAACATGAGCAAAGACAACAATAAACGTATTGCTCCCGCAATACAAAACGCTGTAGTATCTAGTCAAACAAACCTCCTCTATTGCACTTGGAATCCTCCACCTCGAACTCAATTCAGAGCAAAACCTTCACTTTAAATTAACCAACTCCATAGGAGTAAAAGAAACCACTAGAGTGACATGAACGATGTTGTCAAAACATCAAGAAGAATTAACTCAAAGTGATCCAATAATAATCCCAATATCTCCTCAAAATCTCAATATGTTTCAGCAGCGGAAATCATATCATATATCAAAGAAGCCATATGAAAGAAATAACCAGAAGAAAATAATCTGCAGTAATAATCTAGGTATGTTACTGTGTAAACCTAGCAATAACCTGCAACCTTGGGTACAACTCCGTGTACGTTCAGCAAAACTGAGAAAACATTCTGGTAGCTTCTCGTGGATTGGTATGCAGCCTCTGGTAAATACGGAATCAAATTTCGTCTTAAACTCCACATCGACGAGTCTTGCACGAGGTAGCCAATCGAAGATTGATCCGGCTGGCGGCGCGCGATAAACAGGGACGAAACCCTAATTAATTATTTTTTTCACGTGATCTCGTACCAAGCTCTGATACCACTTGTTTAGCAAATAATGCAAAAAACACGATTTAACGTGGAAAAACCCTTACGGGAAAAAACCACGGAAGACAATCACTATTGAGGAGAGTTTACAAGTAGGGATGATACATAGCTCATCTAAGATGTCTTATCTGTCTTACCGTACCGTCTACATAGGGCTTACATATATATAGTCGACTCACGCGCCCGTGCTTGGTTGCGGTGCCGAGGTGGGACTAAACCTTGTGCAATGAATTTAGATCGCATCACAACAGTTTTCTCGAGATTTCTACGCAGGTTGCTGGATTTACCTGTCATGGCGATGGTGCCATGGCCGGTCGGTGATTATATTCATCTTTGCAGTTATGCAAACATAGCATGCTTTATACATTTCCATGGGATTGGTGCTGCTGTACAGGGAGATTATGGCATCGCTTCCATGGTAGGTGGCTCCAGCTACCTGCTTGATGTGCATGTTCATGCAGGTAATCTGTTAAGTGGAATGCGCATGAAGATGAGATCAGGTAATCTGCTTGATGAAATAAATGTGGATCTAGCCTTGTTTTTATGAATATGTGCTGGATTTATCTATGTTTTTATGAATATGTGCTAGGTTTCTATGGCATTTATTTTGATGGAAAAACCATAGCATCTTTCCAGGTTTCTATGATTTTGCGCTGGTGTTTCTATGAATTGATCAGAGAACTAGTTGTTCAACAATTTTGCATGCATATATACATGTATTTTCGATCATAGATATATAAAAGCGGAGATTTTTATGTTTTTTTTCAGAGTTTTGTGCCCTTTCTTTGTCAGGTTGGAAACATAGATAATATTCTTTTTTTTGCGCCGATGTCGTGCTTGGTGTTGGTTGGCCTCGACGAGCTCTTCAGCATTAGCGCGCCGGTGGAGAAGAACATGCAGGTTATATGATTATTTTTTGTACATTTTTGAAGCTGGTTTGATGTTTATATGCATTCCCTATGTAATTCCTATGCCATGTTTTTTGGTAGCTTAAGCTTTCTACGCATGCAGGGGTGGCTGTTATTTTTTATATATTGCTTGTAAAGTAATTGTCGAGGATGACCATAAGGGGTCCCCTAACCTAAGGGATGACCACCCTTGAAAAACGCAAATAAACCACTACCAAGTCTCCACAAACCAGAAAGGGTCTAAACGCACAAAGCCCACGGCCCACCACGGGCTAACAGCCCACTCGAGGCCCTTCGTGAAGGCCCCGATGCGCGCACCCCATCTCTGCCTCGATCGAGGGTGCCGACCCCCCTCGAGCGAATAGCAAACTCCACCTCGATCGAGGCCTCCTTAGTCGAGTCCCGCGCGACCCTCGATTCGAGAAACTCCGTCTCTCTCGAGGCCACCCCTTGAGCAACGGGGCGCGCGCCCGTCTGCTATGCTGACAGGCGCATTCAATGCCCCGCGCTGCCGCGGGACACCGAAGTCAAAAGGTAAATCGCGGGCCATCCCGCACAGACGATGTGACCTGGATCGTATCCACCAACTCCGGTCACTGTGCAGCCATCCCCAACACTGTGGCCCTGTGCGGTCCTGTGCTGCCAACCCCTGTACTAACCCCATGACGAAGCCCTCGATAAGGCATGGGAAAACTCTCGAATGGGTGTACGGACGATGACTGGGCACAGACGCCGGTCAGCGCGGCCCCTCGAAGTCACCTCGAGACATGTACTTTCTCTAGGAGCCGCCACCCCGCCCACCGGAGCTGGAGGACGCCCACCGATTTGCGACGGGCAGAAGGATCCGCAAGGACGACAGCCACGCCTAGCGCCATGCTCTCCAGTGCCCAATGACTGTAGACTCCACTGTGCAACACGCATGTCTCTGCCTCTCCTTGAACTATAAAAGGAGGAGGTAGACCCCCGGCCATCATGGACAACACAATGCACCTAGATCGCAACAACACATCCACTCCCCCTGATATTGGCACTTGCCTCAATCAACCTTAGACAATTGGGACTTGGATTCCTCACATCCTCTCCCGCCTTGCTTGTAAACCCCTACTACGAGCAACGTGATGCAAGATAATACAGTGCACGCACACCTTTTGCTGGACATATGGCCCCGTGGCCAGAAACAGGATCCATCTTGTGTCATTGTGTTAGCCTTCGCATCAACCATCGAGAGACAGGACGCAATGCATTTTTACTAGTTAGCATCGGGCCACGAATCCGAACACCGATAGTAATTGTTTTTTTGTCTTTTGGCATATTGATGTTTCTATGCATTCCCTGTGTAATTCCTATGCTTTTTCTATCATGCAAATCACACGGATGAACGTGGGTTGATGCATGTACATGTGTGAAGATAAGTTGATGTTTCTATGCTTTCTCAATATAATTCCTAGCCATTTTTTTAGGGAAAAGTCCATTTTACAACCTCCAACTATCACAACAGTCTGATTTTCAACATTGAACTATAAAACCGGATAACAAAGGCCATTCAATTGTCAAAACCGTGCAAATTTAGCCCTTTGGGTGGTTTCGAAGGTGGTTTTTCATTTTGTTAAAATTTAAAATATTCAAATTTAAACTAAAAAATTCATAAGTAGTTCATTTTAAGTCAAAAAATACAAAATTGGTATCAAAAGTTTTATAAAAATGTAACCTATCTATTGTCACTATATTTTTTAGTTAATCAGATCCATTTTTTCATGTTGATAGTATTTGATCACTTATAGTTATGCCTATTATTTTTGAATAATTAAGATTCAAATAGAGTAATAATAGATAGGTTACATTTTTAGAATGTTTTTGATACTGGTTTCATATTTTTCTGATTTAAGATGAATTAGTTTTGATTTTTTAGATCTAATTGGATTTTTTAATTTTTTTACAAAATACAAAACCACCATTCAAACCACCCTAGGGGCTAAATTTGTACGGTTTTGACAGTTGGATGGCTTTGTTATCAGGTTTTGTAGTTCAAGGTTGAAAATCGGACTGTTGTGATAATTGGAGGTTGTAAAATAGACTTTTGCCTTTTTTAAAAAAAATCGTATGCATGAAGCTGTGTTGATATTTCTATGATTTTTCCTTATTGTTTCTATGACTTTAATCATTAGTAGTTGTTTCTATGCCAATATAGCATACTTTCTACTCACGTAGCAGTGAATGGTAGTGTTTGATTATATATACTCTCACTTTGCTCCAAGAATGTTTTACACTTTGCTTACTTATGTTTATATCTTTTTGTTGTATGGCAGAGTGAGGGTGGTCTCTATGGGATCGACTACGGTGGATGTTGAGAAACCACGTTGACCTAAAATGAAGCTCCCAGCTTATTTTTTCCTTGTGATGGTTATTATGTTATTTTCTTGTGGCTGAGAATGATGGTCATGAATTCAGCGTTGCATTTCTGTTAGTAATTGACTATCACTACTGCTTTCTATGACTTGTGATGTGTGGTGAGGCACATTTATGATGTGCCCTGGTCATGAATTTCAAAACAACATTATCTATAATTGTGTTGGATGGTTTTTATGACTACTCGAAACACTATTTAGACAAAGAGAACAACTCGAAACACGGAGAAACTACTTAAACATGTTGTACGACTTTCGGCGCTAATTTCTACGACTCTAATATGAGATAGCTAGCGTATACGTACATTTCTACGACTCTTAAGGAAAATTATCATGCTACGCAATGCAATGTCCTCCTCTCACAGTTGCTCCCATTACACGTTTGAATTCGGCAGTGCTGGCAGATCCAATTGCCTGCTCCAATGATATCTCATCTGATGAGTCATCAAAAGAACCGAAAAGAAATCTAGAGAAAGCGCAGAAAGGCCTCACACCTACACTCCCGCATTAGCCCTTCCTCCATGATAAGGCGCCGTATCTTGCCTTGCATCACCACATTTTGTGCTCCACTTACTTCGGTCCTATGATCCATCGTATCGCCGAGAGTGGCATCACATCCATCGCATGCCACAGTGCAACCTCGACCTGTCGTCTTCGGTCGAGCTGGTTGCCGAGACTTGCAGCCAAGCTGCCGCCCCCACTATTGCCGCACCTTCTCCGTGATCGCGAGCAGCAGTTGGGCACCGCCACCACAGACTACCAGTGAGATCGATCTCCATGGCTTGCTAGTGACCTGCCGGTTTGTCGCCGTCGTGGTTTCTTGCCGGAAAGGCGAATGAAGCCGATGGAGGAATCGAGAGGGCTTCGACGCTTCGTTCGCTACGTACGCTAGCTGTACGTGTGTATCTAGCATCGTAGTGGGCGTCCATGTTCTTCTGAACTGAATGTTTGGCGTGCCTGTAGTCCTGTCGTCTTCTTTTAGCAGTTTAGCTAAGCACGCCTTGAAGTGCAAGTGACATGCTTGAAGAACGTAACGGCCTCCAGCTGTGCTCGTCTCGTCTCTTCTCGTCTTGTTCGGCGAACGGCAGTGCGCTGCAGTTTCTAGGATGTCGCGAGCTAATAAGCTTGGGTTTGCGTCAGCTTTTTGTGAAGCTTCGCCATCACTAGTACAAGTGCCATGCCTTCTGACTTCCGTGAACTGTACTGTGAGTGTCATCTGTCAGTCGGTCTATGTAACGTTGCTTTCAGAACTCATAGAAGATGGCTTTCGGCTAACTGCATGCGCAGGACTGGCAGCGCTAGCTTTGACAGGGAAATGGCACTAGAAAAATGGGGATACCGAGATGATCAGATCAGGAGCTTACACATTCTGTGAGCAAAATGGATGACACGTAAGTTCCAGGGGACGATCCGGGGGCCGTGTGTCGTCGGGCGAACCAATGTGTTGGAGGATCTCATGGTTTCTCGATCCTACGATAAAGGATCAAGGCAAACGCGAGTATCAACCACATGTTGGAAAGAGGAAAACATATATGATGAGAGGTGGCGTAAAATGTTCCAATTCTTTCTTCAGTGTGCAATCCAGTAGTCCAATGATGATAAGAAGGTAATAAAAACACGTACGGCGTCATATATATGATAGATCGGCACACGCGTTTCTCGTAATGCTTGTACCAGATCGATTAGCGCATTTCACTATGCCACCAAATATTTTTAGATACGGTTGAAACGACATTGGTAGCAGGTCCAGTTGACATTCTAAATAGATTGTTTGTCTTCTTCAGAGTTCAACTATAAGGGAGCCGTAGCAATGGAAATAAACTCTATTTTCAGCATGGTGCTCATCATCACGCAGACCACGCGTATATGCATGAAAGAAGTGATGGGGTTGTCGATTGTTATGTTAAACACATAGATGAAACTAACGTTTCAACTAAGCATATGTTAAACACTATAAAAGCTAGGCCCTCGCAGAAAAAAAACACTAAAAAGGCAAAACTCTATAAATATATAGAGTAACTAAAGTCTATCACAACCAAATAAATATTATCTATGTGTACCGTTTGGAATATATATAAACAAACTAGAGACAACAAAGACAAAATAGTTCAGATTAGATGTGGTTGTGGACCTTAAAATTTACATTGTCTCTAGTTTGTTTATATATATATTCTCAACATTTGCTTGTGGATATTCAAATTTATCTTGTTATCTTGACCTGCTACCAAGTTTATTTTTAAAATTTTGATAGGTGTCGGTGCAAAATATTAAATAGTCAGAAAAGCCTTCAATATTTTTTTTTTCTATTTGATATATCAGGGCCATTCATATACACAGTGCCATTCTGACCCGGCCTGCCGGCCCGGGATACCGGCCGTATCCTTGCGCTCGTTTCCGGGTATATGCTGTCCATACTCCATACCGTCAACTGCAAAGATCACTACGCTGCTTGATTGATTCCTTAGGGTCAAATAACGCACACGGCCAGGGATCGTGCGCAAATATACTATTATTTGTGCAATAAAAAATATAAAAAGATCTTGAACCTAACAATGACCTGTGATACCATGCCACCTTTTCAATATTTAGGCATGAATATACTTGATAACAGGGAGGTTTGTCTTATCACTTTTTGCGAAAAGGTTTTTTTTTCTTCCAATGGGTACCTGCAATTCAAAAGCCGTGCAAGGAATATGACCATCATATCGAGGTCAAAGAAAAGATGCAGTTGCTTGCTGGACCACATGTGTACATGTGATCGGAGAACATCACCATCACGGGAGTCTTGCGGCTGATGATCTTATTGATCGCCTCATCATTTGGAAGCTGCAACTTGGCGGCAAGACTTTGACCCACGCAAAATAATCTTTCCTTTTTGAGGAAATCCCAACTACCACTATGTAATGTTGGGTTATATCGTCGTGGCTCGGCCTTGTTTCTTTCCCAATTGTGTTTTCTATAATCTATCGCAGTTCTTTTGATAACACTTCTCACCCAAATAATTCCTACCTACCCTTCACAGAGGATCCAAATGTCAGGTCTAACGGTGGAAAAGACGTCAAAAAAATTCACAAACAAAAAAATTGATGCTTCTAGGGAGTTTATGCCGTTTTGACATTATTTTTCTTACCATGAAATTTCTTTACCCACCCAACGTACCCACCAACCAAATAGTCTAAAATAACCCCCATAATAAAGGTAGCGCGTGCGTGTCACGCGGGCGTATTTGCTAGTATAAATAAATATGACATATTTTCTAGTATAAATAAATATGATCTTAGTATTTTGAATAAAATTTTGATCAAACTTGTGAAGTTCTTGATACCAATAACTTCGAAAAAAATAGTTTGTAAACAGAAAGTTCATACTTGTATATTTGTTTTGCAAACTATTTTCATAATATCCTAAATCTGAAATTTATAAATATAGTCTAATACAGCATATTAGTCAAATGTACTCATATATTCCCATGTCGAAACAAACGGGGAGGGTATAATTGGGTGAGATTGGTCACAACATATATTTCTCAGGGTCTTAAAATAGTATACTTTTTACATATTAGTAAATATATTGTAATAATAAATTTAATATAGCCTTTTGAAGGTCATATTGATGCCCCAAATTGTTTCTGACTAAGTGACTAGCAATAAGAGTATAAGAACCAACATATGTGGTATATCGAATTTAAACATAACTTCTTAAAATCCCGAAAGTCAGTTTAGAATAACGGAATGCAAGACATGGCTCCTTTGGCAGGGCTTCAAGAACGGCTTGTTCATCATCCACCCTTGAAGCAAAACGACAAATAATAAATGTACGGTCCCACAACCATGGAGACGTTTTATAAGACGCGCTTTTGCACTAAGCACACGTGTTTAATTTGCTGCACACTTTGTGATCAGCATGGAGCGAGGGAGCACTAGGCGTGCATATGGGTGTTGGTAGAGCTATGGGTAGGCGCGCGAGATCATCTGAACGGGTGTATATGATCCAAGCCGCACAAGCTTTTTTCACGATCAGACTGGTGCCCTGCGCACTACTAATCAGTAATCACCATGCCAACACCTAAAACACGCGACTGCTTTGTTCGTGTTACATGCAAGGTACAAAGGGAAATGTTTCAGTGAATTTCGTAGAACATTCTTCCACGTATGGGATGGCGTGTTCTATGGTAACAATCCATGATTCCTGCTCGCATAACCTTCTGGTTTTCATTTATCCCCCCCCCCCCCCCCCCCAAACACACACACACACACACATATATATATATAGTAGCAGTCAAGGTTAAAAAATTCGACGAAATTTCAGGGAAATTTCGCGAATTTCGTGTTTTTCGCTGGTGAACGAAAGAAACAAATTCGGTCAAAAATTCGTTACCTTTAAATTTTTATTTTGTTATATTATATCCTATAACACTATAAATCAACTATGTGCTTGTGGCCTGGTGGTTTGAACTCTTTTTTGCGTAGGAAACGTTCTGAGTTCGATTCCTGCGTGAGCCTGGTTCTTTTTTTCATTTTTTTCTCTCAATGACACATGGGGTCCACATAGTCTCAGCAAATAAAAATAAATGACGCAGCCATAGGAGTCGATCTGGGGACCTCTAGAGTTGCTTATAAAGCACAAACCACCCAGCTACAAACACAATTATGGTTATTGAATTCATAGGAAACCTTATAAAGGTTATAAATATTCAAAAAATCGTAAATTTGACCAATCGTTTGACCGAAATTTTTGAACGAATTTCGCGAATTTCGGTTATTTCGCCGGCGACCGAATTTTTTTAAAAACCGAAACAAAAAACCTTGGTAGCAGTAACAATCTATGTCCTTTAGTCTCGGTCGGAGCCCCACCGGGACTAAAAGCGCCCTACCCCACGGCCCGTTTGGGATCCAGACTAATGCTCACGTTAGTCCCGGCTTCAATTACGTACGAGACTAAAGGTGTGAATCGAAAGTCAGTTCTGTATTAGTGATAGGTTGCATGTTACCAATACCAGTAGTCCGGTAACACCTCCATTGTTCTTCACGCCTTGCAGCTTAATCATCGTATTTTGGCATAATGGTTCCATGTGGGCACATCTTTCATCATGTATGTATATGTATAATAATGGACTGTGTATCATGCAAATGTCAGAAAAACAGTGCAACAGCTAGTGCAATACCGACGTGGCCATCACTCACACCCATTACATATAGAATTATATCATCTACGGAGTATGTGTCTCGATTTGCTCGTGATGTCCTTGTTAACCATTGGCCATCTCTCTGCACCTGGAGATATTTTTTGGAACCAAAGGATCTGCCCCTGATTACATATATAATAAGGTCATTACAATGGCACCGTCCTCCCTACGTTGACGTGTTCATGTCACTAGCTACTAGCACACATGCTCCTCCCATGCATGTTTTGTTGTCTCAGATCCTGCCCGGCCATCATTTGCGTCACTACATGATGGCATATCGAGGCTTCTGGTGGTGCCCTTTTAGTGTAACATATAAGACCTTTTATTTTGTACCACTAGTGCGTGCCATATGATAAGTTATGACTACTGGAGAGATGAAGATCAGAAGAAAATGGAATTAAGTTAATGATCTTTATTATACGTAGTGGCACTGTAAAATTAGCGGCTTTTTATTCATACAACAAGTTGTTCATCTCATATAACTCATATGGTACAAGAAGAAGCATAAATCAATATCTCTCTTTCCCAGGCAGCTGAGCACATAAAAAAAAACTCCTCCCATGTGTAACATACACATCAGTTACACACAAGAGAAGAATCTAGCAGAAGCAACAACTCAAACTTGCTGGTCACTTGCTTCTTGATCAAGGAAGGGCCTCAACAATAATCCGAACTCGGAAGTATAGACGTCAAAGGAAGGAATCAAGTCACTGGTAAGTTTTTTATGCGCCGTTCATCAATGGTTTCTTCATCTCCCAGGCAGTCAGGTGCGACACCTTGATGTCCGCCTCACCATTGTTGAAAACGTAAAGGTGGGCGTCTTTTCCAATAGCGATAGAAGGGTAGACTCTCGACAGGATGCAAGTCTTGCCTCCAGCACCGAAGCTCTCCACCACGGATCGGTCAATCTATATCACAGAAGAAAACAATAGATGAATCAGCCTGTGTGCATATATATAGCTGTTTGTCAATAAAGTTATGAGCACAAGAGTCAAAGTGACATTGCGCATGTGCTTACCAAGCTTCTGAGAGAGATCTTTCCACTCGAGATGTCAGTGTCGACGAAGCCCGCGAAGGTCGGCTTGTACAGGTCTGGATTAAGAGACGACCTGCTCCACACGACACAACAAGAAGAGAGAAAACAAGTATTTCAACAAACTAAAATTTTGAGGGGGGGGGGGGGGGGGGGATAATGCATGTCTAGTAAATTGTTGTTGGTGATGCTGCTCCAGACAAGCATGCATGTGTGCAAGATATATGTTTTTTTTGTGATGAGGGGGAAACATAAGGATATATGATGAGAGAGTAGTAGTATAGTAGGTGGCCATGCATACTTGGTGGGGTCGGTGCACATGAGCACCTTGGGCTTGCCGTAGTTGTCCTTGAAGACTCTGAAGAAGACGGCCGTCTTCTCCTGCAGGTGAGCAGAGGAGAGCACCCACAGGCCGAAGGGCCCAACCCCACCCTTGACGTCGGCGCCCTTGACGCCACACAGCTTCTGCGCATCGTTGTCGTACGCCGCGTCCAAGGGCTCCGCCTTGTCCAGGCTCGACACCTCGAAGCTCACCTCCACGTCAGCCTGCAGGTTCCATCACCAGATCGATCGATCATCAGTAATAATCAACGTTAGCAGAAGATATAGACATGCATCTAGCTCTTGATTAGTTAATTTCTCCGGAAGAGTACGTAGACGACACGTACATTTCATCATATCAGAGAGGTAAATTGGCATTGTCAGACATGAGTAGACGAAAACATGCATTAAATTGGAAGAAGAAGATGATGATGAGGAGGAGGAGGAAGAGTGCATCACGACATTCCCGGCCAACCACAAACGTCCACCGCGCGCGTTGATTTCTTGACTGACGTACAGGTCAATTTCTTGTGAGCTGATCGATTTTGTTACGTGTGACAAAGAGAGACGTACTAATGCATTGTTCAAACCGGAAGAGGAGACGAGAGGGTCCAAGAAGCCTTTAGGTGGACATGTGAACTAGAGAGACGGCCGGGAGCCGCGCGGCGACGGCGAAGGCCACGGAGCGACGACATGGGCGACGGCGACACGGGCGTGCGCAAGTGGCAGAGCCAGACAAGGGAGGCATGTCATGCAAGGATCAACGCCGACAGGTCATGGACCAGCGAGCAGAGATCTTGGCTGGATTAGAGATGAGATATGTATATACTGCACGCGGGGCCCTTGACTGCCGCAGCAGTACGTGCTATATGCACGGGAGTAGTTCTCTTACGTCAACTTGCAGAATCTGACTGTCGATCTCTTCACATGAAGATCTATCAGTAGTTCAGTACTACTGTAGCTGCTAGTGTGTCACGTGATGGATCATATCAAAGTATGATTATTGATAGGACGGTATGTAATTAAACGACTAACCTGGTAAGTTGCGAGGCCCGTGACCTCAAAATGCTCGCCGGGTCTGACGACCTTGCCGGCCACGGAGACGGGCTTGCCCCTGAGCTTCTCCACCTCCTCGATCGGCCACTGCAGCAGCTGCTTCCCGCTCGAGTCCAGCCAGATCTTCCTGGGGATCGCCTGCGTGCAGCCACGATCACCAATATAATCGAGTCAAATAACCCGTCGCCGCCAACGATTCAAAGCTTGGAAATTTCTAAAGCAGCATCGATCTGACTGGTTGAATAGAAGTGATCGATAGCGTCGCCGCAGCAACAGCGGAACAAGCAGCTAGCAGCTCTACACGTACATGGATGCCGGCCCATCCCTTGGCCTTGTCGTCGGGCACGCTGTCGGACTCGTTGGCCCACCCGAGCAGCACCCGCCTCCGCTTCGCCGGGTCGTAGAACGTCTTGGACGCGTAGAAGTTGCCGTAGTCGTAGCGGAGCCGGTGGTAGTCGCCGGCGGGGTTGTCCGGCACGTACCGGTCCTTGCTCCTGTCGTAGCTGCCGACGGTGTAGTAGTCGTAGCGGGTGAGGTCGAGGCTGTTCTTGAGCACGTACTTGGCGCCGTGCACGGAGGTGTCGAGCCCGTTCTGCATCCCGGACCCGGACACCGGGAAGAAGTCCGGGCACTCCCACATCCCCGTCAGCGCCGAGTGCAGCGGGTGCCTGGCGCGGGTCCAGCGCTTGAAGTCCCGGCTCCGGTACACGTACGCGAGCCCGCGGGTGTCCCGCACGCCGCCGACGAGCATCCGCCAGTGGCCGTCGGCGTACCAGGCGGTGGTCGGGTCGCGGAACTGCGTCGCGTTCATGCCGCCCTCCGGCACGGCGATCGGGTTCAGCTCCGCCGGCTTCACCCACTCCCGGAGCAGCGGGTCGGATTTGTTCTTGGGGAACGCGATGTTCTGGACCTGGTAGTTGATGTCCGGGCGGCTGATACCCGTGTAGGTGATCGCCGGCGTGCCGTCGGGGAGGAGCGTCGCCGAGCCGGACCAGCAGCCGTACTGGTCGGAGGGGATGCTGGGGTAGATGGCGGGATCCAGGGCGATCCAGTTGATGAGGTCCTGCGATACGGAGTGGGCCCACACGATGTTGCCCCACACCGCGCCTTTGGGGTTGTATTGGTAGAACAAGTGGTACCATCCCTTGTAATACATCGGACCTGTAAAAACCGTAACATGTCAGTTAGCTCTAAGTTTAACTTAATTTACGTGTACTATTACTGTGTTCTCGATCGGTATTCGATCATTTTCTATTGAAGAATAGAATCTAACAAATAAAGCAGTCAGGCTTCTTAATTCTTTTTTTTATAACAGTGACTAGATAGTGATGTACTCAAGTCAAAAGTGTGCTTGCTTGTACTTGGCTTTTTCATTAAATTGCTTCCATTTGCACGGGTGCATTCTGACGATCTATGCCACACCATACTTAAGCGCCAAACCATATAGTACTTGAGCTTAACAAGCTGCATGCATAGAGATTGTGGAGCCCAGAGGAAAAGGACATCCCTATCCCTATGCAGTGCCTCCGCATGTGGAGTTGAGGTCTGCGGGGTACCAGGAACATGCACCATTTGAATGTTAAAATGTCCCTTGCTACTAGCTATCTTTAAAAATATGATATTCATCATCCCACAATTAAGAAACACAGCTGTTAATGATACTTGCAGACATTATAGATCTAGCACTCTAGCAGGCATGTTACAAGACAGAGATAGCTACAAGAGATGGGCTGGAAATTAAGAGGCGTACCGTTTGGATCTGGCACCGATGGGTTTCGCCGCCGTCCCAGCAACCAGAACAGGCCACAAGAACAGAAGAAAAAACAAAACCATGTTAGAACCAAATGTTTACAGCAACCAGCATGAAAAGAACAAAACGGAGCAATTAGTTTAGCAGTTAAACAAAGAGCTAGCCGCGGTATTATTCTATGGGCGTGTTTGGTAGAGCTCCAGCTCTGAAAAAACAGCTCCAGAGTTGCAGATCCACGTAGCTCCATTGTGGAGCAGCTCCACCATCGAATTGAGATTCATCAAAGTGTTTGGTAGAGCTCCAGCTCCCTCTCTATCTCACTTCCACGTAGGGCCCACCTGTCTGTTGTTCATTTCCTCCTTCCTCCTCCTCCGTCGATGCACGCCGCCGGGTGATGCGGGCGCGACTTCGCCGGGGGTGCGGCCGCGCCGGGGCAGGCGGGCGTGACCTCGCCGGGGAAGGCGGGTGCGGCCTCGCCGCCGGCGGGTGCACGCGACCTCGCCGGGCAGGCGGGCGCGACCGCACCGGGGCAGGCGAGGAGCAGGGACCGACCGCGGCGAGGCGCGGCCATAGCCATGGCGGCGGGCCGGGGCGCGACCTCGCCGGGGCAGAGGACCTCGCGGGGCGCGGCCATGGCCATCACGGCGGGCCGACCGCGGGCGCGGCAATGGCGGTCGGGCGGGCGCGGCCTTGGCCTTGCCGCTGGTGGTGGCGCGAGGGGTCGCCGGAGGCGGCGCGTGGGGGAGCTTGCCGGAGGCGGCGCACGGGGGAGCTCGCCAGAGGCAGTGCGGGCACGACCACGGGCGGAAAAAATAGAACGGACTGTTTTTTTCACTTACCAGTGGTGGGTAATTTCTTCCAACTCCACAAGATTTGGAGTTGGTGGAGTACCCCCCTAGACACTCCATGAAATTCGTGGATCTGGTGGATTTTTTGGAGCAGATCCACGTGTGGAGCTGCTCCAGCGGGCGTGTTTGGCTGAAAAAACTTGGAGCGGAGTTGGTTTTTCAGATCTGGAGCTGCATGGAGCTCTGCCAAACACGCCCTATACAACCACCACCCGGCTTGGTTAGCTGCAAGTCATTGTTGCTGTGGGCTACTATCACAATTTAACACTGAGACTTCTCCCAAGACAGGACAAAGAACAGCTGCAGAGCTCCTTGTTAACTACCAAGGCTAGCTAGACAGCATTAATTTGATTTCTCTCCTACCAGGCTGTACTTTTTTTGTTGCTGTTCTCCTAAGACACAAATGATTCTATCTTAGCTTCCATATTATTCCCATGAGGAGCTCAAATTGGAATTACTCATGATCTCCATGCTTATTCTCTACCATTTCTGCCCATGGTCTGAATGACACACACACTTCAATTGCCTGTAGTACTACCAGCATGGGGATTGGGAAGCATGAAGACAGAGAGGGACTAGAAGAGCAAAGAACAGAAAGAGCTGAAGCTGGCCGGAGGGGGCATACCGTTGATCCAGTTCCTGGGCGGCTGGAAATGGTACCCCGTCCTGAGCAGGGGGCTGACAATGGAGGCCGGCACCGACGGCGGCGGCGCCTCGGCCTCGAGGCTCCGGTGGATGACATGGGAGGCGGCAGCGAGCTGCAGCGCTAGCAGCAGCATCAGAGCCCATGGCGCGAGGACCCGCCGCGGAGTCCCCATCACGTTTTGAGATAGCAGGAGGGAGAGGGAGAAGAGAAAGGGATGGCTTTGATTTTGGATGGGTGGCGAGAAGACCAGGCACCGGGCCGGGTTTTTATAGAGGAAAAACTACACGTTTTAGCGCGTATGACGACTGATTTATTCGAAATGTTTATAATTTTCAAAGCTGAATGCGATTGGAGCAGTGCGTATGTGTTCCAAAACCATCCACTGGGCGCGCGCCAAACCGGTTACCGAGGTCGGGTTTTTCTTCTAATATTCAAACCTCCCCGTCACTTAACAAACAAATTTAATTACTGCTAGTCTGCTTGACTTCTGAGATTCCTGCGATGACTTCAGTAGTAAGGCAGAAACTCGTCAAAGAGAGTGGTCATCGATCAGCTGGGAGTATAAAACTTGCTCATATGGGAAAGACAGAGTAGTTTCTTGTGCTTATCTTACTCCTAGACCTTCAAATTTACATGTAGCAGTTGGAAAGGAATGAAAGAAAGAAATAAATTATTATGGTACACGGTTAATCCATTAATCCATGAGCAGGCTAGCCGTATTTTAGAAAATACATGGACAATACAATTTTATACACTAACAACTATGATTTGAGATTTTTAGTTGACTACTATACATGTATGGACAACATTTTCTTACTGTAGGTCTCCATTGAACCAGAGTCTTACACAAATGTTATTTTCTTTGTTTTATACAAATTCATGATATTTGTTATATGATCAAATTGGAGGTAGTTTTATTCAAAAAAAATATATATTGAAGAAGGCATTTCAAGTAGTTTTGTGTTACTTTCTTCATAATTGCAGAGCGGGTAATGTGGAAGTAGATATATTAGAGGTACTATGGATTACTCCGTAGTTCTTTTCACAACAGCAAAGGGGATAATTCAGAAATAGATTACGAACATCCAACGGACATTTCTACTGAAGTTCCAGATCACATCCCCCTGTCTGTCGCCACTGTACATTTTGACCGAGTCGTTAAATGTGAACTGCGAAAACAGGGGAAGGAATGAAAAGGCATTTGCTCAAAATTAAAGAACAATGAGTTCACTGCAGAACATCAACTCGTGCATCCGCTGGACAATTCATACTCCGATAGGACTCCATCATCAACTAGTCCAATCCAGGACGACATTCATTTTGCTACAGTTTGAGCCCGACACTGCAGATATAGCACGCCGCATGGCATGATCCCGGTGACCGCCGACATGTCACCACCGGCCTGCGAGGAAAGGACGAGCACGGCCGCGGCAGCTAGCGCTGACCGATCGCGTTGTTTCTGCAGCCACCGCGCGGCTGGCCGTGTGGTGCTGCCGTGCCGACGACCTGCTCTGCTGTGCCTGTGCGTCGTCGTAGCGTCTGCTTTAGTATTCTGCAGTATCCTGGAGTTGTATCCTGTATCCTCCACTCGTGCTCCTCGTTCCGGGTGAGGCAGCAGAGCTAGCCGGGATCTCCAAGCCGTGGACCTGGCGGCTAAAGATACTTAAAATAGCAAGCAAGCGGGTGCCGGCGCGGCGACCTAGCTAGTATTATCTCTTATTTACTGTGTGCTCCGTGGCTTAGATCTCCCAAACTGCATGTTGACCTCGCAGCAAATTAAGGTACCGTACAGTCGTCAGCTGTAATATGGGTCTATCTATACAGGACCTAAGTTGTACTTAACCAGGAACTGAACGCACGCTGAAATGGAGAGCATGTAGTGTAGGCTCCTAAGCAAAATCGTGTTTCAGTATTGAATGGACACGAGGCTCAGTGTGAAGCCTTCAAGGAGATCCTCTAGAATTGAAAAATCAGTGTGGAACACATCAACAGGAGATCTCAAATCGGAAGATAGGCTCAAGGCGAACAACTACATGGGCTGGCAAGTACTAAAGCTTTTCTTTGCATTTTGATTATTTTATCTAGTGCAAATCATGATTCACCTCTGTTATGGTCGAAAGTGCAAGCTTGACTGGATTTTTAGGTGTCGTGTGGACAATTACGCACCAAACCCTGGTTGCGTGGAGGAAAAAAAATTGATGGCACGCCGACAAGACAAAAAAAACAAAGGTAAGATTACCAAAAAATTCATTTTCTGTGGACAGAACTCTTACATGGAAAAGTCAAACCTTTATCCAAGAAACTTCACGAAAAAGACAATTTTTCAAGTGTTCTAATGTCCTTTGGCCTACCCTTCAGTTTCATTTAATTTTCCTTTTTTGAGAATATGCATTATGATAACTTATCTTGTAATATGACGATTATTTGTCTCCTCTAAGCATGTCATTAAAATACAAAAAACACACACACACACACTGACATCTCAGGAAACAGTGAAGCGAATTTCTGTTTTTATAGTGAAGCATGTAGGATCTCAAGCCTTATCGTATTTCGGTCGTAAATGCCTGAAGGAATACATCTAGAATTGAAAATGGAAAGGCAGCGTGGAACATCTCAACCCAAGATCTCGGAAACTGGAAGATAGGCTCACGTGATGCATGGTGTTCTGGTGGAAAGTGCAAACTTGTCTCGTTGTTTAGGTGTCATGTGAAAAACTTGACACCGGCAATGGTGGACAAAGTTGAAAGGACTACGTACGGAAAGCCAAGAAAACGAAAAACAATGGTAATGCAAGAAAAAGGTTCCTTCCAGCAAAACAATAACAAATCGTGTGCTTCCTTTTCTGGCAAATGAACTTAACCGGATGGTTTTCGTTGTCCTACTATAGACAAAGATTTTACTTTTCTTTCCAATGCTCACATGCTCCACCACTCAATGAAGCACGATCGAAGACCTTAAAATTAAAGACCCTTCTTCTGAGCATCGTCCACTTGCATAGATTATGTAGCAACAGAATTCCATGAATGTGGATTTTCTGCACAAGAAATGGGCTCCTTTGTAGAGCTTGACAATGGTAATGTGGCAAAAAAAAATGCATAGCACGTTCCATAACACCTTACATAGGGGTCATTGTTGAGTGGCATGAATGTGCACTTCAACGAGTCCTCTCACATGAGGCTCAAGCATTATATTTGCACTAAGAGTGGGAAATGAACTCAAGGCATATGCTCTAATACTACGTTTATCCATACAGTATGCACCAGCTATTTGAAGAAAACCTCTCGACAACCCAACAATTTTTCCTACACACTAGGTAGTGGAACTAATATGCCAAGTCCCCCTTCATTATCAAGCAGCCACTGCAGCTTTATCTATTAGTCTATGTCATTTCGAAGTTCACAGCTAGATCGTAATTCTCCTATCTCAATTAGCCATTATGAATACTAGTCCGTTAACCCATTCTCTCGCAAAGGGTAGTGATTTTAAGAGATATAAACATAAAAATTTATGAAAAAATAGTGCACATATATAGTTAATAATCAAAATTGCCTATCTTGCATACAATACTTCTCTTTATCAGGTGGTGGTACATGGTTTACATGGTGACCATATAAGTTACGCCGATCCCAACCCAAGACACTAGACATAGTGTGTCACACCTGATTTTAGAAAACAAACCAAGTGTACACTGTGTGTGCAAGGATCAAGTTTCACACATACAGTAAGCCGGTAGTGAATAAAAGATACAATATGACATAAATAAACTATAAATGACTTACTAGTCTATCAGAGTACACATCGTATCCAGAAAACGAAGGCTCCAATCTTCACAGACAGTCGATTGGGGGTTTCGTACACCTAGGCTTTAGCATCCACTTCCCAACTCTTCACAACAACTTTCTCTTCTGAGCAGCATTTATTGATATGGAACAAAATAGTTTGAAAAATAGCAAGCGTAAGTACATGACGTACTCAACAAATGTAATATGACATGTAAGGCTAAGGAAAAAAGGGTTGGCTGTCATACTGCGGTAAGCACTTTCAAGTTGGTCAAAATTTATTAGCACATACTTACTAGCAAGTATAACTATATACCAAACCATAATTAATTGAAAAAACCCATAACCATATTCAGGTAACCACAATTTAGATCATATTTAGATAAATTAATCATGTGAGAGTCCAGACCGCTTTTGATCGTGAGCACGGCTGATATATCAGTTTACATTTTGCAGAGGTTGTACACTTTCACCACAAGTCGTGTAAAAGTTCAAAAGAACTTTAAACCCAACCATGCGGAGGTGGCCAAACCTCTTAAATCACACTACTAAGGTGTGACCGCATAGGGACGCTACGAGGCCTTTACAAAGATTCCTTAGTAAATGGTAACCCGCTAAGGTTTCTGGTTCGGGAGCAAAGCATAACCCTCCCTAATGAGTCGCATATATTAGCAAAGCCTACCGCTCAAGAGGACCGGGCTATACCTCATCAACCGCCGCACCTCTTGCCCTTTCAGGTAAGGTTAGCATCCACTAAAGTCTCTAATTAATTAATTAGCCAAGACCAGAGCCATATGCTGCATGTGGTTGTACTATTTTCCCGGGTGGTTCTCCATGTTCCAATTAATGCAAGTGATCTTGTAATTAAGAGAGCATATCCAGGTATAACAAAGTTCATCATTATTATAGTTAACATTAAATTATTCCAACATATAACCAAGTAAAGCAACTAAGCATAGCTACCCAACAAAAATATAAAAACTCGGGTTTCAAGGCTGATTATTATGGTGGCTAGGAATATCCTTAATTAGAACCCATCAAATTAAGACACAAGCATGGATAGTGAAATTAATGACTATTAGGACATTTCATGATCATAATACACTTGCCTTTATCCAAATTATCTCTCCTCAGATTTTTCAACCTTGTTATTAAAATCTCTCGACGATGTTCCTCTACTCGCAACAATCATCAAGAACAAGCATGCAGCTAAACAAGCAAACAAACAAGATACAACTAAGAATAGTATATCAATCAAAATAAAAGTTTTAAAAAAGTGCACTAAGGAATATGGCTCGATTCTATGGTCGCGTGAGTGCAAGAAACGCTAAAAACAAAGCTACGGTTGAAAAGATACAGCTATCCGAAAGATTTATATTATAAAAGAGCATAAAAGACTATATGCTTCACTAATTTTAATTTAAGTAAAACCATGTATATATAATGAATACAAATTATAATTAAACATTCCGAAAAGACGGCGTAAACTTAATCATATTTTAATTATAAATATACAAGTACAAATTACTCCAGTTAAAATATTAAGTTAAAATAAAATATGTGAGAGCATCTAATCGAATAACTTAATGAACCATGTTGAATTAAACAGTATTATGATAGAAACATATTTATGTTGATATTAACGACATTAACATTCATTTATGAAAAGCCAGAGTTTAACTCTAACCATCTTTTAATTTGAAAATTGGTTTAATAATCATTAAGCAATTTAACATAAGTTTATTCAAAAACATGATATAACCTAGCCAAATTTTATTTAAAAACTAACTGAATAAATATTAATCAAATTAATAATTATTTATGAAAGGTCGAAGTTTAACTCTAATTTTTTTTAATTAGACAATTGATTTAATTAATCATTAAGCAATTCAATATTAGTTTAACAAAAACGAGATATAAATTAATTATATTTTATTAAGAAGACTAATTGAATATCTGTTAATCAATTTAACTTTTAATAAGAAAAGCTTATTATAAACCTTAATTAGCTTTAAATTAGGAAAACACATTTAAATAATCTTTAGTCAAATTAATATTATATAAAAGTTCAGGAATAAAAAACATGGTAAATATCAGTGCTAACACGTAATTTAAGTTTATATGAAGCTACGTAACAAAAATGGATTAAAGTGGAGCTATAACGCGAAATCTGTACAGTATATAAGATTTCAAGGGTCTATTCGCGAATAACCGTAGCCTCCGAGGGTTAGAAGTGAAAATTCGAGAGACACACTAATCAGTGGCCGCGAAATTAGATAGGTCAAGGTTAGATCTATTAAAGGTCACAACTTGGACTGGATTGAAATGGATCTAAGGCTTTTAGGGGGGTTATCGGTAAAACCTTCAGTGAAAATTCGAGAGACACACTAAATAGTGGCCGCGAAATTAGATAGGTCAAGGTTAGATCTATTAAAGGTCACAACTTGGACCGGATTGAAATGGATCTAAGGCTTTCAGGGGGGTTATCGGTAAAACCTTCGAGACACAAGATAGATCTAAACGATTAAAGGATTTCTTAGGGGCCTAATCGTGAAAGCTCGAGACTATTTGCCATGGCAACCGACGGCTCTGCTCATTGGCCATGCCGACGCTCCGGTGACCAAGAGAGGCGGGGAGATGGCACAACTGATAGAGAAGGGTGAGGGGAACTCGTGGATGTGCTCACCGGCTCACGAAGTCGATGGAGGTGGCTGCAACGGGCGGCACACGACGGAGACAGTGGCTGGCGGTGTGGAGCTCCAAGGGCGGAGGTGCTCTGGCGGTGGAACGGCGAAGGAAAGTGGCGGTGGAGCTGCGGCTCGGCGAGGAGGTGGTTGAGGAGGCATTCGCTCCATCTGGTGGTCGGCCGAGGCGGTGAATCGCGGCGGCACCCAAGCTTCGCGGCGGCGGCGCATGGCGATCTCCTCGCGGCGGCACCACAGCAAATGCGCTGAGGGCGAGGCGACGAGACCGAAGGAGCGGTTGCGGCAACAGGAGAACTCGGCTCCAGCTGTAGGGTCGAGATGACGGACTAGAGGGGGGTAAATAGTCATTTCTAAAACCTTAACGCTCTGGCTAACCGAAACAAATACGGAATTAAAACTATCTGTCTAGCCAAGACTGCACCCCCTCTATCTATGTTCACTAGCACCTTATAAAAGATCCTAAACAAGCAAATAAGGTGCCGGGCTAGCACGAGCTCGCCTAAATAATTCTAGGAGCAAAGTCAAAAAACCTATGCCACTAATACTTCACACACCTGGGAGCTCTTAGACAACTAGTAAGAAAAAACGCAAAGCTTCTAAGATCACTAGCAATGCTCAATGGACAAGACTACACAAGTCTCATCCAAATGATCAATTTACTTAGCTACACAAACTAAGCAAAGAAACTAATTAAGCTACACAAGCTAATTAGTCACAAGATCGCTACTTCTAGCTACACAAGTAAGAAGACAACTAGCAAGCTACACAAGCCAACTAATTATAAGAGAAACCTCACAAGCACAAGATATATAAGGATGTAAATACAATGCTTGTGATCAAGAAGTGCAAACCACCGATAAGAGTAGACAATGTTGACACGGTGATTTTTATCCCGAGGTTCACTTGGTTGCCACCAAGCTGGTCCTCATTGTGTCGACCAACACCTCGATGGTTCTTGGGCAAGGCTCTCAAGCCGCTGGCCACTCCGGTCACAGCCAGACACCACTCGCAAGTACAGTAACTCAATGACACGCTCCACTAGAGTTGCTCTTCGCGATCCCCCCGGGGTGAGCACAATCCCCTCATAAAGCCTTCTCAGGAGCAACGCATAATCTCCTTGCGTGCTTCAACGGAGCCACAATCCACCAAGCTGTCTAGGAGGTGGCAACTTCCAAGAGTAACAAGCACACCGGCTTGCAACACGAACACCTAGTGCCACTCGACGTAATCTCACAAAGCAATGCACTAGACTCGCACTGTCCGAGGTTCATTCTCGGACGGTCCATCATCCATGAAACTAGCCGTTATGTTCAAATCGTTCAAAAACACAGTTCTCACGGACTGTCCATTCACATGTCACGGACTGTCCGACCCCCTAGATCAGCGGGAAACGTCTCTGTGTAAAACCGAGCGAAGTTTATACGGACTGTCTGATCTTGTTCCTCGGACTGTCCATCCATCCATTTTTAGCTCAACTGAAGTTCTGTAAAACTGCCATAACTTTTAGCTCCGATGTCCGAATTAGGTGATCTTGGACTATGGAAATCTCATGCAGAGGACAATCCATCCCAACAGAATTCTTGACCCAAAAAACATTGGATCAAAGTAGAATTGCAAACCAAGATCACCACAAACCATAACTATCAACCAATTCTTCAACCCTTTGCAAATGTGCCAACCCCACAAGAGTACCACCTTTATGTATGAGTGAGTTAGCATTTTCACAAATATTTCTCAAAGGGTTTTTCGCTCTCTTCACCATTAGTTCATGCAAATAGACAGAGTGAGCCCTACCACAATACTTAAGTCACGGACTGTCCGAACTCATGCTATGGACTGTCTGACCCAAGTTCTGACTTGGTCCGATCTGCATCCCATAAGTCACGGACTGTCCGAGTTCATGCCACGGAAAGTCCGACCCACGTTCCGAAATTGTGTCCCAAAGATTTTCAATGAACTTTTTCACAACCCTTTTTCAAAGGGTTTCTTTTGCTCTCTTCACCACACCACTCGTTCCTAGCAACATCGCAATGTTAGATCGCTCAAGTGACACTAGATGACTGATATGCAAACAAGTTTGCCCCTATTGATAGTACGTCCATCTATCCTAATCCTGGTCATAAACTTCTCTACTCACCTATGACAGGTTAAATGAAAATGCCTATTGGTTATACCTTTGCCTTGCACATTCCATTCCATATTCTCCAACGTTGATGCAACACACGCACCAACATCATCACAAATGATATGATCCACTTCATATCATCATGTGACTTATTGGTTCATCGATCTTGACTTCACTTGCTCTTCACCGCTGCATTGGTTCATCGGCGCCATTTCATTAATCAAGCATCCCGCCACGCGGTACAACGCTTAGCCTCTGACTTGCCCTTCACACTTACGACCGGTCCATCAAACCAAGTCTTGTCTAGATCTTCTCCACTTAGTTACATGACTCCATGTCATGTCCCATATGCAATGAGCTCCTTCATCGCATATTTACCTATGGACTAATCACTTGTGTATTTCCCTTAAACACATATTAGTCCACCTAAGTTGTCACTCAATTACCAAAACCAAACAAGGACCTTCACCAGCGCTCACGCTTATGGGCGCGAAGCCAAGACAGCGTGGCACGCACGTCGAGACGACCTACGGCGGCGACACTCCCATGCGACTTCTTGAAGAGGGGTGCCGGTCGTCGGTGGACTAGGCCAGGAAGGAGGTCGTGGCCCAATAGACAGGAGAGAGGAGGGAGCTAGGTTGGGCCGGCTTTGGGTTCGATGGGCTCGACCTAATGGGAGACGGGGCCCAATAATAGAGAGAGTCCGGCTTGGGTCTAGGATAGGATCTGGCCTAGCTGGCCTTTTAGGGTTTTCTTCTCTTTTATTTTTAGAATATTATTTTCCCGTGCAAAGATAAATCTAGAATATTCTAGATAAACATAAGACACGAAAAATACTCCAAAAACTCCAAAAATCTCGAGAAAAAAATCCTAGAGATAGAGTTGGACATGAGAAACCCAAATAATGTATCTGGAGCTCATGAAAAATAATTTTAGCATGTCCCAAAAATTGGAGAATGCTCTAGGACATTAGGAATAAATCTCAGAAAAATCTGGAAAAATTCCTGTTAGGCTTTTAAACGCATTTTTGAAAACTTTACACATAGAAGGCCACTGAATGCAACCGGCATGAATGCAAGTCACACAACATTGAACTATGTTATTTTAATTTAATTTCAAAAATGTATGTTGCTGTACTAAATTCCCTGTTAATAATATCAAGATCGGAGAAGTTTTGGAATTTGAGAAAATCATTGTATTTATTATGCTTCTATTCGCTTCCTAAAATTCGGAAGTTTTAGGGTATGACATAGTGTATCCATAGTCTTCATATCATCAAGAAACTAGTAATAGACACCACTCTACCAATGCAAACACCACTCTTCCACACTTCAACTTAATCCTACTTATCTCACATATTGTCTTGGTTATTGTGTAGAAACCATGTCTCATGCAAGATCTGGTTTCATTCTCTTTCTTCATTTAATAACTTGCCACGCCATTTTTTATCATAGGTGGCAACTCATTTACTTCTATGGACACTATTATAGTCATTAGGTTGGGACTGCCATAGTGTATGAGGGCAGTCCCAATCCATCATGTCTATGAGTAGTGTCCATGCTGCCATGTTAGCAATACATCACCTTAGACACTACATTCTCCAACCCATGATTTCTTAGAATGGATCATTAATAAATTCATCATTTTTATCTCTACCAATCATACTTGGTCTTCTTCTATCGTGAAGACACTATCCTCTCTCAATGCAAATTTTGGTAGTGTCCTGTGCATAGGTTCTCGTGTCGACACTGGATCTTGGGTCTTGCATGAGACCAGTTTCTTCATCTTTCCATTCTCTCTCTTATTTAATACAGTGCCACACAAGCAAAGACTCTCATGTGTCAGCCTAATTAATGCTATGAAAACCCTCCTACATGGAGGAGGTTGGGACTGTCCTGACGGGAGCAACTTACTCTACTTTTCAAGTTTAAATTAGTGTTTTCTATATTGACATGGCATGGCAGAAACAGAGGCTGTCTACAGCAAGTGAAGCTTCTCTAGAGTCAAGACGTCTCACCTGCCGCGCCAATCACAAGATCCGGTGGCTGATCTGCTCAGCATCCCGGTGGACCAAAAACAATCAGGTGGGCAGCGGCTTAGCGTGGATCCTGCCGATTTCGTGCTCGTCACTAATTCATTTGCTGGCAGCAGATCGGATATGGCATCACAACATGGACCGGCCGGCTTTACCTCTCCTGCTCCTGTGAAATCAACTTGAACCAGAGCCCTGACTTTGATTGGCATTTTGATAGGCTGAGCCTGACGAGGTTAATAAAATCTAGACGATGGTGCCCTGTCCAACTCTTACCTGTTCTGTTCTTTTGGTTTCTTTCCAAACTTACTTCTCTGCTTTTCCTAGCTGAAGCCCATGGAAACATTGTTTCTGAACTTCGTAGCTCACATGAGGCTTGATTCTGAACAACGAAACGTGCACCAAACCTACCCTGTATATGGAACCAAAGGCCGTTTGAAAGTTGAAACTTTGTACTTGCTGAATTGTGTAAACCCAAAGACTGAAATGGCACAATCTGTTGGAACGGTATGTATTTCTTATTCATAATAGCTTACAATATTGTACGTCACTGTGCCAATCAAATCGTCGTACCCAATCTACGGCGAAAATAAGTTGTATTGTACAAGCATTTCTTTTGCTTGCAAGGGATGGCAAAATATTATAGGATATTATCGTTTCTTCCCCTGTCTAGCAACAATGGGGAACTTAGGTAGGCCAATAATGACATGTAAAATATAAAAGAAACGGAAGGTGTTATAGGGAGAATGAAGAGCGTGGCAAACGACATTTCAACGCCTGAATTTTTGTCTTTCTCGTGGAGTTGCTCGGATAAAGTGTTTGATTTGCCATATATGATGTGGGTCATTTAATTTTCTCAATCTACAGAAAGTGATTCGCTTTTTCTGGAAAAGACCATTTCCCTGCATTCCCGCTATTTTTCCTCTTGTTGGCTTTCCGCCGTCCTATCTTCCAATTTCTGAGATCTCCTCTGTTGATAATTCACTCTGCCTTTTCATTCTCGAGACTCGAGGTCTCTATTCAACACTTCACATTGGGCCAGTGGGCCATTCATTACACTTCACATTGTCCCTTTCTCTCATTTTAACGTACATTCTTGGAGGAACCATTCTGCAATCTATAGAACCGATACGTGCCATGCATCTACGCAGAATGATGCTTGAATCGACATGCACAGTACTGAGGTTGTGGGTCTGACGGTCTGTATCTTTTGACGTCTTCGACGACCGTGCCTGTGCTCCAATGAGAGGCAGAGCGTGTGATAAGGTTAAAAAGATAACGAGGAAATCTTTGTTTGTCCAGACACTGCAACCAAAACGAAGATGATATTTGGTCAAGTCGGTGAAGTACAGGCGCAGGAATTAAGGTCACGAGATATGTTATTCTTCTAGATCCCATTATACTACAAGACAAACCGGCAGAGTTAGGAAAATATCTAGGGTTATAATTTGAAACATGGCTTAGTTTAAGTACCATGACAAAACTGGCCCCATCACATGTACTTGAATAATTAACATGCGTTTGTCTCTGGCTGAAGTACGTTGAACAGAGGATATGTAAACTAGGCACGAAAACAGCCGCAGCCGCATTTAGCTATCTTTTTAGCATCAGGCCACAGGAACTTGATGTCTAGCCAATGGCTTGTGACGGGCACATATGATTGATCTGTGGCTGCTGATGTCAATAATATATATATAGTTTCTGCCCACTCCGCGTATACGGGGAACAGACTCAACTCTCTCGGCCGGAAGGTGGCCGCGGCGTGCGTGATCGACCGTCATCATCGCTGCGCCGGTGAGTCGACGAGACTTCTAGATTTCGTAGTAATAGCCAGCCGTTGACAGGGCGACTAAGGTAGCAAGATATGTGTGGCCTGCGGCAAGTTAAGTTGTATATGCAGCATGCGCTGGTGGCTTGATTTCTCAACCCTGGTCCGTGCCATGGGCAGCTAAGGAGTAAGGAGGTATGCCACTATAGTTAACTCTGACAAGGTAGGATTAGTATAAACTTTTAAGCATAGAGGGTTAGTAATAAGTAGATAATTGTGTAATGAGCAGTTTACGCGTATGGTTGGCATGGCGGCTAGACCCAATTTATCTATGCACGGTTGACCTCACTTGCAGGGGCGAAGCAAGCAAAATTGAGCACTGAGGTCACCATATAAACAGACAAGTATTGGGATTATTATGAACTACACAACAATAGCTTAACTATAGAGGATTAGCAAAATGAATCATCGGGATGAGCTGACCCCGATGGGCTACTGTAGCTCTGATCCTGGATCTCATATAATTCTTATCGACCTAAACATATATACTTTGGTTGTGTCTCTCGGATATATATTACTGTATCAGACTTGGAGATTGGAAATGATGGTGGCTGTTTTTGGTTCATGTAGTTTGGTTCATCTCCAAGATTCTTTTCTGTAAAAACATGGTTGTATCTTTTTCAAGATTGCTTCCAACATCATGTTCGACTACTTTTTTTCTTTTCTGGATCGCACCGACAACTTTAGAAAATTAAAGAAATACGGCGAATGATCCCCTAGGAAAGCATTTACTCAACAATGTCACGAAATATGTTAGAAATATGCGTTTAAATTTATTAGATTTTAATTTAAGACATATTATGTAAACCAGTATTACTGCTATGTAAACTAAATCTAGTTGTAGGCAGATTGGTGTAAACCGAAAAAAAATCATGTAAACGTACATAAATACAGCAGTAACAAAGCATGCGTAAACGATACTAACAACACGTGATCCATAGATACAGCTAGCCAAAACGAAAATAGAAAATGTGTAACACAATGCTGAACTATCTTCCTTCTATGGACTTACAAGTTAGCACACTCCTCCTCATGTGGACTTGAGACAGAATTACTAGACGCAGTGCATAACCTAGATGAAGCAGTGCAGAACGTAGTCAGTCAGATCGGTTGTGCAGTTACATTGCCTATAAACCTTTTTGCCGCCCATCGTGTATGCTTCACGATGGCAAGGCTCGGAGATACTACTCACCCTCCTTCTCAGTGCCCTCTAAGGACAGAGCCGGTGAGATCCGGTACCTCAGCACCATACCATAAGTCACTGTTAGAATGGACAATGGTGCAGAAAGCTTATCTCAAAGAACATATCAAAACTCAAATCCAACGGTGTCAGAATTGTTTGTATCATCCTCCTTCCCTCACAATCTCACCCCCCTCATCCCTTGCTCCTACCCCCGATGCTTCATACCTCACCACTGTGTGGTGCCCCCGACGGTGATCTTTTGGACTTCCCGACATTTCGCCTTCGCCAAACCATGCCACATCCTCTCCCAACGCCGTTGCTGCCAGAGCCCATCTTTACCATCGCTCATCCTTTCCGGTCAGTGGTGGGGAACACCATTGAGGGCCTAGGGCGCCCAGTTTAGGGCAAGAACGAGATGCAAGTCAAAGCCCTGCAGCGGTGGTGGCGGCCTTGCAGCAGGGTGACCTCGTGCAGGAATCCAAGCCCTAGGGCGGCGGCGGCCTTGCAGCGGGCGACCTTGTGAAAGGAACGGGGTGTCAAGGATATAGGGCGCCCTCTCGCCCTCCGCAGGGAGGTTGTTGGTGTTTGGAAATCGTGGTCTTGACACCAACCAGAATTGCGTTGTGTTCCCACCCTTGATGGTTGATGCAGAAGGTAATGCAATGACACGAATTTATCCTGGTTCCGGTCGCAAGACCGTACGTCCAGCAAAGAAAGAGTGTGCAATGTATTATCCTGCACCGGACTGCGAGTAGTAGGGGATACAAGCAGGTTGGGAGAAGAGGCTATGCCTCCAAGTCTCGGATGATGATGATTCAGGCAAAGTGCCAATATCGTGGAGTGTGGAGTGCGTGGGTCATTTCTTGTTCTGTGTTCTGTCGATTGGCTGTTCGTCCTCCCTCTCCTTTTATATACCAAGGAGGAGGGGTTACAAGCGTATGTCAATATGCAGATACAGTTGTTGCACAGTCTTTGGCGTGGCGCCGGGCGTGGCTCCTTTGTCCTTAGCCACTATTGCGCGGCATTGCTGTCCCTGTGATGGAATTTTGTACTGGTGATGACGCCACGGAATGGTTTCGAGGGTCTGAGCTAACCAGCGTGCTGATGTGCTCATCCGTACGCCAATTCGAGGGTCTCCCATGCCTGTACACAGCCATTTCCGTGGAAAATTACTGCGGGAGTCGGCAGCACAGGGAGTAGGAATGACCCGGCCATGTTCGTGTAGTGGCGGCGTGTTCGCACAGTGCCGGAGATGGTCGCACAGTACGTCACACAGTACTTGGAATGGCCCGCCATGCTTCTGCCGTCCTTCCTCCTTATCCTGCTATGCGCTCGAGGATCTCTCCTGCCCGATCGAGGGCTTTGGGTCACCGGAGTTGGTAGCACAGGACCTCGGAGTGACGTGCTCTGTTCACACAGCGCTGTCATGTCCGCACAGAGCCTCGGTTGGCAGCATAGTGACGAGGGTTGGCAGATGCGACAGGGGTTAGTAGATGCGACGGGGGGTCGTGGCTGTCAGAGCGACATGGTGAGAGATTTGCCTTTTTGACTTTGGACTCCAGGCGGCGACGAGCGTCATTAACTGCGTGTCTAGGTGGAGGTCAAGATCGAAGTGGAGCTTTTCCCATTCGTGGGTTACTCGAGGCTCGACCCTCAAGCCTCGACCGAGACGGAGTTTTTCGATTCGCTCGAGGGGTCGCTTCCCTCGAGCGAAGCGGAGATTGAGGTGCGCGTGGAGGCGCCCAGTGAGGTGCCTCGAATGAGCCTTTGACTATTGCTAGGCCGTGGGCCTTTGTTTGCTTTCCTCTTTTTCTGATATGTGGATGAGTTTGGCAATAGTTAGCGTTTTAACAAGAGTATTATCCCAAAGGTTTGGGTACCCCTAATGATCGCCCCCAACAATAGCCCCCGAGCCTTTGTTAGAGTAGGTTTAATCTTGCAAAGGCTTTCGTCGTGGGTGCTTCCGATCAGGGTTTCCTTGAAGAATTCCGCTGGGTGTGTGCTAGCACACCCGTGGGTGTAGCCCCCGAGGCCTTGGAGGAGTGGATATACTCATGCAAGGGCTGTCAGCGTTTCTCGCCTTTGTGAGTTATAGCAAGGTCGATCAGGGGCGATCCTCGACTTCGAGTTACGACCCTCATCGCCCCGTTCGTGGGGAGTAGGGGTGACGCAATCCATGCTTCCCTCGAGCGGGCTGCGAGTCATGGATGCCTATGTGAGCTGCTAGCGGGTAATTCAAGTGGACGTCCGTGCCTCTTTCGATAGAGGTCGGCTTGTGGTCTAGAGACATGTCTCATAAGAGCACTTGTGGAGGTTTGCTAGGTAGGGCTCGACCCCGGTCAATAGGGGTCGAGGGCTCGTTGCTCTCCCTCGGTGGGATCCCTCGACTAGCTGTCTCCATAGGCTCGATTGCGCACGCCCCGGTTGTCCCTGACTCTGTTGATCTGGGGTGCCTGTCGAACCCTCGACGGGCCAGGGCATCGAACCCCTGATCAGTAGGGCCTCGAGGAGAGGTGGCTTACCTTAGAAGCTTTCCTACGAGCCTCGAGCATTAATTTAGGGAATCGTGGTCGACGTGGCGTGGGGCATGCGAAGCGGTCACACCTTTTTAGGCAAAGCGGCAGAGACGGGGGCAGTTACGACGTGACGTGGCATATGTGACGCCTAGGTTTTCGTGCGTGGTGGTTATCCGAACCGGTGGGGTCCGGCGGTCAGTGACAGCGGTGCCAACCGCATTGAATGCGGATTCCACGCGGCTGCGATGCCGGTTGCGCTTCGTATGAGACTATAAAATAAAGAGGCATGGGAAAGGTTCGGCTTACCAAGCCCTTGCCTTCAGATTGCATCTGCTATTTCCAAGCGTTGTCGCTCTTGCCCTTCGCCCTTCCCGCACAAGCTCCACTCCTCGCCTCCGGCATTCACCATGGTGACCATCCCGACCCCGCTCCATGGAGCCCTTCCATCGCCACCGACGACTACCTCACCGGGCTGGTGGAGGCCGGGGTTCTGCCGGCGAATAGCGACTCGGTGGAGCCCATGTGGATTGCGCCGCCATCCTCCCACCATGAGCCTTCTCCGCCGGAGGGCTTCATGGTCAGCCTGGCGAGGCTGCACGAGCGGGGGTTCGGAATCCCCGCTTCGGCGTTCTTCCGGGGGTTGTGCCTCCACTACGGTGTGGAGCTCCACAACTTCGCCCCCAATGCCATCTCACAAGCAGCGGTCTTCGTCGCCGTTTGCGATGGGTTCTTGGGCATCGAGGCCCACTGGGACCTATGGGTGCACCTCTTTCGGGGTAAGCTCCATACGACCGCCGGTGAGTCTCGAGGGGTCCGCCGGGCGGTGCGCGCCGGGGGCCTTACTCTCCAAGTCCGGGGGCAGCGCAGCGGGCTCTACATCTCGGCCACCATGACGTCCAACAACGCCGACTGGGACAAGGGGTGGTTCTACCTCCGCAACATCGACAACAAACTGCCGGCGTACACCGCCAAGGTGTTGGAGGAGCTGCCGGAGTCCTAGAGCTACGGTGTCTCCCCCACCGACCGCCAGGAGTGGTTGAAGGTCTTCACCGACGCCTTCGCCGCACTGTCGCGAGCCGGGCTAACTGCGGCGGGCGTAGTCGCCAACTTCAATTAGCGGCATGTCCTGCCACTGATGGAGAGGGCTTTGCGCCTCGACCAACTCAAGGCGGAAGCACCGTGGGAGGGCTCGAAGATGAAGGAGGGAAGCCTTATCATCGAGCACTGCATCCACTGAGTGCGGCGAGCGGTGGAGGTGTCCAAGCTCGACTGCAAGGAGGCGGCCCTGTTTGCCGTCAAGACGCGCCCCGATGCGGGGCACCTACAATTTGTAAGTTTCAGTTTGGTTTAGATTCAATCTAATTTTTTACCCTCGAGGGTTACTTATTGCTAATCCGTAACTTTTTTTAGGGGTTATCCCACAAGGGCTATCGCTCCGACCCCCTCTTCCCGAAGTCCGTGAAGCGAATCACCTCTCTGCCGAGAGGCAGAAAGCGTGGAAGGACGCGGCGAAGAAGAAGAAGGAGCACAGGCGCCAGCGTAAAGCAGCGCATGAGAAAGAGCGCCGTCGACGGGCAAGGGAGGGCCTTTCCCCCCTCCCTACGACCCCCGAGAGCAGCCCGGAGGCGTCCTCCTCGGACGACCTCGTGGAGATCCCGCCACCTGCACCAGTGGCGGCGGAAGGCACCCGAGGGGGCGAAGCCAGGAGACCCCGGCGTCATTGCGGGGTAGGGGGGCCTCGAGTAGCTCGGCGCCCTCGACGGCGCGAGCCACCCCCCAAGCCCCACGACGATCGCCCCGGGGGTTCAGGCTCGAAGCCCGCCCGCGCCTGGGGCGGACAAGGGGGCCGTAGCCCCAGGGGCCACGACGGCGCGAAGCCCTGCACCAGTGGCTATGAGGCCCACGAGCGGGTCCCCACCGCCGAGGGGCCGAGGTCGTTCGGGGGCGTCGCAGCCCCCGAGCGACAAAAAGCGTAAGGTGAGCGGCCTCCTTCGGGTTCGGTGAGTTTCGTCTTCTTCTATTGGTTGTAGATCGTCGGTGTTTTTAAACTAATTCTTTTGATTTGGTCATCTATCAGCCAACCCGGACTGCCGGCATCGCTCTCGCTAGCGCCCACCAAGGCGTTGAAGGTGTCAGCGCACTCCACGCCGCGTTCGGCGGCGCCGCCTCCGTCGGGAGTGCCCCGGGCGACAGAGATCGTCGCCCGGCACCAGGTGGCCCTAGCGCGAGGGGTCGCCCGGTCGAGGGGGCAGGCGGTGGCTGGGGCAGCTTCGGCCGCAGCGGGCGAGGACCGGACCGGGGAGGCGACCCCGGCACCCCTTGTAGAGGAGGCGGCCCCCGCCGTTGCGGGGGCGAGCGAGACCTCCACGTTGACCGATGGCGCGGTGGAACCAGAAGGTGTGGGCCGCACCGGAGACGCGGCTCAGACCGTGGCCGGGGGCAACCGCACGGAGGAGGAGGAGGAGGAGGAGGAGGAGGAGGAGGAGGAAGTGCCAGGGGCGGGCACCGCAATGGTGGCCCTCCCGGCCACCCTTGAGGGCGGCCAAGAGGCGGAGGAGGAGCGGGTTCCAGGTTTACAGGAAGGGTCCTGGAGCCCTTGGGAAGAGAGGACAGTGGAGCCCCTGCCTAACATCCCGGCCTTCGAGGCCTGGCGCAATCAGGGGCTCGGCCGGTGTGGCATCCAACCTGGCCTGGTGAGAGCCGCCGATGCTGAGCGGCTCTTCTGGGAGGAGCAACAGGGCCTGGGGACCACAATCTAGCAAGCCCTGAACCAGGTCCTCGACCTCCACCTCAGGCGTGGCTTGGACATCCATCTGCTAAGTGCCCAGACTGCTAACTTCATCATGTGCTTCGTGTCTTCCCCTTTCTCTTATTCTTATATGTCGATGCGCCAATGGCAGAGCTTGAGGGAGATGGCCGGCCGGAGGGTCACCGAACTTGCTGACGTGCACATCGAGCTGCACCAGTTGTGGGAGGATCTGGCCCATGCCGAGCGGGAGCGCGAGCGGGAGGGCTCTAGTCGTGGATACGGCTGACGAGGTCCTCCGGCAGGGGGATGAGCTCCATCGGCGGACCGAGGCGCTGGCGGCGCTCGAGGTCGAGCTTCAGCAGGAGTGCGACGCCCTCGCCGAAGCCCGGGGGCAGCTGCATCAGCGGGATTCGGCCCACGCAGCGGCTGAGGCCCAGCTGAAGACCCAAGGCGAGGCCATCGACCTGCTCACCTTGACGGTGGCGGAGGGAGACATAGTCATCACCGAGCTGCGGGCCACAGTCGAGGCCCAGCTA
This sequence comes from Echinochloa phyllopogon, assembly GCA_033239725.1. Lineage (NCBI taxonomy): Eukaryota > Viridiplantae > Streptophyta > Magnoliopsida > Poales > Poaceae > Echinochloa > Echinochloa phyllopogon. The sequence continues at coordinate 39,126,625 of BTCW01000010.1, read as the reverse complement.
GGCGAGATGGCTGCGCTCCGGCAGGAGGCCAACGCCACGCGGGATGATCTGGCTTAGAAGGAGAAGCTGACAGAGGGTAAGTTCATTACAAACTCATCCTTGATTCAAATTTAGTTTTTCGAAACTTATCTGAATTTGCTTTGGGGTTTTCAGAGCTGTGGAAGGTGGCGGAGGAGACTTCCTCGCAGGCGGAGTCTCTCCAGGTGGTCTATTCGAAGGCCCAGGAGGTCCTCGAGGCGCTATGGGACGTAGCCCTCATCATCTGCAAGGAGGTCGAGGGGCCAGAAGCCCCCAAGTCCCAATCGGGTAGCTCGGTGGCTAGCCGCCTAGGGGCCTTGGGCGGCTACGTCACCGAGCGCCTGAAGGGGGCCCTCCGCCTCGGCGTGTAGAAGACCCTCGGGGTTATTTTGACACACTTCGTCATAGACCTTGAGGCAGTAAGCGCCGGGTACATGGTAGCAGACGATCTTGACGACGACGCTGCGCTGGCCGTCGTGGAGAGCGCCGACGCCGGTGCCTCTGTTCCTGCTGCCACCTTGTCGCTGATCTTCGAGGGCGACCTCCTCACCAACGCCGAAGACGAAGAAGATGCCACCCCCGAAGGCCCTGAAGACCCCGCTCCCTGAGTAGTGAGGAATATTTATGTAATATATAGATTTGTGTTTTGGAATTTATATGCTTGTTAAACAATTTAATGTTTTAAGCATACATTCGAGTTTTATTTGAACATCGTTTTCTTTATCACATTTTTCTCGCTGAATTTGCAAAGGGCTTGACGAGGAAGATTTCGTTCATAGACTAACTTTAGCGTTGGGTGGCGAGGGGGATGCCGTATCCTTTCGAAGGCGTAGGCGGTCCCTCGACTCGGCCGGCCCTTGGCCTTAGTAAATCTATGCCTCAAACTGCCTTTTGGCAATTACTGGAGATAAACATGATGAAAGAATTTTGAAGAAAAAACCTTAAAATTGAGACAATTTTAGGAGGGGGTGCCCCCCGAATTAGCCCCCGAGTGTGACTTGGCTCTTTCGAGGGTAAGCCAAGTCTCACTCATTTAAGATCTTTCTTTATTCATTTATTGATATAAGTACAAATGTGCATGAATGCTTTTAAACTTAAGGGTAGAAGCGACATAGCTGTTGAATGTTCCAAGTGTTGGCGAAAACTTTGCCTTTCTCATTCACGAGCTTGTATGTGCCTGGTTTGAGGACCTCGGCGACGATGTAGGGCCCTTCCCATGGCGGCGTGAGCTTGTGGCATCCTCGATTATCTTGTCGCAGCCTTAGCACCAGGTCCCCCTTGTTGAGGTCTCAACGTCGAACCTTCTGGGCTTGATATTTTCAGAGGGACTGCTGGTCGAGTGAGTTTTCATGAGCTTGCTTGTTCTGCTCTTCTTGGTAGGTTTTAAGCCTCCAGGACCCATATTCCAAGTCCGTGGGTAGGATAGCCTCGGTGCCATAGACGAGGAAAAATGGGGTGAAGCCCGTGGCTCTGCTCGGGGTCGTTCTGAGGCTCAAAATTACCGAGGGTAGTTCCGACACCTATTTTCCACCGAATCTGTTCAGCTTGTTGAATATTCTTGGCTTGAGGCCTTGTAAAATCATGCCGTTGGCACGTTCTGCTTGGCCATTCGTATGTGGATGTGCTACGACCGACCAATCCACACAGATATGGTGGTTGTTGACACCAAAAATTGGCACCAGGAAGAGGCTGACATGTGGGCCGGAATCGTCGAAGAGATATCATTCGGCAAAGGAGTTTTCTCCCCGAGGCATTCGGCAAAGACGTTCTGCGGTCGGGAACGCATCGTCATTCGGCAGAGGCATGGTTCCGCAGGTAAAAGCGGTAGCATTCGGGAAGGCGTGATGACGTGGAAAAAATATAAGGAAAAGGCCGGTTCGAACAAGGAACGCAATATGGGCACGAAGATCCGTCATTTATTTTTAGAAACAAGTGTTGTAGTCGTGTCCGACTAGGAGTTGTATCAAGACCTGGGTATAAATATAAACCCATGGCAGCTGTAAAAAGGGGTCCAATCCAATCAATCATACAAACCGGCCCCGTGCCAACATCGAGTCCTTTAGTCGAGTCGTCGAGTTCTTCGAGAGGAGTCATCGATCCGTCGACCTCCGTAAGTACCGGCAACCTTGTATTATGCTTAGTATCATGCGGTGGATTTAAGCTTTAATGCAAGTAGTCTTGTTACCATGCTTAGTATCATCCGGTGGATTTAAGTTGTGGTCTCAAGAAGGTTCCTCTGTTAGGTCATGAGCCATGCGGTGGGCTAAGATCTAGTATGGACCAAGTTATCGGCTCTGTTAGATTTCGGCAAGATCTAATAGATTCATTAAGTTACCTCGTGTTGCTTCGTTTTTACTCTGTGCTTAATTCATGCAACACACCTTTGCCCAATCTAGGTCGGCTAGAATCGGCTCTACTTCACGCTGCGATGACTTATCCCCTCATAGCCGAATCCGAAACCGACCTAGGTTGCCACGCGTCGCGGGTTCGAACTTGTTGGTATCGTGTAGATCTTGACAGAACCGGGTATCATGCGGTGGATGCAGGTTTTTGGGTCGTCTTAGAGCTAATCATCCGGTGGATTAGAATTCGATTCGACCTGATAGATTTATCTTTATCGATTAAGTTTGTTCCTTCGCCGCGGACCCCGATTCGGCTAAGCAGCCGTATTCGGCAGTGCTCTCACGAGTGAACGTGTGTTCGTGGGTTTGCATTGGACAATGAATGCTTTTAGCCTTTCACGATTAGATTGTATCATGCGGTGGATTGATCTAATCTGATTGGTGGTGTGGCCTCAAACGAGTTGTATCATGCGGTGGATTAACTTGTTTGTTGCCATGCTTGACGGGTGCTGCTTTCGGCCTATGCATTCTTGTTTTCAATGTAAATTCGTGACTGTGTTGTGGGTTCGTAATTAAACATTGAATGCTTTTAGCTTTTCATGGTTAGATTGTATCATGCGGTGGATTGGTCTAATCTGATTAGTGGTGTGGTCTCAAACAAGTCGTATCATGCGGTGGATTAACTTGTTTGTTATCATGCTTGACGGGTGCTGCTTTCGGCCTATGCATTCCTTGTTTACTGCGAATTTATGATCATGTTTCACCCTTTTATTTATCTATCATGCTCTGTTTCTCGTTAATCGGCTATGAGTATGTGTTACAATGTTCATTCGGTTGAAAGCCGATCTTTCGTCATGCTTACGTCACACATTCGGCAGTGCGCTTCTTGCGTGCCTTGCCGATTGCCGAATGAGGCTTTAACTGCCGACAGATAGCTTCTCTGTAGCTATTTGTCGTTCGAAACTGGCTCCGTAGCCGCAAATATGGAACTGTCTGGTCTCACCCGGCACGTTCCAGGTTTTGATCTAAACGTTTTGTCCCTTTGTTAGTTTTCAGGCAAACTGACTGGCACGCTTCCGGATTCAAAAGCCCGGGCCACGTGTGAAGCTAGCTAATTCGGCTTGCTGTGTGCTTGGCGTGAGGTGCGGATTTTACGTCAACACACTTTTTGGCACGCTCGGTGGGACACACACAAGTTTTCAAGATGCCTGAGTTGAGCGACATCATGGACGTTACTTTGGAAGAATTGTCTGAAGAGCATCAAAAGATGGTAAAGGCTGCTCCTGACCAATTCATTAACAAATGTTTACTGTCTTTCGCCAAGAACAGGGGTGGTGTACCGTTTCTCAAGTCCGATTTGCCAAGAGTTCTCCTTCCTGGGCAGTCTGATTTTACTAAAGAAGAAGAGAGGGAGAGATTCTCGGGCTTGTTATACAAAGCTTTGGGGGAAACAATGACCAATCACAATGCTGCGTTCTTGAACAGTTTTCGGCATATAATGGTAAGCATTTTTGGTCAGCATGTGGATAAACCCTTCGAGCAGATACATGGGCAATTGGGCGGCCCGACATACTTCAATGTTCAAGCACAAACTCAGAGGCCACATGGTAAAGGAAATGCTGATGAAACTGGAGGTTCTGGTACTAAAGATACAAATGGTCAACCGATTCGGCAAGATCCTCAACCTGCACTGCCGAAAACTCGCACATACGGTGATATGGCATTCGGCACCACAGGGAATCCACCTGCTTCTGCTTATAAGATATCCCCTCTGAACAACAGGTTGCAAAGGGACATGTATGGAAACGGATATTCAGAGTTTATGGATTACAATGCTATCGACGCTCTCCCGAATCCTGGGTATGTTGGTACTGCAGGCATGCTTGCTGGAAAACCAGGGAATCAAGATACCAGTATTGACCTCATGGTGCAAAAAATGACCGATGTATTGCAAAATCAATTCGGTCTGAAGCCTAAAAATCAGGGGTACATGTACTCATCTCCTTTCCCAGAATGGTACCAAAGGGTATCGTTGCCGAATAGGGTCAAGGTTCCTACAGAATTCACCAAATTCTCGGGACAAGATGATACAAGTACTGTGGAACATATAGCTCGATATTTGATGCAGCTTGGAGAAGCTTCGGCAGATGAGGCTTTCAGAATCAGATACTTTCCTTTGTCACTGACGGGTCCAGCTTTTACATGGTTTGCCTCTTTGCCTGCTCAGTCGATTTGTACTTGGAAAGACTTGGAGCAGAAATTCCATGCTCATTACTACATTGGCAGTACCGAGAAAAAGTTGGTTGATTTGACCAGCTTAAGGCAGAGGAATAATGAAACACCTACGGAGTTCCTTAGGAGATTTAGGGAAACAAAGAGCATGTGCTTTTCTCTGAACATACCTGATGACCAGCTGGCTGGTATGGCTGTAGCTGGCATGCTGCCTGCCATTCGGGAAAAGCTATTCGGGATGGAGTTTGATGATCTGGGCCAGTTATCACACAGATTGGCCTTAATGAGTAACCAGGCTTATGGTTTCAAGAAAGATGCCAGATTTGCTAAAAATAATGATGTAGCTGACATCTATAACCAATTCCTTGAAAGAGCAGATCAAGAAGATGAGTATGAAGATAGCGAAGAGATAGCTGCAGCAGAGATAGTGTGGAGTAAAGAACCAGTCATGGTGAATCAGAGGTGGATTAAACAGAATAAGGGCACCTATGATTTTGATGTAACTAAGGCAGATAAATTATTTGATTATCTTGTAAAGGAAGGCCGAATCAAGCTACCAGAGGGGCATTCTATGCTTCGGCCTGATGGAGTGAAGGATAAGAGGTACTGTGGGTTTCATGATAGAAATTCTCATTCCATCAATGAATGCAGGGTTTTTAGAGTGAAGATTCAGAAAGCTATCCAAGAAGGGCATTTGAAATTCGACAATAAGATGAAGTTGGACGGTAACCCGTTTCCTCAGAACATGGTTGGGTTCTCAATCAATATGGTGAGTACTGCCGAATCTGGAGAAAAGGGAAAGATGAGAGTCCTGACGTCGAAGAAAGCGAAGCAGAGTGGCTCAGTAGATCCTAATCGGCAAATCACGATCGAACAGATTCGCAAAGAAAGACCTCGCTTCCCGAATGGCCAATTTGAAATTGGGAATTCTTCTAAACCCAGAGTCACATCGCGTATTCTCCTCAATAAGTGGCAGCGTCAGCAAGAAAAAGAGCATTACCGGAGACGTGAATACGAGGAGTAGAGAAGAAGTCGCGAAGAAGAAAGGTTTGAGGAAGAACAAAAGGAATTTATCCGAGAGCAGGAACGTGCGCATTGGGGGTGTGCATTCTTCAGACATTGTTGGAACGAAGGTTTGAAGCTTCCCACATGGAATAATTGTCCTGAATGCAATAATAGATATGATGAATATAGGCAGGAAACTGTCAATCGCCGATCTGTCCATGAAAGAATTGGCAGGATGCATCCTAGTGATGATCGGCGTTTTGATGATCAACCAAGAAAAAGACATGCTGATTATAGATGGGTTGATCATGAGGAAGAAGATCGTGCTTATGTCTGGCAAGAAGGACAATGGTGTCCACCTGGCTTGAGGAAAAGCCAAAAGAGAAGAGTACAACGTTTGAGGAATCAAGAATTAAAGCAAGCAAGGCCTAGGATGAAATCGATATGGCGTCCAAAAGACAGGCCTGACGAATCGGGTCATTCGGCTCCTACATGCATGGTATGTTTCTTGCCGAATGAATTCATGGCTCCAGCTAATCAAATTGTACAGGAAGAGATATTGTCAGAAGTGGATGAAGCCGAGCAATGTGGGTTAATGGCACAATTGGTATTGAATAAACAAGCTATTTTCGAGAAGCCAGTCCAGAATCGGCACATGAAGCCACTGTACTTAAGAGGATATGTCAACGGGAAGCCACTAACGAAGATGTTTGTTGATGATGGAGCTGCTGTTAATGTGATGCCATACAATACATTCAGGAAACTTGGCATGAGCCCTGGAGATTTAACGCCAACAAGCATAGTGTTGAATGATTTTGCTGGGAATCCTTCGGACACCAAAGGGTGTGTACATGTAGATCTGATGATTGGGTCCAAGATTCTGCTTACAACCTTCTTTGTTATTGAGGGCAAAGGGGGCATACAGCTTGCTACTTGGAAGGGATTGGATTCATGCGAATTGTTGTATTCCATCTACTATGCATCAACAGCTTATTCAGTGGATAGATGATGAAGTGGAAATTGTCCCAGCAGATGATTCAATTAGCGTGGCTAATGTGGAACCGGCCTTCTGGGAATATCAAGGCATAGATTGCTTCTCAGGTAAGGACTGGGGAGAAGGTCCTGTTGAGCCAGTCAGCAGTGATCAACAGCCGATCAAAGCAGTCGGCTCTGTTAGCAATTTTTAATGGATAATCCAATCGATGGAACTGACGGGAAGCTAGGATATGGATTTGTATCGGCTGATAAATTAGAAGAAGTAGACATTGGAGACGGTGACAAACCAAGGCCGATATTCATCAGTGCTAGCTTAGATTCAGTTTTCAGAGAAACGTTGATTGAGTTGTTAAAAGAATACAAAGATTGCTTTGCTTGGGATTATTCGGAGATGCCTGGTTTAGATCGCTCCATTGTTGAGCACCGATTGCCGATTAAGCCTGGTTATAAACCTTACAAGCAACCACCCCGGAAAATATACAAAGATGAAGTGTTGGCCGATGTGAAGAAAGAAGTGGAAAGATTAATAGCAGCAGATTTCATTCGGCCGTGCAGATATGCAGAATGGATCTCTAATATTGTTCCTGTGTACAAGAAAAATGGGAAGATGAGAGTTTGCATAGACTTTAGAGATCTGAACAGAGCTACGCCCATGGATGGATATCCAATGCCTGTTGCTGATTCGTTGGTTGATGCTGCTGCTGGATATAAAGTGATTAGTTTCATGGATGGTAATGCAGGGTACAATCAAATTTTTATGGCATTGGAAGATATAGCGAAAACGGCTTTCAGATGTCCAGGACATATAGGGTTGTTTGAATGGGTTGTCATGACGTTTGGTTTGAAGAATGCTGGTGCAACTTATCAGAGAGCTATGAATTATATTTTTCATGAGTTGATCGGCAAGATTGTGGAGATATATATCGATGATGTCGTGATTAAGTCATTGGATCATGAAGCACATTTGGCCGACATAAGGAAAACTCTAGAATGCACTAGGAAACATGGGCTCAAAATGAACCCAAATAAATGTGCTTTTGGAGTTTCGGCAGGAGAATTTCTGGGATTTCTGGTGCATAAAGGAGGAATAGGAGTTGGCAGGAAAAGTATGAAAGCCATTGATGAAGTTGTTCCTCCAACTAATCTTAAGGAATTGCAGTCAATGCTTGGTAAGATCAATTTCGTAAGAAGATTCATATCAAACTTATCACAAAAGGTGTTGCCTTTCTCTTCACTGTTAAAGGTCAAGAAAGATCAGAAGTTTGTATGGGGCGACGAACAACAAAAGGCTTTCGATGAGATCAAAGAATACATGAAAGAACCACCAGTATTGGTACCTCCACAGCTAAGCAAGCCTTTTAAGTTGTATGTGGCGGCCGATGCCCAAACTATTGGATCGGCCCTCATACAAGAATTCGAGGGAAAGGAAAGGGTAGTTGCATACCTTAGCCGAAAGTTGCTTGATCCCGAAACAAGGTATTCGGCTACTGAGAAGCTTTGTCTATGTGTTTACTACTCCTGTACAAAATTTCGGCACTACTTACTACATGCCGAATGCATTGTGTATTCAAAGTTTGATGTGATAAAGCACATGTTGTCTATGCCAATTTTGAACGGAAGGATTGGCAAATGGATTTTAGCTCTGTCTGAATTTGAGTTAAAGTTTGAATCGGCAAAGGCTGTTAAAGGACAGATTATTGCTGATTTCATTACTGAGCATCGCGATTTATCAGTTAATTCGCTTGAAATTGCTCCTTGGGTATTATTCTTCGATGGCTCTTCATGTGACAAAGGTGGTGGAGTAGGTATTCTGTTAATTTCACCAAGAGGAGAGGTATTTGAATTTGCTATTCCTATTCAACCTACTGTCACTAATAATCAAGCTGAGTATGAAGCGTTGCTTAGAGGACTTCAATACTTGAGAGAGGCAAAGGCCATTGCAGTTGAAATTTTTGGAGATTCAGAATTAGTTATAAGGCAACTAAATGGCGAGTATGAGTGCAGAAATGATGTCTTGAGGAATTACTATGAGGAATGCAAGCAGATCTTAAAGGAATTTCAGTCAGTAATTCTGCAGCATATTCCTAGGAAAGACAATGAAGAGGCAAACAGATTAGCTCAAGGTGCTTCGGGTTATAAAGAGCTTCGAGAAGTTTTTGCTAACGATGTACATGCTTTCGGGAGTAATCTGGCAGAAGATGATTGGAGAAAAGAGATTGCCGATTATCTGGAGAATCCATCACGAAAGGTTTCTAGAAAGCTCAGGTATAAAGCTTTAAAGTTCGTTCTTCTTGATGATAATTTGTATTATAAATCCTTGGATGGGGTGCTGTTACATTGCTTGAATCACGAAGAAGCAAAAAGGCTGATGAGTGAAGTACATGATGGGTTATGTGGAGCACATCAATCGGCCTACCGAATGAAGTGGGTTATTAGAAGAACTGGATATTACTGGCCGACAATGTTGGAAGATTGCTTTGAATATTATAAGGGATGTCAAGACTGTCAGAGATTTGGAAACATTCAGAGAGTTCCAGCATCGGCTTTGAATCTCATTATCAAGCCATGGCCATTCAGAGGATGGGGAATAGATTTGATTGGCCAAATAAATCCTCCATCTAGCAAGGGCCATAAGTTTGTGCTTTTGGCAACCGATTATTTTACCAAGTGGGTTGAAGCAATTCCATTAAAGAAGGTGACGTCGGAGAATATGGTTGAATTTGTTAAAGAACATATCATTTACAGATTTGGGATTCCTCAAACAATCACCACAGATCAAGGGGCTCAATTTACATCTTCAGAGTCCAGAGATTTTGCTGAAAGTATGGGCATCAAATTGTTAAATTCTTCTCCTTATTATGCCCAAGCTAATGGTCAGGCAGAAGCTTCTAACAAGATTATGATTAAGATTATACAGAAGAAGATTGATCAGAAGCCAAGAAAGTGGCATTCGGTACTCAATGAGGCTTTGTGGGCTTACCGAATGGCTCCACATGGGGCTACACAGACATCTCCTTATGAGTTGGTGTATGGGCATCATGCTATCTTGCCATGGGAAATACAATTAGACTCAAGGAGAATAAAGTTGCAAAAGGATTTAAGTTCTAAAGATTATAATGATTTAATGATAGACGAATTAGAAGATTTGCATATGATTCGTCTCAGGGCCTTGGAAAATATCGAGAAAAATAAAATGCGAGTTGCTAAATATTACAACAAGAAGGTGAAAGTCAAACAATTTACAGAAGGAGATTTGGTTTGGAAAGCGATACTGCCGATTGGAACTAAATACAGTGCATTCGGCAAGTGGTCACCAAATTGGGAAGGTCCTTTCAGAGTGATCAGATGCGTACCTGGAAATGCATATATCCTGAAAACTTTGCTAGGAGAGGAGTTTACTGCTGCCATCAATGGAAGGTATTTGAAGAAATATTATCCTAGTGTTGAAATTGATCGTTGATTAAAGTATTCAATGTCAGAACAATTGAGACAGCCGGTATTCGGGAAGAAGCCGCCTTCAGGACAAAAAATTTCCGACAGAAGGAAAATGGCCAGTACGGAATGTATTGCCCTTAGCACAAAATATATTACATCAGGAGTTCATGTAAGATCACAAAAGATAAGTTTTATTGCCGAAATTCCATAAATCCCTAGTACAGACTACTGGAAGAGCCTATTCAAAACAGACTGGGGATGAATGGAATCGGCAATGGCAGCACCATGGCCATCTAGACGATCAATGGAGGCGTCAATATCATCGATATCTTCTGGGTTGCTGTTGGCAAAACCAACCGGCATCCTGGAATAGTCAGTGCCGGTGTGCGTCGACATAGCGACAAGACCCGTAGCGACGCCCAAACGAACGCCATGGGAGGCCACTTCGTCGACACGGCTTGCCACCGCACCAAGGCGTGCCTCCGGTGTGTCCCCTTGGGCGTTCACTTTGTCCGCCAGCTCCTCCACCAGCGCCTTCAGTCGATCAAGTTCAGTATCACGCGCTGCAAGGTTACAAGGGGATAACAGATTGATGTCATTTGGAGGACGAGAATTGAGATTGAGCAGATTACAGGACTCACCATCAATGACTTCAAGCAGCTGCTTGCGCTCGTGCTGCCATTCAAGGTCAGCAATCCCGGCTTGCTTGGAGATAACCTCCAACTCGCGGCGAGTATCGTCACGCTCCGCTTTGAATCGGCGGGCATCGCCGTCCGTGTAGCGGTAGTCGTCCGATTCGAGAGATCGATTGGACGAACTCGAAGATGCCGCAGGAGCAGCGGCTGGAGCTGCAACTGGCGCACCAGCACCGGCAATCCATTGGATTACCCTGAAAGAACAAAGAGATTCGTCAAGAAAGAGGAAGGAAATCTCGAGAAGAACAGAGAGAAGTAAGCAGCCAATCACCTGTGGCGAACGCCGGCGCGACTTCCTTCGGCCTCATCGGCGGCCGGGCGCCTCCTGTTGTTGTCAGCCATTGGAAGTTCCTCGGAGTTACTGTGGATGGGGAAAAGAATGATCTGGGCCGGCAAGAACTTGGAAGACGAAGAACTTGGTGAAAACTGTGGGATACTCGGTATGTTTACTTATAGAACCCGCAGAGGGAATCGTGGCCAGAGATCGTGGCGCGTATTCCGAAGAGTTCGGAAGGTGGAAAGGATTTTCCAGCCGATCGGTTCCCATGTCGTTTAGGATTCTTATCGAGTCGTATTCGGCTTTGACTGGATGAGATTCGGCTATGTCGTGGTTAAAGTGTTTTCGGGTCTAATGCTATTATGGCCAACTTTGCCGAATGAGTTATCCACAATGGAGAAAAGCAGAGTTAAGAGATGACAAGATTACAGGGTTGATAAAACATTCGGCTATCAAACTATTTGATACAATTCACACACCCAAGAACTTTGAGATTACATTTTTGGCATTCGATATCATGTTGCTAATGTTCTCTAATAAGTTGTTGTCAGCTTCTTGGGCTCCAGTCAGGGCAGCAAGCTTCACCTTGAGTTGTTTGTCTTCGTTTAGAGCTGCTAAGGCTTCCTTTCGCCTCCTCTCTGTTAACTTGGGAAGCTCGACTATCTTCTCCTTGTCAGCTTCAATTTCGGCCGATAGATCTCTCAATTCGGCTTCAAGTGCAGCTTTTCTGATCTCCTTCATTTCAAGTTCAGATTCCAATTTGGTCAATAATTCCTTGTCATTCTGGACTTGAGTATGCAGGTCTTTTACAGATTGCTTGACCAAAATTCTCCTTTGCTCCAAGGCTGGTTGAGCAGATTGATTCTTCAGAGCTTGCTTCACTGCGATAAAATGATCATCCAATCTGGAAATTGGATCTAAAGAAGTCTTGATATCAGCAGGAAGATCTTGGTCAAATGATTCAAGCAAGTCTCTTAGAAAATCAGCATTGGTAACTTGTTCTCGAGTATCCTTATGCAGAAAAGAGAGGATTTCCTTCAGTTTTGCTTGGTTTTCTTCTGATAAAGCCTGATTAGAAGAAATTTCCTCTACTTGTTCGGCAACAAGATCATCCAAAGGAAATGAGTAGCTGGGTGATGAAGTTATTTTCTCCTGGAAAGAGATATTGCCGAATTAATGGTTATCCATTGAATAAAGAACTGGGAAGACTGGGTAATTATCTCTACCTCATTCCTGATCTCTTGGATGGAAAGAGAGGGCAGCTCGAGCTCAGGCAAAGATTCTTGTATGTCATGCTGAGGAGAGCTTGGAGGATCTTTTGGTGGAGAAGAGGCTTCTGGCTGAGGAACATCAGGTGAAGCTGAAGCTAGTTCTTGATGAGAAGGACTCTCCAAGATTGGATCTATTGAGATTTGCTCTGAGACTGAAAAGGAATCAATGCTGATGGAGAGGAACTTTAAAGACAAAATAGTGAGAAATTTTACCAATCATTGAAGCATCGGCAGGATCTGTACTGATTGCTGGCTGCTGTTCTCTGGACTGAAATCAAGAAGAAATAAAGCTGAGCAAAACACCAAAAGCATTATAGTCAAAGAAAAAAGGCTCTGACCTTGATTTTGCTACTTGTTCTTTTCTTCTTTACAACCGAGGGAGCAGCTATAAGGAGGGGCTTCCTCTTGACAGATGATGGTCTAGTGAGTGTTGGATCTGAAGAAGCTTGTCTAGCCATCAGCTGAGCCAAGGTAGGAGATTGGTGCCCCAAAGCAGATATTGGGCCTGCGGTTTTGTATAAGATTACTCTGGCAAGAGGGGCAGGTGTTATATCCTGCAAAATAATAGAGTCAGAATCGATTGGAGTTAATGTTGTTAAGACAGATAAAGGAATAAGCATATTACCTCTGCAGTTGGCTGATAATCAGGCATTAACTCAAGGCAGAAGGGATAGATTGGCATATTGAAAATATGATCATGGAATTCTTGCCACCAGAGAGTGAAGGAAGGATGAGCAGATATTATTGGCACAAAAGGATCAGGTGCATAAATAGTTCTACAGCATTTATAGGTGAAAATCCTTCTTGTTTCTGTGGAATCCTTGACTATCTCCCTGGGCCTGAGGAATTCATGGAGAAATAGCCTAGGGGGCACTTGGCCACATCCCAACTGTCTAGCCATCATGTTTGGCTAATAATATTCATAAGTACTTTGAACTAGCCTCCCTCCGCAGAATTCGGCTGGCAGGATGCAGGGCTGGATGAAGGCATTGAAAATTGCTACGGATTGTACATCAATGCATCCAGTCTCAAAGCTGAATTCGCAAGGGAGAGTAAGATTGTTATTGTCCAAATATGGGAACCAAAGAGGATCGGCAAAACCTCTGAAGAAGAGCTCAAACAGTTCACCAATGTTCTTGTTGATAGGTACAGTGGAGGCAGCTTCTCCATAGGTTTGACAACCTTTGGTTCTCCGGGTTTCTCCTTCTTTATAATTGACTGAAGGGAAGTCTCGGCTGTTGAGATCAATAGCAACGATTTGGTGCATTTACAATTGCAGCCACATTTGGACAAACCACCAGGGACCATTGACACAGGGGATTTTCTTGCTAGTGTGCATCAGGTGGGTGGTTTGGTTGAGCATATGGTAAACACTTCCCAGGAGGTATTTCCCAAGTGGGATGACTTTTCCAGCAGCCAGCTCTTCGGCCATCACGATGTGATTCAAGGTTGGCTCATTGGCTTTGCCACAAAAGACTGATCTGCATAGCCACATATTCAGGAAAGCTCTGTATTCGACATCAGTCAGAGGACCATCAGACATATGATTCTGGATATATCTCTTGTATCCAACCCCTGTTCTTACTCCTGTCTGTTTGGAGGAACCTTTATGGTCATATGGGTACACAGTTCCTGTAACATTCAGGCCGGTCATCATGTAGACATCGGCTAAAGTAGGGGACATTGGGCCATGGCCGAAAAGAAAAGCATTTGCACCATTGGACCAAAAATGGCAAGCTGCGATCAGAAGGTTCTCATTCTTTGGTGTTTCGGCTAGAGATAGCTCCAGGCAATGAGAAATACGAAGACTGTCCCAATTCTGCGTCTGGGGGCTTTTATCGTCAGAAATCCTTTTGTACCAATTTCTCCATCCGGCAATTGGGGGCAAAGGCCAGTTCTTGAAGGCGTCTTGCCACTCATGAGGTTTTGTCAGTGAAATCTTAAAAGGAATCCGCTGAGATTCGGCCGCAATGATTTCAGAAGGATCTGAATCTCCTACGGGACCGAGGAAGTAGGATGGAGATTTTTCCTCAACAGGGATGAGGATTTCGGTAGCTAGGGCCTATCAAGAATGGAAGGGGATGAGAAGAAATTTAAAATGCAAATCGAAAGAAGAATGCCGAACATGCTTGAGGGGATTAAAGTTTACCTGGAGAGCAAGATCTTGGTCCGCCATTTGAAGGTTGGATCTTGGAAGTCGATGACTTAGGGTTCGGATCCGGATGAGAGCTTTGAAGATTCAAAAGGAGAAGCGGGTGCCGAGCAGAGCTAACTTGGAATGTTAAGTGCTTCTGGTCAATTCCGAGATAAAGTTACCTCTTATCCCGAAACTGAAGGGGCATGTGTTGACACCAAAAATTGGCACCAGGAAGAGGCTGACATGTGGGCCGGAATCGTCGAAGAGATATCATTCGGCAAAGGAGTTTTCTCCCCGAGGCATTCGGCAAAGACGTTCTGCGGTCGGGAACGCATCGTCATTCGGCAGAGGCATGGTTCCGCAGGTAAAAGCGGTAGCATTCGGGAAGGCGTGATGACGTGGAAAAAATATAAGGAAAAGGCCGGTTCGAACAAGGAACGCAATATGGGCACGAAGATCCGTCATTTATTTTTAGAAACAAGTGTTGTAGTCGTGTCCGACTAGGAGTTGTATCAAGACCTGGGTATAAATATAAACCCATGGCAGCTGTAAAAAGGGGTCCAATCCAATCAATCATACAAACCGGCCCCGTGCCAACATCGAGTCCTTTAGTCGAGTCGTCGAGTTCTTCGAGAGGAGTCATCGATCCGTCGACCTCCGTAAGTACCGGCAACCTTGTATTATGCTTAGTATCATGCGGTGGATTTAAGCTTTAATGCAAGTAGTCTTGTTACCATGCTTAGTATCATCCGGTGGATTTAAGTTGTGGTCTCAAGAAGGTTCCTCTGTTAGGTCATGAGCCATGCGGTGGGCTAAGATCTAGTATGGACCAAGTTATCGGCTCTGTTAGATTTCGGCAAGATCTAATAGATTCATTAAGTTACCTCGTGTTGCTTCGTTTTTACTCTGTGCTTAATTCATGCAACACACCTTTGCCCAATCTAGGTCGGCTAGAATCGGCTCTACTTCACGCTGCGATGACTTATCCCCTCATAGCCGAATCCGAAACCGACCTAGGTTGCCACGCGTCGCGGGTTCGAACTTGTTGGTATCGTGTAGATCTTGACAGAACCGGGTATCATGCGGTGGATGCAGGTTTTTGGGTCGTCTTAGAGCTAATCATCCGGTGGATTAGAATTCGATTCGACCTGATAGATTTATCTTTATCGATTAAGTTTGTTCCTTCGCCGCGGACCCCGATTCGGCTAAGCAGCCGTATTCGGCAGTGCTCTCACGAGTGAACGTGTGTTCGTGGGTTTGCATTGGACAATGAATGCTTTTAGCCTTTCACGATTAGATTGTATCATGCGGTGGATTGATCTAATCTGATTGGTGGTGTGGCCTCAAACGAGTTGTATCATGCGGTGGATTAACTTGTTTGTTGCCATGCTTGACGGGTGCTGCTTTCGGCCTATGCATTCTTGTTTTCAATGTAAATTCGTGACTGTGTTGTGGGTTCGTAATTAAACATTGAATGCTTTTAGCTTTTCATGGTTAGATTGTATCATGCGGTGGATTGGTCTAATCTGATTAGTGGTGTGGTCTCAAACAAGTCGTATCATGCGGTGGATTAACTTGTTTGTTATCATGCTTGACGGGTGCTGCTTTCGGCCTATGCATTCCTTGTTTACTGCGAATTTATGATCATGTTTCACCCTTTTATTTATCTATCATGCTCTGTTTCTCGTTAATCGGCTATGAGTATGTGTTACAATGTTCATTCGGTTGAAAGCCGATCTTTCGTCATGCTTACGTCACACATTCGGCAGTGCGCTTCTTGCGTGCCTTGCCGATTGCCGAATGAGGCTTTAACTGCCGACAGATAGCTTCTCTGTAGCTATTTGTCGTTCGAAACTGGCTCCGTAGCCGCAAATATGGAACTGTCTGGTCTCACCCGGCACGTTCCAGGTTTTGATCTAAACGTTTTGTCCCTTTGTTAGTTTTCAGGCAAACTGACTGGCACGCTTCCGGATTCAAAAGCCCGGGCCACGTGTGAAGCTAGCTAATTCGGCTTGCTGTGTGCTTGGCGTGAGGTGCGGATTTTACGTCAACAGTGGTCTTCACAGAATTCTAAGAATTTCTTGCCTGTAAACTGGGTGCCATTGTCAATAATTATTGAATTAGGGACCCCAAACCTGTGAATTATGTCCGTGAAAATTGCACGGCCTATTCAGATCTGATGCTGCTGATGGGTCGAGCCTCGATCCATTTCGAGAACTTGTCGATGGCCTAGGGCGGCGGCGGCTGAGGCCCAGCTGAAGACCCAAGGCTGAGGCCCAGCTGAAGACCCAAGGCGAGGCCATCGACCTGCTCACCTTGACGGTGGCGGAGGGAGACATAGTCATCACCGAGCTGCGGGCCACAGTCGAGGCCCAGCTAGGCGAGATGGCTGCGCTCCGGCAGGAGGCCAACGCCGCGCGGGAGGATCTGGCTTAGAAGGAGAAGCTGACAGAGGGTAAGTTCATTACAAACTCATCCTTGATTCAAATTTAGTTTTTCGAAACTTATCTGAATTTGCTTTGGGGTTTTCAGAGCTGTGGAAGGTGGCGGAGGAGACTTCCTCGCAGGCGGAGTCTCTCCAGGTGGTCTATTCGAAGGCCCAGGAGGTCCTCGAGGCGCTATGGGACGTAGCCCTCATCGTCTGCAAGGAGGTCGAGGGGCCAGAAGCCCCCAAGTCCCAATCGGGCAGCTTGGTGGCTAGCCGCCTAGGGGCCTTGGGCGGCTGCGTCACCGAGCGCCTGAAGGGGGCCCTCCGCCTCGGCGTGTAGAAGACCCTCGGGGTTATTTTGACACACTTCGTCATAGACCTTGAGGCAGTAAGCGCCGGGTACATGGTAGCAGATGATCTTGACGACGACGCTGCGCTGGCCGTCGTGGAGAGCGCCGACGCCGGTGCCTCTGTTCCTGCTGCCACCTTGTCGCTGATCTTCGAGGGCGACCTCCTCACCAACGCCGAAGACGAAGAAGATGCCACCCCCGAAGGCCCTAAAGACCCCGCTCCCTGAGTAGTGAGGAATATTTATGTAATATATAGATTTGTGTTTTGGAATTTATATGCTTGTTAAACAATTTAATGTTTTAAGCATACATTCGAGTTTTATTTGAACATCGTTTTCTTTATCACATTTTTCTCGCTGAATTTGCAAAGGGCTTGACGAGGAAGATTTCGTTCATAGACTAACTTTAGCGTTGGGTGGCGAGGGGGATGTCGTATCCTTTCGAAGGCGTAGGCGGTCCCTCGACTCGGCCGGCCCTTGGCCTTAGTAAATCTATGCCTCAAACTGCCTTTTGGCAATTACTGGAGATAAACATGATGAAAGAATTTTGAAGAAAAAACCTTAAAATTGAGACAATTTTAGGAGGGGGTGCCCCCCGAATTAGCCCCCGAGTGTGACTTGGCTCTTTCGAGGGTAAGCCAAGTCTCACTCATTTAAGATCTTTCT
Source organism: Echinochloa phyllopogon (assembly GCA_033239725.1). Lineage (NCBI taxonomy): Eukaryota > Viridiplantae > Streptophyta > Magnoliopsida > Poales > Poaceae > Echinochloa > Echinochloa phyllopogon. Next base: position 39,108,774 of record BTCW01000010.1, on the reverse strand, counting down.
TTATTCATTTATTGATATAAGTACAAATGTGCATGAATGCTTTTAAACTTAAGGGTAGAAGCGACGTAGCTGTTGAATGTTCCAAGTTTTGGCGAAAACTTTGCCTTTCTCATTCACGAGCTTGTATGTGCCTGGTTTGAGGACCTCGGCGACGATGTAGGGCCCTTCCCATGGCGGCGTGAGCTTGTGGCATCCTCGATTATCTTGTCGCAGCCTTAGCACCAGGTCCCCCTTGTTGAGGTCTCGACGTCGAACCTTCTGGGCTTGATATTTTCAGAGGGACTGCTGGTCGAGTGAGTTTTCATGAGCTTGCTTGTTCTGCTCTTCTTGGTAGGTTTTAAGCCTCCAGGACCCATATTCCAAGTCCGTGGGTAGAATAGCCTCGGTGCCATAGACGAGGAAAAATGGGGTGAAGCCCGTGGCTCTGCTCGGGGTCGTTCTGAGGCTCAAAATTACCGAGGGTAGTTCCGACACCTATTTTCCACCGAATCTGTTCAGCTTGTTGAATATTCTTGGCTTGAGGCCTTGTAAAATCATGCCGTTGGCACGTTCTGCTTGGCCATTCGTATGTGGATGTGCTACGACCGACCAATCCACACAGATATGGTGGTCTTCACAGAATTCCAAGAATTTCTTGCCTGTAAACTGGGTGCCATTGTCAATAATTATCGAATTAGGGACCCCAAACCTGTGAATTATGTCCGTGAAAATTGCACGGCCTGTTCAGATCTGATGCTACTGATGGGTCGAGCCTCGATCCATTTCGAGAACTTGTCGATGGCCACCAGTAGATGTGTGAAGCCCCCGGGAGCCACTCGCATTGGCCCGACGAGGTCGAGCCCCCACACAGCGAATGGCCATGTGATAGGGACGGTTTGCAAGACATGGGCGGAGATGAGATTTGTGTGCGTAGAATTGACAACCTTCGCAGGTGCGCACGATTTCGTTGGCCTCAGCGACAGCCGTGGGCCAATAGAAGCCCTGGCGAATTGCATTGCCCACGAGGGTACGGGGCGCCGCGTGGTGGCCGCATATGCCGGCATGGATGTCTCAAATGAGCTCCCTTCCCTCAGGAATGGGAATGCATCGCTGCAAAATCCCCGAGGGGCTGCGCTTATACAATTCCTTGTCAATAATGACAAACGACTTGCACCTTCTCGCGATGCGCCGAGCCTCGGTTCGATCCGAGAGTAGCTCACTTCGGTCGATCTAGGCGATATACTGATCGCGCCAATCTCGAGATGATGGGGCCTCATCGATCTCCATAATTCCATCCTCATCCGCCAAGGATATCTCCTGACTCGAGGCTTCGGGTTCCTCTCTCGAGGGATCCTCGTCCATGGGCTCGACACCCGCAGCCCCCGAGGGTTCAACCTTCGAGGGAGCGTCAGGAGCTTTGGGAGTTGGCTTGAGGTTAAGTCGTGGGCGAACACGTTTGGTGGAACGATGATCCAACCTGACGCAATTTTGGCCAATTCATCGGCTTCCTCGTTGTATTTTCGCGCAATGTGGTTGAGCTCAAGGCCATGGAATTTGTCCTCGAGCCGACGTACCACGTTGCAATACGCTTGCATTTTGTTGTCGTGGTAGCTTGCCTCCTTCATAACCCGGTCGATGACCAGCTACGAATCTCCCCGGATGTCAAGGCGTTTGACACCCAACTCTATAGCTATACGAAGGCCGGCGAGCAGAGCCTCGTATTCGACCATATTGTTGGACGCAGGAAAGTGCAAGCATACCACGTGTCTTATGTGTTCTCCGAGGGGTGAGACGAAGAGCAGGACCGTGCCTGCACCGGTTTTCATAACCAACCCATCAAAGTACATGATCCAACATTCTGCTTGGATCTGAGGTGGGGGCAGCTGTGTGTCCGCCCACTCTGCCACGAACTCGGCCAAGACCTGCGATTTGATTGCCTTTCGAGGGGTGTAAGTGAGGGTCTCACCCATCAATTCCATGGACCATTTGGCTATTCTACCCGAGACATCCTGGTTGCAGAGTATCTCCCCCAGGGGAAAGATGAGACCACGGTGACAGGATGAGCGTCGAAGTAGTGGCGCAGCTTACGCCGTGCTAGCACTACTGCGTAGAGCAGCTTCTGGATTTGTGGATATCGTGTCTTGGTTTCGGTCAATACTTCGCTGATGTAATACACCGGCCTTTGGACAGGCAGAGCGTGTCCCTCCTCGGTTCTCTCTACGACAATGACTCCGCTAACTACTTGAGTCGTTGCGGCTACGTAGAGGTAGAGGCGCTCGTCCTCCTTAGGTGGCGTTAAAATTGGTGCTCGTGCGAGAGATGCTTTTAGCCCGTTGAGGGCTTTCTGGGCCTCGGGGGTCCAAGAAAAATGCTCGTTCATTTTTAGGAGTCAGTACAGGGGCAAGCCTTTCTCGCCGAGACGCGAGATGAACCGGCTCAGGGCTGCTAGGCATCCCAATACCCTTTGTACCCCCTTTAGGTCTCGGATCAGTCCCATCTGCTCGAGGGCCGAGACTTTTTCAGGGTTGGGTTCAATGCCTCGCTGAGAGACTATGAAACCCAAGAGCATGCCTCGAGGCACCCCAAAGACGCATTTCTCCGGATTTAGTTTTACCCCGTTAGCCCGGAGACAATCAAACGCAATGCGCAAATCATTTACCAGGTCGTCCGCCTTACTGGATTTTACAACAATATCGTCAACGTATGCCTCTACGGTCCGCCCGATATGATCCCCGAAAACACGAAGCATAAACCATTGGTATGTGGCTCCGGCGTTTCGAAGACCAAATGACATCGTGACATAGCAAAAAATGCCAAAATGCGTGATAAAATAAGTTGCGAGCTGGTCAGAAATTTTCATCTTAATTTGGTGGAAACCAGAATCAGCATCAAGGAAACATAATAGCTCACATCCCATAGTTGAATCCACAATTTGATCGATACGTGGTAAGGAAAAAGGAACTTTTGGACATGATTTATTTAAACTAGTATAATATATACACATCCATCATTTCCCATTCTTTTTCTTAACTAAAATAGGATTAGCGAGCCAGTTAGGGTGAAATACCTCCTTGATGAATCCAGCCTCGAGGAGCTTGCGCAGCTCTTCACCAATGGCCCGGCGCTTTTGCTCGTCGAAGCATCGCAGGCATTGAACCACCGGCTTGGAGTGGTGCAGGATGTCAAGGGAGTGCTCGGCGACCTCCCTCGGTAGGCCTGGCATATCCGAGGGGCTCCACGTGAAGATGTCGGCATTGGCGCGGAGAAAGTCGACGAGCACCACCTCCTATTTGCCGTCGAGGGTCGAACTGACCCTCACTGTCTTGTCGTTGAGGACGCTGGGGTCGAGGGGCACCGCCTTGGTGTGCTCTGCGGCCTCGAAACTGCCTGCATGCTTCGAAGTGGAGGCGATGGTTTCGTTCGCCATCTTCTCCTGGTCCACGACGAGAGCCTCATCCTTGGCAAGCGCCTCGGTGCTCTCAACGCATTCCACGTCACATATGTAGGCATGCTCGAATGATGGGGCAACCGTGATGACGCCCTTCGGTCCCGGCATCTTCAGTTTGAGGTATGTGTTGTTCGGGATGGCCATGAACTTGGCGTAGCATGGGCGGCCAAGGATGGCATGGTAGGCACCTCGAAATCCCACCACTTCAAAGGTCAGGGTCTCCTTGCGGAAGTTATCGGGCGTGCTGAAGCAAACAGGCAGATCGATCTGCCCAAGGGGCTGAATTCGCTTTCCCGACGCAACGCCATGGAATGGCGCCTTGCTGGGGTGTAGCTTGTCCCTCCCCATGCCCATGAGCTCCAAAGTCAAGACGTACATGATGTTGAGGCTCCTGCCTCCGTCCATAAGTACCTTGGAGAACCAGGTGTTGCCGATGACGGGATCAACGACGAGCGGGTACTGCCCCGGGTTTGGGATGTAGTTGGGTTGATCCTCTCGACTGAAGGAGATGGTCTCCTCAGACCAGTCGAGGTAGGATGGCCCGGCCTTGTGTATGGAGAACACCTCTCGGTGCTCGTGCTTGCGCTGTCGAGGCGTCATGTTCGCCGTTGGCCCCCCGAAAATGAAGAAGACGTTCTCCACCTCCGGGAAGCCTTGGCCTCCCCATCGCCCGCATCCTTTTCCCCCCCATCTTCCTTTGAAGCGGGGCAATTGAAGTATTTCTTTAGCATTCCGCATTGCTCGAGGGTGTCGGTTATGACGCCCTTGTGATAAGGGCAAGGTTTCTTGAGCATGTCATTGAAGATGCCACCTCCTCGAGGGGGGCCTCGAGGAGCTTTAGGCATACGGTCGACTGCGAGGATTTCGTCGGGGTCCACGGTCCGCTCTTGTCGGCGCGAGGCTTTTTGGGGCTTCTTCCCCTTCTTGCCTTGCTTCTATTTCTTTGCGGAGCCTTTGGACTTCCTGCCCTCCGCGGGCATTTCCTCTGTCCGTTTCCACCTCCTGCCATCAAAAATGGCTCCAACCGCCTCCTCACCAGAGACAAAGTTGGTGGCGACATCGAACAACTCGTTGACGCTGGTAGGAGGGCTTCGTCCCAACTCACGCACCAAGTCCCGGCAGGTTGTACCCTCGAGGAAGGCATGGATGACTACGGAGTCACCCACGCTTGGGAGCTCGGTGCAGCGCTTGGAGAAGCGGCGGATGAAATCACGAAGGGACTCATTGGATGTTTGGCAACACTCTCGAAGGTCCCACAAATTTCGAGGGCACACGTAACTACCCTGGAAATTACCCACGAATGTCTTCATGAGGTCGTTACAATCGTGAATTTGGTTCGCGGGTAGGTGCTCGAGCCATGTCCGCGCAGAATCTGCCAAATGGAGCGGCAAGTTGCGGATGATCATGGCGTCATCGGTCATGCCACCCAGTAGACAGGCGAGGCGGTAGTCGTTGAGCCACACCTTGGGATCCGTTTCCCCTGAGTACTTGGTGATGGTTGTTGGTTGCCGGAATCGTGCGGGAATCGGGGCCGCGCAAATCTCCCGGCCAAACACCCGGGTTCCCGGGGGTTCAGGTGTTGGGCTCTTGTCTTCGTCATTGTCGTAGCGGCCTCCACGGCGAGGGTGGAAGCCGCGAGATGTGTCGTCCTGCTTCTTTCTGTTGAGAATGTTGCGGGCATCGTCGTCGCTGGTGTCTCCGCGTGTATCAAGGATTCGCTCCTTGAGAGGCTTCTTCTCGATGCGTTCGTGCACCGAGGGTGCCTTCCCCTTATTTGATGACGGGGGCAGCACCACACCGTCCCTTTGCGGGATTCTCGCCGATGCCTCGTGCTCCCGTACTCCTCCACCGGTTTTTGGGCCGGCTGAGTTGTGTATGCGGGAGACTGATCTTTCGGCTTACTGCACAGCTGCTTGCTCGATGACGAGTTGCGCTTCTCAGCGGAGGTTTCGGCCTTCAGGCGTTGAGGGCTCCGGCATGGCCCGGATCAAGGTTGCCGCAGCGATGAGCTTTTGGCTCGCCCTGGCTAACGCGAGTGGGTCGTCCACATCGTCATCAGCCTCGGTGCGGGCTCGGGCTACACGCCCGGCCTCCCTGGCACGCGCGCCGCGCACAGGGCCGTTGTCCTCGAGCGTTGCCCTGAGCTTCTGGACTTGTTGACATCCTTCCTCGAGCTTGGCCTCAAGTTCGTGGACTTGGGCTAGTTGCGTTTGCGCAAACGCAGCGTTGTCAGGCGTCTGCTCGTTATTCTTGGCTCCCACTGGTTCTCCTGCCCCGTCATCTTCGTCACCCCTTCCCGGGAGGACAACGAAGCACTCCCTGGAGGGATCGTAATCCCCCTCGCTAGAGTCGTCGGAGCAGGTTAGGCAATAATCTGCTACAGCCTGGAATGATATAAAGGCCTCATGATCGCGAAGCCCTGAGTAGTCCCGTTCGAGGACCCTGTGGCTGCTCTCGTGTGCCTTGCTGTCAGAGTCGGGGTAGTCATCGTCCGGCGAAGTTGCGATGAGGTTGCGAATTGAGAGCAGATGGTGCCCCGGCAGATCCTCATACGCCATCATGTCCATGTCAACTGACGAGGAGTTGGTCATGGTTGTGGCACGCATCTCGTCGGGGACACGTGACGGGTCGGCCGTGCTATCCCCGGCAGAGAGCGATGTTGTGCCAAGTTTCGTTGGCAAGATATTCTTTGCCGCTACCGCAAGGTTTGGCATGCCGGCCTCAACCCGCTCGGGGGAGCCGACGCGGGCCGCTCTTCGTCGTTCCGCGCGCATTCCGCGCGGGTTCGCCGCGCGCGTTGACACGAACGCTTCCTGCGCGGCGGTGGTGGTGATGGGAGTGGCGTTGGCGTGCCCATACTGGCGCTCCTCGTAAGGAGCTGCATGTGGTAGCCATTGCCAGTCGCCCTGAACTCGAGACTCCCGAGCCGAATTTTGAATCCGGCGGGAAGCGGGTCCGAAGTCCCCATTGGAAAAGGATTGTCACGTACGACACGGGTTGCCATCAAGGGAGATAGTGGATGATGTGGTCGATCACAGTGCTGCCCCTACCTGGCGCGCCACTGTCGGTGTTTGGAAATCGTGCTCCCGACACCAACCAGAATTGCGCTGTGTTCCCACCCTTGATGGTTGATGCAGAAGGTAATGCAATGATATGAAATTATCCTGGTTCCGGTCGCAAGACCGTACGTCCAGCAAGAAAGAGTGTGCAATGTATTATCCTGCACCGGACTGCGAGTAGTAGGGGATACAAGCAGGTTGGGAGAAGAGGCTATGCCTCCAAGTCCCGGATGATGATGATTGAGGCAAAGTGCCAATATCGTGGAGTGTGGAGTGCGTGGGTCATTTCTTGTTCTGTGTTCTGTCGATTGGTTGTTCTCCTCCCTCTCCTTTTATATACCAAGGAGGAGGGGTTACAAGCGTGTGTCAATATGCAGATACAGTTGTTGCACAGTCTTTGGCGTGGCGCCGGGCGTGGCTCCTTTGTCCTTAGCCACTGTTGCGCGGCATTGCTGTCCCTGTGATGGAATTTTGTACTGGTGATGACGCCACGGAATGGTTTCGAGGGTCTGAGCTAACCAGCGTGCTGATGTGCTCGTCCGTACGCCAATTCGAGGGTCTCCCATGCCTGTACACAGCCATTTCCGTGGAAAATTACTGCGGGAGTCGGCAGCACAGGGAGTAGGAATGACCCGGCCATGTTCGTGTAGTGGCGGCGTGTTCGCACAGTGCCGGGGATGGTCGCACAGTACGTCACACAGTACTTGGAATGGCTCGCCATGCTTCCGTCGTCCTTCCTCCTTATCCTGCTATGCGCTCGAGGGTCTCTCCTGCCCGATCGAGGGCTTTGGGTCGCCGGAGTTGGTAGCACAGGAGCTCGGAGTGACGTGCTCTGTTCGCACAGCGCCGTCATGTCCGCACAGAACCTCGGTTGGCAACATAGTGACGAGGGTTGCCAGATGCGACGGGGGGTCGTGGCTGTCAGAGCGGCATGGCGAGAGATTTGCCTTTTTGACTTTGGACTCCCGGCGGCGACGAGCGTCATTAACTGCGTGTCTGGGTAAAGGTCTCGACCGAGGCGGAGCTTTTCCCATTCGTGGGTTGCTCGAGGCTCGAACCTCAAGCCTCGACCGAGACGGAGTTTTTCGATTCGCTCGAGGGGTCGCTTCCCCCGAGCGAAGCGGAGATTGAGGTGCGCGTGGAGGCGCCCAGTGAGGTGCCGCGAATGGGCCTTTGACTGTTGCTGGGCCGTGGGCCTTTGTTTGCTTTCCTCTTTTTCTGATATGTGCATGAGTTTGGCAATAGCTAGCGTTTTAACAAGGGTGATTATCCCAAAGGTTTGGGTACCCCTAATGATCGCCCCCCAACGGTAGCTCCTGAGCCTTTGTTGGAGTAGGTTTAATCCGGCAAAGGCTTTCATCGTGGGTGCTTCCGATCATGGTTTCCTTGAAGAATTCCGCTGGGTGCGCGCTAGCGCACCTGCGGGTGTAGCCCCCGAGGCCTTGAAGGAGTGGATATACTCCTGCAAGGGTTGTCAGCATTTCTCGCCTTGTGAGTTACAACATATTTCGTCTTCAAGGAACTCGATCTTGTGGCGCGAGGAGCCCCCGAGCCCTGGCCCTAACAAGGTCGATCAGGGGCGATCCTCGACTTCGAGTTACGACCCTCGTTGCCCCATTCGTGGGGAGGAGGGGTGACGCAATCCATGCTTCCCTCGAGCAAGTTTAGTGATGGGCGGTAAGCAAACGGATTCCTACGTGGAGCTAAAAGAAACGAGGGAAGAGAAGCGCACGGACGTCTCACGACTCGCCCGCTCGACGCCGACGTAGAGGCGCTCTGCTGCTACTATTGGCGGAGGAAGTAGCAAGACATTGAATGATCGCGGGCCCACCACTCACATGTGCCACCTTACCGTGCGTTCCAGCCGGCCGGCGAATTTACTAAACTTGCTCTTAGAGCAAGGCTAAGGTGGTGTTTAGATCCACGTACTAAAGTTTAGCATTTTAAATAAGTAATAATTAGATGTATTAAACATAAACTAATTATAAAACTAATTACATAAGTCATGTCTATTTCGCGAGACGAACCTAACAAGCCTAATTTCGCTATAATTAATACATAATTACCATACATTTACTGTAGCATTACATTGTCTAGTCATGGTGTAATTAGGCTTAATAGATTCGTCTCGTAAATTACTCCTCGTTTATGTAATGGATTTTTAAATTAATCTATATTTAATACTCATAATTAACATATTTATATCCGATGTGACGGTGCTAAAGTTTAGCGCGTGGGAAACAAACAGGGCCTAATGCTAGCATAAATCAAAGAGTAACCAGAAATGTTTGATGCGATTACATATCAATTTGATTACTGAACTTTTCTCTGCCAAAACATTGCATTGCATGACAAGTACTCCTCCGTATAGGATTTAGATGTCATTTTGGAAAAGATTTCGCTGGCAGCCGGCTGAAACAACCGCAACTTCACCGCACAGTGGTGGCGGGCCCCGTAAGATTTAATGCAGCAGCAAGGCCGGCCAATAGAAGCTCCCGTCATGCGCATGAGCCCGCTTCAGCCGGCGTTTCGCGAGCCGCTCGCTTTGTTCTCTTTTCTTTTCTGCTTTCTCTTTCTTCCATGTGAGATCTAGCCAGCTCCTCGCCCGCCGTAATACTTAGCTCTTAGACATGCTCTAAGTATCGTGGCAAAATTAGCGCCATCGTATGTATACTAGCACTTCAATGCCGCGTTTAGATATTTTTGAGCCACAGCCACAGCTCACAGGAACATGTTGATTAGCCAATTGTCATGATATTATGGATACGTAGCCGTTGACATGGCAGCTGCACTAATTGCTGTGCTTTTGCTTTCTGCACGCACCGGTGGCTCGACTCCTCAAACGTAGAATATTGGCGACATGGTATTGCTAGCATAAACTTTTATAGCATAGATATAGTACAGTTGACCTGGCGGCTAAGATCCTTCTTTGTCTACGTACGGTTGATCAAATAATTCCTCTCTATTGAATATACTTCGGTTTTCTCTCTCTCAGATATATATATTGCTGTGTCTGATGACTTGGAGAAAAAGATTGATGGTGCCTGTTTTCGATGTAGTTTGGTTCATCTCCAAGATTCTATATGTAAAATCAGGGTTGCATCTTTGAAATTTTGCTTCCAAGTTCCAATATATGTTCGACTCCTATTTTTTTCCTTTCTAAATGGTAACAGACAACTTTAGAAAACACATATAACTATAAATGTACCCCGAATGACTGACATATTGATATCATGGAAGGTTCTTCAACATCAGACTTGGAAAGCATTTACTAGACAATATCGCCAAATGCAGATTAATTACCTATGCTAAACAAGTAAATGTAGAAATAATGTGCCCGCAAAAAAAACGTACAAATAATGGAAAGCCTAGTAAGGTCTTGTAGTTTAACCTGAGCATTAGGTTCTTTTTTATCGGTATACAAGTACTCCACTCCAAAACAGTCCTCTTTTTTTGTTCGAATCCTATCGATGCATGACTCAGGTGTTTAACAACCTACGTACAACACGTACATTAGTAAAGTGTCTTCACCGACTCGGCCAGACTTTTCTAACACTGAAATGATTTATATAGGAATCTTATTGGCTAAAATTCAAACACAATCTTTATTGGTGCTTCTAATGATTATACTTTATATGACCAGAAGAGATTTAAATTTATGCATGCGCATCCCATGCATGGAAGCTTTAAGAAAATATAAGATGGAGGAACAAGTTATTTGACACTCGTGTTGTGATTCAAATATTTTATTGACAAAATGAGGACGCACATTCCTTTTTTGTGAAAAAGGAAATGTATTTTATTAAGACTGACAACATTTAGGTGCTGCAAATTCTCACACTTTCATCATGTTTGAATCTCGCGTTGAGCTTGAGACTTAGAGGCTATTTGTGTGGTGTCAAGTAGTCAAAGGATGACATGCTTCTAGCGACCTGCGCGATAGGCATAAAGTTGGTGAATGGAGTTTCTGAAAGCCCATTATATTGTTTTGTGCCTTTGTGCAGACTTCGACCTCATGTGAAAGTGCTAATACCTGCAACCTGATTTTACACGCCATTTTGGATCTTGGGGCCCCCGACGCTCAGGGGGCCCCACCCAGGGCTGACGTCGTTAGTTGCCGCGTGCTATATACGGCGCGGCGCGAGAGTAACTTGCTCTCCGGTCCCGTGGGCTGCAAGTGCAGGGCGGCCGGCCACGGCGTGACACATTCGTTTGTCGTCCGATCGACGGGATACAGGAGAAACAGTGCCCGCTTGGCGGACCAATGCCGGACACGCGCTGGTCACCGTTACAGTTCATTTGTTCACCATTCTAAATATTGTGTAGACAATACTAGGGCCAGGTATCATATAGGTAAGACTAGGCTTGTAATCTTTGATTTACTAACGATGATCAATGAGTTGTGTGTTTAGTACACCAGTGAATTCATTTATAATCTGTGGATACTGCATTGGTTACGGTTAGATAACACCGTGATATGTGAGTTTCATACTAGTTAAGATTTTCCTGTGTTTACCTTTGTAGCTTTGTACAAAGAAATCATTTTTTCTCAACGCTAGTAGATGAGTTTAGAAAATCATAGAGAGAGTTTATTGAGGTTTTTGTTGAGAGTAATCGAGCCCTTAAACAAATCCAAATGAGCTAGCGAGCATTAAACAAATCTGATTTTTTTACAACATTTGACCCTCATTTTATTCAAAAAATTATATAAGTATAATTTATTTTATTTGTAGTATACTTTATTTTATTATTGAAGATACTTAAATATGACTTATTATTTTATATATTTGGATGATGTTGTGAGAAAAAGTTAACAAATAATAGTAATTTGGAACAAAGGGAGTACGTATTTTTAACTTAGTTTTGAGTTCCAGCTCGTTGTCCTCAGCTTATTAGACTGCAAATATTGAAAATACGGTGCATATATATGTCATATTTCTTTTTCCTACATTTCTCATGCGCCTTTTCTGGGCTATATTTTAGAGGATTTCCAGCTAACTGGCACTTAACTTTGGGCAGCCTACGATATAGTCAGCCCAACTCAAGAACTAGCATGCATGCCCAAGCCTATCATGTTGTCGTGCGGAGGCCTAGCTGGGCCTGAAAAAAGATACCTTCTTGGACCGGAAAGGGCAAGAAGCCACGCTGTGACCTGGATTTCTCTCTCGCAAAAAAAAAAGTTCAGAGCTACTGATACGACATGTGCAATTGGTGTGTGTACACAAAATGCCGTTCATGCGGAGGACTAAAAAGTATATCCCTGGTTCGCACCTTAGTGTACTAAGTGAGCTGTGTGTTTGGACGAATAATCGCAAGTCAAGCTCCCCGTATGATCTATTACGGGTTACTAAGCTCTATTACATGAACAATAGCGTTATCAAAGAGTAGCAAGTCACTAATGTAATTGTTACGGTCAGAACTGAAGTTGCCAGTGTGCTGATGTTGTTAGAAATTTTAGGCCCATAATTCTTTGTAACATTAACTTTGAATTTTAAACGAATGTGTTAATAAGCTGTTGGTTACAGCTGGCCAGATAAATGGCAATGCACAAATGGCTTTTATGCCAGGTGGATGCATCAAGGAAAGGATTTGGTTTTACCTGTTACTCTGCAAAAAATGCATAAACATATGACATCTAGACTACTTTATAAATGTTATGAATGATACAGAAAATATCGCAATATACATTGCTTTTAGCTCATCATTAAATTTTGTATTGTTCCTCGATGCGAAATGAAGAGGGTATATAGATTAGGGAAGTGCTCCGGTGCACCTCTTTAAAAAGTAGCACAAATCTCAAAGCACATATAATTTGATTAAATATTTTTATTACGGTAATGTTTCAGCTCAGGCGTCCGATCTATCGGACGCTTCTTCTGCCCATTCCGCATCCCTTTCCCATCTTTTTCGTCACGCGCCGCGTCTGCTCCTCCGCACACCGCTGCCATCGCGTCCCTCCTCCGCCTGCGCCATCGACGCCGCCTCCCTGTCACTCACCGCGCCGACGACGCCGCATCGTCGTCCTTCTCCGTGCCGCCGTCGTTGCCTCCCCTTCTCGCTCATCTCCACGTCACCGTCGTCGCCTCCCCTTCTCGCTCGTCTCTGCGCCACCATCGTCGCCTCCCATCCTCGCTCCTCTGTGTGACTCCGCCACCACCTCCTCCAGGCTCCTCCTTGTGCCGCCGCCACTGCCTTTCTACGCGCGCCGCCGCCACCTCTCCGCGCGCCTGCCGGTAAGGTAGGATGGGCGTCAATTTGGATGTTGCAACAAATGATTTATATTGTTGCAATTTAGTTGTTTTATTGTTGCATTGCGGATGTTGCATATGTTTCGCGATATGTGATGTTGCAATCGTGATTTTTGTGATGTTGCAATTGTGTTTTTGCAATGTTGCATGAGGTATTCTCGAATATTTCAATAGCTGAATTCGAAAGTTCTAATCTTCCGGAGGAAAAAATGATCTGGGTCAATTTTTGCATAAAACATTACCATATGTTGTGATAGAAATTTGTTTTTTCTTTGAATTCCGTGAGATCCGATAATGTTATTTTGAGACATACGGCTTATGTTACAAAAAGTAATTTTTAATATTTCATTTTCTAATTTTTTATATTGCGACGGATCGTCCGATAAAAAAAATTATCGGACGTCCGGACGCTAGCAGAACCGATTTTATTAACTATACTTGGGCCACGTCAGGGCTCTCTGTCCAGCCCGGCCCATGTCCAGCCTAATTCCTCCGGGGATGCACGATTGGATGGAACACGCTTCTGCCGGCGCAATCCTTCACAACAACCACCGTCGTTGCGTAAAAGTAAAAGGAGAACAGCCACCGTTGGGGCATGGAGCTACGTACCGCACCTTTTAAGTCAAATATTGATAATATAAATTATGAATAACTTTTAAGTCGTTGAGTCTAAAAATGTGAAAACCATACGAATAGATTTTTTTAAAAAAAATATTTTTATAAAAGTATACCTATATTATTTTTTATAAATATTTTTGTAAAAATAAGAAGTCAAAGTTACGTTTCGAAGATTGTTTGAACGTGTCGTTGTTCAAGACGACGTCTAAATCATGTACAAAGGGTGTATCATTCTTCACGGGGAGAGCAGCTCGGTCGTCGGGTGGGCACTCATCCCTGCTCCGTGGCGGGGAAAACCCCTCGAGATCAGAACAAAACCTGGCCAATAGAATTGATAAAATTCGGCAATTTCACGGTGCTGATGCTTTTCATTATTCTGTTGAACAGTTGAACAAATCCATCACCATGTAGAGCGGACAATCCCTGATTTTCCAGTTCTTTGTTTTCCATCAACAAAGCTTTAATGTTTTATTAGGTTTTATTTAAATCGTGCATGCATCTGCGTGTTGGGAGATGAGGCCATGCTCCTGTGGGCGAAGTGCCATGGCCCATCTTAACGAGTCGCCATTGGGCAGCAGGAAGGGCGGGCGCGGCCACCGGCCAACGCGCACGGCACATGGCTATGGGTAACAGAGAACTCCGTGTACCGATGACAGGAGCACATCACGTGTGGGCACAGATCGCCTTTCGAAGTACAGCGGTAATTGCACGGGAGCAGGCAGCCAGGGACGAGGGATCCAAGGAAGAGGATGTCAATGCGCCGCCGCTGCGGACACGGGGCTATTTGAAGCAGCGGCGATGAGAAACCCTTGTCCGATAAGCTATATAAATACCGAAATAACACTGATTAAGCGGATCTGAATCAGTTTCTACGTTTTAGTATAAATATGGACGATGAGGAAAAGCGTGGTAAAAAAAAGACTACAAAAAAACGTTCTATTTGGCTTCTAGATTTAGCTTATTTTAATCATAAGCTAAAGTTAAAGTTGTTCCAAACAGATCCATCATCATCGCGATTGCAACAGTGGTCGGCTACGGCGCCCGGCCACCGTCCCAGCAAACGAACGTGTTATCTGCAATGTTTTTTTTGAAGCCTCTCATCTAGATACACCTGTAGTATCTGTTCATACACGTACACACACCTACCCCACACACGCACACACCACACGCATACAAACAAACCTACAACTATACACAGATATGAAGTCTGCGTCCTTCTGAAGATCACTGAAGTCTCGTGGCTTCGTAGACGACGGGTGCGTCGTAATCCCTTTGTGGCTCCACGCAAGAGAGGCAGCTGATTTTATTTTGGAGGCATACCCCGGTGAGACACCCGCGCCGATCCCAGGGACCGAACGCGGGTGGGCAGCGCGCACACCGGCAGCGCATGCCAACCGAGCTACGGGTCGTTCTCTCTGCAATGTGTTTTTGATCCAACGGGGTACCTTCAAGTTGGGGTATATGGGCTAGAGGCAATGCAGGGTGGGGCCCTTTTAGGATCCAAGATTAAATTAAAACAATTATCAAAATGGTTTTTTAGTCACCTTAGTTCGTGCTACTTTTTTAAAAAATAGATGTGTTGGAGCAGTTCCCTATAAGGCTTCGTTTGGCAACTAGAGGAACAACGTGGATAGGGGCCCAAACCCCGCCAGCCATGGAACGAGGCCCACGCCGGGTTAGTTTCCACTGCTGGGCCAAAAAGCGCATTTGGCAACTCGTGTGTTGGTGTGGAAGCCGGCCCGAACCCCGTCAATCTACGGGTGAACTAAAAATCCCCTCCCGACTCGTGGAACAGAACTCTCTCGTCTTCGTCGTGCTCTCCTTCCTCGTGTCGGCGCTGGCGGCGCCGCGTCGTAGGACTCCGACCACCGGCCACTGAAGTCCCTAATCCGGCACCTCCCTGTGAGCCTCTACCTCCTCCCTATCTCCTCCGTTCCACCCTTCTCCTCTTGTTCTCTCTCTAGGGTTTGGGATTCAATCTTGAAGCTTTGTAATGGCAGGTGCCGGTGGCGGAGGTGACGCCTAGGGCCAGCTACAACGGGGGGAGGAAGAGCACGGGGCTGGCTGCAGCAAGGAACAAGAGCTGGGCGAAGGTCTTCTTGGATTGGTGTCCATCCGTGTGGGTAGTGCAGGTATTATACAACCACTCGATCTACTACCTGTTCTTGATTGGTTTCTTGTCTCTGTTCTTCAGCTTTGGCCCTATGTGGTTTTGTCTTCTGGTCCTGTCACCTGTGTGGCCTATGGTTCCTCAAATCGTGATGCCTTTGCCCAGTGTGGATTTGTGCTAGTGCTCCTAGTAAATCTGAAATTTTAGTAAAGCTCATGGTTGGTTCGATTCTAGTAAATGTTAGTTTAGTTGATGCATAGCCTCCTAAGTTGTCGATCCTAGATTCACGTCTGATCAGTACCTTTAGATGATGAATATATTTCATAAGTTGATATTGACTAGTCCTTTAGTTTTAACATGTATTTTGGAGAAGGGAAGAAATTGCAAAGTCATATGCCTATGTGATGATGGCTCACGACCTGCTCCTATGTTTGAAGAATCCATGTTCTTGTGTCGGATTCTGAAATTATCTCTGTGTGAACAAAAGTCCAACTCATTTTGCATGAAGTTAAAATATTTAACTAGGAGCCTTTGGCTTGTCAACTACGATAATGCATATTCCATTTTGACAGTTACATTGTTTTTTTCATGATTGCTTATTGCGTGTGATAGTGATGCTTAGTTGCTGATCATACAAATCTTTACTAATTCATTTGTACACATTTCATATGTTTGATCACTCTGATTGGTTCTCAGAATGTTACGTGTGCAGTGGTTTTAATGATATTGTAAGCATCTGTCAATAGTTTTTTCTATCTATTTAAGAAATATTTTCTATATCAGATCCTTGGGTTGATATATAGATGCTTTTTAATGTACTATACTATCAATTTTTTTTGTAGAAAAATGAGTACAAGAATAGATGATTTAGTTAGGAAGAGGGAAGAAGAGGACGAAGAGATAATGTTATTTATATTACCTGCCTTATACCTTTTAAGTGGTAGTAGAAGTAGAGAAAAAAGACCAAGGCATACATCTAGGTTGTCCGGCAAAGAGAAGCTCAAAGAAATTCTTGAAGGACATCCAAAGGACTGTTGTACTGCATTTCGTATGGAGCCTACCATCTTTAGTGAAATTGCTGGTTTTCTTAGAAGGGAGCATCTATTACGTGACTCAAGAGGTGTTACCTTAGAGCAGACTTTGGGATTTTTCTTATTCATGCTATCTCATAACGCTAGTTATGAGGATATGCAATATGAGTTTAAGCATAGTGGAGAGACCATCCACCGGCATATTCAAGCATTTTTTAAGATAATCCCAGTCCTTACCTACAAATTTGTGAAGCCTGCTGTTGGAATTGGAGCACACTGGAAGATTAGTACAGATCCACGGTTCTTTCCTTACTTTGAAAACTGCATCGGAGCCATCGATGGAACACACGTTCCGATTACCATTTCTCAAGAAAAACAAGCTCCTTATAGGAACAGAAAAGGCACATTAAGCCAGAATGTCATGTTAGCCTGTGATTTTGACCTGAACTTCACTTTCATATCATCTAGTTGGGAGGGATCCGCCACAGATGCTAGGGTCCTTAGGTCTGCATTACTTGGAGGCTTTCATGTTCCGCAGGGAAAATATTATCTTGTCGATGGTGGATATGCTAACACGCCATCCTTCCTTGCACCTTATCGCGGTGTTTGATAGCACTTGAGGGAGTTTGGGCATGGTCATCAGCGGCCAAGCAACTACAAAGAGCTATTCAATCATCGACACGTCGTACTACGGAATCATATAGAGAGGGCAATTGGAGTTTTGAAGAAGCGTTTCCCTATCTTAAAGGTTGGAACACACCATCCCATTGAAAACCAAGTGAAGATACCCGTTGCAGCAGTGGTATTGCACAACCTTATACGCATGTATAATGGGGATGAGGATTGGTTGAATCATCAACCAGAAAATATACCAACAGAAGAATATGTTGATCTTCCTGAAGGAGACAGTAACTACAATAATGATGTGATATCATTTAGTAGCCAAATAAACAATGAAACTTCTCTTAGAGATATGATTGCATTGAATATGTGGAATGACTATAGTCATAACCACGCCTGATGTATTTTCCCTTTGGTCCTAGTCAAATGTACTGAATTGTCTAAATAATGGATTTATTTATGTATTTGCCCTTTTGTCCTAGTCAAATGTACTAAATAATGGATATATTTATGTATTTGCCCTTTGGATGTTTAAATGCATGTTTCGTATTCTTAAATTCATTTGAATACATTTAATGAATATCAGGAGCAATGTTTGGAAGAGGATCACCTAGAATAAACTTGATGCAAGGTGTATCTATGTAAAAAAGGTTGTCCCCAAAGTGTATTGGTAACATGCAGAAGAAGGTACCATCACCAAAGGTGCCAAGAACACAACAGAAAAAGGCATCACCAAAAGGTATTAATTTTCTTTTGCTTTGACCTCAAGTTGCTGCTGCTGCCAAGCTTTATTTTTCTTTTATTCTAAATATTATGTAATTTTGTGGTAGTTGACACTAGAGCCCACTGGAATGCTGGACTTGAGAAGGCATTGGTTGAACTGCTCCATGAACACAGCAATGAGTGTTACAGGGGCCAAAATGGGTGGTCATCAGAAGCATGGAACAGAATCTGCAAATTATTCAACCAAAAGTTCTCACATATCAAGTTTACAAAGGTCCAAATACAGGACAAAGAGAAGGATTTGAAGAGGGACTACAAGCTTCTTAAGCAGGCGAAAGGGCAAAGTGGTAGCCATTGGAATGGAACCTTATGCGGGATAGAGGCAGAACAACCCATCTGGGATAACATCATCAATGTAATGTTCCAATTCCTTGTTTTGACTCATGCTATTATAATTGTTAATTCTTACTAATAACTTGTTCTATTTCATACATGGAACAGTCTTTTCCTAAAGCAAAAAAGTTTCAGACTAAATCTTTCCCACTATTTGAGGCACTTGGAGAGCTATATGATGGTACGTAGCAATGCTATCTTCCAATTTTATTTCTTTATTCAGTAGCTGCATGTATTTGTATCATTTTTGCTTGGCCTTAATAGTGTTTCGGTGTAGGTCATACTGCTGAGGGAACCTTGTGCTTCACTTCCATTTATCCTTCTCAAGCTGTTGCAACACAAGTTAATGGTATTCAGGAAGAACAAACAGAGAATCACCCCTTGGACCCTTCTCTACACGCTCCTTTATCAGATGACAGCTTGATACCACATGATGATGAGGATGAAGATGAGGATGATGTGAGAATAGTTGAGAAACCATCTACTGCAGGAACGGTTGGTAGAAGGCTTGTTGCTAGCTTAAGAGACAAAAGACTCACTTGTTCAAGTTCAAGAAACAAGGATTTAGCTTCCTCAAGTGCAAAGGTGGAGAAGGCAGGACAAAAACGCAAACAGGATGGGACAGTGGTTGAAATGATGGGAAAGTTTCTGGAAATGAAGGAAAAGCAAGTTGTGCCTGATGATCTGTACCCCATTAAAGTGTGCATTGCTGTTGTGGATGGAATGAAAGATCTTACGGATGATGAAAAGGTTGATGCCTATGATGTGTTTAAAGATGCACAGAACAGGGAAATTTTCATGACCGCAAAGGATTCTACACGTATTAAATGGCTACAGAAGAAGATTCAAAGGTAAAATGTACTTTTTCTTTAGATGACATGTTTGTTAGTCTGCATTTGTATGATTTTCCTACTAGGGTAGCTCCCTACTATACTAATTGATATTTCTTTTGATTAGTTGTGATTTGTGACTTTACAAAGGATGATCAGTCATATGGCTTTTCACTATATGGACAGTTTATAGCACTTCACAAGTATGTCTGTCTTTTTCTTGAAGCCAACACAAATTATTTCACATTTCTGGTTAGCACACATAGTGTTCATATTAGTTTATAGTTCTAGATCTGATAACCAATGTTGGCCAATGCATTACTTTGGATAAATAGTTGACCACATTCTCTCAAGTTTGGTTGCCGTTATTTTATCCCTCTAGTTCATTTTGCTGAATTTTCTCTAGGGACATTTGATCGGTATGTCTACTTTGGTGAATTTGTTTAATCACTAATCACTAATGTTTCTTTGTCTTGCTGATAATGTTTAGCAGCTAAGGAAGATGCAATATAAAGATGAAGGACTTTGTGGAGTTAGAGCTAGTCATAGAGCTTGAGTCCACCACTACACAAATCAGATTAGGAGCATACATATGCATGAACTTATATTCCTATATGGACTCTAGATAGTGCTGAAGCTTCCTATGATTTGGATGGGGTTCTAACAATTTAGTCTGTATATGTTAACAGGGGGTCTTTTTTGCTGCAGATATCTCCTCCAATTCTGTAAAGAGCTGAACTGCTTTATGCCATTACTTTTTACAGGTCATCTCTCGTTCACTTGTTTTGCAAATTGAAACTACATGTCTAGCACTTTTTGAGCGTCGCTTCACATGTTATGTAATAGGAATTACCATATGTGTTAGTTATGCACTTATACTTCTGTTGAATTATCAAGACATCTCATGTTTCCATATGAGATGAAGGCATCACGTTTAAGCTGAATTTCTCTTTTTAATTTTTTTCTGATCGCTTTAATTTCCCGTGAAACAGAGGCACCACGATTACGTTGAATTTCTATTTATTTATATTTTTCTGATTTTTGTAATACTAATAATCTTAGCTTTGTTAAATAGTATAAACAACCTTCGATGGATTCAACCCCTACTGTACTGTGTGGATTCAACCCCCCGTCCCGCATGGACGTGGATTGGGTGGGAGACCCAATCCCTCCTTGGAATGAGGCACTCGTGGATTGAACCCACTGATTGCCAAACGAAGCCTAAATTATTCTTCTCAGGGCATATCTAGAGCACGTGTTGATTGAAGGATTCAGTTTGGTCACATTATCAATAGGACCGAGTTGGTCACATTATCAATAGGACCGAGGTGGAAATAATGATAGCATGACATATTTTCTTCATCTGCTAGATGTTACATGATTAACTTTTGAAAAAGTTTATGATCTATGTGGCTTCTTGAGGTTTGTTGAGAGTTCATTCACTAATGGCCAACCATTTTGGAACTTAGCGGAGGGAGTGTTTGGATGCCTACATCCAGCCCATCTCTGCTTCTCCTCAGTTCTGCTGGCTTTTCTTTTGTTGACTGCTTGCTTGTTTCTACGGTAAAACTATGAATACTCCCATCTACTTCAGTCTCTCCAAGTTGGTGTCCATGTCAATAATGATTATTTTGTTCTTTTTTCATGAGCACTTTTCCATGCCAAGGACTTTAATTGCTAAAATCTAAGCACTTGTCTATTCCAATGATGTTTGTTTTGTGTAACAACTTGTGTATGCGTGTGATGCTGGCTTTTGTTAAGTTGAGCACTTTCTCCATGTCAATTATGTATGTTTTTATAACTTAAGCACTTGTACATGACTGTGATGCTTGTTTCTATTAAGTTGAAGCCATGGACCCATTCTACAGAAAATACAAGACAAAAGAAGCAACCATGACTAGTATGAATTTTACGGCACTAAAATACTATAAAAGTTATGGAAAATAACTATTGTTCATCGTATCCAATGTGGTAGTTTATAAAATTATTTTCCATTATAAGTTACATATAGAATTTGGAAGAATAGTATTTTCCACTGTCAGAGGAGACTGGCGCCGACCTGGGCCCACGCATGACAAGGTTGTGGGCTGACCCCAGGCGGCCCACAAGGAATCCCCGACTTGATGGACAAGTTTGGTGAGGACGCGGCAGACTGCACTCCGGATACCTCGGGAGATTAGCGAGAAACCTAGTCGGATAAGATTCCGTGTTGTAATCTAGAAGTTTTAGATTCAAACCGACTTGTAAACCCTAGCCCTTCACCCTATATAAGGCGGTCTAGGGCAACCCTATTGAGAGGGCCCCCATTTGTTGTAACCATACGCTCGCCCTAGCTTCCTGAAGCTTGGTCGAGTTCTAGCAATACCAACCACCACTGACACAGGACGTAGGGTATTATACCTCCGAGTAGCCTGAACATATCTAAATTGTGTTTCCTGTGTCACCATCAAGCTACTCAACTCGGTGAATCCCCTCCTACAAATCTATCACTTGGGTACTCCCTAGTGGATTGCCGGGTCTAGGATCCGACAGTTGGTGTGCTAGGTAGGGGTTTTCGCTGAGTTTTTCCACCCAGTTAGCTTGATGGTAGATCGATCTGGCGTCACCTTCCCGGCGAGCATGAAGGATAGCCCCAAGCACCTTTCAGGCATCAGCTTCTTCACCGACTCTAGCAGCTTCAGTTCCGCCAGCGTCGACTCGACGCCGACGGAATCTGCACCACCAAGCTCGGGGGCTTTCCCTGACATCGCCAGCCCGCTCATACAGCAGGTCGAGCAACTCAGCCTCCAAGAACGGATCTCAGATCTGTTTCCCGGACGTCCAGTCCTACCGCCCGACGAGATCGTCGCCGGGCTAGATCGCATTAACACCACCCTGGCAGAATGAATTGCTCTCTTAGACCAGGTGCTGGACCGCTTAGGGAACAAGTTTCCCTTTGGGCTTAAGAACGTGGCGGCCGACTACTCCATCTGTGACCCACGGTGAATGACCCAAATCCAATCTGGGAACCCACCCAAACCCACCCAGTTTTCGGACTACGGTGAGTTCCAGGTCGCCACGACCACCTTTCGTCAATCGATAACTCGGCCAGCAGGGAATCAAGGTACACCACGTAGCCTGATCACGAGGTGTTTGTCTCTGAAGACCAAGATCCTTAGGATGGAGAAACCGAGTCCCAGGAGCAGCGCCGCGTGGAGTGAAATGAAGACAGGGCCCGTCGTCGTGCAAAACAAGCAAGGAACCGGGCCGGGGCGCAGCCGGTTGACCGCGCAGGAGATCCACTCGATCCCCTAGACCCGCGCAATGTGGAGCGCGAGTCAACAGAGCTCGAGCGGCGTTCCGTACGCCTCAAGCCAACATCACGGCGGCTCTTGCCGAACTAGACCACCTGTCAGCCACCCCTGAAGTGGCACGCGTCAGGGCCCGCCTCACGGTATCCCAGGAGCAAGACGAGCGCAACCAACAGGGCAGGTCCAGCTCAGGAAGATCTACCTCCCGCAGGTCTGCACACAGCAGATCTACCTGAGACTATCACCGGCCACGAGCCCAGGCCTGGATCCAATCGAAGAGGAAGTGGACCATGACTACGTGGATGATAATCGCCCAGATGAGGCGGAGGGCAGGCACCCTCGCAACAGAAGGAATGACTACGACAGGCGGCGGGATGAACGCCGACACACCGTAGACCTTCGGGACTATCTCCGGAGGCCAGACCGCGACGTGCGAAGAGAACTCGACAACCGCCATAGGGAGCGTGACGCGGCCGAGCTGGAGCGACGCGAGCGGTACAACCGCAACTATGGCCGACCTGAGAGACGTGGCGACCGACCTCAGAACAGTGATGACCGTGACGATCACCATGCACAACGCGAGCTAGACGAGTGCGATCGCTATGATCGTCGTTACGGATCCCCACACCGTCAGGAGCGACGCCCCGACTCTGCGGAGGCGACAATCAGGGCAATGATGACTACTCACTCTACAGTATGACTATATAAGGTCCTCATATCATGACTGAATCAAACTAAGTCTACAAACTGGGGACAACTAACATTTTTGTATTTGGTTGTTCCATAGGAAGAGAAGCGATGCAATCGTACCTCTCGCCTGTGGTGATGTTGTCAGACTCAACGTCAGTGCAGGCGAACTACACACTGGCGACGGCCACTTTCCTCCCTTGCCACCTTCCCGCCCATTCCTACTCTAAGCAGGGATCGGATATTGTCCTAAACCATATGAGGTCATATATGTTTCTTGTTTTTTTTTCTGTTGATGTCGATATGATAGTTTATCCATAGCTTCTTGTTTAAAAAATAAGAGAACCATATTTTTCTACACGGTTACATTCTTACCTTATACAAACTTTATATTAACAGGATTACAAATTTCAGCCACTACTCTCAAACTGGTTTACCTTTGTAGCTTTTTTGGTTACTGCAGAAATAAGAATAAAACTGACCATATATACAGCTGAGTGTCTAAGCTCATGTGCTTGATGGTTTTCCCTTGCAGCTATTTTGATTACCGAAGACATAAGAATGAAAGAGACCATATATATACATCTGACAGGTTGTCATATGTAATGAAAGAAGAATCCACATGAAGAGAAATCAGGATAATGTCTTTGCCTAAGGTAATAATGTTATCTCAAACAAGAATTTTATTTTTAAGCAATAGCTCTAGCTAGCATAGAATGGACCTGTTGAGTTCCAACTGAGATATCAATGAACGAAGACAATTGCTTTACAAATCCAACTGAATTATACATAACTGATTCCTCCTTTGTCAGAACCTTGGTCTAATAAATTTCCAAAAAAAATAAGAACCTTGGTCTAATAACTAATATAGAGGTTCCTTTTGGATAACTGAATTATTCATTCTTTTTCCTGTCACTAGGCTTCTGGGTTAATCTAGTCGGCGCATACAACTTAATATATATAGTACTAAATCATATTCATGTGTACTTTGATTAATCATATACCCAAAAAGAGTTTAAAAGAAAGAGTGAATTTCACTGTAGGTCCATGAACTTTTCTCGAGATCTCATCTAGGTCCGAAAACTAAAAAAGCGGTCATCTAGGTCCGTAAACTTTTCCCGAGATCTCATCTAGGTCCGCAAACTAAATAAGTGGTCGTCTAGGTCCATGAACTTTTAAAAGTGGCCATCTAGTTCATAAACTTTTAAAGAGCGGTCGTCGAGGCCAGCCTCGTCGCCACCACCTTGGACCTAAACGACAGCTTTTTAAAAGTTCATGGACATAGATGACCACTTATTTAGGGGGTGTTTGGATCCATGGGCAAATGGCAAATGGCATCCATTTTGCCCTTTTTTTTGCCATTTGCCTCCAAACACCCACATGGCAAAAGGGCAAATAAAAAATGAGATGGCAAAAAAATTTTGGCTCAACATTGTGGCAAAATTGGGCAAAAAGGCAAAACTTTTGCCATTTGCCTCCAAACACCCCATGACAAAAGGAGGAAGAATGGGGTTTAAATGAGTTTTTGCCAAAAGTTTTGACATTGGATCCAAGCACCCCCTTAGTTTGCGGACCCAGATGAGACCTTAGAAAAATTTGATGGAACTAGATGACCGTTTTTTGGTTTGCAGACCAAGATGAGATCTTGGGAAAAGTTCACGTACCTGCAGTGAAATTCACTTTTAAAGAAACTTAGTCTAGTCAGCGCATACAACTAAATCAAGGTATTCATGTGCATTGTACAAACATATGCATCTATGCAAAAAAGAGATGAGGGAGGTGTAATGCAAAGGTAAAAAGAAGTATGAATGGGAATAAAACTCTATGATTACAAATTATTTATATGATTTTTCGTTAGAATAAAAAAATGAAAGAGGATAAAGATGAATAATTTTGATTAGCCGCGATCTAAAATTGATGTACGAATTTCTAGCGGCGGCATCTCTAATAATAAATTACTAAACCGTGCAAGATAGGATTGTTTTTTTTTCTAATTTAGTCGTGCATCAAATAAACTGTGCACGACTCTTATTTTCATGCTTCTCCCGGTTTTCACGTGAACCTCGGTCGATAGCCTCTGCCCAATAACAGTCACCTCCTGCGTTATCAAAGTGATGGTGAAGACACACAAATCAAGTGGTCACTGTAGTGCTCATCGAGGACGCGTTGCTCCCCGCGACCGGAGGGGCGCGACTCCGCCGCCGAACAAAAAAGCCCCGCCCCGACCATCTCTGGTTGCCGCCACCACCAACCGCCAGCATTGCGGCGGCGGCGGCCTGCTGCGGCACCGAAGCCGGTGCTGCTGCTGCCTCCTTTCCCCTCTTTCCTCGGTCCTTCCATGTTTCCCCCGCTTAGATCCACGAAGCTCGGCCCCCGGCAATGGATTTGCCCCCTGTGGTGGCTCGCGGCCGGATCCAGACTCTACCGTCCTGGATCTGTTCGGTCTCTGTCCTTTGTGGACACGCTTATAGCTGCAGCCACTGGGCGTCTTTCCTATGAGGCAGGCACTCTTCAAGTTGGGTGACGCGGCGTGTGGCCGTCAGGCCTAGCCGGCTGGCCGCCGGTGGTGCTGGCGCGCTCGATCGGGGGCTGACCCTTGGCAACGTCGGGGGTGCCTGGACCTGGGGCGGTCCGTCTCTAGGTGTCGGCCTTGGGCTGCCAGAGGCCAGATTAGGCGCTGGGACACCCGGATCCGGCGTCCCCTGGTCTGCTGGAGTAGCCTCTCCTACGGATCTGCTCGGGAGAGGCGCCACATCCGCTGGGAGAGCTCAGGTCTGTCGTGGTTGTGCCAACGTACACGGACTGCTGCACACGCCGACGGGTGGCCTAGACCAAATCCGCCAAGCCCTGCGGGTTGCCGCGACGTGTGGGTGCCGGTCACTTTCCATGCAAGAGTGACCCGAAATTGTCAGGAGAAATCCTAGCCCGGCTTTGAGCTGGTGCCGTCAATGGCGACACCATCTGGTGCCGTTCGTCCTCCTTAGAGGCGTTGCATCGAGGCTTTTACATCCACATGTTGGTGCGGCTAGGTTCGGGTTTGGTTGGGGCAGGTCTTGTTTATGATAAATCCTTGCCCGGTATTATACCGGTGCTGTCAATGACGACGCCCTCAGGTGTCGTTGTCCTCCTTGGAGGCATTGATGAGAGACTGCCTGCCTCTACCCTCCCCCTACCCTCTCCTCCCCACTCTTCATGGGTGAGGCAAGCACAGGTTGTTGGTTGTTGGCGTGGTTTGGTGAGTGTGTCCATTGACGCCTCTGATTTGTCGATGCTCTTCTTGTTAGTGGTGCCAGAAAATCAAATGACATGTGGTTTCCACCGCTCCCACCATTCGCCCTCAAGGATTTCTCCCCTTGGGTGGTGTTGGATGGTGGTACGTGGAGCCTGGATGTGCTGTAGGTGTCGCCGTCAGCTTCAAGGGAGATTGTCGTTTCCGATGAACTTTGGCTTGCACATCTCTTGCTGCCTTAAGTCCCCATCCTGCTGGGTGGCCCCTCTGATGGAGGGCACTAGCAGGGCGGCGTAGCTACGAGGGGTGGTGCGAGGTGCAATGGCCATGGCATAATCGACAAGCATGTTGTTTTTGCGGTGGCACTAATCCGTAATCGCTGATTGTCTTTCAGTTGTGTCGTATCTTGTCTTTGAAGTGTGTGTGGGCTAGTTTTCTCTCTCTTCTCTATTGCACCCTGTTACCTGTTAGTTATCTGAATGTTTAACGGTCCAATATCTGTATAGTGCCTTGCACGAAAACCATCACCGACTAACCGAAATACGTGGTTTAGTGAATTCAGGCGGGACTTTTCGTCTCCCGGTGACCCTTAAAAAAGAAAGTGATGGTGAAGGTGAACTCTGCCTCTGCGGTAGACAAAAGATCCAAAAATAATTGGGCGGGATCGATGGAGACATACAATAATTGGCCTCTATGTGAAGCTGTGTTGCCGGATCACTGCTTCGTCAGTTGCTATTGGCTAGAGCAGAGCTGCGTATCGTCCGTCCGTGGATGATGGCGTTTCTGCTTTGTGAACTTCCTCTGCCGGAAAGTTCCAACAAGGGAGAAGGGGCCCACTATGACCAAAACTCTTTACTCGGAGCAGAGTATCCGAGTTTCTAGAGGGTATCCCCCTCTTATGAAATATACAGCATTTACGTTAGATAAAAAAACCGGTAAAATGCAAATTAAAATGCGAGCTGCCACAATTGCGTCAATGAGATGTTCTATCTTCCCCTTCGATTTGATCCCGTTGCTTTGGATTAGGATCCTCTGCACTATAGCCGTGTTACAACTGCAAGATCAAATGGCTTTATTTGAATCACTGGGTTTAAGCATGTGAAGCATTTCCCCTTTAAAACCCCCAGGACATTTCATGAACTGATTGCAATACTAAAAGATAGCCTCTGCAGCGGTATTTTTATCCGGCTGCGCCCACATCGATCAGCTCCATTCCTCGAGCCCAGGAATCAAATCTATCTCCTCCTTTGTCAGTTGCTTGCCCTGTTGAATTCCAGTCCGTCTTTCCTTCCTACAGCATCTCACCCCCAAATATACAAATCCATCGATACGCCAGCTTCTCCCATTTGCTGGGATACTCAGGATGAGGTGCCAAACCCCAACTGGCCTTCCATAAAACGCGTGCGCTACACAAGATCGCCATCGCCGTTATCATTTCTTGCATCAACTGCCATACGCCGCCCCGGTCAAACGCGAGGGACGCGAAACACTGCCGGTCTCCAGGGCCCCGTAATAACGTTTGTTAACCGAATGGATCAGCGTGACCTGACCTCGCACGGCAAATTTCCAGCCCTGAGCCCAGCAGGATCCCTTGGCAAATTAAAGATCCGCAGGATCCTGATCTGATCGTAGCCGATCGAGCGGGTCCAGCCCATCCAATCCACCCATCGGCTGCCGCTGGCCGCTGCCCCGCGCGCCGTAGCCGCCGCCCACCACCACCGCCCCTCTTCAAGACGCGGCCACGAGTCCGGCTCCCATTCCCCGTATCGCGTCGCCCCCCCTATAACTCCATCCAACTGCTTCACGCCCCGCGCAACACAAAGACGAGGGCGACTTCGCCTCACCACGCGCGCGGTGCGTGCATGGCCGCGACGGCATGCGTCTACGGATACCACGGGACACCCCGGCCTCCGCCGCCGAGATCATCCTCACAGGTACCCGGCCCGCCGTTCCTCGACTTCGATGATGCGGCAGAGACGCCACCGCCGGCGGCACGGCCACCGTCGTCCTTCAGGTCACGCCACCTCGGGATATGCACCGAGGGGCTCGGCTCCGAGAGCTCCGGCGACATCGACCTCAGCGACCTCTCCGACGACGTCTGCAACGGCAACGAGCCTGCCGGCGCCGACGTCGGGCAGGCACTGCCGTGCAAGAGGCAGCACCGCGACGACGAGGAGCCCGGGAGGGCGAGGGGCGGGAGCAGGCCGGCGTATCCGCCGTCGATCTCCGTGATCGGGGCCGGCGGGAAACCGTGGCTCTACCTCCGGCCTCACCGGGAAGACGGCCGCCTCTTGCTGCGGGAGGTCCGGATACCGTCCCGCGAGCTGCTCCAGGCGCGCCGGGAGGATGGCAGGTTGAAGCTCCAGTTCGCGAAGGCCCAGCCGGAGGAGGAAGAACCAGACGATGTCGATGAGCAGCATCAATGCCAACCACGCAGATGAAATTGTGCAGGATGGGGGAGGGGAGAGGCAACAAGGGAAGGAATAGAACAGGGTTTTAGATTATTGCTCAGAGGTTTAATCATCGCTCGTCAACAAGTTCTACACGCCTAGATATGTAAATATAGCGGAATTTATGTTCAGTTTTGCCTCATGCTGTCAATCATCTAATCTATCGATACAGCGGCTTTGCAATACGCTAGTGAGGCAGTTGAAGGACTTCACTGGCAGGAATCAAGAAAGGAAAGACACTCTTTTCTAGAAAATGTAACGTACAGAAACTAAGCATCATGCGTGATACTGGTGCTGCAACTTTATGCTCCAGAGCACTTTAGGACACAAGAGTTCACAAGAATCCTGAGCTTAGTTGATGGAAAAGGAACAGGTAACATGTGATAGTTCGCTGACAGTTGTCAGTTAAAGCGATCACGAATGGCATTTGGAATCTAAATATGCTGATTCTGCAGCTTCGGCACAGTATTATCCCTGCTCCCACTTTGAAGGAACCAAGCACTCCCCAATAGACTAACAAGAAATGTTTGATGCTAGCATAAATCAAAGAGTAACAAGAAATGTTTGATGCGATTACATATCAATTTGATTACTGAACTTTTCTCTGCCAAAACATTGCATTGCATGACAAGTATTTATTTTGTGGAATGTGAAATGGTGAAATATCACAAATCACACAGGTGGGGTTTGTACAGATGCAAGCAAAGCTTTTTTTTGACAGGGAAACAAGGGGAGGAGGATCTACCGTTGTCATGGTGGCAACACACGGGAAAAACATATGCCTTCCCAATAATGTGGAGCTCAGGTCCTATTCAAGGATACAGACTAAAGTGGAACTTATGATTATTTCTCACCGTCCAGCGTCAACAGCACCTTATACAATTCAGGACGGCGATCCCTGAATATCCCCCAACCATGCCTGGTTGACTTTATCTCGTCTAAGTCAAACTCTGCTACCAGCACTTCCTCGTCTTTATCATTAGCAAGCTTCACAATTTCCCCAGTTGGTCCTGCAGCACATATGTTCAATTAAACTCATGCTTTCTAATTCTTTGATTCTTTTATCTTCCAGTATCAAGATACATACAAGCTAGATTACCTGCAATGAAGGAATTCCCGTAGAAGGTTATAGTGCTCTTGCCATGCTCAGTCTCCACAGTTTCTCTGCCTATCCGGTTAGAAGCAACAAGAGGAACCTGGATAATTCAAGGTATATCATGACATGATGAGAGAAAAGACTTTCACCAGTATCACTTAGAGGACAGCAAACAAAGAAACATCTTTATGGTTCCACAATGAAACTGATAGTGCATTATGAACTATATAAAACAATAAACAGTACCAAATTGGCACCAGCATGGACTTGCATAACACGCTTCCAGTGTTCACGGGAATCCAGATTACCATCCTGGGGTTCAGATCCAATTGCAGTGGGATAGAACAGTATTTCAGCCCCCTGAAGCGCCATTGCTCTTGCACACTCTGGGAACCACTGATCCCAGCAAATTCCTACAAGTTTAAGAATGATGGCATTAGTCATGGGCAGGATATTTCACAATAATTACTATTACTGCTACTGTGCATAACCTAAAATAAGGGTCAGTATCATTGCAGAACACAAATAACTTACCAACACCAATAGTCGCATATTTGGTTTTCAAAGCCTGCGCCAATAGCAATAGATACATTTAAGTGAACAAGCTGATAACAAATGGCAGATGCATTTCCAATATATACATCCATATTTTTTGTGAGGAATATACACAAAGTTGGAATTTGACCTAGTACAAATAAAGAATTACCTTAAAGCCAGTGTCACCCGGATTGAAATAGAATTTCTCTTGATAACCTGACAAGCAGAAGTAGCTTCTTCAGATGAGATAATCCAATTATAGGGGAACAGGGAAAATACTATTGACATTTATTACCCGGTCCATCTGGAATGTGTGATTTACGATACAGCAAGATCAGTGCCATCAGCATCAATAATGGCCACCGAATTATAGTGGCCATTGTTTGCTTCTTTAAAAAAACTGACAGGTATCACAACTTCCAATTCCTTTGCAAGCTGTTGCATCCTATGGACCAGGGGAGGGAAGGTGTGCGTGTAAATGTTAAAGAAATAAAATGGATGCATTACTAATTGATTGCTGGCATGAACATGAAAGTCTACCTCATGATAGTTGGGTTGCCTTTATAAGGCTTAGCGCGTCGAAACAAATCCAGCCTTTGAGCTTGACAGAAATAGTGCCCCTCAAACAATTTCTAGGACATGAATAAAATACATGTACAGAGAATTATAAACTCAAGTAATACAAAACAAGAAGGATTGCAGTTAAATCTTGACGATTCATAGCTAGACAATGTTTGTTTATCATATGTAAATTTACCTAAATGAGTACAATCTTTGCACCTTTCTTGTGTGCTTCCCTAATCAACCTGTAATGCAAGCAGTCAGTCCCTGAGTTTTGCAGGTTTTTCAACTATGACAAATAGAGTGATAGCAAAAACTGCAAAGCATACTTTCCATGTGATTTTAAGTTAATTAACTCAAATCACGGACGCCTCAATTTACTACCATAATCAGAATATATTTCTAAATCTTGCAAAAAGAAAGTTCTAAAAATGGTACTAACAAAGACAAAGAATGGAATAAAAATGGTGAGTTTTGACTGATGGACTGTGCAGCCAAGATCTGAGAATGGCAGTGAAAGTAAATGAAAGCCACCTCAGCACCAATGGTAAGTGCTAGATCAAAAGTCAAAACCATTAATAACAGCTTTGAATATAATCAACCAAGATCATAGCTAAATAATAGCTTTGTGATCCAACAATGAACTCAAATAAAGATACATTCAAATATGCTAAAAGTCAAAACCATTAATAACAGCTTTGACAGAATCAAGCAAGATCATAGCTAAAGAATAGCTTTTGTGATCCAACAATGCACTCAAATAAAGATATGCATTCAAATACGCTAAAAGTCAAAACCATTAATAACAGCTTAGAATAGAATCAAGCAAGATCACAGCTAAAGAATAGCTTTGTGATCCAACAATGCACTCAAATAAAGATATGCATTCAAGTATGCTACATGTAAGAAAATGAAGTAACAGGAAACAGAGTCAGTTGAAGAAGTTCTGGTCAGCGAGATGAACCATAATGTGGTCATGATGTACCATGTGCAAGAGAACTGCAAACAAAGTTAGGAATCTTTTTTGGAATTTCTAGTTTTTTCACTAAAATAAAAAATACAATGAAATATAGCACACTGTAACTTTAGCAGCCTACCATGTTTTCCTTTTTTAGAACAGAACTGTAACTATTGAAAAAAAGAGTCTTGCCCTTTAAGAAAGTAACAAAAGTAACTTCCTAGAAAGGTGGCAAAATAGTTAACACTGCAAGGGTGGAAAACTGACCCATTAAACATATGTTGCTATTTTACCCAAAAGGTGATTAACAAAATTTGCTTCAGTTTTAACAGTCACTAAAAGTTAGAACTACACCGGTTCCTTGAATCGCATTGGTTAAACACAAAGTAGAAAGATGGAATGCTTAATGCAAATGGATAGCACTATTACTTTGCGATACAAGAATATAACAGATCCTCTAACCCAAACCTCACCAAATGAACAAACCGGAAACACAAGCATCAAATTTGTGATTGGGACTATGGAGAAGCTATCAATATAGCACAAGAGCATTACCATTGTATTAGAGCATTAATAATTTTGGCTCACAAAAATGTATATATTTTCATTGCGTTGTCTAAAGTGATAATACGATAAAAAGGTACATGGCCGAATCCAAACACCAAGGAAGATGCATCAATAATTCACTGCAAGAATAAAGTTGCTGACAGAAAAAAAAGGAATGGCAACGAAACAGGGGAGCTGAGAATAAAGTAGCTGACATGTTGTCCAATCCAAGGTAGAAGGCATAGAAATTCATTGTGCAAATACAGGGCAGTTAAGATATAAGATCATTATAGTTTTTTATGTGATTTTGTACTCAAAATTTTAGGCCGCCTAAAAGGAATCCAAATCACCTTCAGTGGATACTAGGGATCGGGATAGATTACTCGTCTAGATCATTACTGTAGTGTTTAGCGGGATAGATACTTGATGGTAAAAAAAACTCTATCAATGAGAGGAATTAGTTGAGGCATCGTTACTGAAAGCAAACTCCTGCACGATAATCAATTGCTAGTAGGAGTGCTCACTGAAAGCAGATTTCAGGATCAATCATGACGAATCAGCCCCCTTCTCGCTAAACAACACCAAAATACTAGACCACGTGCTACTGTACAGGATAAGATAAGATTTATAGAAATCATAATAACTCCAAAAAACTCCAACGTCCGCGACACCGAAACAAAACCAAAGGGCTGAGATTTTGCTTATTTGGGTCGGAAATCAGGGACGGGGGTTAACTAGGGATTCAGGCGGTCGGCGTACCTCTCGGCGGTGGCGACGTTCTCGGCCTCGATGTCGGTGCAGGCGAACTGCACGGCGGCGACCGCCACCTTCCTCCCCGCGGCCGCGGCCATCGCTCCCACCGGGCGCGTTCCCACTTCACAAACCCTCTCCCCGGCCCGACTCACTCTTCCGCTGCTGCTGCTGTCCTCTGGAAGCAGAGAAAAAATGGTCAGCATTTAAGGAGAAAAAGGAGATGCCTCGGGGCCCACCTTCCATGGGGGTTGTTGAGGCGGTTCGTTGGGCCGGGAGCTAGTTGACGACACCAGACTAGCCGACCTTGACGAGCCTGACAGGGCCCAGTGGATTCGGTGAGCCCAAAGCCCACCATATTGGCCTTGTTTAGTTCCCAAATTTGGGACTGGGAGTACGGAATTTTATGCGCACTGTAGCATTTCGTTTGTATGTATAAAACATTATCTAAAAATTAATTAATTAGGCTCAAAATGTTCGTCTCGCAGAGTACAACAAAACTGTGTAATTAGTTTTTGATTTCATCTATATTTAGTATTCCATGCATGCTATGACATTTTGATGTGATGGGAATCTTCTTTTTGCATAGTGAATTTGGGAGTGCAAATTTGGGATCTAAGGCCTTGTTTAGATGGAGAATAGGGGGTGGGGATTTGGGGGTTTGGGGTCACTTCATAATCATTGAGCCACTGTACCATTTCGTTTGTATGTGTGAAAAATTATCCAAAAATTGATTAATTAGGCTCAAAATGTTCGTCTCGCAGAGTACAACAAAACTGTGCAATTAGTTTTTGATTTCATTTACATTTAGTACTTCATGCATGTTATGACATTTTGATGTGATGGGAATCTTCTTTTTGCATAGTGAACTTTGTGGTTGCTTTTTGGAACTAAACAAGGGCTAAACAAAGGCCTTAATAAGGAAACAGACTCAACAGAGACGCCTTTTAGGAGCAACTTTGGTCTTTTTGGCGCGTGCGCAACTGTAGCATTTCATTTGTATGTGTGAAGAATTATCCAAAAATTGATTAATTAGGCTCAAAATGTTCGTCTCGCAGAGTACAACAAAACTGTGTAATTAGTTTTTGATTTCATCTATATTTAGTACTCCATACATGCTATGATATTTTGATGTGATGGAAATCTTCTTTTTACATAGTGAATTTTGGGGTGGAATACCAACAAATTCAGAGTAAAGTAGTAAACAACTGGGGGTGATGAATCAATAGGAAAGAAGCATCTCAGGTCCATGAGTAGCACGGAAGAAAGAGAAACAATGCTTACTTTTCCGGTGCCCGTGCAGTGATCGCCTTTGATTGAGTTCGTTGACGATGCCACGCCATGGACAAAGACTACTCCGGCGATTTGAGTCATTCAGTCCATCCGTGCTGCACAAACCGGCTAAGGCCTCGTTTAGATGTTAGAATTGAGAGGTTGAAATTGTGAGTGGGATGTCACTTCGTAATTATTGCGCTACTGTAGTATTTCGTTTGTATTTGTGAAAAATTATCCAAAAATTGATTAATTATGCTCAAAATGTTCGTCTCGCAGAGTACAACAAAACTGTGCAATTAGTTTTTGATTTTATCTACATTTAGTACTCCATACATTTATGATATTTTAATGTGATGAAAATATTCTTTTTACATAGTGTATTTGAGAGTTCTTTTTGAACTAAACAAGGCCTAGGATGCAGCGGTGGCAGAGGATGTTACTTCCATGGTAGATATGGCGTAAGACAGTCGGAGAGAGCAGTGAAGCGGTGGATAAGCAAAGCGGTGTGACTGAGTGGCTGAGAGCATTCGGTGAATTTAATTTGCTCCGAAGACAAAACAAACAACAAGAATATTGTCTACGACTAATGGGATCCACTTTTAGCCCCATATGCCAATAATGATGTAAGGTTTGGATTTTGATTGTATCAATGTATGTTCATTTGAAAAAAAAAATACTTGATAGTTCCTGTGTTTTGATTTCTACGTTCCAACCACCTCTTTCTAAAATTTTCTATGTTTTTCAATACTCTGTTTCGATAAAACATGCATATTTCATTTCTAATTTTTTTCCATTTCTATATTTTACTTCCAAACAGAACAAGGCCTCATCTGGTCGCCGGCCGCCGAATATATCTACATTCTTATCCTCGAAGATTCCTTGGACTCCCAAGCCACCAAGTTATTGTGCCTAAGTGCAATTTTCTGTTTTTTACCGTGTGCGGGTTGTTTCATGCCATGTTTCACCTTAGGGCCAACGCGGTGGAAAAAAAAAAGATCACGCCCGTATCTAGAACCCAAATTTCACCCCAAATTCCACGGTACAAAAAGAAAGATTCTCATCACATCAAAATGTCGGCACATGCATTGAGTACTAAATATAGATGAAATTAAAAATTAATTGCACAATTTTGTTGTACTTTGCGAGACGAACATTTTAAGCCTAATTAATCAATATTTGGACAATTATTCATAAATACAAACGAAATACTTCAGTGGCGCATTTACGTGGTTTTGCAAAGTTGCATCTAAACAAGGCCCACAATACGTAGGCCAGGGCGCCCTCCTTCTGGCGTAAAGAAATCTAGCAAACCTCCATTGCTGATTTACCGAACTTGAGCGCTTTTTTTTCGTGCGAGTTGCTTCACGGCGCGTCTCACCTCAGGCGGTGGAGAAAAAAAGAAACGGCCAGGGCATCCTCCTTGTGCCGCAAAGAAATCGAGAACACCTCGCCTCCTCCGCTTCGGCATTGCTGGCCTCCCCGACCCGGCGCCGGCGCTCCACTCTGCGGCCTTCCTCCTCCGCCGGCTGTGAAACAAGAATAGATTGGCAGCCATCGGGTGTGTCGTCAATGTGGTGCATCATCAGCTTTCTGTTACACCCCTTGCCGTCGGCGATCGCCGTCGACGTGAGTTCACGGATCGAATCAAGAGAACAAGATAGGTAGATGGCGAGAGGAGGAGGTCCCCTTCACGTTCACGTTTCTGTTTTAGAGAATATTTGATACCCTGTTTTTGGTTCCCCTTTCGGTACATAAAGCAACTCAGAAAGCTAAATTAGACACTGCCCAACGGGCCCCACACGCACGCCTAACCAACTCATGCTCTAGTCGAAGACGTCTTCTTCATGCACGTTTTCTTCCTGTCGTTAGCGCATCCATCAGGGGCGTCACACCTCCCCCCGCTCGAGTTGTTGCTTGTCCCCAGGCAACTGCATCAGGAAATCCTGAACGTACAACATTCCAATCCTCCCAGGTTGCTGAAGCGATAGGTAGACGAGTCCACTTGACCAACACCTGTGGAATAGCATTGTTACCTTTCTTTACCAGCCGGCGATCAAGTACTTCCTCAGGTTCCAACGTCTACGCTGAAAGATCCACCATTGTTGTCAAGTCACTGAACACTGGTGTGTGATCTGGTGTGAATTATTTCAGTTGGGAGACATGAAAACCTGGATGGATAGAACTGCTTGCTGGGAGAGCAAGTTTGTATGCCGTCTGCCCAATTCTTTTCGGCACCTCGTAAGGGCCAAAGAATTTGAAAGCCAACTTGGGATATGGCCTACTCACCATTGATGTCTGCACATAGGGCTGAAGCTTCAATAATACCTTCTCCCCCACCTGAAAGGAACGATCATAACGGCCTTTATCAGCTTGGATCTTCATTCTGTTCTGAGCATTGAGTAAATGTCGCTGCAGGTGCTCTCTTTGTTGTTCTCTATCCTTGATGAAAGACTTTGCTTCAGATTGATCACTGTCTGATGATGGGATACAAGTACCAGAATCAGCTTCATATCCATACAAAGCCTGAAATGGAGTACGGCCAATAGATGTATGATAAGATGTATTATACCAGAGTTCAGCTAATGGTAGCCAACTCTTCCACTTCTTGGGATCATCATTCAATGCACATCTCAGGTACATTTCAAGACATTAGTTCACCCTCTCAGACTGGCCATCAGTCTGTGGGTGATAAGAGGAGCTTTTGAGCAGAGTGGTCCTAAATAGCCGAAAGAGCTCTGTCCAAAAATGACTGGTAAATATCCGGTCTCGATCGGAGACAATGGGGAACCCATGAAGTTTAACCACTTGGTCCAACACTATTCGAGCCACTCCTTGAGCTGTGAATGGATGCTTTAAAGCCATGAAATGAGCATATTTAGTATACCTATCAGCCACTACTAATATGGTGTTGTAGCCCTCAGATGATGGGAGGCCTTCAATGAAATCCATTTTCAATTCTGTCCAAGCCCCCTCTGGTACTGGAAGTGGCTGCAATAGCCCAGTTGGGTGTATATTCTCATGTTTTGCTCTTTGGCAAATAGAACACTGCTTAAAAAATTCTCCACATCAGCTTTCATGCCCTTCCACTTAAAAAGATGCTTCAGTCGTTGGTAAGTGGCTCTTGTGCCAGAGTGACCTCCCACTGCACTAGAATGCAAGACGGTGATTAACTTTGTTTGAATTGCAGAATTGTTGGCTATCCATATTTTCCCTTTGTGTCTGATCAGACACTACTACAAGGAAAACCCATGCTCATTAGGACTAGATAGTGCTAATCTGGCCAACAAGTCTTGAGCATATTGGTCTGTTGCATAAGAATTCAATACTTCTTGTAACCATAGTGATTTGACCTCAGAAACCCCTTGCATGGAAAGCAAATGGCTTACTCTGGAGAGAGCGTCAGCAGCCAAATTTTCTTTCCCCTTTCTGTATACCACATTAAACTGCAGCCCCATCATTCTGGTCATTGCCTTTCTCTGCATCTCTGAATGAAGATTCTGCTCATTCAAATAGGATAGGCTCTTGTGATCAGTTCGAATGATGAATTCTTGTCTTTGTAAATATTGCCTCCACTTCTCAACTGCCATTATCAAAGCAAGAAATTCCTTCTCATAAATGGATAACTGCTGATGGCTTGGACCCAATGCTTTGCTCAAAAATGCTACTGGCTGCTCATTCTGCATCAACATTGCTCCCACTCCCACATCACATGCATCTGTTTCTATGACAAAAGGAGCATTGAAGTCTGGGATTGCCAGGACAGGTGAGTTACACATCAGCTGTTTCAACTGCACAAAGGCTCTCTCAGCCTCCTCAGACCAGACAAACATCTTCTTCTTCAGCAGATTAGTTAATGGTTTGGCTACAATTCCATAGTGTTTGATAAATTTTCTATAGTATCCTGTCAGACCCAAAAACCCTCTGAGTTCTGTTACAGACTTGGGTATAGGCCAGGATAACATAGCAGAAGTTTTACTGGGATCTGTTGCCACTCCTCTGTCAGAAATAATGTGACCCAAATAGTCTAACTGATTTTGAGCAAAATAACATTTGCTAAGTTTCATGAACAACTTGTGCTCTCTTAACTTATCCCAGACTTGCTTCAGATGAATCAGGTGCAGTTCAAGGGATGGACTATAAACAAGTATATCATCCAGAAATACTAGAACAAATTTTCTGAGAAAAGGCCCTAACACCTCACTCATGAGACACTGAAATGTGGCAGGGGCATTGGTAAGGCCAAAAGGCATGACCCTAAAGTGATAATGTCCATGATGGGTCTTAAAGGCAGTTTTATACTCATCAGTCTCCTACATTCTCACTTGATGGTAGCCAGATTTCATATCCAACTTGGTAAAATATTTGGTGCCAGCTAGTTCATCTAGAATTTCATCTATCAAAGGCATAGGAAATATGTTCTTTATAGTAATATCATTGAGCCTCCTATAATCAACACAAAAACGCCAACTACCATCTTTCTTTTGCACTAGAAGTACCGGAGATGCAAAAGGACTATTGCTAGGCACTATCAATTCAGCCAGTAATAACTCTTTAACCTGCCTTTCCATTTCATCCTTATGTAAAGGGGAGTATCTATATGGCTTAGCATTAACATGAACTAAATTGGGAAGTAAGGGAATGTGATGATCATATACCCTGTGAGGTGGCAATGTCTTGGGGTCTTCAAAAATGTCATAATATTCTTGCAGTAAGTGCTGCACTTCAGCAGGAACAAGTGTTGAATTAGAAGATTCCACCTCCACTGTAGCAAAAGCTCCCACCGCATTTCCCACACACCACTTGTGTAATTGAGAAACAGAAATTTTAGACAGGCCTCCTGCTGGAAGTAGCAATCCTTTTAACTGCACTTGTTTGCCTTGCCTTTGAAATGTCAAAGTTATGTTTGCCAGTGACAAGCCATGGGGCTATGTGCCTTCAACCAATCAAATCCCAAAATGGCATCAAATGCACTCAATTCAAGAACTTTTATGTCAGTGTAAAATGTATGACCCTGGATCCACCATTCCATACCAAGCACCTGCTTATCACTTATGAGAATATCACCATTAGCCACCTTGACCTGTTGGGGACACATTTGAACAGAAGAAATCCCACACTTGGTTAAGAAGCTCTCACTGACAAAACTATGGGAGCTGCCACTATCCACCAAAATCAACATTACTTTGTTCTTCACTAAGGCTTTGAGCTTTATAGCCTCTTCTGATTCAGTGTCTAATACTGCATTCAAGGATAGTGTACCAAACTCTTGAGCTAGTGAATCTTCCATAGCTAATTGTTCCAATACTTCATCTGTTAATGTGACATCAAGATCATTCACCACTATAGAATTGACTTGGGCCCTTGGTCTTGCTTTGCACTTGGTTAAGTGTGCTTGGTCAAATGGTTCACTACAATAATAGCAGAGATTGTTGGCCCTACAGAAGTCCCTCTTCTGTCTCTCCTTACTCAACACAGATGGCCCTGCTTGTGGTCTGAATTCCTGCTTTCCTGTTGTGTGAGCATTCCTTGGAGTGAAATCACTCTTATGAACTTTGAACTTCTGCTTCTCAACCAGACTTTGCTGAACCTAAGCTAGCATCACTGCTCTTTCCATAGACTGTGGAACTTGTGATTGAACAGCTGCACTGAATTATGGTTTCAACCCTCTTGTGAATTGAGTTACAAAGAACATATTGTAATAGTCTGTATTGTGCATCTCGACTTCAAACTGTAAAGCCTCAAACTCTTGTACATAGACTTCCACTGAAGCAGTCTGTTTCAACTCAAGTAAAGCCCCCAGAGCATGTATGTAATCATAGGCCCCAAATTTGTTCTCTGCGGCCTGCATAAATTGCTCCCAATTGCCAAAACCCCCTTTGCACCTGACCCCACTTTGCAGCATTGCCCTCCATACACACAGAAGATGTGGTGACCCAAAATGCAGCTGGGACATTGTACAGCTTGAAGTAGTCTTCACACTTGGTTCTCCAGATCTTAGGGTTCTCTCCAATGAACATAGGAAACTTCAGTTTGGGAGCATCCTTGCGGTTGTACTGCATCTCTTGGTCTTGCTCACGGCGACCGTCTATCGCCCGATGTGTGTGGGGATCACCACACCCAGATCTTTGAAAGGGATCCGGCCGCCGATGTGGCTCAGGAGCCCGTGATGACTGATTGGAGCTTTATCTTCTTCTGCCTCGCGCATCTTGTCCATCCGCAAATGAGCCACTGCTTTCCCTGTCTCCAACACTTGCTTCACCATGAAAGTCTGGTCGTCAATCACCTGTTGCAGCGCCCGGGCTTGCAGATATTGGTTCACTTGAATTTGTTGCTGCATTGCTGATATCCCCAACTCTGACGAACAACAGATCGATGTTGTCCATCATGCGCTCCCAGCGCTCGTTGTCCTTCCTCGGCAGCGTCCATAATGAGCTTGGACTGCGCGGACGGCTTCGGAGAACCCGTGATGAAAGAACGAGAAGGATTCTGGTGTCGAAGAAGAAGTACCACTCCCCACGCCAACCAAATCTCCTCCGCGCGGTTCTACACACCCGATGTAGGCGCGTTGAACCATGAACTCAACTCCTGCAGTGCGGATTTGGCTACGGAATTTGATACAGAGACTTGCTCTGCAACCCTGACCAAAGAGCACTGCCCACCATTGCCTCCGCAGCTGAATTCAACTGTGTGGCACTCGGAATTTTACACAGAGACCTGCTCTGCAACCCTAACCACAGATCAAAGTGCTGCTTGATGTGGGGAAAATTGGGGTTTCGCTATCCAGATTTGGGTGAAACCAGGGATTTTAGGTGGGTAAGCCACAACCTTGTTTCACCACGCCGATCGGACAGAACCTGGAAGCCTGGCTGTGGACTGGTGTTGCTGGTAGATGCGGACTTGATGTGGAACGGCGAATCGAGGAGCTGATTCAGATCGAGCTCGAGGTTGGGACCGGCCACGACGAATCGCGCTCACTGAATCCTTCCCGAGAAACTTGAATCCAAATCGACTGGCTCGACGGCGGAAGCCACACCAAAATCGTTGTCTCTGATACCACCTGTTACACCCCTTGCCGCCGGCGATCGCCGTCAACGTGAGTTCACGGATGGAATCAAGAGAACAAGATAGGTAGATGGCGAGAGGAGGAGGTCCCCTTCGCGTTCACGTTTCTATTTTATAGAATATTCGATACCCTATTTTTGGTTCCCCTTTCGGTACATAAAGCAACTCAGAAAGCTAAATTAGACACTGCCCAACTGGTCCCACACGCACGCCTAACCAACTCATGCTCTGGTCGAAGACGTCTTCTTTATGCACGTTTTCTTCCTGTCATTGGCGCATCCATCAGGGGCGTCACACTTTCTCCTCTCCCTTCTCAATCCAAATCCGATCTCCTGCCGTCCTGCAACCCTCCCGGCCTAGATATGCATGCTCTCGCGGTGCGACCGCAACAGCCTGTCAGTGCGTGTGTATTCTGCAGGGGAACGGGGCAGAGGCAGAGGAAAGCACAAGGATGGTGGTGGGTATGTGCTCGTGTATCTTTCCCTCCGTTGGATCTGATTTGATTTAAATATAGTGCCTTTTCCTGTGAGCTCCATCGAGTTGCAGGGAACAGCTCTGCAAATACCATAGAGCACCGTGTCATAAAAAAACATAGAACAAGTATATTCTCTGTCCATAGGATAGTCTGCTCTTGAATACTACCATAGGTCTCTTTGGTGCACACATCATATCTACATGTATTGAGTTTTGCAGCGCCATCTTTGTACAGAAAACAAAGGGCCGTTTCTTCTACATCAACTTCATTTTGCATTGTATTAGTTGGTTCCTGTCAAATTGTTGATTCCAAATATTGTGCTTCAATCTGTCTTCAATTCTGATCAATCTATTCATCTTTTCCACAGAAAAAAATTCAAGGTCCAACATTATCTACAGTTATTTAGACACTATATGAATTTCTGAACGAATGAAATTTACAATTGTCAACACATGTACATTTCTCTTCCACATTGCCATGAAAGGAACAAATAAGGCACCGATCAAGTTATATCATTACGAAATGGTTGTTTGCATTTGTAGATCTCAGGTCATTGGAAGGTACCCAGTACCTGATTAACTGCCCTTACCTCTCTTTCTTTTTTTATCCATTAAATCTTGTGCATGACAAGTGTGTGAGGTGTGCAACCTAAGGATAATTCCCATGGACAATGTATAATGTTAGGTGAACCTGAAATAATGACTTAATGAGGACCTAGGGTGCATTGGCTTAGATCAGATTTATTTTCATGCATCTTGCCTTCTTATTAATATTGGATCCAAGTGATGGCTTCATCAAAAGCCAAGCAATCGCATGTGAAGTTCAAGTCCAGACGCATATATGCCCTTTCCTAATCATGTTTTCTGACTTTTTGTTTAGCTCTCCAGTATACAAAAGTTCAGAATTTATGCTTGCTAATCTAAGAGTAACATGAGCTGTCAAGCTCATATTTTAAACAGATACCACATGACGCTTAATTTTTTTGCACTTTTTCTAGCTCACAGGTTATGATATTTTGCATCCATTTGCATATCCAAATATGTTCCCTTCGAGGTCATTCCCATGCTTCTTGCTATCTTATCCTAAAGCTGAATTGCTGGCATACGGACTATGTATGATTTTGTTGCTGTATCTCCTACTTTTCCCCTGATCAAGGTCATTCGCGTGAGCCCTTTTCCTGCATGGCCCATGAAGCTGGTTAATGGACTGCATAGTTTCTCTTTCACCAACCCATATGAACCGCT
Organism: Echinochloa phyllopogon; assembly: GCA_033239725.1. Lineage (NCBI taxonomy): Eukaryota > Viridiplantae > Streptophyta > Magnoliopsida > Poales > Poaceae > Echinochloa > Echinochloa phyllopogon. Next base: position 39,065,554 of record BTCW01000010.1, on the reverse strand, counting down.
CATTTATAAATTTCTTCACTAATTTGCATTGGTATGTTGATGATACAAATTGATTGTTCTGGTTTTGCAAAATGCATGAGAGAAATGCACTAGAATCTTTCACATTCTGGTTGCCATTCTTTCAGTTGCAGTTTGAGCATTTATTCGTGCTACCAAAGACAAGTCGATCAAATAGATGGCATTAGTATTGCATTTCTGTGCTATATAGATCGACCTACTACTTGGTTTCCCAACAAACAAGGTAAGTTGTTTAACAGTCACAATGGTGGGTTCAATGCAGACATCATGCATTCCTGCATGTTATACTGTGCTGTATAACTATCCTGTACTAAATTTGGCATACTTTCTCAGTTAGTTTAAGATTCATGGTAGCACCCAACATTCCAGAATTTCCCAATATTTGATTGCTCAAGCCTTAGGCAGAACACCTGAACTCTGTCCACATTTCACCTTTTGGTTTGCATAGATCTTCTTCGAGCTTCATGACAGATCATTTGGCCATGAACTTGAAGCACAAAACAACATCAGATATGACAGTTTCTATTTTGTACATCAAAATACACAAAAATGGAGCACTTATTTTCCATGGGTATCGAAAGAACAAAGAAAACTTCACTACCTTTACTGTTACATATATGTGCTCATTAGTAGTAGTTATCCCAAAAAAGTATATTTGCTTAGTACGCCTCAAGGAAATGCTTCCTTGATGTTACGTAGATTCATAGTACACATGCTTAAAAGCTTTAGCAGATTCTTCATCGATTCTAACGGACACCATTTTTTGCACACAGATGCTTTGTGCTTTTCTTCATGCCAACCTGGAAGCCCTCACCTTTTGATGGTCTATTCACCCTTGCTTTAACACCCCCTCAGTTTTTCCCCCAAATTTTTGTTTCTTCATGCCACGGCCACATAAGCTAATTACTTATTTTTGCTTCTGCTTAATTTCAACCATCAAAGTCCTACAAGATTATGGTAAGGAAGCAACCCTGCGCAATTGCATTGCTTTTGCACCACTTTTCATTTCCTTTAGCTTTTTCTAATTCAGATTTGATAACCCTGAAAGGCCACTGATGAATGATTTGTGCTTTAGTTTTGCTTCGAATTTCATATACATGTTGTCTTTAGGCACCCTCACTGAGAGTATCTTTTTTAGTAGGTTTCAACATGAAAAACCGAAGATATACTTGATCGTTGGATAAAAAATGTAAGGGTACTATTTCAAGGAACAATTATGCTTTTTGTTTGTAAGTTAATTGTGATTTATGAACCATTGGAACAGATTCGTTTGTTTAACTAAGCTTTCAAACGCATGGTTAGCTTGGCCTTTAATACATGACAAATGAACCATCGAAACAAATTCATTGTTTTAAATAAGCTTTCAAATGCACCACTAGTTTATTATCTAATACACGACAAATTTCAAAACAAGGTCAACTGTCATCGATGGAAGGACGACGGCTAGCTGTGAAGAAAATGTTTTTTTGCCTATGTATAGATTTATAAAAATATAAAAATGGCATTTGTTGTGCCCTATGGCACTCCTTTCAGTACGTCTGCCACGAAAAGGTTGTAACATGTTGGACCCTCTTGATTGCTTGCTAATTGCTATAGTGGTGTGCCATGCTGCCTCTTTCATCTGTATGGATGTATCTTCCAAGTACTATAGTTGTTTCCATTGACATATCTTGATTTAGTGTTGTCTTCCAATTTGATCGGCGCAGTAGGAAACGGCCGTTCTATGATTCTTATTTTTTTTAGAAATGCCGTTCTAATTCTATCTGGCAGCGTTATCCCTTCGCTGTCGGCCCGTCCACGGTAGGCCAAATTCCTGGCATGCTGCGCGAGGGCCAACAATAGAGAGATCGGGATACAGCTGTTTCCGTCGCGGTTTCAGGAAACCGTGTTCGCGATCCGGCTTCATCCTTATCCAGTTATCCTCTGGCGGTTTCGGAGAGCATCGGCCGGACACTGACAGACTCTCCTAGAAATAGAGAAAGGCGAGGGCGTCTGCTACTCGATCCGGATCCGCGAGTCACCAGCAACGTGTCGCCGTCGTCGTGTGTTCCTGGTGGTGCGGGGAAAAAAATCAAAGAAGGCCGGCGCGTGCGGGGCAAGAAGAGGGAGTGAGTCCGTAGGTGGGGATGATGGCTACAAGAAGGGCCGTGGGCGTGGGGAGAGCCCTCGTTCCACAGCCTGCGTGGGCGGCGGTCGCGGGGGCCGTGGCGAGGAGGATGGAGGGCGTGGGCGGCGGCGGCGTGCCGCGCTACTTCGGCGACAAGGCCGCCGGCAGGGTGCTCGGCGAGGAGGAGCGCGCCGCCGAGAACGTCTACATACAGGTGACAGTTGATTGGGCTAGCTGATCCATTCTTCATCTGTTGGATTTTGATTTGTGTTGACTGAGCTGGATCGGTTGATTGTGCAGAAGATGGAGCGGGAGAAGCTGGAGAAGCTGAGGAGGAAGGAGGACAAGGACAAGGCCGAGAGGGCCGCCGCCGCCAAAGGGGCCAAGAAGGTACTGTACTAAACACGCCGGCGATTCCAGTTCCACCAATCCATCTTGCCACGGCTTAATTACTACGTACAAGGCATTTCGTGATTTCTGTCCCAAATTTACCTTTGATTCTGGAACCCGTGTTGATCATGTGCTGGGTTGAATGGTTGACTGCAGAAGGGCGAGGAGGCTCATCCGAGCTGATCACCAGATCGGATCGATGCTAATGTGATGGCGTGGATACAGTACAGTACAACTGATATGTACATGCAGTATTGCAAATAGAACTTCTTCTCGCACTGTCCTGCTGTGCTGTGCACAGTGGAGTGGAGATGAAGGTTTGTCTGCAACTATGTATGCTAGTGTGTGTGATCCCTACCGCTGCTGTGAACTTTGTCTCGCCCCTGGAACCTTTGATATGTACATAGCCTGTTGACGATGAATGAATAAGTGTGACAGTGCTGTAAACAAAACAGCAGTAATCAATCGTTGGGAGGTACAAGAACTAATCACCGCCGTGCGAGTGCCGACCGCATAGTGCTGGGTGCAAGCAACCGGTTCGGTGCGCCCGCTGGCCATCCCTCGCTGCGCCCGACCGCCCGCCCAGGACTCGGTGCGCAAAGGCACTAAGAGAGTCTATCTAATCCCATGTCCCACGTGGCTCCACGTAGCATGGTAGGAAGATCAGTTGGATGGGTTTTGAGCTGAAAATATAGTAGGGAGAAGTCCAACTTCCACTTTTTCACTAGTAGGATAATCCGATTTTGAAATGTAAACAATAAAATCGGATATAAAGGTTCGAAACTGGATGGATTTGGTGGTTTTTTATTTTCCGAAAATTAGAAAGATATTGTTTAATTAAAAAATTCATAACCAACCCATTTTATATCCAATAAATCTAAAACAAGTAACAAAAATTTTCTAGAGGTTCATTCTATCTGTTGGTGCTCTATTTCGATCTTATTGTCTATGTTCCTAGTGATTTATTTAAAAGCATAAATCTCACACTAGGAGCATCAACAAATTAGATTCACATAGCTCTAAATATAACTCCAGTGGATAGGGTATATTTTTACAAAAAAGTTTGCTACTTGTTTCATAATTTTATAATTTAAAAAATAAAGTATATATGAACTTTTATATTAAATTGGACTTTTTGTAATTTTTAGAAAAAACAAAACAATCATTGAAATCAATCGAAGATAAATTTTTACGGTTTTGATAGTTAGATGGCCATTAGTATCCGGTTTCGTAGATAAAGGTTAAAATTTGGACTTCTATGTTAGTTATTAGGTGTAAATTAGACTTTTCCCAATATAGAAATAGCAATGTAGAGTCACGATTTATCAGCAATGACTTTGTTTACTGAACTCAATTTTAGGTTTTATTATTTTATGTCTAAATTAAGGTACCAGAAAACGATCAGGTCGTTGGCTTGAACATGGTCTCAGCCTCTCAGGGAACATGAAGAGGCCGTGTTCCATGTCCTTGGATCGTCAGGGTGGACCAAGAGCATGAAGAATGTATATTTAAGAAAATTAAAAGTAAAGAAACTTGTGTGTCTAATTGTGAACAAGTATAACTTATTATACTTTAAATTCCATTCTCTTCTATTACTAAAGCGAGGACCGTTTCCGCGGTAGTTTGACTTCTGATCCGTCATGAGACATCGAAGGGTGAATCCTCATATCTAAAAAATACAAATAAAAAAAATAAGACCAGGATTCGTGTCCTCTTTCAATATGATCCTTGACGTGCAAATAACATGGGCTCCATCAAATAAGATTTCATCCTAAGTTCTCTTGTCTCACGCTCGTACTCATCTTGTAGCATTCTCACAGGCATATTTGCTAGTAATTACAAAAATGATATATATTCAATGAATACCCTTAGGGCAAGTACATTGGTGTTGTCTAATAGACGGTCTCATGCAGTGACGTTAATCTTCAGACGACTTATCAGGCAACCTATATAATAGATTATTATTTTAGTTGTCTCGTAGTAATACAAAATCTATTAATTTATTGGAAAATAAAGAAATATTATTGGTTGCACGACAATAAAACTTGTATAGTGGTGGGGAAGTTGTCTCATAGTTCTAAAATTTAGCTCATGAGACAGTTTTTTCGTGAAACAACAACCACATTCTCTCACATCGCTCTCTCTCCTTCACATCAACAAAAATCCTACGTGACTCTACATGAGACGACCTATCACCCCGCTGAGATGTAGCACTATACCTGCCTTAAACACTCCTAGGATTGCCCATGTGGATCGTTGTAAGAATCGAGATACCGGATAAAACATAGGATGTAGCACGGTGCATGCTAGCACATTTAACTCCGAAATCAAGAGCACCAGGGGAAAACAAGAGCAAGGGTGGTCGATTTTTCTAGTCCTAAATACGGAGTACGTACTAACGATGAGCGATGAGAAATTTCAGGTGGGGAGAATAGAAGGACAATAGGCGATGGTGGCTGTAAGGTATTTCATTCCGAAATTGAGTGCACCAAAGGGAAGAGAAGAGCAAGTGCCATTGATTTTGCTAGTCCCTTGTGGGAACAAATGATCAGTGACGAGGAAATTCATACGGCAACACAACAGTGAACAAAGAGGCAGCGGCTATTGCTAGGTTTGTGAGGTGCTTGCGAAGGGGACTTAGAAGGGTTAAGGCAAGTCATGTTGGGCTTCATTAGTCCTGTAAATCACAACCTAGTAGCATATATTTTTCTTTAATTCTTCTTTCTCATGGTTCTTATCTCTATTTGTCACCTATATGACAGCATGATAGCATATTGTCCAAAGTTATTGTTTCAAAAATAATTGTTTCATCTTACTAAATTTCAAACCATCTTATACCCCTGTACTGAAAACTTAAACAATATCGATCTACGTTGCACGTATTCATTCCTCGACCCATTGTACTAGGAACTTTGTGACACAGTAGAGGCCTGCCTACCCGGCTACCCCTACCTTCCCTAGACATAGGGTGTGTTTGGTTGAGTGTCAAGGTTGGATGGGATCATCCCATCCATGCTATCCATGGATGAGTTCATCCTATCATATGTTTGGTTCGATGGATGGGATGATCCATGTTTTTTGTTTGGTTGGATGGATGAAACATGGATGAGACCATCCCATCCTTTGTTTGGTTGGATGGATAAACATGTACAACAAAGATATGATCACCTCTTTGTATAATTGGTGAGGTTACCTCTTTACATGACAAATATTGGACAAATATATCAGAAAATAATTTTCTATTAAAAATGACAGCAAGATTGGACAAATATATCATTACCAAGTCTTACACAAATGCATAATTATCAAGGCTTGCACAAATACATGGACCCACATGTCATTCTCTATGTAAATCCATTTTTTCTTTTATTTTTGGGTTCCTTATCTTATCCTCCATTGCCCCTTGGCGTTGCCCCCAGCTCGAGACGCTCGCCCGCCGGCGGAGGCGCTCGGCCACGGTGGTGCTCCAGGCCGCCCGCGCCGACCGAGGCGGAGGGCAAGGGTCGCGGCCGCCGGGTGGAGAACGAGGCTGCCTGCGTCGGCTGAGGCGACCCTTGCCTGGGGCGGATCTTGCCGGGGGCGAAGGCGCGGAGCTCGAGGGGTCGCCGGCCGAGGCACTCGCATGCGGCGGAGCTCACCAGGGGCGGAGGGCGAAGCTCGATGGAGGTGCTCGTGCGCAGTGGAGCTCGAGGGTGCCGGCCCCTCACCGGCCGAGGGAATCGCCTGCGGCGGCGGCGACAGATCCAGGAACAACGGCGGACAGAGATGGTGGCTAGGGCGGCGCAGCGGCGGCGGGTTGGGGGCGGCAGATATGGGAGAGCAAATAGCCGGGTGGAGGCGGCGGTGAGCGGAGAGGGGCGAGGCCGGGGGTGTCGCCGGAGGTTACCGTAAAAGAGGGAGGGATGTGTTCGCCTTGACGCTGCCACCCACATCCGCCCGATTTGGTGGGATGGCTCCGTCCGACATCTTCAGAGAATATGCTTCCAGTGTCAACACCGTCCATCCAACCAAACGTCTCAAAAACATGGATGGACTCATCCCATCCCTTTTTGTCTCATCCCATCCACTCAACTAAACACATCCATAGTAAATCGGAGGGAGCTCGCCGGATATCTCACTAGACAAGATGTGCTCTGCCAAACAAGCACAATGGCGCGGGACCGCGGCAAATCAAGCAGGACAATACTCTACGACGACCGACATTCCCAAAAAAACACGGGCTGGACAAAAGTTCAGAATTAAACAAATAGAATTAGTCAGTAATCTGGATCCAGAACAAAAGAGGGTGGAGCAAGGTGGCTTCGGCTTTGATTCCATTGCCCACGACACATACTAGAGGCTTGACAGTGGAGAGGCAGAGTGGCAGAAGGGCCGTGAGAAAGTCTAAATTCAAAATTGAACGCCTGGTGAAGATCCATGTACAGCAAAGGCACGACCTACTCCGGGCGACCATGAGCAGAACGCCAGGGACAAACCCAGAGCTAACCTAGAAAAGACGAAAATTTCCATGTGGCCAGCCACACCAACTCCACCGATCGATCTGATGATCCGATGCCCCGATGCCACGTCCGCGCAGCCAGCACAGGCGCGGTGGCGCCGCCGCCGCCGGAGCACCTTGGCTAGTCAGCTTCGCTCCCCCTCGGCCTCCTCTCGCGCCGGCCGTTCCAGCAGCAGGACACGACGCCGGCCACCATCCAAGCCCACCACCTGCGGCCGCCGCTGGTCCCCTCTGCCGCGGCCCGCGGCTGCGACCGGACGCCACCGAGGCAGGACACCTTGGGCGACCCGGGCTCCGCCAGCGGGTCCGCGGCCGCCGCCTCCCCGGCCGCGAACACCCTCGCGCGGCCGCCGAGCCGGCGCGGGGAGCGCAGCCTGCCGTGCTCCCGCGCGGCCTTGCCCGCCGCGGACGTCAGGCCACCGATGACCACGGCCACCGCCCTCGGAGCCGGGGCGGACACCGAGCTCCTCGCGGCGGCGGCGGTCCTGCGCGCGGCGCACTTGGGGTTGGCGCCGGCGCCCTTGGTGGAGTCGTCCCGCTCCAGCACCGCCACGGCGCCGACGTCGCTCCAGTCGATGTCCTCCCCGATCCTCAGCCGCAGGGACTGCGCGGGGGCGTACGGGTCCTCGTCGCGCTCCTCGGCGTCGGAGTCGGACAGCGCGGTCTCGCAGCCACGCGCGGCCTTCAACTCGGCGCCGTCGCCGCCGCCGCCGCCATCGCAGGAGATGGTGAGGGTGTCGAGGTCGAGCGGTGCCATCCCGCAGCTCAATGTGCGGTGTGTGCAGGCCTGGACAACAGTGACTGGGATTGGTTTTGAAGAGGTCGTGCCGTCGTGGCGAGGCGAGGGGTATCTACTCGTACTATCTAGCGTGCCGGGGATAGGAGGCGCCAATGGTTTGGAGGTGGGGATTTGAAAATGCGACAGGGGTTGGGTGGGGGCGGCTTTAGCTTAATCCAGGGGTGTTCTGGATTGAGCTCCCGAGAACCCTGCCGCGTGCTGTTGCGCTTGTCTCGTCCGAGCGAAGCTAATCGCGTTTGGCTAATGCAGCTGCACGGCAGCACGAGTCTACGAGCCGCTAGCTACCTAATGACTGAGGTTTACTAGTAGTTTGTCTATGGGAATGGGGATGGGTCCCGGGCTCGCGGAAGGGGGTGCCTTGGTGCTTGGCGCCACCAGCCGCGGTCGATCGATCATCGATTGAGAGGTGGTTTGTTTTGAATCGGCCTGGTGTCTCGTGCAAGTGTCTTGGCACCGTACTTCTTTTGGACAAATCATGATGTCCGCTCTGAAGACTAGTTGTGGAAGAAAACCCGTCTGGAGATGCCACAGGGTGGAAATTATGCTCAATTGCAACGATGGAAAAGCTGTGTAGACAAAATTTTGGATGGAGCTAGCAGTATACAACGACTATTAAAGATTGTGGTAAGAGAAGTGCAATCAAGGGTCCATAGCTCAGTGGTAGAGCAATCGACTGCAGATCGATAGGTCTCCGGTTCGAACCCGGATGGGCCCTTATCTTATTTGATTTTTTTTCTTTTTTATAAGCTGTTCTATTTAAACCCAGTGGTTCACACTGATAGGCCCTTATTTTATTTTGATTTTCCCCTTTTTTGTAAGCTGTGCTATTTAAATCCAGTTATCGATTTTTACCTCTTTTATAAGCTGTGCTATTCAAACCCAGTGGTTGATTTTTGCACCTTTTTTATAAGCTTTCCTATTTAAACCAAGTGATTTATACTTTTCCTTTTTCGCTCTTCTTTTGTTTTCCCCCTTTGTTATAAGCGCCGGATGCTCCAATGGCAATGGACAATCGTTTATCATCTCTTTTCCTTTGTTGCTCTCCGCCATAGTGCTCCACAACAAAATCAAATTAAACAGTTAATTTGATTTCATGTCACAGAGCACTTTTCACTAGTGCCAACACTGACCCCTGAAATTGAACTAATGGCGACACAGAGGATCAAATAATGACCATGATGATTACAACCAATCATTTTAAAACGAAATTACAGCCAATCATGTCAATTTACACGTTATTTGGTGTCCAGGGCTTGCAACGAACCAGTGCATTATCGTCGACAGATCCAGCCGCAGTAGGCTACATCATTTTTCGGATTTTCAGTGACCTATCATAGAGCTGAACCATGCGACCATTCAGTGACTGCAGCGGTCTGGAGTTGTGCCTGTAACTCCTCTCCAAAGGGGCCATCAGATCAGCAGCCTGTTCCTTGGTCATTTCTCTTACCTGTGAGATGAAGTCAGCCGTAATTTTCAGATATAAATTGAATGGCGCAAGAATTTTCTTCACAATGCTTCTAGTACAGGACATGGGTTACCTCAGAAAGGATGTTCCATATCACATTCTCGGTGCATGGAGGTGCAGTGAGGGATCCAACATATCTGTAATATTTATCCGCACCCTGCTTCAGTTCCGTCATGTCCACCACTGCAACAGGGAGAGGATTGCCTTTCTCAGCCTTGCAGCCCTCCGCATACAATTCAGCCAGCTGATCCTTTATCTGAATCACACAAAAAAAAAGTCAAACACCAAGCATGCAACTGCACCAACGCATAGTGATCAGTCCAGATGCAAATGAGTAAATGACAGATCATTTACAAGCCTTGAACTTTCAAGAAAAATACTAGACATGAACAGTTCCTTGTTCCTTCTGTTCCTGGCTTCTTTGAACAGATCAAAAACTGCTGGTTATGCAGAGTAGTTCAAGTTTGTGCTTCAAACATCTAATCACGACTGCCCAGTATCAGACCTCATGTTGATGTTATATGTAACTTATTTTCTAGTAGTCCAGATCCACTTTGTTTCTTATGACAATATAGTAACAGTACAAGGTGAATTCCCCAAAGACATCTGGCCACATCATGGAAACAGTATAACACTCCCACTCAGGTAAAACAGCACATGTGCAATGGGTGTTGATAAATGTTATAGCAAGTCGTTGTTACTATCACAAAGATTTACCTGGAAAAGGAAAGGATCTGGTTTGCCATATCGATAAAGGATCGCTACAACAGTAATGTTGCCATCCTCAGTGAAGTGAACCATATGGAGTTCCATTGCAAACCTATCACGGACTCAGAGTAAGGCATGGCTTCACACACTTGGTACAACTCATCAAGGAGTCATGCAAACCTTTGGCCATTGATGGTGTGCTCCGAGGGCGAATGCCAATGCAATTGCTTCAGCTTATACTTTATCCCACCTACCTTCACGGTCTCAGCAGTGTCATTGTAACGCAGCTGCATCATTCAACTTACACCAAAAATGATTCATATTGAAAAATCCACAACTCAGAATTTGGAGGTAACATGTACAAAGGTGAATCAATAATATCCCCCATTTCTTTTATACATTGGTTCTGAAGTTATGGTTGTTCCTAATGAATGTAAAAGACCCTAATTCCCCAGTAGAGATTAAACCATTATGCAGTACTGAGAAGAAAACACACTAACATGCAAAAGGAATAGCACGAATGGACATCATAATCGATCACAGAACTAAAATGATATTTCCCATATTAAGGATTTCCCAAAAGGTTGTACATTTACTTTTTAGTTTGTTGACACGATTAACAATTAAGTATTTAGTTCAGAACAAACCGCAATGTTGAAGACATTGTCAACAATAGTCGCATTTGTAGAAGTATAGTCCCTTTCAAGGGGATCCAACTGCGGGTTGTAGAAAGCTTCATCCTTCACTATATCAATTGGAGATTGGTTGGCTCCTTTTGAGCAAAGTGTGAAATTAGGGCTTAAGCTCCCCCAATAGTTTGGACCAGTACTCCCACTGTAACCAAATCTCACACCATCTGCTTCAAGTAAAAATAGGACCTCATCAGATATCAACCACAGCACCTTGTTCGGTTCTTAGTCTTTTTCATGCAAATTCTATGAGCTCAGGCAAATTCTATGAGCGCAAGTGAGAAACAGAGTCTTGGATTTTACAATTTTCGCCTATTTTTCTGATCCGTGTGAATTTACTATTACCAACCATTGTTTCTTGGCTGTCATCATGGAGCTTTTGTCACCTTATCAAGCCTTTCTAACTAAAAGCGTTTCTTTCGGATTTCCTTCTGTCTCCCTCTCTTTCTGAGTTATTTTAGTTAGTTTTTTGTTCTCAATGATTTCCGCTGAAAAAGTCCTGTAACTATCATGATCTTGATAAAAAAATAGGGGGACAAGGCACTTCTTTTTTCTTCTTATAATTTCTGAGAGCCTTTATAACTCTTTCCATTGAGCTTCATGTTCCCATTCAATAGGAACGTCAGAAGAATGGTCTCTATGAAATGAAAAGGAGGAAACTACAAATAGTAGCAAGGACTGTTGCAGCTTTAACAACTGAACATTGGCAGATGATCTCTCAACAAGGTCGACAAGATTAACATAAAAATAACTATAACAACTAACTAGCTTATTAAGAAAATCCTAACGCATTATAAGACCTGTGCTGCTGTCACATGGATTGTCCCCAAGCTATCAAGTACCGTACCGCAGAGAAACAATGAACAAGCTGCAAAATGGCATCTGTTTCCTTATGATGCTGTTTATGAGAATGCAGGACAAAGAGAGCACGTACCATGGTTACATGCATGGTTCACGAGGAAGCAAGTATACAACAGTGCAACATAAAAAGCTCTTTTCTTGGTAGTCACCATCTAGCCCTTCGTCCTCTGTTGACTTCTGGTATCCTACCAATAGATGCAGAGAACCATAAAACAACAATGCTCAAACCACAAGAAGAGCGCACAAATATATAGGAAGCCTAACAGAATTGTATAAGCCAGTTTCCTCCTACCTGTTGATATAATAAGTGGACCAATTCAATGGCTTGATGTTTTGGCACCAGCAAAGTGTTGTCACCCTTTATTTAGTCGAAATAGCAAGGTACCTCTTGTAGCATCACAGATGATTACATAAATTTCTCAGTCTAGTCTAATGTCAGCTCAATCAGAAGGTAACTTCTCCACCAAACATAAAAATAAGACAACATTCTTAGTAGCTATAAATATATCACTATGCAGTGATGAAAACAATGTAGGCTTATTTTGCTTGCTTAGAAATTGATATCAACAATGTTGACAGCCACACCTAGATAGCACATGATGCTTTCACAACTCAACTATGAAATTATTATACCCCGGACTGATGTTTTCGAAGACAAAAGCATCTAAGTGTACTTATGACTTGCTAAGACAAAACTGCTGACAAATGCACAAAGCCAATCTGCAATATTAGATGAATTAATGGTCCTGACCCAGATAGCAAGTGGACAATACCACACACCTATATGTAATAAGAAGATGAAAGCAGAACCAGTTCGGTGACATTATAAAGAGATTAAACTGAAAAAAAATATCATTATGCAAGGATAGCTGGTGGGATCTGGGATCATATGAGGTTTCCAAATTGGATAGTAGTTTTTTCAAAGAACTTTGCAGCTGTACTGAGCAATATTTGTTAAAAAAGATATGTCCACACACAAATTGCCTCAAAAAGGATATAAACTACACAAAGTAGGCCCTTGTGTTAAAACTTAAAGGCAGAGTTATCTTTCCCTGCTGACAGGAAAGCAGAACTTGAGAGTAAAAAACTAACAAGGTTAAACTCGAAAGTTTTATTATCCTCCTCAATCACAGAATGATTTAGAAACAAGAAACATGTAAATGAATCAACTGCTAGGATATATCCCCTTTGCATCCAGTGCTGCACAAATATCACAGCTATATAAGATCTAGAGTTTGCATTAAAGAAGCAACATGCGGAAAGTGAAGATCTGCATACTGATAACAACTTCATGGACACCCTTAGAAGCTACTTGGGTAAAAAAGTTACTCCACATCAATATAATGTCAAAAGCATTTCACGTGGAGAAAGAAAAGAGCAGACCCAAATTTTTACCAGATGCCCAGAAAAAATGTTTCTGGTTACGAAAATGTTACCTTATGACAGGGTCATATGATAGGCCAGCCTTCTGCTCTGATACTATCATACCACCAATAAATGATGAAACCAGAATTAAATAAACTTAGAAGAGCTTAACATTTACTTTACAATTCTGTAAGATATGCATGTGATAAATAACATGTCTACATATATACAAAACAGGCAACATAGATATGGTACATAATAAATATATACATCAGGGACAATGGCCATTTCTATACGCTCTCAAATTCTAACAATCTTTCGTTAATCTAGGACATCAGAAGTCTATTTCATTTCTCTCAACCTCCAATGCTATTTCATTACGCCTTGTGAATGGAAGTGTGAAAGGGGGATTATACTGCAATTCAGAAAACTGAGAATTAGGCTCTGATAATAAGCTTGGGTTCAAAATATGGTTCATAATAATATTAGAGACTATACCTGTGCAACTTCCACCACCGAATCATCTTTCACTCTAAATTCAGTATCTTTCTGAAGAGATTCACGCAATTTGGATTCCCTCTGGCTTATGTCATTGTCCGTAACCAAACCTGTTTCAACACAAAAGATTATGAATCATGACAGCCGCAGTGTGGTTGATACAAATTATTGCATTGATGTATGGTTACAACTTATGAGCTTGTAAGTGATGATATGCTAAAAATCAACAAAGATTAAAGGGTGTATTCATTTTGGAGAGACCGTCCATATTTTAGCTTCCAAACATTAAAAAAACGAATGGAGATGCTTATGGCCGTGAAGACTTTCTCTAGTGAAATATAATTTGAGGGTAAAGTGGTAACAGTATAGAGTTGAGTGTGCTTTTTATTATATTTTGAACAAAAACTAAATACTACAGGGTCTCAGGTAAGATAAATGGTAAATAGGTAGACCTCATTTTGATCTGACAACTTATTTTAAAACAAATCTGGTTGTATTTGTGTTATCATGAAAGGAAAAACATATTACAGATCATGATAGCATTCTCGAATGCGAAGGAGATCACAACTCCTATGTCCTATCATTATAAATTATTTCCTGATTGAATTGGTTAATGATAATGCAAGGCACCACAGACATCTTTGGCTGATTCGTTATTTATCATTATGATGTTTCCAGCAAAAGATCTTCAGTAGTCACCAGAAGGAAAGGTTCATAGAACATCTTTACTTTACCAATGATTCTGAATTTGACTAGATAGCTTCTCAATCAACCAGAGCAGAAGTAAAAACTACAGTCACGAACTGGATTAAGGATATGACAAAGAAGTGGTAAATACGGACCTGGAAATGCTGTAACTGCAACGATTTTGCTGGGCACCTCTTTGATAATCACAGAAGAATCTTTTGGACGAGGCAAGTTGGAACCATACTCTGCTGGCATCACAAATGACATCTTCCATTTATTTTCACCAGCTGACTGCAGGTGAGAACACATGATTTAAAGGAAAGGTAAAACTTCTTCACTTTCTAAATTATCCTGAATCACCAAACGAATACAGCTCAAAACAATGGCACATTTGAAAGCCATACAGTGCCCACCTTCTTTGTTATCACCGGGGTCGTCATGTCCATTGTTTCACTGGTGGGCTCACCCTTCCGAGTAAAAACAGGGGTTGTCATTTCCATTTGCTCAGAAGTTGTGTTCTGCAGGCAAGCATCCCAACAATAAACCTTGTGTGATTTTACCTTAAATTCAGAATATCAAATGAAACAAGGGAAAGGACTTGTGAGCCATGATAAGAGACGTGGCAAATACCTTACCGAATAAATAAGATGCCAGCACGTTGAATGACTGAGACGATCCATTGAAATCAAACCCGGATCTTCCAGGCATCGTTGTTTCAGCAACAAAGTATGACTGATCAGAGTTCACAACAAAACGCACAGTTACTCAATCAACCTGACAGTATCATATCAAAATCACACGATCGGTTCCATTTTCGGCACTCACACAATTTCTAACCATGATTGAAAAGTGAAGACTGATAACAACAAATCGACGTTTACCTCCACTTCTCTTATCTCATAGTCGGGCTCGCGCTTCAGGACGCGGAACGGGACAGTCTCGAGATCGGGAACTGCAAAACGCACATGCATCTCACTCAGCAACCGAGCCCTAAATCCCTAGCGATTTCGCCATTTTGGGAGCAGAAGCTCCCGCTATTGGTTTAGTATTAGTGTTACCGACCGGACATGAGGGCCTCCTCGAGGGTGCGGGGCTCGAAGCGGCGGGACGGGGAGGCGTACTTGGCGGCCTCGGCAACGAGGTCGGCGGCGCGGCGCTGCGAGACGGCGAGCGCCTGCGTGGCCAGCGCCAGCACCAGGGACACGCGGGTCTCGTCGCCGCTGGCGCGGGCGCGGCTGCCCGCGGCCACGACGACCGTCCGAGGCGCGCGGTCGCGGCGGCGAGGCTGGCCTGGCGCTTCGAGCGGCCGCGGGGAAGCGGAGCACAGCGGCGCCATTTGATCTCTCGTTTCCGGCGCGGTGACCGCCGAGGCGCGAGCTCTGCCGGTTGTCTTGCGGTGGTGGACTGGCCGGTGGGCGCGTGGGAGCGAGAGGCGCAGTTGCGTTGCGTGCCGGTGTTTGCTCTGCCGCGCCAGATTTTTACGCGGGCACTTCTCAAGTTCTGGGACGGGAGCGCGAGTCAGTTATTTAGCGGGAGGACGCCGCGACCGCCGACGTGGCTGGTGTCAAGCCACATGCCACAAGGCTTGAATTTGAATGGTGTTTGCACATTTAGCGGAATTTGCAGCATCGGCCTCTTTCGATTACAGAGACTAAAGTTACTGTCCATGATCGAATCAAACGTAAGAATGCTAATTAAAAGTATTAAATATAAATTAATTAAAAAATCTATTACATAATTAAATATTACTACCTCCGTTTTTAAATATATGTCGTTTAGGACATTAGTTCAAAAATAAACTAATTTGCTTGTCCTAAATGTCATATATTTAAGAACGGAGGGAGTAATTCACGATACGAATCTATTGAACCTAATTAGTCTATGATTTTACTGCAGTAAATATGTGCTAAACATGTGGTAATGATGTATTGATTAATTAGTTCATGATTTACTGCAGTAATTATGTGCTAAACATGTGCTAATGTTGTATTGAGTAGGCTTAATAGATTCATCTCGTGGATTAGCACTCATTTATATAATTAGTTTTATAATTAATATATATTTAATATTTTTAATTAACATCCGTATATTTGATGTGAAATGAACTAAATATTAGTTCCCGGAACCAAACACCCCTTTATTAGTATCTTTCAGAGGAGATAATTTTCTAAAACTTGGAATGTAGCAAAGAGTTGAATTTGTCCTTTCATTTCACCTCTAGTATAGCAGTATTTAGCAAGTGTTTTCAATTTTATTTCTTATCCTAGGCGACGTGAGACGCTTTACGCTCATTATTTGTGCTTCTCTTCTTAGTACTTGCACTTAGAGTTGAGATTTAAGACACGTAAAAACTTTTGCCTGTTTCAAAAGAATATATAATTGACAGTGGTCCCCAAAACATTGAGCAATCATTCACTCAGTTGCCGATTATCTAGCAAAAAAAAGCTTAAGTTGGGTAAACGAACATTTAAATATGAAAGATTAGCCATTGTGTGGCATTTTGGGCAAACAGTGCTAATAACTGGCATGAGCTAGGTATAATCTTGTGGTAAGGACAGTAAAATCATTCATAGCATGTTAAATTTAGGTTTTTTTCTTAAAAATCACAAGTATAACAAAGTTTCCACTTTGGATGGGCAAAGATCCCCTCGGCGGACACGCTGACCGGCCTCTCCAATCTCCATCGCTCAATCCTCTTTCTAGACGAACCCAAGCCGGAGCCCGGGGCCAATGTCCGTGTCGGACCCCGGTCGCTTGCTTCGACCAAATCCGATCTCGTGGCCACGGCCACGGCCAGCACACCTCTTCCTCCTCGGCCCTCCCCTTCCACAGCCACTCCTCCGACCTCCCCGCAGAATGCCCACCACCACCGTCTAAACCCCACCCCCAAACCACGCCGGCGTCCGCCATGGCCGCCGTCGCCTCCATCTCCCTCTCCCTCCACCTCCGCCTCCGCCCGCCCCTACCTCCTCCCCGCAGGTCCCCGCGCCATGCCGCCTTCCTCCTCCCCACCCCTTCCCCCGTTCCCCAACGCCTCCGCGTCGCCCCGGCTCCCACGTGGCGCCCCGACGTGCGGGCGCGCGCCGGGAGCTCCATCGGTGCGCCGCCCGCGCTCGCGCGCCCCGGCGGCGCCGTGGAGACGGACCGCCTCCCCTCCGACGTGCGGGACCGCACCATGGAGGCTGTCGACCACTTCGGCGGCCGCGTCACCATCGGCGACGTCGCCTCGCGCGCCGGGCTGCAGCTCGCGCAGGCCGAGCGCGCGCTCCAGGCTCTCGCCGCCGACACCGAAGGATTCCTGGAGGTGCGCCGTTGTTAGTACCCTTTTCCTCCTCCGCTGCTTACCTTCTGGTGTTCGGTGGTAATCGTTGTGAACGGTGTAGGTGTCGGAGGATGGGGAGGTTCTGTACGTCTTCCCAAAAGACTACAGGACAAAGCTGGCAGGCAAGTCATTTAGGATGAAGATCGAGCCTTTGGTGGATAAAGCTAAGGTACTTGGAGTAAGGAAAGGTGTAAAGGGTGCTCTTGATTACTTCGAATTCTGCTGATACTGGATTATGGTGGTGCTCATTTTCACTTTTCAGGAAGTGGGTGCTTATTTGGTACGGGTTTCATTTGGGACAGCACTCATTGCCTCCATTGTGCTAGTGTACACTACCATAATTGCCATTCTCTCAAGCTCAAGGTACATTCACTGTTGCAGGAGTTTGAGTGTACTAATTACTGTATGTTTACTTATTGAATGCCAAAACTATTCTTGCACAATGTCTTCATCTTTATCATATTGTTCAATTCCCTGAAGTGAACATTCTGTGAATGTCTTACTGATCGACGGCTAAACCACATGCTGAGAATGAAGTATAGTTTGAATTAACATGTCTACCTCTTTTTGGTGGGTGTTTGACTCTCTATCTAGCGGTAATTCATAAATTGTAAAACAAATTAAAACTTAAAAAGATTTTTCATGAGTATCAACAATTGTTTTTTATTTTGGAAACTTTAGCTAGGCATTACCATTTAACTCAAGGTGCCTTTGATTGATAGCATTTCCTCTTGTACTAGCAGTGATGAAGATAGTCGTGGTAGGCGGCGGAGATCTTATGGTTCAACTATCATCATTCCGACAGATATGTTTTGGTAAGTTTCAGATTTTATCAGGTGTTATGAACCTGCTGGATATCCTATTACATTCTTGCCTTAAAGGGACAAAAAGACAATCCCCTTTGCTCTTGGGCATGTGGAGCTCCTCAACATGTCACCACATTACTTTATTACTGTACACGTCAAGTTGAATATTGCATGTACTTTGCATATGTAGTGTAGAATTTCATTTTCAAATAAACCATCCTAGGGGGAAAGGGAAAAACCCCAAAGAAAGTTCTATTTGAAATACTGTTTGTTGGCAAACCAGTAGAAGAAAACACATTGAGTTGGAGAGCTTTCTTGTTATATATGTTTTTCTTGGAATGTCTCCATTACACTCTTCATGCAAATCACCTAATGATTTGGGCATGATAATGTTCCTGATGGGATATTCATGAAGGCAACTCTAACTACAGTAGCAATGATTTTAAGCTATCTATTCAACTGTTAGAAGAACCTGTATTCTAGTGCTGTGAAATTCCAATGTTATACTTATACCTCTCGCCAGTTCATGTTAAGGTGATAACAATGAAATGGAACATAAGCCTACACATGCCATTTGGAATTGTAATTTTGTACCTGAACAGAAATTATCATGTACATTCTTATTATTCACAATATTCATGGGCCTGCAGGTACTTGGACGCAGATTATTACAGAAGGCGTCGAGTAGAAAAAGAAAATGGGATGAACTTTATTGAATCTGTAATCTAAAAGGGTTTGACTTGATTGTTCATTCTCACTATGTAATGATGTAACGTGTGGGTAGCTGAAATGTGTGTAATGTTGATTAAATCAATTCTGCAGATATTTTCATTTGTTTTTGGGGATGGTGATCCAAATGATGGGCTTGAAGAGAAGCGGTGGAAGACGGTATTTTCCTTTTCTTTTGAGAAAATGTCTTCTTTCTGAAATTTGGACCATCTATTATATATTCTATTCACTATTGCTATTACAGATTTCTAATGACTCCTTGAATAATTCACAGATTGGGCAGTATATTTCATCAAATGGTGGAGTTGTTACAGCTGAAGAACTGGCACCGTTTCTTGATGTGCCGCCACCATCAGAAGAGTCCAAGGCATAGAAACTCTGGCCCAAAGTGTTACTATGTATTATCTATTTTGTTAGACTTGATTAAGTTCTTTACTCCTGGCACCTTCAAAAGCAATGCCCTCTTCCTTTTAATCATAAATTGTGGTGAGGCTTGTCATATTCATACCATCTCTTGAACTGCAGGATGATGAATCATTTATTCTTCCAGTTCTTTTACGCTTCCAGGGGCATCCAGAGGTTGATGAGCAGGTCCAATCTTATTCTCTCTAACATTAAAGACTTGTATAGAGAACTGCCAGTCTCTAATGTGCCCAACCCAGCCACATACTAAAGATTGCTTTCTCGACATAATAGCCAATGTACTTCAACAAGTCTTGCTTGAGGCAGTGTACATTTGAATGACTTAATGACTTTGTTCTTCTTATTTAGGGAAACATTCTGTATCGATTCCCATCGTTGCAACGTACTGCTTCATCAAAAAGTGGTGGGAGTAGGGAATATGTGGGTACCAAATGGTCGGCAATGTTTGGTGGACTTGAAAAGTACTTAGAGGAGAAGCCGTGGAAATTCAGGTCAATCATCCATACTAACATACATTGAATTATTAATGCAATTTTTACCCCCCCCCCCCCCCCCCCAAAAAAAAAAAAAAACTGAAGCTCCCATGATAGAAAATTTGGTCTCTAAACATGTGGATTGCTAATATTGTTTTGGAAGTATGTTACATCAGCAGCCAATGCGGTAATGCATGGGGGGTGCAGAGATTAGACATTATCTAGGTTGATTCATTGGGTATTTAGGTTGTATTTTCTCCTATCAGCTCCAAATTTGCTATTTTGATCTATTTTATGTACTTTCTATATGTCTTTCATACACTGACCTGTTGCTTTTGCAGTAAAGCAAATGCATCAGAGAAGGCAATGGTTGCTGGTTTGGGAGGACTCAATCTTTTTGGTGTTATCATTCTCGGAAACTTGTTGAAGTAAGAATTATAATTCTGCCCCCAAGTATCATTGAATCGTGATTCCTTTTACTAATATATGTATTAAAATTTAATTTTGAAGGCAAATGACAGTGACACCTGGTGGGCTTATCTCATTTGCTGCACAGTTATATCCTTTGCTTCAGGTATGGCTAGGCTTGATATGCCTGTTTTGTACTCTATATGGCCTGACAGAAGCCACTAACACTTCATATTTTTAGAGGAGTTACTGAATGTTGTGAATGTTGCAAACTGTTGATTGTGGAATTATGTTGTGTACTTGTAAATTAATAATATTATTAATAATATATACTGATGCAATGTGGTACAATGTGGTCACTTGTAGATATATGCTGGCTCCTTTTTTGCAATACCATTATTTAGATGGCTTCTACTACGCAAAACCAACAATGATATTAGAAAGAGGAATAAGGCCAGAGAACAGCGAGCTCAGGAACTCATATCACCAGATTCTTCTCTCAGAAGAAAGGTAATAACAATTTGAGTTCCACACAACTCTATATGATTGCTTTTTACCAATGCATAGTTCTGTTCAGAGGAACTCATGATAATGTCGGTTCATTCATGTAAACCTTATAGGCCATACTTGGGTCGACCAGTAGCAACTTTCTTGTTCCTGACATTAGAAGCTTCTAGAAAGGAACCACTGCAGATTTGCTTATAACCTATAACATCAAGTGATAGTATTAATTTATTATGCAGCTTGGATTGTCTGTCGTCAATATCTGCATCACAATTGGCTATTTGTATAAAATGAAAACATACACTAAGCATGAAAGTTTTTATCACGGGAATCATTATTGCATTCTTCAATGCTAGTCAATTTATCTTGGTGTCTGGCGCATTTAAGATTCAAATGTATGATACTTGGCTTCATGACCTTCACTAAGTTAGTTTTTTATTTGGCCTTTGAAGTAGAATAAATTTGGTTTGTGCTCTCCTATCTTTTCAGTTGCTCAGCGCACGTGACATGGCTCAACGGAAAGTAATTACACCAGAGGAGATTGTCTACACTACTGAAAAGGATCTATTAGAGCAGGATTATGAAGTCAAGGAGTGGGAAAGGAGATTTAAGGAACTTGAGTCAGAGTGATGGGCACAATGGATATACTTGATATTTATAGTAGCTCTACATGGTCATTTGGGTCTTGCTGGATGATAATTTTTTTAATCTGGGCCCAATTGATTGGAAGATGGATCTGACTGAACCATTCAACCAAGTGAAATGATGGTTCTGGACCCCACTGACAGGCATACCACTAGCTCACTTCGCCATGAAAGTTTTGTGGAAGCTGTTGGTTTAATTGAAATCAACCATGATTTGCAAGCTGATGTACATATCTGTGACATTGATCTGCACATTTGTATAGGTAAATCCATTCACATGGTTTGAGATCAAATTCAGAATTCGACACGTGTTTGTCAGTTTGAATGAAGCCCCATCAGAACATGTAAACAGAACACACCGGCAAACAGGGGACTCGGACTTAGGCATTCATGTCAAACTCTGTCTAGAGACAGACATACTGTTATAGCCTTGTAGAAGTTGATTCATGATTGGAAGTAACAATTTGTAGCATTAACCTGAAAATGTGCCTCCCCTGTGTACTTGTCTGTGAGTGAGGACAATCACATAACAATTTGTCCAAGTTTCCTCACTCCATAAATGGAGAATAAAACAAGGGAAATCTTCCAAGCTCAAAAAGAAATAGTACATAGCATTGGTATCAATTACCCACCAATACATAGCTGCAGTCAAGGCATATGTTTCTACCTTTCTGCTTCTGGGTCAAAGGTTAAGAAGCACTAATGAGTCGGCCATGCGCATGCTTCAGTCAGTTCTAACCTAATGTAATGTCAGTATTATGAATCCAATAAGAGCTCATGAACGTTGTCAGAAATCCAGAGTACGCTCGGGTTAAGATGACCAGATTACTCGGTAAGTTCCTGCTGAATATGCAGTCTGTTAGTTGTCCTGACATACAGAGAAAACATGTAGTACGGTCGTAATTTCAAACCGATTTACCTTGCGAGTTGCAACTGGAAGCTCTGTCAGCATGAGATGCTCAGCTGTTAGTACTCCGTCGGGTAGCTTATGCTGTCAGGATAAGACGAAAGCGACGGACGCGACGGCAACCAGTGTAAACAATTGAATCGCCTGCCAAAACACAAGTGTAAGGGAATATTTGAGTATCACTAATACCGGAATGATGCTTTCGCCCATCATTTCGGACAGATGAAACATTTGTTTGTGTGTGTTGTGGTTTATGATAAACGCAACTACTACTGATTAGTGATTACGGCATCTTCCTTTCGCCTCGGTGGAGAACTGTATTCCTTGCCTAACCCTGGCCATGGCCACTTTGGCTGCCTCTAGGCATCTCACTCTCCCGGCTCCACTAAAACGTGACAAGACTGGAACAATCCGGTGACGGTATTGACGGTAGCAAAGTGGTAAGGCTAGGCTAAGCTCGGGTAGTCAAGAAACCGCTGCTATCCAAAACTACCCAACCCATGCATGACACGTCGAAAGCTTGCAAGAAATGCGCTAAACAAAACCTAGAGAATTGAACCTCCCATACCTGTCGCGCTCCATTGGACAGCAGCATCGGCGGGAGGTACCCGTGCACGCCGACGTTGTACACCGGCGTGCCGTCGGGGTAGAAGAGCCCGTAGTTGCGCTCCGACGCCGGGCCAGGCTTGAGGTTCTCGTTGAAGAGCGCGAACACGTACACGTCCACGGGCGTCGCCGGCCGCAGCGGCGTCCCCTGCTTCATCTCGATCCGCTGCAGGAGGTTGCGGATGTAGATGCCGGCGTACTCCGGCGTGGCGCCGGGCTCGTCGGCGTCGCCCCTCGACGGCCACCCGGTCTCGGAGACCTTCACCTCGACGTCCGTGTGGCCCAGCGCCTGGATGGCCGCGTACACGGCGTCCACCTGCGCGTACAGCATGTTGTCGTAGCGGAGCCCCGTGCGCGCGTCGGCGACGCCGGCGTTGGGCTGGAACAGCACGTACTCCAGCGGCACCCGCGCCGGGTCGTCCTTGTAGGCGAAGTAGGGGTAGCAGTTGATGAGGAACGGGGAGCGCGTCGCGGAGAGGAAGCCCAGGAATGGCTGCAGGTGCGGCAGCGCCGCCGGGTGGAACGCCCCCGCCGACGGCGGGAAGGAGACGCCCATGATGTCCAGGGAGTGCGCCGTGGTGACGTTCACGCGGCCCTGCAGGCCCAGCGCGCCCAGGGCGCGGTGCACGGACTGCATGGCCGGGAGCACCGCGGCCTGGAGCGCCGTGTCGTTGCCCTTGAAGACCTCGTTGCGGACGGTGACGCAGGTGATGCGGGCGCCGGCGCGGAGGTGCGGCACCAGGTGCTGCTGGAGCCACGCCTGCGCCGCCGCGGGGCTCACCATGGACGGGACGGCCTCGTTGCCGATGCCCACCACGAACTCCACGCCGGTGCCCAGGAACGCGCGCAGGACGTTGGGGTCCGCGTCGTAGAGCTTCACCTTGCTGATCCGCATCGACCGGGGAGGGGAGGTTGTTCGCGATCTGACCGTAGTTGACGCCGATCGACAGCGCCTCGGCTACCGCAGCTTGCTCTGCAAACCATTGCCACATACGTCTCAGTTATTGATCGATGGCATATATCATCCAGAGGACGTGTAACATT
Organism: Echinochloa phyllopogon; assembly: GCA_033239725.1. NCBI lineage: Eukaryota > Viridiplantae > Streptophyta > Magnoliopsida > Poales > Poaceae > Echinochloa > Echinochloa phyllopogon. The sequence goes on along the minus strand of BTCW01000010.1, from coordinate 39,041,603 downwards.
CATGCTAAATATGATCTCGCGTTGCTTAATTCGATCTGTGGGTGTGAAGTTTCAGGCTTTCAGCGGTCGCTTGATCCGTGCGCCTTGGAACAACGAAGAAGCACGGTTTCGGTTCTTGTGCTATAGTTTGACAATTGTTGGCTAAACTTTGAAACTACGGCAATGCCAAACATTGCATCGAATAATCATACCATCTTACTTCGAGATACGCTACCACTAGTGCGGAGAGCTGAGAATTATAGTAATTGGAGCAATCTAGCTAGGTACTAGTAGAATATACAGATATACAAGTATAACAGTACGGAGTACGCGATCCAATGGAAGCAAGATCTCAGTGGACCACATGAGCATGTGGTTCTGCCAGACTGCCACCGAGCAAGAGCTACACCAAGAACCAGAAACAACTGCTATTAAATTGGCCCACTTATTCCAAAACCACGTGGAATGCCAAATCGCAGGTTGCACACGCGAGATGGGGGGTAGGGTAGCTGGCGACTGAAACTTTGTGGAGGAAGGATCGGATATACAGCTCATCAGGGGCAGATATATATATAATTCAGGCACGCACGCAGAATCGGGGAGAAAAAGGGGTGCTGGAGCGAGTAAAACTATACTGGCCACTGGGCATTTTTAGCTTCGAAAGAGCCGTGAAAAGTGTCGATATGGTGTTTTAGAATTCAAGATATATCGCCACAGTGGGTGGCGGCTTACGCCATGGCGCACCTGGCAAGCTAGAGAACATTCCATGTCACCTCCATCGCGCCTGCTAGAAATGGTCAAGTGCTAGGTGATGATATAATGCAAGCGCACATGGCAATGTACATGATCTTAAGTTCTTAATAACAAATGCGCCTTCTATCTTATATGAGTATAGCTAGCTAGATAAAACCTCAGCGAACGATCATTTCTCAATCCGGGCCAAAGATCATTGCTGATTAGAGTTCTAAGGTTTGCAAGGCAACACCAAATGGAATTGAAGGTTGGGCAACTAACAAGAACACTACAGAGGAGCGCCACTACATGCAGGCAAGCCATAACATGTCTTATCAGTTATCTCAAATGGCATTGGATTTGGTCATATCCTATCACAATAGGCATTTGGCAAGCTGATTCCGTAGACGGAGAGGGCGGCAAGAAAGAGTCGAACGATTGCTCATGGATATATTTAGCTGATTGAACTCACCTGTGAGGAGGATGGGGAGGAGGAGCAGGACGAAGAAGCCGGCGACGATCTTGGGGCACGGAGCTGGCGGCGAAGGCGCAGTTCTTGACGCATCGCACTTCGTTAACGGAAATCCAAGGCGCACTTTTTTTGTCAAAAAAAATGCAAGACGTGAGCGAAGGTACTGTGGTCACAAACATTTCCATGTTTTACTTGAAAATTCTGATTGTCAGTATGGTCAACTGTTACCAAAAAGATGTCGTCAACTGTTTCAGTTGAAAGCTTTCAGTGTAAATCAGTGGCCCATAGAGATTTTTTAACCTTTAGCTAAATTAAAGAGTTAAAGACTCCTCTCCAAGTGTATACAAGAAAATAGCGACACCTCTCATGCTAGCACACTTACACCACACCATAATACTACATGCCCATCGTCGTCTCTGTGCGACCTGCCTCCTATGCAACCAAGCAAGAGCCGGAATCCAACGACCATCTCTTCGTGTTCTACTCATTCACGAGGCAAGTTTGGGCAACCATCACTACAGCCCTAGGACAACAATGCCCTGCCCCATAGGCACAGGACTCCCTGCAGGATTGGTGGCTGCGCGCAAGAAAATGATGGAGCAGGCAGAAGAAAAAGGGATGGGCTTTGACACTCCGGTATCTCTAACATCATGGGAGGTCCAGAAGCAAAGGAATGCTAGGGTGTTCCGTGGGGAGCAAATGCCGGTCCAGGGACTACTATTGTCAATCAGGATGGAAGGTGAGCAATGGATCCTCGCCGACACTCGTGACTTGGGTTGTTTAGTCAATGAGTAATCCTTCAAATTACAGATTGACCGTCCCCAAAGGTTGTTATAATTCTGTAATAGATTCTAAGGGGTAATGGGTGGCGTGGGCGCCCACGTGGGTTGTTGTAACAAACTCTAACCTCTATCTTAATGCAAATATGCGTAATTCTCATGCTATTCTTAAAAAAACTGTGCGATGGTAGATGCTTCCACCATCACATTGATCAAGCTCTTTGTTTCGTCCTACCTCATTTAGCATATCGGTTGTTACAAAATTTGATGTTTTAGATGTAGATTTTAATCGTCAATACGATGTCGTTTGTCATCTATTATCCTCTTCTTACCTGACATCCCTTCAATAGTTCACACCGGCCATTCGGCAACATCCGGCCAAAAATAGCACCTCATCTCCCTTTCGTCCATACCAAAACATTCACATTCTAACATTACATGGCCACCTTTGCCTCCGATGCAAATTTATTAGATCTCACATGTGCAACACACTAATAGAAACTGGCGCGTGCAATACTGGGTTAGCTGTGACGGAACACCGAAGGTCCGGCACGCGTGCACGTGACTCCATATTACCGGATCTCGAAGCAAAAGCTCCAAGATTCTCTGATTTTTTCAGAGTAAAACCGAGCTAGCTTTGACCTTCTTTCCGGAGTGAAAGCCTGCTAATGCAATTTTACCAGCTCGAAACGGAGACAGGGAAAGGGTAAAGCGAGCGAGGTTTCGCAAATCACTCGTGAAACGCTTTCCAGCTGCTCGACGAAACAACTTTCCAAATCCGACCCACCAGGTGTGTGGCTTCTCTTATCGGAGTAGTCAACCAGCAGCCGTCGTCTCGCACCCACACGGATGACGTATACCTGACTACCTGTCGCTCTGACGTGGTGGCGCCGCGTCGGTGCGCTCTGCGTCGGCCTAGCCGGGAGACGCGGATCCGAGTCACCCACCCGTCTGGCTCGCTCGCGGCGGCACGTGCGCGCTCCGATGCCTCCCCGCGGCCGCCGCCCCCACTCGACCGATCGGTAGGTGGGACTCGACCGCCAATCTAAAGCGGGCAAGCGGCCACGCATATGCGTGATCCGTCCCGCTCCGGCGGATCGCATCTGGCTCTCGTCTGATCCGCGCGCCGCGACGGCCCGGCCTGCTTCGTCGGCTCGGCCCTCGCATCCTCACTGGTCATTGGACAAGGCTGTGAAAGCCTGCGGCTCGATTCAGGGCAGTCCCAACTCATCATGTCTATAGGTAGTGTCTATACTGTCATGTTAGCAAGACATCACCTTAGACACTACATTCTCCAACCCATGATTTCTTAGGATGGATCATTAATAAATTCATCATATTTTCTCTCTAACAATCATACTTGTTCTTTTTCTATCATGAAGACACTATCATCTCCCAATGCAAACTTTGATAGTGTCATATGCATAGGTTCTCGTGTCGACACTGGGTCTTTGCATGAGACCCAGTTTCCTCCTCTTTTCACTCTCTCTCTTATTTAATACAGTACCACACAATCAAAAAGTCCTATGTGGCAGCCTAACTAATGCTATAGAAACCATCCTGTGGAGGGTTGGAACTGCCCTCAGTCAATTTCACCGGACGAGTCGAGGAAACAGTAATATGACCGCAGCCTTGCCCTCGCCTCACTAATTCATTTCACAGCAGCTGAATATGGACTTCTCGAGTTACTAGTACACTGCTTGGACGTGGATGCGGATCGATTTGCATTGCAAATGGATGCCTTTGTATCTATAAATAAAGAGACAAAAGCACATGAAAAATGAGAAACACAATCTTTTCTTCTCAACAGCTCTCTAAGTGCGCCTTTTGACCTCCAATCTAACTACCATCCTAATCATCTTGCTACTTTTTATCTTAAGAGGAAAAATGCCAACATGGAGGCATGGTAAAAAAGAAAAAAAAATAAAAAAACTTTAAATCAGCAGTAGAAAAGTCACACATGTTTTCGTTGTTACCATCTCACCTAGATAGCACATGCATGTGACATAATCCTGGGTGTTTATCTTTTAAATTACCCCAAACTAGAACTAAAACTCACCCTTTAGTGCCGGTTAATGTTACCAACAGTGACTAAAGTTTCTCCGGGACCATGGAAAATACCAACCAGAACTAAAAGCGAAATTAATCTCAGTCCAAAACTTACCCATGACAAATGTAGGGATAGAAAGCCCACTCTCTACTAGTGAATAAGGATGGAAAGGCATGTAGAGTAACTGATAACTACAACTAGATAAATGTGAAAAAACTTATGTATGAGCAGAGTATTGTGTTAGAATATAAATTAAATAAGAGAATGAGAAATACGATGTGGTTTGATTAGTTGCGGCCCCATAACCATAACTGAATTTTCATGAGGTAAGATGGACTAGTAATAGTACCCATGTTACAATCTTCAGAAGTATCAATGAGGATTTCTACATTTTTTGCTGCACATTATACCAAATACTTTGTGTGTTGTATCATGGCACGACAGAAAAGAATATAGCAGACTAGGCAGACTATCGATTTTGTAAAAAAAGGTGGGGTGTTAAACTAACAAAAGAAACTCCATCTAACTATTTAACCTCCCATGTCTTTTGTTAGTGTGACACCGTCAATCTCAAAAATCTACCGTTTTAGTCTCTTGTAAGTGTTTATATGAACGTGAATATCGGTGTTCACGTCTGTATTGTATATAAGTGTAAGGTAGCTCTCCTGGTAAGGTATTACTTGTGGTGAAATCTACCCACCTAGATTTGACTCCTTGATTTGATATGAATGCTGATATGTTAATTACTAATTTGTTACATAATTTAATACACTATTTTTTAGTGGCATTCTAAACCTGATTACTTCATCAATCTCAAGATGTGCTTGCTTAATCTCTCGAGGTGCTCATATAAATAGAATTCTATATGTGTATTTATATAAGTGAGTGTATATGCGAACATTTACATCTATACCATGTTTTGAAAAAAGGCAAATAAAAAATGATGCTTTACGAGTAAATAAAAGTAACCACGTCATCGAACTTTATGGGTTTGATTTCTTTTTGAGGGATTATCTTTATGGGTTTGATGTACCTTTCCCGAGAGCGGGGTTTTGATAGCCCGGGGTCGGCCCGTGGGGGCAGCAGGGTCATCGGTCAACAGTACTGGTCTGCATGCACCGGCCTTCTTTGAGAGTAATTAAAGGCCCATTAAAGGCCCATGAGCAATGAGACTCGAGAGGCTGATGCCTCATTTTCTATGGCAATTCTTATGTACAAGACACTCATAAGTCATAATTTTGCTAGTCTCCACCTAGGTGGAACATATCATAACATGACCCAATTTATAGACGCTCATACAAACATAGACACTCTTATGCATGCAAGCATACCTTTTCCTATGGATATATGCCTGCAACTCCTACTTACAAGTGCATTATGAAATATTGGCCGGTAGATGTTAAGAGACGCATCGTCTACCACTAAAAAAATTAGCATTGTTAGTTTCTAGATTAAATGCCCCATCACAAGGAAATTAACTAGCTGAGCCACAGCTTGCCTGACATCAGGAACTTGGACTAATTATTTAATCCTTATACATTTTGAGGTTCCCTTTTATGTGTATTTAGTAGTAAATTTAAACTTAATGTCAACTTAATTTCATGTGTTTATAAGTTGGCTACAATTTATGTATTTGTTAGATTATGACTTGTGCCACTCATTTTTTATGGAAAAAATATTGTTCTAGAGCCTTTAATGGAAAAATATTAATGGGCATAGCTGAAAAAAGATAATGGGCATAACCGAAAAATAATTATTTATCTATTCATTCTGGAGAAAAGGTCAATGGTCAACCTTGCCGAACAAAAGATCTCATGATTGTTTTTTATTAGGGCCCATGATTGTTGGTTGCATCTTAATTAAAGGTTTGTTAGCCCTGTGTACTTACATACTATCAGGTTTGCAAAGTAGAAGAGTCCCTTTAGAGAGTATTTTCAAACTTTTAGCTAAGTTGTCTTAGGCCAGTCTTAATGGAAGTTTCATATCATTAAATTTGCTGATATGGTATGTTTTTTTATGAAGAGAGAAGGGAGAGTTTTATGGGAAGTGAGAGGAGTTTCATCCCATGAAACTCATATGATCCAATTACCTAGTTTGTCTATATAACTGTACAATATAATTGTGCACTAAGACTAGCCCAATTAACTTCTTCCTTGGGATAAAAGAAAAAACTTGGAATTTAACTTCTTCCTTGGGATAAAAGAAAAAAACTTGGATTTTAACGATGCTTTACCATGTAACATAAATAGCTTAAAAAAAGAGAGGACAAAGTACGTCTAGTCGTGGGATAGAATAGTTTGCAGAGTATTTGGTAGTTACTTGTCACTTATTATCATTTGTTCCGGCTAGAATCAGCTATTAACTTCTGCAGCTATAGCCATCTGTTCTCCAGTCGTCCCATATGCTGTACTCGCAAATTATCCTCGACGATCAGATGGTGATCTTTGTAATGTGATGGATCATTTGATTTGCTGATTGTTTGCACATTTGCAGTGGCTATTGACACGTAACATCTTTTATTGGTATGTGTGAAATATACTGTACGTGAGTGTGACTTTTTTTTGGTTACTTCTTAGGAGTGACGGACAATTAGCTAGTAGTTTTTTCTTTCCGGAGCTATTAGCTAGTAGTAGTTGACAAGTGCAAACATGTACAGTAAAGCAGGAGAGAATCTGTTCCACAAACGGAAAGACGATTGAACGAAAGAAGGGTAAGAGGCCACGTCGGTAAGACGTTGATGCAGAATGTCGTGCTGGTTCATCACGGAGATCTAAATCTGCGCTCCTGCTGCTTGAAGCTGCTACCCTCGTTTTCTAGAGATATTTTTTGTTTGGGATCTCTGCGATTGTGGAGCATTTAGTTTTAACCACTAGCGCGCGTAATATTAAGCATATGCACACACATGAATTCATGGAAAACAAGCAAACTTATGAGCGCATGCGATAACACTCAAATTTCAGATGATATGGAGCTCAAATTTTACTTGATCATGGGGGAAAATCGTGCTGAAGAGATTACGATCACAGAAGCAAAAGTCCAATAAGCTACGAGAAACTTGCAATCACGCATGAACATGCGAATCGAAACAGCAGCTAGCTCTTGAATTATATTCACCCTCCAGCTGGAGTACTGATTGAAACAAGATTGATGCATGCATGCATGCTTAAAAATGGTGATCAACTACATTAATTACAACCACCAGTGCTAGTCAAGCATGGGTATTTAGATCAAATTCATACTCGGGCCAATAGAGATTCGAATAGGTCGAGACGGAGAACGTACGTGCACGTAATCATGCATCGAAGGAGAATTGAAGTAGCAAAAACAAAGCACTCTCGTCAGGCGCCGGTGAGCCGACCGATCACGAGCAGCCGTTGTGCACCCGGAGCGTGCGGGGCGCGGGGCCGTGCGAGACCGCCGGGCGGCGCGCGGCGGCGCACTCGGCGACGAGCGCGTCGCGGGCGGTGAGCAGCCCGGCGGAGGCGGCGAGCGGGCGGTCGAAGACGGCGCAGTCGACCCAGTCCTTGAGCAGCCGCTCCTGGCCCCACATCTCCGGGATCCGCACCCGGCCCGCCATCTCCGTGCGGTGCCGCTTGAGCCGCTCCCGCGCGCTCTCCTCCGCGGCCGCCGGCCGCCGCGCCACCAGCTCCCCCGCGCCGCAGCTGCTGCTGATGATGTCCGACTCCTCCGCCGCCGCCCTGTCCTGCTTCTTCATCTTCTCCGGCTCCACCGGAGCCGCCTCCGCCGGCGCCTGGTGGGGCTCGGACGACGTCCCCGCCGCCGGCGCCCGATCGTCCGAAGAAGCGGTGGCGCCGCAGGCCGCCGCCGCCGGCTGCAGCTGGTGTCCCGAAGGCAGCCGCTGGTGCGTGCACGGCTCGGAGTCGGACGGCGCCATGCAGCAGCTCGCTAGCTAGCACCGCGCGCGCGATAGAGAAGCTGGACGTGTGGTGCAACTGGCAGGGGCGTAAAAAGATCGGCCGGGATCGGTGGGTGGGAGAGGAGGAAGAGGAGGAGGAGAGCTGTCGCGCGGGCAGGCGGGTGCGGTGGGGTGGGCGGTTGCTTGCTACACACACGTTAAAGAAGCGAGGGGGCAAGGGCGGCGCGGGCGATGTTATGGTGAGCGGGAGGAGAGCGTGGCCGCGCGGGGCGGTGTGTGGCTGCGCTTGCCCCCGGCTACGTGGTGCGCGCGGGAGGGAAGGAGGTGTACGCACGGATGGCTGCGCGCCGCGCCGCGCTGTTTCGTTTGGCGGGGGCGCGTGGTGCGTGTCAACGTGTGGGATTGGGGATCGGGGGGTGCCTGGCTGGACGAACCAGGGCCAGTGGGTTGATGCGGGTGGGGCGGATTTTTTGCAGGGGCCACTTGGCTATGCGCGCCGGCCCGCCCGCCGGAGCCTGACCTCGCCGTCCAGATTCTCTCACTTGTGTATATGTTTTGTGCAAGTATTTCGCACCCAGCAGAGTGCCGCTGGTACGGTCTTCATCGTGAAGTCCGCCATCAAGGATATGCCACCTGCTTGCTAGTTTGCTGCATGCATCGAACCTACTCCCTCTGTCCCTAAATATACACGTTGTTTTCGCTTCCCGAGAAACATATTTGATCAAATATATAAAAATATATATTAAAATTTATGGTACATAATAAATATCATTAGATAGATATTTGAATCTAGTTTTTTAATAAATTTATTTGAAGATTAAAATGTTGCACGTATTTTCTACCAATCGAAGTAAGGTTGTGACGCGAAAACCAACGACGACAATTATTTAGGGACGGGGGAGTACTAGAGTTTTTTTTTTGCAAGGGCCTACTAGAGCATTGGGAGCTGCATCAAGTTATGTGTAGGAATGTATCATACTGCTTTATATTTTTTCTTTTCTTTTTCTTTTTAAAATGCTGACTCAGGATTATTGTGTACATGCTTTGTAATTCGCTCTTCAAATTCGCAGTGACAAGGTGAAAAGAGCAAGTACACCTCTATATACTGGGGGGGGGGGGGGCAAACTAAAAGAAAAGTTATCAAAAATCACCCAATACATGGTGAAATTAAATGCTCACTAAAGAAATTTGCTAGGAACACTACAAAGCCGAATTGGAGGGCTCTTCCAAGAATAGGGAGGGCTCTTCCACCCTCCCTTTTCATTTTATCCGAAAATCAGCTTCGTGGTCGCCGAATGAAAATACTATACTTGCTCCTCAGTGAATTAATGGAAGATAGTTCGAATATAATGTGTTTGAAATTAAGAAGCAAGCAAGTTAGCTAGTAGCGTAAGTTAGACGAAATGTTCACTTAGCGATTTTGTTGGAGCAAGTGCCTACGTCAGTATTAGACCTAATCAAAAGCGAAAATAAAATTATCTCTCTTTGCTTGATAAAACACTCTCTATACTCGCAAGAAAAGCATATCAGAATGTTCATGTAATATGTTACACACCACCGATTTGCATAATCATGAAATGTTTTGCTGTTTACAATAATCCTCATATTTGGAGTCAATGTAGGACCCATGATTTTATAGAACATAACCTGTTCGGATGGCTGGTGGCTGGTGCTGGTTTGTGCCGAGAGAAAAATATCGCTGACTGGCTGGTGGCTGGTGCTGGTTTGTGTAGAGAGAAAAATACTGTTGGCTGACTGCTGATTTTCCAGCCGAGGTTACATGTATAGGGGTATTAATAGGCCATGATCATGGTCATGGCCTTTGGCAAATGAATCCCATGTATATCAAGCCAATGACGTTGTCTGAGGGTTAGCTCAACACAAATGATCCTACACAATATAACAATATATTTATGATATACATATTTGATTTTTAATTAATTTGTAGTGTGGGCCCATGAGAACTGCATTTGACACCTAAGGCCAAGTATATATATTAGTGTCATCTAATAGGCGATCACATGCACTGACAAATATTTTTGAGACAACTTAATACTAATATTGTATCTCTTAGTGGATTCACTTTTTTGTTGTCTCATACTAATATTGTATCTCTTAATTTATGGATGAAAAAAAGAATATTATGAGTCACATGGTGACAATGACTTGTAAAATAGTGAAGACTAGTCTCATATTCTTAAATTTTAGATCTTGAGGTGGTTGTGTTCATCATGAATCAACCGTTTTTTTACTCTCGCCTCATTCTCTCTTCTTCACATCATAAAAAAAGTCATATGTAACATTACATGAAACGACGTTTGAGACAGCTCACGTGTAGCAACGTACCTTTCTTAAGCCATAACTCTAGGTTTCACCCTGCAGGAACCATATGGCCTTTATGATCTCAAGGTTGTTCCTTTAAGCTTTTTGAGTGACATGTTTGAAGCGACCGTGACACCCTAAGAGTGCGGGCCAGGGGGTGTGAATTAGATGTTCTAAAAACTAAAGCTCCAAGCATTTATAAAAACTTGTTCAAATTTCTATATAAACATGCACTAGGTTTTTCTATGTGTTTCTATCTATGCCACTTAAAATATTTTGCACCCTAAGTTCCAATCCTATCAATTGAAAAGGGAAAGAAAAGGTAAATGCGAAAAGTAGTGCAACAAATAATGCAGAATGTAAAGGGTGGATGATGCAAACTCTGGCATGGCAATATATCCTGAGTTATCAGAAACAAGGTTTTCCCCTAGTTCGCGTTGTTGGAGCCCCTCTCAAGGGAATGCCCGCGCAAGAGCCTTGCTCCCTAGTCAAATAACTATGGATAACTGATGAGCTCTTCCCACACACAAGTGGGTCACCGTTTTGCCTTTCCTGGATGCTTCTTACCACTTTCACTAGGTAGAGCTTAGGCAAATCGCCAATGGCATGTCTCCCCTCTCACAACTACCAGCAACCACTCCACAAACTCGATTGAAAGGGTCTCACAATATTTACAAGCCCTTTGTTTATGGTTTGATTGATTCAACCAGCTGGTCTGCCAATTCATATGTTCTCAAGTATTTTTTTTTTCTTCAAACCGGGCGATTCAATCTAATTTTAGTGGTTTGGATTGCATTCCAGTCTTTTACACAGAACAAATTAGTGGGGGCTCTGGTTTCCCCTCTCCTCATGTGGGGACGCAACTCCTGATTGATATCCTGGAGTTTAATAGCAGCCGCAAGCGGAGTGTGGATCAATGTTCAGCTCAATGCGATTGAGGAACAACACAATTTGGAGAAGCACTTCTCGAAGGAGCCCACGAGAAGTTGAACAGAGGTAGCTTAAAAAAAGTAAAGCTGCAAATAATCTTCCCCAACTGGTCATCCACGCCATACCTCTCTTCGTAACCTATACTCCCTATGTCGTGCAAAAAGCGTTCTTTTAGAGTTTGAATCTTGTCCCATAAAAAAGTGCTATTTTAGGTTTTAAACCATACAAAATGGTCCATTCATTACTGTAACCCAATTCACGAGTCAAAAGGCCTTCCACTAATTGTTTGACAATGCAAGTTAATCACCAGTATGCATAATTAAATAGACACATAAATCCATGCACCCAGCTCAGCTACTGAAACTAACTAAGAAGATTAATGTACATTTGCCATCTTTACTGTTTTATACGAGATTTTGTAAAAGAGCATTTATATATAATAAGATCGACAGAGGGAGTACCTGATCAGTATGTTAGGCTAAAGTAGTCGTAGCCATCGTGTGAAAAAAAAAACTGCAAACCCGTTACTACTAGCACTCGCAAACGACAGCGCATAATCACTCGGAGGTACAGTTAGTGAGGTAGCGCCACAAGCACCATTGGTGAGGTAACGACCGGGAGAGGCGAGGGCGTGGAAGAACTATTCCTGATGGGTGCATTTCGTTTGCTTTCCTTGCGATGATGACCCCTGCAATTTGAAGGGTCGATGTCGCTTTTATAACAAGCAGGGTTGAATCACCGAAAAGCTGGGTGCCGCCGGAGATCTAGAGAAAAAGAAGATGTTGGTGCTGCCGGCCGGACAGCTTCTGTTTCAAGTCCATGCTGATGGCCGAGAGTGTATACTCCCTCCGGTTTGGTAAAATAAGTCGTTTTGGACAAGGTTTGAGTCAAACATTGGGAATATAAATCATGGATAACATTTAAGTTGTTGAGTTTGAAAATATGAAAATTATATAAATAGATTGGTTTTGAAAATTACTTTTATAAAAGTATACATATATAACTTTTCAAGAAATATTTTTATAGAAAAGAGAAGTCAAAATTGTGCTTTGGTGACCGTGTCGCTGTCCTAAATGACTTCATTTACCAAACTGGAGGGAGTATATATATATATATCTACATATATATATATCTATATCTATAATTTATCTGTGGTGTTCAGGTGCCCGCCGGGGACGTGTGGCCTCTCAAAAATCGACAGCTATGAACGATACCATTCCACATTCCAGGCCTCGTACACACATTTTGTAGCTGCAAATCAGCTCGTGCAAATGTGGCATATTTCTTTAGGGGATCTTTCACGGTCAGATCGGCATAAATCATGGCGATCGACAAGCAGTGCAGTGTACAAGGCCACAAATGGCTATTCTGCAAAAGTTAGCGGCCCTTTGAACCAGCTAAAGCAAGAACATGCCTATTTCAGTGTATATAGAGAACAAATATCAATACCCATGTAAATTTTCCTTTTAAACATGCCTCTAATAACCAGTGCTTTTCTTTTATATGAAACTAGGTGATACCCCGCGCGTTGCTGCGGGAATTTGTTAAACAAAATTTTAAAGTGAAATGTGAAAGTATAAACACCAAAGCGATTGTATTGCAACGTTCTTTAGTAAACATTATATATGGAAGTATGACTGATCATACATGTAATTTCTACTCCTGTAATTTGTAATTGCTACTCACAAAAATATTGCCACAGAAAATCGATTGAAGAATAAATAGATGGTCTAGTGGATGATGACATGGCTTATAGTGGATAGTGATATGACGCATAGTGGATGATGACGTGGAATGTTTGCATGTTGAGAGAAATCCAACCATGACTTAATAGTAGGTACCAATTATATATGTTATATAGATTATTGGGCTAGGAGAGCTTTGGTACTCACTCAAGAGACGAAGATGAATATATACGAGTAAGTCTCTCAGTTAGAGAAGCGCTCAAATTAAGACATGCATGAAGGCCACCATCGCCCATCGGGGTCATCATTCTTACGCGATGGAATCGGCAGCAATGGTGAACACTATTTTTTCATGGATTTGACAAATTTTCTTGGGGTGGCTTGAACCCGAAGTCGATCAAAAGGTAGCTCTGTCCTATATATCTCAGAAAATGCATGCTGGCGAAACACACAAATTGCGATCTTGAGGATATGATCAAACCCGCATGCATGGGCTGCCCAAACACTACTGCACCTAGCTTCAATTCGTTGCTAACAACTTGAGGGGCGCTTCAACTTGGTGGAATTCGTGTACTCGAAATGAATCCGTAAAGATCTTGGAAATCGACAGGACGCGAAATGCATTTATATCAGCCCTGTTAAGAGCACGGGACGACCTCTCCCTCCAAAAAAAAAATGATGAACAGCAACGAATCTACAAAAAATAAATGCGCCACACGTACTGGAAGCCTGAAAGGTACATGCACGTTCAAACAAAGGCGTCGAAATGCGATGCCTAAAATGATTTCGAAAAGGCAAGCAGGATTTGCTATTCGGCCACAAAATGCCAGTGGTCTGCATCAGCCATTCCGCCATATATGCGCAGCAACGTCGCTCTCGCCTTTTCTCCCTTCAGTAGTATGCTTGAGATCTATACGACTTGTTTCCATGCATGCCGCCGAAATTATTATTTGCTAATATTTCATATACCGACATGCACCGTTGTATTTATTTATTTTTCCTACAGGAAGATAGGGACTTTGTTCATCATTAAAATCAATATTTTTCGTTCAAAAATACAAAGAGAAAACTAAACAGATAAGTACAAGAGAGGAAATTAAATTAGACCAATATATGCCGGCCATTTCAAACAAAAAATAATTAAGCAAGTTTAGGGGGTATTGGGATCAAAAGGAATAAAATTTAGTCCCTTAAATGGATGACAATTAGAAGTATTAAATATAGATTAATTATAAAACTATCCGTACGTATAAGTCCTAATTCGTGAGACGGACCTATTAAGTCTAATTAACTCATACTATAGCTTTGCATGGTTTGATTAATTAGGCTCAGTAGATTCATCTTGCGAATTAGCCATGACTTATAAACTAGTTAGTTTATGTTTAATACATCTCGTTGTCATTTATCCAATAATGCTTATGAGCTCCTTATTAATAGCTTCCCAGCCTCGATAAACAGACTGCAGATAATCAACAACTTGGATCTGTCATGATATCATGCAAAATCATCATATAAAGACCACACAAATCATCTTGTAAAATCATGTGGTATAGGGCGCTGACTACGGGTATGGTGCGGGTGCTTGCGGATGCATGTGTCATCCTTGTAACTGAAGAAAAATAATCATCATATATATACTCATGTGACCATACCTTTGATATACTTGGCACCACTCAGACAAAAATACGAAGACCAGATTTGGCCTCTAGAAACACCTCCAATCAAGAGCCAATGCTTCTTTTGAGGTATGGGCCATGGAGGCCATGAGGCAAACTGAGCCCATAATATATATGGCCCATTGACGGCCCAAAACAGAGATAAGCTCCATAACCCGGAACGGAAATGTGATCCACAGGCCATGCACAAATTATGGTGGCCCACTGATGGACCTCTGTATATGTGACCGAGTGGCCATCAGAGATCAGAACATGTTTTCAGTACGAGAGCTCTTCATGTTGATTGCATACTTTAGACAAATCATGAGAGTAACCGATCAGTACCACCTTGTCTTGTGCTGGCAATGATCAGGATGAGAGCGAGCAAACTAGTGGCGTCACTTGCAAGCGATGCCCGGCGGCCGGCACGGGCAGAGCCTGCTACGGCACGAAAGCATCATTCCCCACTAGTTCACAAGAGGTTATCGCACACCGCTGCACCAGCCGGTACAAATATTACCTTGCGAGATTTGCATGCATGCATGAATCCCCCAAATAAACGAAACCATCATTCGAGCGTTCATGTTCATGAACGAGAATCCGAGTCGGGCCCTCTCCTGGCAGGATAGAATGGATTCGATCGAAGCTTTATATTTCCTCTATTTTTTTTTTGGAGCGAGGATGATTCATGAGTTTCTTGGAAGCCTGGCCACGCACACGGCTGATGGCTTGGCCGCATCTTCGCCAAGGTGCTCGAGAAGGGGGAGGTGATGGTGTTCCCCAAGGGCATGGTGCACTTCCAGATGAACGTCGGCGACGAGCCGGCAACGGTGTACGGCACCTTCAACAGCGAGAACCCCGGCATCGTGCGCGTCCCGGCCACCGTGTTCGGGTCCGGGATCGAGGCGGGCGTCCTCGAGAGGGCGTTCGGGCTCTCGCCGGAGGAGCTCCGCCGGCTCGAGAAGAGGTTCGGGCCGCCCAAGACCAAGCTGTCGGAGACGGAGGATTAGTTAGTTAATCAGGTGACCAGCCGTTGTGGCGGTGCGTGATTAATTACTAGTTTACCGGTAGACTTTGTGAGTTGATTTCTTTTGAATTTTTAATTAATGGGGGTATGAATTATTTGGCGGTGGCGGTGGTTGTCGTGGATCGATGCTGTGATAGACTTGGAATGATTAGAGCCTTTGGAGGTGTAATGTTGGTAGAGGTGGGCGGCTAGGTGTCACAATCGAGCCAGTGTGACATGTTTATCTTATATACAAATTGGTAAAGAAGATCGACTTTAACCTGTTTGTCGATTATGATTTCTCTGCGCATGCCAAGGGAGATCAAGCAGAAAGTGCAGCTTATTGAGGTGGCGCATGGTAACGTTACTGCATGTACACCTTCATTAAAATTACACAAGTCCGACCAACAAATTAATTAATTTTAACCAAGGAATAGCCTAACTGACCTTATGTTTGTACTATTTATTCTATTATTAATATAAGGATTTCTTCCCGTTGGCTTCTACTTCTTTCGGCTTAAAACAAGCCAAAATAAATAGAGGTCTTATTCACTTCTGTTTTTTTCAGCTTAAAGCAAGCCAAAATAAGCAGAAGTGAACATGCCACATATGTTACTTGATCAATACCAAGATATATCTCTGGTAGCCATTCATAAGGGTGAATGTGCTGCGTCTATTTCTATATTGGATTTAAAAAACGATTAGCCATGACTAATAAACACAAGAGTTTAATGTGCCATTTTGGCACTTACATCGAAGATCTTGGACACAAAAAGGTGTTCCTACATCGTACTGAACATGCAGAGGTAAAGAGAAAACCACTGAAAATGTCACGGCAACAGATCGCTGACAAGACGGAGTGGGTTGCTCCGCTGGGTGGCTGGGATTTCAGGCATTACAGGCACACTATGGAGGCTGGGAGCCAAAACGCATCATTCTGATTTCTGTGACATGCCATTTTTGGGAGAACAATACATAGCTATGCAGCCATTTCCTGCCTAATATCTGTCACACGATCTAACATATAATGGCCAGACCTTCCCTTCCGATAGAGATTGAATAGTTTCAAAGCTATAGGTTTGCGCATACCTTCGCTTGATTCAGTGGAAATTTTGAAAGCCTCCTGGAAGAAAACAAATTGGCAGTCTATCAATCTTCTGAATTCATCTTCCTTTCCACGATCACGCTTAAAGGATGATATAGTCTCAAAAAGCACTTGGCACACAGCCTTCGCGATGAAATCCTGCAATTGAATAAAGCAGGGCATACATTTGATATTAATGAATTACATGCTGCTAATACAATTTTAAAACTTTATTAGAACAACAAATTAAAGTCTGCCCCAAGCAAGTTAGGACAAGGATGCTTATTTGCTTGGGAACAATTTCAAATCTGTCCCATGGAAAAAAATCTAGACATTAGAAATATGACAACTTTCTCATATCAGCAGCTAAAAATTGCACGAACAATTAAACTAGGCTGCAACTTGCAGTGCATTGAACTCTAAACTCTTTGGCACACTCACCTGAGTATGATCTGAAACATATTGCCTTTTCTTGTTGTGTCTCCTGTAGGTTTTTGCATTACCACTAGAAAAGCTTGTTGGATATGTTCCAAATTCACATCCACGATATAGGCCAGGCTTGGGCCAGAGCGAAGCGGAGGCCCATTGTGCTGTGGTTTCTCTCAGAAAGTGCACAGTTTAGTCCCACCTTGGTAACACAACCAAGTACGGGCGCGTGATCTGCCTATATATATGTAAGCCTATGTAGACGGTAGGGTAAGACAAGACAAGACAAGGCAAGACAAATAAGCCATGTATCATCCCTACTTGTAAACTCTCCTCAATAGTGACTGTCTTCCGTGGTTTTTTTCCCGCAAGGGGTTTTCCACGTTAAAATCGTGTCTCGTGTTCGATCTTGTTTTCCGCATTATTTGCTAACAAGTGGTATCAGAGCTTGGTACGAGATCACATGAAAAAAAAATTAATTTGGGTTTCGTCCCTGTTTATCGCGCGCCGCCAGCCGGATCAATCTGCGATTGGCTACCTCGTGCAAGACTCGTCAACGTGGAGTTTAAGACGGAATCTGATTCCGTATTTGCCAGATGCTGCAGACCAATCTACGAGAAGCTACCAGAAGGTTTTCTCAGCTTTGCTGATCGTACACAGAGTTGTACACAATGCTGCAGGTTATTGCTATGTTCACACGGTAACATACCTAGATTATTACTGCAGATTATTTTCTTCTGGTTATTTCTTTCATATGGCTTCTATGATATGTGATTTACACTGCTGAGATATATTGAGATTTTGAGGAGATGTTGGGATTATTATCGGATCACTTTGAGTTAATTCATCTTGATGTTTTGACAACATCGTTCATGCCAGCCTAGTGGTTTTCTTTTACTCCAATGGAGTTGGTTAATTAAAAGCGAAGGTTTTGCTCCGAATTGAGTTCGAGGTGGAGGATTCCAAGTGCAACAGAGGAAGTTTTGTTTGACTAAATACTACAGTGTTTTGTATTGCGGGAGCAGTACGTTTATTGCTGTCTTTGCTCGTGTTGAGGGATTTAGTCAAAGTTACTGCATAGATACTACAACGTTTTGTACTAGCACTCAGTACGTTTGTTGTTCAAGGTGGAGACGTCCGCTCAGGTCTATTGCAGAAGTTTATACCGTTGGTTGCACATTTATGCCTACATCTGAACCGTGTTTGAATGGAGCAGTAATTGAGTTCTTCACTGGATATTTATTTAATACCACAGGTGATATTGCGACTTTATGTCGTTTAATGATTGAGCATTATTGCCATTTATTTTTCCGAGGCCAGTTGCACAGACTCAGATTTTTGCTGGGATTATGAATTTGTTGAAGGCCCAGATTGTTCGTCTGCTTTGTTGATAGCTGTGTGTGTTTGAACCTATTGGTTATTTGCTCAAGTGTTGGGAGAATACTCAAGTGATCTTATTTGTCCGATGGACATTGGTATTCAAGATTTGAATATGGAGGTTTATTATTCGTCTACATGATGGAATTTGTCTCAAGGTGGAGTTTGTTGGATATGTTCCAAATTCACATCCACGATATAGGCCAGGCTTGGGCCAGAGCGAAGCGGAGGCCCATTGTGCTGTGGTTTCTCTCAGAAAGTGCACAGTTTAGTCCCACCTTGGTAACACAACCAAGTACGGGCGCGTGATCTGCCTATATATATATGTAAGCCTATGTAGACGGTAGGGTAAGACAAGACAAGGCAAGACAAATAAGCCATGTATCATCCCTACTTGTAAACTCTCCTCAATAGTGACTGTCTTCCGTGGTTTTTTTCCCGCAAGGGGTTTTCCACGTTAAAATCGTGTCTCGTGTTCGATCTTGTTATCCGCATTATTTGCTAACAAAGCTGTCCCCCGCTTGATTCAGATTCTCCCACCTCCTATATTCCTCCGTCGAGTTCACAACTGCCAGAAGAAACTGTGCAATATCATACTATCTAACAAGGATCCCTTGATTGCTCCTGCAAAAGAATGTCCATGCATCCAATATATAAGGCATGCACACATTTGAAGATTCAGACCAGTGTCAATTTGACCAACATTCATCCTCATGTAATGTAAATTTTGTTTTACAAAAATACTACCATCGGATCGATACATTTCAATATTGAAACAAAATTCTGATTCTGACCAACAATTATCCTCATGTAATGTAAATTTTCTTTTACAAAAATAATACCGTTGGATTTCCATTTAAAAGTACTTTCCTATGGTTATGATTTTGTTGCTACAGACAATCACACCCTTATATTTTGGCACATTAGGATTTGTTGAAGTAAAGCCAGAAGTTTTTTTTTCCTGAAAGACAAAAGTCAGAAGCTTTGAGGTAATTATACCTGTCAAAGCTATTTTGGGACCAGAATCACCATTTATAGATTTCCGCGATAGAACACCAGGAGTGTCTAACACATATATATTCGGATGGCTAGCAACCTTGTAAGATGTAATGTGATTTGACTATCAGAAATACAGTTGCTAAGCCAAAAACATGTTGAACTAGCAACTTCTAGCGCACAAGGGAAACAGAACAAGCACATGCACTGTTGTCATTTTAATAATAATCACTTTTCAGTTTCATTGTCCTTTTCATGAAAAATTGGACTTTTGGTAGCAACCAACTTGTAATAGCTTCCCCTTTTCTAAACAGACAACAATTGTCAGGATATCACGGTCAGAACTGAAGCAAATTAGACTCAGCACAAATAACAGAGGCACGGAGCAGCGGCAGCTAATCCGCATGTATCACCTGCTGCCCCAAACCTCCCATTTTGATGCATTGCGTTAACAATGTCTGACTTCCCAACGTTAGGAATTCCAATCAGGAGGACCATTCCAGTGCAATCGCTCTCGCCATACTTCATCTCCCTGATCCTCTGTCGCACAACACTCAACAGCTACGTGACAGCCAAAATATGCTAGCGCAATCAGACATGATCACAGGAACATCCTGCGGTGGCATCGAATCGAAACCTCTTACCCAAATGTTAAATGTCTAATTACTACTGATAATCTGAGATAAACAAGGCAGCGCTCTACAAGTGAGAAGCGATCAAGCGACACGGCCTACCTCCTCGATGCTTTCCCTGTTGTGCGAATCGACCGCGATGCACGGGCACTTCCTCTGCTTCTTCACGTACGCCATCCACTTCTGCACCACGACAAGCAATCAGAGTTTAGAACCGGACGTCAAATTTCCCCAATGTGCAGCGCAGGATCGGGCTCGATTTACCTCGGCTTCGGACGGTTCAGCCAGGTCGGCCTTGTTGAGCACGACGACCCTGCGTCCATCGGGCTCCAGGGGCCCGCGGCCGCGGAGAGGCTCGAACGCCGACGAGGCCGGCACGCGGGCGTCGCGGACCTCGAGGACGAGGCCGACTAGGGGGAGGCGGGAGGGGAGCGGGCTGGAAGAATTGACGTGACGGGCCATACCGCCCACAAGGCCATGTACTCCTTTTATTGGACAGCGGCGAAAATGAAGAGATTCGAGAAGCAGAGAAATCTGCGATTGTAGTCTAATGGTAGTAAAGTTTAGTGTAGTGTGTAATTCTAAAAAAAGAGAGAAATCTTGATTCAGTGACTACAGACGTACGTAACTTATTGTTATTATTATTCCTCTCTATATAATCTATATATAGGAGCAACAATCACGATGACATGTGGCTATAATAAGCATTCTCACTGCACTACAAGGGTATTACACCGCAAAACCCAGGAGGAGGACCTGACGATCGACGACCCCTCATCTATCGATCACGTACAAACTCACGATATATTACTGGTGGTCGTCCCCGAGGATGAGCGTCTTGAGGATGACGTCGGCCATCCCGTCGGCCATGGGGAAGAGGTGCCCCGCCGTGGGCAGCTCGTGGTAGCGCACCCACGGCAGCCTCTGGCTGATGTAGCGCGACATCCCCACGGGCACGATGAGGTCCTCTGCGCCGTGCCACAGGTGCACCCTGCCCTCGCCGCCCGGGAACGGGTCCTCCAGCTCCAGCGGGCTCCAGCTCCACTTGCCGAACCCCACCATCATGTCGCGGTGCAGGCTCTCGTACTCCCCCTGCTGCCGCGTCTGGTGCTGATATCGCAGGCCGACAAAAAAAAGAAACACTAGATCAGCACCGGCCAGCATATCATTATTCACGATCACGATGAGAAAACTCGAGACAGAGACGAGCAGTAGGGTAGCTTAATTACATACAGCGTAGGTCCTGTGGGCGAACTTGGGGATCATGGCCATGTCCTCCGGGGAGAAGATGGCGGGGTTGAAGGCGATGACGCTGGACGCCGGGAACAGCTTCTGGGTGTTCCACCAGTAGGTGAGCCAGGGCGCGTGGTGCGCCACGCCCACGGCCCACTTGTCCTGCGCCACCTGCACGTTCCAGGCCTCCAGGGTCACGTTCGCCGGGAACCCGGACCACCAGAAGTTGCCCACGGGGCCCAGGATGGCCACGCCAGCGAGCCTGCAGCACCATGCAATTCGGCCCACGATTAATTAATTACTACCCGTGCAGTTTCTTCAATTCATTCAGCTAGCTAGCCTAATAAAGACGTACCTGTGCGGGATGTGCTTGAGGCAGGTCCACATGATCTCGCCGCCCATGGAGAAGCCGGTGAGGTAGAACCTGGGGCCGAGCTCCATGGCGTCAGCGAGCTCCTCGATGTCCAGGGCGATGCTCCTGTCCGTCCTGCCCGGGTGCGGGTCGCTCTCGCCGTACCCTGGGCGGTCGAACGAGAGCAGGTAGATCCCAAGCTCCTGCGCCAGCTCCGGCGAGACCTGGAGCACGTCGTAGCGGCAGGAGTCGAAGCCGTGGACGAAGATGATCTTGTGCTTGGCCTGGTCCTTGGGGACGCCGGACTCGTAGTAGGCCAGGTGCCTGCCGTCCCGGAGCTTGATCCGCGGCGACGTCACCGGGGGCCCGCCCGGCGTGCCGGGGATCTTGGGAGGCGGGGCCTGCAGCTGCCGGTACACCAGCGCCAGCAAGAGCACCACCGCCAGGCGCGGGAGACGCTTGGCGATGCCTGCATCGATCATAATGAAAATGACGTTAAAAATTGCAGCTTCTTTTTTATTTTGTTTTTTTAAAGAGAGAATGAAAATGACGTTGTATATAATCTTTGGGAAAAGTCAGCCCTGGTGCGCGGTTTGCACGGACCGCTGTGTTGTTTCGTCATGTGCACATGCATGTTCATTGAAAACTGCTACTACCATGCTTCTAGTATCAGGAATTTGCTACTACTGTCATATGCACATGCATGTTCATTGAAAATTGCTACCACCATGCTGCTTCTAGTATGAAGAAGTTGCTACTACTGTCATGTGCACATGCTTCTAGAACAGAGGTATGTCCAAGAACAACATAAATACTAATTAGCTTCATATATTTGGCAACAATAATGTCCAAACCATCAGTTTTCTAATTAAATAAGAAACGAGAATAATTGCTCGAATGGATGTGACAAGATAAGACTGATAATTTAAACCGGCGGCTCGGACAGTCAACCCATGCAAATGCGCTTTTATATCGAGGGTCAACTGCTGTCCTGGCGCTGCAACGTGACCACGACAGCAATATGTTGAAGATAACATGTACATTAACTCAATAGTTGGTTCTAGCTGCCAAGTTGCACCAATTGAAAACGAAACTGTAGCAGATCGACAATAATTGTTTGCTCGAGTAAGCAACTGGAGTAGCGTGGAACTGTTTTAACCTCTAGATTCGAATTGGCTAAAAGGGAATACTCTATTTAGAAGCTGGAATCGTAGACGCCTCTGTCTTTTCAACTCGTTGACGCACACTTTGGACATAGCGCAAGTACATACTAATATATGTAACATATATATCCAACGCAAATACATGTAAATAGAAGTGGCGCCGACGACTACAGTTTGCATATCATACTTAGTCTTGTCATCGCGATCTTCATTTATTTCTTGGCAGATGGCAAAAAAAAAGCAGGGATGAGATGAATTTTACAATAGCAACACGGAGCGCATGGAACTGAAGTGTCCTTTTCGAGATCTCCACAGCTCGAATCAGAAGGGCCATCAGCTGCCCCCAAAAGTCCAATTGCGTGACGCCCAAAGGCGATAGATGTGTCAACGCTAGGCATTTGCATACGTCAATGCCGGCGTGCATTTCGAGAAAACCTTTTTTACGGGATTGTTAATGTTTAAACATTGATGTTTCTCAGCATACTCCATATGCTGTTCCTCAAGCATACGCACAAGACATAACAGAGCATGTTATATACACTACTCGAATTCCTAAAGATAACATTATTTGAAAGGCCAGAGGCCCCATGCAACTGTATACGGCCTCTGTTTTCATCTGGTTGACGCTCTGGACAAGGCGAACGCACGCACGCTACCATGCATTTTGGATCAAGAAACGTGTGCGGTTGTACATGATATCTCTGACGCGAGATTGTGTGATTCGGTTTTGGAGTAGTCCTTTTCACCATCTCAACGCCGGAAAAGGACCGAAACCGTGGGCACAGAAAGCAAGCAGAGACTGTAGAAGACGGGGCCGAACTCGAAGAAAGCTACTCCGATCCTAGCACGACGTGGCAGCGTGTCACTCCAAATTGGAAGCCTCCAATCGGCAGGCTGTCGTGGGCGCTGTCCACGTGTAGTAGAGTGCTACCATTTGATTGCCTCAGATTGCGGATCGACATGGCGGCCATGAACCCATCACATGGCCACCTAGGTCAGGCAGGCAGCAAACATCGGGTTTAACGCCCAAAGTGTCAAGAAGAAGCCAAAGAAGGGACAAAACCCATAAAGTAGGTTCGATCTCCTGGCTGGCTCCCCCGGGTTACGTTCGGACAAGGATCTCGGGCCCTGTCCCTGGTCGCTTGGAGCACGAGACACCCCTTTTACCCCTACGGTACCCGCGCGTGACTAGCCAACGAGGGTGAAACCATCAAAGTCACCGGATGTATCGCGGCTGCTCGGTCGAGAACGCAGGCATTGGAATAGGATCGATCACTGATTTGCAACCAGGCAATCCTCTCTTTCTTTTTGCCGCGTGGTTCGCGGACGAGAGAATTCTCCAGACGGAGCGGAGCGCTAGCTACAGGAGGAAGACTGGAGACGAGAGATCGATGGAGAGGCGTACGTACCGGAGTCGGAGGCCTTGGGCGCCGGCGCCTTGCCGCCGTTGGCGGCCGCCGGCTTCTTTCCCGAATCGGCAGCCATGGCCGTACGCTGCCGGGCGAGATCGACGTCGCCGTGCGCGGACAGGCTATCTGTCGCAGGGGCGGAGATGCTAGGGCGACCGGCCGCGGGTGCTCTGCGCGCCGGGATGGATGCTTGTGGTGTCTGTGGCGAGGCGATGGAGAACGAGAGGCCGGGCGCGCGCCGTTATATATAGCTAAGCTAAGCCACCCTGCGCGGGCGGCCACGGTGCCGACTCGCCTCCGCACCGCACCCCCGGCCTCTTTGTCGCGCTGTATTGTGCCAGTTTGTGGCCGGCAGCAGGTCGAACGGAACCGACGGGTCGCGTGCGTCGAGTCGCCAGGCGAAGCAGCGGCCCGGCGCGGGCGCGGACGACGCGACAAGCAGCCGGACCCGGTCGTCTCGTGTGACCCTGTCCCGAGGGGCTCCAACCCGAGGCAGCCGGACGCTCTCCGGCTTCCTGTGTGTGTGGGGTTGGAAACCAAGCGTGTGTCGCGGTCACGGCACGCCCGGCGTGGGCGGGGCGACCGGCCTGGAGTGGAGTGGAGTTCGGTTGCCCACGTGGGATCCATCGGACAGTGGCTCGGAGGGAGCGAGCGACAAGCAATTGAAGCGCCATCTCGGATCGTCGCGGTCCAGCGTGTCCCGTTCGTTTGGCCGGTGGCCGGCGGTTAATTTATCTTAAGAGAAAAGTACGGCTGGCTAGTGACTGATAAGCCAAACGAACAGAACGAGACCGATCAACGTCACGGTGCAAAATATTCATTCAGGCGACGAAAGAAATGCCCCTGGCCCGATGAAAAAAAACAGAGCACGAACAACGGCTTTCTGTTCGGCCGGTAGAATGAACAGTGCTCGGCTGGTAGAATGAATAGTATTATATGAGAGGAAATAAATCGAAACAAGCCGAAATAAGCTAAGCCTAGATCAGCCGAACATGCTAGCGTCGTCGGTAAAAAAAAAGAAACAAAAAGAAGAAGAAAATAACACGATTTCGTTGAGGGACATATTATATTTTCCTATCATGAAAGCTGACTTTTGCTTTCCCTGTAACTTGGAGAGCATAGCTGGGTTTGGTGGCCGGTGGCGGTGAAACACTGGAACTTCAAACTTCGCATCGACATCCGCAGCTCCGGAAGGAGGACTCAACACTCATGTCTAGAGTTACATCAGTCATCGCACATGTCCATGTGCCTACGACTTGCTCCGTACAAGGAAGACAAGTCTTTACGGGTACTCATCCGTCCCACAATATAAGCATTTCTCGATTTCTGTGCATCACGTTTGACCGTCGTCTTATTCAAAAAATTTATAAAAATATAAAAATAATTATGATATACGTAAAATATATTCGATGATGAAACATGTCATAACAAAATAAATAATATTTTTATAATTTTTTTGAATAAGACGAACAGTCAAACGTGAACAGAAAAAGTCAACGAATGTTTATATTGTGGGACGGATGGAGTAACTTTTTTTTTTTTCTAGAAGGTTTACCGGTAGAAGAAGCGACCATAAACTTGAACCAGTATATTCAGGTGGCCAGAAGCTTTGTCAAAACGGGTCGACCACTTGGCCTATTAATTCTACGGCGCACTGTTCACCAGATCATGTCACATCATTTTTCCTTGGAATCAAACTTCTGTCACAAAACAAAAACGACTTATAATTTAGGACGGAAGAAGTAGTTCCTTGTATACGATGACAATTGAAATACTTCTGCAGCTTATTTCATTTTCATCGATGATCTTTTGTCAATTGTGCACGAAAGAGATGATACCTTTTTAACCCATTTGTCCTCGGTTCATTGGTGAAGTTCAATACTCCAACTCCAACATCAGTGTGTACGATTGAGATTCTGTTGTCTGAAGAAATAAAAACAAAATGAAAGTCAGCCTATTGGAAATATCATGTGGCCAACTGGACATCGGAGTGATGCTGACAGGTTTAGATGATACAAAATTCTGTGGTCAATGGATGATGATAAGAACGGTTGCTGATTAGGAAGTTAGTCAAGCTAGGAAAAAGCAAACTAACACAAGTGGATGCCTGCTGCACTTATGTGAGGTTATACATATGAAAGGGAGAGCACACTTATACATATGAAAGGGAAAATTGGGTTAGTACCATCGAAAGATATCAACTTTGGAAAACTACCATTGAAAGTTTCAACTTTGGAATAGTAGCACCAAAAATTTGCTCTGTTATAGCAATCTACCATTGCTGTTAATTTGACGTTAACTGGAGCTGAAACACAAGCTTTGCACGGCGAACAGTCAGCTTGGGTATCACCGGCGAGCTTGCCGGTTTCGCGGCCGATATGCTATTAGGCCACCACGGCTTATAGCTGCTCGAGTTGTTGGAGTTCAGGCTCATTGGCAGCTTCGCAGGGCACCAGTACAGGACCTCTTGTGCAGCCAGCCAGAATGTATTTGGCCTTGCCGTCGATGGCCATCTTGGCCAGGATCATCCTCCCCACCGCCGGATCCATCTTGAACCTGTGTTCGGAGAACCACCACGTCGTTGCTGTACTCACCGCCAAGGTCGCCTCCCTCTGGTCCCTTCCTAATGTCGACGACTCGCGCTTCTGCGCTGCACCCCCGTTCATTCAGTCAATCAGTCACCGAATGTAATTGCACGGGCAAACAAGACACGTCGACTGAACATTAACATGGACCGGGTTCTTCTACAACTCGTTCAGGATGCATGGATTAAGATAAGAGTAGTAATTTTTATGAAACTGAAAATTAGTGGGCTTATACCGAATTAACTCTTGAAGATACAGGGTCCCATCCTAAAGATCAAGGGTCATTTTCTGTCTATATAAAAGACCTATGTACTCACTCAATAAGGTAGAAAAAGATTGATTCAACAACAATTGTGTCTCATGTGTACTTCTATTTGATATGGGAACTCTTAGTCTCTCTCATCTCCTACGCTGACGATTTATAACACGTTATCATCAGCTCTCTCCACTGAGTTTAGGCAATGGCTGATGTTGTCGCAAGGCAGTTCACCATCCTCGCCCTGAATGGCAAGAACTACCAGACTTGGGCTTTGGACTGCGAGTTTCACTTGCAGTTAATGCAATTGGCGCATACGCTTGCACCACGTCCGGCTAACACCGCTGATCCGCCACTACATGAGTTGGCCAAGGCTGCAATTTTTCTAAGGCATCATGTTCACAATGACTTGAAAGCAGAGTACCTTGAAGTGCATGATCCTCTTGCACTATGGATTGCACTCTATGAGCGCTTCGACAAACAAAAGACAGTCATCCTCCCTCAAGCTAGGCGTGATTGGGCCCAGCTTCGCTTTCTTGACTTAAAGTCGGTGGAGGCGTACAACACAGCATTTCACCGCATCGTTGGACAACTCAGGTTTTGTGGCGGAATCTGAGATGATTAAAAAAACACTCTTGAAACCTTTCAACCCTCCAATATGGTGCTCCAGCAGCAATACCGTAACAACAAGTACAAGAAGTACTCAGAGTTGATAAATGTCTTGCTTGCTGCTGAGACTCAAAATGAGCTGCTTATGAAAAATTATAATATGCGCCCTGTCGGGACACAAGCAGGGCCCGAAGCTTATGTTAGTTACCGCAAGAATAAGGGCAAAGGCCAAAAGGCTCCATGGCAGCACAAAGGGGAAAAGAACTTCAAGAAACAAGCACCCAAAGGCCAGGAGCCAAATTGGAAAGGAAACGCTCAAAACAACTCGAAAAATGACGCGGAAAAAGCCAAGCACCAAAATCAAGGTTGTAGGCGTTGCGGATCCATGAAACACTGGTCCCGCACATGCAAGGCTGAGCCACACCTGATTGAGATATACCAAGAGTGGAAGAAGCATAAGGAAGCAGAGGCTCACTTCATTCAGGCATCTGTAGATGCTGAGATTGGAGTTTCTCTCTGAGCCAACTGAGGTTCCATAGACTTTAGCTATGGATGTGGATCCTACCAATGCTTCTGTTACTGCCCAGGGTGACGATGATGATATTAATCTCGATGAGGATGATCTTCTTGGTGATGAGCAGCTGGACTTGTATGGGGACCTGGAGTAATCCCTGTAGCTATCGGCTATCTTGCCTTTAAATAATTTGCATGAGTCAGTGTCCTTTTGTTCTTGTGAGAACATGGTCGTGTGTAATAAATGCTCCTATGTGAGGAAGCTTTGCCAGTGGCTGAACTCTTGGCACTAATATAATTACTGATTTTTAATAACTTGTTCTCTTTTATTCTATTATGTTTTTTATTATTCTTAATAATAACTTGAATCAAGCACATATTTAATTTAGAACACAAGGTGTATGGTCCAATGGAGGCTGGAGAAGAACCTTGTTTGGTTGACAGCGCTGCGACAAATTCAATCCTTAGAGAGACAAAATATTTTAGACAATTCGGAAAAGGACTGAAAATCTTTTAACAATTGCCGGAAGCAATGGCCGTGTTATAGGTTCCGGTAGAGCTGTCGTGGTCCTCCCTAATAATACTAGCATCTTCATTGACGAAGCTTTCCTATATCCGGGAGCTGAGCATAATCTTCTTACATTCGAAGACATTCGTCGCAGTGGCTACCATATAACTACTGCAGCTGAAGGAGGTGCTGAATACCTCTATATTATGAAGTCAAAAGAAGATATAATACAAGTGATTGAAAAAGGGCCGGGAACCTCCACTGGACTGTATTATACCAAGATTAAGCCTCCTCATGAATATGTTGCGATGCAAACTATCTTTAAAAATCCAGAATCTTTTAAAATCTAGCATGAAAGGCTTGGCCATCCTGGATTCACAATGATGCGAAAAATCATAAACAGTTCTATGGGTCATGGCATTAAAACAACACATTTTCCTAAACCTGAAGATTTCTTGTGCACTTCTTGTGCCAAAGGAAAGTTGATAATTAAACTTTCTTACCAGAAGTTAAAGGCTGAGTCCTTGAATTTCATGAAGCGAATACAAGGTGATATATGTGGTCCGATCCATCCATTATCAGGACCATTTAGATACTTGATGGTTCTTATCGATGCTTCTACAAGGTGGAGCCACATATGCCTGTTGTCTACACGGAACCATGCTTTTGCAAAATTAATTGCCCAAATCATCCGGTTGCGTGCTAACTTCCCGGAGAACCGCATTAAGTCAATTCGGATAGATAATGCAGGTGAATTCACCTCAAAGGCATTTAATGATTATTGTCTAGCATTGGGCATTAATGTAGAGCATTCCGTCCCACATGTTATACTCAGAATGGACTTGCTGAGTCCTTGATAAAAAAGAATTAAATTAATTGCCAGACCACTTTTGCAAGATAGAAGGCTACCCACCAGCAGTTGGGGCCATGCAGTACTGCATGCTGGTGCTTTAATCCAGTATAGACCATCTGCATATTACTCTGCTTCCCCTCTTGAATTAGCGCGTGGACAACATCCTTTGATTTCCCATCTGCGAAAATTCGGATGCGCCGTGTATGTACCGATATCACCACCCAGCGTACAACTATGGGACCTCATCGGAAGATGGGGGTCTATGTTGGTTATGAAACTCCGTCCATAATCAAATATTTGGATCCAAAAACCGGGGATTTATTTACGGCTCGGTATGCTGTTAGCATCTTCGATGAAGACTACTTCCCGGCATTAGGGGGAGGATTGTACCTAAATTCAAAAGAATGCCGAGAAATTGAATGGAGTGCAAGTAGCATTCGTTCTATTGATCCACACACTAAAGATACTGAACTTGAAGTTCAGAGAATAATTAACCTGCAGCAATTAGCAAATAATTTACCAGACGCTTTTTCTAATATAAGAGGAGTGTCCAAATCGTATATTCCTGCGGCTAATGCATCAGAGAGAGTGGAGATACCCCTCAAAGGGATAAACTCTACTCAAGTCCCCAGTCCTAGGAAAAGGGGGAGAGGACCGGATGACTCATCACAGGTAGAGCGGAGACGTCCGTGAGGCCCAGATACTGGAGCAAGAGCATTACACTTCCATTTAGTAGTCCCGGAAGTGACACACCTGATGGTGAAAACCCCAGTGCACTAGTGCGCACAATTATAAGTAATAGCACAGGGGCATCGGAACAACCATTTTTACATTAAATTTGGGAAATCAAGAAGAGCTGGTTGATTTAAATGAAGAAATTGCCACTGACTGTGCTAAGTCAAGAGAGTTGTATAATAGAAAGACAACAATTGTTGATATACATTTTGTCTATAAGATTGCTGATGTGATTCGATGAGGACCCTGAACCAAAGTCCATGGTAGAGTGCCGGAAGCGCTCAGATTGGGTCAAATGGAAAGAAGCAATAGAGACATAATTGCACGCGCTTAATAAAAGGCAAGTGTTTGGGCCCGTAACGGGCATGCCTCCCAAAGTATTCCGGATACAAATGGGTATTTGTCCGAAAGAGGGACGAGAATAATGTGGTGGTGAGATACAAAGCGATACTTGTAGCATATGGGTTTTCACAGAGACCCGGTGTTGATTATGATGAAACATACTCTCCTATTATGAGTGGCATAACATTCCGATACTTAATATCAATGGCAACAGGTTTAAATATTAAAATGTAGTTAATGGATGTCATGACCACATATCTTTGTGGGTCACTGGATGCAGACATATATATGAAATTTCCTGATGGACTAAAAATTCCAGATCCTAAAGCCAAT
The DNA here is from genome assembly GCA_033239725.1 of Echinochloa phyllopogon. NCBI lineage: Eukaryota > Viridiplantae > Streptophyta > Magnoliopsida > Poales > Poaceae > Echinochloa > Echinochloa phyllopogon. The sequence goes on along the minus strand of BTCW01000010.1, from coordinate 39,010,710 downwards.
CGCAACATCTACATCGTTAAACTACAGAGGTCACTATATGGGCTTAAACAGTCCGGCCGGATGTGGTACAACCGGTAGAATGACTTTCTCCTGAAGAGAGGTTACGTGAATAATGAAGATTGTCCCTGTGTTTTTATTAGAAAGTCCCAGAATGGATTTTGTATCATCTCGGTCTACTGTTGGCGGTCGTTACGCTATGAATCCGACCACCAACTCTCGGGAATAAAAGAGGTTTTATGTAACATTTCATACATTTAGGTTTTACTTCTAATAAAGTTCCACGAGTTTTGGTGAGTGTCTCATTTGCAGGGACCGAGTCAGAAAAAGCCCGTTAAGGGGGGGGTATGGGGGGTATGTCACGCCCGCGTTTTTAATCTCTAGGAAAATCGCTAAAGAAATCATCCGGTAAAAACGTTTTCAAAATCTTTACCGCCCGAGCTCCCGTTTCCGCCAACCTGTCCGCCTTGTTTCCCCCCTCTCTTCCTGTTCGCCTCGCAATCACCTCCCCTTTTTTCCGTCCCATCCCGCGTCGCCCGCTCTCGGGTCGATCGCCGGGTCCATCTCTCGCTGGCCGACCAACTCCGACGCCCGCCTGTCCTTCCCGCCGCGAATCCCGCCGTCCCCTCTTCCTTTTCCCTCTCTTTTTCTTCTTTTTCCCTTCTCTCTTTTCTTCCTTCCCTTTTCTTTTTTTTCCTTTCTCTTCTTTCTTCTCCCTTCCCTCCACTGCTCCCTCTGCTTTCACCCGACGCCGAGCGCCACTCCCCTGTTCTGCTCGCCGCCGGCCCACTTCCCGCTCACCCCTCTCACCGCAGCCACCCTCGCTCGCGACATCGCCGCCGTGTCCGCCACCACATCGGCCCCACCACTGCTCGGCTCCGCTCGCCGGGCCGACCACCCCCTTCCCGCCGGCCCCACCTCCGCTCACCCCTCTGCTCCCCATCCCGGCGCCGTGCACGCCGGCTCCGCCCTCCCGTCTCACTCTCCTCGACGCAGCATGCGGCCACCCCCGCCCCGTACTCGTCGTCCTTGTGCCCACAGCCGAGCCGGCACATTGCCGTGCCGCCCACCGCTGCCGCGCTGCCGCAGCCGTACCTCACTGCCGCACACACACGCCAGGCCGAGCTCCCCGCGTGCACGCCAAGCGCCGACACCACCGCTCCGCACGCTCGCCGTGTTCGCCATCCCATCACGCCGGTCACGGACACGCCACCGCCGTCCTCGCCGCGGCCCCATCCGCTCGGACACGCACGCCACATCGCGACACACGCTTGCGACGAGCACAGCACCGCACGCCGCCGCTGGCCCACCCCCGAGCCGTCCCGTCCATCGCAAACCACGCCGGCGCCATCAATTCCACCCGCCGGCCATTCCTACCGCTCGCCGAGCACCCCTCTCTCGTCGGCCCGTCTCCTCGCCGCCCCTCCCCGCCTATAAATAGGCCCATCGGATTCCTCTTCACCACCTCCCGCTCATACACCTCGCCAACCGCCTTCACCGCCGTCGCAGCGCCGCCACCACACTCGCCATTGCCACCGCCGCCGCCGCCGCTCTCGTGGGCAGCCCTCCACCCTCCACCTCCGGCCGTGGTAAGCCCACAGGTGGAGTTGCCATACTCCCCTCCCTCCTTTCCCCCTGTTCCCGTCCACCACCGCCGCTCCAGTCGCCGGCGATTCGGCCGCCGTCGCCGCCGATCCCCCCCTCTCTCTGCTCTGTCGAACGAAAGAAGAAGGGCATTTTGCCCATAACCCCCTGCCTTTTCCCCTATTATAACCCGCAGTCCAAAAACATAAAACCCCCCTCTCTCTTACACACTTTGCACATGACCCCCTAAACTTTAAACAAATTAACCCGCGGTCCACAGACACTATTCCCCCCTCTCTCTGTTATATTCACCAGAGGCCCTTGAACTTTTCCATAATTACAGAAAGGTCCTTATTCTTTATAAACAACCCCTAAACCCCACTAAACTTGTCATTTCATGCGCCAAATTAATCCCGTTTGACCCCAAACTCCACCACAATATCCACCAGTATATTTCCACCAACCCATCCAGTCCATACTCAAAAATGATCATGCCATTATCATTCGCTCTCATTTTCCGTTCTTTCTTTCGGAGCTCAACAAAAGTTTTCTTTTATTTATTGGGTGTTTGTTTGTGTGTGCCGTAGACTCCGCTGTGAACGAGGAAGGACTCGAGGAGGAGCAGGTCTACGAGCAGGAGTTTGGAGACCAAGACCCCGGGCAGGAATCCCCCGAGGGTTGGGAGAACGGCAAGTGCAATCCCACCCCTTTGATGCATCCTTTTGTCCCAGCTTTTATAAACACAACCCATGGCCTGATTTATAAAACTTGCATAATTTTACTGCTAAACCCGGTTGGATAGCCATGCCTTGATTGCTATGACTGTTTCCTTGACAACCTAGATTAATATTTAAATATGACAATGCTCTATTTGAATATTAGTCACTGCTAGAAATGCTTAGGAACATTTTACCATTATAGCCCCATGACAAATACTTGGCGTTTACAAAAGCAACTGGGTGTGTGCTTTAAAATAAAAGAGATGATTTTCGTAAATAAAATGAGCACCCGTGTGGGATGAGACAGACGGTATTTCTGTGTGAAATACCGAGGTGAGCTCGAACCTGTGTGGTTGAGCATGGTGGGGGTTGTCTATCCTATCACAACTTTTGGGATGATGTTGATGTGTCATCTAGCCTAACCCATTTTATCGTACCACCACTCGATCGTTGTATGTGGCAACGGCCTAGCATAAATCCCACTAGTTAAGCTGTTGGTTATGTGGTGTGCTGGTGAGCAACAGAAGACCATGGAGCCGGGGATACGATCTATGTGAGGTATGCCCCTGGTTAGGACCTCGTCGGTAGGTGGCTAACCCCTGGTTGCGTCTGTGATAACTTGTCAGTTTTGCTATGGTGGGTAATGGCTTTGATAGGAGCTGCACTGGCACTAAGGTGTCCATGTTGTGGTAGCCTACTTGTGGTTGTGTACACCTCTGCAGAGTTAAAAACCTATCCGGATAGCCGTGTCCACGGTATTGGGCGAGTTACGGCTTGGTCACTTCACTAGTCCCCTGTTTTGGTGTAAGAAAGTGTTGGTGTTTGGTTGAGCTGAGAAATGTTTTGACATGGGCTACGACAGATGGGAAATCTGGTAGCAACAAAATCTTGTATGAAAGAGTATTACACTTACTGTTCCTTTTAAAAGAAATACTTGTGAAAACCCATTGCGAAAACCAACCCTTTGCATGTGTAATAAAATTTGCTTTGCTGCTAAATAAACCATAAGCCTTCCTTATTACTATCCTTGCATACTTCTGTTATACCCTCCGTGGTTGTGGTTGCGCTTGCTGAGTACGTATGTACTCACCCTTGCCTAATCTTGTTACAGAGGCAGACCCAGACTTTGTGCCTGAGGACGTCATTTAGAGGGGTTCGTTCTGCACCCAACCTTTGCCTGTGTGTTAGGGTCACCCGCTGAAAGGCCGCATGCGTTGCCACTCTAATGAAGACCTCTATGTTATCAACCTTTTTATCTGGAGCTTAGTGTTAGTTCTGTTTGTCGTGGCCCTGCAATGCCACCGTCACCCGTAATGTTGTTTTTGTACTGAACTATCTGTTGTAATAATGTGAACCAGCATCCTGGGACTGGTATTTGTATCACATTAAGTTCTCTCTTTCGAGGGGACGCTTCAGGTGGTATCAGAGCCGATAGGTTGGCCGTAGGACGTAACCCCTAGGATCTTAACCCTAGTGTGCTCTTGCCTAATCCTTTTCCCCCACACAAGTACTCACCGACGGCTTTTTGACTTGTTCCAGATGGCCCAGCTGGTTGACGAGGGTTGGGGCGAAGGAGTCTGCCCCGCAGAACCTGGCCTCCCCAAGTTGCTGCTGCTCAGCCTGGAGCACGTTGGAGTCACAGAGATCCCCGAGTACTTTTGCCGGAAGTTCATCACCAATGGTACCCGTCGGTGCCGGATGTTCATCTTCGTGGGGAAGAGCACTCTTTACAAGGAGGTGGCACCTTGGTTTGTCCACGCCACCGGCTATGACCGCCCCAACGCCTACCGCAAAGCCGCAAGAAGAGCCCTGATGTGCCTCCGCTCACTCTACAGGCAGTACCTCGTGGGAACAGCACTAGGTTTTACCCCACCTCTGGTGAGTGGAGGACGCGAGTGGATTGCTCAGATGAGAAACCTTGGGAGAGATGAAGACATAGAGGACACCGTGTCACACTTGTCCATTTACCTCACTGGCTTGGACAGGCTGTACCGAGAGACATCTGGACAGCTGAGGCACCAGATCCGCAGAGCCAAGAAGGCAGAAAAGGAGTTGGAAGAAGTGAAGAGAGAGTTGGAGATACAGAAGGTGACGGCTACTCAGGCTGTCAGCTCCCTAGCTGCTCAACACGCCAGATGCCAGGCTTACTCCGAGTACATGGATAGGCTTGAGGCCTACAGGAGGGAGAATGGGCTGTTGGAAGGAGAGCCCGAGATGACCCACATGGATGCAGGCACACAGACCGAAGATGAAGTGCCAGAGTATCAGCTCCCTCTGAAGAAACGCCGAGTCTGTCTAGAGTAGAGTCCTGGTTTAGACTAGCACTTAGTCTAGCTCCTCCTTGAGTAGAGTCTGTTGTACCCAGTTGCACTACCGGCTTAGCATCGATGTACCCATGATCTTTGTACACCACCATGTTATGCAATAAAGGTCACCTTTTATCCTGCATCTGTTCAATTTTTGTTTTCCCCTGGTTTCAGATGGCGGAACAAGGATGGACCCAGGGAGTTTGCCCAGTCACACCGGGCTTCGCTAGTTGTCGCCAAGAGTGACCTCCACCCTGTCGAAGCATGGCGTACAACCGCCACAGGATTCAGGCACCAGGACACCTACCCCTTGGCTCTCAGGAAAGCCCTCCGTTTCATGTGCGGAATCTTTGAAAGGCACCTGGTCCCCACTCCAATGAGGTACTTCCCGCCGGTCGTCAGAAGTGCAGTCTGGCGAGCCCGCATAAGGAACTTGGAGCAGCGCTGTCAAGAGGAACCCATCCTGCACCAAGTGGTCACCTACCTCAATTCCTTGGACCAACTCTTTGACGAGCAGGCTGAGCGCCTGAAGGAACAAACCTCCCGGGCCGAACAAGCAGAGTTCTCGGTCCGCATGCACCAAGTCCAGATGGCCTAAGCTGAAGCAAGAGCTGCTGCTGCCATCAGCAATGAGGCAGTCGCACAAGAAAGCCTTCGGCAGGCACGGGACCTGCGTATTCAGGACTGGACTAGAAGTGGAACGCCTGTTCCGGCAATTGGAGAACCCCATGTCCTACTTGGGACACCGATCATGGCATGGGGAGAAATTGTGGGAAACCCTCAGGCACTGTCGGGAACCCCAGCAGGATCACCGCCCGCTGAAGAAGGACCGTCTGAGCCGCCTCGGGAGAATGGGACCTTGACCGAGGCTGAGCAGGCACGACTTGCACCGCCAGAAGAGCGCTCCAACCCAGAAGGAGACTCGCTCCGCGAATAGATCCGGAGTCGAGCGCTCACAGGAGAATGAAGCCAGCTTGGTCCGAAGAACCCTTGTATCCCTAGCAGTAGTTTCCCTACCTTGTCTTGTGCCCCGCCCTGAAGTGCGAGCCCTTGTTGTAGCCCTCAGCTGTTGGAATGAAACCTCGAGTGTTTGTTTGTTAGCTTGTGTGCTGTGTGTGCCTCGGCAGAAGTGTTTCTGCCTTTTCAAAATGCGAGCTAATCAATTTAAACATCATCTTAACCCAATCTCACGAAGGCCTTGCTCAACTGCAGATGGTGAACACTAGTGCTAGCGCCTCGCAGAGACGCGCCCCTCTTGCTGGGGGAGAGCAACCAGAAGGAAGAAGAGAGAACCCTGAGAACCAGGAAGTGGATCAGCAGGATCCTATGGGAGAGAACCAGCCTGAAGGACAAGCGCCTGTAGGAGGCGGACCAGAAGCGAGTCATCCGAGAAGTCAGAATGAGGGATCTTTTGTTGTACCCCCACTCCCACCAGATTTCAACCTGGCACAAGCTTTGTACCACCACACCCTGTTCATGCAAAATGTGTGGAATGCCAGCCGCCGCCAAGAGACAGCCCGTAGACCCAATGCGGGCGACAAGTTGACCAACTTCCTGAGAACCAGACCACCCACCTTTGGAGGGTCCAGCAACCCCTTGGAAGCAGATGACTGGCTGAGAACCATTAAGAGGAAGCTGGAACCGTTTGGGTGTGGAGACCATGACAAAGTTCTCCTGACGTCCCACCAACTCACTGGAACTGCCTTAGCTTGGTGGGATGCTTATTGTGCAGCATCCCCGAACGAGTCCGCAAACACCTGGAAAGAGTTTGAAGAAGAGTTTCGTCGCTACCACATCCCCGACGCCACCATGAGGCGCAAGGCAGATGAGTTCCGTGCACTGAAGCAAGGGAACAAGACCGTGGAAGAGTACACCCACGAGTTCACTGAGCTAGCCCGTTATGCACCGGATGAGGTGAAGACAGATGCAAAGAGACAGGACGCTTTCATCAGAGGGTTGCATCCAGACCTTCGAGCCCTGTTAGTCTCCCACTGTTTCCCTGACTTCAATACACTGATGAACAAGGCCATTGTCACAGAAAAGGCCAGAATGGAAGCAAGGCAAGAGAACAAGCGCAAGTTCCTGGAGAGCAAGAACCGTCAGCTGGATCGCTCGCAGAAACCCAGGAGCTCCGGTTATGCTGCACCTAGACCCCAGGCTCCCATGCAGTACAGGACCCAATTTCAGGCTACAAGCTCCCAGGCTCCCAACAACCAGTACAAGAGCCATAACACCTCAAAGCCGCCACAGAGCAAAGTCAGTCAAGCCACAGCCAGCAACAGCAATGCGAGAGCCTGCTTCAACTGCCATGAGACCGGACATTACATCGCAGATTGCCCATACCCTAGGAGCAAGCCTACGATATCAGTCTACTCCAACTCGGTGAATGGACCCAAGCCACCCGTGTCTGGAGCCAACCGTGTACCCGTCCGCAGCACCAACACCGGCAGCAACAACAACAACACCCAGCAGTCGTATGGACGAGCCCGCGTCAACCACATCGACTTGCAGGAAGCTCAAGGAGCACAAGGAGTAGTATTCGGTGAGTACCTAGTTAGTTCAGTTTTGGCAACAATATTATTTGATTCCGGAGCATCACATTCTTTCATATCATCAAGTTTTGTGGAAAAGCACAAAATACCTACAGTACTACTAAAGACACCCCTACTAACCCGAACACCTGGAGGAGATATTAAATGCCAATTAGGTTGTTCGCGGGTACGGATTCTTTTAAGTGGGGTAGAGTTTCTAGCAGACCTAGTAGTACTAGAGTCCAAAGGAATAGATGTGATCCTTGGAATGGATTGGTTAGGCAAACACAATGGTCTTATAAGTTGTGCTGACATTATAGTGCACCTAACCAACCCAGATGGAATGCAAGTAACCTGTCACACCAAGGGAAGTGGACCAGACCCTATGATCTTTAGCATGGAAACAAAAACCATAGAAGAAGTCCCGGTAATCAGAGAATATCCTGATGTTTTCCCTGAAGTTCTACCTGGAATGCCACCGGATAGGGACATAGAGTTTGCTATTGAACTTGTCCCTGGAACCTCTCCTATAGCCAAGAGACCCTATAGGATGGCAGCCTCAGAGTTAGCAGAGTTAAAGAAACAACTAGAAGAGTTGCAATAGATGAGATTTATCAGGCCCAGTACGTCCCCTTGGGGAGCCCCAGTGCTCTTTGTAAGGAAGAAAGATGGGAGCATGAGGTTGTGCATCGACTATCGTGCACTAAATGATGTCACTGTCAAGAATAAATACCCACTCCCTAGAATTGATGATCTCTTTGATCAGTTGAAAGGAGCCAAATACTTCTCCAAGATTGACTTAAGGACTGGGTATCACCAACTGAAGATTAAGGGGAGTGACACCTCAAAGACCGCATTTGTCACCAGATATGGGCAGTATGAGTTCACAGTGATGCCATTTGGACTCACCAATGCACCGGCTTACTTCATGAACCTTATGAACAAAGTATTTATGGATGAGTTAGACAAATTTGTCGTAGTCTTCATTGATGATATACTTATCTACTCCAAGAGTGCCGAGGAGCATGAGCAACACTTGCGGGTAGTGTTGGAAAAGTTGAGAGCACACCAGCTCTATGCCAAATTCAGCAAGTGTGAATTTTGGCTGGAAAAAGTAGCCTTCCTTGGCCATATTCTGACCGCAGAAGGGGTAGCAGTAGACCCTAAGAAGGTAGAAGCAGTCTCAAACTGGCAACAACCAACCAATGTGAGTGAGATCAGAAGTTTCCTTGGCTTAGCCGGATACTACCGGAGGTTTATTGAAGGGTTTTCCAAGATAGCTAGACCCATGACAGAGTTACTCAAGAAAGAGAAGAAATTTAATTGGACTGAGTCGTGCGAAAAGAGTTTCCAAGAGTTGAAGAAAAGGCTGACCGCTGCCCCAGTTTTAACCCTACCAGACATTCACAGGGATTTCGTCGTTTACTGTGACGCGTCCCGCCAAGGATTAGGGTGTGTCCTCATGCAAGATGGGAAGGTTGTGGCATATGCCTCCTGACAACTTAGACCTCATGAGCAGAATTACCCAACGCATGACTTAGAGTTTGCAGCCGTGGTGCACGCACTCAAAATCTGGAGACATTACCTAATCGGGAACAAGTGTGAAATATACACGGATCATAAGAGCTTAAAGTATATTTTCACCCAACCAGATCTGAACCTCAGACAGAGAAGGTGGTTAGAATTGGTTAAAGATTATAATGTGGAAATTCATTACCACCCTGGCAAGGCTAATGTAGTGGCAGATGCCCTGAGCCGAAAGTCCTACAAACCCAAGAGTGCCCACCTGCAAGAAGAAATGGCACGATTAAATGTGCACATCGTCCCTCAGAATAATAGCCACCAACTGACAATCCAGCCCACTCTGGAGGATCGGATCAGAAATGCCCAAGGATCGGACAAGGATTTAGTGCAGATCTGCAAGCATACCGGAGAAAATAAGGCACCAGACTTTAGAGTCGACAGCAAAGGAACGCTGTGGTACAAGGATAGGATTTGTGTGCCTAAGGAAGGAGGCTTTAGACAGTCAATCATGGACGAGGCTCACAACTCGCAATATTCCATTCACCCAGGATCCACCAAAATGTATTTGGACTTAAAGCAGAACTATTGGTGGAAAGGAATGAAAGCTGACATAGCCCAGTATGTCGCCCAGTGTGATACCTGCCAAAGGATTAAAGCAGAACACCAGAAGCCGGCAGGATTATTACAACCCCTGCCTATCCCAGTTTGGAAATGGGATGGGATAGGAATGGATTTTGTGGTGGGTCTACCCAGAACACAGAAGGGACATGATTCTATATGGGTAATAGTGGATCGACTCACTAAAGTCGCTCACTTTTTACCTGTACGGACCAATTATGGTGGAGAGAAACTAGCCAAGCTCTACGTGGAAAACATAGTAAAGTTACATGGAGTGCCCAGTAGAATTGTTTCGGACCGAGGGACCCAGTTCACCTCGAGATTTTGGAAAAGTTTGCATAAAGCTATGGGCGCCAAGTTGGACTTTAGCTCCGCATATCACCCACAGACCGAAGGTCAGACGGAACGAGTGAATCAAATTATGGAAGATATGCTGAGAGCATGTGTCCTTACCTATGGTAAAGATTGGGAACAGAGTTTACCTTATGCGGAGTTCTCCTACAACAATGGTTATCAGGAAAGTTTGGGTATGTCACCGTTTGAAGCCCTCTACGGGAGAAAGTGCAGAACTCCTTTAATGTGGTCAGAAGTAGGAGAGCGTACACTAGTGGGACCCGCGCTCATAAAAGAAGCCGAAGAGAAAGTAGCTGAAATTAGGGAGAAGTTGAGAGCAGCTCAGTCCAGACAGAAAAACTACGCAGACAAGAAGAGACGAGAACTGGAGTTTAATCCAGGAGATTTTGTTTATCTCAAGGTTTCACCCATCCGGGGAACCCGTAGATTTCAAGTCCATGGAAAGTTAGCCCCTCGGTATATCGGACCATACCCGGTGCAAAAGAAAGTTGGAAAGGTGGCCTACCGATTGGAGTTACCCGAAGCAATGTTAGGTATACACCCAGTATTCCATGTCTCACAGTTAAGAAAATGCCTGAGGGTACCTGAGGAAGAACACATACCGGAAGAAGAGATAGACCTGCAGACAGATCTACGGTATCAGGAAGTACCGGTCAAAATTTTGGACACCGTCACTAAGAGAACCAGAAACTCCGAAGTACGGATATGCAGAGTACAGTGGAGCAGACACAGTGTAAAGGAAACTAGGTGGGAAAGAGAAGATGCCCTGAAGAAAGAGTTCCCCCACCTTTTTAGGAGCCAGCCGAATCTCGAGGACGAGATTCGTTTTAAGTGGGGTAGGTTTGTCACGCCCGCGTTTTTAATCTCTGGGAAAATCGCTAAAGAAATCATCCGGTAAAAACGTTTTCAAAATCTTTACCGCCCGAGCTCCCGTTTCCGCCAACCTGTCCGCCTTGTTTCCCCCCTCTCTTCCTGTTCGCCTCGCAATCACCTCCCCTTTTTTCCGTCCCATCCCGCGTCGCCCGCTCTCGGGTCGATCGCCGGGTCCATCTCTCGCTGGCCGACCAACTCCGACGCCCGCCTGTCCTTCCCGCCGCGAATCCCGCCGTCCCCTCTTCCTTTTCCCTCTCTTTTTCTTCTTTTTCCCTTCTCTCTTTTCTTCCTTCCCTTTTCTTTTTTTTCCTTTCTCTTCTTTCTTCTCCCTTCCCTCCTCTGCTCCCTCTGCTTTCACCCGACGCCGAGCGCCACTCCCCTGTTCTGCTCGTCGCCGGCCCACTTCCCGCTCACCCCTTTCACCGCAGCCACCCTCGCTCGCGACATCGCCGCCGTGTCCGCCACCTCATCGGCCCCACCACTCCTCGGCTCCGCTCGCCGGGCCGACCACCCCCTTCCCGCCGGCCCCACCTCCGCTCACCCCTCTGCTCCCCATCCCGGCACCGTGCACGCCGGCTCCGCCCTCCCGTCTCACTCTCCTCGACGCAGCACGCGGCCACCCCGGCCCCGTACTCGTCGTCCTTGTGCCCACAGCCGAGCCGTCACATTGCCGTGCCGCCCACCGCCGCCACGCTGCCGCAGCCGTACCTCACTGCCGCACGCACACGCCAGGCCGAGCTCCCCGCGTGCACGCCAAGCGCCGACACCACCGCTCCGCACGCTCTCCGTGCTCGCCATCCCGTCACGCCGGTCACGGACACGCCACCGCCGTCCTCGCCGCGGCCCCATCCGCTCGGACACGCACGCCACGTCGCGACACACGCTTGCGACGAGCACAGCACCGCACGCCGCCGCTGGCCCACCCCCGAGCCATCCCGTCCATCGCAAACCACGCCGGCGCCATCAATTCCACCCGCCGGCCATTCCTACCGCTCGCCGAGCACCCCTCTCTCGTCGGCCCGTCTCCTCGCCGCCCCTCCCCGCCTATAAATAGGCCCGTCGGATTCCTCTTCACCACCTCCCGCTCATACACCTCGCCAACCGCCTTCACCGCCGTCGCAGCGCCGCCACCACACTCGCCATTGCCACCGCCGCCGCCGCCGCTCTCGTGGGCAGCCCTCCACCCTCCACCTCCGGCCGTGGTAAGCCCACAGGTGGACTTGCCATACTCCCCTCCCTCCTTTCCCCCTGTTCCCGTCCACCACCGCCGCTCCAGTCGCCGGCGATTCGGCCGCCGTCGCCGCCGATCCCCCCCTCTCTCTGCTCTGTCGAACGAAAGAAGAAGGGCATTTTGCCCATAACCCCCTGCCTTTTCCCCTATTATAACCCGCAGTCCAAAAACATAAAACCCCCCTCTCTCTTACACACTTTGCACATGACCCCCTAAACTTTAAACAAATTAACCCGCGGTCCACAGACACTATTCCCCCCTCTCTCTGTTATATTCGCCAGAGGCCCTTGAACTTTTCCATAATTACAGAAAGGTCCTTATTCTTTATAAACAGCCCCTAAACCCCACTAAACTTGTCATTTCATGCGCCAAATTAATCCCGTTTGACCCCAAACTCCACCACAATATCCACCAGTATATTTCCACCAACCCATCCAGTCCATACTAAAAAATGATCATGTCATTATCATTCGCTCTCATTTTTCGTTCTTTCTTTCGGAGCTCAATAAAAGTTTTTTTTTATTTATTGGGTGTTTGTTTGTGTGTGCCGTAGACTCCGCTGTGAACGAGGAAGGACTCGAGGAGGAGCAGGTCTACGAGCAGGAGTTTGGAGACCAAGACCTCGGGCAGGAATCCCCCGAGGGTTGGGAGAACGGCAAGTGCAATCCCACCCCTTTGATGCATCCTTTTGTCCCAGCTTTTATAAACACAACACATGGCCTGATTTATAAAACTTGCATAATTTTACTGCTAAACCCGGTTGGATAGCCATGCCTTGATTGCTATGACTGTTTCCTTGACAACCTAGATTAATATTTAAATATGACAATGCTCTATTTGAATATTAGTCACTGCTAGAAATGCTTAGGAACATTTTAAAATTATACCCCCATGACAAATACTTGGCGTTTACAAAAGCAACTGGTGCGTGCTTTAAAATAAAAGAGATGATTTTCGTAAATAAAATGAGCACCCGTGTGGGATGAGACAGACGGTATTTCTGTGTGAAATACTGAGGTGAGCTCGAACCTGTGTGGTTGAGCATGGTGGGGGTTGTCTATCCTATCACAACTTTTGGGATGATGTTGATGTGTCATCTAGCCTAACCCATTTTATTATACCACCACTCGATCGTTGTATGTGGCAACGGCCTAGCATAAATCCCACTAGTTAAGCTGTTGGTTATGTGGTGTGCTGGTGAGCAACAGAAGGCCATGGAGCCGGGGATACGATCTATGTGAGGTATGCCCCTGGTTAGGACCTCGTCGGTAGGTGGCTAACCCCTGGTTGCGTCTGTGATAACTTGTCAGTTTTGCTATGGTGGGTAATGGCTTTGATAGGAGCTGCACTGGCACTAAGGTGTCCATGTTGTGGTAGCCTACTTGTGGTTGTGTACACCTCTGCAGAGTTAAAAACCTATCCGGATAGCCGTGTCCACGGTATTGGGCGAGTTACGGTTTGGTCACTTCACTAGTCCCCTGTTTTGGTGTAAGAAAGTGTTGGTGTTTGGTTGAGCTGAGAAATGTTTTGACATGGGCTACGACAGATGGGAAATCTGGTAGCAACAAAATCTTGTATGAAAGAGTATTACACTTACTGTTCCTTTTAAAAGAAATACTTGTGAAAACCCATTGCGAAAACCAACCCTTTGCATGTGTAATAAAATTTGCTTTGCTGCTAAATAAACCATAAGCCTTCCTTATTACTATCCTTGCATACTTCTGTTATACCCTCCGTGGTTGTGGTTGCGCTTGCTGAGTACGTATGTACTCACCCTTGCCTAATCTTGTTACAGAGGCAGACCCGGACTTTGTGCCTGAGGACGTCGTTTAGAGGGGTTCGTTCTGCACCCAACCTTTGCCTGTGTGTTAGGGTCACCCGCTGAAAGGCCGCATGCGTTGCCACTCTAATGAAGACCTCTATGTTATCAACCTTTTTATCTGGAGCTTAGTGTTAGTTCTGTTTGTCGTGGCCCTGCAATGCCACCGTCACCCGTAATGTTGTTTTTGTACTGAACTATCTGTTGTAATAATGTGAACCAGCATCCTGGGACTGGTATTTGTATCACATTAAGTTCTCTCTTTCGAGGGGACGCTTCAGGGTAAAACTCCGGTTCGGCCGAAACCTTCCGGTTTCCGACCGAACCACCCCCCTTAACCATCATGCAAGCACACGAGGTGTCGTCCATGTCAGCGATGACGATGACCGTGCAAGCCACGTGGACTCCCGCCACGTCATTCCATGGGCCAAATTCACCGAAGAACACCAGGACAAGCTAGCTAGGAGGCCCAGGAAGTAGAGGCGGTGCATGGGGGCGGCCCTGGGCCAGAAGCCCAGTTCGGCCGAACTGTAGGGCTTCGGCCGAACCACCCCCAGCACCCAAAACCGCCTCCAGGGATGCATCAAGGCCGTAGAAGGTTAAGACGGTTGAATTGGACGTTCGGCCGAACTGGATGAGTTCGGCCGAACCCATCCAATTCGGCCGAACTGGCCGGTAACCGCCACAACGTCCCGTGGCGGTTACTCCACTCAACCGCCCTTTGGTGCTATAAATTGAGGTGTCCACGGCTCATTTCAATACACACCAAGCCAAGGAGCTCTCATTTCCACTTCTCTCTAGTAGAGTTAGGATAGTTTAGTTGGGAATTAGAGTCGAGTCGAGCTTTGCCTCGGAGGTTCCGGAGTCGTCTTCAGAAGCTCTGGTATAAGCTCTTGTATCTTTTCCTTTTCCTTTTGCAAGACTTGAGTTATCAATATAATTATCTTTATCATCTTGCCTTTGTCATTTATAGCTTGCTTCTACTTTATTCTAGTTGCATCTATATCGTGTTTAGACTATAGTCGGTTCTAGTTCTAGTGCTTCTAGTTCTTGTTTAAGTCGTTGTCTTAGTTGGTTTTTCGACTTAGCCCAATATTTGCTGGTGAACTGTCACCGGGGGTATTGTCAGGTTGCTTGCTTTTGCTTGTGAAGTAAGTAGTCATTGGTTAGTGTGGGTGTGGTACCCAGACTAGTCAGTGGCCTTGGTTTGCCCCTGATTCAACGAACGTGTGGTAGCCGTTAGGTGGTGACAGTCCTATACGGTCTTTGTAATCCACCTCGTTAGTCTCGGCCTGTAGGATCCCCCATTGTGGAGCTGGTGGCACCCCTTCTCATTCCTTTCTGCGTGTCACTTGTGTCCATTCTCTCGATGCTAAGACATTAGAGTTAACCCAGACCTTCCAGTGCTGGCTCTTTAGCCGCTGTATCTCTAAGCCCGAGTGACATAGACAGATAAAGTCCATAGGAATCCTCTATCTCTTCTCATTGTCCTCCCAGCTATCTATACCTTCTCTCTCTTACCTGAGTCTCCCTTGAGCTGTGTGTCACGGTATATCCACTCCTATCCAATACCGTTATCCCCTGTCTTGTTTAGTTGTGTACCTTTCTCTGATAGTCTTGAATACCTGTTTACTAGTACTCTTGCCAAAGCTTCCCTGCGGAAATATAAATTACGATACCTCGGGATACTCCCAGGTGAAGTGCTACAGCGGTGATTCTGTGCGCTTGCAGAATATTTATATATTTTACTAAGTTATAAGGAAAACCACTGAAACACTCCTTACCCCAGTACCGGGATTCTTAATCCTGATATTGGATCGTAAGAAGTGTCAACATCTACGTTGATGATTTGAACATCATAGGCCACATAGAGGACTCTGAGGAGGCAAGTACCTACCTTAAGGCGGAGTTTGAAATGAAAGACCTGGGTAAGACCCGATTTTGCTTAGGCCTGCAGATCGAGCATCTCCCGGAAGGAATCCTTGTACACCAATCG
The DNA here is from genome assembly GCA_033239725.1 of Echinochloa phyllopogon. Lineage (NCBI taxonomy): Eukaryota > Viridiplantae > Streptophyta > Magnoliopsida > Poales > Poaceae > Echinochloa > Echinochloa phyllopogon. The sequence continues at coordinate 38,995,158 of BTCW01000010.1, read as the reverse complement.
ACCTACACGAAGAAAGTCCTCGAGAGATTTAACATGTCAAAAGCTCACCCTTTAAAAACCCCCATGGTTGTAAGATTGCTTGATAAAAATAAAGACCCATTTAGACCAAAGGATAAGGAGGAGGAAATTTTGGGGCTAGAAGTTCCGTACTTAAGTGCTATTGGAGCACTGATGTACCTTGCAAACTGCACTAGGCCTGATATTGCATTCGCAGTAAACCTGCTAGCAAGGTACAATGCATCCCCAACCAGAAGACATTTTGTTGGTGTTAAGACAGTACTCAGATACCTCCAAGGTACAATCGACCTTGGTTTGTTTTTCTTGAAGAAATCTGACTTGACAATGGTGGGTTATGCGGATGCTAGATATATGTCAGATCCTCACAATGCTAGATCTCAAACTGGTTTTGTGTTTCTCTGTGGTGGTACAACCATTTCATGGCGATCGTATAAGCAAACCTTAGTAGCAACTTCAACAAACCACTCAGAGATAATAGCACTATATGAAGCCGCATGTGAGTGTGTTTGGCTAAGACAGATGATTAACCATATCTAGAAGTCATGTGGCCTTAATATCATCGATAACCCCAGAATTATCTATGAAGATAATGCAGCATGTGTTGCACAAATGCATACCGGCTATATAAAGAATAATTTAACTAAGCACATATCTCATAAATTCTTCTATCCTCATGGACTCTAGAAGCAAGGTGAGGTGAATATTGTGCAAGAAAAATCATGTGATAACCTCGCGGGTTTATTCACAAAATCACTCCCATCTACAACATTCAAGAGGTATGTTCGAGAAATTGGCATGAAGTTCTTGAAAGACTTGCAAAACTCAGGGGGAGTGAATCCCTGATTAATAGCCGGTGTTAGTGTTCATTCAATGATCTGAACACTGTGGTCCTGAAGATCATTCTAGTCCTGAAGACGTTTATGTTGCACTCTTTTTCCCTTATTTGAGTTTTTTTATAATTTCTCACATAAGGCTTTTAACGAGGCAATAAGTGCAATACATCTAGCGAAAACCTTGTACTCTTTTCTCTATTCCTTTTTTCCCACTAGGTTTTTGGAAGGAGTTTTAATGAGGCATGAGTTGATCACGGTATTCGCCCAAGGGGGAGTGTTATGAAACTAAAAATTAGTGGGCTTATATCGAATTAACTCTTGAAGATACAGGGTCACATCCTAAAGATCAAGGGTCATTTTCTATCTATATAAGAGACCTATGTACTCACTCAATAAGGTAGAAAAAGATTGATTCAACAACAACTCTGTCTCATGTGTACTTCTATTTGATATGAGAACTCTTGCTAGTCTCTCTCATCTCCTATGCTGACCATTTATAACAGTAATAATCATCGAGCAAGAGCAACACCGATCAACTAACAACATTGCATCCACGATACTGGCCAGATCATTCATTCGTATCTCGATGTAAATTGGAATGATTCGGAACACCGATCAACAGGGGTGGACCCAGGCAGCAGCTTCAGGGTATAGTTTGCAAAACGGGCCAAGCCCGCTGGGCCGGCACTGGCCCGGCCCTATTCAGCACGGCCCGAGCATGGTTTGGCCCGAGAACCTTAGTGCCAGTGTCGTGCTAGTGCCTCACCTAGTGTCGTGCCTGGGCCGCAATCTCGGCCCGTGGCACTAGCATGGGCACGACACGACTAATGGGTCGGCCCGGTCTCAGCACTACGGCGGCTCGGGGGAGGCACGACGGCCGCCCGATCCACACCTCCCGCTCCATCCGACAGGTTTTTAATGAGGCAGCTATTGCACAAGCTTCTAATTAATTAGTATTTTGTTAACTTCTTGTGTTTGTGATCTCTTCTGGAGTTGAGGTTGTGTTTGAATTATTGTTGATGAAATTTTATTAAGTTAGATATATGATTGTGTTTGACTGTTTGTCATCTTAGTGCCAGTGCCGGCACGGGCACTATAGTGCCCTTTAGCACGGCACAACACTGGCCACTGGCCATAGTGTAGTGCTAGTGCCTGGAGTTTGGCATGGCGGCACTAGCTGGCACGGCATGGCTAATCAGCCGTGCTACTTAGTGTAGTGCCAAATAGTGCTAGTGCCGTGCCGGCACGGCACGACCGTTTGGCCAACTATACTTGAGGGGGGGGTGGCGGCTGAAGTGTTCTTCTTCCTCTTCCCTCTCTTTTTTCTCCTCCTCCTCTCGCCTTCTCCTTTCCTTTCTCTCTCTTTTACAATGGAGATAACAGCCAGGAGGGGGCTGCAGCCGTCCCAGCCCCCCCACCTAGATCTGCCACTGCCGATCAAGCAAACGGACGTGAAAAATGAGCAGCAAACAATACGTCTCAAGTTGATGAGACTAGAAAGATCCGTGTGGTCACCAGAGGCATCTCGCCGCGTCATCCTCCTCTACCTCCCACAGCACCCAGTGGCCTCAAGCGCACGGACAGTCGAGCCAGGAAAGCCCGGATGGCCCGGTAGCACAGTTTGGCGGCACCCAGGTAGGTGGCCATGTCTGGCGCCCCGCTGAGTGTGGCCGCGTCGATGGCGTTCTGGAAGACGTCGTCCTGGCACAAGGGCTGCTCACTAGTGATCCCAGCAAGCCAGCGGTCACCTCCGTCAGGCCGCCCGAGCAGGTTGGAGATCACGGCGGTGGCAAGGCGCGGGCCGGGGCGGCAAGGGCGTTCCTCGGCGAAGCGTATTTCACAGTTCTGCCGGGTAAGACAAGTGGGGCCCACGTGTCATAGGGAGAGGGACGTGGCAGTTTAGGCATGTTGTGATGGTGAGTTCACGGAATGGGAGAAATTGTTAAGATTTATTAGTTAGTGATCAATTAGTATAATTAGGATTAGTTTAACTGCTAACAACAGTTCCCTCTAAGGGACATGCCCTTTCATTGGCACCCCTTGGGCTTGTATATATATGTACACATTACTATTCAACATCAAGAGAATCATTCATTTCCTTTCATTCTCTCTACACTCTAACACGTTATCAGCACTTGCTCTTCTCTGAGTAATCGAAGCCGACGGCGACGACGAAGAGCCTACCGGCACTCTGGATCAGCATTTTGCCTACTCTCTTCTGAGTCCGGCCATCATCCTGTGCACCATGGAACAGGCGGTTCCTTGCTAATTACCCCGGCAAGTCGACGACAAGAGTTTCCGAACCCGGCGCGTCGACGGGCGAAACACTCCTGCATCGTGGTGATCCATTGCGTTGCTGAAGGCTTCGGCCAAGAACAATTTGCAATTTAATGCGAATAAAAAACAAACGAGTTAAATAGGCCTTCAATCTGTAAGCATTTCAATACTCTTACCATTTTTTATGAGTCCCCCATGGAACTGTTGTTCCTCACTCATGATTGCGAAGCGTTGGCGAAAGCGGTGTGCACCCACCCGCATCTTTGCGGTTGATGCGATGGGCGTCACACCGGAGCACCTGACACTCGTGGCCGCTGTTGGCACTCCTTACGCCTACAGATAAATCCGTAAGCGGATGGATACCGATGTAGCTTTCACCCGGGAATATTTCAAGGTATCGATTTCCACAGGGAACGAGAAGTGAACTAATCCTAAACTAAGTTGTCCAAGGATGGTATGGTGAAGTGGATGACAACAAAAAAGGTGAGAGATAAGTAGTATGAGGGTAGAGAGGGCAGAGTCTGGTAAATGTATTCTCTTGACTAACTGAGCTAAATAGATAATACTAACAGATGCTTATGTCAGGAAACGAAACCAACAACACGCAGAAAGGGATGAGAAGGGGTGTTGCCAATAACCGTTGGAGGCTCCTGCAGGCCAGGTCTGGACGTGATGGGCTACGTAGGGCGTATAGGGCTCTCACCACCTAACGACTACCATTTCCATCGACCCAGGGACAAACTAAGTTAGCCTCAAGCCTAGGCACCGCGCCTACACTAGTCAGCTAATACTTATCTCCTATAGAAAGACAAGCACCCAAGCCAAGCAACCAGTATACAATTATACCAATCAACTAAGCATTAAACGAAGAACCAGCAAACATATAAAAGTAGAACTGAATGCTCAATTAATCACAGAGAGATACAAGAGTTACCAGACATGACCCGAATGTTACTCGAAGCAGAGCCGCATCCGTAGAGGTACAGCTGGAAGAGGGGCCGACACTCCAGCTCCTCCCCGGACGCTCACCTCTCCTCTCTCCCTATCTTCTAAATATAAGAGTGGCAGCACTTCGCTATAGAGAAAATCTTCTCCTCTTCTTGTGTTGTGTTGAAATAGGTGCTAGGGGGCTCCAATTTATAGTGGACAAGGATGGTTGGAGGTGGAACAGCGGCCAAGGCACCGAGAGGCGGTGCCCGGCTTGTTCGGCCGAAGATGCCGATTCGGCCGAACTGTGGAGTTCGGCCGAATTGGCACATGGCACCGCCTCAGTGCCTACGGCCTGGATTCACCCCTTGGAGTTGGCTCCCAGGGTCGGTTGCATGGGGACATGCTTTGGGCTGGTTCGGCCGAACCAATCCATTTGGCCGAACTGGGTCCAGCGCCCAGCAGCCCTCCGATGCACCGACTCTGCCTTGGGATGTCATGGATCGCCTCCGGTTGGCTGGGGTTGTGTTACTTTGCCCTGGATCAGTGATGTCATCGACCCGTGTGACTCTCCTCGTCATTGCTCGGTCATGGCTGATGTGGCATTTGTGCACTGGACCTCCCCTGGCTGTGCTTTACTTCCTGGATTGTGCCGCATGTGTATAGGCTAAGGGGGGTAACTCGGCCGAACCAAGTGGTTCGACCGAACGCCATATTCGTCCCCTTTAGTCCATGTTTGTCAATTATGTGCCTGCACATCAGAGAAACACCAAAACTTGTGGAAATGATTAGAAATAAACCCTATAGCTATGGTGCATTGTTTCATTATGTTTATTTTATACTAGGTTGGAGGTCGGAAATCAGGCCATAACGACCGCCAACACCCGGCCGCACGGCGGCGGCGGAAGGCATGCCCAAGTGGCCTGCATGCCCGAGCGGTGGCGGCAGCGCCTGGCCTGCTTCGGCGGCAACGTCCGCACGCCAACCCGCAAGGCGACGACGCAGGCACTCGCCCGCGCATACGCCAGTGCCTTGGCGCAACGGCGGTGGCGGCCCGCTCACACCGCGGCCGCGGCGGCTCGCGCGCACCCACGCACGGGGTGGCAACGCCCGCGCCACAACACGGTGGCAGCGATGGCACACCTCAGTGGCGACCGGTGCCACGCCAAGCAAGTGCCAACGGCGCAAATTGCAGCGGCAAGGCGCGAGGGGATGTGGCGACGCAACGCGAAGCTGCGGCGGCGGCGACGCGAAATGGGCCAGCAAACCCTAACCGGCGCCCTCTTTATAAGGCCGCGCAACGCTCGCCGCTGGGCCGCCTCGCATCGCAAGCCGCCGCAGGCCGGTGAGCCAAGCTGACTGGGCCGCGCTACGCACGAAGCCGACGCCCGTGCCATGGGCCGCGCAATGGGCCGCGCCACAAGCCACGCTTCGCGCCAACGCCTGCTGGGCTGCGTCACGGGCCGTGTTTCGTGCCAGCATCTGGGCGACGTGCCAAACCTCCCGTTGGGCCGCCGTGGGCTGCACAGAGAAAAGAAGAAGGAAATCAGCCGCAGGCTGATCATCTCCATTTTCTCTACTGATTTTATTTAGAAGTCCCCAAAACTTCATTTAACCTATTTATTTAGATTATTTCTGTTTTCAATATTATTTAGTGTATAGTTTTGTTCTGTACATATTTGTATGTGTTACCTTGTAATACCCTCTGGTATTGGAACCATTGTATTATGAATGCTATGATTACCGCAGTAATTCAGCATCATTTGATCCGTAGATCTTGAATTGGTTTAACATATTGATATTTTTATCATATTATTTTGATAAACACAAGATAGGGGAGTCCTAAATGCACTGGCTGCGTTTAATTCCTTGTGAATTATTCTGCCCGGAGACCATGCTTAGGCGGCAATATATTTGCCTAATATAAAGTTCTATTAAAATTTTGATAATTTGATTGTATGGTTTAACACATTTTACTTTTAGAACAATATTTCATATGCCATTATTTTATCTATACTAAAAGGATCGAGTTCTTTTGAGAACTTTTGCTACCAACGAAAACACCCCATACCCCTCACGTCGGACCCGCCTGGACCCACGTTGCATGGAAAAAAAAAGGAAATTTTGTGGATGTTTTTTTGACAGAGCGAAAAAAACACGTGTGAGTTCACCTCTAGCCTCCTTTTTTCTCACCGTTGTTTTTTTTACCCACCAATTTTATTTTAGAAAGAAAAATTGCCTGTTTTTTTGGAAAGAAAAATTTTGGCTGTTTTGTAAAGGATACACAAACATGTCTGGCGCTGAGGATATTTGTTTCTAAATTTTCAGATTCCATACCACCTTGCTTACCTATTATATGTATTACGGAGTAGTACTGTATATAGCGTTGTGCTCGGCCACTGGGTTTGTTTCATGAAAGCTACTTCGATGTCACTCGAATTTATGCCAAGTTGAAGAACATGCTCAGTACAACCCCGTCCCACAAAAGAACTAACATTCAGAAAATGTCCAATAACGAACACTGTTTGTTCCTTATTCGTCCTAAATGGACAATTACCTGCATGCATGTGGAATCTAATGGTCGCCAATTACCTAGGCAGCATGACACTTGAAAATGGCATAAATAAGGATATCCAAGGTCATTTCACCTAAAGTGTCATTTTTGGTAAAGTATGTATCACTATATACCGTACATTCACCGGGTGTTTTTTATACCCACCTATTTTTTTTTGGAAAGGAAACAAATACAGAAAAACCAGCCGGGGTGAAAAACAAAAGCAGGGAAACTAAACTAACCGGCAATAAACCTAATTTTATCTGCTGCAGCTATCGCCGGCGGATCGGACTGACGGCATGACGTGGCTGCTGGTGCACCTTGTGCTGGGCTCCATCGCGGTGTACGTGCAGTGAGGGGCGCAGCGCAGGTCACCGCTCCAGCCAGATCGTGGGGAGCCCGGCAGGCGGCGGACGACGGGTTCGAGCTAGCTGGCGGCGGCAGGAACAGTAGCGGGCGATGAGTCATGCTTGTTTGCGCAAATATCACCACATGATTTATTTCTTCTTTATACCTCCACTTACATATTTCTTTCTTAATTTTCAAGTCAAACTTATGCTGTTAACGTCGACAAATCTTGTATTGGACATAAATGTCTTGAGGGTACTGGCTTCGAGGCTTTAGGCCTTGTTTAGATGCAAATTTGGAGGGGCCAAATTTAATCTAAAGATGTCACTTCGTCATAAATACGTCACTGTGTCATTTCATTTGTATTTGTGAAAAATTGTTCAAACATTGATTAATTAGGCTTAAAATGTTCGTCTCGCAAAGTACAACAACACCGTGCAATTAGTTTTTGATTTCATCTACATTTAATACTCCATATATGTGCCGACATTTTGATGTGATGAGAATCTTCTTTTTGCATAGTAGAATTTGGGGTGGAATTTGGGATTAGTTGACAGCGGAACATCATTTACTTCTCTCCCCCCTGACGTTTATAAGGCCGTCACAGTGGAGGTGAGTATGCACCTATGTAATTAAAATTGCCTTCTGTATCCAGTTTTGTAATGAAAGATAAATTTTAATACTTTAGGTGTGCTGAATTGTTTGATAGAGTAGTAACCTTGACAGCATACAAATCAAACTTTTCTGACTCATTACCTTATAGTCACAACCTCCATTTCACAAGATTTAGTAGTGCCTGCAGTGGTTATTATTATAGTTATTTGCCGGTGTGTACTTAAGATTTTTTATACAAGTTTTAGTCCTTCCATGTAAACACCCTAGCTGATTTCGTTACTATGTCGACTGCCTCGCTGGATGGTCATTATCTACACTCAATTCTTAACTGTGTTGCAGGTTAAAATGGCATGTTCCTTTATCTCAATTTTTTGGCTGCCCTCCCTCCATTTCGCAGAGTACAGGCTCATACAACTTGAGGTTCAGAACTTTCCATCTGACTTGATAAGCCAAACTAATTGCAATTTTTAATGAACAAACTATAAAGTCGTTGTAGTTTCCTAATGTATTTGTCTCCATGCCCCCCCTCCTCCTCTCCCCAACCGTTCTATCAGATATCACTGAACAATGTCAATGTATGAATTAAAATTACCTTTTGTGTCCAGTCTTCTGAATGAGAGACAAATTTTACTACTTAATGTGTTCAATTATTTGACATAATAGTAACCTTCACGGCAGGTACTTCATCCTTCTTCTGCTAGCTGAATCTGTTTTCTTTTTCCGACTGAAGCTTTCATTAATTTGCGCTACGATGATTCTTCCATTTGATAACAGGGTGGCTTGGTTGAAGGAGCTATCTGAATCTGGGGAGGCATTGCTTGTGAGACTATGTCCCCAGTTTGGTCAGCAACTCTGATATGCTTCCCTTCCCATTTTGCGGGCAAAACTGATGACTCATTAAAGTTCAGTTTATATGATTCACTTCAATGCCTTTAATATGTAATTATGACAGCATTATGTATTGTTTGCCTGTTAATGTGTTATGGGTTATGGCAAAACTGGTAGTGGGTGTGCTTTAAGTGGCCTATATGTTCATATTGTGAGGCTAAATTACTCGAAGCCCAGTGATGAGCATAAGGTCATATAACTGTAGTGATTGGCTATGCAACTGTCTTAGCAAACTAGACCTTTTGTCCATACTTTTCCTCTACATGGCATACAACATTCCTACTTGCATTATTGTTGCTTATTTCTGAGTGAAGATTTGATTCAAGCATTTGCATGGATGTGGGACCATGGATAGCTTTTAATCCATTGCCCACTAGCCTCACATGGAAAGTCGAAACATTTGTCCAGCCTTTTCATTGTTGTTATTTTTATTTTGCAATTTTTTTATCTCACTTCCTTTACTATTCTCAGTGCTGCAGACCTCACTTCCTTTGCTATTTTCAGTGCCACAGAGCTTATCCACTATGGGGATCCATGAGATAAGAGGGGCCTCCTTAATATTAAGATAGTTCGTAGTAATAATAATTTTTTTATTATAATTTGTTAGTTGTCTTTGTGATGCTTCTTAGCAATGATGGAAAAGCAACAATAATGCTCAAAAGAAAGTAATTTTTCAATTCGAGCGCCCTTGATTGGAGTTAGTATGCAAGTTTATGCAGAGACGAGTGCTTCAATGCTTTTATTTGCTCTTTTTTGTTCAGTGACCATGTTGATGGTCATTCCAAATACCATATCTTTGATCCATGCCTACTTCAATCAACCTTCGCGTACCTTATGCATACAGTAAAGCAATGCACGACAGACGGGCGCAGCGAAGCGCGCCATCCTTCCTAGTGAAGATGGTACCTGGAAATATTGCTACAGTTCTAGGTGAGTAACTTGCGATATCGTTTGAGGTCATCCAGTACCTGTTTAATTTCAGTGATTCATTGAATTTATCCGCTGATATTTTTTTTGAAAGTAACAGGTAGCATATCATTGATTAAACCGATCGTTACAGAGAGAGACCCAGATGATCTCTGGAGGTTCATGAAACCAGACCGAGTCAGAAAGCTGATCGGCTGACCTAGCAAGTACATGTGCTACCATATTACAGCATCTACTAACATGGATGAAAGAAAAAGCAACAGAAGAGCTTCGAGCTGCCTGTTTGATGTCTTGGACGAGAGCTCCTGTTTGAGAGTGGTCCTTGGCGTCTGATTGGAGCTTTTGTACAAGTGAGAGACAATCTGAAGCAATTAATACACGATTATATCAGAGCTCCAAGACAAGGCGAATGGCATGCCTGAAAGCAATCGCCTCTGCAAGTTCAGGGATAGTGATCCTATTGACGCCCTGTCTGCAAGCAGCCAGAAAGCGGCCAGTATGGTCTCTAATCACTACACCAATCCCCAGTCGATTTGATTCAGCAAATACAGCTGCATCGACATTCACCATAACCCATCCTTCCGGCGGTGGAGCCCAGCATTTAGGCTTAGCAGGGTCACACCTGTTGGAAGTAGTAGGTTCATAAACATGCAGCAGCACCATATCAACATATGCAAGGATTTTTTCAGCGATGCAGCGAGGATGAACCTCACACTCCCCATTTCTGACAGCATTCCTTGCTTCCCAAAAATGCCAAAATGAGATTGCTAGCGTCGTGGCTTCCTTTGCTGTAGAACTTGCCAAAAAATCAAACAACCATTGTCTGGCTGACATGAAAACCTTATGCCTTCTCCTCAAGCCACACCTCTGTTTCAGCTCCCTCCAAATTTCATCAGTGTACTGGCATGTGAGAAAAGCATGCTCTATAGTTTCTTCTCTCCCACAGTGGCAGCAAACATTAGGGGCCGGGATGTTTCTGATTTTCAGTTGTTCACCAGTTGGAAGACAATTATGTGCAAACCTCCACAAAACAATTTTCATCTTAGGTGGTGCTTTGATTCCCCAGAGGCGCTTCCACTCCTTAGCAATGCATGTTTGGTCAGAGCTAGCACCTTTCCCATTAGCATTTGCATTCAGGTGAGCAACATTAGTTCTAGCCAACACATATGCTGATTTCACAGTGTAGACACCTGATTTTGTGTGTTCCCATGATGCAATATCCTGCACACTGTTGTTACCTAGGGGTATATTCAGAACACGTTCAGCATCCGCTGCGCTAAAGCATGCCCACACAGTCTCCTCATTCCACATCCCAGACGCACTATCAATTAAGAAGCTCACTCGGAGGTCATCTAGTAATTGAACTGTCGGCTTGATCAGATGTAGTGGTGAGTCAGGAACCCATCGATCCCGAGCATGTCTAATTTTTTCCCCATTGCCCACTCGCCAAAGGATGCCCATATCTAGGAGACATTTCCCATACATCAAGCTGCGCCATGTGAACGAGCAGCTTCGGGTTGGACCAGATTCCATGAAAGAGCAGTGTGGATGATATCGTCCTTTAAGAACTCTTGCGCATAAAGAATCAGGTTCAGTCAACAAACGCCAACATTGACGACCCAGCATAGCTTGGTTAAATAATTCCATATCTCGAAAACCCATGCCACCCATGGATTTCGGAGTCGCTAGCCAGTCCCAAGAACGCCAGTGCATTTTCCTTTTGCCTCCTTCAAAACCCCACCAGTGATTAGATATTATTACTCTCATATTATCACATATGGCAGCCGGCAGCCGAAAGCAGCTCATAACATAAGTGGGGATAGCTTGAGCCACTGCCTTTAACATCACTTCTTTCCCTGCTCTAGACAATGGCCTATCACTCCAGCCTTGTACCCGTTTCCACATTCTCTGTGAGATGAAATTGAAAGCACTCTTTTTCGATTGGCCTATGTATGTTGGCATACCAAGATAGGTAGATTGGAGGGCTTCATTATGTACGTCCAAGGAGACTATAATCCTTTGTTTGACACTATCTGGGCAGTTGCTACCGAAGAACAGTGAAGATTTCTGCATGTTAACTTTCTGGCCTGATCCTTCACTGTAGGTTTACAGAATAGATTTCAGTGTATTTACGTTGCGCACATCCCCTCTTGTGAAGAAGATACTATCATCTGCAAATAGAAGGTGTGAGATCGCTGGCCCATTTGTGCCATTTTTCACGCCTTTCAGATGCCCTGCTTGTTCCTCTTTCTTCAATAAGCTAGAGAGACCTTCTGCACAAAGCAAAAATAGATATGGACTGATTTGATCTCCTTGCCTTAAACCTCTAGTTGGAACAAATGGTGCAGATAATTCCCCATTCAACTTTATTGCATATCGGACAGAGGAGACACAACGCATTACACTATTGATCCAACCCTGCGCGAAACCAAGTTTCTGCAGAACACCTTCGAGATAGGGCCATTCTACTCTGTCATGTGCTTTCATCATATCGATCTTAAGAGCAAAAAATGGAGTTTTAGCTTTTTGCCTCCTGATTGTGTGCATACATTCATAGGCAATAAGAACATTATCAGTGATTAATCTCCCGGGGACAAAAGCACTTTGTTCTTCCGCTATGATGTTTGGCAGTAGAACTTTGAGCCTGTTTGCCAACACCTTTGAGGCAATTTTGTAGAGTACATTGCACAAGCTGATTGGTCGGAAATTAGTCAGGTGCTCAGGTTTTGAAGTCTTGGGAATGAGAACAATTGTAGTGTCGCACAAGCCTTCTGGTATCTCATCACCTCCCAGGAAACTTCTGACGGCATGGCATATATCATCTTGTAGGAGGCCCCAATGCCTTTGATAGAATAATGCTGGAAAACCATCGGGGCCAGGAGCTTTTGTTGGGCCCATTTGAAAAAGTGCATCTTTAATCTCTTCATTAGAATAAGGTTTACACAGGGAGTCATTTGTAGCCTGATCAATGTGAGCTGGGATTGTCTCAAGCACTTGATCAGCTCTATCACGTGGTTCAGTCGAAAACAAATGTATATAGAACGACCGAGCCATCTCTTTGATTTCCGCTTGATCCTCGCACTTGCTCCCATCTGGTTTCAGTAAGTATTTGATTTTATTTGTCCTTCTCGCAGTGGCTCTTGCTTGGAAAAAAAGATGTGTTGCGATCACCCGCTTAAAGCCAATCCACTCTTGAACGTTGTCGAGACATGATTTCTTCCCTTTCGAACAGTTCACATAGCCTTTGTTCGATATCTCTCTCTTCGTCGGTGTAAATCCTTGTTGTACTTGCATTCCTCAGCCTAGACAATCGTCGTTCGAGTTCTTTGATCTCACTGCGGGTAGCGCCAAATGACTCTCTACTCCACACTGACAAGGAGCGCACCATATTATTCAAATTGGTCCAGGTTGTTTGTAGGTTCTTTGGACCTGCAGATCCTTCTGTCCATATCTTTTCTACAGTTTCCCCGTAGTCAGTAGCTCTGCTCCACGCTGCTTCATACCTGAATATTTGTTGCATTGGTACATTGTTCCGCCTGTTAGCTTCGTGCTTTGAGAGGGCCAGGTGAATCGCAAAATGATCTGAGGAAGTTGTGATGATATTCTCAACCTGACTATCATCAAAAAGTTGGATAAATTGCCCATTCGCAACTGCACGATGAAGACGAACACGAATATTGTCACCCCCCCCCCCCCCCCCCCCCCCCCCGTTGCCTGTTATTCCACGTGAATTTTGGACCACAAAACCCCAGGTCCATAAGTTGACAGTCCTCCAAGCATTCACGGAATAATCGCATTTGAGCCTCGCCTCTGTTACAAGCCCCTAAGTGCTCGTCATTGCTTAGAGCTTCATTAAAATCACCAATAGACCCATGGACCAGCCCACTGAGCGTGGAGAAAGCGCAGCCGGTCCCAAAAAATATGGCGGAGTTCTGTTTTTGGCTGGCCATAGACAAAAGTGGCCCGCCAGGTAGTTCCAGAAAGCTCCTTAACATGCACATCAATAAAATTGGAACAAAGAGATTGCAAAACTACACAACAATTGGAAGACCAGAATAGAGCAAGGCCTCCGCTTCTACCTTCACAACTAACAGCAAGACATCCATTGTAGCCCAATGACCACATAAAACGTTTCACTTTATCATCCCTCATTTTTCTTTCTGATAAGAATAGGAGGGAGGGACGGTACTGCTTCACCAGCCAGCGAAGCTCTCCCACTGTCGAGTCCCGCCCCAAGCCTCGACAGTTCCAGCTTAGAAGATTCATGGCTCCCGGCGGGGCTGAACTTCAGCCACCGCCGATATGTAAGAACTTGGGTTTTGCACCTTCTTAAACTTTTTTGCCAACTCATCTTTAGGTTCTTCTAGCTCGACACCGATGTTTGGGGCCTTACTCACTGGAATGGGCTGGACCGCCCTATCTGCAACAATCAGTTCCATGGCGACAAGCTTCGGCCCCTCCCTCAAGGGTGGATCATCAACATTAGGGTGAGGGCAAGAAGTTCTTGTTTGCTTCCGTTTTGTTCCCTGCTTCTTTGGCTGAGCAGGGAATAGTTCCTTCCCAGTGATTCCCTTGCCATCAATTACAGTCTTCTGCCTTCCGCGTCTCCCCAGCGTCTTCAATGGTGCAGTGGCCTCATCCTCTTTACTCCCCTTGTTACTGCCTCCACCTATTGATGATCCTCCCGTCATTGCACGGGTGTCATTGCTTTGTGGAGCAGGGCAGCCATTAGATGAGCCACGTGGCTCACTCGAGTTGAAACTGCGTCCAGCTGAAGGAGGGTGTTTTTCATCTACAATTTTCTTCTTTTTATTGTCATCAGGAGCACGCAAATCCCTCCCATATGGTAGCAGCCCTTTCTCATCACGCTCCGCCGGCGTTGGACACTCAATCGATGAGTGCCCAATAATTCCACGAGAGTAACAGTAATTAGGGAGTTTCTCATACTGGACGTTATACAGCTCAGTTGCCTGTCTTTTGTTAGAGAAAATTGTAACACATCGAAGAAGGGGCTTCGATATGTCAATCATCACTCTAGCTCTCAGATATGGTCCCCATGCCCTTCCCTGGGCATCAACGTCCACCTTCTCAGCAGCACCAACTTTCTTTGCTAGCTCCATCCCCCAAGTCTTGTTCATGAGCCCGAAGGGGAGGTTGCAGATCCTAATCCAAACAGCCATGTTGTCAAAAACCACATCTGTTGGCCTCAGATTTGGATCAAAACGCTGAATAAGAACAGCTTTGTTGCCAACATTCCATGGGGAGCCATCGAGGACCCGGTCCAAATCCTGCTTGGAGCCGAATTCAGCGATGAAAATGTTGTCTCCCACGGACTTGGCATCTAATCCCCTTGGATTACCCCACGCCGGACGAAGCGCCGACATGATTGTCTGGATGTGCAGTGTACTCGATGAGAGGACCTTACCGATGATTGCAAGGTCCGAGGTAGCAAGTCCCTCCAGAGCAACATCATCCACGGCCAGCGCATTGCTCTTCTCGGCGGTTAGGTTGAGACGCCCCAACATGTCTGCCACACTGGCACTAGATCCAGGAGCACCCTTGTCTTCCATGAATGCAGCTTCTGCTTCCAGGCAAATAGATCGGCACCCTCCAGTAACAGATCAGGCCAAACGGCCTCCTATCCACCTTCCCTTCGCGAGCGCAGGCCAAGGACGGGCAGCGAAGCTAGGTTCACCCCTTGTTCGTTCCGAACCGCGGCGAGAGGAGGGGCGGATGGATCAGAAACTAGAGGAGGGAGCGATTAATATGTGTGCAATCCGAGGGATCTCGAATGCACAGGCAAATCCCAGGGGCGTAGGCCCGCGCCGTCGGAGCGCCGGCGCGGCACTAGCTCGGGAAAGCGGACGCCGACGGACCAAGTTTACTGGTGTTGTCGATTGTGTTTCGTCGAGTAATTTATCCGCTGATATGTTACTACATACAGTCCTCTTCAGATGCCTGATGTGCCAACCATAACTCTGACTTTTGGTGCGAACAAGAGCTTCCAGGCTGTTAATCCTATCTTTCCCCTTTAATGACAAACAGGTATGTCCTCTTTGTTGGGTGATTGGCCTCAAAATCAATTAGTTGAGAATAACGTGGAGTTGTGCTGAGTGAACCTGAGTGGAAATGCTGCTCTGTTGAGCTGGCTTCCACAAAATACCGATATACTCTCTCCGTATCACAATTAGATGACGTTTTGAACAAGGTTTGGGTCAAACCTTGGGAATATAAATCATGAATAACTTTTAAGCCGTTGAGTTTACAAATGTGAAAATCATATCAATAGATTTGTCTTGAAAATTACTTTCATAAAAGTATACATATATAACTTTCTAATAAATAATTTCTATAGAAAATATGAGTCAAAGTT
This sequence comes from Echinochloa phyllopogon, assembly GCA_033239725.1. NCBI lineage: Eukaryota > Viridiplantae > Streptophyta > Magnoliopsida > Poales > Poaceae > Echinochloa > Echinochloa phyllopogon. The sequence continues at coordinate 38,979,398 of BTCW01000010.1, read as the reverse complement.
ATGCTTTGGAGACCGTGTTGTTGTCCTAAACGTCATCTAATTGTGATACGGAGGGAGTATATAGCATGATCTGAGTTTGTACATTTAAAGCCGGCATGCTTTGGCAACTGAATTTACTTGTAGGTTTTCATGTTGCCACATTTGTTTGATTTAAAGTATGTGCAGGATAAATGCTTTGCCCATTTGGTTGGTCAGCACATAAACCACTAGAATATGAAAAATTCATTTTAAAAGGCCCTCTGTGCATAGAGGGGTTTGGATGCAAATCCTTGGGATTTAGTGACATATCCTCTTTTCTGGAGTTGCAATGTACCCTTTTCATAAGAGAAATCCTCCGAATTATTCTTTTGTATCTGATGGATACCAGAGATGTGGTAGACAAAATCAAATCATCTAGGAAAAAATCAAGGAAAAGATCGATTTCTATTTTTTAACTAACCCTAGCTTCAAGTTTTTTTGTTGTCTGATTTTGCCGTCGTTGGCCTTCTTTGGCCTGGCCGCGCTCGGCCACGGCCAGCTATAGGGTGGTTGCGCCTGGTCATAGCCTTCTCTGGATGGTCGTGGTCTGATTTGGCCGTCATCGGCCTTCTTTTGCCTGGCCGCATTTGTCTGCGGACGGCTATAGGGTGGCTGCGCCTGGTCATGACCTTCTTTGGCTTGGCCGCGCTTGGCCGCGACAATCTATAGGGTTGCTGCGCTAGCTGCGCTTGTTCGCAACCCATGTATTCTTAAATCAGCGGCCATATATTTCTTTTCCAAATTTTTTTAATTAAATTTGTTTTTACTCATAATTGAATGACCAGACAAAGCAAATTGTTGATCCGGTTGAAAAAAACGTCAATATGCGAAAGATGCTTATTGTCGGTGTTTAGAAATCGTGGTCCCGACACCAATCAGAAATGCGCTGTGTTCCCTCCCCTGATTGTTGATGCAGAAGATAAAACAAGACGTGGGTTTATCCTGGTTCCGGTCATAAGACCGTACTTCCAGCAAGGTGGTATGTGCGATGTATTATTCTGCACCGGACTGCAAGTAGTAGGGGGTACAAGCAGGTTGGGAGAGGAGGCTAGACCTCCGAGTCCCAGATGATTGAGGCAGAGTGCCAATATCGTGGTTTATCTGAGTGTGTGCGAATTCTCGATCTCTTAGTCTGTGTCTCTCTTGCTCGATCACCCCCTCCTTTTATAGGCCAAGGAGGAGGGCTTACAGGTGTGTGTTGCTGCACAAGCATAGTTGCCGCACAGTAGTAGGAGTGGCACTGGGCGTGCTTCTTTGTCCTTGTTTGCTGTTGCGTGATATTGCGATCCCTATAGTCGATTCATGTACTGGTGATGACGCTGAGGAGTGGTTTTGAGGATCCGAGTTGTTCTTTGTGCGGTAATGACTCGCCCGTACACTATTTCGAGGGTCTCCCATGCCTGTGCACAGCTCATTCTGTGGGAAATCGCTGTGGGAGTCGGTAGCACAGGGAGTTGGAGTGACCCGGCCCTGTTCGCACAGTGGCGACATGTGCGCACAGTGCCAGGGATGGTCGTATAGCGCTCGGAATCGCCCGCCATGCCTCTATTGTAACAACCCTAAAATTCCCTAGAGGATTTGTTGAGTGCAAAAATTCAAATTTAAAAATTTTTGGTGGAATCGTGTGCATGCAAACAAACATATAAGAGTGCCTTCTAATTGCTCCCTAAATTCTTAGGCAATTTAAATTTCAAATTTAAAATCAATTTGAAGTGCTAAGGATGAAATAGTGTGATTTGGAGTTAATTGGATTTATTTGGATTTTTAGTTGGTTTGAATTCAAATTCTAGATTTGAATTCAAACTCTAATTGGCCAAACTAATTGTCAAACTCTTCAACTGTTCGTGGGCCAAATTCTCGAAGCCAAAGTCCAAGAAACCACCTCCAACTTCTCTCCCCGAGCCAACCGACCGAGTGGCCCGCACGGCCTTTCGGCCTAGCGCGGCCCAGCTCTTTTTCCCCGCCGCGTCGACTCCGCGTCGCTCGCTCTCTTCCACTGACAGGTGGGCCCCGCCTGTCAGTCGTCTCTCTCCCCGCGTCATCGTCCTCCTCGCGACGCCGCTCTCTCTCTCCCGAGCGTGCCGCCCGTGACCCCAACCACCCTAGCTCCGCGCGGCCCGTCCGATACGCGCCGCGTGTCCGCAGCCGTTCGAGCACCCCTATCTCGCCGTCCGTGCCTAGGGAACCCTAGCCTAGCGCCTATAAATCGGCCCCGCCGGCCGCACTCCCTGTTCAAGCCACCGCCGCCCCATTGGGGTTCCTAGTTCTCCAATTCGTGAGGGGAGAAGGAAGAGGAGGACCAGAGGAGGAGTGGTGAAGGAGAGAAGGAAGGGAAGAAGAGCCGGAGCACCGTCCCCGCGTCGCCGCCGAGAACCGGAGCGCCGCCGCTCGTGGAGCCGTCGACCCCGAGCTGGACCAGGTACGAGAGGAGGAGCACGAGGACCGCCAGACCACGTCGAGCCTCCCCCGAGCTGCAGCGTACCTCGACGTGCCCCCTAGGTGAGCCAACCACGGAGCCCCCCTTTCTTCTCTGTTTCCGGCGGAGCGCCGCCGCGCGTGCACGCCGCTTGCCGACCGAGCCCCTGTGAGCCAGCCTTCGAGCTGTGCACCTTCTTCTGCAAGAACCCGTCGCCGCTAACCCCTCTTGCAGCCCGCCATCGCCTTGTTCCCCGCAGCCGAGGCCCGCCGCGGCCGAGCTCTGGTCGCCGCGCGCGAACGCCGAGGCCATGCGCGGCCGTGGGCGACCACGTGCCCGCGCATGAGCACCTAGCCGCGTCCCAGCTGTCGCTGAGGACTGCGTGCGTGCGAAACCCAGCCAAACCGCGCGCAGTTGAACCCAAAAACCCGAGCCGCCATCGAAGTTCGCCGGCGCCATGGCCGAGCCGCCGCTGTTCGCGTCGGGAGGGCCCAACCGAACCCAATCCGCGCACTTGTTCACCCCGTCCGTGACCACCGAACCCTAGCCATGCTGTTCCGACCATCCTAGGCCCGTGCCGACCTCGTTTCCGGCGAGTTCGCCGTCGACCTTCGCCGCCGGTCGCGCTCCAGTGCGCGCCGCGCGCGCGTCGCGTCGCGCCGGGGCCACGCCACACCGAAGACCACACCAAGTTGCCACACGCGTAGCCACAGAAAATCCCGAGTCGGCCACAGAACGATCCCGTACACCCGGTTCACATGCACCCCTCTCACGGTTCACGGTGGACATGGTCCACCAGAGCAGCTCCAACAGCCACCCCCTTCGTGGGCCTAAAGTTCGCGTATAAGTCTGTTTAACCAACCTAGACTCTCCCGGCCCAGTCACTTTCGGCCCAATTCCAGCCCAGCCATCGTTTATTCTTTTTCGTTTTCTTTTAACCGCGCTGACGATTGGGGACCCACCTGTCATACTCTGAGAGTCACTGACACATGGGGCCCACTGACCAGGGCTGACCGTTGACCGTTGACCGGTCAACGCTGACGTCAGCAGGGCCCACTGCTGACGTCATCCTAGGTGGACCCCACTGCTGACGTCAGCATGACGTCATGCTGACGTCAGCAGGCTATTTTTTGTCTGTTTTCTTTTTCGAAAATTATTTAATATTTTCAGAAAATGATTTAAACTTCAAAAATTAATAATAAATCAACCGTAGCTCAGAAAAATATGAAACCAGTTTCTATATTTTTCTAAAAACATGATCTACGCGTTAGTATAGAGTTTGGTGTTATTTGGGTCTACTTTTGTCGCTGTCTTAGTGTTTCTTTGCTAGTAGCCGCGTCTTATTTTATTTTCACGCAAACCTAGGAGCTCCGGAGAGTCAGGAGGAGCCGGACCACTACGACAACTGCTTTGACGAGGACGAAGACCTTTGCCCAGGTTCACGCCCGACCATTCTCTGAAATACCTATTAGACATGCAACTAGTATGCTAGCGCTTTACTTTACTCGAATGATAAACCTGCACTGCCTTTGTTAATATCCTGTTACCTTGCTACCTACTACTCACTTTATGAAGATGCTATGCTATGCATGTGTTGGGATGGTTGTGATTGATCCTCTTGGCGTGAGTTGTGGGTGGTTTGGGTGGAGTAGTGCAGCTAGGCGGTGTAAGCGAGTAATAACAACTCGATCGTTGATCGAGGTGCTGAGGGGCTGCACTCGGGCAGTCCCTATGGGGTACCTGTTGCGGGTACATGGTTACTTGAGGGATTGGTACTCGGGGAGTACTTGAGGAGTTTGGGCAGCAATACCTGTTATGGGTGCCGATTGCGGACCGTTGCGGCAGATCGCTTGTGATGCAGATACTCGCTTTACCGAAAATTAAGGACCGAGTCGTGCCCCCACTTTGGACTTGGGAAATACCGTGCTCACCATCTACCCAGTATGGGGAGGGTTCCAGCAAGCCTACTCTAGTGCGGCGCCGAGACTGTAGGAGAATCGAGCTTGATATGTGTAGGGGGGATTCGTTGCGGCATAATCTCCCTGATTTACCACGGCCCCCGACTGGCCCCGGTGGGAAGGTTTCACGACCCTGGGGCAGATGTTAGATCGGATGTTTCCCGAGCCCAGGGAGACAGGATTGGCGCCATTACTGTTTGGGGTCTTTGCTGTGGGCTGTGTCTCAGGTTGGTTGCGAACTAGCCTTGCAGCCCGGATGGATTCCTGGAGTGCCACCTCTGCAGAGTGTAAACTATACGTATAGCCGTGTCCACGGTTACGGACGACCCATTTCTGAGAAGCCCCGGCTAGCATGGGAATCTGCTTTCTTACCACATCCTAGATTCGGGTTATGAGAGATTGGTCCAGTTGAGGCTGTTGAGACAAGGTGGGGAGGGAGCTCACCGAGTCGACTAGTGAGTGAAAGGTGATTGGTGGATGATGTTTTGCGGGAACCTGCTGTGGCAGGACGAGCCCGATGGTTGGTGACGTGGACCTGTCCCATTTCCTTGGGGACAGACTTTGGGTTCTTAGGTGAAGACCCCGACCACGAGTTCAACCAGGATGGGTGGTACGACTGAAGGGTGTGCGCTACGCTCAAGGATGCCTGTGGAGGAGTGGACCCTGATGTTCTAGCTACCGCTGCGCAGTTGTTTCTTATTGTCGATTTAGCCCAGAGGGCTTGTACCAGACGCTTTGTTTTTATGTATGTCATGTAATGAATCTTTTATCGTTGTATAGATGTGATATTCGACTGAGATGAGTTCTGTACGAGATAGCTGCTATTCCTAGGACTATCTCAAGGGTACAGGGAGTCGGGTTCTCGTCGGTGAGAATCCGGTTCGTCACAGTTGGTATCAGAGCCATACTTGACCGTAGCGCGTAACCCATAGAACGGAAACTTAGGACAGAAGCTCTAACTGAGTCCTCTACTCTATATGAAACCCCTTGGACTATTTGAAAACTATATATGTATATCTCAACTATTTGCAAAACTTTTACCCTTACCTTACCTTACTAACTTGCTAACTTACTAACAACCTACTAACTGTCTGGCAGATGGAAGCAAGAGGATCAGCAGATGAACGACGGGAGATCAGGACCACAGGAGCAGACTGTGGAGGTTTGGCAGTGTTACTGAGGGAGGTGTTGCGTACAGTGGGGTAGATGTGGACAACGTCTTCTACGAGGGCTGGACCTACGGCCCTGGTGAGGGAGTACACACCCGGTTGCAGATGGTAGTACCCAATATCCCTGGACGACCAAGGTCACTGATGCTATGGGCAGCTACCAGCGAGAGCACTTTCAGTCGGGCAGTGCAGACTATAGCTATGAGGATACTCCGACTTGCCACACTTGTGTACCAGAGTCAGCTCAGCCACACTCGTTTCCGGTACCTACCGCGAGCTCTTGAAGATCCAACTGACAGAGACGCAGTCAGCTTGCAGGCTCACGCAGCAGACCGAGAGCGGAACGTGACTCTGCGGACCTCAGTTCAGTGCATGATTGAGCAGGAGTACTTGAACATTGGTCTAGAGGAGAAAGTCGCCAAGCTGAAGGAGAGGGTATGGAAGCAGGACATTCAGCTGATGGAGAAGGACAAAATGATTGCCCTACTTGAAGAGCAACTCAAAGCTAAAGCAAGAGAAGTCAAAATCTTGGACTACGAAGCTCGAAACAACAGGCAGTTGGCAGGACTGATCCAAGCAACTCACCATGCTCGAGATGTCCGTCTGGAAGATCAACTCACAGAAAAAGACAAAGAACTGGCAGCCAAGGAAGAAGAGATAAAAGGACTGAAGGAAGAAGTATACTGGTTGGATAGTCACAACTCAGAACTTCAAGAAGAGGTGGATAACTACAAGGAGAAGAGTGGACGGAACTACCAGCTGATGAAGTACCTGAGTCTTCAACAAATTATGGCAAAGGATGAAGCTCGAAGGACCCTTAGTAGTTGGGTAAGATCAGACAGGAAGAGGGTAGCAGAGATGATCACAGTGAACCAAAGACTACCAGAAGAACGCAGAGTTGAACCCAGGACAGAGAACTACAGAGTCTCACCAAGCCGAGTTGAGCCGATACCACCACCAGAGGCTCGAAACCCTACTCCCGAGATGGCAAGACTAAGACAAGAACCGGCACACCTAGAGAAGCAGTTGACAGAACCTGAGATAGACACAGTGAGGTTGGCAGCGCGCCTCACAGACACTCTCCACGACAACAAGCAGTGATCAAGCAGCAAACAGAGACTAAGGTTGTGAGGTTGGCAGCGCGCCTCACAGGCACTTTCAACAGTATGAGACAGATGCAGTAGGCAGTATCAGCAAATGTTAGTAGCAGTGATGAGACTTGTATCTATCTTCATGAGTAGATGTTTAGACTTAGTTGATCATGACCACCTTTTGGCTCAGCCACGATGTAGCATTCGCTTAGATGTACTAATCCTCAAGGTTTCAGGAGCTGGCCTCGGGATAGTACTCATGTCTAGGATGTAATGCTGTAATGAATGATCGATCTTTTTGGCTGTTCTTGCAGATTTATTGTTGTTCATCTTGAGTGTACTTTAGTGTTGAGTCTATTTCATGTGTGCAGCTCCTACTCTAGATACGCTAACTTAACCATTACCGACCGCCACTAAATCTGCTCTATGAAAAATACAGCAAGATGTCGATCCGAAGATCCAACCGACTGCTTGCACGTTTTGAGGAAGCTGAGCAAGAAGAGGCAGCAATGACAGCTAGAGGCAGAGGACGTGTTAGAGGTCGTGGTCGCGGAAGAGCACCAGCTGCAGTTGGAGGCAGGGGTCGTGGACGCGCAGCAGGCGTGCTCCAGCCCGAGAACAACGCACCAGGTGAAGAACAGGAAGTGGAAATGGAAGAACCAGCAGTGGAACCTCAGCAGAACCAGCAGAACAACCAGCAACCACTGCCACCGCCTAACTTGGCAGAAGTGATGACTACTCAGACACAGCTGATGCAACAGATGGCACAGGCCAACACACAGATGATGCAAGCTATGCAACAGATGCAGGGAAATCAGAACCAGAACCGTCAGGGACACCGTGAGGAAGACCTGCAAAGGAAGATTGAAAGGTTCATCAGGCTGAAAGCACCCACCTTTGACTACTCGAACGAACCACTCGACGCACACGACTGGTTGCGTACCATCGAGACGAAGCTGGACCTGACAGACTACACTGAAGAGGAATGTGTGGCCCTTGCGGCGCACCAGCTTGAAGGAGCAGCGAAAGCGTGGTGGGAGAGCTACTGCGACTCTCATGCAAACCCAGCTCAGATCACCTGGCTAGAGTTTTGTGAAGCTTTCAAGAAGTACCACATCCCAGAACAAGTCATGGTGCACAAAGCAATGGAGTTCAGGACAATGACCCAAGGAAGTTTGTCTATAGCTGAGTACGCTCGACACTTTGCTAAGATGTCAAGGTACGCTCCTGAAGATGTCAACACTGAAAAGAAGAAACAATTTTGGTTCCAGCGTGGTTTGCACAGAGGTTTGAGGACAGCACTCGCAGCAAGTTCACACAGGTCACTCAGAGAGCTGATTGACAGAGCTATTGCAGTTGAGAAGGAAAGAGTGGGTCTTGAAGATACCTGGCGAGAGAAGAAAAGAAAGGCTGAACAGTTGCACAACCATAGACTGAGTCAGAGGCCGAGGAGTGGCCAGAGCAACATGCTCAGGAGAAGCTTTCAGCAGAGCAACAACCAAGGAAGCTCAGGGTTCAACAGAAACAACTACCAGGGTAATAGAGGCAGTAACGACAACAGTTTTGGCAGCAGAGGTAACAACTACAGCAGCTTTGGTAATAGAAACAATAGCTACTTAGGTCAGGGGAACCCCAACTGGAAGCCAAACAACACGCCCAGAATTGGTGGAGGAACCACAGTGGTCTGTTTCGCTTGTGGGAAGCCCGGTCACAAGTCCTTTGACTGTCCGGAGAAGAAGAACAAACAAACCCCAGCCAAGGCACCGGCACCTGGAGGACAGGACAGGCAGCCAGCAACAGCGCAAAGAGGACGCCTCAACCACTTGACAGAGGAAGAAGCCGAGGACGCTCCCGACGTTGTGCTCGGTGAGTTTTTAGTAAATGGCATTCCAGCTTTGATATTGTTTGACTCTGGAGCAACTGGATCTTATATCTCGACAAAGTTTGTGAGAGAGCAGTCACCCCCGACAATACCTAAAGCTAGACCTATAGTCACTACTTCTCCCTTAGGAGAGCTTAGGTGCACCTTAGAGTGCCCAGCAGTTAGACTGATGATAGGAGGGCAGGAGTTCGTAGGAGACCTGACAGTCCTGAAGTCAGACGGAATTGACGTGATACTAGGAATGGACTGGCTTACGGAGCACAAAGGAGTAATCAGTTGCTCACCCAGAACAGTTGAGTTGACACACCCTAGCGGAGTCAAAGTAACAGCAGAGCCACAAAGAAGAAGAACAAGGAAGAGATCTAGAACTTGTATTCTGAGACAGTTAGTATACTCTATCGAGAAAATGACGATCGAGGAAGTGCCTGTAATATGTGAGTATCCTGACGTGTTTCCCGAAGAACTACCAGGATTACCACCAGACCGAGACGTAGAGTTCATAATCGAACTGCAACCAGGCACAGGGCCTATTGCTAAGAGGCCATACAGAATGTCAGTGGAAGAGCTAGAGGAACTCAAGAAGCAGCTGAAAGAGATGCTTGAAAGCGGTGTGATTTGACCAAGTGCATCCCCATGGGGATCGCCAGTGTTGTTTGTGAAGAAGAAGGATGGGTCAATGCGCATATGCGTAGACTATCGATCCCTGAATGCAGTGACGATTAAGAACAAGTACCCATTACCTCGGATTGATGACTTGCTAGACCAGTTGAAGAAAGCCAAGTACTTCAGTAAGATTGATCTGAGATCGGGATACCACCAGATGAAGATTAGAGAAGGAGACATTCCTAAGACAGCCTTTGTGACTCGGTACGGGCAGTACGAGTTCACCGTTGTGTCCTTTAGATTGACCAACGCACCTGCTTACTTCATGAACATGATGAACAAGGTATTCATGGAGGAACTAGACAAGTTCATGGTAGTATTCATTGACGACATACTAGTCTACTCTGAAACAGCCGAACAACATGAGAAGCATCTAAGGATTGTACTAGAGAAGTTGAGGCAGCATCAACTCTACGGGAAGTTCAGCAAGTGTGAGTTTTGGCTGGAGAAAGTAGCCTTTTTGGGTCACGTATTGACAGCTGAGGGAGTAGCAGTAGATCCAGAAAAGATTGAGACAGTAGCAGAATGGAAGCAGCCGAAGAGTGTCACGGAAATCCGAAGCTTTCTGGGTTTGGCAGGTTATTACAGAAGGTTCATTGAGAACTTCTCCAAGATTGCCAAGCCAATGACCGAACTACTCAAGAACAATGTCCCGTTCGAGTGGACGGACAAGTGTGAAAGAAGTTTCCAAGAACTCAAGCACAAACTCACTACAACTCCAGTATTGACCCTGCCAGATATTCGCAAGGATTTCGTAGTCTATTGCGATGCTTCGAGACAAGGTTTGGGATGTGTTCTAATGCAAGAGGGCAAGGTTGTTGCGTATGCATCAAGGCAGCTGAGGAAACATGAGGAAAACTATCCCACGCATGATTTAGAACTGGCAGCAGTGGTACATGCACTAAAGATCTGGAGGCACTATCTGATTGGCAACAAGTGCGATATCTACACGGATCACAAAAGTTTGAAGTATTTCTTCACCCAATCCGAACTAAACATGAGGCAGAGAAGGTGGTTAGAACTGATCAAAGATTATGATTTGGAAATACACTACCATCCTGGCAAAGCTAACGTAGTGGCAGATGCCTTGAGCCGAAAGAGTTATTGCAACAACTTGATGATAGAAGAAAATCAACCAGAACTAGCAAAGGAATTGTACATGCTGAAACTCGAGCTAGTAGAAGAAGGAAAACCCCAGGAAATGAGGGTGAAGTACAACCTAGAAGACCGAATCAAAGAAGCTCAAGGGAAGTGTCCAGAAATCCAAGAAGTAAAAGAGGATACCCAACGAGGAGTAGCACCTAACTTCAGAGTGGATGAAGCAGGGACAGTATGGCTGAAAGACCGTATTTGTGTACCGCAGAACAAGGAAATCAGGAAAACAATTCTCTCAGAAGCTCACGAGTTCAAGTACTCGATACACCCAGGATGCACCAAGATGTATCAGGATCTGAAGGATAAGTTCTGGTGGAAGAAAATGAGAGAAGACATAGCAGAGTATGTAGCCAAGTGCGACTCTTGTCGAAGAATCAAGGCAGAACATCAAAGACCAGCAGGGCTGCTGAAACCACTGGAAATTCCAATGTGGAAGTGGGAAGATATCAGCATGGATTTCGTAGTTGGCCTACCTCGCACTCAGAAAGGAAATGATACCATTTGGGTCATAGTTGACCGACTGACAAAGGTAGCTCACTTTATACCAGTCAAAAGCACACACTCAGTAAGCAAACTAGCAGAGTTATATATAGACAACATTCTCAAGCTACATGGGGCGCCAAAAAGCATTGTGTCAGACAGAGGCCCCCAATTCACAACTCAATTCTGGCAAAGCCTACATCAAGCCATTGGGACAACCTTGGAGTATAGCACAACTTACCACCCTCAGACAGATGGGCAGACCGAAAGAGTGAACCAAGTTCTTGAAGACTTGTTGAGGGCATGTGTCCTAGCGTACAACACAGACTGGGAGAAGAGTCTGTCGTATGCAGAATTTTCCTACAACAACAGCTACCAGGCCAGCCTGCAGATGTCACCCTTTGAGGCATTATATGGCAGGAAATGCAGAACACCTCTAATGTGGTCAGAGGTGGGAGAACGAACATTCTTTGGGCCTGACATGATTGTGGAGGCAGAAGAAAATGTGGCCAAGATCCGAGAGCACCTGAAGGCAGCTCAGAGCCGACAAAAGAGCTATGCAGATAAAAGGAGACGAGATCTAGAGTTCGAAGTAGGAGACTTCGTCTACCTAAAAGTGTCACCCCTCAGAGGGCATAAGAGATTCCAAGTGAAAGGAAAGCTAGCACCCCGTTTTGTTGGACCGTACCAGATACTGGAGAGGATAGGGAAGCTGGCCTACAAGCTAGACCTACCAGAGGAACTAGCGGGAGTACACCCAGTGTTCCATGTATCTCAGCTGAGGAAGTGTCTGAGAGTACCGGAACATGAGATCAAGACAGAGGCATTAGACCTACAAGACACCTTGGAGTATCTGGAGTATCCAGAGAGGATACTAGACAGAGCAGTCAAAGAGACCAGAAGCACATCTATCCCATTTTGCAAAGTGCAATGGAGCAATCACTCAGAAAGAGAAGCTACTTGGGAGAAGGAGTCAGTACTGAAAGCGAAATACCCCCACTTGTTTAAACCATAGGTAACCACAAATCTCGAGGACGAGATTCTTGTGAGGGGGGGAGACTGTAACAACCCTAAAATTCCCTATAGGATTTGTTGAGTGCAAAAATTCGAATTTAAAAATTTTTGGTGGAATCGTGTGCATGCAAACAAACATATAAGAGTGTCTTCTAATTGCTCCCTAAATTCTTAGGCAATTTAAATTTCAAATTTAAAATCAATTTGAAGTGCTAAGGATGAAATAGTGTGATTTGGAGTTAATTGGATTTATTTGGATTTTTAGTTGGTTTGAATTCAAATTCTAGATTTGAATTCAAACTCTAATTGGCCAAACTAATTGTCAAACCTTCAAGTGTTCGTGGGCCAAATTCTCGAAGCCAAAGTCCAAGAAACCACCTCCAACTTCTCTCCCCGAGCCAACCGACCGAGTGGCCCGCACGGCCTTTTGGCCCAGCGCGGCCCAGCTCTTTTTCCCCGCCGCGTCGACTCCGCGTCGCTCGCTCTCTTCCACTGACAGGCGGGCCCCGCCTGTCAGTCGTCTCTCTCCCCGCGTCATCGTCCTCCTCGCGACGCCGCTCTCTCTCTCCCGAGCGCGCTGCCCGTGACCCCAACCACCCGAGCTCCGCGCGGCCCGTCCGATACACGCCGCGTGTCCGCAGCCGTTCGAGCACCCCTATCTTGCCGTCCGTGCCTAGGGAACCCTAGCCTAGCGCCTATAAATCGCCCCCGCCGGCCGCACTCCCTGTTCAAGCCGCCGCCGCCCCATTGGGGTTCCTAGTTCTCCAATTCGTGAGAGGAGAAGGAAGAGGAGGACGAGAGGAGGAGTGGTGAAGGAGAGAAGGAAGGGAAGAAGAGCCGGAGCACCGTCCCCGCGTCGCCGCCGAGAACCGGAGCGCCGCCGCTCGTGGAGCCGTCGACCCCGAGCTGGACCAGGGATGAGAGGAGGAGCACGAGGACCGCCAGACCGCGTCGAGCCTCCCCCGAGCTGCAGCGTACCTCGACGTGCCCCCTAGGTGAGCCAACCGCGGAGCCCCCCCCTTTCTTCTCTGTTTCCGGCGGAGCGCCGCCGCGCGTGCACGCCGCTTGCCGACCGAGCCCCTGTGAGCCAGCCTTCGAGCTGTGCACCTTCTTCTGCAGGAACCCGTCGCCGCTAACCCCTCTTGCAGCCCGCCGTCGCCTTGTTCCCCGCAGCCGAGGCCCGCCGCGGCCGAGCTCTGGTCGCCGCGCGCGAACGCCGAGGCCATGCGCGGCCGTGGGCGACCACGTGCCCGCGCATGAGCACCTAGCCGCGTCCCAGCTGTCGTTGAGGACTGCGTGCGTGCGAAACCCAGCCAAACCACGCGCAGTTGAACCCAAAAACCCGAGCCGTCGTCGAAGTTCGCCGGCGCCATGGCCGAGCCGCCGCTGTTCGCGTCGGGAGGGCCCAACTGAACCCAATCCGCGCACTTGTTCACCCCGTCCGTGACCACCGAACCCTAGCCATGCTGTTCCGACCATCCTAGGCCCGAGCCGACCTCATTTCCGGTGAGTTCGCCGTCGACCTTCACCGCTGGTCGCGCTCCAGTGCGCGCCGCGCGCGCGTCGCGTCGCGCCGGGTCCACGCCACACCTAAGACCACACCAAGTTGCCACACGCGTAGCCACAGAAAATCCCGAGTCGGCCACAGAACGATCCCGTACACCCGGTTCACATGCACCCCTCTCACGGTTCACGGTGGACATGGTCCACCAGAGCAGCTCCAACAGCCACCCCCTTCGTGGGCCTAAAGTTCGCGTATAAGTCTGTTTAACCACCCTAAACTCTCCCGGCCCAGTCACTTTCGGCCCAATTCCAGCCCAGCCATCGTTTATTCTTTTTCTTTTCTTTTAACCGCGCAGGCTATTTTTTGTCTGTTTTCTTTTTCGAAAATTATTTAATATTTTCAGAAAATGATTTAAACTTCAAAAATTAATAATAAATCAACCGTAGCTCAGAAAAATATGAAACCAGTTTCTATATTTTTCTAAAAACATGATCTACGCGTTAGTATAGAGTTTGGTGTTATTTGGGTCTACTTTCGTCGCTGTTTTAGTGTTTCTTTGCTAGTAGCCGCGTCTTATTTTATTTTCACGCAAACCTAGGAGCTCCGGAGAGTCAGGAGGAGCCGGACCACTACAACAACTGCTTTGACGAGGACGAAGACCTTTGCCCAGGTTCATGCCCGACTATTCTCTGAAATACCTATTAGACATGCAACTAGTATGCTAGCGCTTTACTTTACTCGCATGATAAACCTGCACTGCCTTTGTTAATATTCTGTTACCTTGCTACCTACTACTCACTTTATGAAGATGCTATGTTATGCATGTGTTGGGATGGTTGTGATTGATCCTCTTGGCGTGAGTTGTGGGTGGTTTGGGTGGAGTAGTGCAGCTAGGCGGTGTAAGCGAGTAATAACAACTCGATCGTTGATCGAGGTGCTGAGGGGCTGCACTCGGGCAGTCCCTATGGGGTACCTGTTGCGGGTACATGGTTACTTGAGGGATTGGTACTCGGGGAGTACTTGAGGAGTTTGGGCGGCAATACCTGTTATGGGTGCCGATTGCGGACCGTTGCGGCAGATCGCTTGTGATGCAGATACTCGCTTTACCGAAAATTAAGGACCAAGTCGTGCCCCCACTTTGGACTTGGGAAATACCGTGCTCACCATTTACCCAGTATGGGGAGGGTTCCAGCAAGCCTACTCTAGTGCGGCGCCGAGACTGTAGGAGAATCGAGCTTGATATGTGTAGGGGGGATTCGTTGTGGCATAATCTCCCTGATTTACCACGGCCCCCGACTGGCCCCGGTGGGAAGGTTTCACGACCCTGGGGCAGATGTTAGATCGGATGTTTCCCGAGCCCAGGGAGACAGGATTGGCGTCGTTACTGTTTAGGGTCTTTGCTGTGGGCTATGTCTCAGGTTGGTTGCGGACTAGCCTTGCAGCCCAGATGGATTCCTGGAGTGCCACCTCTGCAGAGTGTAAACTATACGTATAGCCGTGTCCACGGTTACGGACGACCCATTTCTGAGAAGCCCCGGCTAGCATGGGAATTTGCTTTCTTACCACATCCTTGATTCAGGTTATGAGAGATTGGTCCAGCTGAGGCTGTTGAGACAAGGTGGGGAGGGAGCTCACCAAGTCGACTAGTGAGTGAAATGTGATTGGTGGATGATGTTTTGCGGGAACCTGCTGTGGCAGGACGAGCCCGATGTGAGGCTGATGGTTGGTTTTGGGGAGTGGATGTGTGTGTGTGAGCAGGAGTTGATGATGAGATGAAATTGGGTTATAGCTGCTGCTTGCATAAGAAAACCCTGGCTCAAACCTTGATTATTTCTATATCTTTAGAATAGGCCACTTTAAAGCTTGCATCATATTATGGTTGGTGACGTGGACCTGTCCCATTTCCTTGGGGACAGACTTTGGGTTCTCAGGTGAAGACCCCGACCACGAGTTCAACCAGGACGGGTGGTACGACTGAAGGGTGTGCGCTATGCTCAAGGATGCCTGTGGAGGAGTGGACCCTGATGTTCTAGCTACCGCTGCGCAGTTGTTTCTTATTGTCGATTTAGCCTAGAGGGCTTGTACCAGACGCTTTGTTTTTATTTATGTCATGTAATGAATCTTTTATCGCTGTATGGATGTGATATTCGACTGAGATGAGTTCTGTACGAGATAGCTGCTATTCCTGGGACTATCTCAAGGGTACAGGGAGTCGGGTTCTCGTCGGTGAGAATCCGGTTCGTCACATCTGTCGTCCTCTCTTCTTCTCCTGCTGTGTGCTCGAGGGTCTCTCCTGCCCGATGGAGGTCTTCGGGTCGTCGGAGTTGACAGCACAGGAGCTCAGAGTGATAGGCTCTGTTCGCACAGCGCCGGCCTGCCCGCACAGAGCCTCAGTTGGCAGCATAGTGACGGGAGTTGGCGGATGCGACGGGGAGGGGGGGTCGTGGCTGTCAGGGCGGTATGGCGAGAGATTTGCCTTTTGACTTTGGACGCACGGTGGTGGTGAGCACCATTAATTGTCCGTCGGAGCGAGGGTCTCGACCGAGGCGGAGCTCTCCCCATTCCGTGGGTTGCTCGAGGCTCGATCCTCAGGCCTCGACCGAAGCGGAGTTCTCCGCTTCGCTCGAGGGGTCGGTTCCCTCAAGCGAAGCGGAGATTATGGTTCGCGTCGAGGCACTCCACGGGGCGACTTGACTGAGCCTTCGTTTGTTGCTGGGCCGTGGGCCTTAACTTCCGTTTCTCTTTTTCTGGTTAAGCGCATAAGTTTAATGTTTAACAAGGGTGGTTATCCCATAGGTTTGGGTACCCTAATGATCACCCCGAACAGTAGCCCCTGAGCCTTTGTTGGAGTAGATTTTAATCCGACAAAGGCTTTTCGTCGTGGGTGTCTCTGATAAGGTTTCCCCGAAGAATTCTGCTGGGTGCGAGCTAGCGCACCCGCGGGTGTAGCCCCGAGGCCTTGGAGGAGTGGATATACTCCTGCAAGGGCTGTCAGCGTTTCGCGCCTTCATGAGCTACATCACGTTTCGTCTTCAATGAACTCGACCTTGTGGTGCAAGGAGCCCCCGAGCCCTGGCCCAAGCAAGGTCGATCAGGGGCAGTCCTTGACTTTGAGTTACGACCCTCGTCGCCCCGTTCGTGGGGAGGAGGGGTGACGCAATCCATGCTTGCCTCGAACGGGCCGCGAGTCATGGATGCCTCTGTGAGCTGTTAGCGGGTAATTCAAGTGGACATCCGTGCCTCGTTCGATGGAGGTCGGCTTGTGGTCCGGAGACATGTCTCATAAGAGCACTTGTGAAGGTTTGCTAGGCAGGGCTCAACCCCGTTCGTTTAGGGTCGAGGGCTCGTTGCTCTCCCTCGGTGGGATCCCTCGACTAGCTGCCTTCATCTTGGCCTTGAATATAACATGGAGGGCGCCCTCGAGTTTCGTACTCGAGGATAAGCTTGATCGCGCGTGCCCTTGGTTATCCCTGACTCTGTTAGATCTGGGGTGCCTGTCGAACCCTCGAGGGGCCAGGACTTCGAACCCCTGATCAGTAGGGCCTCGAGGAGAGGTAACTTACCTCGGAAGCCTTTCGGCTGGCCTCGAGCATTTATTTTCGTAATCGTGGGCGACGTGGCGTGGAGTATGCGAAGTGGGCGCGCCTTTTTAGGCGGAGCGACAGAGACGTGGGCAGTTACGATGCGATGTATCGTCTGTAACGCCTGGATTCTCACGCGTAGTGGTTATCCCAACCCGTGGGGGCCGGCCGTCAGTGGCAGCGGTGCCAACCGTATTGGATGCGTATTTCACGCGGCCGGGGTGCCGGTTGCGCTTCGCGTTACAATATAAATAAAGAGACAAGGGGAAAGGTTTGGCTTACCCAGCCCTTGCCTTCCGATTGCATCTGCTATTTCCAAGTGCCGCCGCTCTTGCCCTTCATCCTCCTCGCACAAAACTCTGCTTTTCACCGCAGCCGTTCGCCATGGTGACCATTGTTTACCCTGCTCCATGGAGTCCCTCCATCGCCACCGACGCCTATCTCACCGGGCTGGTGGAGGCCGGGGTGCTGCCGGCGAACAACAACCCAGACGAGCCGATGTGGATTGCGCCGCCGTCCAATCACCACGAGCCTTCTCCGCCAGAGGGCTTCGTGGTGAGCCTGACGAGGCTACACGAGCGGGTGTTCGGAGTCCCCGCATCGCCATTCTTCCGCGGATTGTGCCTCCACTACGGCGTGGAGCTCCACAACTTCGCCCCCAATGCCATCTCGCAAGCGGCGGTCTTCGTCGCCATTTGTGAGGGGTATTTGGGGATAGAGGCTCACTGGGACCTATGGGTTCACCTTTTTCGGGGTGATCTGCATACGGCCGTAGGTGAGTCTCTGGGGTTTCGCCGGGCGGTCCGCGCCGGGGGCCTTACCCTGCATGTTCGGGGGCAGGGGAGCGGGCTGTACATCCCGACGACGATGACCTCCAACAACGCCGACTGGGACAAGGGATGCTTCTACCTCCGCAACGTCGACAACAAGCTGCCGGAGTACACCGACAAGGTGTTGCGCGAGCGGCCAGAGTCATGGGGCTACTGTATTTCCCCCGCCGACCGTCAGGAGGGACTCCAGGTCTTCACCGACGCCTTCGCCGCGCTGTCGAGGGCAGGATTGACCGCAGCGGGGGTGATTGCGAACTTCAATCAGCGGTATGTCCTGCCGCGAGCGAGACCCTGCCGCCGAGGGACCGTGGTCGTTCGGGGACTCGGCGGCCCTCGAGCAGCAAGAAGCGCAAGCTGAGCAACCTCATCCGAGTTAGGTGAGTTGTTGTTCCTTTCTCGGGCTTAATTCATGAGTTGTTGGTCTAATTCTGTTGACTTGGTTTCTATCAGCCAACCCGGACCGCCGGCATCGCTTCCGTTGGTGCCAACGAAGGCGCTTAAGGTGTCGGCACGTGCTACGCCTCATTCGGCAGCGCCCCAGGTGACGGGGATTGTCGCCCGGTATCGGGCGGCCCTCACGCGAGGGGCCGCCCGATCAAGGGGGCGGGCGGTGGCTGGAGAAGTATCGGCGGTAGCGGGCGATGAGCGGGCCAGGGAGACGACCCCGGCTCTCCCTGTGGAGGATGCGGCCCCTGCCGTTGCGGGGGTGACAAAGACCTCCGTGCCGGCCCAGGGCACGGGGGTGGCGGAAGGTGTGGCCCGCGCTGAATATGCGGGTCAGACCGCGGCTGGAGGCAGCGGTACAGCGGAGGCTGAGGAGGTGCCCAGGGCCGGCTCCGCAATAATGACCCTCCCGGCCACCGTCGAGGGTGGTCAGGAGGATGAGGAGGAGGAGGATGCTCCAGGATTCCGCGACGGGACCTGGAGCCCTTGGGAGGAGAGGACCATGGGCGCCCTGCCCGGCGTTCCGACCTTCGAGGCCAGGCGCAACTTAGGGCTCGGTCGTCGCGGTGTCCCTCCCGGCCTGGCCGAGTCCGCTGAGGCCGAGCGTCTCCTTTGGGAGGAACAATAGGCCTTGGGGACCTTGGTCCAAGAAGCTCTGAAGCAAGTCCTCGAACTCCACCTTGGTCGGGGTTTGGACGTCCACCGGGTAAGTGGCTTAGTCACTAATTTTGTTGCACATTTTGCGTATCTCCCTTTTTTCATTTTTATCTGTTGTGTTAATAACAGGACCCGAGGGAGATGGCCGGGCGAAAGGCCGCCGAACTTGCTGATGCGCACGTCGAGGTGCATCAGCTAAGGGAGGCCTTGAGCCATGCCGAGCGGAAACGCCTGCGTGAGAGGACTCTCGCCGTGGAGACGGCAGAGGAGGTCCTTCGGCAGGGGGACGAGCTCCATCGGCGAACGCAAGCGCTGGCGGCACTTGAGGGCGAGCTTCAGCGGGAGCGTGCTGCCCTTGCCGAAGCCCAGGGGCAGCTGCAGCAGCGGGACACGGCGCTTGCCGCGGCTGAGGCTCAATTGAAAACCCAGGGCGAGGCTATCAACCTGCTCACTGTGACAGTGACAGAGGGAGATGTCGCCATCACGAAGCTGCAAGCCTCTGTCGAGGCCCAACAAGGAGAGATGGCAACACTCCAGCAGGAGGCCAGTACTGCCCGGGAGGCCCTCGCCGAGAAGGAAAAGCTAGTAGAAGGTAAGTTTAGTATGAACTTATCCTAAATTTGGACTGGAGTTTTCGAAAACTTATCTGATTTTTGGTGTTGGGCTTTCAGAGGTGCGGAAGGCAGTGGAGGAGACCTCCTCACAGGCGGAGTCGCTCCAGGTGGCCTATTCGAAGGCCCAGGAGGACCTCGAGGAGCTACGGGAAGTAGCCCTTGCCGTCTGTAAGGAGGTCGAGGGGCCAGATGCCCTCGAGTCCCAGTCGGGTAGCTTGGTGGCCAGCCGTCTAAGGGCCTTGGGCAGTTGCGTTACCGAGCGTCTAAAGGGGCCCTTCTCCTCGGTGTGCAGAAGACCCTCGGGGTGATCTCGACGCACTTTGTCGTGGACCTCGAGGCGGTCAGCGGTGCCTACATGGTGGCAGATGACCTCGACGATGACGCTGCACTGGCCGTCGTGGAGAGTGCCGATACCACTGCCTCTGCTCCTGCTGCCACCCTCGCGCGAATCTTCGAGAGCGACCTCCTTCCCGACGCTGAAGACGAAGAGGACGCCACCCCCGAAGACCCTGCTCCCTGAGTAGTTTAGGGATATTCATGTAATAAGTACTCTAGTGGTTTAAACAATTTCATGTTTTCAAACGCACATTCGGGTTTTTTTTGAATTATGGTTTCTTTATCATGTTTATCTCACTGAGTTTGCAAGGGACTTGTCGAGGAGAGTATCGTTCATAGACTAACTTTAGCGTAGGGTGGCGAGGGGGATGCCATATCCTTTCGAAGGCGTAGGCGGTCCCTCGACTCGTCCGGCCCTTGGCCTTAGTCATTCTATGCCTCGAACTACCATTTGGCAATTACAGGACATGGACATGATGAAAGAATTTTGAAGAAAAAACTTTAAAATTGGGACAATTTTAGGAGGGGGTGCCCCCCGAATTAGCCCCCGAGTGAGACTTGGCTTTTTTCGATGGTAAGCCTAGTCTTACTCATTTTAAGGTCCTTTATTTTTATTGGAATAAGTACAAATGCACATGAATGCTTGAAAGCTTAAGGGTAGAAGCGACGTAGCTGTTGGATGTTCCAGGCGTTGGCGAACACTTCGCCTTTCTCGTTTGTGAGCTTGTATGTGCCTGGTTTGAGGACCTCAGCGATGATGTAGGGCCCTTCCCATGGCGGTGTGAGCTTGTGGCGTCCTCGATTGTCTTGTCGCAGCCTTAGCACTAGGCCCCCCTTGTTGAGGTCTCGTCGTCGAACCTTTTGGGCTTGATATTTTCGAAGCGACTGCTGGTACCGGGCCGAATGTAAGACCGCGACGTCTCGAGCCTCATCCGCTTGGTCGAGTGAGTCTTCACGAACTTGCTTGTTCCTTTCCTCTTGGTAGGCTCTGAGCCTTGGGGACCCATATTCCAAATCTGTCGGGAGGATAGCCTCGGCACCATAGACGAGAAAAAATGGGGTGAAACCCGTGGCTCTGCTTGGGATTGTTCTAAGGCTCCAAATTACCGAGGGTAGTTCTGACACCCATTTTCCGCCGAATCTATTCAGCTTGTTGAATATTCTTGGCTTGAGGCCTTGTAGAATCATGCCGTTGGCACGTTCTACTTGGTCGTTTGTCTGTGGATGTGCTACGGCCGACCAATCCACGCGGATATGGTGGTTGTCACAGAATTGTAAGAATTTCTTGCCTGTAAACTGGGTGCCATTGTTAGTAATTATCGAATTGAGGACCCTGAACCTGTGAATTATATCTGTGAAGAATTGCACAGCCTGTTCGGATCTGATGCTGCTGATTGGTTGAGCCTCGATCTATTTTGAGAACTTGTCGATGGCCACCAGCAGATGCGTAAAGCCCCCGGGCGCTGCTCGCATTGGACCGACGAGGTCGAGCCCCCATATGGCGAATGACCATGTGATAGGAACGGTTTGCAAGACGTGGGCCGGGAGGTGAGTTTTGCGCGCGTAGAATTGACACCCTTCGCAGGTGCGCACAATTTCGTTGGCGTCGGCAACAGCCGTGGGCCAGTAGAAGCCTTGGCGAAACACGTTGCCCACGACGGTACGGGGCGCCGCATGGTGACCGCATACGCCAGCGTGGATGTCTCGAATGAGCTCTCTTCCCTCCGGGATTGGAATGCCCCGCTGTAAAATTCCGGAGGGGCTGCGCTTGTATAATTCCCTATCGATGATGTGGAACGACTTGGCCTTTCTCGCGATGCGTCGGACCTCGGTTTGATCTGAGGGTAGTTCCCATCGGCTGATCCAGGCAAAGTATTGGTTGCGCCAATCGCGAGACGATGGGGCCTCGTCGATCTCCATAATTTCACCCTCGTCCGTCGAGGATATCTGGTGACTTTAGGCTTCAGGTTCCTATTTCGAAGGGTCCTCGTCCATGGGCTCGATATACGCAGCCCCCGAGGGTTCGGACCTCGAGGGAGCATCAGGAGTTCTGGGAGTTGGCTTGAGGTCGATGCTCGGTTCTGTTAGGTCACGGGCAAATACGTTTGGAGGAACGGTGATCCGCCCTGACGCAATTTTTGCCAATTCATCGGCCTCCTCGTTGTATTTTCGTGCGATGTGGTTGAGCTCGAGGCCATGGAATTTGTCCTCGAGTCGTCGTGGCAGCTTGCCTCATTCATAACTTGGTCGATGACCAGTTGTGAATCTCCCCGGACGTCGAGGCGTTTAGCGCCCAACTCTATAGCTATGCGAAGGCCGGCTAGTAAGGCCTCGTATTCGGCCATGTTGTTGGACGCCGGAAAGTGCAAGCATACCACGTGCCTTATATGTTCTCCGAGGGGTGAGACGAAGAGCAGGCCCGCGCCTGCACCGGTTTTCATCACCAACCCGTCAAAGTACATGATCCAACATTCGGCTTGGATCTGCGGTGGGGGCAGCTGTGTGTCGGTCCACTCTGCCACGAAATCGGCCAAGATTTGTGATTTAATTGCCTTGCGGGGGGCATAAGTGAGGGCTTCGCCCATCAACTCCACGGACCATTTGGCTATTCTACCCGAGACATCGTGGTTGCAGAGTATCTCCCCCAAGGGAAAGGATGAGACCACGGTGACAGGATGAGCCTCGAAGTAGTGGCGCAATTTGCGCCGAGCTAGCACCACTACGTAGAGCAGCTTCTGGATTTGTGGATATCGCGTCTTGGTTTCGGTCAGTACCTCGCTGATGTAATATACCAGCCTTTGGACGGGCAGAGCGTGCCCTTCCTCAGTTCTTTCTACGACGATGACTCCGCTGACTACTTGAGTCGTTGCGGCTACGTAGAGGTAGAGGCGCTCGCCCTCCTTCGGTGGCGTTAAGACTGGCGCTCGCGCGAGAGACACATTTAGCCCATCGAGGGCTATTTGAGCCTCGGGGTCCAAGAAAAATGCTCGCTCTTTTTTAGGAGTCGGTACTGGGGTAAGCCTTTCTCTCCGAGACGCGAGATGAACCGGCTTAGGGCTGCTAAGCATCCCAATACCCTTTGTACCCCATTTAGGTCTCGGATCGGTCCCATCTATTCGAGGGCCGAGACTTTTTCAGGGTTGGGCTCAATGCCTTGATGAGAGACTATGAAACCCAAGAGCATACCTCGAGGTACCCCAAAAACGCATTTTTCCGGATTTAGTTTTACCCCGTTGGCCCGGAGACAATCAAATGCAATGTGCAAATCGTTTGCCAGGTCGCTCACCTTCCTGGATTTTACTACAATATCTTCAACGTATGCTTCTACGGTTCGCCCGATATGATCTCCGAAAACACGAAGCATACACCGCTGGTATGTAGCTCCGGCATTTTGAAGGCCAAACGACATCGTGACATAGCAGAAGATACCAAATGGCGTGATTAATTGTCCGTCGCAGCGAGGGTCTCAACCGAGGCGGAGCTCTCCCCATTCCCTAGGTTGCTCGAGGCTCGATCCTCAGGCCTCGACCGAAGCGGAGTTCACTACTTCGCTCGAGGGGTTGGTTCCCTCGAGCAAAGCGGAGATTATGGTTCGCGTCGAGGCACTCCACGGGGCGCCTTGACTGGGCCTTCGTTCGTTGCTGGGCCGTGGGCTTTAACTTTCGTTTCTCTTTTTCTGGTTAAGCGCATGAATTTAATGTTTAACAAGGGTGGTTATCCCATAGGTTTGGGTACCCCTAATGATCGCCCCCAACACTTATCGTCGTAAACAAGCAGCAATGACTCAGTCTGAAAAGGATGCAGAGAAGGCAAATAGAAGAGAAAAAAATTATTTTAAAAAATATGGAATTGAGTTGTTGAATACAACAGTTGAACATAGGAAAGAAAGAGATAGAAAAAAAATTGTCAATATGTCTTCTGAGGATAAACAATCAAGTGTGTTGAAGAATATTGCTTTACACAATATGGGTAAGCACTCATTTATGCCTTTCATTTAATACAAACACTTGATTAAAAAAATTAAATTATAATATTTTTATTTTAGTTATAGGGATGGATCAACTCACGCATGAATGTGGTATGGAGATGGATCAACTCATGCATGAATTTGGATCTGCACAACCAGGTTTAAATATTTATTTATGATGGTGTTGCTAATTTTAAAATATAATTTGGATCTGCACAACCAGGTTTGAATATTTATTTATGGTGTTGGGCACTAAGCTACTTACCATTATAAAATTTATATATAGAAGATTTATATAGGCAACACGGGGCGTCGACCCGTTGAGCATCATCGATGTCGGGCAGTTCGGGTGTGTGTACGAGGGCAAGCTCTGCGACGGCACGCGCGTCGCCGTCACGATGCTCGACCCGAAGGGCGGCAGCGTCGGCGAGGTCTCCCGGAGCTTCATGCGGGAGTGCCAGGTGTTGCGCCGGACGCGCCATCAGAACCTGGTGCGTGTGGTCACGGCATGCAGTCTGCCATGGTTCCACGTGCTCGTGCTCCCACTCATGCCCAACGGAATCCTCGAGAGCCGCCTGACCTCGCCCGGTGGTTGGCGTGGCCTTGGCCTGGGGCTCACGTAGCTGGTCTCCATCGCCGGCGACATCGCCGCGGGGCTCGCGTACCTACACCACTACGCGCCGGTTCACGTTGTGCACTACGACCTCAAGCCCAACAACATCCTCCTCGACGACGAAATGACCGCCGTCGTGGCTGACTTCGGCATCGCACGGTTGGTCAAGGATGTCGGCGACGACAGCGACTTCGCCGAGGACACCTGCGGTTCGGGTGAGCCGTGCAACTCCATAACCCGATTGTTACAAGGCTCAGTCGGCTACATTGCACCAGGTACAGTCCATGCGTGCATTCATATATTTACACTAACAAAGTTTATTAATCTGTATAAGCCATGCGACATTTGCAGATTTTCTTAACAATTGCTTGTGTTCTGTTCTTGGTTCATAGTACGCATTGGGAGGTCACCCATCGACCTAGGGAGATGTGTACAGCTTCGGAGTGATGCTTCTCGAGCTGATCACGGGGACAAGGCCGAGGATGTGATCTTCCAAGAGGGTCTGACGCTGCATGATTGGGTGAAGCAGCACTATGCTTCTCGAGCTGATCACGGGGACAAGGCCGAGGATGTGATCTTCCAAGAGGGTCTGACGCTGCATGATTGGGTGAAGAAGCACTACCCGCACAACGTCGGCGAAGTCATGGCGCAGTCGTGGCTTACGGACGCAGCATAGGCAAATTTGGATGAGTGGCTCATGGCGGATTTGATGGTCGAGGTGATCGACCTCAGGCTCGAGTGCACGCAACACTCGCCATCGGAGTGGTCGACCATGATGGAGGTGTGCCAGCAGATCATCCTCCTCAAGGAAGACCTCACCAAGCACCTGGCCGCGGCGGTCACTGCGATGAGGGGGCCGACGTCGATGACGATGACGGCTAGCGAACGGTCGTTCTCCACCATGGATACAAGCTGCATGCGCTGCAATTTTTTTATTCTCATTTCTAAAACTGGCATTTTGTAAATTTTTAGAAGATAAGAGAAAATCATGTGCAAGATATATTTTTACCAATTCTAAAGTTTACATCTGGTACTGGTCTTTGATGTTAATTCCATCGCACGTCCAATTTCATGTAGATAGTTGTTTTTGTTGTGATGTCATGTTTCTTTGTCAATCTCATCTGTGATTGTAGTAATGTAGATTATACTATTGCAAATATATATTTCCCATGGGCCATGGCTGAATGGCCATTTATGTTGTGCGTAGGCCATTATTGTTGCAAGCATGAAGAAAAATGAAGTTATCTTCAGTAAAATACAGAGTCAGCTGAAGAACTAAAATATGGTAGTGGACGAATGGACATGAACGTAATAAATTGATTCTGAATCAACTGTGGTAATCAATTCTGTTGCAAGCACGGAAATTAAAATATCTATTATTGCTCATTTATTGACACACATTTTATTGATTTCAAACTTCCTAAAAACAAAATGTCACAATTTTTGTATATTTTAAATACGTGTATTTTATATGTTATGTGCGATTTATTTTATACATGTGCGTGCACACATGTGCCTTTGCTAGTTTATAATTAAAGATCTACAAGGATTTTTATACATCAGTCTGAATATATCCAAAAAATCCTGTGGAAATTCAATATGGATATATCTTGTCCGTCAAAGACACCTATGGTTGTTTGATCTCTTATATGAATAAGGATCAATTCAGACCAAAGGATGAAGAGTTATTGAGACCAGAGGTTCCATATCTTCGTGCCATTGGAGCGTTTATGTATATAGCAAATTGCACAAAGCCTGACATTGCATTTATGGTAAATTTACTAGATAGACATTACGCTGCTCCAACAAAACGCCATTGGGGCTAGAGTTAAGGATATGTTCCGATACCTCTAAGGCACAATAGATCTTGGCTTAATCTACATATTTAACCAAGATCGGCCTTTAACTGGATATACCGATACTGGCTTTTTATCTGATCCCCATAATGCCAGATCTCAGACAGGTTTTGTATTCTTACATTGTGGAACGGCTATATCATGAAGTCATCAATACAGGCTCTAGTAGCCACATCCACAAATCACTCTGAAATAATCGCATTATATGAAACATCACATGAATATGTTTGACTTCGCAGAGTGATTTATCACATACAACAGTTATGTGGTATTGGTTCAATTATGCAACCAACAATTATCTACGAAGATAATTCTGCTTGTATTGCACGAATATAGGTTAAGTCTTGCAAACCAAGTCATGTGATAATATTGCAGATTTATCATAAAGTCATTACCTATATCTTTATTCTAGGAATATATATTTGGAATAGGTATGAGATGACTTCAAGATTTGCAAGTATTAGGGGGAGTAAATCTTCTGATATAACCTATACATAATCTTCTGATTATGAATATTGCACTCTTTTTCTAATGAATTTTTCTATCAAGGTTTTTCTCATACATAGGTTTTTAACGAGGCAATATGCTTTAACAAGCAATCAATATATGTCAACGGCATTTTCTCCTATATTTTTCCCTCAGGGGTTTTAAGGAGTTTTTCCCATGACATATATACATTTCTCCTCAAAGTTTTTCCCACAGGGTTTTTGGAGGAGTTTTATTCATAAGTGGTTATCCATCGAATATCAGGTGGTTTCTCCTCATATTTTCCTACAATATTTTAGAGGAGTTTTTCCCACACAACAATCTATGATGGAGGACATTTACAAGAAGAAATTGATCAATATGTCATATTATCCATTTTTCCTCATAGAGGTTTTTCCAGAGATAAAACTTAAATGGTCTATTAACATTTGAAATACACATATATCATGGTGTTACTTCTTATTTTTTTCCAATGGGTTTTTAAGGAGTTTTTGCCTGGTATATCAATATACTTTGGTTTTTCTTCCTACATATTTTTCCAAAGATTCAAGATTAAAATTGTTGAACAACGAAGACTTTTACAGAACCAATTGATCAAGGGGGAGTGTTAAGATTTATTAGTTAGTGATCAATTAGTATAATTAGGATTAGTTTAACTGCTAACAGCAGTTCCCTCTAAGGGAGATGCCCTTTCATTGGCACCCCTTGAGCTTTTATATATATGTACACATTACTGTTCAACATCAAGAGAATTATTCATTTCCTTTCATTCTCTCTACACTCTAACAGAAATCAACATTTGTGGTGCTATTTTTCTAAAACTAAATCTTTCAATGGTACGGAGTATTTTTCTAAAATATGGATCGGTATGAATCTAATTTTTCCTTTCTTTTACTCCACAAATGCGCAGATCTTCGCAGCAAGTGCTACATAATTTTAATGGTATGAGTTTTGCTCCGGTTGTACAGTGATATCTCGTGCATCAAACATGTAACCTGCAAACGTTTCTAGGGCTTCAGCTTCAGTTATAATGTTTACCTGAATTCAAAGAATGTTGCATACTAAACAAACACCGAGGATTTGAAATGTTGCACTGCATTCGTTGATGGCTGCAAAAAAAAAAGACATGCTGATTGTGTTGAGACGAGATGATGAATGGAACAATCGACATCTATGTTCCCTACTCCTCTCTGACAGTTCAGGCTCGTTCAGAATTTCCTGCCATGCCTCACGTTTGAGGCCTTGTTTAGTTTTCAAATTCCAACCCTAAATTTCACTATGTAAAAAGAAGATTCCTATCACATCAAAATATCGGCACATGCATGAAGTACTAAATGTAGATGAAATTAAAAATTAATTGTACATTTTTGTTGTACTTTGCGAGACGAACATTTTGAGCCTAATTAATCAATATTTGGACAATTATTCATAAATACAAACGAAATGCTATGGTGCCGCATTTATGATAAAATCCCAACTTTACACCACCAAAGTTGATAACTAAACAAATAGGCCTGAGTGTCGGAGTGTTCTCCTTACAACTGCTGAAAAGTTCAGTTCTTTGCTCTGGTAAGGACTGCTTTGTCGTCCTTTCTCCGAATACTAGTCATTAGTCAAGAACATGATGAGTTGATGTTTTCTTCTAGTCATTTGAACATAATTGCAATATGGTTATTATTCCTCTAATCCGACAAATTTACATCACTGCGATCGAGATGAGTTGATGTTTTCTACAGGTGCTCTGTTATTTCTTGTAACGTTTAAGCTTTAAAATAGCTCTTCCCCGTTTTCAGATGGACTTGATACCTGCCATGGAAATCATCCCTGATAGATGCCCGATTAATAATGACCTGTTCTTAGGACTAATTTTGATCACCGTCTGAACATGGACGGTGCTTCTAGAAGAGGAGCAAGGAGCACGGATCGGTGCCGGCCTCAATTGTGCCTCCTGAAAGTCATAGGGTGAGTAACATGGTCCTGATTACGGTGACAGTTCTTAGCATCTACTTTGAACTTTATGGAGGACTTCCCAGTTCCAACAACCCAAGATGACTCAATTCCTGATAACAAAGAAAAAAACAATACGTAAATTCAGATATGCATATCACATATTAGAATTCCTATAATCACTGTGTTATGTCCTGTTATAAATACTAGCAAGGTGATGACCCGCACAAATTGTGCGAACAGCTATTTTATTTTATTAATATCCCCCCCCACCGCGCGATTAGTGTGTAATTTCTAGAAAGTTGCCCACGCAATAGCGTAACAAAACTCATTTTAATTGCTTTTGCATGGTTTGTAGAGTATTTTTTGAGTTGCCATGATTTTCTTTTCAATTGTATTGTTGTTGATTGATAACAACACGAATAAGAGATAAGAATGAAAAAGGCACAAAATAATCTTCGTCTAATGAGGCAGCATTTCTATGCAAGCTTCACTACAAATTAGATAGATGCACATATTAAATTAAAACCAAAGAGGAATGGTTCTCTTAAAAAATTCGAAAGCAAAACGTGGGGTTTTTCAAATGTATATGATATCCGACAAATTCTTAACTAAATTAAAATATGCTCAAAACACCCATATCATATCTAGCAGACTTGTACAACAACAAATTGATGACTATAATTTTTTTGGCTACACAAGTCTGGTAGCTTTAGCTACAAAAAATCGTATCCACGGAAATATCATATATACATAGTATTTTGACAATCTATTAGTGTTTTTTCCAACCTCCCTGATCTGTGTGTGGTTTTCTTACGAATTCCTCAACTCACACGAACAAAGAAAGAAAGAAACAACAAATAATTATTCAGAGAAAATGAATAACCAATGGCTCTTATCCATACTTCTTCCCCTCCCGTGTGTGATCTTCTAGTGCTCCAACACCACATTCACGAATCATGTTGTTTTCTTTTTTTAAATGACCATACATGTTTCAGTAGGTAGAGCTCTACGCCTTTGCACTTATGGCGTCAATATTACGGTGGCCTTCTCATACTTGCCCGTCTATTTCTTGCTTTTCCTTCCCATGAATTTACCATGACGCTTATACAACCTCTTGATCTCGTGCATGTTGATGCATGTCTTCTGGTAGCATAGCCTATGTGACTCATGTGTATAGTCAAGGGATGCATTGCCGCATGACATTCAACTGATTACCCCGTCGTCCCCGATATAAGTCGCTCGGCGACGGTATTTGTTAAGCTAGCACCATGAATTCTACTGCATGACCGAAGAGGAGGATGTGCACGCCAGTTGCCAGCTAGGCCCAACCGTCTAACACCATGCTATCTCTTTACCATCAACGCGTTGGTTTCACAGCAAAATCTGTTGTTTGATTTGTTGGACGCAACATGATGCCCTAGCCTTGTGATTAGTTTTTTAACACATATATGTAGCTCGTTCTTAGTATGGACTCTTTTTTTTGGTATCGTTACATGCCTATGATTTTTTTACTGTTTCGATTAATAAGAAAACCAAAATTTATGATTCAATCTCAGTGATCTTGACATGGACTTTTTTTATTAGTTTGCACCGTTAGATCATCAAAAAATCTGACAGAATATATTCTTCTCTTTTTTGTATTAATATAATAATATAGACAGTTAGATCTTCATAAAACTCAACCGCATGTATTCTTCTTTTTCAAAATTAACAAAATAATATAGACCATTAGATCTTCATAAAATCCGACGGCGTATATTATTTGCCTTTTGAGGTTAACGGAATAATATGGGCCGTTAGATCTTCATAAAATTTGAAGGTATATATTCTTCTATTTTTTTATTAACCGAATAATATTGACCCTTAGATCTTCATAAAATCCGACGGTGGGTATTCTTCTCCTTTTTAGATTAACGTGGTAATTTCTTGGCCCTCTTGGCAAACGTGGTGACTTCTTTTAACACTATTGTATTAATATAATATATTTGATGCCAGACAAGATCTACTTAAACTTTTGAAACTTATCAATAGTTTTTTAAATGCTTTAAATATAAACTTTGGAAATATAAGTCAATTTTTAGACTTGCATTCAATAGTAACTTTCATTATCTTAGAAATTTACCATGTTTCACAAGTATCTAAAAGAAAATTGTGTTAAAAACCATGAGCCTAAGCAAGTGAAAATGAAGGATAACAATTACTTTTAAGGGAGCTCTCATGATAACCATGTTAAGACCTCCTTTTGGATTGAAGAATTCCATCAATAGGAATTTTGAAAGATTCTCGTTCTTAGCAATAGTGGTGTCAAATTTCTATGGATATGCATTTCTATGCCTCAATCTATCTATCATCTAAATAAGGGAGTATTAAAAGAAACCACTCATCATGAGAGGGCTAGAAACTACCATTTTAATCAAAAATTATACACCATTGAATTTTATGATGATCTGACAGTCTAAATTTACCCAAAGAGTGAATGGCAAATACAATTAAACCAATAAGTACATGTTGAATACGATTAAATAAATACAGTCCATGTCAAATACAATTATACTATACTAGCAAAAGTGTCTGTGCATTGCTAAGGGTGAATTGTATGAGTAAAAGAAAATAAAAATGAAAGCGCCAAACTCGTCGATTGCATGTTGGTGTGCAGTGCGGTTTCTATTGGTGTGAAGTACTGTATCATTTAACGATATCCAAAGTCAATAAAGATCGAGGTGTGCAACTGGCCAACTGTATAAAATCTCTTCTTGCCATACATACCAAAGGTTTATTAATTGCCTAGCAGGTCTTGTCTACACATGCATCAAGAATTCTCATCCTCTTATTTTACTCCTATGTCCTGCCAATTCTTCTGTTTTCCTCATGACATCATCTTTCCAATGGGGATAGCCTGATGCACGGTAGTGTTCGTAGACCCTGATGTGTTCCCAACTCCACTACAATGGTTCTCTGCAGTATGGCCTCACTGAAGGGCCGCACTGCACGTGGAGGAGTCACCACTGGCCCACGCGCCGTCCCAAGCTCGAAGTTGCCTCGAGCTCGTCAAGATGGTTGATAAAGATTGAGATGGGCCTAGCTACCGTGGTTAACAATTGCTTAGGAATCTACATGTTCTCGTAAAATGGAGCGTATGTATAAACCACAACAGTAGGCATTTTTTTCTAGCTAATAGATCCATGTAAATGATGTATCCCAGTTCCAATTATAATAAATACTCATGCAACAACAAACGTTAACATCCATCCATGTAATCAGATTCTTTAGGAACCACGGGCAGCTTTCTTGTTCTCGCTCTTGGTAATCCTCTGCTATATGTATGGTTGCTTCCTGTGTTAGTTATTTATCTTTGACGTGCATCAAAGGATAGGATAGACAACATATGGTATGAAACACATCTTGTAAGGGTTGGCGATGACCAATGAAGACATGAACAGGTGGCTGCTCCGGGTGCTTGTTGGCGGTCGTTACAGCATGTTTTCGACCACCAATACTCGTGAATAACAGAGGTTATATGTGACATTCCATGCACTTAGGTTCATTTCTAATAAAGTTCCATGAATTTTGGTGTGTTCCACTTGTGCAGGTACAACAACGAGAAATATGTGCTATAAGGGTCGGAAATGACCGATTCGGCCGGTGACCCCCATTAGCCGTACACGACGCGAAGCACGACCGGAGCCCATCCACATTAGCGATGACCGAGTGACGACCGTGCAGAACACTTGGACCATCAACATGTCACTTCTGGGTTGAACCAACACGAAGACCACCACATGCAAGCAACCCAGGAGGGCCCAGGACTTGAGGTGGTGCTGGGAGACGCCCCTGGGCTGGAAGCCCAGTTCGGCCAAACTCCACAGTTTGCCGAACCGCCCCCACATGCCAAACCGCCTCCAGGACGAGATCTGAACCATAGGAGCGGAAGGCGGTGCATCCAAGGGTTCGGCTGAACCGACCCGGTTCGGCCGAACAAAAGGATTCGACCGAATCCCAGGTGGTACCCCCTGGTACCCTTGGCCATTACTCCTCCACAACCGCCTTCCCCAACTATAAATACAGATGCTCAAGTCCAACACACACCACTTGTGAGCAAGTCTCCAATCACTCTTCTTTAATATGTAGAGTTAGCCTAGTCTAGCTGGGCGTTAGAGTCAGGCTCGAGCTTCGCTCGGGGTTCTGGAGCCGTCTTCTGGAGTTCTGGTAAAGCTCTTGTATCTTTTCCTTTTCTTTATGCAAGAATCTGATCATTTAAAATATTATCTTCCGCATTTCCTTGAGTTATTTATTCTGCATTTACTTTGCTGATAATTGTGGAATGTCTAGCCTTGGTTATAGCTGTTGTAGTCTGGTTCTAGAAGTTCTCTCGTAATTCTTTGTCTTAGCTGGTTCCTCGTTTCTGCTCAATACTTGCGGTGAATTGTCACCGAGGTATTGACAGGATTGCTTGCTCTTTCTAGGGGAGTAAGTAGTTATTGTCTAGCATAGGAGTGGTGCCTAGTCTAGATAGTAACCTTGGTTTACTCCTAATTCAAACGTACGTGTGGTAATCGTTAGGTAGTGACAGCCCTATACGGCCTTCGTAATCCACCACGTCGGTCTCAGCACGTAGGAACCTGAGAGGCTGTTAGTGGTTCCCCTTCTCATCCCTTTCTAAGAGTCGCGTGCACCTTATCCCGATGCTAAGACAACAGAACTAGAAAAAGAACCATAGATACCATTCTTCATCTAGCCGTAACCTTTGCCGGAGATATCTCTAAGTTATTGAAAGTATATAGGAATCCTTTCATGTCTCGTCGTCCTCCCACTAGTTAGGCCGCTCTTCTATCTATCCTGGATTTCTCCTTGCGTGTGTCAACTACATATCACTCCTATCATATCCTTTACCCCCACCTTGTTAGTCGGTACTTTAATTAGTAGTTACATCCTTGTTAATAGTCAATACACTTTATCCAATGCTTCCCTGAGGAAATAAATACGATACATTGGAATACTCCTAGGTGAAATGCTACATTGGTATCCGTACGCTTGCGGATTTATATCTGTGTCGTAAGAATACCAATAAGCACTTCTTGCACCATTACTAGGATTGAAAATCCCGATAGTGGACCGTAAGAAGTGTCAACAAGCATTTCTGGCGCCGTTGCCGGGGAAGCAATTGGCGAAAGATATTGATGATTGACATTGGTGTCTACTAATTTAATTTACCGCTAGCATTAGCGGGATTACCCCTGTTAGTTTGAGTATGTTTCAAATAGGAAGAAAGCAGAGAGCCCAGGGTGCCCGACCGTGTAGGACCTATCAAATATCCGCCCCTATCTGATGCGATGCGTACGCAAGTTTCAGAAGAAAAATTCCCACAGATATGCATTTATATAAAAAAATATATACTATCATAATCATGTGCAGCTTGGAGGAAAGATCATCGTCATGGAGGAAAAAGAAAATCAAATGTGATGGACGAACGATGCTGCATCACCGCAATTCCATCCCAAATTGTCGGTATTGGCGAAGAAAAATCAAGGTATGTGAGATAGTCCCACTCATAGACTTTAAATTTTGTACCTGCTAGGAGGTAGCCTATTGTCACACCCCAAAATTTTTGAATTTTGGGATGTCATTTGTTATCTTAATTAATACAATGATTTTCTCAATTTTCTAAAATTTTCCAACCTTTAAATAATTAATAGGGAATTTAGTATAGGAAAATTTTGTTTTCTGAGTTAAATTAAAACAACATATGTTATAATATTGAGTGCTTTGCATTCATGCCGGTTGTATTTAGTGGCTTTATGTGTGTAAAGTTTTCTAAAATGTGTTTAGAAGCCTAATGGGAATTTTTCAGAACTTTCTGGGATTTATTTCTATTTTTCTATAGCTAATTCTAATTTATGGAAGGTGATAAAATATTTTTCATGAGCTCCAAATATTTTATTTGGGTTCCTCGTGTCCAACTCTATCTCTGGAACTTTTCCTAGGATTTTTAGAATTTTCAGAATATTTTTCATGGTTTTAATATCAATTCTGGACTTATCTGGAATTATTTTATAACCAGAAAAATAATTATTCCGAAAATTAAAATCACCCTAAATCTTAGTAGACCCGCCTTGGCCCAAAGTTGACCTAATTTTAGGCCAAATCCATCCCATCACTTTATTGGGCCAAATTTCAAAGCTCATTCGCATTGCAATGGGGGCAACCCACCTTTAGTCCCATATTGCTAATGAACCTGGAAGTGAGAGGTTTTCTCTCTGTATATACGAACCACCTCTCCTCTGAAAAAGGCACATCATCGACTCATTTATAGGGAGGCCCATTTGTTTGGGATTCCCTAAGGTAGTCCTCTTCCACCATATCATCCACTACTGCCCATTCTTCGTCTCGTCGTCGCGCCGAGCCTTCCGTCGATATTGGCCTCAAGATTTTCAGTAAGACCCTCAGCGAATCTTGTAATTTTCTACCATATTCGTTTAGTCTATACTCTTTCGTAGAAAAGCCCCTGCTAGTTTTAAGCGTCGGAAATCTTGTTTAGTCCATAGTTTCCACGTTTTAGATTCGTTTTAATCCGTTTTCGTTGCTATAGACTCATATCGACATGAATTACGATTAAAAGTATTATTTAACTTGTTTTAGGATTGAAACCCTCTAATATAAGCTATCAGAGGGAGGTGAAGGATAGCAATAAGTCGCAGCGGAGATTTTCACCCTCAAAAAACAGATTCTGAAAGGTGCACTAAATCTAGTGTCGTTTCTAGACAGTAGCTCCTAAAATCATGAAGTTTTTCCAGAAGATAGATTATCAAATTATGAAGCTAACCCAATCGGAATCACGTTAATCAGATGTCTAGAACTCGAGATATAAAATAAACAAGCAGACTATGTCACATCTTGACGAGAATTGACCAAGCCCTCCTTTAGTGCGCTCTTTTTAAAGCTTTTCGGTGTATTGTTCTTAGTTGTTCTTGTTTGCTTGCTTGTTTAGTTGGATGCTTGTGCTCGATGATTGTTGCGGGCAGAGGAACGTCATCAAGAGATTGTAAGAATAAGATTGAAGACTCCGAGTAGCGGTATCTTTGTTGGATAAAGGCAAGTTATAGCACGGACAATCCTTGCTACCTACCCACTTGTAATAAATTATTTCATACATGCATGTGTCTAATTTGATGTACCTTTAAGGTTGTACCTAGTTTGATTATCCTATCCTTGTTAACCTTGGGTTTATGCATATGGGTAGAATCTTTGCTATGCGCAGCTACTATTACTTCTATTTAATTGTTAACTTTGACTTAATGGTTGACTTCAACATAAAGATAAAATTTGCTTTTTAGCAACATGGTTTAGGAAACTAGAGCATGTGTTATGTGATTTCCTCTAGTGTCTCTCCCTAAGGTCCGGTTCTTAAAGCGGCAACCCAGAAGCCTGTCGTCACCGCCAGAACTATTATGGCTCTGGTCTTGGTCAAGTAACTTGTAAGTCTCTAGCTTGCCAGTGGTCACCGATGGGGCCGACGGCGTTATAGGAAGTAAGGCGCGAGGTGTTTCTGGATTCCACCGAGGACGGGTGATCCGTCGGCTAGGTCACGTTAGACCCAGTCCCGTGCTGGGAGTCCCTGCGATGGGGAACTCCGCACGTTACGCATTGTTGGGTGTGATGCCCGCG
The DNA here is from genome assembly GCA_033239725.1 of Echinochloa phyllopogon. Lineage (NCBI taxonomy): Eukaryota > Viridiplantae > Streptophyta > Magnoliopsida > Poales > Poaceae > Echinochloa > Echinochloa phyllopogon. The sequence continues at coordinate 38,943,052 of BTCW01000010.1, read as the reverse complement.
CTCTGGATGCCATTGACCCCCTTATGGTGTGACTCCGTAAGCTTAAGTCAATCTCGGTGCCTAGAGTCTCACCACCTTATTGTACCCTAGCAGCCACTGTCTTGTTAGGATGTCTTGTGAAAAGCCTCGTAGAGCCCCTATGCAGTCACACCTCGGAAGTGTTGATGTGCGTGGTTGGGTGCAAAGTTCTTTTGAACTTTTACGCGACTGGTGGGTAAAGGGCGAAACCTCTGCAGAGTGTAAATCTATCATGATAGCCTTGCTCAGGGTCACGAGCGGCCTGGATCCTTTTTGATTAGAAGATGATGTTTATTTATGCTTAATGACACTTATACTTTATTAATTGGGTTGCAACTGGGTTTCTTTCACTTGTAGTAACTTGGACAATGTTAAAACGAACCAACTAAAAATGCTAACGCAGTTCAGCCATGTCTAGCCTTACTTTGAGCCTTCATACACCCGTGCTATACTTGCTAAGTAAATGTTTTACTTACACTTGTCATTACTCAACAAAATCCCGGATGGGTAATAGATGGAGTAAATGAGTCTGCTGCTACTGAGTTTCTTGAGGATCTTCTATACTTCTGAGTTGTGGTCAACCAGTTGGTGTCCCTGTGGACTTGTGGCTCTACCCGTCGAGAGAGTTGGACTTCCACTGTGTTTTATTTAGGTAAACTCTGATATAATCTATTTTATTCGAGCATATATACTCTAATTTCCATATTTGCAAGTTCTATGTGTTCTGTGGACATCCTGGGCACACATATGGCAGCGTTCGGGTTTCTGTGTAAATCCGGGTGTGACACCTATGCATTATCCTTTTAATTTTTGCATTATCCACTGCATGTTTTCTTTGAATCACTCAATTTAGAAGTTAATGCATTTTATCACCCCATTTTTTTAAATCCACTACATGTTTCCTATGCTTGCATTTGCATCCATTCGCCTCATCATCATTTTTTTGCATTGAAAAAAACAAAACAAATATCCAACGACAACTGGTTTTAGGCCAAGGTGTCCGTACCTCTGCAAGACTTGATTCAAGGCTAGTGCCCGAACTTCACCTGGCTTGGCCAGTTTTTGCTCGTTCTTTGTGCTTCGTGCAAGAGAGGAGACGTACTCTACGCCTCCGCTCATTTGCCGCTCCACTAGCTTGTTTTTGGGACCCATTGTTTCACCACTCGCACCCAAGCTGGTTCCGCGGCACCCCACTAGTTGGTATATTTGAGTGTCGATCCCTTTTGCCACACCCACGACCGTGTATTCGTACACGGCAACTTCAACACGGAGGAGGATTCAGCCAACTTCATAGAGTCAGGGCGGCATAGTGCCATCATAGTTGCATCAGTTTCAAAAGGCTTCATCATCACATGGCAACGTAAGCACACTCATGTACGTGAAAAAGGTTTTTGCTTTTACCTAAATTGAAAGCAAAGCTCATGTGCAATCTCCATGTGAATACTTCTTGATGCTTTCATGCCTCCTTTATTTTGGTTTGCTCTGGTTCGAATGCATTTCCGAAATACATTCGTAAGCTTTTTAAATTAAGCATGGTGCTTAGGTTAATTAGTTTCCTTTAATCAAACTAGCAATGGTGCCAAGTTTGATTAATGAACCTCTAGAGCAATACCTTTATAAATATTGGTTGCATGTGTGGACTAACCCCTACAGAAATATCATTAAATTTGGATGGGAAGTCCCAAAATCTACTTCACATCGGAGATGAGGCATGACCATGGATACTGTTGAGACCAAGAAGGTGTGGCGGAAGAAGGTTGCATCATTCGAACCACCCACTCCGGAATCGGACGATGATAAAATCAACTGAAGATAGGAGGAGTCCCGCTCGTGGACTTTAAACACGAGCTCTCGCCGCGAGGAAAACTACAAGCATGGTAAAAATAAATGGAGAGCATGCAAAATTTCATTTGAATTGGGTACATTTTGTAATTCCCATCATTTTACCCATTTCCAAAGTGCTCCATTTATGTCTTGTCATCGCCAACCAGCACAAAACATGTCCACCAATCTCCACATGACTGCACACTCATCAATTATCACAAAACATGGTAGCATGGGAGTGACTCCACTAACTTCCACTTTGGTCATGTTAATTTTGCATCTTACCTACCACAAATCACCAAAGTGCCCATGCCCTAGTGTTGGACCTAAGCCAAATTTTTGTGCTGGTGGGAGGCAAAGTGGGCAGCACCCACATGCCTTGTTCGGGCAAACTAGCCTGGTTCGGCCGAACCAAGCCAGTTCGGCCGAACGAGGTGGTGTCCTCCCCTTTGCCTATAAATGCTGGCCATTGCTTGCTTGCTTCTTGCACCATCCCATTCTGAAAAATTTCCACCAGAAGCTCTCCCTCTCTCTCTCAAGTTCTTGCTCAAGTTCTTCTTTCATTCTTGTTTAAGTTTGGTTCACTTGCATTGTTAAAAAAATCACAAAAAAATTTTGCTTTGTTTGATCTTTGTGCTAAAACATGAACGTATTTATGGTGGTTTCCAACACCCACAAGAACGACTAACTTTTTGTGGTGGTTCTTCATCCCCGCAAGAACGACTAACCCTCTTGAACGACTGACTTGTTTTGCTTGTGCTAACCCCATATATTCAGTCCTTCGGGTAATCATTGTGCTAACGTTTTGTAGGTAACATGTCAAAGCTGTTCTTCGCATTCTGATGCTCTGCCCGGCTAAGCAAGCTTTCGGGCAATGACGATGCTGGGAGCTCCCCAGCACCGTCCCGTGGTTTGAGCTGGATGGAGGTGGACGAGCCAGGAGCGGCAAGCTTGGGCAGAGGTTTTGCCTCACACCCAGTTCGGCAGCTCCTGGACGAGAGAGACATCGTTATCCAGACTGACCGAGAGCGGAACGTCTTCAACATGTTGCGCCTGAAGGAGTTTGGGCATACCCATGTCTTCGAGCATGACCTGCTCGTATTAACGGGTATGGATGAAGAATTTCCAGAAGTCTTTGAAGCCGTTGGCTGGGGCAACTTCTGGCGTGTCAATGAACAAGGCACAGGGCCAGTTACCCGAGGACGAGCTAGGCGAGATGTCGGGCTCACCACCTCACAGGAGCCGGCAAGTTCACAACAGCAACCACACCGACACACGTCGGCATTCGAGGCAGCGTATGACGAGTATAGCGGTGCTGGGACGTCTGGAGCAGGAGGCTCTAGACAATCTCAGGACCCGGATTACTTTGCCCCTGACCACTAGGATTATGCTCAGAGTATGAACTCTGAGTATTCCCAGGGATGGTATGGAGGGGGATACGACAGTACCTCCCAACCTTACTTCTGTGGGCACTCTCAGTCTGCACGCTTCAGCACGCCCGGTGGCTACGACATTGATCGGGAGTTGTCCTACATCTCCGACCAAGTCGACCTCCTCAACGAGCGTACCTGAAATATTGAAGGAATGCTGGCACGCCATTCTCAGTATCATCAAAAGAATAGCGGTGTGCTGGACTCCATAAGGTACGACGCCCAGCGGCAGACGGATCAGATCACAGAATATTTCTCAAGGTTTCAACCCTACCAATGAAAGATCCAAGCTTGGGGGAGGACCCCTACCAGGTATGTCCGACGTTCCCTTCAGCACTTAGATTCTGCATTTGCCTTTCCCTTTCGATTTCCCTTCCAATTTCCATCTTAAAAATGAAAAGACCAAAAATATTTGCTTTGAATAAAATTAACTCCCAACTATGCATGGAATGAACCATATGCCTCTTACTTTGGAAATGATGAATAATTGCTCTGTCATTAATCTTGCAAGTTCTTTGTTTCAACTAGTTGTTTAATAGTACTTGAGTTAATTGGCATGAGTAAAAATAAACCTGAAAACCTTGTGGGAGCACATGCTTTATTCCAAGTCTATTTTGTTGCAAGGAATGATATAGTGAGATTGTGGTTAAGTTCTGCTTTTGCTCTTAGTATGGTGAAAATCTCGGATGCTTTGTGCTTTCAAAAATAAAATAAAGTTCCTCATTAGTCAGAAATTCGTACCAAAGCCATATGTTTAACTTAGTTGAAACCTTCTACTCATATGCTGCTTGTTATCTTAGTGAGCTTTGTCAAATTGTTGTGACCATTGTGAGGAACCTTTCATGCTTTCAAGATCGAGATTCACATACACACCACCTCTCACTTGCAATTCCTACACTGGGAGTTAGCAATTATTGCCATCATCCATCCACAAAATAAATGCTCTATGTTCTATGATTCACTCTCCAAATAACCTTGATAGAGACATGGGCTATGCAAAATAGAAAAGCATGCCAAGGAGCATGGCAAAAAGAAAGAGCAAAAGAAAAAAAGAATGCCAAGTAGCATGGCAAAAATATGAGAAAAATAAAAGATAGCCCATGTTTTTAAAAATAAATCAAGGAGAGAAAGAATCATCCCAAGGAGTTCCACCAAATTCCACTCCATATATTCCACACACTTTCACTTCTCAATCTAAAGGTATGATCTGATCCTCCTAAGGTCCGGCCTTTGAGTTAGCAAAATATAAGATGCATCCATGTGTCACACCCGGATTTACACAAAAACTCGAATGCTGCCATATGTGTGCCCAGGAAGTCCACATAACACATACAACTAACAAATATGATAAATAGAGTACAGCTTGAATAAAAATAGTTAAATCAGAGGCTCCCGTGCAACAAAAATAAAGAGCGCAATGTGCGGAGCTCCCGTACCACAGGGGCTCCCAAAACGGGACTGGGTCTAACGAGATCTAGCCGACGGGGCTACCGTCCTTGGTGGAATCAAGAAACACCCCGTGCCTTACTTCCCATAACGCCGTCGGCCCCATCGGTAACCACTAGCAAGATAGAGACGTACAAGTTACTTGACCAAGACCAGAGCCATAATAGTTCTGGCGATGACGACAGGCTCCTGGGTTGCCGCTTTAAGAACTGGACCTTAGGGAGAGACACTAGAGCAAAGCACACAACACATGCTCTAGTTCCCTAAACCATGTTGCTAAAAAGAAAATTTTATCATTATGTTGAAGTGAACCATTAAGTCAAAGTTAACAATTAAATAGAAGTAATTGTAGCTGCGCATAGCAAAGATTCTACCCATATGCATAAACCCAAGGTAAACAAGGATAGAATAATCAAACTAGGTACAACCTTAAAGGTACATCAAATTAGACACATGCATGTATGAAATAATTTATTACAAGTGGGTAGGTAGCAAGGATTGTCCGTGCTATAACTTGCCTCAAATCTAGTATAATCACATATAGTCTTCGACTCTTGATATTCAAACTCTTCTCCTTGAAATCTCTTGATGGCACTCCTCTACTCGCAGCAATCAACGACACGAGCACAGCATGTAGCTAAACAAGCGAACAAACAATATACAACTAACAACAGTACACCAATAAAAATAAAAGCTTTAAAAGAGCGTGCTAAGCGGAAGGGCTCGATTCTATGGTCACGTGAGCACAAGAATCGCTGAAAACGGAGCTACGGTTGAAATGATACAACTATCGGAACATTAGGATTATAAAAGAAAATAAAAGACTAAATGGTTGATTAATTTTAATTAAATAAAGAATATAAAAGATATTTCAGAGACAGATCTTATGTTGGAATTAATTTAATTTTATTTGAATTTGTAAAACTGGGATAAACTTAATCTTATTTTATTTATAATTGTTTATGTACAATTTACACCAAATTAAACATTTATGTTGGTATTAATCAAAATATGTGAGAGCATCTAATCGAATAATTTTTATGAATCGTGTGGAACTAGTCAATATTATGATATAACACATTTATGTTGGTATTAATCAAATTATCATTCATTTATGAAAAGCCGAAGTTTTAACTCTATTCTGATTTTAATCAGAAAATGAGTGATCATAAATATTATTCAGATTAATATTAGTTTATAAAAACCGAGATGTGACCTAATTATATTTTATTCAGAAAACTAATTGAATAGATATTAGTCATGTTAATGTTGGCGGTCGTTACGGACCGATTTCCGACCTCCAACCGAGTATAAAACAAACACAATGGAATCACACACCATAGAGATAGGTATTATTTCTGATCATTTCCACAAGTTTTAGTGTTTGTGTGATTCCAGGAGGCAGGTTGCCAATGTCGGGGTAAAACCACCCAAAATGGTGCGTTCGGTCGAGTCTCATGACTCGACCGAACACCACCCTCATTCCCGGAGCGTACCAGGACCTAAACACACGTGATTTACCAAGACCCCGGGCATATGTGGACCATCACGACCAACCTCAGCACAAAGGCGGTGGATCCAAGGGCAGACGGGCACCCGGACCCATTCGGCGAACTTCCAGGATTCGGTCGAAGCCCAACCGACCTACAACCGACCTGGGGACAAAATCTGGAGCGTTGGAGGCCGAGGCGGTGCAAATGGGTGGTTCGGCCGAACTGGGGAGTTCGGTCGAACCGACCCCCTTCGGCCCGAATGGCCCGGAACCGCCCCTGAGGTCCCGTGGCCACTACTCCTTCTTCGACCGCCCTTCCTTGCTATAAAAGGAGGCCTCCAGCACCTGCAAAAACACACAACACTTGAGATTAGGCATTAGCAAAGCTCTGCCAATTGTATCAATAAAAGATAGGGAGAGAGGAGGGGTGAGCGTCCCGGAGAGGAGCCGGAGTGTCGGCCCCTCTTCCCGTTGTACCTCTACGGATGCGGCTCCGCTTCGAGTGACATCCGGGTCGTGTCTGGTAACTCTTGTATCTCTTTCTGATTAATTGAGCATTCAGTTCTTACTTTTATATGCTTGCTGGTTCTTCGTCCAATGCTTAGTTGATTGGTATAACTGTATACTGGTTGCTTAGCTTGGGTGCTTATCTTTCTATAGGAGATAAGTATTAGTCGACTAGTGTAGGCGCGGTGCCTAGACTTGAGGTTAACTTAGTTTGCCCCCGATTCAACGAACGTGTGGTAGCCGTTAGGTGGTGACAGCCCTATACGACCTTTGTAATCCATCTCGTTAGTCTCGGCCTGTAGGATCCCCCAGTGTGGAGCTGGTGGCACCCCTTCTCATCCCTGTCTGCGTGTCACTGGTGTCCATTGTCCCGAACCAAGTATCTATATGTATCCTCTGATCTGCTCGATCAATCAGTAGAGTACCGCTTTCAGACTCGTACCCTCTCTACCCTCCTAGTGCCCTTCCTATCTCTTTGTTGTTGTCATCCACTCCATCCATTCCGTTCATTCCACTCCATCTACCTAGGACAACTTAGTTTAGAATTAGTTCACTTCTCGTTCCTCGTGGAAATCGATACCCTGGAATACTTCTGGGTGAAAGCTACATCGGTATTCGTCCGCTTGCAGATTTATCTGTAGGTCGTAAGGAGTGCCAAAAGTTAACATTAATATGAAAGTCATGGTTTAAACCATATTTACGTTTTACTTTTGAAACACATTTCAATAACCTTTAATCAAATTAATAGTAACTAAATTTCAGAAATAAAGTATATGTTAAATGATAGTGCTAGGGTGTAGTTTGAGTTGACATGAAGTTAACGCAATGAGAACGAAACAAAACGGAGCTAAAATGCATTAACTATGATTAAAACGAGTTTCCAGGGGCTTATACGGAATTAACCGTAGACGACAGGGGCTAGCTTGGAAATTTCCATAGACTCGGTGAGCAGTCGTTGGGAATAGGGTAAACCTCGAGGTTAGATCTGCAAAAAGGACCTCGGGTGGACTTATGTGTAGTAATCAAATGGATCTAGGGGGTTTTCTGCAAAAGCGCAAGACACAAAAATGGATCTGATGTTTACGCAATTTTTCAGGGGCCTAAACGCAAAATCACCTTCTCATTCCTTTGAACACGCAGAGTCCTCGGCCATGGCCGACGGCTCTGCTCGTCCTGCTCGCCGGCGCTACGGTGGGCGGAGGTCCTGGGCGAGGTGCGTAAGGGAGAGAGGAGGTTGCGGGGAATGTGGAGGTGGGCTCACCGTCGGCAATGTCGGGCGGTGACGGCCGCAATCCGAGGTGGCTGGTGGCGGTTCGGAGCTCCGTGAGGGTGAGGCGCTCCGGCGGCGGGACGGCCAGGGAGACGGGCGGCGAAGCTTCGGCGCATCCTCGCGAGGCTCGAGGTTGCGGCACCTCGCTCGGAGGGGGCTTGACGATGGCAATGGCGCAGCCGGCGCTCGTCTTCATGGCGAGCTTGCGCGGCGGCGGCGCTGCACTCGGACGAGGGAGGCGCTAGGGCAGCTGAGGTGCATGGGAAGAGGGGCCTCGGGTCGCGCAGATTTTATAGGGCGCCGAGGCCGAGCAGCCCGTGGCGCGCACGACAAGGCCGGCGGCGGCGGCGCCCCGCTGATTGCGGCGGCGGGGGGAGGGAAAGCAGGCGCGGCGGCCTGGGCCGTGTCGGGCCGAAAGGGGGGGAAATCGGCTAGTGGATGGGTCGAGCGGCCGGCGGATCGGTGGGCCGCGGGGGATGCGCGTGGGCCGGTGGAGCAGGCCTACGTTCCATGCGCACACGCGGGGGGGGGGGGGGGGGGCTGGGCTGGCGTGTGCGGGAAGGGGGGGCGATGGACTGGGCCGCGTGCTTGGGAGAGAGGAGCGGGCTGGCCGAGGGGAAAGTATGAGGGGGAAACCTGGGCCGGGAGGGAGTTCTAGGACCAAAAGTGAACTAGGCTTTTGGGGAGGATTTGGCCCGGTTAGGTTTTAGGGTTTTCTTCTATCTTTTCAGAAAATATTTTCGCGTGCAATGATAAATCTAGAAAAGTCTAGATAAATCAATTAAGCCACGAAAAATACCCTAAAAATTCCAAAAATCTCGGGAAAATCCCAAAGAATAAGTTGGACATGAGGAACCCAAATAAAATATTTAGAGATCATGAAAAAGATTTTAGCACCTTCCAAAAATTGGAATTAGCTATAGAAAAATAGGAATAATCCCAGAAAAATCTGGAAAATTCCTATGAGGCTCTAAAACGCACATAAAATTGTCACACATAAAACCACTAAATGCAAACCAGCATGAATGCAAAGCACACAATGTTAAACCTTTATTATTTTATTTTAATTTAGGAAAATTTGTTTTTCCTGTACTAAATTCCCTGAAAATTTTAGAAAATTGAGAAAATCGTTGTATTAATTATGCTAACAAATCACATCCCAAAATCCAAAAATTTTGGGGTGTGACACCATGCCTTTATCCATTGTCCCTGAGCCACACAAAAGCTTTATTAGTTTTTAGGATGAAGGAAGGCACAAGCCTTTTGTGAGGATTCAAATACCACTTGAGTGATTGAGTGTGCCAATTGAGGAACAAACTTACATTTTTCACAAAAATTGTGGAAATTTCGAGATGAGATCCTAAAAAGAGTAGAGTGGACTAAAACTGAATCAAACTATTCAACCTTTCAACCGCCCAAGACAATGAGATTGCTATAAGCCCCATAGGTAAAATGGTGAGTTAATACTTTGCTAATGATTCGAGTATTTTGAGTACTAGTTGTTTATAAAGATTACCTACAAGATACTGACATTGCAGCAACTCTTGATCCATTGAGCCTAAGTTTTATCTTTGCTCAAGGACGAGCAAAGGTCTAAGCTTGGGGAGCTTGCTGGTGGTCGTTACGACACGTTATCGACCACAAATACTCAGGAATAAAAGAGGTTATATGTGACATTCCATGCACTTAGGTTCATTTCTAATAAAGTTCCACAAGTTTTGGTGTGTTTCACCTGTGCAGGTACAACGATGAGAAATACGTGCTATAGGGGTCGAAATGACCGATTCGGCCAAATGACTTTGTTCGGCCGGTTACCCCCCTTAGCCGTACACGACGCGAAGCACGACCGGAGGCCGTCCACGTCAGCGATGACCGAGCGACGACCGTGCAGGACACTTGGACCATCAACATGTCACTTTTGGGCTGAACCAACACGAAGACCACCACATGCAAGCAACCCAGGAGGGTCCAGGACTTGAGGCGGTGCTGGGAGGCGCCCCGAGGCTGGAAGCCCAGTTCGGCCGAACTCCACAGTTCGGCCAAACTGCCCCCACATGCCAAACCGCCTCCAGGACGAGATATGAACCATAGGAGTGGAAGGTGGTGCATCCAAGGGTTCAGCCGAACCAGAGGATTCGCCCTAATCCCAAGGGGTACCCCCTGGTTCCCTTGGCCGTTACTCCTCCACAACCGCCTTCCCCAACTATAAATACAGCTGCTCAAGTCCTGGTTCAACACACACCACTTGGGAGCAAGTCTCCAATCACTCTCTTTCAAGATGTATAGTTATCCTAGTCTAGCTGGGAGTTAGAGTCAAGGTTGAGCTTCGCTTGGGGAGCCGTCTTCTATAGTTTTGGTAAAGCTCTTGTATCTTTTCCTTTTCTTTATGCAAGACTCTGAGTATTTAATATATTATCTTCCGTATTTCCTTGAGTTATTTATTCTGCATTTACTTCACGGATAATTATGGAATGTCTAGCCTTGGTTATAGATGTTGTAGTCTGGTTCTAGAAGTTCTCTCCTAATTTTTTGTCTTAGCTGGTTCCTCGTTTCTGCTCAATACTTGCGGTGAATTGTCACCGGGGTATTGACAAGATTTCTTGCTCTTTCTAGGGGAGTAAGTAGTTATTGTCTAGCATAGGTGTGGTGCCTAGTCTAGATAGTAACCTTGGTTTACCCCTGATTCAAACGTACATGTGGTAGTCGTTAGGTGGTGACAGCCCTATACGGCCTTCATAATCCACCACGTCAGTCTCAACCCGTAGGAACCTGAGAGGCTGTTAGTGGCTCCCCTTCTCATCCCTTTCTGAGAGTCGCGTGCACCTTATCCCAACGCTAAGACCACAGAACTAGGAAAAGAACCATAGATGTCATTCTTCATCTAGCCGTAACCTTTGCCGGAGATATCTCTAAGTTATTGGAAGTATATAGGCATCCTTTCCTGTCACGTTGTCCTCCCACTAGCTAGGCCGCTCTTCTATCTATCCTGGATTTCTCCTTGTGTGTGTCAACTTCATATCACTCCTATCATATCCTTTACCCCCGCCTTGTTAGACGGTACTTTAATTAGTAGTTACATCCTTGTTAATAGTCAATACATTTTATCCAATGCTTCCCTGAGGAAATAAATACGATACCTTAGAATACTCCCGGGTGAAATGCTACATCGATATTCGTGCGCTTACGGATTTATATCTGTGTCGTAAGAATACCAATAAGCACTCCTTGCACCATTACTAGGATTGGCAATCCTAATAGTGGACCGTAAGAAGTGTCAACAGTGCTCCAATGTTCTTGCACCATCTCATGCTACGCCAATGTGCTTCGGGTGTTCGGTTCAGATGCACAGGGTTGATGGCGTCCATCTTCTTGCGGATCAACTGGAAGGCTGACATGGTGCCATGAGGTCGACACCAATGATCCCGTGGGTGTCTTTGTCGATGCGCTCAAGAGGAGCATGTTCTTGTTATCGATGTAGATGATTTCGATGTAGCCAATCTTGTCTGGCATGCCAAATACCCAGCTCCCTATCGAAGCTATATATTGAGATGGTTTGTGGCGCTTTTGACTACTACCTGCTTGAGTTGCCGGATCGGAGCCCATCCATGAGCGTGAGCCGCTCTGGAAGATCACACAGCGCTCTATCTAGTGGTGTGTGTCTTATCACGGTTGGGGGCTATGGCCATGAAGATGATGGACAGGACAAACTTGTCTACATCCTCTCGAACATCTTGCGTAGAATAGCGTCGTTCTCGCCGACCATCTAGGACATGATCTCAGGGCCGCTGACGACCACGAAGATGACCATGTCCTTCGCGACGAGGATGGAGTTGGCAGCTGACGTGTCAACATCCTTGAACTCATTGGCCACACATGGTTTTCACACAAGGTTCCATGTTCAAAACTGACCTTTATCAAAAGAATAGATGCACGAAAACCAGAGTAATATGGCACATCCTCTTACTACATATATACATTCCTTCTCCACGCCATCTCTAACCTTGCAAACTCTTGCCAAGGTGAGTACTAAGGTCAACCATTGATAAGTATTAAGCCTCATCAAATCTAAGCAGCAGTGTTGTTAGCATCATCAACATAGAAGAAAGCATTGCTTTAACTACTTACAAAGGAAAAGGACTTCAGAAGAGACAACGTCCACAAAGATTAATGCATGAGAGTTAAAAGAAACAACCACATTCATTCTTAGAAAGCCTCCACAAAGATTAGTACTTGAAAGTTAAAAGGCAACCATGTACATTCTCAATGGATAGAATTAAATTGGTAGGAAAATTGACATAGTTTGATATGTCATGGGCCCATTTTAAAATGATGGGTTAATTACATCAACACTAGATACCATAAACTTTGCAATCAAAAGCCTAGAAAAATTTAGATTAAAAAGAAGGAAATGAAAAAAATCGAAGAAGAGTTGCATAAGTTATCACAAAAGCATCATCTAATGTTTCCTTGAAAGAAAAAATGATATTAGTGTTTTTTATAATACATAAGTGTTAAAATATGACACCATGTTCACTTACTGGCACAAATTACTATGTTGGTTGGTGAAAAATAGTACTATCTACATTATTGGTTTTCATGGCAACCATAGTTTGTACATGTTGTAGTTCTTTGAGTGACATGAGTTACTAGATTATTCTAGGTTATTGATGTATTAGCTTAGTTGCTACTAAATAACTTATGTAAAAAGTATGTTAATAGTTTCACCCATGAGTTAAGATTCGTGGAACATATCCTATCCTAGGTTTATAGCAAATTCAGATCATATAGATTTAGATACACATCAGTAAACCGCATCTTTACAAACTCACTTTAATAAAGTGGAACGCATGTATCATGTGGCTAAGTCTTTCACATATCCAAAGGTGATGTAATCATGATATTTCCACTTATATATATCAAGAAAATACCAACAAACAAAGTCACCTTTTGCTTGTATTAAGTGCAAGTCATCTTGCCAACTCATATAATTAATATAATCTAAGAAATGTTACCACTAAATGCTAAAATTGACTAGATATCATTTTCGCTAACTTATCTAGCTAATAATTTGCTTGGAAAAAGCCAAAATCATGTAAGAGCTACATGATCTCTCATAGGTATAAATAGGTCCCAAATATGTAGTTAAACCATCACTCAGATTATTGAGAGTTTGAGACCAACTAGCAATTTAGAAACTAAAACCCACTAGCAGCCTCTTATTAGCAACAATGGAAAATAAGATATTTTCCCTCCTTGCGCTCCTCGCTCTTTCAGTAAGTGCTTCCACTGTATTCATTGTTCCGTAGTACTCACTAGCTGTTGTTGCTGCTATTCCAAAATACCTCTCATATGTGACAGGCATAGGATATGAACACCCAATTGTGCAATCCTACAGGCTACAACAAGCACTCAGACCAAGCATCTTGCCATCATTGGTGATGTTCTTGCAACAATAGTTGGCCTTATTGCATCAGCAATCATCAGCACATCTAGCAGTGTAGAGCATCACCACACAACAACAACGGTTTCTACCGTCATTCAGTCATCTAGCCATAGAAAACCTTGCTGCCTACTTGCAACAAGTACTACTTTCATTGAACCAACTGGTTCTGGCGAACCCTCTTGCATACTTGCATGAACAACAGCTGCTTCAAGTCAACCAACTGGAAGTGGCCAACCCCGCCGCCTTCTTGCATCAATAACAACCGCTACAATTCAACCCATTGGCTGTGGTAAACCAGGCTGCCTTATGGCAACAAATGAAATGAACCGGATTCTCAAAACTAAGAATCTGACTCCCTGTACTATTGTGATAGTCCCAGATCAACAACTATCACATACACAACTCATTTCAGCATATTATCACATCCATGCATCGATTCAGGTCCTCAAACAAGACATAACATAACATAAGTGGTCTGATACAAGCCCTCTGGGCTAATCGACAATATGAAAACAACTACGCAACGATAGCTAAGATCTTCTTGTACTTCTGGCCTTCACCTCCACAGGCATCCTTGAGCGAAGTGCACAACCTTTAGTTGTACCATCCGTTGTGGTTGAACTCATGGTCGGGATCTTCTCCTATGTACCCAAAGTCTGTCCCTAAGGAAATGGGACAGGTCCACGTCACCAACTGTTTATGCAGCAAAGCTTTAAAGTGGCCTATTCTAGTATATAAAATATTAAGGGAAACAAGTTTTGGTTTCCTATGCGCACAACAGCAAAATAATTAAGTCATCTCATCTCCAAACACCTTTCTCACATACACTTCCCAAATCCAACCAACAATCTCACATCCATCATGGCCTCGTCGTGCCGCAACAGATTCCCGCATAGTCATCCTCAAACTTCTCTCTATCTCTAGTCGACAAGGTGAGCTCCCTCCCCACCTGTCTCAACAGCGCACTAGTCCAACCTCTCATAACCCAGATCAAGGTAAAGATAAGGTGGCAAATTCTCATGCTAATCAGAATAAGACAGTTGTAGGGTTGTCCATGACCGAGGATGTGGCTATGCGTATAGTTTACACTATGTAGAGGTTGTACTACAGGACCCACCCGGGCTGTGAGCTGGTGATCTGCCAACTCGAGACACAACCCACACCAAAGACCCTAACAAGTAACGGTACCATCCTGCTTCCCTGGGCTCAGGAAACATCTACACGCTAACATCATCCCCAGGGGTGTGAAACCTTCCCGCTAGGGCCCGTGGGGGCAATGGTATATTGGGGGGAGTACACCGCAACGAGTCCCCCTTACACAAATCGTGCTCGATCTCCTACCAGTCCTGGTACCGCACCGGCTAGGCTTGCTGGAACCCTTCCCATAGCGGGTAGATGGTGAGCACGTTTACAAATTCGCACTTCAAGGTCATCCCGACACGGTCCTTAAGAACCGGCAAAGTGAGTATTAGCATCAAAGTGTATCCACCGTAACGGTCCGCAATTGGCATCCATCAAAGGTATTGCCGCCCAAACTCCTCAAAAGTCCTCAAAAGACCGGGTTGTTATCACTCGCATCCACCGCCTAACTTCTCTATCTTCCCCAAACCACCCAACTCACGCCAAGAGTAATCAACCACATCCATCCCAACACATGCAAGCATAGCATATATATAAAGTGGATAAAAGGGTAGCAAGGTAATAAGATAGATAAAAGGTTGTGCAGGGCAATTCATCATCATGCGAGTAAAGTAAAACGCTAGCATACTAGTTTGCATGTCTAATAGGTATTTTAGAGAATGGTTGGGTGGGAACCTGGGACAACGTCTTCCTCCTCGTCAGAGTAGTGTAGTTCTCGGTCTCCTCCTAACTCTTCAAGGCTCCTAGAGTTGCGGAAAGTAAATAAGATTGAAGCCTACTAGCAAAAGAAATATCAAAACAGCGAAGCAAGAAGACCCAATTACCACCAAACTCTACTCTAACACATAGATTATGATTTTAGAAAAATATAGAAACGGGTTTCACATTTTTTTAAGCCATGATTGATTTATTATGATTTTTCAAAAATTAAAACAATTTGTAAAATTTAAATAATTCACAATTAATCAGACAATGACACGTGACAGCTCTAGATTACGCCACGTGGCGATCTGCTACCGTCAGCATGACATCATCAGTGGGGTCAGCTTTGCTAATGTCAGCACAGGTCCTACTGACGTCAGTGTTGGCTGGTCAACGATCAAGGTGTAGGGTCAACATGGCGGACTAGAGGGGGGTGAATAGACCTTTCTAAAAACTTAATACACCGGCTAACCGAAACAAATGCGGAATTAAAACTATCGGTCCAGCCAAGATTACACCCCTCTATCTATGTTCACTAGTGTGGGATATGGGTACCACATGGCCCATTATCAGAGGAGACTACAAGGCCCACAAGGGATCCCTGACTTGGCGGACAAGCTTGGTGAAGACACGGCCGGCGGCGCGGCCGGATATCTCGGGATATTTTGCTTTAACCGACTCGGATAAGAATCCTGGTTGTAATCTAGAAGGTTTAGATTGAAACCGACCTGTAAACCCTAGCTCGTTACCCTATATAAGGCGGCCTAGGGCAACCCTATGAGGGTACGCCATCCTGTAACCATTCGCTCGTTCTTGCTTCCTGAAGCTTGGTCGAGTTCCAGCACCAAAAACACAAACACCGACACAGGACGTAGGGTATTGTACCTCCGGGTACCCGTAACATGTCTAAATCAGTGCCTCCTGTGTACCATCAAACTACTCGCTCGACGATCCATCGCCTATAAATCAATCACTCAGGTACCCCAAGTGGATTGCCGGTTCTAAGGTCCGACAGGTCAGGGTGATTGTCGAGCTTTTTTCACAGCTGGCTTGATAGCAGATCAATCCAACGTCGTCTTTCCCATGAGCGTTGAGGCCAGCCTCCACTCGGCGGCGGCAGCGCATACCTCATATCTAATCTGAGAACCCACCCGACCCACCCGGTTGCCAGATTGGGTTTTCGGTCGGCGCGCTAGGCGATAGCCAGCACCGGCAGTGGTACCCCTGCGGAAGGCTGAGGTGCACCAAGGCAGTCCCGTCGTAACACGTCCTGACCACCGTCAGGAACAAACACTAGCATACGGTGGCGCCTGCACATGCACATGGTGTGTAGCCGAGTAGGACTCTTGATAAGATCGGAAGCTAACCTAAGAAGCCAAGCCTGGATGCCTGCTATACACGCGCTTCCTAGTCTACGTGCGCATGAGTGCATGATGGGTGGCTTAAAGTAAATCAGCGAGTTGAACAGGGAAGCTTATTCTATTTGTTTAATCAAATATTCTATCTTATTTGGATCTATTATCACTTCTAGAGGCTAACCAATACTTACCGCTTCGTACTTGTTTCCTAAATATGAGAGGATCAGGTCACGATTATTCAGCAGGCCATGGATCACACGTCCTTGGCTAGCACGAGATCTGCAGCACAGTCGTACACGCCCAGGGAAAAGTAGCAAGTGTGCGTTAAGCCCTACTACAAGCATGGCGGCCTGGCGATGGTCGCGAACACCTGGCGGCGAGCACGATGACTTGTTCCTGCAGCGACTCGACTCGACTCTATGACGGCTTGCGGCTCGTCATCTTCGTCGTCGGCCATAACACTATGACGATGATGGTTCGTCGATCTTTAACTCGGCGACTAATCAAGCTAAGTATTTATTTATTTATTTTACGGTTTTTATAGATCACCATGTGCTTAGCTTTTTCTCTATGTCCATATGACAATTGCCGACCTGCTCGGTGCACGCTAGTGCCCTTTTTCACACAGTTCCGGCTGTCGTGTTGTTTTCTTCATGTCATGTACGTCTCGTCTCGACGATTATTAAAAGTACTCGGGTAGCACATGACTTAATCCATGAAACCTCGATCTTGCGTGCCGCCTACAACTAAGCCTCCATGAGAGCATTGTAGTCGTGGTAAGTCGTCCTCTCCGTGAGCAGTGGTCAGCACGACTAGGTGCTTAAACGTAATAGGTTAATTACCCGAGAAAATTATATGGCCTGTCAAGAACAGGACGCGCAAGAGCTTATTTTGACGCCGATCAAATTTCAGAGTTATTTTATATCATGTTACATAACTTTTGTATTGTCCTTTTACAGGATAGAAACTACTTGGCGTTGTCTCTCATCACGTGCCCGACGTCGCACGCTCAGGAGTTGGCGCGTGAGGCGACTGGGCATTACCTCTCATGCTTGGGAGCTGGCACACGCGATGACTCGACGATTGTCCCGTCGCTCGGCCGACCTCGCACGCTCGGGGGCTGGCGCAGGCGGAGACTCGGCGTTCGTCCCGTCGCTCGGCCGACCTCGCATGCTCGGGGGCTGGCGTGGACGACGACTCGGCGTTCCCTCGCGTCGCTCGGCCAACCTCGCACACTCGGGGGATGGAGCGGGCGGCGACTCGGCGGTCGTCCCGTCGCGCGGCCGACCTCGCATGCTCAGGAGCTGGCACGCGCGATGACTCAACGATCGTCCCGTCGCTCGGCCAACCTCGCATGCTCGGGGGCTACGGGGGCGGAGACTCGGCGTTCCCTCGCGTTGCTCGGCCGACCTCGCACGCTCGGGGGCTGGCGCGGGCGGCGACTCGGTGATCGTCCCGTCGTTCGGCCGATCTTGCATGCTCGGGGGCTGACGCGGGCAGCGACTCGGCGTTCGTCCCGTCGAGCGGCCGACCTCGCCTGCTCAGGGGCTGGCACGTGCGACGACTTGGCGTTCGTCCCGTCGCTCGGCCGACCTCACATGCTCGGGGGCTGGCGTGGACGGCGACTCGGCGTTCCCTCGCGTCGCTCGACCGACCTTGCACGCTCGGGGGCTGGCGCGGGCGGCGACTCGGCGTTCGTCCCGTCGTGCGGCCGACCTCGCATGCTCAGGAGCTGACACGCGCGACGACTCAACGATCGTCCCGTCGCTCGGCCGACCTCGCATGCTCGGGGGCAGCGCGGGCGGCGACTCGGCGTTCCCTCGCGTCGCTTGGCCGACCTCGCACGCTCGGGGGCTGGCGCGGGCAGCGACTCGGTGATCGTCCCATCGTGCGGCCGACCTCGCATGCTCGGGTGCTTGCGCGGGCAGCGACTCGATGTTCGTCCCGTCGAGCGGCCGACCTCGCCTGCTCAGGGGCTGGCACGCGCGGCGACTTGGCGTTACCTCACGTCGCTCGGCCGACCTCGCTTGCTCCGGGGCCGGCGCGGGCGCCAACTCGGCGTTTGTCCCGACGAGCGGCCGACCTCGCCTACTCAACGGCTGGCACGCGCGGCGACTTGGCGTTACCTTGCATCGCTTGGCCGACCTCACATGCTCGGGGGCTGGCGCGGGCAGCGACTCGGCGTTACCTCGCGTCGCTTGGTCGACCTCAAACGCTCGGGGACTGGCGCGGGCGGCGATTCGGCGTTCGTCTCGACGCGCGGCCGACCTCGCATGCTCAGGGGCTGGCACGCGCGCGACTCAGCGTTACCTCACGTCGCGCGACCGACCTCGCATGCTCGGGGGCTAGGCGCTGGATTTTGGACGGCGCGTTCAAGGAACCCGGCTACACCTCGCATGCTCGGGGCCGGGCGTCGGATTTTGGTCGGCGCATTCAAGGAACCCGGCCACACCTCGCATGCTCGGGGGTTGGGCGCAGGATTTTGGTGGCAGCATACTTTAACCTACTTTTTTTACGACAATACATTGTCCGACTTATCAGTCCTAACTTTCCTGGTGATAGCACGCTTTCACCTACTTTTTGCGGCAACATATTGTGTGACTTCTTTTTTGGAGCCTTGGCCCGCTTATACTAACCAACCCAACGCTCGGGGCTACTGCATATGCAGTGCTCCTGATCGTCGCCCTGCTTCCACTCGTGAGAAATGGTCGACCACCTCGAAGGTACTCGGCATCGCGTTGGGGTAATCTTTCTTTTGGAGCACCGTCCACCCTTGTGCCGATCATGTGTTGAAGCATCTTCAGCCGACTACATTGGCCTCGTTTGTTCATCAACAGTTCGACACGCACCTGCACGTTGCTCGGGGGCTTGTGGGATATGGGTACTACTGGGCCCATAGACAGAGGAGACTAGCGCTGACCTAGGCCCACACCTGACAAGGTTATGGGCCGACCCCTAGGCGGCCCACAAGAAATCCCCGACTTGATGAACAAGCTTGATGAAGACGCGGCAGGTGGCACACCCGGATATCTTGGGAGATCTTGAATAAACCGATTCAGATATATTTCTTAGTCATAATCCAATAGGTTTAGATTCAAACCGACTTGTAAACCCTAGTCCTTCATCCTATATAAGGCGGCCTAGGGCAACCCCATGAGGGAAATCCGAGAACCAACCCCATGAGGGTACGCCATTCTGTAACCCTTCGCTCGTCCTTGCTTCCTGAAGCTGCCATTGTGTAACCCTTCGCTCGTCCTTGCTTCCTGAAGCTTGGCCGAGTTCCAACAATGCAAACACAAACACTGACACAGGATGTAGGGTATTATACCTCCGGGTAGCCCGAACCTGTCTAAATCAGTGCCTCATGTGTACCATCAAGCTACTCGCTCGATGATCCCTCACCTACAAATCAACCACTCGACTTTTCCTGACAACATGTTGTCCGACTTCCTTTTTTGTTTTGGCTCCTTCGGTGGCAGCATGCTTCCACCAACCCTTGGGCAACAGGTTGTCCGATCAGTTTTGACCCAATGCTCGGGGGCTACTGTACATACAGTGCTCCTGAACGTCGCCCTGTATCCAGTCCTCATGAGAACTGGTCGACCACCTCGAAGGGACTCGACGTCGTGTTGGGGGTACTCTTCTTGTTTGGAGCACCGCCCACCCTTGTGCCGACCATGTGATGAAGCACCTTCAGCCGACTACATTGCCTCATTTTTTCATCAACAGTTTGACACTGGGTCCACTATCAGAGGAGACTACGCTGACCTAGGCCCACGCCTGACAAAGTTGTGGGCTGACCCCTAGGCAACCCACGAGGGATCACTAACTTGGCGGACAAGCTTGGTGAAGACAGGGCCGGTGGCGCGGCCGGATATCTCGGGATATCTTGCTTTAACCAACTCGGATAAGAATCTTGGTTGTAATCTAGAAGGTTTAGATTGAAACCGACTTGTAAACCCTAGCTCGTCACCCTATATAAGGCAGCCTAGGGCAACCCCATGAGGGTACGCCATCCTGTAACCCTTCGCTCGTCCTTGCTTCCTGAAGCTTGGCCGAGTTCCAGCAATACAAACACAAAAACCAACACTGGACGTAGGGTATTATACCTCCGGGTAGCCCGAACATGTCTAAATCAGTGCCTCCTACCATCAAGCTACTCGCTCGACGATTCCTTACCTACAAATCAACCACTCGGGTACCACCAGGTGGATTGACGGTCCTAAGGTCCGATAACTACCACCTTATAAAAGATCAAAACAAGCAAATAAGGTGCCTGGATAGCACAAGCTCGCCTTAATAATTCTAGGAGCAAGGTCACACAAACATATGTCACTAGTACTTCACACATCGGGGAGCTCCTACACAACTAGTAAGCAAAAGCACAAAGCTCCTAAGCTCACTAGGAATGCTCAATGGACAAGACTACACAAATCTAATCCAAAGGCTCAATTTACTTAGCTACACCAACTAAGCAAAGGGACTAATTAAGCTACACAAGCTAATTAGTCACAAGATCACTACTTCTAGCTACACAAGCAAGAAGACAACTAGCAAGCTACACAAGCCAACTAATTATAAGAGCAATCACACAAGGACAAGATATGTAAGGATGTAAATACAATGTTTGTGATCAAGAAGTGCAAACCATCGAGAAGAGTAGACAATGTTGACACGGTGATTTTTTATCCCGAGGTTCACTTGGTTGCCACCAAGCTAGTCCTCGTTGTGTCGACCAACACCTCAATGATTCTTGGGCAAGGCTCTCAAGCCGCTGGCCACTCCGGGCACACCAAGACACCACTCTCAAGTGTGGTATCTCAATGACACGCTCCACTACAGTTGCTCTTCGAGATCCCCGTGGGGTGAGCACAATCCCCCTCATAAAAACTTCTCCGGAGCAACGCACAATCTCCTTGCGTGCTTCAACAAAGCCTCAATCCACCAAGCCGTCTAGGAGGTGGCAACCTCCAAGAGTAACAAGCACACCGTCTTACAACACAAACACCTAGTGCCACTCGATGCAATCTCTCAAAGCAATGCACTAGATTCGCACCCACTCGCAATAGATTCGCAATCTCGCAAGGACAAGTGAGTTAGTGGACTCCCAAGGCAAGCACTACCATGGGAAACACATCCCCAAAGTGCTCAACCCCCTTCATGCCCTAGCCATCCTTCTATTTATAGAGAGAGGGGAAAACTAGTTGTTACACCCTTTTTTCGAGCTCTAACGGCTCTCTCGGACTGTCTGAGGTCCATTCTCGGACGGTCCGTCATTCAAAAAACTAGTCGTAGTGTTCCAAACGGTCAAAAACACAGCATCCACTGACTGTTCGATCCCATCCACGGACTGTCCGACCCCCTAGATCAGCGGAAAATGTTTCTGTGTAAAACCGATCGAATTTATATGGACTGTCCGACCCTCTCCACGGACTGTCCGTCACTCCATTTTCAGCACAACCGAAGCTCGGTAAAACGGTCATAACTTTTAGCTCTGATGTCCAAATTAGGTGATCTTGGACTTTATGGAAAGCTCATTTAGAGGACAATCCATCCCAACTGAAATCTTAACCCAAAACACTTTGGATCAAAGCAGAATTGTAAATCAAGATCACCACAAACCATAACGAACAACCAATTCTTCAACCCCTTTGCAAATGTGCCAACCCCATAAGTGTACCACCTTATGTGTGAGTGAGTTAGCATTTTCACAAATATTTCTCAAAGGGTTTATGCGCATAACGTTCGAAAACACGGCTCTCACGGACTATCCGAACTCATGCTATGGACTGTCCGACCCAATCCGACTTGGTCCGATCTGCATCCCATAAGTCACGGACTGTCTGAGCTCATGCTACAGACTGTCCGACCCATGTTCTAAACTTGCTTGCACAAGTATTTTCAATGAACTTTTTCACTCTCTTCACCACACCACTCGATCCTAGCAACATCACAATGTTAGATCGATCAAGTGGCACTAGATGACCGATATGCAAACAAGTTTGTCCCTCTTGATAGTACGGCCATCTATCATAAACCCAGTCATAAACTTCTCTATTCACCTATGACCGGTTAAATTAAATGCCTATTGGTTATACCTTTGCCTTGCGCATTCCATTCCATCTTCTGCAATGTTGATGCAACACATGCACCAACATTATCACAAATGATATGATCCACTTCATATCATCGTGTGACTTATTGGTTCATCGATCTTGACTTCACTTGCTCTTCACCGTTGCATCGGTTCATCGGCGCCAAGTCATTACTCAAGCATCCCGCCACGCGGTCCGGTGCTTAGTCTTTGGCTTGCCCTTCACACTTGCAACCGGTCCATCAAACCAAATCTTGTCTTGATCTTCTCCGCTTAGTCACATGACTCCATGTCATGTCCCATATGCATTGAGCTCCTTCATCACATAATTGCCTGTGGACTAATCACATGTGTATTTCACTTAAACACATATTAGTCCACCTAAGTTGTCACTTAATTACCAAAATCAAACAAGGACCTTCACAAGGTCAGTCAACATAGTCAATGGTCGGTAGGCTGGGCCCACCTATCGGTCAGTCCAAGTCACTGACAGGCAGGGCCCACAAGTCAGCAGGGTTAAAGAGAAAAAGAAAAAGGTTAAGTGTTAAAGGGCCGAAACTGCTGGACCGGGCCGGGAGTTAGTTACGTTAGTTGGTTTAGGCCCAAGTTAGTATTTGGTCAGGTTAGCATTTGTTTGAATTCAAATTTAGAATTAGAATTCAAACATAAACAAAGAACCATAAAGAACCAAATCAAACCTATTTGATCCTTAGCAAACAATTTCAAATTTCAAATTTTAAATTTAAATTAAATTGCCTAGGAGCAAAGGGAGCAAATAGAAGACATCCTTAAGGTGATAGCATGCACAACATTGCACAAAAAGTTTTTAAAATTGAGATTTTGCACTCAACACCCTACGAAAATCCTGGATGTTACAATAACAGCAACCTCTACTTGTCAACCCACTGGCTGTGACGAATTCTTCTACCTTGTGGCAACAACCCATCATTGGTTATGCCCTCTTCTAGATTACCTATAAGTTGTACTTTCATAGTAAGGTTTGCATGCCAACCTGTATGTGATCTCGGAAATAAGAAAAGTATTGCTTGAGATTCTAAATTTCTAATGGGATATATTTTTTCCAAACCCATATGCTACCAAAAAACATCTAAAAACATAAATCTAAAAAATATTGGAAATTTTGAACTAGATGTGACAAATCATATAATATCCACAAGAATAACATATATGAAAGAAATAAACATCATTGCATATCCCAACCAATGAGAAAGCTCACCAATTCAACCACATGATCATGTCAACCGTGACAAGAGTTAACACAAGCAAATTTATCCCGTTGCGGTATATAGAAAATGTGCTACTCCCACTTTCTAAGCATGTCGTAATCAATTGGTACCTAAGAAATATATAAACATACAAATAATACAATAACAATGAACAAAGAAAAATTTTGTGAAGGAAATGTTATCAAGTCTTTTAAAGAATTGTTTTCCTTGATATGATTGACTACCTTTTATATTAATATTTTTTCTCTTTACTTATTGTCATGTCTATTTTATATAAAAACAATATAGGTAGGGTATGCAAATTGTCGCAGCTCCGGCACCTATTGATTTAGCTCCTTCTAACATGTCGAGTCCGTGACATGACATTGTTTCACGCTTTTCCTTCGTGACTCCTAGTTTTGAGTCTAGTATTGGAATAATATTTCTAAAATATATTTATAAGTCCAATCAAATAGATTATGATTCAAACAGATTGAACTGCGTCTAGCCGTGCTATCTCCATGGACCACCTTGCTATCTCTATAAGAAACAAGCATGGGTTCAAACCTTGTATATGAGAAGCCCAATGCATCTCTATTAACTCCACACTCTACCTTTTCGCTCCTCTAAAATTCCTATATTTTGAAAGATAGCACTCTATGTTTTGAAACCCTTTAGGGCAAAGGAGGCCCAAAAAATGTTTGCTGAGACACTTACGTCACATGAGAAAGAAAAGCTGTTATATTACTCTAGGGTCAAGCATCCCAAAAAAAGGAAAAGAAGGATTTTTTTTCGAAACATTAGGGAAAAGAAAGGTAGCCAGCCAATTTCGAGCCAGTGTGGACTCTAGACTGGATGCACGTGGGCGCCTTCAATCTTGGCAACCATGGAGCTAGGTTTCGTAATATAGTAGGCCTTGCACGCTTTGAACTGTGACCAAGATTTCAACTTGCTCAAACAATGAAGGATGCAACAATTTTCTTGCAAACAAGTCCTTCCGTTTTTTTTCTTTATAGGAAACAACCACCGAGCAAGTGGAGTGCTTGCAAACGGCCCAACTTTGAAAGCAGGCCTTCTGCTTACCAGTTAACAGGCCGAGAGGATCCCAGCATGAGGATGCCGAAAACAAAACCTAAGCAGACCGACCTCTGGAATAGATCATCTCTGGTCCTTTGATATAAGCTGAATGTGCTGATTTTCCGAATAATTATTATTATTAAGCAAACATATTACCACTCCCTTCTCCTGAACATGCCAATAAGATAACCAATGGCAAATGCAACATTTGTTCGCAAACCTTTCATATGCAAGTGGCTAAGAAACTGCTGGCGACAATCAACCGATTAATTTCAGTTGTCGGCGTTCAAGTGGATATCAGTACTTGGCGTGCTGCTCGGGGGCACTTTTTATTTACATACCAGTAAGTAATGGAACAAAGTATGCCCTTGGTAATGGCACAAAGTTATCTATGAAGGAAATTTATATGCGCACGTGACACGACCAAACAATAGACACTGAGGCCTTATTTAGATCTCAAATTTCACCCACAAAGTTCACTATGAAAAAGAAGATTTTCATCGCATCAAAATGTCGACACATGCATGGAGTACTAAATGTAGATGAAATTAAAAATTAATTACACAGTTTTGTTGTACTCTACGAGACGAATATTTTGAGCCTAATTAATCAGTTTTTGGATAATTTTTTATAAATACAAACGAAATGCTACAGTGGCGCACTACGATGGGCCAAATTTGAGGTGCAAATTTTGCATCTAAACAAAGGCTGAACCATGACTGAACCGTACATAAAACAGAGTTGATCTAGGTGGAATAACATGCTACATTTCCAGCCTCTATAGCCTGCAGGCAGGCTTCTATTCCACTGCTATTTGCCGCATAAACACAAAAGGTATCCTAATCCTAACGACCTTCAAACAAATAATATATATATTAGAATGAAACATACATCCATGTAGTACGAACTAAGCCCTAAACTAGCAGAGGTGCAGGTGTTCTATAGCGTTTTCAGAAAGAAATTGTCCTATTAACACAGTCGTGTTTGGAACCTCGTAATGGCACAGCAAAAATTAATACAAGTGCCTGCATGGAAATATAGAAGATGGGATCAGGAATACCTGATAGCTGTGTGCTGCCTATTCTTTTTTGTGCAACTGTAAAGGAACACCCACAGCAGCAGGGGCGGTAACAACCGCTAATCAGTAGAATTAGCCTACATGGCCCCCCTCAAGATCACGGTGGTCCAACAGCAGCCCACAGGTCCAAGTGGAATTGCAGTACTAAAGTACGTAGCCGGTTCTTTCTGGGTCGTGTCGTTCCAGTCCTTGAACTTTTAGATTGCAGATTTGACTCTCTAAACTTAGGTTTGGATGTCATCTCGGCCCCGAACTCCCAAATTACATATTTGGCTCTCTAATCTTAGCTTCGGGTGGTGTCTAGGTCCATATACCATGAAAAAGTAGATTATTTAACTAATTGTGAAATTAATTTAAAACTTTATTATCTGAGGTTTTATGAGCGTATCGAAAGTGCCAAATCCAACGCCATCCACGGAATAGGAGTGCTTTAGATCCAGCCCAATCATACTAGTGCAACCGATGGAGATGAGGGTGATCCATAGATTGTAGTGATGAACTATTAGAGAAAAACAATTAAATACATAATTATCTTTCAATTATCCTCATAACTAATACGATAACCAGTGAGGCCAATCTCCTTAAGATGGGTATAGAGAATTACAATTTTCTCTAGTACCTTTTCATTCACTCTAAGTTGACTTTTGAGAACAGAATAATAGAAATAATTGGTTCCAATCTGTATTTTAAAAGTATATGAATCTAGATGGCAACCAAAGCTAAGTTTAGGGAGTTAAATATGTAATTTGTAAGTTTAGGGACTAGAATGATACCCAAAGCTAAGTTTAGAGAGCCAAATCTGTAATTTGAGAGTTCAGGGACCGGGATGATACACCCGAGATAATTTAAGGACCGACCATGTACTTCACTCATAGTATATATATATCATGATGAAGCTAAATATAAATTATTATAGTCCAAGCCCATATTTATTTAACATTAAGATCTCATTAATAATGGACACTACTTTCTAAAAATAATAATGGACACAGGTTTGTTTTTGGCCTCCCATTTATACTCTCTACCGCCCCAGTTGTAGACACCACGTCGCCTTCGTTTGATTTGTGACAATAGATCAGGACTCTACTGGATCGTCGCTGCTGCTTCAAAGTAAGGTTAATTAAACTTTTCATGATGATGTCATAATTGGTTCCAACTTTTCTCCAATTTTACAATGCTTTAGACGTTTATACAAAGGATATCCAATATTATTTGTGTGCATATACATTATAGTTTTTACAATTAATTTATCTTTTCATTTACTTTTCCAAACATTGCATCAAAATCTTCCCATCGTAAAGAGAAGCAAGCTTTTTAATTCAAAATATACCATCTAATATATTTCTTTTTTTTCGTGTTTTGCGTTACCACTCCATGCTACTTTGGAGCGAAATCGATATACATTCATAGTAAACTTCTAAAATTTATAATTAATTGTCGGTGAAATTACAACTAAATAGCACTATATATCAAAATTATTATCCACAATAAATAGTAATTGTTATGCCAGTTATTGCTTCAAACCTTCTCAAGTCGGTTCTTGGTACCCAGCCCCCCTACTCGAATCCTGGCTCCGCCCCTGCACAGCAGGAACGCCAAATAAGCTCTTCCCACCAGTTTTGCCTTTTTTCCAATTATGATTTGGCATAATTGTACAGAACCATACAATTCTGAAGAATAAATGACGAGGATCTTGGCGCCGTCTTACGTCCCTTTTTTTTCCAACTCTGAACAGAGCACATTCTGCAAACCAGACATATTTGTACACAGATGATCTACGCGTCATGGATATATCTTCTCGACCATTAAGATAACTAGGTGACGACAGTTTGACAACTTAGCCTTTTGCTTTAAGGAATGGCTTTGTTTCTTCCCCTGCAAATCATCTTTGCTTTTATTTCCATTTAAAACAGAGAACATTCCCCAGAGCTAGCATGTGCCAGAAATGATAAAGCATTTTGCATTTAGCATCTTCCAATTTTTTTAGATAATGGAAACAAAGTTCAGGCCTCTACCTAAAGTGTACACAGCCGTATCTTTCAATTTGATGCTTTGTGGGGCGCATGATTTCAACACCATGTATAGGTGTCCTTAAAGCAATGTTAATTGAATCAACGACTCAGGCAACAAAACTTTTCATTTGCACAACCGATTGGTGGCATTTTCTCACTAGTGAACAGCTTGAATCCCTATAGCTATTTTATTACCTCTTCACAAACCAACTAGAACACCTAGATCTAATGGCGGTTCCGGTCATTGCTAGTCCAAAAATGTAAACTGACACTAGTACATAGCGTATTTGCCTATGCTTGGCCTATATACTATGGTCTCGGCCCCACTGCTTTGCTCAACCGAATTCATTTACAGCATCACCAGCATTTTCAACTTCCTTGGGAATCACTCACTGTGAAATTTGGCACCATCAAGACAGAGAGAGGGAAAATAACTTGGTGGCAACCAAAAAGATGGGCATGACATCTGCAGAATCTATGACTGCATTAAGTGGCGGTGAAAATAATGTGCAATAGAAAGGCATTCGATACATAAAGAGAATACTAGATTATTGTGGTGGTCTCCCATTGTTAAATGTTTTCTAGAAAGAAAGTGATTGAGATAACGTAAATTTGTTCAGAGCAGATTTTCTTGGGAGTTTCTTGCAGAATAAATATTTGTTTCAGTTTATTTAGCGATGGCTTGGCCCATATGTTGCCACTTAATTTCCTTGTGAGAAGAGAAGACAGGTGAATGATAATGAACCACCACCATCAACTCCATCTTGCATATTAGTTAGCAAGTAAGCATGCAATGCAACTATGCAAGCATGTATATTATTGCTAGAAATAGAAATCAGCATGCGCAAAGGACATGCATGTACCTCTTGTAGATTGATCCACTATATATGGAAACAAGAGCACTAACCTTTGCCTAATGAATAGCTCATAATTGAGGATCTCCTTTTCCCTCAAAAGAAGTGTTATGACTTATGAGCAGAGCACTTTGGTACAGGGCCACTTTGTGAAGTAGTGGAGGGAGGCGTAGCCCACTTGAGCTTAGTTTATGCTCTCCTCTTGCACCTGACTGGCAGGAATAATCACCAGGAGTGGCAAGTTCGCGCAAGTGCAATGCTGTTTAGGGCATGTACTTTTGCAGCCCATAGCTCAGCAGAGTGGTGATTCAGCGTGCCTCGCTTTTTACCTCAAGAGAAAAAGATACGCCTGTGGGTGGAGCTGCGCAGCAGCTTTGCGAATAGCCAAGCTCACTCCAGCTGCAAAAGGTAAAATAAAGTACAGTGTTTCAACACAAAATAAAATACATGCAAGCGAAGGGATAATCGATGGAGAGAATTCACATTAACGTTGTATATGCTTCTTTACAAAAGGATGGGCAAAAGACAACCAAAAGAATTAGCATAATTAAGCTGCCATCTTTGACATGGTTCGTACATTCACCACCACCCATTGTATCTCAAGGTTTTCTGAAGAAAAATAAATGAAATTCATGTTTTAGCGAAGATTCTTTGGCACTGTACTAAGCATGTTCTTGATCAGACCCGCAAATTTGAATACATACAAATGCATAGTTCCAGTTTTGTGCCAAAAACATAAAGCTATGATGAGATGGATCCTTAGTACTTCGATCAACTTAAAATTTTGCAAGGTGCACATATAGATGAATCTCTAAACACATTTCACCTCCATCAATAAAGTATGCAACGCATATGAAATGCTAAAGACTATATATTTTCAAAGGTGCTCATTTGATATTTCAAGGACTTGTGTAGTTGATTTGAGTCAACTTGGGAGACTATAAAATGGACCTAAAGAGCCTTTTCTTTTTCTGCCAAATGTGGATTCTAGGCACATAATTAATTATTCAGCTTGAATTCCCATAAATCTTCTGCAGAGAATAAATATCTTTAAGATACATGTAATATATTGGATAATAAGGAACCATTGTGCCGCAAGTGCTCATATTCTATAATCCACGCCTGACAGAAAATGACTATGGGACTAACAATCTAGCATGTTAATCTGATGGGCATTGCTAAGGTACTCTGAAATGAATATAGATCGTTGATCTGACAACGTATTACCTCTTAGGAGGTAATATGTTAATTCATTAAAAAATAGAAGAAAACATGAAAAAAAATAGGAAGTGGGCGTGATGGACGTTGCCGTGTACGGTTTTGCATGCGCTGACTATTGGATGACGTGGGACGTGGCCGTGTACGTGAGGATTGCGTGCTTGCGCTGTTGGCGTGTAGCCGTGTAGGCCGGTGATGTTGCATTCATAAGTTTTTTTTTTGTTATGGACGTGAGTGTGTGGTGTGTCTGTTTGATATGATTTTGTCACAATGTTCAAGCATTTTAAATGAAGTTACGTGAAAACCAGAAAGCGGAGTTATAGACGTGAGTGTGTGGTGTGTCTATATACATATACATGCATGGTTACAGCTTGCCGAAGGGTGCGTGAGTCCATGGGATGGCTGCCACGAACGGCGTCCCATAAAAAAAACATGAATGTTTGAGTGTTGCGTCTAGTGAACATAAATTTGTTTAAAAAATGATATGTTAGACATTCCATTGTTTTTTCTATAACAAGTTAAGTCAGTTTAGACATAGTTTCATCTTATAATGAAGGACAAAGAATTTTCTCCCAATGAGACATAGTAATTGATATGGACTGAGTTGTAACATACCTTTTTCGTAATGTGACATGGATGAGTTCTAACATACTATTTTCTTAACATGACATATGAATTGTAAATTTTTTAGGATTATTTGTTACAACGTGATATAATGGTATATGAAATATCTAATTTATAAAGGTGAGGCATATGATGTAAGTTACAATATAGGAAGATGACGCGAGAAAAGTGGACAGTGAAAATAAAATAACAATATATATGACATTAAATTGTTTAAAAATTAATAACTGAAAGATTATGTTTTGTGTGATATAGTACACGTAAATTTACATAATTTAGTGAACTATTACAGATTGGTGACCTACTATATTTAATCAAACAATATTTCTAATAGTATACTTTACTATACAACGCTATATAAGTTGTAGAACACTAATACGTTTGAAATTGTTCATATTGTAGGGACCAATCGGCAACCCATTTGAAATCCTCTTCGGCCATGATCAGATTGAAGGAAAAAAAATGACGTCGCCGCAAGCAACCGTGCAACTCCGCCCGGCTGATAGGCGCAGGTGCACGGGGCGGGAGACATGAAGAGGAGGAGCTCCGGTTATCTTTTTGTGTTTTGTTTTTTATATTTATTAAATGTTTTTTATACTGTAAAAATGGATGGCTGTGATTTGTTTGGGGTCTTACCTCCTATGAGGTAATTAGAGTACGCACAGCCCCTAATCTGATAGCCACCGTACGTGATGATAGAGATGCTTCAACCTGAACTTTTTCAGAACTTCTGTTTGAAATGTGTAATATATGATCCATCACACTCGTGGCTGCACCCGGTGCTAAAGGGACCCTTTAGCACCGGTTATTTAACCCGGTGCTAAAGGGGTACCCCTTTAGCCTCGGATTAGTTGCACCGGGTGGGAAACCCGGTGCTAAAGGGCTTTTCCACCCGGTGCAGATGTTGATCATTCTGGTAGTGATAGCTGGCCAGCCAGATAGATAAGGCTCGCCTCTTTACATCTATAAATAGAGGCCAACGCCTGCTCTCTCATCAACACACACACACAAGAACCTGCACTTCACCATCTAGGAAGCACAAAACAACACCTACTGATCATCGCGAGTTCAGCTCCTCGTACTAAAGGG
Source organism: Echinochloa phyllopogon (assembly GCA_033239725.1). NCBI lineage: Eukaryota > Viridiplantae > Streptophyta > Magnoliopsida > Poales > Poaceae > Echinochloa > Echinochloa phyllopogon. Next base: position 38,911,150 of record BTCW01000010.1, on the reverse strand, counting down.
CTAGACATGTCAAGGGTGTTGGAGCCTCTCATTGTGGGGAAAGTGATTGGTGAGGTGCTGGACCATTTCAACCCCACCGTCAAGATGACGATCACCTACAACTCCAACAAGCAGGTCTTCAATGGACACGAGTTCTTCCCCTCCGTAGTTGCCAACAAGCCGCGTGTTGAGGTCCAAGGGGGCGATCTCAGGTCCTTCTTCACATTGGTGCGCAGACTTTAGTTTCCTGCTAGCTACATATATGCTTATCTCTCAACAGAAGGTAAAACATGTCCGCGTGCTAACTGCTGTGCTTCTTCAGGTGATGACTGACCCTGATGTGCCAGGACCTAGTGATCCATACCTGAGGGAGCACCTTCATTGGTAATTCGATCAACTGACACAAGCTGGCCAGTCTAAATAAACTAATTATAGAAGATTGAATAAGGGTATCGTCTAAGCTAGAAAATATATCTGAGATTAGCTTGATTAGGCCATGATTAGTGTTCAAAAAGATTCGGGCATGCACATAGTTTACACAGGCAAAGGCAAGCTTGGAGTAGCAGCATGCATGGTCTCAATTTCCAAGTCATTATAGAGTATAATATATGTAGCTAATAATGTGTTTTTGATTGGACCACACCTTTACAGGATTGTTACTGATATTCCTGGGACTACTGATGCTTCTTTTGGTAAGCCTTTTTCTTGTACATGTTGCTTTTGTTCTTGCTAGTTTTGAGGGGAGTGGTGGGTGCAGAGTACATAGACGCAGGGCTAGATAAATGGCTAAAAAGGGTCCTGGTGTAAAAAACTGTCTTCTCCTTGTTCTCCTTCTGAAGGTTGTCATGCATACATGCAGGCAAGGAGCTAGTGAGCTACGAGAACCCAAGGCCAAACATTGGCATCCACAGGTTCATATTCGTTCTGTTTCGGCAGAGCCGCCGGCAGGCTGTGAGCCCTCCGTCTTCCAGGGACCGCTTCAGCACCCGCCAATTCGCCGAGGAGAACGACCTCGGTCTCCCCGTCGCCGCCGTCTACTTCAACGCGCAGCGCGAGACCGCCGCCCGCCGCCGCTAGCCGCTGAGCTCAACGTAGGACAAGCGGCCAGGACCAACCAACGACCCTACGTACCTGATCTTGCATGGACAGATGGAATATGATTAAGGAATTAAATTAGCCGGCCAGCCAGCCTTTTCTTTTTCTTTTTCTCTTAATGTATGTTTTGTTCAAATAAGAAAGGGTAGCTAATTAGCTGCTTGTTTGTGACCGAGGCCGCATGAGCTAGCAGCTACAACCTACTAGTACTAGTACTTGCTGCACATTTCTAGTTGATTTGTGAAGGTGACAATATGATTGGGAGGGTTGCAATGTTGACTGGGAACAGTTTGAGAGCTTAAGCAATGGCCATGAAGGAGTACGTGTCGAGTGGTTAAGGGGAAGGAAAGTAACGGCCATGGCTCTTGTATTCCCTTGGCTACTATTCTGTCATATGGCTCCTCACTGGTGCTTGCAGTGTACTTTGTTTGATCCTGTCACTACTCACTACAGCTTGCTGCTTGTTTTTGTAATGCCATCGTTTACTTTTCCTATGCTCTTTATCTCACTTTTCAGTGACAAGACGTGCATATATATATATATCTGTTTATAAATACACCCTGGTGTTGCTCTCACAGGCCATATCTCGCTAGCTTAATTCCTCCATCGATCCTATCCACAGCCGGGAGTGCAATATATGGAGCTGAAAACAAGAAGGCAGCATCTATTCTATAGCTCCTTTTGTACATCATTTCAGTCGTTTTATATACACGATCTTGAAGTGCTAGATCAGTAGCATATATGCCTACAATGGCCGTCCGGCCATTAGGATCACAAGCCCATTTATCTGAATATAAGTCTATGAACAAATATTCCTTTGAAGATTTTAGGTCATACGTCAGCAATTTGGCATATATTATCCTCGATATGAGTCACGTCAAGAACTCTTTTCAGTTCTTCTCTTAAACAATAGAGAGCAAATATTTTATAGTATAAACTTTTTATATCAGACGACATTTTGCTTATGTGAAAGCAATTCATAAACTACACATGATCTCAATCCAGGCCCCTGTTAGAAAATTAGGCAACATTCGGTATATTTTAATTCCAGAAATTAGCAACAAATTCATGACAGAAGTGAGTGATCCAGTGATAACAGAGCATGTGCGAGTGTTCAAGTTAAATCTCCTAAATAACATGAACAACGTGAGAAACCAGAACAAGATGAGGTTCAGGATGTACCACGAGGCGGGACCGGTACCGGTGGCACCGGGTGTGCCGTCATCAGCTGGAGGAATCATCCTCGACTGGCCTTGCTTGAAGTACTTGATCTGATTCGGTGTAGTGACGAGTTGTTGTAGTGGAGTCCCTCGAACGGCCTCCTGGAAGTAGTCGTTCAGGCCTCCGGGAAGTAGTCGAACGCTTGAGGGAGACGGACGTCGGGAGGTAGTCGTTCGGGTTGATGAAGCATGCCTCCAGGAAGTAGTCGTTCGCAGCGAGCAGTCGCGTACTCGTACGCTCCCCAAAAACCTTATTGCCTACCTATCCCGAGCAGGAGCTCAAGGTAGGGAGGGTTCGGAGGCTTCTGCTCACGCAAGCAATGTGCGCGCAAGGCTTGCGTCGGGAATGCAAGAGAGCAGCAGAACAACAGAGGGAGAGAGTGAGAGGTCTCCTGAAAGGAGTACCAGAGAGGGCCTGGGAGAGGGTTGGATTGCGTCTACCTCTGTAGGAGAGACCTCCTTATATAGGCGTACTGGAGAAAGGAGGGATGAACCTGGACGCTCTTGACCAGCCATAATGCCATTACCGTTGTCAGTTACCCTCATCCACCAAGGCGTACTGGAGAAAGGGGGATGAACATGGACGCTCTTGACCAGCCATAATGACATTACCGTAGTCAGTTACCCTCCGCCACCAAATCATTCAAATCGTCAGTTATGATTTTCCAGGGTGATGACACCCCAATGACTGTCATTAGTGGCAAAACCGTTCATCACACAGCACACGCAGAGCGGCGGCCACGGCCACGGCCACGGTGAGGCGAGAAAGCGCGCGCGTGTGACACGCCCTTCTTCTTTTACCAGCTTCACAAGTGGTCCACAGCCGGTCCACCATTTAAGTTGGTTAGGATTCCCGTTGACTCTCCATCGGGGATTTAACTACCTACCATTTATTAGTGGACCTTTAATTCTTTGATTAATTGAGACTAAAACGGGCCTAGCCCAATTAATCCAACAATCCCCACCAAGAATTTCAAGGTACACAAGAAAATGCTCTCGACTCAACTGTTGTTTTGATATACTGGCCTGATGGCGGAGACAGTTAAGTTGAACATCCACCTGGGGCAAAAGCTACACTTATTCACAACTGACCAATGGACTATGCCTTGAATTGACAGTTTTGTACAAACAAGCTTGACTAGAGCCCCTTTGCCAGTACTAGGCCGTTGTAAGCATCCCCTCGGGTTGGAGCGTATAAGTCATACTCCATGCCTTTCATGGGTATCTAGATATCACCATATCTCATAGATTGTGACTAGCAATCGAACCCATATAGGTGTAATCCTTTGAGATGTTCTGTAGGCCAACATCTTTGCCCTCATTGAGCCACTCGGATCACATTAAAGTTTTCACCAACCTGCCATACAGACTTATAAGAGAAATGCACCTCCATTGGAATAAGCTTTTTTCAAAGGTTCTCTTCTCTCAGTTAAACAGTAGCCTGTTTCACCATCCTAATTCACGGGATCTCCGATCACATAGGACAGGTTACCACTACTGAGTAACACACATGGGTCTCAAGCCCAATTCCTTGGATGCATTGTCTATCACGTTACGTGAAAGACCCTGGTGAATTGATCTGCCAGGTTCTTAGCCATTTTGATGTAGTCCAAGGCTATCACTCCGGAGTTTCTCATTTTCATGACAGATTTCAGCCGCCTCTTTACATGCCTAGAGGACTTCATGTTATCCTTTATACTGTTCACCTTGACAATCACAATTTGATTATAACAGTTCATGAGAGATAGTCGGTATGCATAAGGAGATCACGAAGCCATTCGGCCTCAGCAGTGGCGGTGTCTAATGCAGTGAGTTCTGCCTTCATAGTTGACCTCGTTAAGATGGTCTGCTTGCAAGACTTCCAGGAGACAGCGCCACCTCCAAGTGTAAACACATATCCACTTGTGGCTTTAATCTCATCTGCATCAGATATCCAGTTTGAATCATTGTAACCCTCCAGTACCCTAGGGTACCCGGTATAGTGAATTCCATAGTCCACAATACCTTTCAGAAAACGCATTACCCGTTCAAGAGATTCCAAATGAGCATCTCCCGAATTTGACACAAACCGGCTCAGTTTGCTCACAGCGAACGCGATATCGAGTCTCGTAGCGATAGCTAGGTACATCAGTGAACCAATGATCTGGGAGTATCTCAGTTGATCTCTTATTATTCTTTTATTCTTCCGTAATACTTTCCTAGCATCATAAGGTGTTGGAACTGGCTTGCAGTCATTATAACCAAAATGACTCAAGACTTTCTCCACATAGTGGGATTGTGTAAGGACAACCCACCATCACCTTCTCTCACTAGCTTAATATTTAGGATCACATCAGACTCTCCCAAATCTTTCATCTCGAAACTTTGAGACAAAAACTCTTTGACTTCCTTAATCACATTAAGGCTTGTCCCAAGTACCAGTATGTCATCTACATACAGACACAAGATCACTCCTTCGCCCCCACCATAGCGATAGTACACACTTGTCAGCTTCGTTCGCAACAAAGCCACCTGACGTTAAAGTTCTGTCGAACTTCTCATGCCATTGCTTAGGTGCTTGCTTAAGGCCATACAAAAACTTTATCAACTTACACACCATTCCTTCTTGACCTTCCACTACAAACCCATCTGGTTGATCCATGTAGATCTCTTCCTCCAACTCTCCATTTAGGAAAGCTTTATTAACGTCCATCTGATGAACGAGAAGACCATGGGAAGCTGCCAGAGAGAGTAGTACTCGTATGGTGGTCAATCGGGCAACCGGCGAGTAAGTATCAAACAAGTCCTCTCCTTCTTTCTGAGTATAGCCTTTAGCCACTACCATTGCCTTGTACTTTTCAATAGTATCATCAGGCCTAAGATTTTTCTTGAACACCCACTTACATCCTACAGGTTTGCACCCATAAGGACGTTCCACGACATCCCAAGTACCATTAGACATAATAGAGTCCATCTCACTCCGAGCTGCTTCCTTCCAATAGTCAGCATCCGGAGAGGAATATGCCTCTTCAATGGTTCTAGGGGTGTCGTCCACGAGGTACACAATGAAATCATCACAAAAGTACTTTGCAGTCCTCTGTCTCTTGCTCCTTCTGAGAGCTTCACTGTCATCCTCCTCAGGATTTTCCACATGTGTGTGTTCATTGTGTTCTATCGAAATAGCATGTTCTCTAGGTTCTTTATTAATAGAAAGTTCATGACTAGACGTGCTACCTTCCTCTTTCATAGGAAAGATGTCCTAAAAAATGTAGCGTCTCTGGACTTCATAATTGTACCAACATGTATGTCAGGTACTCCAGATTTCACTATTAAAAATCTATAACCCACACTGTGGAAAGCATAACCAAGACACAATCAACAGTCTTAGGTCTCAATTTATATTTCTTGGTTATGGACACATTCACTTTGGCCAAACATCCCCAAGTCCGTAAGTATGAAAGGGTTAGCCTTTTCTTTTTCCATTCATCAAATGGTTTTATCTCTTTGTTCTTCATAGGAACACGATTCATGACATGACATGCAGTCAATATAGCCTCACCGCACCATTCTTTGGAAAGTCCCGTTGTATCCAATATGGCATTAACCAAGTCAGTCAGCGCGCAGTTCTTTCTTTCGGCTACCCCATTTGACTGAGGTGAATAGGGAGGCGTCCTATCATGAATTATTCCATGTTCCTCACAGAACGCAGTGAAAACATTAGAAAAATACTCTCTACCACGATCAGACCTAACTCTTTTGATCTTTCTCTCAAGTTGGTTTTCTACCTCAGCTTTATAGATTTTAAAGTATTGTAACGCTTCATCTTTATACTTCAACAAATAAATATAGCAAAATCCAGTAGAATCATCTATTAAAGTCATGAAATGCTTTTTACCACCTTTTATCAACACGCCATTCATCTCGCACAGATCGGAATGAATTAAGTATAGAGGTGCCAAGTTCCTCGCCTCAGCCGTGAAATGAGGCTTGCGAGGTTGTTTAGATTCAACACACACATGACACTTAGAATTTTTTAGTAAGGTGAATTTCGGAATTAAACTCAAGTTTGTAAGACGCACCATACAACCAAAATTAACATGACAGTCGCGAATGCCAAACATTACTCATCATTAACATTTGCAACATGATTCACAACTTTATTACAATTATCTGACAAAGAAAAGCGGAACAAGCCTCCGCTATCATAACCCTTTACAATAAAACTTCCAAACTTAGAAATTACACATTTATTGGATTCAAAGACTAACTTAGAACCGTCTCTACACAGAAGAGACCCGCTGACTAAGTTCTTTTTGTTGTACGTTCTTCAGTCGAACGGTCTTTCCTGAAGTAAGCTTCAGATCGACCGAACCAGCACCAAGAACACGCGCATGCGATCCGTTCCCCATCAACAAGGAGGAAGTCTCGCCTGCCTGGTAAGAAGAAAATAAGGAAATGTCAGCACAAACATGAATATTAGCACCAGTGTCAATCCACCAATCAGGTGAATGACATACTGAAAGAACTGTAGGTAATAGATTATCATACCCCGACGTTCCACCACTCTCACTAACAACCATGTTGGCACTGCCGCATTGCCGCCATTGTTCTTGTCCTTGCGGTGCGGGCACTTTGCAGCAAAGTGGTCCTGGCTACCACAACAATAACAATGCCCCGTCGACGGTTTCTTATTCTTCTTGAACTGAGACGTTTGATTAGCCTTTGTTTGGTTTTGTTGCGGCTTGTTCTTTTTCTTGAAGGATGCATTGAAGTTCTTCTTTTGCACCAAGTTGGCACTAGAAGATCCAGCAATCCCATTTCCACATTGGTTTTTTAACATCGCCTTCTCTTCAACATCAAGAGTGCCGATGAGGTCGGCAATTGTAAACTCTTGTCTCTTGTGTTTAAGAGAGGTCGCAAAATCCTTCCAAGAAGGTGGCAACTTGGAGATAATACATCCAGCCACAAACTTGTCAGACAACTGACATTGAGCATCCTTGCTATTGTTCTCAAGATCTCTAGCCAGCGCCTGAATCTCATGGGCCTGTTCTACCACAGGACGGTCTTCAACCATCTTGTAGTCATAGAACTGTTCCATGACATACAGCTCGCTACCGGCATCAGAGACCCCAAACTTAGCCTCAAGCGCATCCCAAACTTCTTTGCCACTCTGCAGCAAGAGGTACGTGTCCATAAGGCTTTCAGCGAGAACACTCATGATGGCACCTCTAAACAGGTTATCGGCCGCCACGAAAGCCCGCTCCTCCTCTGGAGTGAACTGTTCGGGCTTCCCCTATATGACATGCATGATGTTCATTGCTGTCTACCACAGCGTAACCATCTCGCGCCAACGTTTGTAATTCGAGCCATAAAAAATATTCGGTTTGATTGATGCAGCAAAACCAGCTACCGAAAGCCTATTATTAACATGAGGTTTTTGGATTGTTAGAAAATTAGACAACATTCGATATATTTTAATTCCAAAAATTAGCAACAAATTCATGACAGCAGTGAGTGATCCAGTGATAACAGAGCATGTGCGAGTATTCAAGTTAAATCTCCTAAATAACATGAACAACATGAGAAACCAGAACAAGATGAGGTTCATGATGTACCCCGAGGCGGGACCGGTACCGGGGGCACCGAGTGCGCCGTCACCGGCTGGAGGAATCATCCTCGACTGGCCTTACTTGAAGTAGTCAATCTGATTCGGTGCAGTGACGAGTTGCTGCAGTGGAGTCCCTCGAATGGCCTCCTGGAAGTAGTCGTTCAGGCCTCCGGAAGTAGTCGTACGCTTGAGGGTGACGGACGCCGGGAGGTAGTCGTTCGGATTGATGAAGCATGCCTCCGGGAAGTAGTCGTTCGCAGCGAGCAGTCGCATACTCGTACGCTCCCCAAAAACCTTATTGCCTACCTATCCCGAGCAGGATCTCAAGGCAGGGAGGGTTCGGAGGCTTCTGCTCACGCAAGCAATACGCGCGTAAGGCTTGCGTCGGGAATGCAAGAGAGCAGCAGAACAACAGAGGGAGAGAGTGAGAGGTCTACTGAAAGGAGTACCAGAGAGGGCATGCGAGAGAGTTGGATTGCGTCTGCCTCTGTAGGAGAGACATCCTTATATAGGCGTACCAGAGAAAGGGAGATGAACCTGGACGCTCTTGACCGGTCATAATGCCATTACCGTTGTCAGTTACCCTCAGCCACCAAGGCGTACCGGAGAAGGGGGGATGAACCTGGACGCTCTTGACCAACCATAATGTCATTACCGTTGTCAGTTACCCTCAGCCACCAAATCGTTCGAATCGTTGGTTATGATTTTCTAGGGTGATGACAATAACGTTAGCAACGGTTAAGACCCCAATAACGGTCATTAGTGGCAAACGTTCATCACACAATACATGCCGAGCGGCATGGCACGGCACGGCAATGGCTCGGCGAGGCGAGCGAGCGCGTGCGTCCTTCTCCTTTTACCACTTCACAAGTAGTCCACAGCTGGTCCACCATTTAAGTTGGTTAGGATTCCCGTTGACTCTCCATCCGGGATTTAACTCCCTAGTATTTATTAGTGAACCTTTAATTCTTTGATTAATTGAGACTAAAATGAGCCAAGACCCAATTAATCCAACGGCCCTACAATATAAACCGGAAACAGGAGACCATGCCATGCAGGAAGGTTAACTACGGTATAAACTGGAATAATCACAGAAGACCATGAGAAGCTCTGGCAAGTGCATGCAGCACTCTTCTTTCAGAATTTATAGAAGTGCCTAGTTATCAATTGATGGTAGCAACCCGAGCTAATACAACTGTACTAATCATTTTACTAAAAGGAAGAAAGATATTAACAACGGTGTCCTACGAGTCCGTCATTAGATTGAGATTGCCACTCAGGTGGACATCCTCCCCATCGCTAGTTTATTGTCATGTTCCAAATAAAAAAATGCACGAAAGATCTAATGCAGCGATAAATCGAAATAGTGCAGTAGTACACTCTATCCCACTCAAAATTCAGAATATCAGTAAAGTACACCAATAAGCTACCGCGTCAAATCCCAACAACAAAATGCGTGTTGCAGCAATACCGTACCTGAGCCCGGTCGTTTCTTGCCGGCAATCAGTGTCTAGAAAATCCAGCCAAATCCTCTTCGTATGGTGATAACGGATAAGGCGTTCCCGTGCCAGGGTATCACAGTTTACAAGTGAAAACAAGCATGGCCTCCAAAGGTCATACAATCGTTAGATGCAGATCTTCTCTATTGCCGACACAAACAGCAAACGATGAGCTGCCAAAAACAAAAACAAAAGGAAAACAAAATTGAGAAAGTATTAGTAGCTGGTCAAGCTGAAGCAGGCGACACACACATCCCAGCACTCACCTTCCTTCCTCCATCCAGGAGGGCGTGTACCGGAGCCCAGGCCAAGTACAGAGCATTGCAGTGCAGGCGAGGAAGCGTGCACGTACAGGGCGCCGGAGCCAAGTTGGCCGCCAAACAAACAATGGCGGGACAAGGGAGGGATTTGACAGGATCTCCCTCAGCCTCGCTCCGCGCGGAGCCCGGTAGCCCTGCCCGACGTGTCGACCCCGGAGGGCATCCCATCTCATCGGCTCTCGACAGGGGTGACCGACAGCATCGAGCGGGGGCACGCCACATGCACACCCATGAATTATCTACACGGATGGGTCAGTATGTACGAGGTGGATGCGATCTGCCTGCCCTGCTCCCTTTATATTTTCTCTGTTCTCTAAGCTGGCCAAGAACCCGTTGTCAATTGCAGCTCTTGCTCTGCAGACATGATGGGCTCCGATCTGTGGAGCAAACATAGGCGCGTCGTTATATCTCTTCTCCGATGCATGCATGGGAGCTCAAAGTGGAGACTAAAGCATATGCTTCAGACACTGCAATGCAAAGGAGTTCGTTCTGTTCTTGAGGCCGAGCTGAATCAGCTGATATAAATCCTGTTGCCCAAGCACAACCCCTTCTACGTACCCGGCTCCTGGCTTCAATCAACAGTACTGACATGGTAGCTAATAAGCAGCCATCCCTGGAATAGGAATATGCCACCGTGGAGAACATCTGATGTCCTCGCTGCTCCAGTTGACACTTTTTTCAGTACAGGGGAGGTGGGGAATAGCTGTCGGCACAGGACACAACAGTACAAGCTGGATCGAGATGATCATATGTGCGTACAAGCCCATGTGTCATTGTACCAAGATGCCCTGCAGTGGAAGTACCAGCACCGGAGCCCTTTTTTTCTCCTCGAACAGGGCCTAGAACAGGCAGCACATAGATGTCGGCTCCCTGGCGCATGCCCCACGGATCCGTCCGTGTCCATTGCACCAGCACATCACCCATACAACTCGTGTTCTCGGGGTACGTACGCCAGGTGAACAATCAGGGCACTGTACACCCTGTCAAAAGCAGCAGCGAGCTGAATCTCTCGCCCCATCTTTTTTGCCCATAGAAAGAGGGGAGCACTGGAGCCAGTGTAGCTTGATGGTGTGTCGTACCAGAAAACCAGGGATGTCCATCAAAATTGCCGGCTGGCTTCGATTGGTCACGAGCTTGCACAGGGGGCAGTAGGACCAGCGCTCTGCTATATGATCACAACACCCAAAGAAGACTGCACGCTGAAAGGAAATGAAGGTGCTTTATGAACTGAACAATAGTACAAGACAGTGATAGTGAACAGGAGCTTAGGTTGCAATATAATTGTGTGGCTGCAAGAGAGTGACAGCCCTCTGTTATCTGTTCTACAGGCCAACTGTAGGCGCCGTATGGCTTCCAGAATTCCAATAAAAACGGTTTGGAAGGTTTATTAACATACAAAAAAAGAAAAAGTTAGCATGGTGGAGTGAGCATCAAAGGCCGGGTGATAAGAAAAAAAAAGAAGCTAGTATGATCAGTTTCTGAAGGATACGATGAAATTGATGGGTCTTCCCAAAATCAGCTCTGCAGTTAGCAATTCTTCCTGTGTTGAATTTCTTGGAGGACAAGTACAATCAACTTTTTCATTTTTCATTCAACTATCCGAAAACAATGTGGGAAAAATCTGAAGATCAAGGAGGCAAGACAAAATATCATTCCTTCAGGCAGGAAATCATCTATGTGTAAAATAGTCCCAATATGACTGCTTTCATTCCAAATGACTGTGTGGCCTCATTTTGCATTAGTGTCACTTGATAAACATTGAGTCCCTGATTAGTTCTGTGTTTTACATGCCAAAATCGAATTCTGAAGTTACTTTGCATTAGTAAATTGTTTATCCCTCCGGCGCCACCAATTTACTATGATAGAATCAATAATTATCTGCAGTGTGTTTCAGACATCAGAAATGACTCCAAAAGAGAATGCAAGTGATGAATTAAAAAAAAACTGTGCTTGCAATGAGAACCTGGTTAATGTGTGCAAAAACACAAGGGATGACAAGAAATCCAGACTCCCCGAGAGCTCCTCCAAGTTGATCAACCACAGCAACCAACACTGGCAATGTTTTCTACAGGAGAAAGACGATTAAAATAATAAAAACAGAATAACGATTTCATCTTTAGCTGTTAGCGTTTTGGAATAACTCCAATGGCAAATTTTATACAAGCTTGTCTATTCCAAGCTGTTTATAATCCAGTTACAGCTATATGCCAATGCACGATCTTGCAGTAACTGGCCAAGTAATGGACTGAAGCACGCACCAAAGTTACGGGAAACATGCCAACTACCCAATTAGGCCAGTTTCCGTCAAGTCTAACTCATCAAAATAGGCAGTAACTTTCTCATTCGTCTTTTTTCCATAAAGGCGTCTTTCCCTCTTAGTAATAACATGAAATTGTGTGTTTATTTGCAATAAAGGTGTGGAATTTGAACCTTGATCGATTAGTGAACATTAATACCTCAGGGGTTTCCCCTTCAAAAAACAACATAGACAAGCCCAGCTGACAAAAGCCTACCCTCCCACAGGTAGTGTGCTAACAGTTAGCTAGCAAAACTGATTGCAAACACTTGTCAAGGGCTTGCTGCTTGACCATGCTATGCTTCCCCGTTAGGAAATTAAGAGTGTGGATAAGCTAGGAAATAAAAGATAGCTTAAATGGTTTGGATTTTTGTGAAGTTCAATTTGCTCGAAGACCCCTCTAAACCACCCATTTTACAAGACCACAAACTACACCCCAATCCAGGGCATGACTAAAACAGCTACCAACACCTTCCTTGGTCCCCGACTAGAGGCAATACCAGACAGGTAACCATATGGTCACCAGCAGGAGTTTGATTAGTTTCATTTACAGGCTTTCTATTTCTTTTAGTAATGATAAAGACTAACCTGACTGGCTGCCAAAATGACAGCTCGTGAGTACTCCTTTTTTGCAAAAACTGACTCCCCTTTCTGTTCCACACGTGACAAAATCTGCAACATCACAACATTGAAAGCCAACAGAGCAAGATGTAGAAGCCTGTGACAAGAAATGTGCTCCTGTTAGATGCTGAGGTATAGCTGAAGTGACAGCAAAACTAAGCAACAGTTTATATTAGAGGTAAGTTAAAAAAGACTATGCAGTACCATTGACAGGCAAGAAAAGGTAAACCAAAAAACCTTCAGTTAATAACCATTGAAGCAAAGTAATCTCCATTTATTTCTTTTCATTTTCATTGGGATCAAGAGTATTGACTCAGGCTTGATTTTTGGTTACTTGTCAGGCATTGTTTGGATAAACACATTCCCCCTCGATACATATGGATTTGCTGAAAAATGAACTAATTTCACTGGCAGTCCCTCCTAATACATATGATCTAAAGGGCATTAGGAAGTATCCAAACTAAACCTTAGTAAGGATGTGGAATCTGAGTAGAAAGTGCCAGTCACATGTCAGAAAAAAGCTAGATGTACCACTACTTTAATATGACACTGAACTGTAGGTGGCTTGATATACCAAACTGCCAGCTGGATCAGTAAAGGTGAATACATTATCAAAAAACTTGGCCATATAATTTAAAATCAACAGTAGTTGTGGATTAGTGCATCATACTGAATGTCAGGTGGAAGTTGATTCCCTAAGCAAATTTAAAACATAGTATATTTATATTCAGGCAAGGTCTCATGAAACTGTAATAACAATAATAATTTGATAGGCACTAGTTGCGATTTGCGAAGACCAGCAGTTTAACAACAAGTGCACAACACTTGTGCAGTAAAACTTCAAGGTGAACCATAGCAAAAGATAAGCTTCTATATAGATGAAGAACAAGAAAAATAAGGATTTAAGCTTCATCCTCCCTTAAGCATCTGATCCCATATCCACATAAGAAGATTTACAAACATTTCACTATGATAAGGTCAGATGGTAAACATACACTCCAATAGTAATTGCAACAGCAAAAGCTTGTACTTGAACAGATAAGATCAGTGATCTTGATCTGCTTACTTGAATCCATGGGACCTGTCAAATGAAATAATTTAGAACTGAAGTCCAAAGATCACAAATATGCAATCTTGTAATATACTGTACACAAACTACAAGAGCAACATAAAACTAAAGAGGAACTCCAAAAGTATTCCTCTCATGTCAGTTTCTCTATTTGAACTTGAAAGTTGATTTTTATGGTGTTTTTGTTGTATGATTGCATCAACACATAACCCAAATACTCATGTGCTCAACTTCATGCAGGACAGGTCTATGCATGCATAGCAACTCAGTTGCCCTCTCGTCCCCGCTTTGCCCAAAAGGGTTGGCTGGCTTGGAAACACTAGACATGGACCCAAAAGTATGATATGCTGAAGAATTAATCAAGGGATCCAGTTGCAACTCACATAAAAAAAGAAATAGTTTTCTTCGCACGTTATGAATTAGCCTGACTACAACCCACATTTTCTACGAAAGCAGCATGATGGATAGAACACGTGAATCAACCAATACATATACAACATCAACAACATAGCCTTTTGTCCCAAGCAAGTTGGGGTAGGCAATCAACCAATACATATATCAACAATTTTTTATTTTTGCAAGTTCAAGTTACCATCACTGGAAGTGGTTGTTTAACCTACTTGTGTAGAACAGAATAGCTCGATAAAATAAACAATTGTACTTGCCAAATGTTGACTGTTCATGCAAGCAATGGACGTGAAAACTGACATATGTTTCGCATTAGAGACATACTAGGCTGAGAAGAACAGCACTTGCAACTGTAAAGCCTTGTCGATTTCCATCAACAAAATCAGCAATATCTACACAAAGAGATACACGAACAATTATGAATTAACATTCATAACCTGGAGTGATGTCAAATAAAGGAAGATACTAAAGTCTGCACACCTTTCGAGACTTCTCGAGCAACCTGACAGAACAAAACATCATAAGTGTCTCCAGGAAGCTTCAGTTATTTCAGGCTTGCACTATAGTATTAACAAAAACATAGGGAGAGATTGTAAATTCAATTATGTCATGCTTGAAAACCATAGAGGAAGTAAATTCAGAGCTAAAAAGAAAATCATAATAAAGAACTTAAAATAGAGGAGTTCAGATCTGAAAGGCCATTCTGGTTATTATTTGCATATTCTAGTCAGATAATTCATGACTGATAACACATTCTGCTAAAATAAGATGTAGACTTTCACCAAAACTGTACTCTTAAAATGATACCAAACAAATCATGTTTAACAGTTAATATTTATCATGAAAGGAAGTTGCATGAGACTCAAAATGAGCCCTAACATTTTTACCTCAAAATATTAAACTGAAAAGTGACATTGTCTAAATATATTGTGTGCAATCATATTTTATTGTTATGAAACAGTTAGGTACAGTGTGGAGTAGAAAGATATGAATAACCGCATACCTTCCCTATAATCAAAGGGATTAGAAGTCTGGTGACCAGATTTCTGCATAGTTGCTTAGTAGGCAAAGAAATCCCAGACCCAGCACCAATGTACTTTGCGAGAGAAAGAGGTACCTAATTCCATGATCACGAAGAAGAATTACCAGATTGCACAGAATAGCAATGGTGTTTTCCTTTCAAAAAGTTACTGTAAACAGAAAACTAGGTTGCTCATTGTCTAGACATCTAATTCGGTCTTGCGCATAGGATTGACTTATTACTATCATTTGACTAACACAGAAATTAGGAGATCTAATGATACTAACCGGTCTTAACACAGATGAATACAGCTAAGCACCAGGAATTGTCCATGCCAACATTAACTGAAGAGATTCATTAATTTTATAATGTGTATTTTAGTCCATAGTCCAGTTTGTTCACATCTTTGAGGACTGGTGAATTATAATTAAGTAAATATCATGTCTGTGGATATTTGCTATACATGTATATAGTGTTGGAAATCACTCTCTCACTTTCTAGGTGTTTATCACAAACACTCTAGTTTTTTCTTCTCTGGTGGCACACCCATAAGAACACTACAACACACACTCATTTTGTTAACGCAGGCCACACTAGCCCTCATCTTTTTCTCTTGTATATATAGCTGATACATGGCTGAAAACCTGCCCATAATATCCTCCAAAGGAAAAGGTCTATATAACCCCCCAACGTATCATGAGTCCGACGCATAACCCCCTAACCTATGAAACCAGATTTTATACACCCTAAACTTGTGTAAACCAGATACTTAACCCCTTAAGGCTGTTTTGGTATATGGTTTTGCTTACTTGGACCTCCATGCTGGCAGGAATGGACACTGTGGCACTTGGGCCCGCTTGTCAGGCTAGGCGATTTGGCCCTGGCCTAGGAATCGATCTCCCCACCTTCTAGGCTCGTCTCGCTCTCGGCTTCTTTGCAGCTCCCCTTTCTCTCCTTCTCCAGCGGCAGACGGGCAGCAGAAGCTCGCCCTCACCTAAAGCACAGCGGCGGAGCTCCCAGCCTCCCACCAACAGGCATCGGCGTGCAGGACAACGGGTGGTGTGGCACAGAAGACCCCTAATGGCCAGTCCCCTATCTCTCGCAGGCACTCCACAATGGCTCAGCACAGATCGACGACAACCTCGGCACCGGCCTCTATTCCATTCAACCAAAGCATCTCCAGACCAATAATCGAGTTCGTATGTGAACGGGCCTCTAGCTGAGTTGGTTAGATGGCTCTAGTAGCACTTCTCAGGTCTTGGGTTCGACTCCCCGAGCCAATTTCATGCTGGGGTTAAAAAAATCCCCTCGCCCGTCCCATGCCAAAGCACGGGTCTAAGGCCCGGCCCAGGTCACTGGTCATCTCGCATGGGCTACGGTGCCGCTGTGTAAGGGTGGGGTGGGGGTTCGAGGCCAGCAGCCATGTGGCGGAAATCACCTCTAAAATCGCTTTAGGGAGCTACTTAAATGATATGAGGGGGTTAAACATCCGATTTTGTAGTTCAGGGGGTGAAGTATTCCATGTTGGGTAGTTTGGGAGGTTTTGTAGACTTTTCCACCACGTCATCATCCACATCAGCCGCCATGTGGCAAAACCACTTCGGGGGTTATTCAAACAGTATTGTATACTTGAGGGGGTCAAAGCGCCATGGCATCAATCCACGCCAGCGTGGAGGTCCAAGTAAGCAAAACCGTGTACCAAAACAGCCTTAGGGGGTTAAGTATCTGGTTTATACAAGTTTAGGGTGTATAAAATCCGGTTTCGTAGGTTAGGTTATGTGTCCGACTCATGATACATTCAGGGGTTATATAGACTTTTTCCTCCTAATTAATGCAATCAATGCCTCCTATAATCTGCCTATTATTCTCCTTAACTATAAGCTGAAATCTAGCAAGCACTTATAGCATTGAACCTAGACACTCAATGTACCTAGACACAATAAACACATGATTTCTATTCAGCTTAGTACACAAGAGAAGTATTAATTGCTATGTATCGATCAGCATTTTTCATTCAGTGATGACTTTGGGAAAAAGCTGCATAACTATAAGTACTCAACCATGTTAAGCCTGCAATTTCATACCAGCTTAATTAGCCCAATCACTGATGCCATTTGACCATCAAGAAAAAACTATAGGGAAACTTTGCTTACAATGATAGTGCCAAGTAAATTGGATACAACTGTCATTACAAGAGCAAGTGCAGAGTTACCGCCAACAATCTGCACAGTAGTAAAAAAAGTATTAGATTGTACTGCTAGTCTAATTATATGAGAAAATATGTGCAGTTGTTAGTAGAAAGATGGAACCAAGTAGTACCTGTGTTAGTGTGACTGCACTTGATAATGTTGTTGGCATGCAGCAAAATATAGCTAACCCTGTAAGATGCAGTGTCATTGTTAATATCAAGCATACCTCACAAAAAATGTCAATATCAAACATACGAGCTGTAAGGAGCACAAACGTACAAGGTAAATACATGAGAGTAGAAAATCCATTAAGAAAATTGGACATGTACTTCAACCTATTTACCGGTGATAAATTCATGAGGGAAGAACTGAACTTGCATAATAAACTGCGCAAAAAAGGGTGTAAACAGCAAAATAGAGACCTGCAATACATAATAACAGAAGAAGTTAGCAAACTTATTGTGGTTGCTCGAATGCCTAATTGAAGTATTGGAGCTGGAATCTTTAACAACAATCAATGGCATGAAAATTTCACATGGAACTACATCTTGGTTCCAAATGTTGGGAGTAAGAACTCTTTTCGACATCAGTTAACACAAGTGGCCACATAATAATACTAGAACATGCAAGTCTGACAGCCAAAGAATAAAAAGATCATACTAGCCCATATAGTCCAGCAGGCCAAGCTTCTAATGCTGCACCAAGCTCCTTGGTTTGCAGGGTCAGTCCTATGTGGCCAAGAGGGAACCATTAGCATACAAAACTAATGGCACAAGGATTCACACACATAGGTTGAGAACCCGAACCTGAGATCACAAATATCCCAAAAGTGCTGAACTTCGACATGGAGTATTTGTGAGCAAGGCATCCAAGAGTAGGATCTAGGAGAGCCAATATGACCCCGCCAACCAGAGCTTAACAATGAGAAAGACACAAATCAGTCGACGTAAGTTGAAGACTGAAGACATTTGTATGCTCTTGTGAACTACTCCCTCCGTTCCAAATTATTGGTCCATTTAGCTTTGTCATAAGTCAAACCTCTTTAACTTTGAACAAGTTCACATGAAAAAATATAAAAAAAATCACTATCAATACATACTTTATGCTGCATTTAGTGAAATTATTTTGATGTTGCGGATGTTGTTACTTGGTACTTTTTTCTACAAACTTAGTCAAAGTTAAACAAGTTTGACTCAAGACAAAGCTAAAGTGACCAATAATTTGGAGCCGAGGGAGTACAAAGCACCATCGTGCAACCAATTACAGAAAGAAATCCTGTACAGTCATTTTATTAGTTTAAACAGCAGTATGACTTGATTTACTCCCAAACTTTTTGCATTTGAGGAACAAACATGTATGTTTCTGTTGTGTAGTAAAATTCCTAGATGATGGAAATGCTATTTGCAAGTTGGACCTAGCTAATTGTATTGGCTGGTTGTCAATTGTGCCTAAATTGGGTCTTGGAGTACTGGAGTCTCACAAGTGCACATCTAAGACAAGCAGTTCATTGCATACACAAATGGCACTGCGAAATTGCCTATCTATACGCGATTAAGCAACAGCTGGAATCGCGTAGAAGCGGGAACTCACCAAGTGGGAGGAAGTTGCTACGCGCGAAGCCGAGCAGCGCGGCCCCCAGCGCCGGAGGCGACACCGTGCTTTTGGCTCCATCGCCACCAACCTGGGGAGCAAGTAGGCATTTGCACTGAATCGAAGCATGTCACTGCTCTAAACAATCGAATCATGCCCCCAAGGACTAGCAGAGAGCCGAGGAGCGGAGGGTACCGGCGAGGCTCCACCGGCGGCGGCGCGCAGAGGCCGCAGGCGGAGAGGCGGCGTTGAAGGCGGAGTGGAGGCGACGGAGGTGGACGGGTAGGGCTTGGGTGTTGGGCGCCGGCCGAGGGCCCCGGCGCGGAGGGTGAGGATGGCTGGCCGGAGCAGGGAGGGGTGGTGGGTAATCATCGCGAAGGCAGAGGCGGAGGCGGAGGCGGAGGCGGAGGGAGAGGGAGAGCCGGAGAAGCCGGCGCGCGTGGCCACCGAGTGGGGATCGGGATTCAACGGCTGATTCATAAAGCAAAAAGGTGGGTCGAATTCAAAAACCCAGCAGGGGAAATGGAGGAAATGGATGTGTTTCGAAAATTTTTCTCCTCCACAAAAAAAAGACACTTTGCGTAATGGATAATCTCTAGTACCGTAGCACATCCTAAATAATCATAAATTTAAGAGAAAATTGGCCAGAGACACCGTTCAATCGTGGCTTTTGCACCAAGCCACCAAAAAATAATGTCTTAGCAAAAAAAAAACATTACACAAGAATGGTAATTTGTCCCTGTACCCTGTCGTCTCACATTTATCCTATTTATCAGTCGACGTGCGGAGCCATTAGATCATCCAACGGCTGAGCAGTTTTTATTCATATGGGGATGTTAACGGGCCGCAAAACATTACAAATCGAACGTGCCTATAACCCATTAGCTGGTTTTGTGTCGTTTTTCCTGGTTTATTCTGTTTCCGCCGGTCCATATATACGTTGACCGGATGATTTATCCACTGTAACTAAAACTTTCAAATAAAAATGTACGTCTCAATTTTAAATTGAATTATATTTCTATTGAAAATAACATGAAACAAAAAATTATATGTATTTCTAAATAAAAAAATCATGTGTTGAGAAAAGAAAACTAGCTACCCGCCCAAAATGTGCGCGGGCCGCTTGCTAGGTATCTTACACAGCCTGCGACGTTTGACCAGGCAACACTCGCACTAGACAGTATCCGCACCGCCGCCGCTCTCCTCCCGACGGCCACCGCTTCCCATCCATCTCCATCCGACCCCCTCGCCGCTCTACCACGCGGCCACATGCCCCCCGCTTCGTGTCCCTCCCGCCTCACGGAGCCCGAAATGCCCTGCATGGTGCCGGACGGCGGGCGACGTGTCGCGGAGGCAGGCGGGCATGGGCACACCTGGAGCGAAGCCGCGGCGACACCCAAGCTTTCCCCCTGCCCCTCCCCGATCCACCTCCCCCACCCGCATTCACCTCCGCCGGTCTGCCACGGCTGCTTATTTATCCCCAGCGATAGGGACAGTCGAGACACTGATGCTTCTTGCCGCCGTCTTCCTCTCGTCCGGTCGCCATGGTCTGTTCTGGTGCCCTGTTCTCCCTTTGCTACGCACATTGCTCTAGTCTAGAAATTTTCTTTTTGTATAGTTGACTAGTATGTAGTTACATGTTTGCTCGCTCCTTCTCGTTTTGTTAATTTTTGTTTTTCTTGGTTGGAAATCGGTTCTGGTTCTTGGTGTTTATATTGGTTGGAAATCTGTTCTGGTTCTTGGTGTTTATATTGCAAGAAGCTGTTAGATTGGATAGGAACAAGGTTGTGCCTTATTTTATTGAGCTCAGTAGCATGGTTCGCCAAATTGGTGCAAGTGTATAGATTATTCCTGTTTGTTACAATTGTATTTTAATGGTTTTCTGGTTCACCATTTAGTCTATTCTGCTTCTCCCATCCTGGAACGCTCTCAGTTGTAACTGTACGTCTGTACCTAGGATTATCCCACCAATCATGATTTAGTCACAAAGTCTTTAAACGGCACCAAAAAATATTGGAACTAAATAATGGCAAAGTAATTGCTCACTGTCCATTTGTGTAGATTTTGCTACTTTTTGACCGATTATGTTTGAACTAGATCATATATTTTACTTCAAAATGGGTAATAACTGCTAGTTCCCTTCTAAAAGTGTCTATCCAATAGGCGAATTAGGATTTTGTGTGTTGCTTCATCAAAGATCCTTCTTATACAGACTGGAAATCTAATAATGGTTCAGTTCTTCACTGTTACTATTTAGCTATTGTATTTTCTTCATGCCAATTTGTCGTGTGGTTTCTGAATATCTGTGTGTCTGATGAATTTTGAACTCTTATGGTCTTGGAGGTGCACGAGACTAGAGCACGAGCGCATGCAGCTGCCCAGGAAGAAGGGAAGACTGCCTCAAAAAAGCAGAAAACAGAGAGCAAAGACCAGGAGAGAGGCCAACATCTGCCCTCCAAGAACAAGAAGTCTGCTGAGAGTAAAGGGCAAGATGGGGAGTTGGAGGCACCAACGAAGAGCAAGAAGCTTAAAGCTGAAGAATCTGAGCCAAATGGGAAGGGGGCTGCTGCAAAGGAGTTTGCAGACTTCTGCAAGGCCATAGGAGAGCACCTCTCTGTTGAGGATATGCGCAAGATCCTTCAAGCCAATGAACAAGATGCTTCTGGATCGGAGGATGCAGTCGTTCCAAGATGGTACTGAACTTTTTGGAAGTTTTAGAGTTCTTCAATTGAGATTAGAATCTCTTTGGCATGCCAAGTGCCTAACCATTTTCTCGACCTGTGCAGTGAGGATATGATGTTCTATGGACCCCTCAATAAGTGCCCAATATGTGGAGATCAGCTTGAGTTTAATGGGTGGAAATACAAGTGCACTGGGAATTACAGTGAGTGGGCACGCTGTACTTTCAGTACCAACGTTCCTTCAAGGAAAAGTGGTCCTATAAAAGTTCCCCATGACACAAAAGATGATTTTGTCCACAAGGTAATGAGATTGCAGTTTGTATATTTACCTAGTGCTGCATAAGTAGGGTCTAGTTAACTCTGAATTCTCATATGCAATCTGCATTTTGTTTATTGTTTTGCAGTGGCTGAAGCAACAAGAAGGAAAGGAGTTCCCTAAACGTGATGTTGATGAAGAAGCCCACATCTTCTCTGGGATGATGATTGCCTTGTCTGGACGGATGTCACGCTCGCATGTAATGCCTTTGAACGTCCTCACGCTCGCATGTAATGCTTGTTAGCTTCATGAATCTTATTCTGTTAATGTCTGAAATGTTTAGGGTTACTTCAAGGGGCAGATAATGAAGCATGGAGGGAAGGTCAGCAATTCAGTACTTGGTGTGTATCATATATTTCTCCTTTATTTTTGTCATGTATGATCTGTTTGGTCTTTGATAATTGCTATGGCAACAGATTCTTAATGGTATCGGTGCATTTCCATTCTTAGGTGTTACCTGTGTGGTTGCTTCTCCGGCTGAGAGAGATAAAGGTGGCTCTGGTGGATTTGCTGAAGCACTGTAATCCCTTGCCTAATACACTTCTCTATTTCTATTTAATATGTTCCTTGCTCTGAACTGAGACAGAAGTAGATGAGCACAATTGAATTAAATTTACAACTGATACTGCATGCACAGGGAGCGTGGAACTCCTGTTGTTAGTGAGAATTGGATAATGGATAGTATCGAAAAGAAAGAA
Source organism: Echinochloa phyllopogon (assembly GCA_033239725.1). Classification (NCBI taxonomy): domain Eukaryota; kingdom Viridiplantae; phylum Streptophyta; class Magnoliopsida; order Poales; family Poaceae; genus Echinochloa; species Echinochloa phyllopogon. Next base: position 38,888,561 of record BTCW01000010.1, on the reverse strand, counting down.
GTTCAACCTTTAGCTGCTTATGATATTGTTTCTGATGTTGTCCCGGAAGGCCGAGGAGTCCCTCTGGGCCAGCTTGATCCAAGTGAGGAGGCCATAGAGACCTTAGCTGCAGAGGTTGCTTCCCTTAATCCAGTGCTGCTTTTCATGTGATTTTTCTAACTTATTTAATTGCTCAATAAAAATGATTTGATTGGGCAGGTTAAACTTGCTGGTAAGAGATCAATACACAAGGACTCTAAACTTGAGAAAGACGGGGGGTGTATCTTTGAGAAGGATGGCATAATTTACAATTGTGCCTTTGCTTTGTGCGATCTAGGATGCGATATGAATCAGTATGTATTTGTATTCTCATATACTGGGGGTATGGCATTCTGTGGAGTGTACTTAGGTTCAAGAACTTCATTTTTTTTTTCTATGCAGGTTGTGCATTATGCAGCTGGTTATGGTCCCGGAAAATCGTTTGCACTTATTCTACAAAAAAGGTCCAATTGGTCATGACCAGATGGCAGAGGAAAGAGTTGAGGATTTTGGTAGCCGTGTCAACGATGCTATTAAAGAATTTGTTCGGTTATTTGAGGAGGTTACTGGAAATGAGTTTGAACCTTGGGAAAGAGAGAAGAAGTTTGAGAAGAAGAGTATGAAGATGTATCCTTTGGATATGGTACTTAGCTCTCTGGTTTCTTTGCACTAGATTCCATGCTTTCGGGATAAACTTGGCCCTTTTTAGTGGTTCCTCATGATTTCATAAATCCAAGAACTGATTTTTTGTGTGTTGATCTTGTGGCAGGATGTTGGGGTTGATGTGCGTCATGGAGGCGCAGCACTTCGTCAGTTGGGATCTGCAGCAGCACATTGCAAGCTTGATCCATCTGTTTCTTTTCTTGTGAAACAATTATGTGGCCAAGAGATTTACAGGTATCCTACAGAATTACTTTCTGAAGTGCTAGATGAAAATTCAGTCTTTTGGTTGGTATTTTGAAAATTAAATGTCCCACGTTTCCTAGAGAAATAATCTCAAGAAATGTAATACTCAGACTTAGCTTCTGCTCTCTCTTGGGAGGATCATCTAAACCTGATTATTCATGTTTCCTGTGACAGGTATGCTTTGATGGAGATGGATCAAGACGTACCTGACCTTCCCATAGGGATGCTTACTGATCTCCATCTGAAGAGAGGTTAGAACTTCAGTGCTTTTGTTTCCACTATGTAGCAGTTTGTCATCAATTATTCCAATTGGCAGGGGAGGAAATGCTTCTACAGATGAGACAAGATGCAGAATCGGTTCCAGAGTCTGGCCCAGAAGCTGATGCATTCTGGACAGAAATCAGCAATAAGTGGTTCACTTTATTCCCCACAACTCGACCATACATGTTGAAGGGATTTGAGCAGATTGCGGACAATGTAAGGTTATATGCTTAATGGCAGTTTTCACTGCAATTCTCACGTTTCCTGTGGCATGATATGCTTAGGTGAAATTTCCGCGATTCATTTGGCATGCAGGTTGCATCTGGTTTGGAGACCATACGTGATATAAACGATGCTTCTCATCTCATTGGGGATGTGTTTGGTTCGACTTTGGATGATCCACTGTGTGAATGCTACAAGAAGATGGGCTGTTCGATCAATCCTGTGGCTGAGGATTCAGAGGATTACAAGATGATCCTGAGGTATCTGGAGAAAACATATGAGCCTGTCAAGGTGGATGATGTGGTAAGACCGTAAGATATCATGCTCCTCTACTTGCACAGATCCTCTTCCTCCAAATATGTCCAATGATGTCTTTCCTTGCAGGCCTATGGTGTGTCTGTTGAGAGGATATATGCTGTAGAGTCCAGTGCATTTCCTTCCTATGAGAAAATAAAGAACCTACCAAACAAAGTTCTTCTGTGGTGTGGTATGTTCTGGTACTCTTGACTCCCAGGTCTAACCAGGATACAATGGTACAGACTATAATGTTTAACACATGGCATTTTGTTTTCACACAGGGACTAGAAGCTCTAACTTGCTTAGGCACCTACACAAAGGATTCCTGCCTGCTGTTTGTCACCTCCCTGTCCCAGGGTACATGGTAAGTAGCCGCCCATTGCTCTGGGTGATTCACTTCTGATCAAAACATTCTGAGAGCTGTGCTAAATGATTTAATGCTGACATTTGTAGTTTGGCAAGGCGATAGTCTGCTCTGACGCAGCAGCTGAAGCCGCTCGGTACGGCTTCACTGCAGTGGATCGTCCAGAAGGATACTTGGTCCTGGCTGTTGCCTCTCTGGGGGACGAGATCACAGAAGTGACCGGCACCCCAGGGGCAGAGGTACTCCACCTACACTGCCTCTCCAGTTGGGCCGAGCCTGTTACTCCCTAGTCAAAGCTGATGCTCATAACTTTTTCCCCCTGGCAACAGGATGCCCAAGTCTTTGAAGAGAAGAAAATGGGTGTGAAGGGCGTAGGGAGGAAGATGACCGACGAGTCGGAGCACTTCACCTGGAGGGACGGCGTGAAGGTCCCCTGCGGCAAGCTGGTGCCGTCCAGGAACAAGGACGGCCCGCTCGAGTACAATGAGTATGCCGTGTACGACCCAAAGCAGGTAAGTCGGCTTAGCTCGCGGTGGTTTGTTGATTGTGCTCCTGATGTATCCCCAATTGTCATATCTGCATATCGTTGGGATGTGAACTTGTGGTTCGTGGCTCTGCAGGTGAGCATCTGCTTCCTGGTTGGGGTGAAATATGAGGAGCAGAACGTGGAGGTGGTGCCGGACGACGAGTGAATCCGGTTCCAGGAGACCAGGATGCGGCCGTTCGCCACAGCATTTTGCAGTTTGTGCGTAGCGTCTAGTGTGATGCCTTCCAAGCTTGCGAAGCTGAGGCATGGCACGCACCGGTAGCGATGTGCGTTTGGTGACACTGGCGAGGACCGAGGAGGAGCCTGATGTGTGTCCGTTTTGGGCTGGCTCGTTCTGGTTTCGCCGTCGCTCTGGGTATCTGTAGGATGGAATCATGTAGTGGTGTAGCAGGGGAGTGCTAGTGGTGACCCCCTGCCATGATGTTCAAGCTGTGTGGCAGCAGCAGCTTGTAAATATTTGTGTTGAATGTTAGCATGGCTTTGGTGTAGCACTCTTTGAAAGGATGCTTCTGAAATGTCCTCTTGCCTCCTATCTCCAGGGGGGGAAATGTTACTTCGAGGACAGGATAATCGAGAGGACGGGCATTTTGTTTGTTTCGGTAGGATAGTTGTATAATGTGGCTGTTTCTCTGCACGCTCGGTCCAATAGTTGAGCGTCGCATCTGTTCGTATCACCCATGATCATTGTGCTTCGTAGTAGCACTCGATATCTTTTTGGCACTTGGCATTATGATTCATGATCAGGTGCTTCACAGGGTGCATGCGTACAAATCTACACCTGGCTGGTTATGTATAGATGTACTCGATATTCTTATACTGGTCCCTTGGGCCGTGCTCATCGCAGCAGTTTTCCCTGCAAATATGAGAGCACAGTAACCAGAAACTGAATTCATTATGCCACTGGTTAGTCGTATTGATCCTTAATTTTACTGATTTAATCTGGTCATGTCTCTGAAGCAAGCAAGACGGAAGCACGTCAAGAACTCAAGTTGAATGTAATCAACTTTACAGTACAAAATTCACTGCAGCTCTCTTTCCATGCCTTCGAGAGAGAAAAAAATCCATTTATTTATCAAGTTAATTATTTATATCTACGATAGAGTAACAGGAGACGTGACGAGGGAACAGAGGATCCAAAATCGTGCTCTCAAAGAGGCCCTTGTTTCTTGTATATATAAGTATTTAAATAGGCAGTACAAATGAAAGGTATTGTATATTAGACCATGTCGAATGATGATGGCAGTGGCATGTGCATCGCAGGAATCCTGTAGAGTGCACCGTGTAGTGTCTTGGACTGTATTTGCAGCCAATCATAATGTGGTAAGTACTAGCAGGTGAAGAAAAAGCGAAATTCTCATAAAAAAGTGAACTGAGTCAAATATGTAACCTCGCATTTAAAATATTCATTTTTTGCAAATATAAAATATTCATTATTTTTGTGAATATATTTTTTTATGATATATGCCATATATGTCATTCATATTGCTTGAATTTCTTTAACTTTGACCAACAAGTAATGTGAAAAACTATATAGAGTGATAACGCAAGATAGATATCACGTACTATACTTAGTATTCTAAAAGGTATCACTATATTTTTTTAGAGTATAAAATATATTTTAAATATTTAATTATCTTTATTTGGAATGTAGATTATTTATTATTTATCTAACACGATAGTTCCTCCGATCTGGAATGTGTTAGACTATCTCCAACAATACAACCTAAAAAGAAGACCCATTTCTACCAAAAGAATCATGCACAGTAAATGCATCACGACCCAAAAACTCGTCCTCTCCAACGGCTAACGCATATTCCAAATCCCCCGAGCGACGGCAGGGTACGGGCAGCGCGGTGGCCGACGGCACGTTCCAAACCCCCAGCAGCCCACCGTGCGCGCGATCAGATCTGCTCCACGGACATGAGCTGAGCCGAGCAAGCTGACCTTGCGTTTCTTTGTTTTTGACAGGATGCAAGCCACCGCGTAGGATGATGAGCCCGTCGACGTTGAACCTGCTGAGGTGTGCCGTCCTCGAGCTCCCCGAGCCCGCCGCTCCAGCAGCGCCCGTCACGTCGTCGCTCTCGCCGATGACGAGAAGGAGCAACCAACCAGCGACGAGGCTGCATCCCCGTTTTATTGCGTCACTGTAGCATTTCGTTTGTATGTGTGAAAAATTGTCCAAAAATTGATTAATTAGGCTCAAAATGTTCGTCTCAAAGAGTACAACAAAACTATGCGATTAGTTTTTGATTTTATCTACATTTAGTACTTCATACATGTTATGACATTTTGATATTACGACATTTTGATGTGACGAGAAACCTTCTTTTTCATAGTAATTTTGAGAGTTGCTTTTTGAAACTAAACAAGGCCTCGTAAAAGATTGTCTGAAGCCCATTTCTCAAATCATTCTGATTTGTGCAGCAGCTCTCAGGAACACCCATGATCTCTCTGTACCTCCAATCGATCTAGTCGTCATCCCATTCATTACAACGGCATTGCTAAACATCAGCGCCCATGGGGACAGGGCTCTTGAGGTTTCCATCAACTAAAAACTACACGACCCTTCCTGACAATTAACATCCAGAGCTAACTGACTAAAACCAAAGCCATGAAGACCGGTGGGACAGCAGCTCGTGCATACACTTAGGCTTCGGGGCCGGCTTGAACCGGCGGGGCGGCGTCGGTGCCGGGCTTCGGCGACGCGCGGTTTGCCGCGGCGTTGCTGTTGTTGTTCTTGCCGCCGCCGGCTGCTGCGGCGGACTTGGCGAGGCGGTGCTTGAGCTCGGAGAGAAGGGCTTGGTTCTCCTGGTTGAGCAGCAGGGCCGCCTTGCGCAGCCGCTCGTTCTCCTTCATGATGTAGCAGTTCTGCAGGTACAGCTTCGTGTTCAGCCTCTCCATCTCCTCCTTCCTGCTAGCAGCTGCACAACCACACAAGAAATGAGGAGAAAAACAAAGGCGATGTTGGCGTGGAAACGTATGGCCATGCGGCTCAAAAGGCATTAAGAAAAGATGCTGCTGCTCATGACAATTGCATAATAATCACCGGCGTTTTCAAAAAGCGAGCTGTCATCTCTCGCATTAACAAATCGACGGATGCATGCATAAGAAAACAAAGCAAAGCAAACTAGAATCAGACAAAAAGGAAATGCATGTGATGCGCCAAGGAAACAGAGGAGCGTGTGTCTCCGTTGGCAAGAGCAGTTGCTGATGCATGAATGGAGCAGAGCTGAGCACACAACACCAGCAAAAGCATCGACCTCGTGGTAGTGGAAGCTGGTAGCTGCCGCCGCCGTGGAGCTCTGGTGGGAGCGGCTAAAGGCAGAGGAGGCTGATGAGACTGTCGGATGTTTGTGGGGGCAGGGAGACGGCAAAAGGGAGGAGTTTGGGAATGGTTTGTGTGCTCGGTGTGGCCGGGTGAAGTGGTGGGGCTTATTTATAGGCACATCGCTCCTACGGTGCTACAGTACTACCCCAATAGACGGCGCCGTTCCTGACTCATGACGTGTAGCTAGCTTCTAGGAACTAGTCTGTATGGGCAGTGGTCCGTGGGGCTGCCATGTGGGCCCTTGGTGGATATGTTGGTCTACATTTTATTGCCTCTGCAGTATTGCTATGCAGCGCTGATGAGTCTTGATAAAGACGTTCAGTAAAAAGTTACATGAACAAATAGAGATATGTACTGGCTAAAATTAGGAGAGCAGGATACATCTGCAATATTATGATAAGATACAGGGCCTGCGTGTATTTTAGACATTATTATTTTGTCTCTATGATCTTTTTGGTGTTGGTGTGGCTTGTGGTCTCTCCTCCCACAATTTCTCCAGTAAGCATTCGCAGTTATAGGCATTTTTTGTGATGACACCAATGGTGCTTTCGCAGCGATGCACAAGTTAGCCGGTGTGCACCTATTTTTTACACGCGCTCTTAGTGTATTGAGTGGCATAAAAATAGGATTTCTTCCTATATAAAATGATATTTTTCTTTTGCAATTATCCAGCATAAAATAAAAAGGTTAAAGTACATTTCGATGAGGAATTTTTCTTTAGGAATTTGGGGTGCCAAATCTGCCAAAACGAGAGCAATCAAGTGCCCAAGAGGGCATAATGGGGATAAAACAAAAGGAAGGAAGGTAGGGGCAGAGAGGCTGAGAGGGCTTCCAATGATGGTGATGATTATGGGCCTTGGCCGGCCCAAGATTCGTAATGATGGCTCATCTCCTGGGTCATCGCTCATCATCGCATCTGTGTTCTCGTGCCCCGCTTCTTTTTCCCCTGATCATCCCTTCCTTCTCCTCATCTTTTCAACCAGACCAGACCTGTCTGCTTTTACCTTCCCTTCATACAACACAGCATGATGAATTGATGATCAACACCGCCCAGTCCACGTGAAGTCCTCATAATTTTGAATTTTCTGTCCCACCTAACCTCACCCGATATTTTTTATTTTTATGAACAATTTTGGGCCATCGATTACGACAGTGCAGTTCTGCAATTCGGATAATGTCCCTCTAACAATGCAGTATTAGCTGCCACTCGTAGTAATGAAGCTTCAGCTCTTTGGCTGCTTTGTCTCAGGCCCGGATCCGATCCAGATTGCGATCTTGACCCGAAGATTCGACCGTGGATGATGAATGAAACCTTGACCTGAGCCACGGGTTCAATCCTGTTCAGCTGGCTGGTGGCTGATGCTGGTTTGTGCAGAGAGAGAAATACTGCTGGCTGGCTGCTGATAAGTAATAGGTTTGGCTTCATTTCGCCACTAACACGCAGCTCCCCTTCTCTTTTTTTTTCATGGCTCCATAGAGAGACCCTGGCAAGACTATGCAATCTTGGCCACAAACACAAGTGTGGCGGCAGGCAGGTGCATCATCATTACGCATATGTAGGCTCCTGCAGCCTTGCAGGCAAGCAAGCTGCTGCTATGGATGGAGAGCCATGCATCCATGGATATCATGTAGCAGACGAGCTACCGTACAAACGAACAAGATCCAATCCCAAAGGGAGCGCAAGCATGATTACAAATTAAAAGCGAGGCCATCATTGTAGGCTGTTAATAGTAGTAGTAGTAGAAGCGATTTTCTCCGCCTGCCAATCGATGGAGCTGCCACTGCCATGCCACTACCGGATCGGAGTCGGAGCTCTCTTTCTCGGTGACGGTGCGGGCCGGCCGCCCACTGGCGGGGAGAATATACTGCTAGCTAGCCGACTACGGCACGCAGGGCAGGCACTCGATCGCGAGCAGCGGAAATCGAAAGGCTCCCTTTACTCGATTCGGCGGGTGTTGGATTCTTCTTCGTTGCACTTTGGCCTCCTTTAGATCTCAAATTCTACCCTCAAAGTTCACTATGCAAAAAAAAATTCTCATCACATCAAAATGTCATAGCATGCATGGAGTACTAAATGTAGATGAAATCAAAAACTAATTGTACAATTTTGTTGTACTCTACGAGACAAACATTTTGAGCCTAATTAATCAATTTTTGGACAATTTTTTACACATACAAACGAAATGCTACAGTGCGTCTCGGTTTCTCGACTCTCAAATTTGGGGGTCCCAAATTGGCATCTAAACGAGGCATTGTTTGCTTTGGGGATGGATGAGCAGCAGCAGCAGAGTTCAAGGAAAAGCGGAAGCTATGATGCTACATTTGCTATGATGCAACAGTGCGGAGGAGCCGAGCATCAGTACTTAGTGCTCTGTGCAACTGCATCATGGCGCTAGCCATTAGTAGGCATCAGCTAGTAGCTGCACATCACAAATTCACTGTATTGTAGCTCGTTGGGTTTTATCCCGCGCTTGTTTAGTTCCCAATTTTAACACGCCAAAGTATGAATTCCGTTATAAATGTGTCATTGTAGCATTTCATTTATATTTATGAAAAATTATCTAAACATTGATTAATTAGGCTTAAAATGTTCGTCTCATAAAGTACAACAAAACTGTACAATTAGTTTTTGATTTTATCTACATTTAGTACTCCATGCATGTACCGATATTTTGATGTGATGGGAATCTTCTTTTTGCATAGTGAAATTTGGGGTGAAATTTGAGAACTAAACAAGACCCTAGTTGTATTTGGCCTCCATTTTTCAAGTTTTTTTAAAATTAATTATACTCACCATACAATAATGTTGGGGCGATCATTAGGGGTACCCAAACCTATGTGATAATCGCCCTTGTTAAAACATTTAACCCATGTACATACCAGGAAAAGAGAAACGGAAATTAAGGCCCACGGCCCAGCAACGGACGAAGGCCCAGTCAAGACACCCCGCGGGGCGCCTCGACGCGGACCTCAATCTCCGCTTCACTCGAGGGAACCGACCCCTCGAGCGAATCGGAGAACTCCGCCTCGATCGAGGCCTGATGGTCGAGCCTCGAGCAACCCACGAAATGGGGAGAGCTCCGCCTCGGTCGAGACCTCCGCTCTGACAAAACAATTAATGACGCTCACCACCGTCGTGCATCCAAAGTCAAAAGACAAATCTCTCGCCACGCCGCTCTGACAGCCACGACCCCCCCCCCCCCCGGTCGCATTCGCCAACTCCCATCACTATGCTGCCAACTGAGGCTCTGTGCAGACAGGCCAGCGCTGTGCGAACAGAGCACGTCACTCCAAGCTCCTGTACTGCCAACTCCGACGACCAGGAGCGCTCGATCGGGCGGGAGAGACCCTCGAGCACGCAATAGGAGAAGAAGAGATGACGGAGGAAGCATGGCGGGCCATCCCGAGCACTATGCGACCATTCCTGGCGCTGTGCGGACATACCGCCACTGTAGGAACAGGGCCAGATCACTCCGACTCCCTGTGCTACCAACTCTCACACTGATTTCCCACAGAAACGGTTGTGCACAGGCATAGGACACCCTCGAAATAGTGTACGGGCGAGTCATCACCGCACGAAGGACAGCTCGGATCCTCGAAACCATTCCCTGGCATCATCACCAGTACAAGAATCGATCGCAGGCATCGCAATACCGTGTAACAGTGACCAAGGACAAAGAAGCACGCCCGGCGCCACTCCTACCGTTGTGCTGCAACTGTGCTTGAATAGCAACGCACGCCTGTAACCCCTTCTCCTTGAACTATAAAAGGAGAGGGCGCGCCCACGAACAAGAGAGAGAGGGAACAATCGAACACAGAATAAGAAACAACACTCGTACTCCACGATATTGGCACTTTACCTCAATCATTCCGGGACTTGGAGGTCAAGTCTCCTCTCCCAACCAGCCTGTATCCCCTACAACTTGCAGTCCGGTGCAGTATAATACATTGCACGCATCATCCCGCTGGAAGTACGGTCTTGCGACCGGAACCAGGATAAATCCGTGTCTTGCATTACCTTCTGCATCAACCATCAGGGGAGGGAACACAACGCATTTCTGGTTGGTGTCGGGACCATGATTTCTTAACACCGACAAATAATTTGTATGATTGTATCGTTTTGGTCCAATAAGCTATAAAATATACAAACAAACATATGAACTTTTTGCCGTGGAACGTATTTTGTTATGATGCTATGACACATGGACTATTGTTTGTTTCATAAGTATTATTTTGAGGTGGCCAAGATCAAAATACAAAATTGATTAGGCAATTATATATCTATGGACTATGGTATTTTAGGTTACGAAAAAATATTTGTTATTTTTTTATGATTTATTAATTAAATATTGAGTATAAAAATATTACATGTATTTTTATGGGGTATCTGATTATTTAAATAATTATGCTTGAATATTTGTATACTAACATTGATTTTAGAACCGATGCTTTGCCAGACAAGTCACACGTATCAGTAAAGTATCTTTGGTCGTGTGTCTCACAAAACAAGAAATATTTTTTTAGGAACGTGCATAGCACATTTTTTTCTTAAGAAAGAGAATACGACAGTGGAGAACAAGACCAGAAAAGCAAAACAGAAACAACCTCAATCCGTGGAAATTTGCACGGGCCTAAACTCTCACTTCCTCTAAAACTGCCGTGGCAAGAGAATTTGGTTGGAACGCAACACCATCATGCACTATATGGTTCCACTTCCGCCGGAGAGCAAGCGACTAGCCAAATGATGGAAGAAGCGACCAAGCTACAAAACAATAAATCTGAATAAATCTTATTGTGTTGGCTCCATATTTCACGTATAGAAACATCTCGGGTAAATACTGCTACCTCTGTTCCAAATTACTATTCGTTTTTGACTTTTCGCTAAACGTTTGACCATTCGTCGTATTCAAAAAATTGTGCAAATATCATTTATTTTATTTGTGACTTACTTTGTCATCACATATACTTTAAGTATGAATTATTTTTTCGTATATTAGGATGAATTTTTTGAAGAAGACGAATGATCAAATGTTGTAGAAAAAAGTCAACAACGAATAATAATTTAGAACGGAGTGAGTATTTCCAATGTATCGACTTGATGCATTACAGGAATAGTAGAGATAAGGATTTGAGGCGCTAGAAAAGATCACATGACATCAATTTCGCTCTTTTGTCTTTAACCACCTCAAAATTAATATTTGTGATTCAAGTTAGAATCCATGACTCCACCACGTGGTCTACCATAATAATAAAATACTGTCTGATTCAATATGTACAAACTCAATAAGTTTGTGCATCCGTTTATACGTTTGTAACCTGTTGGAGTAAAATGTAGTGGCGTAAAATTTTTTTTGGCTAAAACATTGCTAGCAGCTACCTCTTGCAACAGGGGAATCTCTTTGTAGATCGAGGAAAAGAAAAAGGAGCTCCTGCAAATATTAGGCAGAACACTAATGAGCCGCATGGTTTCTCGAAACGCATGATGGGACGCGCGCAGGTGCAATCAAAGTGCATGGGCAGAAAGCTAATGGTCCAGCTGCAAAAGGAAGGAGAAGATCAGAAGGAAGAAGCAGCAGCAGAGCTGCCGGTACGTGCGTGCCCGTTCACGGTGGCGCAGCGGAGAAGGCGGTCAACGCGGCGCATCGATTTGTTTCGTGAAAAACTTTTCCCAACTATCGCCTTGCATTGGCAGAACTAGCTCGATGGAGGGAGAGAAGATAAAAAAACAGCGCATGCATGATGCTTAATGCAGACACAGGGCAGGAATTATCATGGAGCAGACCTCAGAGCTCCAATGATAAGGTACCAGCTGAGCCGGCCGGTCAATCTGTGCGTGCATATAACTCCATGCAGTGACGTGGCAATGCAAGCTCCAATGGTCAAGTCATGTACGGCTGGGCTGTGCAAATGTGCTTGATGCCCCTAGTGTAGGGGAACTGCTGCCGCGCTGCACTCTCCTGCTGCTGCACTTGATGGTAATACTTGATGCAGCTGGAGTAGCGCTTCATGAGGCTTGGGTATTCAAGCTCCATCCATTATCACACATTTGACCTGATTTTTTTAAGCGTATGGCACAGAAGATGATTGGATTGTGGTAAAATCTAAATCCTATTTTTGAATTCTTATGGCAATTATTTTTAGAAAAAAGTTTAAATTACTACCCTAGAGTATGAACAAAGTCCGGCTGATCCCTAAAATACTTTCGGGTTCATTTTACACCCACAGTTATCTCAATCAGTCTAATCTACCCCTTTATAAGATTTGTCTTTTTATTTCTACATGCACAAGTGGTGTTTTAAGTTAAAATTTTATGGGATGACAGAGACCCACATATAGTATTTTTCAAAAATATAATATAAATTTTTCATCATTATTTCTTATAAACTTTTGTTTGATATAGTTAATTTATTATTACGTATTATAGCCTTTCAAAATAATGACAAAAAATCATAATATATTTTTAAAATGTAAGTTATGATCCGCTCTATTATGCTACAAAATTTCAACTCAAAATAACATGTGTGCATGGAGAAAAAAAGAGAAATATTACGAAGGGGTAAAGTGGATCGATCGATATAGTTCAGGGTGTAAAACAGACTAAAACATACTTTAGTGGGTTATCCAGACTTTGTCCATACTCGAGGTTAGTAATTTGCACTTTTTCTTTTTATTAAGATATGTGCTCAGTGATGTTTGTTGATGGTGGAGGTTCTTTACGAGGCAATATATTCTCCCCGTCCACCTTTAGAAGATGCATTTTGATTCGGAAGGAAAATTCAAATTTTCACAAGTCTGCACTGAATTTGTCAAGTTCTGTGTATGTTCAGTCCACAAAAATTGTATCAAACATATTAGTTTTTACCATGTTTTTTTAGATGTATGCATGTTGAGTTCGTAGCAACTAATAATGCAATGTAAAGATAGATTAGAAATAAAAAAATATGGTGTGTTCACGACTTAATTACTTGTCTGTAGAACTTGATGACTTCAGTTTGGGTATTCAAGATCAATTATATTCATTATCACACCATAGACCAGATTTTTGGACTCGTATAAAAAGGATCATAGATTTATTAATGAGATTTAAATACTATATTGACAATCAGTCTACTAATAAGATATAAGTTTCAAAAATTCACTGAAATTCGAATTGAAATTCTCCAAAGACAATGTTACCACCGTCCACTCTTAGAAGGCTTACTTATTTGATTTTAAATTAATTTTCAAGAATTTAGGGTGATAATAAGTTGGATTATATAAGTTTAGTCTACAAAAGTTGTATCAAAATCTTAGTTTTCATGGTGATTAAATCTGAGATGTTTGTATGCTGATTTCGTACCAACCGGTATATTGTATGAAAAATTAAATGTCAGAATCATATCTCAAAAGTTTCTCTCATACCACACAATTAATTCTGAATCTAAGTAAAAGTCGGTCCTGCTAAGTCTTTTAGTGTCATTTTCAGCGACAAATTTGTATTGATGATCAAAGTTTCAAAGGCCGCATATCTATACAAGGACATGTTTGAGTTTGCAACTTTATTTAATTTATTATTACAAGGTCGCATATCTAAACATGAATTAAGTGCGAGCTCTTTTAGGGTGGTTGAAAGGAACCACAGGTACCTTCTGGTATCCGTGTCTATGAATTTTTCTGTCTGATGATTATTAAAGAAATTAAAATAAAGAAAAAAAACAGTATCGGGTTATATTTTGGGTATGGGTCTGATGCTTTCCTCTCTGTATCTTTCTCAGCTGTCGAATTATCGCTGATCAATGGTTTATATTATTTCTAACCACATTAAAAATCCTCTCGTGCACCAAAATGTAATCAAGATTTCTGCACCCAAATCGATTCCCCTAAATGAATTCCATGGCGCCAGAAGCCTACTGCAGCTAGCAAACGACGATGATGCGTTGCATTGCTTTCAAGGGGGATGCTGGGACCGAAACGAAGCCCGGTTTAGATCCAAAATACGGGGGTGGGGATTTGAGGGTTTGGGATCACATCGTAATCATTGCGCCACTATAGCATTTCGTCTGTATGTGTGAAAAATTATCTAAAAATTGATTAATTAGGCTTAAAATGTTCGTCTCACAGAGTACAACAAAACTGTGTAATTAGTTTTTGATTTCATCTACATTTAGTACTCCATGCAAGCTATGACATTTTGATGTGATGAAAATCTTCTTTTTTATAGCGAACTGGGTTGCTTTTTTAACTGAACAAGCCGAATCGATCGGCAGAACCCCTTCCCCATCATGGTCGCCAAGAAGCGGCGACCGATCGATGGCATCTCGATGGATCGATCGGTCGATCGCGTCTTACTTGTCGTCATCATGCCCTCGCGCGCGTAGACAGGGCGCGAACAAAAAACGGACGGCCACGTTTCGCACGTCACACTAACTGTTTTCTGATCAGACGAACCGATCGAAGAACCTAGGAGTAGATTCATTGCAGCTACGGCCATGTCGTCGGTGCTGGCGCAAGCATTGCTTGCCGATCTCTCTCGTGCGATGCAGGGTAGGGGGCTGCAGATTATCGAAGCGTGGTATGAATGACGATTGGTGAGTGGGGAGGAAGGGAATAGAATATACAGAATCTTACAGCTGACAGAGGGTAAAGATTTGCATATATGGTAAAGATTTCCTCTTTCTCTCTGTACAGCTCCCTCGGCTTCTGACAGTAGGTGTGGTTTTTCAGGAAAAGCCATAACCAGCTTTATAGATAAAACGTTCGAAAGATACTGAGATTATCAGTTTATAATAAAGCACACACCGCTCAAAGAGCAGCATCCAACAGACCCGTAACGGGACCCTCTAGGTTGCGCGTCAGATATAGGCAGAAACTACTCGCGACGACAAACTAAAAGGCCAAGAGACCATAACAAAATCGACTGGACCCGATCTTCCGCGGAGCCTACGACTCCACCACCAACGGCTACAGAAAAACTCCTAACAACGTCTTTAGGAAGGCAAAGACGCGACGACGCCAGCGTTTGATTTTCACCACGGAGAGCTTCCACTAACCACCGTCGAACGAGACCCTGCAGATAACATCCTCAAGAAGGAAGACCAAATGCTTTTGCCCGACCCGACCACCGAATCGAAGCTTACGCTTGAGGACCTCCACCCGACGAGCCGAGAGCGCCTAAACCGATCCAACTCGCTTCCATCCACCGCCCACCATCGCAGCCGCTGAAGCTCGCGACTAGGTTCCATATGCACCCGATGGCAATACCCGACACCTCGGGAAGGTTTGGGGCCCTCGATGACCTTAAATCTTCTGTCGTCCCCTCAATGAGACGGCACCGTGCTTCACAGAGTGAGACAGAAATCATGAACCCAGCGGCGGGAGCTTGACGGCGCTACGGGAACGGCTTCGTTGGCGACGCGCAAACAGAGGCGGCATCGCCGGCCAAGATGAAGTCGTAGGAAGGAGCCAGGACAAGGGTCGGCGCCTCCCCAGACGCTGCCACCATCGGAGAAACGCCAAAGCCGGCCCTGACCCCGACCGGAGCCGCGGGCCAGGAACGCCCGCCACCCCGGTCAGCAACGGCGGCCCTACAGACAGGCGCGCGTCCCCCGCGCGGCCACGCCGTTAGGCACCAGGCCCCATGCGCCTAGGCCGCCGCCGGGAGCCAGAGTGTGCGCACTAGGCCCGACGCGCCCACGAGCTAACGGGCACCAAGGCTGCGAGCCCATGAGCCGCCGCGGACGCCAAGCCCCACGCGCCAAGGCGCCGAGTGCCCCCTGCCGGCGTCGACCCCCGCCGGGAGGCGCCCCCGTCCCCCAGACGATGGATCCGGGCACAAGGATCTGGGGGCGGAGGAGGCGGATCCGGCCGCCAGCCGCTGGGGCTTCTCCATGGTGACGACCGTGCCCGCCAGAGATGGGAAAAGAGGGAGAAGGAGCCCCGCCTCCGTCGTCCTTGCAAGCCGCACGGGCTTCCAGTGTCTGGCTCGGGCGGCGGCGCGGCGGAGGGGATTGGGAGAAGGGCGGCGGAGGCGCCGGCAGGCTACGGCCGCCCGTGCCGCCCACGCGAGGGCGACACGGACAGGGAACGTAAAAAGTCCTCTAATATGAGTATATGACTATCGTCTCCGAGTCGTAGGTGTGGTTTTTTGTTGTTAGTTTTTTCTTAGCCCTTGTTTAGTTCTAAAGTTTGGACACCTAAACTTTAAAAAACGTCATAAATGCGACACTGTAGTATTTCGTTTGTATTTGTAAATAATTGTTCAAACATTGATTAATTAGGCTAAAAATGTTCATATCACAAAGTACAACAAAACTGTGCAATTAATTTTTGATTTCATCTACATTTATTACTCCATACATATGCTAACATTTTGATGTGATATGAATCTTCTTTTTTTACGCATGTAAGGAATTTGGGTGTGAAATTTGGAACTAAACAAGCTTTGTACTCCAATTTACCCTTTTGAAATAAAATCCTTGACAGTGGGGCCTCCCTCGCTGTGTTTCCGGTTCAAAAAAAAACAGTAAATCTCGCCTTCACTTCACATAGGACATAGGAGTACCTCACCATATATGCGTGGATTGCCATCATTCCGCTTGACCAGACCAGACCTGCAGCACGGCGTGCATTTGTTCCTTTTGCTGCTGCTCCGGATACGAATGGATGGGTAAAGATTGTTCTTTCGGCGCTGCTCCTCTGTCTTGCTGAACTCGTAGCCGTAGCTGGCCACTGGACTGGACGAGCTACAAAGCTAGTACGTGCTACAAGCTGCCGTGCCATGCTCAGCTCCCGTGTGTCGTGTGTGACAGTGGTGGTCTTCAGTCTTCACTCCCACTTTGACCTAGCGCAAATGAATAGCTGGTTAATCCAACAGTAAGCAGGCCGCCATACACTGAATGCATTGTCTGAAGACGACATTATCATTATCAGTGTAAGATATAGTCTAGTGCGTACAACTTCAGTCATTTCCTTGGCACCATTGTTGACGGTACTTAATGATATCGAGTAACAGGAACAGGAGGGAGGTGAGCATGAAACTCGATGTAAGCTAGCATTGGGCCTACTGAGTCCAGCCCAATTGGGTGACCAGGGGGGTGGTGGTCATATTCAAGGCCCATGTTAATCCAAAATTTCCTTTCTTATTTTTTTTCTGAAAAAACAAGAAATCTACGTTATTGAGACTGAAAAAACTGCCACAGAACTACACTTTATAAAATCGATTCTGCAGAACTACCCTTGACATCCGTTCTCGCAAAACTAAACTTATCAAATCTCATATCGCAAACTACACATATCGTCATAGTATACCGCAAAACTAATCATTTTAAGTCATGACAAAGCTAGCGTGGTTTGTGTGATACGAAACAATGTAGCGAAGAGCTTTTGCAGCTCCAAGCTGAGTTGAGGCGTTTCGGTCGCATGTAGTACAATGTAGAGGACTAGAGGAACCACCTTTGGCTGCCGGGCGAGATCGAGGCAGGGCATGCGCAAATCACAACGGTAATATAGATCGAGAAGAATCTCAGAGGCCTTGATGCTAGAATTGGGAGCTGAATTTGGGAGTAAGATGTAGCATTTCGTTTGTATTTGTGAAAAATTATCCAAAAATTGATTAATTAGGCTCAAAATGTTCGTCTTGCAGAGTACAACAAAACTGTGCAATTAGTTTTTGATTTTATCTACGTTTAGTACTCCATGCATGTTATGACATTTTGATGTGACGGGAAATCTTCTTTTTGCATAGTGTATTTGGGAGTTGCTTTTTTAAACTAAACAATGCCTCTATTTGAGGAGGACGACGAGCACCGCCCAAACCTCATATTTCAGAGTTTCTGGACTGAACGAAAGATAGTCGGTGCCTGAAACAATCTCTATCTTCTCTTCTCTTCTCTACTTCTAAAAAGCACGTCCTGGAGAATTGCGTCCGCCCTCTTTCTTCCGTCTGCCCCCGCCTCCGTCTGCGATCCCTCGTCCGTCAAAACCAGTTTTGACACTTGCGATCGACCCCTTCCGTCGTTTTGCCCTTCGTGCGGCGCCGACATGTGGGCCACGGCCCATCGTCCGTCCCCGTGCATCTTCTCCCTCTCCCAATCTGCACCGGCCCTCCCCAATCCGCACCACCCGCCCCTCCCCAATCCGCGCCGCCACTCTTCCCATCCGTGCTGCCCCCTCTTCTCGCCTCGCCTCGCCTCCGCGTGGATCTCCACCGCTGCCGCCACGTGGATCGCCGCCTCCGCCTCCGCCTCCGCATGGATCGCCGCCTCCTCCCCGGCGATGGCCAAGGCGCTGCACTCCTCCTCGTCGTCGCTCCTCCCCCTGCTCCCACCGCTCTGGCTGCGGCGCGGCCAAAGCGCCGCGTCGTGTGCGCAGTGAGGTCGGGCCTCCATGGGCTCGACTCGCTCGTGGGGCCCCACCTCCAGGTCGCGCTCTACACGCTCGCGGACGATGCGGCGGCGGGAGGGGACGCCGGGCAAGCGCGGCCACCACGGTGCAGAAGAATGGCGGGTAGTTTGGCTTCATCTTCGAGGCCAAACATGCTCGTTATCTCCAAGGACTACGAGACTATCGACGGTATCAACACCGTGTGGCTGGGGTATGCCGTCTTGCTCCCCGAGCCCGACGCCCAGGCAGCGCACAAATTTGTATCCCAGGGGTTCTTCAACTTCACCCTGCCCCGGGCAAGGCACCTGTTGTTGATTCTTGAGTTGGGGTAGAGCGTCATGTACAACAACGTCGGCATGGTGTGGCTCGCTGACCCATACCCCTACCTCGTCTGGGACCATGATGCCTACTTAATGGACGACATGACTCATGTACGTGTGTAGTTGCTGAATTGTGATTGGGCTTTCGTTGGAAGATAGCTTATTGGGTTGAAATTGTGTGTTTCAGGTGAAATCACTCTATTATTATATAATATGCCACCACCGGTGAAGAAAAGATAGGCATGATCATCCTCCGGCCAATGGAAGGTTTCAAGCTGCTATTAAGGAGGTCGTGTTCCGATCACATATCATCGGTTGATGACATTGCGGTGTTCACGTGCCAATCTCTTATCTGGATACTGGTATGTTTTTTCATTTTATCAATATGTTTTAGTGTATGGGTACATGCCATCTATCAGGTATATAGAATATTGTTCTCTTTTGTTAGTCACGGCATCTCAATTCACATGTAAAAAAACAATGCATGTTGAAACAGGTTGGCCTCCCTGCCCAGTTCTCTCCTGAGCTGTGCTTCTTGCTTTGGTCCCTGCCATTTTTTAGGCTTTAGGATTGAAGAGTAATGTTTTACCGTTTTAAATGGTGATGTGGTATTTTAGGATGGAAAAGAAATATTTTAAAGTTTTTGAACACTCTAATTTTGATCTTTTAATCTTTTCCTCCATAGCCATTTTGATATGGTATTATGTATTGCCAGGGATAAAACTCATATCAAGAGCAGACACAAATTAAATTATGTAGTTCAACATTTTATTGTTTCATAAAGATGAGTTAAATCACCGATCACATGTAAAGCTCTAATCTCATAATTTTTTTTATCAAAATACAAGCATCATGACATATCTACTATGTGTAGACAATAGCTCCTAAAAGGTACACAATTGACATCGGATACTCCTATATGTGCATCCGTGACATTGGAAACTCAGAACTGATGCTCTACATTCGCATTAACATGGATTGTTCTTTCTTAATACAATCTTGCATTTGCTCTTTGGCTCGAATCTTATTTTCTCATCAGAAGCAACTCTGAACATATTTGTCTGTCTTAGCCTCTCAGGCTCTCTGAACGTGATGTCTCAGCCAAACCAAAATAGGCTTGGCTTGCCTAAAGCAAACCTATTTTTGTTTACTATGGTAAGCAAAATCTGATTTAGTTTACTATATGACCACTAACCTGAAATTCAGTGTTATATTTGTACATTTATTAGCAAGAGGTAAAATTTTCACGTAAGAACTGGGTACCTAATTATCTTGTTATGTTGCTTATAAATTATTATCGTTTCCTTCCTGCCTCTAGATCCTTAGTCTATTGCTTATCTAAATTTACCAATCTAGGAATATAGCAAGTTACTCCGTCAATTATCCATGGATCAGAAGAGTAAAGAGGGAAGACTTACCAAGTCATTGAAGGGACAACGAGGACAACTTCGGCAACTTTCTTCTATGAAACTCTAGTGTGGTTTCTGTAACTTCTTTCACAAATGATAATCTATGTTACTTCATGTTTCTTTCTTCAAGGATTGATCTGGTTTTGTGTTACTATTGGGAAATATAAATTCATATCTGCTTCACGTTTATATCAAACAGTGTAGAGTCTTCACTGTTCAAATGATAATCTGTGTTACTTCATATTTTTATAATGCTTGATACATCATCTTTCAACAGTGAAAAAAACTCAGAAACTTCAGCTGGAGAAACCAGAGAAGGCACCCAAGTTTAAGGCCAAGACACTGAGAAAAAAGGTTATATATTTGCCTTAGAAGCATAAATATTTTTTTAGATTATAAAATGGACCTTAAGTTATGGGATATTTCATGCATATTCTTGAGAGCAAGGCATACACATTGGTGTATTCGCCCGGGCTTTACATCCAAAGCCTCAAGTCACGGCTCCCAAAAATTTTCTACGGATGCTTGCTCGGGGGCTCGGGGCCTCATTGAGTTGCTGATTTATTTGATAAGGTTCTTGTTGAAAGTATGTTGTAGTATAACCATTGAACTGTTTTTGTGCGTCAAAATCGTTTGGTTCAGTCCGTTGGTTTGATTTATGACAGCCAAGGCAAGTCAATTGGCAATGTAGAGCTCCTGCTAGCTGGGCTGCCTAGGATGATATGAAGTTGATACAATATTTTCATCTCATGGTGGAGAGTAGTCTGTGTATATTGGTCATGCATTTTCTGCTTGTGGCATTTTATTTTTTTACCGGTGTGCATAAAGTGACCCTTACAAAAATCTAAAGATAAATTATTATCTATTGATTGATGTGCCTCCTTTTATTAGAGGTTTTCTTTTTAAGGTGTCTAATTATAATTTTTTTGCACTATTGTTAGTGAAGTATTTCAGCTGGCTGTTCAACCATATTATTTGTGATGTATTATTATCTTTATTTAAGAAGAGTTTTTAAAAGTCTGTCGATACTTTCTATATAAATTAATAGAGTCATAGCATGTGCAACAGAATCAACAACGATTTTGTAGCCCACCATCCATGCCTTTACGAAAAAACAATAGAACTAATTTTTATAGATTTCGGTACGACCCTACAACCGGTATAATTAATTTTTTCATATGATTTATTTACTTTGCTCTATATATCGTACCGACACCTAGTACAGCAATGAAGCACCTAGTACAGCAATGAAGCATACATGCCAAACCGCCAAAGCAACATATCCAAGTCGATCATGAGACCCTGACGATCCTTTACGATATGTTTTTCTTCCGAATTGTTTCAATCAAAATCTGGTAGCCAACTGCGGCTCGATCGTTGGAACGGTTCGAACCTAATCGAAGCTTTAGAAACGTTTTTAATCAGGTTCCGGTGGCCGTGTTTCTTTGCTTTTCAGAATTTTTTTTCAAAGGAAATCTTGTACGTATGAAGTATTAAATGAAGTCTATTTACAATTTTTTTGGGATGAGTGTAACTTTACGCGACGAATCTAACGAGCCCAATTAGTTCATGATTTGCTACAGCAATGCTACATTAACCATTCTCTAATCGTGCGATTAGAGACCTCGTAAGATTTGTCTTCTGAATTAAACCGAGGTTGCGAAGATAGTTTTATAAATCGACTTTATTTAATATTTTTAATTATTGGTCAAACTTTCCGCCAAACAAACGGCCACTGAGACCTTTTTAGGTCGAGCTGCCGGCCGGCTCTGTCAGCATGGGCGGCGGGGCATCGACAGCCTCGTGCGTGCCCAAGGGAGGGCAGCTCAGACGTTGGTGTCAATCGCTGCGCCTGCGTACGTACGGGGACCCCGGCCGTGCTTATCCGAAAGCTTCGCGTTCGCGTGGATCGATTGGTATTGGTTGACCCACCCAGGACGATGCTGCCCCCGTCCGCTTTTATTTTCATATTCTTGGCATGATTGACAAGGTGAGCACAGTAGAGAGAGGGTACTTGCTGGAAGAAAATAAAGGCGAGAGGATCGAAGAAGCGGGTCCAACTCGGAGTCCTCGCGCATCGTCGTCTTCTCCGTGTCGCCGGCGGATTGGAGCTTCTTCTGTCTCTCTATTTGGTGCGCCAGCGAAAGCGAGGCCTTGATGCTGTAGCACCTCCCCGTTGCTTGCTTTCTTTCTTTCCCGCTGGAAAGCAGAAACGGAAGCAGCAGGAACAGAGCACCTTTTCGCGAAACCTGAAATCTAACCATGCTCTGGACTCTAATCAGCTACAATCATTTGATGGGAATTCGACGCTCAGACGATGGTGGCACAATTATTCGAAACCAGTTTGATTAGTTTTCGATTTTTGAGTACGTTCGCGATGGCTGACGGATCCGTCAGCTTACACATGTAGTTCAGAGAGGCTACACGAATGACAGACAGGGTACATCACATGGAGTAGCTCGTACAGTCCGACGATCCGTTCCGGCGGCCGTCGTCGTCCTCCGGCTCCTCGTTCCGGCGTCGCGTCGAGGAAAGAGCGGGGGCATCCAAGGGAAGGGAGATCGAGCTGAGAGGCTCCGGCGTCCGGGTCCCTCAGACCTTGTCCTTGAGCTTGTCGCCCTTGACGACGGGGTTGGCGCGGGCGATGGCGTCGCGGCCGGCGGCGCGGAAGTCGAAGGCGCACGCGTGCCGCTCCGGGTACCGGTGCACGCCGCAGAAGGTGGCGCCGCAGCGGCACGCGAACCCCGTCAGGCCCACGCGCTTCCGGCAGCTCGCGCACCTGCCGGCCTGCCTGCCGCCTGCGGTAGTAGTGCCCGCCGTCGTCGCTGGGCCCCCGGTCCCGGCCGCGACACCCGCCTGTGAGGCGGCGGCGGCCGCGGAGGCGGAGGAGGACGGCGGCTGGAAGGCCGGCGGCGCGGGGGCCTGCTGGTGGTGGTGGTGGTGGTGGTGGTTGAGGTCGCGGTAGCACTTGGAGCAGAGGTCCAGCGTGGCGGGGCTGCCGAAGAAGCCGCAGTTGTTGGCGCACAGGCGGTGCCCCTCCTGCCACCTCTGCTGCTGCTGCTGCTCCTCCGCCATGGCCGCCGGGTCAGAGACGGCGCGGTGCGGCGCAGAAGAGGCTGGGGGGGAATGGGGAAGCGGAGGGCGGAAGGGATTAAAAAGGCGTGGCGTAAAGCGGCCGAAAGGCGTGGGTGGAGAGGAGGGGAGGGATCCATCGATTTGGCTTTTGTTTCAAGCGACGGGAAGGGATGGCGACAAGTCGCGGCCGCGCGCGTGACGGCGACGGCTGGGCTGCTGCTACGGCCGCGGGGTTGAGGCGCGGAGCGGTGGGCGGCTGGAAGAACGGAACGGAACGGAACGGTGGTTTTCTGTTACGTGCGCGCGCGTACGTTTGGTCCAGACGTGCCGACCTGCCGTGCCGTCGGGCCCATGGTTTGGCCGTCCAGACGTTGAGAGCTACGCACACCTACACGAGCCTGCCTATGATGCTGTACAGCTTTGCTGATGGGATGGGATGCACTCGGGTTCTTGGATCTGGCGGCAGCGTGGAACCCGATGGATATCTCCTCAAACGTAACAAACTTGATTTGGCACTCCGAACTCAGGTCGATCACTCTCCTTGGGCCTTAGATCCCAAATATAGGGCGGAGATTTAGGAGTTTGGGGTCACTTCATAATCATTGCGTTACTGTAGCATTTTTGTTTGTATGTGTGAAAAATTATCTAAAAATTGATTAATTAGGCTCAAAATGTTCGTCTCACAGAGTATAACAAAACTGTGTAATTAGTTTTTGATTTCATCTACTTTTATCCATGCATGCTATGACATTTTGATGTGATGTGAATCTTCTTTTTACACAATGAACTTTGGGGTTGATTTTTGGGGTTGATTTTTGGGAACTAGGGCTTGGTACGGTAGCAACAGGAATCTGGCTGAAATTTGCTTCATCTGGAGCTAACTCAACTTTCATCAAGTTCACCGGAGCACAGGGAGAAGAGACTAGGTCGAATCAAAGGGTACATCTACATACCCTCTCAAGAAAAGCAAAAAAAAGGTACAGACACGGCACGCGGCCACGCTGGACATGACAGCGAGAGAACGTGGACGGAGTCAGAGCAGGACAGCTCTCGCTAGTTTGCTCGCTGTGTGTCTGGGAAAATTAGCAAAGAAACCACTAGTCTCTGGGAAAATTTACCACCGCAAAATGGCAGGAGATAACGATGCGGAAAGTAACAGACGGAGCGACAAAAGTGGCGGGACCGGACGGAAATGGTAAGACACCGGTGTTTGCTAACCGTGCTTGTACTCATGTATTTAGGCAAACGTTTGGTTCACTTGTCACATTATGGGGCGCCACACTTTTTTTAATACCTTATCTTGTATGCCAAAAGAATCAGTTTATTTGCTATAAGTCAGCTGCTCAGGAATGAGCCACTGTGAATGGATGCCGGAAAAGCATCTGAGGAGATTGGTACGCCTTGGAGTTGGTCGGCCCATCTATGCAAAATCTGGACCTGAGCTATTGGTGGGCCTTCTCCGGACAGAATCTATCTCTGCTTTTGGGCCTGCAGTGTACTGCATCACTGGATGAGCGAAAGACACCACTACCGGACCCCGAGCAATTGATGGGCCTTCACCGGACAGTCCAATGAAGGAGGCTGGTCCTGGGCCAAGAAAACGAAAAGGATGGACCGCGCCGAATTCGACGGAGAAGAAACATTCCAGTGGGCACTGGGCCAACTGCCATCCCACTCAAATAAAAAATTTCAGTGGGCACTCGGATGCTTGAGTAATGACTCACGCCGATGAACCGATGCAACGATGAAGAGCAAGTGAAGTCAAAATCGATGAACAAATAAGTCGCATGTATAAATGCCCAAAAAGCCCGCAGCCCGGCAACCCGCCCGAAATCCCATAATTTTGGCCCGGCCCAAGTCCGGCCCGGCCCGACCATCTCTGTGCCCGTGATGGCCCGGCTCGGCCAGCGTGCTCGGGCGTGGGCTGCCACCCCAGCACGCCGGGCGGCTCGGCCCGGCACGGTCGAGGAGCGGTGGCCCGGTAGTGGTTCGAGGCTGGCTAGGCAGGGAGGCGGGGAGCCGGGAGAGCGCACCAAGCGCCCCGACGCGGCCGCTCCTCCAAACCCTACTCCCAGTCCTGCCGCAGTCCTGCTCCCTTCGCCGCCGCGCGCCGCTCCTCTCTCGCAGTCTCGCTCTCGAGGTCGCCGCCTCGCCGGCGCCTCCTTTCTCGCCTCACCACGGTCGCCGCCTCGCCAGCGCCTCATCTCTCTCTCTCGCTCTCTCTCTCTCGCGCGCGGTCGTCGCCTCGCCGGCACCTCCTGCCCTCCTCTCTATCTCGCTCTCGCGGCCGTGGCGGTCGTCGCCTAGTCGCCTCCTCGCTGTCGTTGTCTCGCCGTCGCCGTCTCGTTCTCTCCGACTCCTACGAGGCTCTGGCTGCGTAGGTAAAGCCGATCCATAACCCTAACCCTAGATCTGTTCGGTGTTCGTGTTGTTCTTGGTTTTCTCTAGATCTCTCTCTAATTTCTGTCTTGTTGCAGGTCTCGCCGTCTCGGGCTGGTGAGGCGTGGGGCCGCGCACCGTTGAGGAATGGAGGCGAAGCTGCGGAGGTGAACGTAGAGGCGGGCTGCAGCATGAGGTTGTCGTGATGGAGGACATGGAAGAGTACACCATCAATGATGACCTGAGAGCTTGTGGTTTGCCCGGCGACGACGAGGATGACCATGTTGCTGGCGTTGAGGCGCTGTTGGGTAGCGCTGCTGCTCCGATCACCGTCGATGCCTAAGCTGGTGTCGCCGCGTCGGGGATCCAGACGCCTGGTTTGACGCCATCCCCTTCCTCCACACCGTCCATCTCTACTGACAAGAACTCATTGAAGCGTGTCCGGTCTCCTGCTTGGAACGACTTCGACGAGGTCTTTGACACTTTGCCCAGCTGCAAGAAGGTACGGGTTGCAGCTAAATGCAAACATTGCTCTAATCTTCTTACCGCTCGTTCATCTGCTGGTACTGGTCACCTGTTACGCCACCAAAAGGTTTGTGTGGCTAAAGCTAAGCATGCGGCTCTAGTTCAATCTCGTCTTCAGTTTAATAGTGATGGTACTGTCTATACTTAGGAGTACAAACCTGATGTTGCTCGTAAGGAGTTGGTCCGTTTAATTTCTAGACTTGATTTGCCTCTTAGTATTGGTTATGAGGAAGCATTCGAAGAGTACATTACACGTTCTCACAATCCTTGTTTTTCTAGGGTCTCTAGACAAATAACTACTAGAGATTTGGAAAACTACTTCCTGGACCGTCATAAAACTTTAATTGATGGCTTGGTTTCCGTTTCATCTGTTTTCATTACTTCTGATATTTGGTCTAGCAATGCTAAGGAAGACTATCTTAGTGTTGTTGCTCATTTTGTTTATGTTGATTGGGAGTTGGAGAAGAGAGTTCTTGCTCTTAGGCAAACTGATTGCCAACATTCTAGTGTTAACATTGTTGAACGTATAGAATTTGTTGTTAATGAGTTTGGTTTGACAGATGAATTTTTCTGTTACTCTTGATAATGCTTCTTCTATTTCCAAGGTCATGTCTAAGCTCATTCCTAAGTTTATTGGTTACCTTGGTCTAGATTCCCAACCACTTGATAATGCAGATACTAGCAGTGCATTGCATGGTCTCTTGCACTAGCGCTGTGCTTGTCACATTATAAACTTGATTGTCAAGTCTGGTTTGAAGAGGATCAAGACCCATATTGAGGCTTTTAGGACCGCAATCTCTTATTTGAACTCTTCTAACCAACGCATTGCTGAATTTCAAAACTTTTGCATTGTTAAGGGGGGTACACCCTCCTAAATTTTGTTTGGATATGGATGTGAGATGGAATTCCACTTATCTCATGCTCAAGCATCTTTTACCATACAAGCACACTTTCTCGACCTTTATTTCTGCTAATTACAGTTTGGTTAGTGGTGAGCCACTACTCACTGAAGGTCATTGGACTATTGCTTCAAAAATTATGGAGTTTCTTGGAACCTTTTATGATTCAACAGTTGCTTTATTAGGTATTTACTATCCAACAAGTCCTCTGATGCAGCATCATATTCTTGATATGTCTGGTCATTTGCATGGCACAGATAATGATCCTTTGCTCATGAGCGTTATGAATCCTATGAAACTAAAGTTTCTCAAGTATTGGCAGAACATTCCTATTTTGTATTTATTTGCATTTGTTTTGGATCCTAGAGCTAAGATGAGAGGTTTTCATAATGTTCTTCAGCTTCTTTCTCAGACTATTGGTGTTGATTATTCTTCTTATTTCACCGTGGTAAGAAATGAACTGTTTAAACTGTATAACAAGTATGAAAATAAGTTTGGTATAGTTAGGTTGCAGAGGCCATCCCAATCAGCAGCGTCTTCAGGTAAGAAAAAAATAGCATGGGGTAAGATATATGGTGCTTCTGGGAGTGCCAGTGGTTCTGATTCTGGTTCATATGTTCTTCTATCTACATGTAGTCCTCTACCAGTTGTTATTGAGTTGTCTTTATACTTGGACAATGACACGGTCACTTGTTTTGATGATGATTTCAATATCATCAGTTGGTGGCATTAGCACAAACGCACATATGATATTATGTCATTACTAGCTAAAGATATTATGTACGTTCCAGTTTCTACTGTCTCTTTGTAGTCATGTTTTAGTCTCACTGGTAGAGTGGTCGAGGAGCGGCGAAGATGGTTGATGCCTCAGCATGTGGAGATTTTGACATGCGTCAAGGATTGAGAGGCTGCTGATGCAAGGGCACAACATAAGGTTGAGAAGGACATGGTAGAGCTGGATGCCAAATTTTACATCAAGCATCATGAAGACGGGCGCTCTAATGAAAACGAGTAAGTATTCAAGTACTGTTACTTTGTTAGACCTCAGGATTGCCATTGTTTCACTAAATTCAAGCATGTCATTCTCTTTGTTTCTCTAAATTGTTAGCCCTGCCCTTGCCAATGGCAACTGAAGAATCTGATGCTGATGGTGATGGACCGATGGTGTGCTGCTGTGCTGAAGTGCTATCTGTGTTGCCGTGCTGATTATCTTTGTGAATCTGTGTTCTGTGAACTGTGATGTATTTTGTATCTGTTTCATAGGATGTAATATTGAACAATTAGACTTAGAATTATAGCAGCTGGACTGTACTCTTTTTTCCTTCCTAGGATTTTCTCACAATGGTGAGTTTTTACCTAGAAAGGTTTTTAATGAGGCAGCAACACTTGGTCACATAGATCAAGTGTTAAAACAACACTATAATTCTGTGAACATTTATGTTACTTTAGTGAAAGGTGAATCTTTGATCAGCTGGAATTATTCTGGTCATTTTGAAGTTTTTTTTGTATTTGTGGGCCACGGGCTGCCCAAGCATACCACTAGGGCCGTGCTTTACCGTGCTGGCCCTGCCCGAAATCAGCCCGCGGGCGCGGGCTTGGGCCGTCGCCGCAGCCCGCGTGCTAGCTCGGCACGGCACGGAGTGCCATAGGGCCGGGCCAGGCACGACACGTTGAGTGACGGGCCAGCACGGGCCCGTGCCAGGGCTGGGCCGGGCGGCCCGAATGGCCATCTATAGTCGCATGATGTGTTGCATCAACATTGGAGAAGATAGAATGGAATGCACAAGGCAAAGGTATCACCAATAGGCATTTCACTTAATCGGTCATAGGTGAGTAGAGAAGTTTATGACCGGGTTTAGGATAGATGGCCGTACTATCAAGAGAGGCAAACTTAGTTGCATATCGGTCATGTAGTGCCACTTGAGTGATCGAACATTGCGATGTTGCTAGGATTGAGTGGCATGGTAAAGAGGGCGAAAAACCCTTTGAAAAATGTTTGTGAAAATGCTAACTCACTCACACATAAGGTGGTACACTTGTAGGGTTGGCACATTTGCAATCGGGTTGAAGAATTGGTTGTTGGTTATGGTTTGTGGTGATCTTAGTTTACAATTATGCTTTGATCCAAAGTGTTTTGGGTCAAGAATTCACTTGGGTTGGATAGTCCTCAAAATGAGCTTTCCATAGAGTTCAAGATCACCTTATTTGGATATCAGAGCTAAAAGTTATGGCTGTTTTACCGAGCTACATTTGTGCTGAAAATGTGTGGACGGACAGTCCATATAAACTTCGCTTGGTTTTACATAGAGATGTTTCCCGCTGATCTAGAGGGTCAGACAGTCCGTCCAGGATTCACGGACAGTCCGGCCGAGGCGAATGGTCGGGTCTGACAGAATTTGACTTTGGAAAATAGTCGTTGGTTTTCAAATCACGGATGGTCCGAGGCTGTGGGTTGGACAGTTCACAGTTGCCCTTTTTTCACACGTTTTGAACACAACAGCTAGTTTCATGGATCACGGACAGTCTGAGAATGGACCTCGAACAGTCCAAGAGAGCCGTTAGATCTTGGGAGTAGGGTGTAACAGCTAGTTCTTCCCCTCCCTCTATAAATAGAAGGATGGCCGGGGCTTGAAGGTGGTTGAGCACCTTGGGGATGTGTTTCCCATGGTAGTCCTTGCCTTGGGAGTCCACTAACTCACTTGTGCTTGCGAGATTGCAAATCTATTGCAAGTGAGTGTGAGTCTAGCGCATTGCTTTGTGAGATTGCATCGAGTGGCACTAGGTGTTCGTGTTGCAAGCACGTGTGCTTGTTACTCTTGAAGGTTGCCACCTCCTAGATGGTTTGGTGGATTATGGCTCCGTTGAAGCATGCAAGAAGATTGTGTGTGGCTCCGTAGAAGACTTTGTGAGAGGATTGTGCTCACTCCATGGGGATCGTGAAGAGCAACTCTAGTAGAGCGTGTCATTGAGTTACCGCACTTGCGAGTGGTGTCTTGGTGTGCCCGGAGTGGCCAGCGGCTTGAGAGCCTTGCCCAGGAACCATCGAGGTGTTGGTTAACACAACGAGGACTAGCTTGGTGGCAACCAAGTGAACCTCAAGATAAAAATCACCGTGTAAATATTGTCTACTCTTCTCGGTGGTTTGCACTTCTTGATTACAAGCATTGTATTTACATCCTTATATATCTTGAGCTTGTGGTTGCTTGGCTTGTGTAGCTTGCTAGTTGTCTTCTTGCTTGTGTAGCTAGAAGTAGTGATATTGTGGCTAATTAGCTTGTGTACCTTAATTAATCTCTTTGCTTAGTTTGTGTAGCTAAGTAAATTGAGCCTTTGGATTAAACTTGTGTAGTCTTGTCCATTGAGCATTGCTAGTGAGCTTAGGAGCTTTGTGCTTTTGCTTACTAGTTGCATAGGAGCTCCCCGGTGTGTGAAGTACTAGTGGCATAGGTTTGTGTGACCTTGCTCCTAGAATTATTTCGGTGAGCTCGTGCTAGCTTGGCACCTTATTTGCTTGTTTAGGATCTTTTATAAGGTGCTAGTGAACATAGATAGAGGGATGCAGTCTTGGCTAGATCGATAGTTTTAATTCCACGTTTTTTCGGTTAGCCGATGTGTTAAATTTTTAGAAAGGACTATTCACCCCCCTCTAGTCCGCCATCTCGACCCTACAACGTCTGGCCTGACCACTATACGGCTACATCCCCGCCACCGCTCACACGTCAAGTCGGGCGAGAAATTGTTCAAACTTTGGTGTAACTGAATTACATCGGTTTACTGGTCCCACCCCCAGCATGTGACTAGTACGTTCAAAGCTTGACCCTAGGTACACAACAAATGAGCCTTAACCAGATTAAGCTTATGACAAGACTACATGATCCAGACTCCATTCTCAGATGCTATAGCTTTCATGCCCGTCCTTTCAAGAATATCAACATCTTTAGCTATGTTCTTTTTAAAAATGTTCTACTCTTGCAAGTAACTAAAGTCACTCAATTTGGAAATAATACTAAGCTGATACTTCGTTAATCTTTTTGAACAGGTGGCTAATATGTCCTTAAACAAGGATGATCATGAATTCAAGATGTTTCAATCAAATCCTAGACGTAATGCACGTACTAAAGTAGTTTGGACACATGAAATAACTATTATAAAATAGTAGGGTTTGAGATGCTCCGATGCTTGTCTAGGTTAGTCTCGGGGTTAGTCTCCTCCACGGCTCCTTTTGGCTCCTGCTCGACAACGAGGACTTCCTCGTATTCCTGGGGTCCTTCGACAGACGGTTCCACAAATGCAACCTCCGAAGCTTCTGGTTCTACACGACATGATGCAATGATGCTTAATTCTATAAACAACACACCAAGCATAGAAACATGCAATACAACTTTCTTTCACGATAAAATTGCAAGCCAACATTAAAAACACTCATATGAACCTTATTATGATTTTTTCTATATTTAAAATCAACTAGCAAATATGCCCATGCATTGCTACGGGTGAACACCACGTGAGTAATTAGCACTGTTGTTCGTGACATGATTTATAGAAAAGTA
This sequence comes from Echinochloa phyllopogon, assembly GCA_033239725.1. NCBI lineage: Eukaryota > Viridiplantae > Streptophyta > Magnoliopsida > Poales > Poaceae > Echinochloa > Echinochloa phyllopogon. Next base: position 38,857,101 of record BTCW01000010.1, on the reverse strand, counting down.
AGAATCTATAGAATGAGAATTTACATGGTGGTCATGGTACGAGGCAATGAGCAATGATAGGGTTGTTTTGCTTGTTAGCCTCCAGCATAGAAGTGAGTACCAGGTATATTAATTAACTCAGGCTCAAACAGATGTAAAGGTCTGCTATGGAGTTGGTTTTGTAGGGTGTGTTTGGTTAGGCTGTGGTTTTTCAAAAAGCTGTTGTGGGCTGTGGAAAAGCAGCTATGGGAAAAGCAGAAGGTCGTCTGGTTAGAGATGCTGTCAAACTATAGGGTGTGTATGAAATACCTGTAATGCCCCCGAAGGCCTGGGGACATGTTTATATGGAAATTGCTCGTAATAAAATAATTTGTTCACTAATTCAAATATGACTATTTAAGCAAGGTAAAATATTTTTTAAGTTTTCATCGTCAACAAAAGTGATTGGTCCATATAAATAGAAAAATATCCATCAAAGGGGACAATGAGACCATCCCTCAACATAACTAGCCTCCTCTCGCATTATTGTTAGGATGCATACCCCTTTTGTAATGTGCTCAGGATGCATACGCTGCAGATAATTTTCTCTCACGTCCCGAGTGATTGGCCATAAAAAAGTTCAATTAACATACATGGTGATTGACTGTTGGTGAGGGATTAGAGGCTAGAGCTGTCGTAGCCACCACATATGCATTAATCCACGAGAAGAAAAGTGTTTGCGCTGAAAAACAAACGAGGAAACATACAATATGAAAGTAAAATACAAAGTGCTTCAGAGATTTAGTACATACTACATACAAGCGTCATACAAGCTAGCTACACACTGATCCATATCAGCAGCTACTAGTAGTTCTCCACACCCAATAAGCGTACGCACTTGAGATCGACGTGTTATTCTCTCTTGTACTCTATATATGTAGGGGCTATTTGGTTACCTGACTAACCCCTATCCAAGCTTTCATAAGCCACCCAACCAATGTTTGGTTGCCTGTACAAGCCCTTTGGCCAAGCCCCAGTAATGCAAGCAAGCCCCCTTGGCCTGGCTTCGTGGAAATGCAATGAGCACATGTATAAGCAGAGCACATGCCCCTTGGCCCACGCATGTGAGAATCCATTCACAGTGTTGCTTGCTCACCTGTTCGCCTCACATGTCGCTACCACCGCCGCCTCCTGCGCACCCTACCCACCCCATGCTCCTTCTCGCCCTCTCCGCAAGCGTCGGCGACATGCTCCTCCACGCACTAAGCCACGAGCAAACCCTTGACCCAACGGGGGTGGAGCTCAGCTTGGTGTCATTGGGCGGGGCAGGGAGAGAAGGAGTGATGGGCGGCAGGGGTGGGCCGGGTGGGGTAGGAGCAAGAGGATGACGAGGGCGGGCAGGCGGGACGGGAGGTGGAGCTCGATTCGCCGCATCTCCCATTGAAGGCTCACTCGATCCAGCCATAGCGGAGCTTGATTCGTTGGAGCTCCCCTTGATCCGGCCATGGTGGAGCTCGATTCACCGCATCTCCCCTTGATCCTGTCGTGGCGGAGCTTGGCTTGGGGTCACCGCCGCCGGGAAGGAAGAGGAGGGAGAGATGAATTGCCGGGGTGAGGGAGAGATGGGCGACGACGTGGGCTGGTGGAAGTAAGATGTGGAGGATGGGCGACGGGTTGGACCAGCGGAGGCAAGAGCTGGAAGACAAGGAGTACAGAGCAGTGGGGGTGGTAGATGGAGGACGACGAGGGTAAGCTCACCTTAGGAAAGATGAGGTGATTTCATACTAGACAATACACTCAACCAAACAAACTCCTGTATGAGCAAGGCTTAGCCAAGCCAACCAATCAAATATGGTGTATTGTTGAAGGCATCTATGAAGGTCCTTGTTTGGTTTTGGTAATTGAGTGAAAACTTAGGTGCACTAATATGTGTTTAAGTGAAATACACAGGTGATTAGTCCACAGGTAACTATGTGATGAAGGAGCTCATTGCATATGAGATATGACATGGAGTCATGTGACTGAGAGGAGAAGATAAAGACAAGACTTGGTTTGATGGACCGGTTGCAAGTGTGAAGGGCAAGTCAGAGGCTAAGCGCTGGACCGCATGGCGGGCTGCTTGAGCAATGACTTGGCGCCGATGGACCGATGCAACGGTGAAGAGCAAGTGAAGTCAAGATCGATGTACCAATACGTCGCATGATGATATGAAGTGGATCATATCATTTGTGATGACGTTGGTGCATGTGTTGCATCAACATTGGAGAAGATGGAATGGAATGCGCAAGGCAAAGGTATAACCAATAGGCATTTCATTTAACCGGTCATAGGTGAGTAGAGAAGTTTATGACCGGGTTTAGGATAGATGGCCGTACTATCAAGAGGGGCAAACTTGTTTGCACATCAGTCATCTAGTGCCACTTGATCAATAACTTGCATGGTTTGCATTTAGATGAGTGGCGACTAACTTTGGGAAAGGGCGTTGTTGAAAATCTTGAGGAACTCTGTTCTGACAGAAAGATCGGTCAGTCCATGGTGGCATGGTAAAGAGAGCGGAAAACCCTTTGAGAAATGTTTGTGAAAATTCTAATTCACTCACACATAAGATGGTACACTTATGGGGTTGGTACATTTGCAAAGGGTTGAAGGTTTGGATGATGGTTATGGCTCGGTGTGATCTTGGTTTGCAATTCTACTTTGATCCAAAGTGTTTTGGGTCAATATTTCAGTTGGGTTGGATAGCCCTCTGAATGAGCTTTCCATAGAGTCCAAGATCACCTAATTTGGACATCGGAGCTAAAAGTTATGGCCTTTTACCAAGCTTCGGTTGTGCGGAAAAAGGGTCCGCCTATCTGGTGGCGGACCGTCCGGGGGGTCCAGACTGTCCGCGACCAGGCGGGCGGACAGTCCGCAGTTGTTTTTCATTGCGAAGAATTTTGTGAGGCAGACCGTCCGGCGTGATGTGGCGGACGGTCCGCAGGCAAAATTTTGTGAGGCGGACCGTTTTCGTGGACTGTTTACACTGAGACGTTTATGAGCGTTTGAGAGGACTTTTGTGAGGCGGACGGTCCGCGGGCAAAAGTTCGAGTTCGGTCGGTTGATTTTAGTGTGGGGTGGACGGGCCGCGCCTGATGGGCAGACGGTCCGCCAGAGCTCTAACGGTCATGTCTGACACATTTTATAGCCGTTGAGATCTGATGCGGACGGTCTGCCAGTTGTATTGCGGACGGTCCGCCAGTTGCGCTGTTTGAGCATAACGGCTAGTTTTCTCCCTCCCTCTATAAATAGGAGGGTGCCCGGGGCTTGGGAGGCGTTGAGCACCTTGGGAATGTGTTTCCCATGGTAGTGCTTGCCTTGGGAGTCCACTAACTCACTTGTTCATGCAAGATTGCGAATCCATTGCGAGTGAGTGAGAGTCTAGTGCATTGCTTTGAGAGATTGCATCGAGTGGCACTAGGTGTTCGTGTTGCAAGTCGGTTTGCTTGTTACTCTTGGAGGTTGCCACCTCCTAGACGGCTTGGTGGATTGAGGCTCCGTTGAAGCACTCAAGGAGATTGTGCGGTGCTCCGGAGAAGGATTTGTGAGGGGGATTGTGCTCACCTCGCGGGGATAGCGAAGAGCAACTCTAGTGGAGCGTGTCATTGAGTTACCTCACTTGCGAGTGGTGTCTTGGAGTGCCCGGAGTGGCCAGCGGCTTGAGAGCTTTGCCCAAGAACCATTGAGGTGTTGGTCGACACAACAAGGATTAGCTTGGTGGCAAACAAGTAAACCTCGGGATAAAAATCACCGTGTCAACATTGTCTACTCTTCTCGGTGGTTTGCATTTCTTGATCACAAGCATTGTATTTACTTCCTTATACATATATCTTGTGCTTGTAAGGTTGCTCTCATAATTAGTTGGCTTGTGTAGCTTTCTAGTTGTCTTCTTGCTTGTGTAGCATGAAGTAGTGATCTTGTGACTAATTAGCTTAATTAGTCTCTTTGCTTAGTTTGTGTAGCTAAGTAAATTGAGCCTTTGGGTTATACTTGTGTAGTCTTGTCCATTGAGCATTGCTAGTGGGCTTAGGGGCTTTGTGCTTTTGCTTACTAGTTGTGTAGGAGCTCCCCGGTGTGTGAAGTACTAGTGGCATAGGTTTGTGTGACCTTGCTCCTAGAATTATTTAGGTGAGCTCGTGCTAGCCCGGCACCTTAGTTGCTTGTTTAGGATCTTTTATAAGGTGCTATTGAACTTAGATAGAGGGGTGAAGTCTTGGCTAGACCGATAGTTGTAATTCCGCATTTGTTTCGGTTAGCCGGCGAGTTAAATTTTAGAAAGGACTATTCACCCCCTCTAGTCCGCCATCTCGACCCTACAATCTAGGCCCCTGAATTGTGTTTTGGTAATTAATGACAACCTTTGTGGACTAACAATTTCATTTGAGAATATGTTAGTCCGGGGGGTTGAAATGAGCTTCATGAGATGATGTGCAAATAGCATGGACGCTATGAATCATGGAAGCTCAAGGCAAAGGTAAAAGATAGGGTTTTTTTGCTTTGACCGGTCATGAGGCGATTAGAGACTGAAAATGACCAGGTTGATAGGCTAGATAGCCGTACTATCAAGAGGGATCAATGTCATTGGCTTGACGTGTCTGTAGTGCCACTTTGATCATTGACTTGCATGTTGTGCATTTAGATGAGTGGTAACTAACTTGAGAAAGAGCGTTGTTGAAAATCTTGTGAAAATCCAGTTCTGTCGAGACTGGTCGTACAGTCCGTGAGACTTGGTCGGACAGTCCGTGAAATGTGAGTTAAAATTTATATAGAAAATTTTTGAAAATTCCATTCGGACCTTGTCCAAACTTTCGTCGGACTGTCCATGGTATGTGGTCGCACTGTCCGTGACCTGTGCTGATAGGTGGGCCAATCTACGCTGACTTGGTGAGCTGTACGCTGACTGTTGGACTGTCCGTGGTGGGGATCGGACAGTACGTATTAACTAGGCTCAATTTAGATAGAGATGCTTTTCAACGATCCAGGGGATCAGACCGTCTGTCCGCGCTGGTCGGACTGTCCGTGATGCGTCTCGGACAGTCCGTGAGTGGCGGTCGGATAGTCCATCTGACCCCAACGGCTTTCTCTGACACACGTTTGACTACGCAATATGACCATTAGATTCAAAGTCGGACTGTCCGAGGGGGCACGTCAGACTGTCCGTGAGAGTCATTTTTCACGCGTTTTGAATGTAACGGCTAGTTCTGAGGAGAGAGCCTATATATACTTCACCCCTGAGGGTGTGTGAGGTGTCTTGGTACTTTGAAAAATCTTTCTTGACATTTTAGAGCCCTTGTTCTCCTCTTTCTCACTCACTTGCTTTGAGATTATAATTCTTTATGAGATTGAGAGCATCTAGTGCATTGCATCAAGGATTTGATCATTGTGGCACTAGGATTTATCAAGCGAGAGTGTTGATATATTACTCTTGGAGGTTGCCGCCTCCTAGACGGCTTGGAGCTCGTGATTCCATTGAGCACTTCAAGAAGATTGTGAAGTTGCCTTGAAAGATTGGTGTGAGACATCATTGTGCTCACCTCGCCGGAGCGGTGAAGAGCAACTCCAGTGGAATCGAGATTTGGAGCGTTTCTTTGGTTCTAACCGGCTTATACATCAAGCGAAGTCTTGATAGAGAAGCGGTTGAACATTGAATCCATCTCAACGTGGATTAGGAGTGACCGACAAGTCATCGATACCACGGGATAAAATCTATCTTTTGTGATTGGTCATTTTCTTGCTCATTTCATTTCAAGCAAATTCATTTGAGAAATTTACTTTCTAGAGCTTGAATTTTATCTTGTCACCCTAGATTGCAAACCCACGACATAGGCTTAAAGTTGCTAGACATTTAATTGTCCAAGTATTTCTAATTAAATTTCTCTAGTGTTGTAATTTTAGTTTAAAATCGCCTATTCGCACCCCCCTCTAGTCGGTAATCTTAGATCCTACAATTGCATCTCTTAACTTAGGCTTGGGCTAGTCTGGCTCCAGATTCTAACCAGGCTAGGGTTAGCCGGGCAACCAAATAGACCCGTAGTGTATAGCAGCAGCTAGCTGATCGATGATGACACAAGACGAGGCAACAGAGTTGTCGGTGGCTAGCATGCTCGCTTACACCTGCGGGTAGTAGCCACACGTGTCGAACGACGCCGGCAGCGCTTGCAGCGCCATCTGGTCTTCTGCCGCCGCCTCATATGATCAAGATCACCATCAGGCCTAGCACAGAGGAGCAGGGTCAGGCGGACCTTTTGGCAGCGGACGGCGCAGGGAGACCTGCGGGGCGGTGGACTGGGACAGGGGAGAAGGGCGGACAGTGCCGCAGACCTACCGGCGCCGGACAGCGGGCGACAGCTAGGCGGGTGAGTCCACGGGCGCCGGCCTGGCTCGCGGGGGAGGGTGCGAAGACAGCACCACCTCGCTGCGGCCGGCCTCGGGCGAGACCGCTGGGGCGGCGGCCGCTGGCGGCAGCCTCGGCGTGGGGGCGACGATGGCCCAAACCCTAGGTGGCGGCAGCCTCGGCTGGGGGGCAACGTGTCTAGGCGCCTGCGACAGGAACAGAGGGGTTACCGGGGAAAAGAACCAAGCGTTTTTTTTTTCATTTACCAGATGGGTAATTTTCAACCCCAAAAGCCAATGAAAGCAGGTGGGTTGGTGCTTTTAGATTTGTACTAGAGAAAAAGCTGCTTTTGAACAAAAACACGTATTATTTGATCGACATGTGTTTTTGGATTTGTACCGCCATTTCTTTACGTGTTCAAATTTTTTTTTCTCCGAGAAATCTTACGTGGACGAAGTATTAAATGAAGTTTATTTATAAAATCTTTTTAAAGACAAGTGTAACTTTAGGCTACGAATCTAATGTGCCTAATTAATCCAAATGCTACAGTAATCATCCTCTAATCATACGGTCAAAGGCATCATAAGATAGGTCTCACGAATTAACGGAAGTTTTACACGTAGTTTTATTAACTGACTTTTTAGTGGTCAAACACATGTATAAAAATTTTCATTAAAAGACATGTAGTGCTCGGGACACAACGGAATGGAAAGCTGACACTGAACAGCAACAAGTCTATCCAGTCGTACTAAAATTACGGTTCTACCCAGCTTAACATTTCACCAACCGAACATGACGCCAAGGAACGCCAGCACACTCAGCAGCAGCAGCAGCAGCCAGAACGTGCAGAACGCCAGTATCTTCGCCGCGGCCTGCACCCCGGGCGGCACCCGGGCCGGCGTCGGCGGTGATGAGAACGAACACCTCGTCGTACAGGGTGGAGAGGGGAGGGCCCGCGCGTCTTTGACGCGGCAGCTCGGAACCGCCGGTAAATATATTTTTAAAAGAAATCTTACGTGCATGGAGTATTAAATAAAGTCTATTGGTAAAATATTTTTAGGGACCGGTGTAACTTTGTGCGACGAATCTAACGAGTCTAATTAGTCCATAATTTACTATAGTAATGCTACAATAATCATCCCTTAATCGTGCGGTTAAAGACCTTGTTAGATTTGTCTCATGAATTAATCCGGAATTGTGAAGGTAGTTTTGTAAACTGACTTTATTTAATACTATTAATTATTGGTCAAATGGGGTCAAAATTTTTTTCCACCCCAAAGAAACACGAGCTGCTTTTAAATTTATACCAGAGAAAAAGGCTAAAATAGACATGCTCATCGACATGGGAGGTAGATGGACGGAAAGGAGAATCAATCCATACTTTTATATATTATTAATATAAGTAGCGGTACATATATGTTTCCGACTGAAGTAATACTATATATTGTTTATTTTATTTTAGCGAGATACTCCCTCCGTCCCAATATGTAACCATTTGTAGGGTTTAAATTTTGTGCCAAAATGTAAGCATTTCTAGGGATATGACAAAACTAAATGGGTTAGTGGGGTGGATGAAGAGTTGGTGGGTAGTGTAAAATGAAAGGTATAGAGGTCTTTTAACAATTCTGCTATTTTTTGTATTTGAATGCTTTAAGTGCTTACATTATGGGATGGAGGGAGTAATTTCTATAACCGGCCTTTCAATTGTGCTAAGATAGGCCTCAACGGCTTGGCCCATTATTTTTTCCGGCGTTTATTGCACTGGCTAATGCCCAAAGTCATTAGGCCTTGTTTGTGTTATCTCAATACCGTGATGCCTAGACGTCCGCTTAACATGGAACAAGAATGTTTGGATCGTTTCCATGACTCGCTAAAAAAGCCGTCTCGTGCAAGTCGAGAGTATGCGCACTGTACCGCACCAGCCGCCCTTCCACGTCTTGTCCCATGATCGGCCCTATCCACGCGTCCGCATTAGGCTGCACCGCACTACGGCATATCCATTGGTAACCAGTATAGCGCAAAAAGTGAAGTAAAAAACGCCGCAGTGCTGAGTGACAGGTCGTAAACTGGTCTTCACGCCGTATCTGACGTAACTGAAGGTTTACGGTACAGCGGCTGCAGGTCAGTTTCTTCAATATTTGCGTATACGACGGAAGTAAAAATGTGCTGCAATATTATTAATTTAAAATAGTAGTTGAAAGTGATAAATAAAATATATGGTTGTCGGATGTAAAGTAAATATATAGAGTAACATGAGTGCGGAAGAAACTAACGTAGAGTAAAGAATCATAGTGACATGGCTAAAATATTTCCATTAAAGTAAAAATATAGAGTAACAGAGTGCGGATAGCCTTAGGTGGAGGGGGCGTCGAGACAGCGAGCCACGTTGGTTGGCGGCAAGCGAGACACGTTAAGCGGAAGTAACAACACCAGGGTTACTTTGGCTAAATTTCTAAAGGACTGCGGATTAAATCTACACTATAAAGAACGAAAACTTTTGAAAACATCTGTTACCTAATAAACTCCCCCTTACTCCTCATATTGGACCCACTTGCCAGGACATAAAGTGTTGGAAAGGGATGAAAACGCTCCGTTAGAGGATGAATCCGCCACTTCCTTGCTTTTTTTTTTCACCAGAGATTTTGCTTACCCGGTCCACGTACCCTCCCGACCTGCCGTGTCAATCACAGAGAAATAATCGCCACGACCACGTCGAATTTCCTTTCTTCCCTCGCGTCTCAGCCGGCCGTGAAGTGTGCAACATTAATTGAGGGCCATGCAAGCAGGGAATATTTCTTTCCTTTGTTACCCTGCACACTTACTTATTTCACACTTTCCATTCATGGCCATGCAAGCAGGTACGCATCGTCCATGTAACTTTCTGGTGGCATCAATCATGCACCAATTACTGTCCGTCAATCGATCACGCCCACTCTCCTATAAATAATTCTGGCAACACAGGATTAACTTGCTGGTCGCACGTTCTTCGTCCTCTTGATTGGCTTCCTGGCCGACAGCCATCACCGGGCAGCCGTCTCCCCTTGGCTCCCCTGCTGGTTGGCCCGGTCCGTCGCCGGCCAGCCCCTCGCCGTTGAGGCATATCTGCTTGGCTCCATTTGTGGAGCACTGTAGTCGCATGTGTTGCAATCAAGATTGATTAGCCGATCATCCGCAACCGTAACACCAGTCGGACGCCGCCAGTTCCTAATCGGCCGAATATGGTGAGTACCTCCCCGCGCTTCATTGGATATGATGCAAGCTGAATTTGGTTGCAATTGATTTGAATTGGGACTGGATCGTGTAGCACTTTGGAACATCACGATCAGGCTCCCCGAGGGTTCCAAGAGTTCCATGAGTTGGAGTGGCCACCGACGTCGTGTGACTCTGCGAGGAATTAACGAGGATCAAGCAGGGCCTCTAGGTAAGGAATTTGTTTTGCGCATGATCGACCATGAATTAATTTCGTCCCGTTGAATCCTGATGAGTTGTTGTCATGCAATGTCTAGCGCCACCTAGGTCTGGAATGCGTTGTTCTGCTATGGTGTCTCTGATCATAGATGATAGATGACGTTAATTGATGCTGGTGGCACATCCTTCCGAAGCTCTGACCAGATAGTCATGAGGGATCCACAATGATAGTTGACTGCATTGATCACCCTTTGTGATCAGTTATTGTGCTTGATCAACCACAGTTGACAGGTGAGGATTTTGTCTCATGTCCTCCTTGTTTCAAAGTGACATTATCCTTGTTTGATCACGTTCGATTGCTTTCCGCATTTGTTTCCAATCTGTTGCGCCAAATAGGGTGTAGGTTTGGAACTATAACAACAAAAATATAGATGGATGGTCGAAACTTGGCAACGATTCCTTTAAATTTGATGCATTTCTTTTGTATAAATCCATTATCGTCTTTCTATTACAGCTTCTAGTCCTGAATGAGTTTTGTACTGCTAAAGTTTAGAGGACCTCTAATTTTTTTCATGCAGATAAATTTGTTTAACTAATGGGCTACGCAATGTTGCAGGCTCGTGGTACAAGGCATCAATTGATTTCCCCAAAATGGCTCATCGTCCTCCACTTGGTGATGTTACAAACACAACAAACATTGTTTCTGGTCGCTGTCGAAAAAGGCAAAGAACCGAGCCTGGTCCAACAGCCTCTATAGCAGAATTTGGGCTCAGTAGCCATGAAAATGGTATTTTGTTTTTTGTATACTTTATCTTCACGGTTCTAAATGCTTACTGTTTTAAATGTATATACGTCTAAAATCGCAGAAAGTTGTGCCACTCAATCTATTGATCCAGCAGAATGCAGGAGGCAAAAGGCCAGGGAAAAATATGCGAGTTTGGAAGAGGATAAAAAGGAAAAGAAACATGCGCAGGCAAGGGAAAGTTACCATCGGATGAAGGCTTTGAAACATATTGGCAAACAGCCAGGTACCACTTTATTATCTTAAATCATTTACTAGCAAATATGCTCGCATGACACGCGCGTGCTACCTAAACTATGTCGGCGATCACGACGCTGCTGTTTTGACGATCAGGAGTCCTGGTTTCATACTTCATAGGGCATGTCGTTTTTATTCCTATATATTTTGACAATGAGTAGTCCTAGGTTCGGACTGTTTGGTCAAGCGTGGTTTGACGAAAAAAACAGCCTGATAGGTGGGGTCGTAGGAAGGATAATATTTCAATGATTGTTGGGTCTGTCAGCTACTAACAACGGTTTTATCAACAATCAGCAGGTACAGGGAGTGACCAGCCTTCGGGTCTTCATACTGTTGAATCTCGTAATCATAAAAGAGATGAGCAAGCACCTTCGCTTGCCAACTCATCCCTTGATATGAGTCTATTTCAGGACATAACTAATAATGTTCGTAGTGGCCAAATTGAAGCCACATCTTTTAAAGGTATTTTCTGTTTTAATTTGACGCAAATTTAAACTTTCATTAACTCTCGGAACACATCGTTTTCTTAAATATATTTTGTATTGGCAGATTTGGTCAATGATGGCTATCCGGATGGTAGTGGTGAAAATTGGCTGCATACAAATGATATGTATACTAGAAAAAAATGGGCAGTTCATGATTCTACAAATGAGCAACAATTCATTGTGAAATCTGCATTTTCAATGGCCAGTTAGTAAAATAGCCTTATATATTTAATATGTGATTTATTGTTATATATATACACACCCTCTAATTGGATGTAACATGATAGGTGTCGAGGAATCGTCTTCGTCCGAACGTAAGAGGGAGAAGGATAGGCAACGCTTTGCTCAAATGTCGGATGCAGCAAAAGAAGAGAGAGAGTTGCTAGGACAAGAGAGGCTCGCAGACAAAAGAACAAGCATGTACAAGGTAGAGACCACAGTGCATTGCTGGTTTATCATTTTTCCATATTAGGATACTTTCTTTATATATATATATATATATATATATATATTTGTCCTGTTTCAGATATTGCATCACACACAGCAATGTTTGGGAGTAGACAATGTGTATACTTGTCTTGTTTACATTAATATGTTCATTTTGTGGGAAAACTTTCAAGTCTATATATATTAAACTAACTCCATATATTGACTTGCGTTTACACTAACCTGATCGTGTTGCTCTAAAACAGCAATAAATAATGACTCAGGCGATAAACACCCATTTGACTCTGGAAATTTGGAACCCGACAATCCAAGCCAAGCAATGGAGGGTCAGTCATCTATGCATCCAAAATTTAGATGTAATATGTTGCATTCAATATATAATTTTTTTCAGAACCAATATATCAATTAATTTGGTACTCTGGAGATCAATTTGAGGCATTTTTTTTATTAGTTGACAGGTTTTTCCTCACCTACAACAGCGGTTGGATCCACACAGTGTGCTGTTACAGACATAAGGACATGTCCTATTACTAGAAGTCAGACCAGAGGTAACTTAACAATGTAAATTATTTTCTTTTTTGTAGATTGTTGTTTTATTTTTCATGAACATCATATCATGTATGTTTTCAGATTTACGTCATGGGGTTGTAGAGCTTGATTCAGGAATGTGGGAACCAGATATCCCAGCTGATGCAATTTACGGTACGTTTATTCTGCTTTCGAATCTTGAAGTTATTGTTTATGCTTTGCTTACTCTTGTCATGACAATTTATATATGCTATTACAGAGGAGGATTTGGATTGTTTAGAACCGGGTGAGGGTGGTCCAGACATCTTTGAAGATGATGAGGCGAGGGTATTCCATGAAAAAGGTAGGTGAAGATAAGGATGCCACCATTTTAATAAACACTGGTTTTGGGTTATCTAATGGAGGAAATTATTTGTTTTGCAGATTTTAAGTATAAGATAGTCCGAGACCCTGATATTGTTGTCCCATTACATGATCCTTTCGATGCTGTTTATAAAGACCTACCAAAAAAACAACTGTGAGTATTGTGGCGCTTTAAAGTTTCCAGGTGAAGGGGAGGGATTTTGTTGTAGGAAGGGTAAGTTGAATATATACATCCCTGGGGTACCGGATGAGCTTTGTCGCTTGTTTACAAGCCAGACTGACATAGATTACTTCTGGAAGAACATCCGTTATTTTAACTCGCACTTCTTGTTCACAAGCTTTGGTGCCTCTGTTGACCGTCGACGCGCTACCGCTGCTGGTACTGTTTTCTTGTATACATTGAAATTAGCTAATATACTGTTGGATTTATTAGCCAGTATCAACATGTGTCTATTTCATTGCAGGTACCGGTGTTTATACGTTTAAGGTTCATGGGACGATATACCACAAGATAGACCAGCTAAAGCCTACTGGGAAGGGTCCTAGGCACATGCAGCTATATTTTTATGACACTGACGAACCTATGGCACATAGAACACAACGGTCTCCTCATCTTGATGCCAATTTGAGTAGAACAATATTGGATATCTTTGTAAACAACCCATATGTGCATGCCTTTAGGAGTCTTGAGCAAGTTCCGAACCTTGATGAATATAGGATTGAACTGAACACGAGTATTTCTGTGGACCAGAGGAGATTCAATGCACCTGCAATGGAACAGGTAGCTGCTATTTGGCAGGAGGGATCTGATAGACAGTGTAGGTTTACCCATAGTATAATGGTCTATGCAAACTCTGGGCATGCACACTACATAAGAGCCTACCATGGATGTTATGACCCATTGGCATATCCACTATTCTACCCTGCGGGTGAAACTGGCTGGGAGGACAAGAAGATATTGTTGGAAGAGGAACCTGTAGTCCGTTTTCCAAGGAAAAGAGGAAATATACAAAACACAAAGCCCAAGGTATGTGTACTGCATAGTGTCATATTGTTATTAACTAGAAATGTCTATTTGATGTTCGTTTGTGTTCTCATTGGCTCCATGTAGGGAAGGATGGTGATGCATCACAGATAACTCGTACATATTCTTCAAGGCGTATAATGGGAGACACCATCCCAAAGCAGTAGCACAAGGTGAGTATTTTTTCATTAAGCCTTGTGTAAGCAATGTTACTGTATGTTTTATTTAGTTTAAGCTATATAATTTTATAGGGAAGCTCGATTTTAACAAATACTATTGATTTTTTATAATAGTAGTAGATGACCTTAATGATGAGTGTCAAAAATGTTGGCGAAGATGGGGATGGCGATGGCGAAGATGGGGATGGCGATAGCGAAGATGGTCGCGAATGTGTGTAGTATACTGGTTGTCTTTTTACAAAATGTATGTCCTTGTTAGTATGTTTTATCTGACAATGATTATATGGGCAGGTACTACTGGGTCACGTCTGCATGTGAGCGCACGGGAGTATTATTCTCATGCAGATCCGTGAGGGTACGTTTGTTATATTCTTTTATGGCGGAAGGCTCTTCCAACAATGGATTGTTGATATCTATACCAAGATCGAGTCAATGCGTTTGGATTGGTACTCCAATCCGGAGCATCAAAAGATAATTCGTGCTAACCTGTACCAGGTATTGTCACTTTCCACCCTTTTTGTACTTATATTTTAAGGACATATGGCTATTTTATTTCAATCTTTTAATAGGGCATTCTAGACTCCCTTGCTGGTGGAGAGGTTAGTGGTGAGAAGGTTGGGAGACGAGTTGTGCTCTCTAAGGATTTCCCGGGAAGCGACCGTGATGTCAGCTGCAGATTCATGGATGCAATGGCTTTAGTTGCACGCTATGGAAGGCCAGACTATTTTGTCGCGATGACTTGCAACCCTTATTGGCCGGAGATAATGGAACAGTTGTTGCCGGGACAGACACCACAAGATAGGCCAGATATTGTGGCAAGGGTATATCGCGCCAAACTACTTGACCTACATAATTTCTTGATTGTTAAGGGACACTTTGGCAAGGTAGCTGCTTGGGCAGATGTCACAGAGTTTCAAAAGAGAGGTCTACCCCATTAGCATTTTCTGTTGATTATGGACAGTAGTGCGAAACTTAGTGGACCTAATGCTTATGACAAATATATATCATCTGAACTTCCCGATGATAAGAAATACCCTATCCTCCATCGACTTGTGTGCAAACACATGATGCATGGCCCATGTGGAACACTCAACACTAAGTGTGCTTGCATGGTGGACGGGAGTTGTCGATTCAAGTATCCTCGTCAGTTCTGTGAAGCCACGCAACAAGGAAAGGATGCATATCCTATATATAGAAGACGTCAGGATGGACATAAGGTTTTTATCAGGAATAAATGGCTGGACAACCATTGCGTTGTTCCCTACAACCCAATACTTCTGATGCGGTATAACTGTCATATTAATGTTGAGGTTTGTTGCAGCATTAAGTCTGTAAAGTACTTGTACAAATATGTTTACAAAGGTCATGATTGTGCATCCTTTTCGGTCGAATATTCTCGTGAAAATGGTCCTATAGAGATTAATGAGATCAAGCAGTACCGCAAGGCAAGATGTATTACTGCTATAGAAGCAATCTATAGGTTGTATCATTTCCCAATGTACTCTATGTCACCACCCGTTCTACAGATGCAGGTCCATCTTCGAGGTATGCATATGGTGCCTTTCAAAGACACTGACAACCTTGAGGATGTGGCACGGCGTACTCGGACACAAAGGTCCATGCTTACCGAGTATTTCCGCATGAATAGAGAAAACCCAAATGTTGAGTATTTCCGCATGAATAGAGAGGACCCAAATGCATCAACATATCTTTACAGAGAATTCCCAGAGCACTACACTTGGAAGAAATCACTTAAGTGTTGGGAGCCTAGGAAAAAAAGGTTCCAGATTGGCAGGCTGGTATATGCAAACCCAACTGAAGGTGAAAGGTACTACCTACGGGTACTCCTAAATCATGTGAGAGGCGCAACAGGATTTGAGTCACTTCGAACTGTACGGGGTGTGCAATCTCCAACCTTTACAGAAGCTTGTGAGGTGCTTGGCCTTGTGGAAACTGATAGCTCACTTGATGATGCGATGATTGAAGCTGTGTCTTTTAAAATGCCGAGTGCTCTAAGGAGGATGTTTGCCACTATTATTGTGTTCTGTGAGCACACTAATATCCGTGCATTGTGGGACAAGCACTTCGAGTCAATGACAGAAGACTATATCCATACTCAAGGCAATAAAGCTGCGGTGTTGCAAATGGTACTCCGTGATGTATCAGATATTGTTCGATCCATGGGCAAAGACATAAAATCTTTTGGCCTTCCTGCGTTGGATGATACAGGTGACCTTTTAAATTTATTTATGCTCCATCTCTGGTAGCTCACTCGATATATACACTTGTTGTTTATAGTTAGATATAGACATAGATATAGATATAATATACTACTATATGGCTACATCTCTGATATATTTGATAGGTAATATATGCAACATATAACAGTTTATTCCATAGCAAGATGTTACAGCATATAGGATGAGTACTTGATTTTCCAAAAATGATTAGTTACTTAATATAATATACAGTATGTGGATTAATTAGTTAGGAAGTTTGCCCATCATTTCTATCACCCTGCATATTTAGTTGGCTCTAGCTGATTTATAATTTAATTTCACGTTCGTCCCATGTAGGTCATTTGATAAATATAATCATGTATATATATGTTTACAGTGTCCATGATGGTATTTCCTGTTTTAGCTGCGGTCTCGGACTATAGTTTGAAAATAATATATATACCTGTTGTAATATATGAGGTCCCATGCTACTTACGTTTACTAAAAGTTACAAAATATATCCTCATTGTTAACACCTGTTGTAATACATGTGTTTTTCCCCTCGTACTGATCATATATTATTGTGTTGCCCAAATGACAGATGAGACAATAAGAGACTACTACAGAGAGCTAACGGAGGAGAGGAAAATTGGTTTTGAAGAAGCAGATATAGAAATAATAGACAAGTTGAATGCCGAGCAGAGGGCTGGTTTTGATGTGATATTTGACCATGTGGTTGGTAATAGAGGAAAGGTATTCTTTGTTGATGGCCCTGGTGGAACCGGTAAGACGTACCTATATAGGGCATTGCTGGCAAAGGTGCGCTCGATAGGACTTATTGCAATTGCAACCGCGACATCTGGTATTGCTGCATCTATCATGCCCGGTGGTCGTACTGCACACTCCAGATTCAAGATACCCATCAAGCTCGGAGATAACACAGTTTGTAACTTTACAAAGCAGAGTGGGATAGCTGCATTGTTGCGGACTGCATCATTGATAATATGGGATGAAGTGGCTATGACACGGAGACAAGCAGTCGAGACATTGGATAGATCATTACAAGATATAATGGGTTGCTCTAATCCTTTTGGTGGCAAGATTATGGTGTTCGGTGGGGATTTTAGACAGGTTCTTCCGGTTGTGCCTCACGGCACTAGAGCCTAGATCACAGATGCGACACTCCAGCGCTCATATTTGTGGGATAGTGTGCACAAAATATGGCTCCATAAGAACATGAGAGCACAAAGAGATACTTGGTACTCAGATTTCTTGCTCAGAATTGGAAATGGGACAGAAGAAACAACCACAAATGATTATGTCGGTCTTCCAAAAGACATTGTCATTGAGTACAACGAGGACAGTGCACTTGACACCGTCATATATCATGTCTTTCCCAATCTGAAGGAGAATTATACCTCTGCAGCCTATATGCGTGAGCGTGCGATTCTTTCCACTAGGAATGAGCATGTTGATGGGTTAAATGCCAAGATGATTGAGTTGTTCCCTGGTAATGAAAAGGTGTACTATAGTCATGACTCAGTGGATGATGATTCAAACAATAATTACCCTCTTGATTTTCTCAACTCAATAACACCTAACGGTTTACCTCCACACGAGCTTAGGGTCAAGAAGAATTGTCCCATTATTTTGCTTCGGAACCTTGACCCCCCACAATGGGCTTTGTAATGGTACTCGTTTGATGGTGAGGGGACTTGAGAATAATGCAATTGATGCCGAGATTGTCAATGGCCAGCATGCTGGGAAAAGGATCTTTATCCCAAGGATACCACTTTCACCTTCGGAAGACATTACACTTCCTTTCAAGTTTAAGAGGAAACAATTCCCTATCAGGCTTAGTTTTGCGATGACTATTAACAAAGCCCAGGGACAAACTATACCCAATGTTGGCATATACCTCCCTGAGCCTGTGTTCTCTCATGGCCAACTTTATGTTGCACTATCCAGCGGTGTCTCCCGAAAAACCACATGGTTACTGGCTAAACCAAACAAGGATCTTGACTCAACTGGAAAAAGAACAAAGAATATTGTCTACAGGGATATATTGGAAGGATGATAGTAGGTTGGTGCATAAGCATACATAAATAATTATTTTTACTATTCTCTCAATTTTTTATGCCACACTTGGTATGTAGACTAATCCAATTCACTACAACATCCAGAAAACTTTGGACTTGGACGTTGACAAGTAACAATTCGGGAGCGCTTTTGATGCTACACTTGCAGATAGAGAATCTTGAGCATCCTTGGCGCTCGTTGTCTACTCATTGGGTTGGCATCGATCTTTTTTTGTATAGCCGATGGGGTTTGCTGATGAGCACATGTGCAAGTGATCTTCTAATTTTTTTATGTCAACCTGTGATAGTGAACTTTAAGCACTTGCTTCTTTTATCACGTTTGAAATTTCAGGATGTTATAATGAGCTAAATACCTGGTGTTTAAATAATTGATTCTAAAACTTTACGTGGTTATATTCTATTTATTTATTGTTTGTCATGGTTAATTGGATTGCTTCATCTCAGTCATCTTTTATGAAGTAATGTCATATTCTTGTAAAATTGGTAATATTAATGTGTAATATTTTTATACACGTGCGTGCCGCACGTGCACACTACTAGTTTATAGAAATATCAGACTTGTTTTTATAAAATTATGACTGAATCAATCCTTACTTTATTATATATATATATATGATTTAGTATTATATATAGGCTTTATTATATATATGCTTTAGTATTATATATATACAAATATTATAAGCTTTTTTAAAACTATGAAAGAATTATTCACATTATTTTTATACTAGAAAATAACATTATCCTAAATATTATAAATTATTTTAATTTTAAAAAGACTTTGTCATATTTTTATTTATTAATAACTCTATTTATTTATTTAAATGCTTTAAAGAAAAGCATTTAAATAACCTTATTTATCCAAAGTTTATAATTGTTTTTTAGAGAAAAATCTAACAAAGCTAACAAAATTGGTTTCATTAATTTTGGACAGTTCTACCATGAATGACAAATTAAACAAGATCACATCTATTTAAATAAAAGAAAACTTATTAAACAAAACTATTTTCCAAATAAACCCCTGGAAAGATTAAACTCTGACAAACAAATGCTCCCGCGCCCTGGCTTTTTCTCTGAAAACGTCCTAAACTTCCTAAAACCTTGCAAATAGGCCCCTCCGGCCTTAAAACTAATCCGGCGGCGATTGGCCGGCCCGATCTCGCCGGCGGCGAGGTCCCCGGCGACGGAAAGTGGCTCAACAGCATAAACTAGCCATGAAGAGCACTCCCATGGGTCTATCCCCTAGCAACGACGACGGGACGGCGATCCACGGCGACGACGGCGACAGCGCTCCGCTCGGGCTCGTCGGCCGGCTAAACAACAGCGAGTGCGGCGACAAGTGGTGGAGCTAAAGCTTCGCGACGACTTGCTCTACGCTATTCGCTAGCAGCAAGTTGTGGAGGATGGCCAGAGCACAACTCCCCTTGGCGGCCTGCCATGGCGCGGCCGCGCTCTGCACCCCTAGTGCCTAGCAAACCTAGAAGAAAGCCAATTGTAACCCCTACGACGCGCTAACCTAGCTCCCCTCGTGAGCTCACCAAGAGAACGGCCGGCAGCGATGGCGGGTTGAAGACGACGGTAAACGGCGACCGTGAAGGTCGGAGCTTGGCAAGGGCGAAGCTGGTGAGGTGGTGAGGCTGTGGTCGGGAAGAAACTGGTGGCGATGGTCGACGACGAGAATTTCTCCGACGGACGGGCGGCCGTGTTCTTGGTACGGCACGAACAGGAAAGAGGGGAGATGAGGACGGCACAGTATTTATTCGAATTTCTACTGCTGGGTCTTGGCCACCTCCTTTGTGGTTGCTTGCTGTGTCTTTCATGCAGTTCAGCACGTGGCATCAACCAAAATCACAGCTCGACATTGAGCGGCAGACATACTGCTGCCCTGTTCCAAAGCTAACCGGTACTTGTGTACGTCAAACTTGGTTCATATGAGTAAATAATTTCATCCAAATTCAGATATAATCATTGTCCAAATTTTAACCAAAACTATAGCTGGTACTTCATTTATTGTGTAAAGGGCATGGCCAAAACAATAACTGGTAGAGAGATTTTAATCTCTGAAGATAGGACTAATTTTTACTGAGCCCTTGTTTAGTTTCCAAATTTGGGAGCCAAATTTTGGTCTTTTGGGGTGCGTGCGCCACTGTAGCATTTCGTTTGTATGTGTAAAAAATTATCCAAAAATTGATTAATTAGGCTCAAAATGTTCATCTCGCAGAGTACAACAAAACTATGAAATTAGTTTTTGATTTTATCTACATTTAGTACTCCATGCATGTGTCGACATTTTGATGTGACGTGAATCTGCTTTTTGCATAGTGAACTTTGGGGTAGAATTTGGGATCTAAGCCATTATTTAGTTCCAAAATTTGCCTCCCAAATTCCACTATGCAAAAAGAAGATTTCCATCACATCAAAATGTCGGCACATGCATGGGGTACTAAATATAGATGAAATCAAAAACTAATTGCACAGTTTTGGTGTACTTTGCGAGACGAACATTTTGAGCCTAATTAATCAATGTTTGGATAATTTTTTCACAAATACAAACGAAATGCTACAATGACGCATTTATTACAAACACCAAACTTTGGTCCCAAGTTTGGATCCAAAATTTGGATCTAAAAAGGCCTAAACAAGGCCCGAACACAAGTTCAGTTTCGTCAGTAACTTGTACTGACCAAAACATTGCTGGGTTCCAAATTTGCTCTCCAAATTAATTATCAAACAATCTTTCCTTTGATCAAGAAGTGATCCATGATGTAGTACAATGTCCCTAGTTTCCATTTTGCCATTGCTTGACCAAAATTTATTTACAAAATCTCTCCAATTTTTGACTCCAAGATGACATCATAACCCTGTTTTGAGCTGTTTTGTAACTTTACTGTTTTACTATACTAACAGTCCCTCAATATCTCCATAAGTGACATTTATCCTAAATTTGGCATGTTAAAATCTTGTTTTCCCTATTTTGCCAAATTTCTTCCAAACTTGCATTTCAAACTTGAATTTATCCAAATTGGCTTCTTTTGAAACTTTGAACTCACACCTTATTATCACCTTTAGAGTTTAATTTGCCCGTAAGCATGCCTTTTAAGGTTTATAACACCTTGAGTGTTACAGCAGCGGCACAAAAGCAACTGATACTAGGCAGGAGCTAGCTCTTCCTTCACTGACACACTTTGGAAAAGCTCGTAATCTTCCCAGCAATTATTCGTTTCAGAACATCATCATCTTTGTAACCACCGAAGCTAAAACAACCAAAATGGTTTGCCAAATCAACAGGGGGGACGGCACAAAGAGCCAGAGAGACAATAATCAGATAAGAACACCCAAAACAAATTGTAAGAATCTGATGAGGAGACGACAGTGAGGCAGACAGAGCAAGTGCACCTGTAAAGCGAGGATCGGAGACGGCCGGGACGACGCAATCCAAAAGTGGGCAAAGATGCTGCTGCCCGCGAGGACAAGGCAAGGGCGGCGATACCTGATCAGAGACGGGACAATCTAGCTTAGCTTTAGCAAGGCAGGCCGGAAGATAATGGAGTACACCGCCAAGCGAGCGAGCTTGACCACAAGCCTGCGGTTGTACTGCACAGCCTTGGGGCGCTGTACTTCCGGTACTAGCGTACTACACCGGGGGGAGCACAGGGCGCGAGGCCGGGGCTCAGGCATCTTGGCAACAGCAACCACTGTGCCTTTTGAGCTTGGTTGTTCCTCCCGTCCGAGCTTTGTGCGTGCTTGGTGCGCGTCCACCCACCGGTCGCCGGCTTTCTGCTTTCTTGCTACGCCACCTCGTCGTCTATTTATGCAGCCACGCGATCTATGATGCCAGGGCACGCCGACGCCGATCGATCCAGCTCCCACGCCGACATCTTCGGGTCCTGCTGCTTCAGTTTGAGTTAGTTCTTCCCCGCCGAGAGCCGTGAGCCATGGCCGCTGAGGTAACCCATCTCCTTTACTCCCTGCATCCGTCCTCACATACATGGGTTTTCAATTCGTGGAATTACTATTACGATGGTCGAATTAAGTGTAGCAAGAGAGCAAAGCTACGCAAGGACGGCATGGTTGATCGCCGCCTGTTCAGAGTTCCAGATGTAGAATGACGCCACTACCAGAATGATCGACATCTGCACCGGGTGGGAAAGCCCTTTAGCACCGGGTTTCCCACCCGGTGCAACTAATCCGAGGCTAAAGGGGTACCCCTTTAGCACCGGGTGCAGCCACGACCCGGTGCTAAAGGGCCTGCCTTTAGCACCGGGTCGTGGCTGCACCCGCTGCTAAAGGGCCTGCCTTTAGCACCGGTTGATGTCTGCAACCGGTGCTAAAGGCCCCGGATTTTTTTTTGCTTTTTTCAGTAGCCATGCGTGCACGTCTATATACGTATATATTCTAATACGTGTATTCTAATGCGTATTCGGCCGACTCTATATTCATGCTAGCTGACATTTCATCAAAATAGAAGACATATATATTACAAAAGTAGATATTCATGCATGTCAACTCGAGTTATATATATTTAAACTGTATTTTCTACTTAATTAAGATGGACGACTAGCTTGTTGGACTGTCCGGCACGTCCTCCAGTACTGGCGAGTAGTATTCTCCTCGGGGATTGACGACCTCGTCCCAGATCCATCCGACGAGTTGTTCTGCAATTGCGTCAATTCTTTCTAGCTCTAGGGACTCTTCCTTCAGGTTGAACATCTGTAATTTACAAATAATTGAAAGATATTTAATCCGCCGAGTTGGAGACAATAATTGTGCACTTAATAATAATGGAAATGTTGTTTATTATTACGTACCATAATATCCTGTTGTGTAAGCTTTTTATGTCCCCAATTCCACATGAAATCGCAAACATAGTATGCACTTAAACCAAGCCTAACATTCCTCGCATCAGCATCAAACTCTGGGAATGCTCTGTCGATGTTCCTCCACTGGGATCCATCGGCGGGGTGTCTCAACATGCCATCTTGCTTACGTTCTTCTTTGTGCCAGCGCATCAGTTTGGCATGGTCTTTGTTCCTGAACAAACGCTTCAGACGGGGTATCAGAGGGAAATACCACATCACCTTCGCAGGAATTTTTTTCTTAGAACGCTCTCCCCCAACATCACCAGGGTCGTCCCGCCTGATCTTGTATCGCGCGCAGGTGCAAACCTGACAATGATCCAAGTGTTCGTACTGTCCGCGATAGAGGATACAGTCATTAGGACACGCATGTATCTTCTGCACCTCCAAACCGAGAGGGCAAACAACACGTTTTGCTTGATACGTCGTCGATGACAATGTGTTACCCTCTGGAAGAATCTTCTTTACGAGTTTCAGTAGCTCCTCGAAACCCTTATCAGTAACACCATTTGCTGTCTTCCACTGCAGAAGTTCAAGTGTGCTACCCAACTTCTTTAGCCCCTCTTTGCAATCTGGGTACAGGTCAGTCTTGTGGACCTGCAACATGCGCTGTATCTTTTTCAGTTCCTTATCATTGCCGCAGTCTTTCTCGGCATCACGCAACATTTGCCCGAGCCCATCAGTAGGTTCATTTTCCTGAGCAACATCTTCCTGAGCATCGCCTTCCCGAGCAACATCTTCCTCATCGGCATCACCCATTGCAGCATATGCAAAGGAACCGTAGTATTGAGCCAATAACGGAATGTCGTCATCGGCCTCGTCTTCTTCATCTTCATCCATTAGAATTCCTCTTTCACCGTGCTTCGTCCAAACAGAATAATTCCTCATGAAACCGTGCCTCATCAAATGCACTTGAAGACAACCTCTTTGTTTGTACGATTGTATATTTTTACAATGGGTGCATGGGCAGAACATGAAACCGGACGGCGTCCTGTTAGCCTCGGCGGCATCGAGAAACGTCCTAAGGCCATCACGGAATGCCTGAGCGTGGGGGTCCCCGTACATCCATTGTCTATTCATCTGCATTATTAACCAATAACAAATATACAATACAATTTAAAGATAAAAAAATTTAATATATAAATAAATACAAATTATAATATATATTCCATTATATAAATAAATTTCTAAAACTACATTACTATATTCATTAAATATAACATTACTATAAGCCTTATAAGATTTATAAGATTTTCTATTAATTTATAAGATTTTCTAGCATTTTATATTGATTTTCTAGTAATTTATAAGATTTTCTATTAATTTATAAGATTTTCTAGCATTTTATATTGATTTTCTAGTAATTTATAAGATTTTCTAGTAATTTATAAGATTTTCTAGCATTTTATATTGATTTTCTAGTAATTTCTAAAACTACATTACTATAAGCCTTATAACTATTCACAAGTCATACAAAACAAAATACTAACTAGCTTGCCTTCTCTCTCCATTTAAACACAACATGAACACTCTCTCCACCATGAACTCAAGCTCTCTCCTCTCTCTCCTCCAAGAACACAAGCTCTCTCTAGCTAGCTTTACTTTGATTCACAAATCCCTCTATTTCTAAATCATAGAAGGATTACAAGCTAAATAAAACAATAGAGAATGAAAGAGTGTACCTTGTAGTGCTCCTTAGATGAGTAGATTCTTCACAAATTTTGAAAAAAATTTGGGCAGCACCTCCCCTCCCACGGCCGAGCAGCATGAACACAACGCCTAAGTGTTCAGCTGGCTCGGGCGGGGGAGGAGGAAGCCCCTATATTCAAACACATTAGCACCGGGTCGTGGCAAGACCCGGTGCTAATGTTTACCCTTTTAGCACCGGGTGCAGCCACGACCCGGTGCTAAAGGCCTCGGGCACATTAGCACCGGGTCGTGGCTGCACCCGGTGCTAAAGGGTGAACATTAGCACCGGGTCTTGCCACGACCCGGTGCTAGTGTGTCCGCCCTGACACACCTCCGCGCCGCCCCCGCTCCTAGCCGTTGGACCCGGTGCTGAAGCCCCATCAGCACCGGGTCCAAAAATGGTCGAGACGGAGGAGGCGGGCGGATGTGAAGGATTCTGGTAGTGCGCATTGGAGTTTCTAGTATTTGATTGTTGGTAAAGAGGGCTCGCTAGCTGCGTCATATGATTTCTGGCTGGTTTTATTGTCTCCATTTTCTCTGAGTTAGTTCCAGATGTAGAAGGCATTTGGGCCGCCCCTTGGTTTTCCTTATTGCTGGCACTGTATGTGAGAACATAATATGATCTTCTGCTTGTCTGATTATCTTCACTTCACTATGCAGACTACTGTTGTCCTCAAGGTTGCTATGTCATGCGAGGGTTGCTCCGGGGCGGTCAGAAGGGTGCTATCCAAGATGGAAGGTGATATTTGCGCTGTAATATCTCTATAATGTCTTGCAAACAAAACCTAGCTAGTTGCCTACTTACCTTGGAACCCTGGGCAATGGAAAATTTATCACTTGATCAGAGGGTTAAACCCTAATCAATCAAAACGTTAAAAATGGCTTATCCATTACCAGTTTTACCACCCGTGGTGGATATGAGTTATCTGCCGCTTATGCTTGTTCTTCTCATCTTCTGCAATCAGGAGTTGAGACCTTCGACATAGACCTCAAGGAGCAGAAGGTGACAGTCAAAGGCAATGTCAAGCCTGAGGATGTCTTCCAGACAGTTTCCAAGTCGGGGAAGAAGACCTCCTACTGGGAGGAGGCTACAGCCCCGGCGGCCGCTCCGGCTCCGGAAGCAGAAGCAGCTCCCAGCACTGAGGCAGAACCGCCTGCAGCAGAGGCTGCACCAGAGATAACCCCAGCCAAAGCTGACGCTTGATCGTCACATGTGATGCTGTGACCCCTAAACCTTACTCTAGAGCTAGCTGGGAAACTGAGTCTCGAGGGGTTTGCATCATGTTGTTGCTACTCTAGCAAGTGATCGATTGCGAATTATAGAATAAATGATAAAACCCAATGTGTGTGTTTGGGTGATTTCAAGATGAACACATCCGTTGCAGGATTCTTGTTCACCAGATTGTACTTTAATTTTACCATTACTTTGGAGTTCCCCCTAAACATCTGTTCAAAGACTTTTTCTCTGACAAAAAAGAACATGACTGCAGTCCATGGTACATCTTCTAGCTTGAGGTTCCTTGGTTTTAATACGACCATTATATTGATTAATACATTATGTTGACTGGTGAATAAGTTTCAAACTTCTTGAATTCAGTTCTACTTGTTCGCAAAAAAGTATCAGGTTTGTTTACTTGACCCCAAAATTGTAATGATGCATTTACTTTGATCACAACCTCTCTCTACATTCCAATGACTTACCTTCCTTCTTTTAGAAGAAATAGGAAAGGAAAATAACTATATTTACTAATTTTCACTTTGGTGAAAAAACACACTTTTGGTGAAAACCTCTGCTTTCTTAGAAGAAAATACTCTTGATGAATTCTTCGACAACTCACAAGCATCACAGGCTTCAGGAACTTGTCAAAAACTTGATGTGATAAGAACTTTGTGCCATTGCAGCCAGCAATTCAATGATATCAGAAATTTATTAGTATACCACAGTATTCATGGAAGTACAAATTAAATTAATCTAAATTTGAACCACCAAAAGGATGCTTGGTTCTTAAAAGGTTCACTATGTCACTCAATACTTATATCAAATTTACAATTTCCTTAGACCTATCCACAATAATCCAGCTATCATAATTTGATCTAATGCTAACGTGTCTGGATTATGTAACTTGGATTGTTGGATTGGATCATATGTGGATTATTGTGGATTATATCAAATTAAATTATTCTGGATTATGTAACTTGTTGATCATATGTGGATTATTGTTGACAAACTCGATCAGTTATCAACAACAATCCCCATATGAGCAACCCAATAATACAAGTCATGCTATACCCTAAACAATTTCAATGCTAACAAGCAGGGGCGGAGCTACGTTGTAGCTGGTGGGTGCAGCCGCACCCACGAAAAATCGAGCTCTAGTTAGTAGCCTATAAATTTTCACCATGTTTATTAAAGCATCATGCATATTCTCTGAAGCGTCGCACCCCCTCTATTCTTTTCTAGCTCCGCCGCTGCTAACAAGAAAAAACACATTACCGAGAGAGGGGGCCATGACTGCGTAATCTGAAGAGCCCTATTCATTTAGGCATTAGGCATCACCCACCCACTAACTGGATCAAGGAACTGAAACAAAAAAAAAGAAGGAAAAAATTGGAACGATGAAGGTGGATTGGTATACCATGCAGGATGCTTTTCTTCGGGAGAACTATGCGTGATTTTCGTCGGGAGAAGAACTTGCTGGGGGCTGCTTTTCGTCGGCGACAAGTCCGCGGTCGGCGGCGCCGTGCAAATTGCCGGCGACTTGAATCAATCGATCAATCGAAACGAAGGCGAAAGGGTCTACGCGTGGGCCTTGCTTTGATCTGGGCTGGAACCTAGAAATAGATGGGCCAACATCGCGAGGCCCAGGGAGTGGAGAGTCCACCTGCACGGCGGCACCTTATCCCCTTTTCCTCCTGGCCACTCCACTCCATTCGAATCCTCTCGTCCCCGATCGCAATTCTCATCGCGAGCCTCCAATGGCGCCTCCCCCTCCTCCTCCCCATCACCTGCTCCCACGCTCTTCCAGCTTCTGCAGCAGCGTCGTCGTCACCCCCGCTTCCCCACACAAGGGCAACCACAGAAGGTCCAACACGATCATCCCAAACGCCGTCACCACTGCCGCAGCCGCGCGCGCAGCTCTAGCTGCTCCGCCCACGCGCGCGCCGGACGGATGCACCCCGCGCGGGAGGTGTTCGACGCAATGCCGGCGCGGAGCAGGTCCCTCATCGCATTGACCGCCATCATGTCCGGGTACGCCACCCACGACCCGGCCTCTGAGGCGCTCGAGCTGCTCCTCTGCATGCTCGGCCTGCTCCTCAGGCCCGATGCCTTCGTCTTCTCCGTCGCGCTGCGCCGCCGTCGGGAGCCTCCGCGTAGGCAGGCAGCTCCACGGAGCCGTCACCAAGTTGGGCTACGTTGGCGCGGACCTCTTCGTGGCCAACGGCCTCGTCACCATGTACGCGAGCTGCCGCTCACTGGGCTGCGCTGAGAAGGTGTTCGGTGGATAACTGTCTGATTGGATTCTATGGAAGGTCTGGTGAACTGCAGCTGATGCGAAAGGTGTTCATTGAGATGGATGTTAAAGATTTGGTTTCTTGGAACACCATAATCCAGTGCTATGCAGAAAACTTGCGTGATGAAGAGGCCTTGGCTCATTTTCGCGCTATGATGTTTGAATGCGAAGAATGCGATGAGTTTACACTGCACGTTGTCACAAGAAGAGGTGCCTTTGATCATGGTATGGAAATACATGGCTACCTCATCAGAGCAGGTTTGGACTCGTGTAAGCATGTCATGAGCGCTCTCATGGATATGTATGTCAATTGGGCCTCTCTTCAGAAGCGGCACCAGATGTTTCCTTTGAGGATGTTAAAATATTATTTATCAGTCCAGGGAGAGCTTGATCAGTTCATCGTGGCAAGCAGTCTGAAGTCATGTGCTTCTGATCTAGATCTGGCAGCAGGGAGGATGTTGCATGCCTGCATTTTAAAGCGCGATATGAATCCAGATTCTTTTGTTACCAGTTCGTTGGTCGACATGTATGCTAAATGCGGTGCTTTGGAGGAATCAAATCTTCTGTTTTCAAGAAGCAAGAATCCAGGCACGGCTGCGTGGTCTGCTGTTATCTCAGGGAACTGTCTGAATGGTCAGTACGGAAGAGCAATGCATTTGTTTAGGAGGATGCAGGGGGAGCATGTGCCGCCTAACGAATTCACATACACTGTTGTGCTTACAGCTTGTATGGCTCTTGGAGATGCTGTGAGTGGTATGAAGATCCACAGCAATTCGATCCGAAATGGTTATGGTACAAACACCTATGTTTTGAAAGTTGTTATGAACGGCGGCGAATAACGAAGTAATCAAACACAGCGGGACACAAGATTTAACGTGGAAACCCCTCCAATGCGAAGGGGAAAAACCACGGGCACCAGCCAGCACAATCTCACTATATCTCATGAGTCGGGTTACAACGCCTATGGCGGCTTACAAGAGAATCAAGTCTCCACGAAACCCTAGCAAGGGTATATATATTGTACCACGGGGGGCTTCGCCCCCCGTACCCCCCTTTACGCGTCAACATGGGGGCGAGTTCCTGATGGGCCGGCTTCAGCCTCCGCTTCGCTTGGTAACCCTAGCAAGAGGAGGATTTACCTATTGCTCAACGCAAGACGAAGAGAGGTTGCGGTCCTCCAAAACGTCTTATTGAAGAATGTAATTTATCTTACTATGCTTTGAGTTGTGCTGAACAGGTGGAGAATGTTCATGAGCCAGCGACATATAGAGAAGCTGTTAGCTGTGGTGACAGTGAGAGCTGGGTTTCAGCTATGCATGAGGAGATGCAGTCACTTGAAAAGAACAACACATGGGAAGTTGTACCATTGCCTAAGGAGAAGAAGACCATCCGATGCAAATGGATCTTCAAGAGAAAGGAGGGTTTATCTCCAAGTGAGCCTCCAAAGTTTAAGGCAAGGTTAGTTGCAAAAGGTTACAGTCAAATTCCGGGTGTTGATTATAATGATGTATTCTCTCCAGTTGTAAAACATAGTTCGATCCGTCATGAGCACCATCATGAGCAACATCATCAGCAACATCATTGGTTTGATCATCAACCGGCTCCACCTGCACAACTGCCTCATCAACATGCTCCACCTGCATGCGCATACGCTGCACCCCTGGAGCAGAAATATCTGGAACACTGTCTGAGGTCAAACTAGCATTAAACATCACAGATTCATTGAAAACCACACTTCTACTCATGAAAGTCTTTCCTGTTTCAGGATTCCACAGTTTATATCCTTTAACTCCAGAACCATAACCAAGAAAAAGACACTTAACAACTCTAGGCTCTAATTTTCCATTATCAACATGAGCATAAGCAGTGCATCCGAAAACTTTCAACTGTGAATAATCAGCAGGTGTACCAGACCATACCTCCATGGGAGTTTTCTTATTAAGTGGAATAGAAGGCGACCTGTTTATCAAATAACATGCGGTATTTGCAGCTTCAGCCCAAAAACGCTTGCTTATCCGTGCATTGGACAGCATGCAACGAGCCTTCGATATGATGGTTCTGTTCATACGCTCGGCCACACCGTTTTGTTGAGGAGTATACGGTATGGTGTGATGGCGCACAATGCCTTCGTTCCTGCAGAAATCATCAAAGGCAGTAGAACAAAACTCTCCACCATTATCAGTACGAAGCAATTTCACTTTTCTGTCAGTTTGCCTTTCTATCATAACTTTCCAGTTTCTAAACGCAGCAAAAGTATCATCTTTATGTTTCAGAAAATAAGGCCAAACCCTTCTAGAGTAGTCATCAATAATAGTAAGCATGTAACGAGCACCACCAAGCGAAGGCTTACGAGAAGGACCCCATAAGTCAGCATGTACATAATCAAGTGTACCTTTAGTGGTATGAACCGAGGTATTGAACTTTACCCGTTTATGCTTTCCGAAAACACAATGCTCACAAAACTTCATGCTACTCGAAGTACAGCCATCCAACAAGTTTCTCTTCATCAATTCTGCCATACCAAGGTGACTCATATGCCCAAGACGCATATGCCAGAGGTTAGTTGTACTAGGTTCAACATGAATGACATTAGCAGAAACCGAACCAAGCAAAGTAGTACCTCTAAGAATATATAGATTCGAAGCATTGAGATCACCCAAAAGACAAACAAGAGAACCTTTCGATACCTTTAAAAATTCCTCATCACCGGTGTATCTGAAACCTTCTCTGGCAAGTGTGCTCAACGAAATCAAATTTCTTGTCATTTCTGTTATGTACCTTACATTGATCAATGTGCGTGTCATGCCCTCATGCGTCTTGATCTGAACAGAGCCGATGCCCACAATTTCACGTGGGTTATCATCCCCCATCCGCACTACATCTCCTTGTTGCACGGGCTTATATGAACTAAACCAATCTTTGTTAGTGCAGATATGAAACGAACATGCAGAATCCAGAACCCATTCATCATGACCAGTAACACAACCAGCGAGAACAACCAGACAATCTCCGGAATCAGAATCAACAGCTGCAGAGACAACAGAGACCTTACCATCAGAATTCTTCTTCATCTTCTCCTTATACTGGAGCTTCCTGCAATCCTCAATTGTATGATTCGTGAGCTTGCAGTAATTATAGAACTTCTTATTGTTCCGAGCTTTCGACTTGGAACGGCTTCTCCCATCAAAGTTCTTGTTACGATCGTTTCCATTGTTGGAGGATCGATTCTCAGATCGTCCTCTCACATGCAACGCATCGCCCTTGGAGGACGACGACCCGTCTGCCTGAACCATACCCTTCATCTTCATCTTCCGCTTCGCTCCGGCCCAAGCCTCCGGCGACGGGCCTCCGCTGCGCTTCGGCAGAAGCCCGGCCTTTGTCGTGGATGTGGAATTTGGAACATATCCAACAAACTCCACCTTGAGACAAATTCCCTCTTGTAGCATAAATCATCTTCATCTTGAGCAAAATGCTTCTGGTGCCAACGATAGTCACTTGGACTATCCTATCAAGCCGACTAAGCTTGAGCACAGCTTAAACTTAGAAACGGGTACAGGCTTTGTCATCATATCAGCAGGATTATCATGAGTACTGATCTTGCATACCTTCAGCTTACCATCTTCGATCACATCACGCACAAAATGATACTTGATATCAATATGCTTAGTCCTCTCATGGAACATCTGATCTTTAGTAAGATAAATAGCACTCTGACTATCACAATATAATGTAATGCAAGATTCAGCCCCACACAGTTCAGCATATAAACCTTTCAGCCAAACCAATTCCTTGCAAGCTTCACAAATAGCCATATATTCTGCCTCAGTAGTAGACAAAGCAACAACTGTCTGTAACGTAGCCCTCCAACTCACAGCACAACTGCCAACAGTAAACACATAACTAGTAAGTGATCTTCTTCTGTCCATATCAGCAGCATAATCTGAATCCACATAACCAATCAGCCCCTTATCTGTTCTTCCAAACTTTAAACAATAATCTGATGTGCCTCTGAGATACCTGAAAATCCACTGAACTGCCCTCCAATGTTCTTTACCAGGATTAGACATATATCTACTAACCAAACTCATAGCATATGATAAATCTGGACGAGAGCAAACCATGGCATACATCAAAGACCCAACAGCACTAGAATAAGGAACCTTTGTCATGTATTCAATCTCCTGATCTGTACTAGGACACTGTGCAGCTGACAACTTAAAGTGAGATGCAATGGGGGTACTAACAGCTTTAGCATCTGTCATGTTGAAACGTTGAAGAACTTTCTTGATATAATTTTGTTGACTAAGAAATAGCAAACCAGATTTTCTATCTCTACTAATTTCCATACCAAGAATTTTCTTAGCAGCACCAAGATTTTTCATGTCAAACTCACTATTCAACAATTTCTTCAACTTAGTGATTTCTATCTGACTCTTGGCAGCAATCAGCATATCATCAACATATAACAGCAAGTATATAGGTGATCCATTAACATGTTTGATGTAGACACAACTATCAAATTTCGACCTTTTAAAACTGTGTGACAGCATAAATGAATCAAACCTCTTGTTCCACTGACAAGGGGACTGTTTTAAACCATACAAGGATCGCTTCAACTTGCACACATGCTTCTCCTTGCCTGGCACTATGAACCCTTCCGGCTGGTCCATGTATATGTCCTCCTCTAGCTCTCCATGTAAAAATGCAGTTTTCACATCTAACTGCTCAAGCTCAAGATCATGTGATGCAACAATACTAAAGAAAGTACGGATCGAACTGTGTTTTACAACTGGAGAGAATACATCATTATAATCAACACCCGGAATTTGACTGTAACCTTTTGTAACTAACCTTGCCTTAAACTTTGGAGGCTCACTTGGAGATAAACCCTCCTTTCTCTTGAAGATCCATTTGCATCGGATGGTCTTCTTCTCCTTAGGCAATGGTACAACTTCCCATGTGTTGTTCTTTTCAAGTGACTGCATCTCCTCATGCATAGCTGAAACCCAGCTCTCACTGTCACCACAGCTAACAGCTTCTCTATATGTCGCTGGCTCATGAACATTCTCCACCTGTTCAGCACAACTCAAACTATAGTAAGATAAATTACATTCTTCAATAAGACGTTTTGGAGGACCGCAACCTCTCTTCGTCTTGCGTTGAGCAATAGGTAAATCCTCCTCTTGCTAGGGTTACCAAGCGAAGCGGAGGCTGAAGCCGGCCCATCAGGAACTCGCCCCCATGTTGACGCGTAAAGGGGGGTACGGGGGGCGAAGCCCCCCGTGGTACAATATATATACCCTTGCTAGGGTTTCGTGGAGACTTGATTCTTTTGTAAGCCGCCATAGGCGTTGTAACCCGACTCTTGAGATATAGTGAGATTGTGCTGGCTGGTGCCCGTGGTTTTTCCCCTTCGCATTGGAGGGGTTTCCACGTTAAATCTTGTGTCCCGCTGTGTTTGATTACTTCGTTATTCGCCGCCGTTCATAACAAGTGGTATCAGAGCCGAAGGTTAAGGAACCTGTAAAATCTCAGTGGTCACATTTGACGGGGGAGCCCGTTATCGTCACTGGGCTTAGCCCGTGAACGCCTCCAGGTGCTGCAACCGGAGGATTTAAACTCTGGGCCTATAATTACCTCTTCTGATGGAAGAGTTGGGTCCGAATGTGTGACGGGGGAGATTGTGTTAGGTTTAGTCCCACATCGGAAATTGATGATGGGAGAGCACAACATATAAGGCGAGGGCAGTCCTCACCCATTAGACTAGTCTTTTGGGTTGAGTTAGGCCTGAGCATTGTTGGTCGTTGCTCCATTGGACCTGGGCTTAATATCGCGCTGGCCCGTAGATACCCGGGCTTAGGCCGAATCGGTTGCGCGTTTATAACAAAAGTTTGGTCAACTTTTACTTGAGACAAGGTCAGCACCACCAAGCTCTGAAACTGTGCTTATCACTCTCAAACCATGAGGTTTCTTGGGGCACATTTGTTGAAGCATTTTCTCAAGTTAACGACCACGTCGGAATAGTTAATCTCTTTCATGTTATCCAACGTCGAGGGGTGGAGCTTGACCACCAAACTGCACGTCTCATCATGAGTTCCTGTGGAAAACTGGCACTTCTCGAGGAAGGGTTGCAAGCACATGTCTACATGACTAAAGCGCGGCCTTGCTTCCACAGCCTGTATGAACAGCCATCTCATCGACATGTACTCTAGTTGTGGTAGCCTCAGACATGCGTTCGATGCTTTCAACTATATGCCCGACAAGGATGCATCTTCCTGGACCTCAATAATCGCAGCGAACGTGGAAAATGGCTGTCCAGATACTGCCATTGGCCTGTTTTCGCAGATGCTAACGAATGAGGAGTGCCATCCAAGTTCGCAGGCTTTCTTGTTTGTGCTGAAGGCCTGCGCAAAAATCGGTCTTGTGAGTGAAGCCTTCAGGTTCTTTGTGTCCATGACTGAGGTTTACAGGATAGGGCCCTCGGAGGGGCATTACTCCCACCTGATCGAGGTATTGGGTCGTGCTGGGATGTTAAGGAAGCAGAGCATTTCATTGACAGTGTTGTTCCTTCCGAATCTGGTGCATCGGCCCGGAGTTTGCTCTGTGCTGCTGCCAAACAGGATGGAAATGATAAGACTCTGAAATCCGCTGTGATGGGCTCGGCCAAGAGGACACTCGGCTCCATCTATTTGTTTGGCTTATCAGCATCAAATAGTAGTATTTGGCTCAAAAAAAAAGCATCAAATAGTAGTATTTTTCTCTCAACATAAATCAGCACCAGTCATCTGTCGTCAGCCAACAAATCGTTAGCGCCAACCAGGCGAACGGGTCGACCGGGACGGTATAGCATGACTAAACAAAAGCAGCTACCACGGCGCCGTGGAAGCAGCTGGGCTTCCGACGACGGCGACGGAGAGGACGCTGGGCCTCGGAAATCTCGCCGGCGCCGTGGTGGGCAGCAGAGCCTCCGACGATGGCGACGAAGAGGACGCTGGACCTCGGAAATCTCGCCGTTCCGCAATTATCTCTGTCCCGTATGCCGATGACTCATCAACAGTGGAGAGTAGAAAATCCCGTGAGAGGAGGACCAGTGGAGTACTGAACTGTAGGTGGAGATTTATTTATATATAATAAGTAAGGGAAAGCAAACGGAAAAAAAGAATTGTGACGCTGGGCCTGACCGAGGTCGAGACGGGCTCGCCTTGCCGGCCCGGGAAGACGTGCGGGCACGCACGGACCAGGCCTCCAGGCAGCAGAGTGTGAGTGGCGAACGCGACGCCCGCACGCCAAACGGCACCGCACCATTTCTCCACCACCACCAACTACAAGCAAACTCCGGCCGGCCGGCCGTGAGAGGCCGCGAAACCAAACCCGGGTCAACGGCCGACAGCCCACTGTCCCAGAAGACGAAGCCCACCGCCTCGTCTTCCTCCCCTTTCTCCCCCATCCCCATCCTCGACCCTACGGACCCAACCCCCGCATCGCCATCGCATTCCTCCGATCCCATCTCAATTCCCCACTCGCCGTCGCCGCAGTCCCGCACTCCATTGCGCCGCGCGGTGCCGCCCCGCCCGCCCATGTGACCGCGCGAGTCGCGCCCCCAGTCTCTCTCTGCCAGTGTCCCAAGACCCCCAATCCGCGGCGCCGGGCGGGGAGCCCGGGGCGGGGGCGAATAAAAATCCGTGGGAGATTCCGTCCTCCGTGGCGGGGATGGGGCAGGAGGGGATGGGGTACAACAGCAAGGGCGGGGGCGGGGGCGGCGGGGGAGCCCTCCCGATGACGGCGCCGCGGCCGCGGGGCGCCTCGCCGCTCGGCAGCAGCCACCACCACCACAGCCGCTCGCGCAAGATCCACCGCACCTTCAACAACCTCAAGATCACCGTCCTCTGCGGCCTCGTCACCATCCTCGTCCTCCGGGGCACCATCGGCCTCAACCTCTCCCTCCCCTCGCAGCCCTCCGACTCCGAGGCGCTCGCCGGCGCCAAGGCCGTCGAGGACATCGACCGCATCCTCCGCGATATCCGCTCCGACTCGGGACCCGACGCCGACGACGACGACGGCGGGGAGTTCAGCGCGTCCTCCGGCTTCAACGCCTCCGCGCTCAGCGCCACCGAGGCCGCCGCCGCCTACGCGGCCGCCGCGGGCAAGTACAGGCTCGGCACCAAGATCTCCGACTGGGACCAGCAGCGGCGCCAATGGCTCGCCGACAACCCGGGGTTTCCCCCAACTGTCGCCGGGGGGAAGCCCAGGATCATGCTCGTCACTGGCTCGCAGCCGGGGCCCTGCGACAATCCGCTCGGCGACCACTACCTGCTCAAGTCCACCAAGAACAAGATCGATTACTGCCGCCTCCACGGCATCGAGATCGTCCACAACCTCGCGCACCTCGACACCGAGCTCGCGGGGTACTGGGCCAAGCTGCCGCTGCTCCGCCTCCTCATGCTCTCCCACCCGGAGGTCGAGTGGATCTGGTGGATGGACAGCGACGCGCTCTTCACCGACATGGCGTTCGAGCTGCCCCTGTCGCGCTACGACGGCCACAACCTCATCATCCACGGGTACCAGGACCTGCTCTTCGAGAAGCACTCCTGGATCGCGCTCAACACCGGCAGCTTCCTCTTCCGGAATTGCCAGTGGTCGCTTGACCTCCTGGACGCGTGGGCACCCATGGGGCCCAAGGGGTTCATCCGCGACCAGGCCGGCAAGGTACTCACGGCGAACCTCAAGGGCCGGCCGGCATTCGAGGCTGATGACCAGTCGGCACTGATTTACCTCTTGCTCTCGCAAAAGGACAAGTGGATGGACAAGGTGTTCATAGAGAATTCCTACTACTTGCATGGCTTCTGGGCTGGGCTGGTGGACAAGTATGAGGAGATGATGGAGAATCACCACCCGGGGCTTGGTGATGAGCGGTGGCCTTTCGTGACGCACTTTGTTGGGTGCAAGCCGTGCGGGAGCTATGGGGATTATCCAGTGGAGCGCTGCCTCAAGAGCATGGAGCGAGCGTTTAATTTTGCTGATAATCAGGTGCTTCGGCTGTATGGTTTCTCACACAAGGGCCTGGAAAGCCCCAAGATTAAGAGGACCAGGGATCAGACAACTCAGCCAATTAACGACGTGGAGAACTTAGATATGAAGGCCAAAATATCAACGATTTCTTGAAGGTTCAGATGAGTTGGTATGGCATTTGCATACTTGCTTTGGCTATCAACAAGGTCAGAGCATTTTGTGATATGGGGATATTGTTGTTCTAGTTTCCACTCTCTTTTCCTTTTGTTCATCAATCGTTATTGTTATGTAACAGCTAGAGATTGCAACCTTTGTTTGTAATGGAGTTAAACATGATAGGAGCTCAAATCTGAAGGAAATAGCCACTTTTGTACTGTATATTGCATTTCATTTTTTTTTGGGCTAGGTTCTAGCGGAACAAATGTCACTAACACGTGGAGTTTGTGCATGGTAGTACTTATAATTCTCTTTAATCTTCACA
The DNA here is from genome assembly GCA_033239725.1 of Echinochloa phyllopogon. Taxonomy (NCBI): domain Eukaryota; kingdom Viridiplantae; phylum Streptophyta; class Magnoliopsida; order Poales; family Poaceae; genus Echinochloa; species Echinochloa phyllopogon. The sequence goes on along the minus strand of BTCW01000010.1, from coordinate 38,819,438 downwards.
TTTCTTGTCTTCCATGGTTGAATTTATGAATCATATTGATCACTAATTAAATATATATAAACATACATTAAGATTTCCCTGAGTCCGCTTTCTACCAGTTCAGCTTAGTATGCTTCAAACTTTGTTGCTTATTGAAATGTATCAAGTAGTATGTATCCTGATTTAGTGTTGCATCTTCATTTGGTGGTATTTTTAGCATTGTCATCTTTAATGCTTTAGAAAAAAAATTATTTGTGGTTTGGTAACTTTCCTGTTTAAACTGGAATTGGCATTTTTAAACTAGAAGTAGCAAATTACTATGAAAGGAAGGACAGTACATCCCGCTTATGAAAAATTTGAATAACCATAAAAGAAAAGACAGCATGGTATTTAGTGACACTGGTTTTTGTTAAGTCAACGCCTCATAGTGTTTGCCTTCAGCTGTTCCAACTTTTGTTGGTTACTTGCATCAATTGCTAAATCCTAAAATGCATCCTAAAGGTGGAAATGACCATAGTATCCTTTTTTTAGAGTTCTATGGGTATACCCCCTTTCTGATTGCATTACAAAAAGGACCACAACATTCTTGTTCAGTTTACAGCATGAAAGCGTAAGCACAGAAAACCGGCGCACAAACCAGTCCAAGTTCTCAGTGCAGTTGAAAGCTCCACATGACCATAGCATCGTGCAGTGTTGTTACTTACTATCTTTCTTGCTGCAATTCTTACTGTTGATAGGTTGATGACTCACTGCTACACTATGGAAAATGTATACTCTAATTTTCATTCAGACATCCAGGCTAATATTTTGAAGAATGCTATATGTGGTGTTATCATGGTTATTTGTAACGGTTAATTTTATAGGACGCTTCATATCGTGTGGTCCAGATGAACATTTCGTTTTTAAGATGTTACAGAGGTTGTTAATTGCAGAATTGTTTCTACTGTTCTAAACCATCTCTGATTCTTAAGACTAATCTAGGTGAACCTTTTTCATATGTTTGATTCTGTTATTTGTATTGCTAGACATTTACTTTGCTCTTACGATTTAAGTTGAAAGGGGATGAAAATGTGGTTGTTCCGTTCGTAAATCCAGGTATTTCAGTATGCAAATATATTTCAGTACAGCCTTTTGCCTTTCCAAACATAGAGATTTGGAGATACATATAGCTGCAAGTTGCTACTTGTTTGTGTATGTTAAGGTGGAAAGAATTTCTGTAAATGCTGCTTGGACACTGCCTGGTTGTAACACCCTAAAATTCCATCACAAATAAATCATAGCAACTTGGTTTAATTTAATTTTCTAAGGACTTAATTAAATTTTTAATTTAATTTGAGCCTAAAAATATTTAAACATCATTTAAATAATTTTGGAGCAACAAGTGCATGTGCATCATATTTGGTTTGCATGTATTTTGTTTGATATGTGTGTGAATTTCAAAATCATGAAAAAGTCTGGAAACGCTCCCTCAACTCTCCATCAATCTCTCTTACTCTCCCGCGGCCCATCTCTCTCTCTTTCTCTTTCTTTCGGCCCAGCAGCCGCTCCCGGCCCAGCTTCTTTCTCCCCTTCGCGCGCGGCCCGCCCCTGCTTTCGGCCCAGCTGCGGCCCAAGCCGCCTCCCCCTCCCTTCCCCTCTCACCGCCGCCGACAAGTGGGGCCCACCTGTCGGGCTCACCCCCAACCTCCCGACGCCCCTCCCCTGTCTCGCCGCCGTCCGGGCCGCTCGGCCTCCCCCGCGCCGCTCCCTCTCCCGCGTCCCTTCCCCTCCTATCTCCACTGAGCCGCTGCAACGCTCGCGCCACTCCAATCGCTCGCTCTCCCATCGAAACGCCCGCACCACCGAGCCCTTCCACCACCGATCGCCATTGATGGCCGGCCACTTCGACCTCCACCGTGCCAGCCTTCCCACTCCCCTCTTCGCCCTACTTATACCTCGGCCGAGCCCCCGAGAACCCCCTTCGACCCCTCGCGCCACCCATTCCCCTCGGAGCAGCTCCAATTTCCGCCGCCGCCATCGCCGAGCGCCGCCGCCTCGTCGGACCGCCGCTCTAGGACCGCTCCGCCCTCTTCTTCCACTCCAGGACCTTCGCACCGAGGTAACGAAGCTCCCCAACCCCTCTTCTTTCCCTGTTTTATTTAGCACTAGGCCCGGCCGCCTTCGCCGGAGTGAGCCGCCGTGGACGCTCGTCGACCGCCGCCGCTCGCGCGCCTAGCATCGCCCAGGGCCTCTGTTTTGTTTCGGTTAGTCGCTCCGTAGCTGTAGGAACCCCAATCGTAGCCTCCCGAGCACCCCTGCGAGCACCTAGCCTTGCTCCGGCGATGCGCCGCCTCGACGTCGCCGCGTCACGTCTCTGCTCACCATCGCCTGCCACCCTTGGTGCGCAATCCTCGACGAGAGCCCCCTGATCATGTTCGCCAGCTCACCACTCGCGCACAGAACCTATCCGCGCTCGAATCCGCGACCCCGAGCTCGAGTTCGGGTGAACTCCGGCGAGTTCACCGCCGCCCGCCTCTGTTCACCGTCGGCCGCCGGCTCTGCCGCGCAATCCACGACGAGATCACCCCCATCATGTTCGCCAGCTCACGCCGGTCCTTTAGCACCAAATCGCGCTCCAAACCGAGCCCGGCAGCTCGAGTTCGAGCATCGCCGGCGAAATCCCGGCCCGGCGCCGCCGCCCGCCGGCGTTCCCGCCGCCGCCCGACTCGCCCCCCTTTGTCAGCCGTCCGATCCTCATCCAACGGCCCACGATCACCCCGACTCAAGTCAATCGGCCAAATAACGGTCAGCGCCGGCCATTTTGCAAAAGAGACCCTAAGCTTTTCCTTAATCAACCCGCCGTCCTGTCTAGTTCAAAAATAATTAGATTTAGGTCCTGATTTTTACAGAAAGCACCCTAAGCTTCTCTGTTTTTGTATCCCGAAGCCCAGCCCCTGTCTTTTACGCGTTAGCCCTCGGGTTTAATGCGTATTTATGTTTTAGCCCCTGGTTTTCTTCAGTTTAGCCCCTGGAAATTTAGTTTCTTTGCCAGCAAGTCCCTAAAACTTGTTTTGGCCATATCTTTTCCGTCCTAGCTCCGTTTTTAGCGTTTTTGGTGTCCAAGCGTTCGTCTTTTCGAGCTTATTAGTTTTAGATGCTTGTTTTAGTCTGTTAAGAATGTTTGATGTACTGTTTTCTTATTGTTTTATTGTGTTGATCGTAGACCTCGTGCCAGTTGCAACCGAGTCGCCCGTCGACGCGGATCCAGAACCACTCTACGAAGAAGAAGAAGATCTTTTTGTAGACCAAGGCAAGTGGCCCTCCCCGCATATTCTTTTTATCCTATAAAACTGCATGTCAAACTAAAATTTACTATTATTGCATTAATATGACGGGAATACCTTTTTAAGGATTTATCTAGTCTTTTACCATGCTCCCTTGTACCAACCCCTGTTTTAATAATATTTTGGGTTAGATATGCTTAATGTTGCAATACCTTGGGAATGGTTGAAATGAATCTTTATAAAATTATTGATCACGATATCTTTAATAATAAATGTCGGTTAATGCAAGAGAACTTTTATTTAATCGGAACATGGAGAACCACCCAAGAAAACAGTGCAACCATGGCGTCAAAATGGGCTCTGACCTTAGCCAATTAATTAGATGTGCGATTGTACTGATGACCTTATCCGAAAGGAGCAGAGGGGGTCTGGGGTTGCAGGGGTACAGTCCGGTCCTCTTGGGGTAGCAGCCTTTGCTAAGGTGTTGACCATTAGGGAGGATTGTGGTCCGCCCTAGCTGTAACTCTTGCGGGTTGTTGGACTTTTGCATACCTTTGTAAAGGCTTCGAAGTGGACCCCTAGCCACTCACCTCGGAAGTGTTTAAGGGCCTTGCAAACCCGGGCAACATGGGGAACACGAGCTATGGTGAAAGTGTACAGCCTCTGCAGAGTGTAAAACTGATATATCAGCCGTGCTCACGGTCAAGAGCGGCTTGGACCCTCACATGATAATTAAACTTAAAGATGGAATATAAATTGTGGTTTTACTCGTGGGTTTTGGAAAGAGATGTTCTTTTAAATGCTTAAGTGGGATGGTATAAACTTACATCTAGTAAATAGGAAATTGCTAATAAAACTTGATCAACTTTAAAAAGCTCACTGCTGTGAACCATAGCCTATCCTTGTGGCCTTGCATTCTCACCCCGCTTGCTGAGTACCTAGTTAGGTGTACTCACACTTGCCATTGCTGAATCAGAAGAAGGAAATGGAGAAGAATACTTCAGCGACTACGATGAGTTCTGAGGCTTGCGTTTCCCCCAGTCAAAGGTGCCTGTGGAAGATGGAAGCTGAAGACGCTTCGTTTAGCTATCGCTTGTTCTGCGATAAAGACCTTCGTGTCTCCCGAGAGTGTAATATGAATATTATAATAAATCTCTTGTAATTTAGAACACTGTGTTTCGATATTACACTCTTTTGTCTATCATATGTGTGTAAACATGATCCTGGCGCACATATGAAACGCACTTGGTTTTCCTTTGAAAACCGGGTGTGACACTGGTCAAGAGCATTTGTGGGGCACCCTTGTCACAGAGACAATGTCTGTACATTTTGAAGCAATATTAATCATACATATCTCTTAGTTTTCAACGATTTCAGTAGAAGTCATATTACTGTGTTTGATGATATCCCATGGACTTTGCTGCTGTTTGCTATGATTCCTTGACTGGACATTCTATTAAATGATTAAATGAAGGAAAAAATAGTGTACCCTACCCCTTTTTTTAAACAATATTAGCTAGGAACTCATTAGGGATGTCAATCCTGGTTCGCTCTTTGGAAACATTGCTGTGGTTGTTTAGCAGGTAACTTCTGTTTGTTTTTTCACTTGACATGGGGTTTTCAAATATCAAATTTAAAAGCTGTCTTTTCCCGCTTTGCTCCTGTGTTATTGGCAAGAAAATGGCAGTAGCACTGGCAATTTCACTGAAGCAGAGAATTCCACAACTGGAGGTGATGCCTAGATAGGGTGCTGGGACCTATTCAGCTATTCTATGCCCTGAATTGGCCATGCTGCTGCTCATTCTCTGAGCTGCATCCTCCTCGCAGCATTGAAATGTTGAATGATCAGATCAGGCATGATCGTGGGCCACCCGTTTACTTTGTATTGGTAAACACAACGTGGAGTGAACGATAACGCACATTTCTGATGACAATGGAAATAATCGATTAATCAAATGAAACGGATCAAGATCTGATTATGCGCTGCAACTACTGCTGTATACTGTTTTGTTTTCTTACTTGTTTGTCCGCCTGCAGGTATATCCTCTCTGTCATGGAGATTTGGGACATGGATCTCAAGGAGCATTGATTGTATGATCTGGGAAGACCTGACCATGTGCCGCTCTATGCTCCTGTAATGTTGTCCTACCAAACCAGTGTACGATCTGAGAAGACGACCAGACCATGTGCGGCTCTATCGGACTGATAAACTTGCACAATCATAGATTACAAAGCCAGATTAGTATAATCTTCACTTGTACTGTACAATGATTCACAGCTACATAAGCTAGTTGTGTTAATATAAAAATATCAGTAGGGCACTGCTTCATCTTATTGCAAATTTTAGTAGGTTGTTTTAGACGTATGCATAATATTAATGTCGGTGTTTAGAAATCGTGGTCCCGACACCAACTAGAAATGGGCTGTGTTCCCTCCCCTGATGGTTGATGCAGAAGATAAAACAAGACGTGGGTTTATCCTGGTTCCGGTCGTAAGACCGTACTTCCAGCAAGGTGGTACGTGCGATGTATTATTCTGCACCGGACTGCAAGTAGTAGGGGGTACAAGCAGGTTGGGAGATGAGGCTAGACCTCTGAGTCCAAGATGATTGAGGCGCAGTGCCAATATCGTGGTTTATCTGAGTGTGTGCGGATTCTTCGTCTTTTTCGTTGTTCTCCCCTTTTGTTTTGCTCGATCACCCCCTCCTTTTATAGGCCAAGGAGGAGGGGTTACAGGAGCGTGTTGCCGTTCAGGCATAGTTGCCGCACAGTAGTAGGAATGACGTTGCGCGCGCTTCTTTGTCCTTGTTTGCTGTAGTCGATTCTTGTACTGGTGATGACGTCGAGGAGTGGTTTTGAGGATCCGAGGCGTCCTTTGTGCGATAATGGCTCGCCCGTACATCATCTCGAGGGTCTCCCATGCCTGCGCACAGCCCATTCTGTGGAAAATCGCTGTGGGAGTCGGTAGCACAGGGAGTTAGAGTGACCCGGCCCTGTTCGCACGGTGGCGACATGTGTGCACAACGCCGGGGTTGGTCGCGTAGCGCTCGGAATGGCCCGCCATACCTCCGCCGTCCTGTCCTCTTCTCCTGCTGTGTGCTCGAGGGTCTCTCCCGTCCGACGGAGGTCTTCGAGTCGTCGGAGTTGGGAGCACAGGAGCTCGGAGTGACGGGCCCTGTTCGCACAGCGCTGGCCTGCCCGCACAGAGCCTCGGTTGGCAGAATAGTGACGGGAGTTGGCGGATGCGACGGAAGGGGTCGTGGCTGTCAGGGCAATATGGCGAGAGATCTGCCTTTAACTTTGGACGCACGGTGGTAGTGCGCCATTAATTGTCCGTCGGAGCGAGGGTCTCGACCGAGGCGGAGTTCTCCCCATTCCGCGGGTTGCTCGAGGCTCGGTCCTTAGGCCTCGAACGAAGCGGAGATTCTGGTTCGCGTCGAGGCACGCCACGAGGCGACTTGACTGGGTCTTCATTTGTTGTTGGGCCGTGGGCCTTAACTTTCGTTTCTTTTTCTGGTTAATTGCATGAGATTAATGTTTACCGAGGGCGGTTATTCCATAGATTTGGGTACCCCTAATGATCACCCCCAACAATTAACTTATATAGAAAGTAGATCAAAATCAAATAAATTTATTGCCTTTCTTATGCTGCTATAGGAGGAAAAAATGACTAATGTCTTTTGTGAGAGGGATGTCATTTATTGAAGAAAGGGCAAGCAAGGAAGAATACAGAAAAAAAAGGTGCCTAAAGTTGAGAAGGGCTTGTAATTGGGGAAATATTACATAAGTCAAACTGACGAAAGTCTAGTCATGAATTGAAACCTTTATCGTTTAACTGCAGATGTCTTTATTGAGGGACCTCCCTCCATTTGAAAGTAATAGCCATATTAGGAATTTGACAAATCAAACTTTTATAAACTTTGATAAATTATTATTCAAATTATATGCACTTTTATGTCCATTCAGTAGCTACCAAAAGCTTAAATTCAGGACTTGCACAATCATAGATGACCTGATGACTTTGAAATCTACTTAAAACTTAAATTAATCCATTCAAATTATATGCATATTTATTGAAAAATCAAACTTTACAAACTTTGATCAATTGCACACCACATTATAAACTTTGATCAATTATTGACATAAATGGCACCAACCCTGTGGTATCGGTGGGATTGATGCTTTGTAGACTTGTTTTAGGGGCAATGCCTTTATTAAGGCTGTGTTTGTTTCAGCTTATGGCTAATTTTGAATGCTCAATTTTGGAAAATCAAAAAGTTAGATGACTTTCATAATCCATAATCGAGAATCCAGCTGGATTCTGGATTCTCGATTATCGATTATGGGAGTCATCTGACTTTTGGATTTCTCAAAATCAAGCGTTGAAATCGGCCATAAGCTAAAATAAACGGGGCCTAAAACAGGCTACTGAAAGCTTAAATTCAGGATGAAACAATCTGTCTTGATTTTTATGTATCTTGAAAGCTGAGGATAAATTTAATTCTATGTACGGGATCAAGATATGCTCCGACTACACTGCTTGCTCAGGATTTCCAGTTGGCCGGTGGCAGGTTGCTGATGTTGGTTTGTGCTGAGAGAAAAATACTGCAGGCCGGTGTGAAGGTCCTTGTTTGGTTTTGGTAATTGAGTGACAACTTAGGTGGACTAATGTGTTTAAGTGAAATACACAGGTGATTAGTCCATAGGTAATTATGTGATGTAGGAGCTCATTTCATATGAGACATGACATGGAGTCATGTGACTAAGAGGAGAAGATCAAGACAAGACTTGGTTTGATGGACCGGTTGCTAGTGTGAAGGGCAAGTCAGAGGCTAAGCGCTAGACAGCGTGGCGGGATGCTTGAGCAATGACTTGGCGCCGATGGACCAATGCAACGGTGAAGAGCAAGTGAAGTCAAGATCGATGAACCAATACGTCGCATGATGATATGAAGTGGATCATATCATTTGTGATGACGTTGGTGCATGTGTTGCATCAACATTGGAGAAGATGGAATGAAATGCGCAAGGCAAAGGTATAACCAATAGGCATTTCATTTAACCGGTCATAGGTGAGTAGAGAAGTTTATGACCAGGTTTAGGATAGATGGTCGTACTATCAAGAGGGGCAAACTTGTTTGCATATCGGTCATCTAGTGCCACTTGATCAATAACTTGCATGGTTTGCATTTAGATGAGTGGCAACTAACCTTGGGAAAGAGCGTTGTTGAAAATCTTGAGGAACTCTGTTCTGACAGAAAGATCGGACAGTCCGTGGTGGCGGTCGGATAGTCTGTGACCCATAATCTGTGAGAGGACCCACTATGTCGATCTCTTGAGCGATCTAACATTGCGATGTGACTAAAATCGAGTGGCGTGGTAAAGAGAGCGGAAAACCCTTTGAGAAATGTTTGTGAAAATGCTAACTCACTCACACATAAGGTGGTACGCTTATGGGGTTGGCACATTTGCAAATGGTTGAAGGTTTGGATGATGGTTATTGCTCGGTGTGATCTTGGTTTGCAATTCTGCTTTGATCCAAAGTGTTTTGGGTCAATATTTCAGTTGAGTAGGATAGCCCTCTGAATGAGCTTTCCATAGAGTCCAAGATCACCTAATTTGGACATTGGAGCTAAAAGTTATGGCCGTTTCACCGAGCTTCGGTTATGCTAAAAAAGGGTCCGCCTATCTGGTGGCAGACCGTCCGGGGGGTCCAGACTGTCCGCGACCAGGTGGGCGGACAGTCCGCAGTTGTTTTTCAATGCAAAAGATTTTGTGAGGCAGACTGTCCGGTGTGATGTGGCGGACGGTCCGCAGGCAAAATTTTGTGAGGCGGACCGTTTTCGCGGACTGTTTACACAGAGACGTTTCCGAGCGTTTGAGAGGACTTTTGTGAGGCGGACGGTCCGCGGGCAAAAGTTCGAGTTTGGCTGGTTGATTTTAGTGTGGGGCGGACGGTCCGCGCTTGATGGGCAGACGGTCCGCGAGAGCTCTAACGGTCATCTCTGACACATTTTATAGCCGTTGAGATCTGAGGCGGATGGTCCGCCAGTTGTACCGCGGACGGTCCGCCAGTTGCGCTGTTTGAGCATAACGGCTAGTTTTCTCCCTCCCTCTATAAATAGAAGGGTGTCCGGGGCTTAGGAGGTGTGGAGCTCCTTGGAAATGTGTTTCCCATGGTAGTGCTTGCCTTGGGAGTCCACTAACTCACTTGTTCATGCTAGATTGTGAATCTATTGCGAGTGAGTGCGAGTCTAGTGCATTGTTTTGAGAGATTGCATCAAGTGACACTAGGTGTTCGTGTTGCAAGTCGGTTTGCTTGTTACTCTTGGAGGTTGCCACCTCCTAGACGGCTTGGTGGATTGAGGCTCCGTTGAAGCACGCAAGGAGATTGTGCGGTGCTCCGGAGAAGGATTTGTGAGGGGGATTGTGCTCACCCCGCGGGGATCGCGAAGAGCAACTCTAGTGGAGCGTGTCATTGAGTTACCTCACTTGCGAGTGGTGAATTGGAGTGCCCAGAGTGGTCAGCGGCTTGAGAGCTTTGCCCAAGAACCATCGAGGTGTTGGTCGACACAACGAGGATTAGCTTGGTGGCAAACAAGTGAACCTCGGGATAAAAATCACCGTGTCAACGTTGTCTACTCTTCTCGGTGGTTTGCATTTCTTGATCACAAGCATTGTATTTACTTCCTTATATATATCTTGTGCTTGTGAGGTTGCTCTCATAATTAGTTGTCTTGTGTAGCTGGCTAGTTGTCTTCTTTGTTGTGTAGCTAGAAGTAGTGATCTTGTGACTAATTTGCTTGTGTAGCTTAATTAGTCTCTTTGCTTAGTTTGTGTAGCTAAGTAAATTGAGCCTTTGGATTAAACTTGTGTAGTCTTGTCCATTGAGCATTGCTAGTGGGCTTAGGGGCTTTGTGCTTTTTCTTACTAGTTGTGTAGGAGCTCACCGGTGTGTGAAGTACTAGTGGCATAGGTTTGTGTGACCTTGCTCCTAGAATTATTTAGGTGAGCTCGTGCTAGCCCGGCACCTTAGTTGCTTGTTTAGGATCTTTTATAAGGTGCTATTGAACATAGATAGAGGGGTGAAGTCTTGGCTAGACCGATAGTTTTAATTCCGCATTTGTTTCGGTTAGCCGGTGCATTAAGTTTTAGAAAGGACTATTTACCCCCCCTCTAGTCCGCCATCTCGACGCTACATGGTGGCTGGTGCTGATTTGTGCAGAGAGAAAAATACTATCGGCTGGCTGCTGATAAGTCAAGCGAACTGGGCGACCTCGCTGTTAAGGGGATATGAGACATGGGCCTTGTTTAGTTCCCAACTTTGGTGGTGTAAAGCTAGGGTTTTATCATAAATACGGCACGGTAGCATTTCGTTTGTTTTTGTGAATAATCATCCAAACATTGATTAATTACGCTCAAAACGTTTGTCTCGTAAAGTACAATAAAACTGTGCAATTAGTTTTTGATTTCATCTACATTTAGTACTCCATGCATGTTCCGATATTTTGACATGATGAGAATCTTTTTTTTTGCATAGTGGAATTTGGGGTGGAAATTATGAACCATGGATCTTAAGGAGGTACCGTAAGCACCGGCTACGATAGTATGGCATAGATATAAAAAACAGGAGTGGTATATTGTTCTGCTGTAGCACAGCAGAGCATGCACAGCTACACCACAAGCTATTGGTATTCGCACGATAGTAAAAGAAAAATCAGGAACCGCTCCATTATCCATACAAGTTCAGCTATCAATACTTCAAGCTTTTGTGGCACGCTGCCTAAAATCATGGTACGATTTGGATGAGCATGGAAAATTTTGCTGTATAGTTTATGGTGTTAAATGGATATCCAGTGGTAAATATATTTTATAAGCATTCAGTTTGAAAACATGAAAACAGTTATAGGTTTGTCTTTTTAACTTTCTTATCCACCTTCCATATTTATCACTAGAAACGGCATATGAGCCAACTTGCTATTTGTTTAGTAACATTCGAACACAGATGTGCTTGGAAAATTAACCGCTTGTATTTGGTAAAGAAGTCTTCCCCTTTTCATCTTATCGAACGGCATGTGCCATTCTTTGTTTCAGTTTTAGAACCAATGAAAACACAGGAGACTTGATTTAGGTGCAACTGGTATGAATGTTTGGATCATCAACACGTTCCATTTTAAACTTCGATCATGAGTTATTCGTTAGTGTTGAGCTTGAATAGTTGAAAATCATATGAGCACATTTGCCTCTAAAGTAGTTGCACAATAGTACATTCTTTCAGTAATTTATAAATACATTAACAAAAATTAGAATTTAAATTGCTTTAGGATTGATCTCTATATAATGGAGAGCGATACCCGTTACAAGCAAATAGATACCGGTTAATGATCAATTACCAGAACCTGTACCCAAAGGGGTACGTGATTCTACACCGTTTTCTTTTCTCTATTGTCGTGCTGCGAATCGGGTCCAAGAATGCAAAGCTCCCCTGCCACGCTGTTTGAGGCGCCCTACTTGGCGACCAGCTTGCGCGCACGTTGGTTGGCTCCCTTCACCCTGGAGTTGAGCTCGTCCACGTCATCCTGCAGATGATCCAGAGCTTCGTTTTGCCTGGAAGATATTTCGGTCAGCACGATGAGACAGTTCATCAGTACCATTAGTAGCATCGGCATCCAAGATGCTCGATTCGTCTTGATCTGGTTTCATTCGACGAGCGAAGAAGGCGACGAGCTCACCTGTCAAGCTCGGAGCCCATGTCGACGGCCATGCCCTTGAGCTGGCCGAGCACGCCGCTGAGGTCATCGAGGGTGTCGTCCTGCTTCTGCTTCTCGATCTGCCGGGCTCACGGACATGGCGGCCGGTCAGAATCAATTTGTTTCTTTCTGTTGAAATGGACGCTGCGTTAACGTGTAGAGCACTGACGAACCTGAACTTTGTCCATGGCGCTGTTGGCCTCGCCGTAGTGGCGATTGGTGTTCTTGCCTCGGGGGCTCAGCCCCAGCTTGTCCCTCTGCTCCATGCGGCTCGCCTTCTTCTTGAAGGAGTCATCTGATCCATTCCATTTCGAAGTTGCCAGGAACAGCGCAGTGAGAATCAACAAGAACCCACACACATGCATGTTTTGGGCAGTGCCAGTGTGTGTAGGATCATCTACAAATTAAATACCTCGAGACACCATGGCAGGTCCCTTGATCTGCCTCGTTTTCTTGGGCTTCCATGGCTTGGAGAAGAACCCCCCAAGGCTCCCGAGGAGTGACTCACTCTGTCAAGCAAAACACACCAATCAGAGTGACACAAGAGACGGCCGATCACATTGCCGCATATGCACAAACGCAACGCACGCATACCTTGGTGAGGTCCTGGTCGATCTCGACGGCCTTCTCGTGCGTCCTGCTGATCTGCTCCCCCTGCTTGTGGAGGGTGATGAGCGTGTCGGTGGCGTCCTGCTTGATGTCCTCGGCGATGCGGAGGCAGCCGGCGAGCGCGTCGGTGGTCTCCTCGGCCTTGTACGCGGCGTAGTGCTCGAGCTCCTCCACCGACTGGCCCTCCAGCCCGCCGGCGTCGCGGAACCCGTCCTTGTAGCGCTTCTTGGCGTCGGCGGGGGCCTGGTACGCGCCCGAGGATTTCTTCGCGGGCTTCGACTCCGAGTCCGAGTCCGAGTCGAAGGGGTTCGGCTTGGACGAAGCCGCGGGCTTGCCACCGCGTGGCATCTTGCCGCCCGCGATGTCTAGAGGCTGCCCGGCCGCTTCTTCAAACGGACAGGTCCTGCAAAACACACAAGTTTAATTTGCATATATAATTTGCAGCATACAGATAAAATTCACACTCAAATAAAGTTTTTTTTCACTATAGCTAGCTCAGCCTTTTTGTCAATTGGCCATGCGTTGGCTGGTACATGCAGCTCGGTATGATATGCATGGGAACCGGCACTTGCATTGTGGCATTGTGCAGTGCCATGAAAGAGCATTCAGATTTTGAATTTGTCTAATGATACACGTACATGTAAATATATGTTCCTCAATTCGCTGAACGCTAGCTCGTCCAAATGCCCATGCCGATTCACAGATAATACGGTGCTACTATGCGCGCCAAGGCGAAATAAATCTCGAATTGACAATGTGAGCTTGCACTTCATTGACAAGCAAGACGACATGGATACACCAGGAATCTTAGAGAGGGCGAGAAAGAGAGGCCAAGAAATCATCACAAATCCAACAAAGCAGGCCGAACAAGCTATTGATCAAACCAGATAGATTTGGCGCTTCCTTCTCCTCCTCTTCCTCCTCCTTGGACAGCGAAAGAGGAGGCAAGAGATGTGCCTTTATTTGGCGATTTGGGAGGTGAAGTTCCTTTGCTCGCGATGCCTTCTCGCTATATATAGAGCGCTATTTACTACCCTTTCTTTTCAAAAAGTAGCTAAAACTGTTGTTATTTTTGGGATGCTTGCACGAACCATCCGCTGGCTGAGGCACGAGGCTAAATGTGACTCCAGGATTTTAGAATGAACGTTGTCATGTACTCCGTATTTCTCACGTGCAGTTATGATCATGCAAAAGATGCATGGAAACCTTCCTCAGCAACTTCATGTCTTATATATTTTTCCTCTTCTCCTTGTTGTTGGAAGGTGCAAATCCTTGTTCTTCTTGTAAGATCTTGTCCTTTCAGTGGAGTTTTGTACGCACAATATCATCAATCACCAAATTATTGTGTACTCTGGCTCTAAGGGTTCGATTTCAAATAGAGTAATCCAGAGTAACTTCAGTTTTTTTTTGCGCCATTGCTTACTTTTTATGCAGGATTATTGTTTTTTAACTTACCCAATTCATGTGACTGTTACCTTTCTCAATGTCCCTCTTCCAAATTGTGAGTCCACCAAGAAAATAAACACAGCCTCAATGTCCCTCTTTCAACCTTGAACTACAAAACCGGATAACAAAGGCCATCCAAATGTCAAAACCGTGCAAATTTAGCCCTTAGGGTGGTTTCGAATGTGGTTTTGTATTTTGTAAAAAATTTAAATAATCCATTTAGATCTAAAAAAAATCAAAACTAATTGATCTTAAATCAGAAAAATATGAAAGCAGTATCAAAAAATTTCTAAAAATGTAACCTATTTATTATTACTCTATTTGAATCTTAATTATTCAAAAATAATAGGCATAACTATAAGCAACCAAATACTATGAACATGAAAAAAATGGATCCGATTAACTGACAAATATAGTGACAATAGATAGGTTATATTTTTAGAAAACTTTTGATACCAATTTTATATTTTTTGACTTAAAATAAATTACTTATGAATTTTTAGTTTAAATTTGAATAATTTAAATTTTAACAAAATGAAAAACCACCTTCAAACCCACCCAAAGGGCTAATTTTGCACGGTTTTGACAGTTGGATGACCTTTGTTATCTGGTTTTATAGTTCAAGGTTGAAAGTTGGACTTTTGTCATAGTTGAATGGTGTAAAATGGACTTTTCTCTTTTTTAAATAAACCAGTAGGAGAGCTGCCCGCTATATTAAAAAGAAGAGAATGGCCTGATGGCCTACGAGAATTTTCACCACTATTTACAGTAACTGCTACTCTATACTCTTATGCACAAAATGAAACAAAATCAAACCTTGGCCACCAAGCAAGCCATGTGCTTGCGCCAGCTAAAGCCTGCTGATGTCTCATCCTTGATTTTTGTCGTGACCACGAGAGAGGGTGCCTCAGAACGGTCGAAGATGGCGGGCATTGCGTTCTTTCGAAGAGCTTTTTTACGGTATATCACTTTGCCACCGGTATATGGTATAGAGAATACGTAATATAGTAATTTGGACATAAATATATTAACTAAGCATACTTCTTCTCATTCTTAACGGCGGCGTGCATCACCGACCCGAGATCCATCCTACTGGCGTGCCTCGACCATCCGCCCGAGACGTATGATTGAATAAAAAAATTAAAATATATCTAAATTACAGCGATGCCATTTAGATTTTTTCCAATAATGTCCTTATACTACTGTACTACTCACTATATACTACCTATACCACTAATCAACGTTACGCTAGTATACAATTATTCTCAACCATAGGATGTTTATATATTAGTCCTTTAAATTAGTGGTATAAGGTACCGTAAAAGAGCTCTCTTTCAAAATCTCCCAATGTACTAGGATGCTCAGTGATCCAAGCCCCTTGCGTGGCACTCCTGGAGTTCCGGCTATAGTCGACCACCACTGATGAACCGAGGTTGTGTGTACCCAGTTTGTTGGGTGTATTGCCAGTATCGCTAGCCAATTAGCCAACTTAGCCCAAACATGCCTTGTAAATCGACATTCATACAAGATATGGCTTCCATATTCTAGAGTAAATTCCTTTAGTGCCATTAAAATTTATAAGGATTCCTTGAGTGCCATTGAAATTATTTCCTTTCCTTCGATGCCACTGTTTTTAATTTTTCTTACCTCACCTGCCATTCCGTTAATTCTAAGGCATCCGTCGATCTGCTCGTCTCACCGGGGGAACGGTATTGTCGCAGATATGGCCACGTGCAGTGGCTGTATGTGTCTACGTCGCACTGGGGCGCCGGTAACGCACGCACTCTGCAAGCAGCTAGAGGCGAAGCTCCGCGCCGAGATCGTGCATGCACACCGTGTCCAAGACCGGCGCCACCTGAGCTCGAGCTTGGACGTGGTAGAGCTCGCCGTGGCGCTCAGCTCGACATGGTGTACCTCCCTAAAACGGTGACCATGCTGTTAGCGTGAAACAACCTGATGCGTTTGTACAAACTTAGTTTGTTTGCTTTCTGTACAACTCGTATTAGAACTCGCTGGCGCAGGTCTGCCGTCCGAGGGCGTCTTCCCCACACGCGCGCCGCCGGAGCGTGCGGGATGGCACAGGTGCGTGCTTGTGCGGGATGTGCGAGTTCGTGGCCGAGAAAGGAGGCTTAGTTTTTATAATCCCTTTATATTTTCGCAGAATAGATTCAGAAAAGCTGCCGCTGCTCGCTGCACAAGCACCAAAAAATTTACACGAAGCCGGCCTTAAGCTCAAAACCAGCTACCAGCCTCTGTCAGGCAGGCGCCAGAGGTGCACGGCATCCGCGCAGGGCAACATGAACATACGCTTTGGCAGTGCTGCCTCCGTTTTTGCACACCCTCTCCCTCTCACTGTGTCTCTACTCTCTACTAGCTAGGTACGTAGAATCGTTTTACCTGGTAGTGAGCTGTGGGTGATGGTCTTGAGTGATGCATTTGGATGGGAAAATCTAACGGAATGGCAGCGAAGGAAATGAAAATTACAAATAGTGGCAGTGAGGAAAAGAGAAGAATTTCGATGGCTCTAAAGGAATCTCTATAAATTTTAGTGGCACTGAAGGAATTTACTCCATATTCTAGAGCCCTGTGGCAAAGCATGCATACTGGGTTGTGTGGCCAACCATGCGGACTGAGTTGGTCAGTTGTCCAGACCCTGTTTTGTATCGCTAGCTATCTAAAGAATCTGCATTTGGGAGGCTCCCATGTTGACCAGATGATCTCATTGAAATTTGTGGAAATGGCTCTCAAGAATTGTGCGTGGTATGCAGAGCTTGTTGAATATTGTTTGGATGCACTAAATTTCCTAGCGATCTCATCATGTACATTCGGCCTCAGATGAATTTGTTTTATCGCCATCCTAAGTAGCAGAAACTCGACAAATAGGTGAGCTGAAAAGGATGTTTGTTGCGGGTCAAGGTCCTTGATCCATGTGTTGGCAGCCAAAGCTTCGTTGGGCATCCTGTTTTTCCTTTTGGAGATTGTATACACTGCAGGTGCCATGTCTCTTGATCTTAGGCCTTGCATCCATGCACTTTTCTTGCATGCACTCCTTTTCCCACTGCCAATTTTGATTATTGTTGTCACTGTAAACAGTGACCTGTCTGTGCCATTGCATGGGATCTCGGTGCCGATCCAAGGCTTGTCTTCGGGGCTCCAGTCACGCCATAACCAACGGAAATGTAGAGCCCGTATGAATTTGCCAAGATGCAAGATGCCAAATCCATCGTTTTTCTTTGATCTCGCTGCCCTAGTCCAATTCACTTTGTATTTACCTCCGATTAGTCTTTATGTACCAGCCCATAAGAATTGTTTCAGTTTTGCATTGATGTCCTTTGAGGTCGCTTTTGGTGACTTTAACGCTGTCAGAAAGTAAATAACCTGTGTGTAAAGGCCGACTTGACTTGTGTTCGCCTGGTTCATGTGACTTGCTGTGATTTTAGATAACCTATTTATTACTTACATACGGCTAACAAATAAGGACATATTGTTCTTTTCATGCCATCCCTAATCCGTTTAAGAAAACTAGAGAATGAAGTAGCATTTTTATGTGACGAAGGAAGTACTACATCCGTTTTAAATTGTAGGTCGTTTTAGCTTTTTTAGATTCATAGATTTTGATATGCATCTAGATATACACTATGTCTAGATACATAGCAAAAACTATGAATCTAGAAATACCAAAACAACCTACAATTTAGAACGGATGAAGTATATTACAATTTGGTGGTCTGTTCACTACTATAGAAACCCTCGTCTATGTCAGCACATCTGTGCTGGTCCAATGAGCAGCGGTGCTGAAGGTCGGCCTAGATACTTACACTACAACAGATTTGTCATGGCATGAATATCCATGCCGGGACCCAAATAACACCCGCAACCAAAGAATACATGCCCCGAGTCACCTAATGACGCCACATATACCTACAGTTGGAATAGTGGCAGCCGTTACACGTTGGCCCAATTTTTGGGCTACCGTGTCATCAACCGGGTACCTTATACCACTGATTCAAAGAACTAGTATATAAATATATAACGATTAAGAATAATTGTATATTAGTGTAAATATATGACGATTAAGAAAAATATTTTCGCTTTCCAACGAAACACTGCCTATATATACATTCAGCCGTATGAATACACGCATGCAAATTATACCTCTACGATTACCTCCGAGAGATTAAATAGGCAGATGTGGAGATTGATAAAACACCGCAGATGACTTAGTGTGGACAGGCACATCGCCTAGCATCGAAGAAATAGCGCCGGTTAAATCCAATAACAAATATAGGAAAATGCGACACATATGCTGAGTCAGGAACTTAAATTTAGTTGGACAGGTTACACCATAAATCGAGGTGTCTATGTTGTATTAGAGGCGAAGTTATGTGGTATATATATTATATCTCTATGTATGTGCATCTCTGTTACAGAAATTGATCTAAAAATTTGAGTGAATTTCACTGTAGGTCCATGAACTTTTCTCGAGATCTCATCTAGGTCCGTAAACTAAAAAACGGTCATCTAGGTCCATAAACTTTTCACGAGATCTCATCTAGGTCCGCAAACTGAATAAACGGTCATCTAGGTCCATAAACTTTTAAAAGTGGTCATCTAGATCAATGAATTTTTAAAGAGTTGTCGTCAAGGTCAGCCTCGTCGCCACCGCCTTGGACCTAGACGACAGCTTTTTAAAAGTTCATGGACCTAGACGACCACTTATTTAGTTTGCGGACCTAGATGAGACCTCAAAAAAGTTGATGGACCTAAATGACCGTTTTTCTAGTTTGCGGACCTAGGTGAGATCTTAGAAAAAGTTCATGGACCTGCAGTGAAATTCACTCTAAAAATTTCCTGTTGTTTTTCAATAGTAAGATGAAGATCAATCGAGCTCGATCTTAGCACGTGGTTTCTTCGACTCAAGGCATTCTTTGATGTACTACTAATCTACTATGTTCTCTCTACTCAGGCGGTGCTTCACCAAATCAGGTGTTGTTGGCTACTAGGACTGTACCAAAAGTTTGAAACTCGTGAGCTAGCCTGCCTCGGCTTGCTTCGATGGAATTTTCTTAACGAGTTGAGTAGTTGTTTTCATTAACTAGCTTGTTTGAGTGAGCTTATGAGCTGCTCATAAACCAAGCGAGCTAAAAGATCCAGTAGATCAACGAGTAAGATGATGTTAGGTAATGGTATGTGTCACATCTGGATTTTCACAAAAACCCGAATGCGGCCATATGTGTGTCCAGGAAGTCATAGTACACATATAGCAAACAAATATGATAAACAGAGAACATATGCTTGAATAAATTCTTCATTAAATAAAGTTTTACATCAGAGTGCTTCATAAATAAACTAACCAATAATAGCAGAAGACTAATAAACTCTCAAACTAATGGAGCCGTAAATCCACAGGGACTCTGACTGGGAGACCACAGCTCAGTAGTACGGTAAATCTTCGAGAAACTCAGCAGCAGACTCATGCACAGCCCAATCTGTTTACCCATCTGGGATTTTGTTGAATAAATGACAAGTGTAAGTAAACAATTACTTAGCAAGTATAGCACAGGTATGAAGGCTCAAAATAAGGCTAGACACGGGTTAACTGCATTAGCATTTTTAGTTGGTTCATTTTAACATTATCCAAATTACTACAAGTGGATGAAACCCAGTTGCAACCCAATTAATAAAGTATAAGTGACATTAAACATAAATAACATCATATTCTAGTAAAAAAGGATCCAGACCGCTCGTTAGGCTATCATGATAGATTATACACTATGCAGAGGTTTCGCCCTTTACCCACCAGTCGCGTAAAAGTTCAAAAGAACTTTGCACCCAACCACGCATATCAACACTTCCGAGGTGTGATTGCATAGGGACGTTACGAGGTTTTTCACAAGACACCCTAACAAGACAGTGGCCGCTAAAGTACAATAAGGTGGTGAGACTCTAGGCACCGAGATTGACTGACCCTCAGGGCGCAACGTGAGGGGGTCAATGGCGTCCGAAGTGCGGGCAACTCATGCCAACAACAAAATTAAAGAGCGCAACGTGCGGAGCTCCCATACCACAGGGGCTCCCAACACGGGACTGTGCCTAACGAGACATAGCCGACGGGGCTACTGTCCTCGGTGGAATCAAGAAACACCTCGTGCCTTACTTCCCATAACGTCGTCGGCCCCACCAGTAACCACTGGCAAGCTAGAGATGTACAAGCTACTTGACCAAGCCCAGAGCCATAATAGTTCTAGCGGTGGCGACAGGCTTCTGGGTTGCCACTTTAAGAACCGGACCTTAAGGAGAGACACTAGAGCAAAGCACACAGCACATGCTCTAGTTTCCTAAACCATGTTGCTAAAAAGCAAGTTTTATCATTAACATTGAAGTGAACCATTATGTCAAAATTAACAATTAAATAATAGTGACAGTAGCTGTGCATAGCAAAGATTCTACCCATATGCAATAATCCCAAGGTAACAAGGACAAGAGTATACAAACTAGGTACAACATTAATAGGACATCAATTTAGACACATGCATATGAAAGTAAATGAATGTAAAAGTGTGTTTAGGTAGCAAGGATTGTCCGTGCTATAACTTACCTTCCTCAAAAGGCGGCTGCTGCTGCTGTAAGTCCTGATCCGGAAAGTCCTTCGCGTACTCGAAGTCCAACGCGAAAGGCCCACCGACTGGACACGAATCACCACACAAACATCCACACAAGTCAATACATGCAAACAAATAATATTCTATTAGAACAGTACACCAAATAGTAGAAACAATACAAACAAAGGTTCTAGAAATATTCTACGCTTCACTATGAACACATGAGCGTGAAAATCACACTAATCGGAGCTAAAACGAAAAAGATACAGGTTTTCTAAGTTCCAGGGACATGCTGGCAATTTTTAAAAGGTTCTAGGGGCTTATTTCTGAAAACCCGAGGACTAAAACATAATTTCGTATTAAAACCCGAGGGCCTATGCATAAAAACAACAGATCTGGACCGCGGGTTCTAATATTTAAAAGCTCAGGGGGCTAAACGGATAAAACAGGACCTAGTCGTTAATATTTTTGAACTAAGTTGGACCGCGGGTTAATTCCGAAGAAAGGTAGGGGCTCTTTAGCAAATGCTGCTAGGTTGACTGGTATGAGTCAACTTTGAATCTGGGCCACTAGATTTCGATCGGACGGTTGGGGTTCTTCGGGGGGGGAGGGGGGGTTTGTTCGCCGGCGGGGAAGGAATTCGCGGCAGCGCCGCTCGGCAGAGGCGGGGGCTCGCCGGAGTTCGACCGAACTCGAGCTAGGGGGTGTTGGCACTTCTTACGATCCAATATCAGGATTGAGAATCCCGGTACTGGGGGTAAGGAGTGTTTTAGTGGTTTTCCTTATGGCTTAGTAAAATATATAAATATTCTGCAAGCGCACAGAATCACCGCTGTAGCACTTCACCTAGGAGTATCCCGAGGTATCGTAATTTATATTTCCGCAGGGAAGCTTTGGCAAGAGTACTAGTAAACATGTATTCAAGACTATTAGAGAAGGGTACACAACTAAACAAGACAGGGGATAACGGTATTGGATAGGAGTGGATATACCGTGACACACAGCTCAAGGGAGACTCAGGTAAGAGAGACAAGGTATAGATAGCTGGGAGGACAACAAGAAGAGATAGATGATTCCTATGGACTTTATCTGTCTATGTCACTCGGGCTTAGAGATACAACAGCTAAAGAACCAGCACTGGAAGGTCTGGGTTAACTCTAGTGTCGTAGCATCGGGATAATGGACACCAGTGACACGCACAAAGGGATGAGAAGGGGTGCCACCGGCTCCACACTGGGGGATCCTACAGGCCGAGACTAACGAGGTGGATTACAAAGACCGTATAGGGCTGTCACCACCTAACGGCTACCACACGTTCGTTGAATCGGGGGCAAACCAAGGCCACTAACTAGTCTGGGTACCACACCCACACTAACCAATGACTACTTACTTCACTAGCAAAAGCAAGCAACCTGTCAATACCCCCGGTGACAGTTCACCGGCAAATATTGAGCTAAGTCGAAGAACCAGCTAAGACAAAGACTTAAACAAGAACTAGAAGCACTAGAACTAGAACCGACTATAGTCTAAACACGATATAGATGCAACTAGAATAAAGTAGAAGCAAGCTGTAAGTGACAAAGGCAAGATGATAAATATAGTTATATTGATAACTCAATTCTTACAAAAGGAAAAGGAAAATATACAAGAGCTTATACCAGAGCTTCTGAAGACGACTCCGGAACCTCCGAGGCAAAGCTCGACTCGACTC
The DNA here is from genome assembly GCA_033239725.1 of Echinochloa phyllopogon. Taxonomy (NCBI): domain Eukaryota; kingdom Viridiplantae; phylum Streptophyta; class Magnoliopsida; order Poales; family Poaceae; genus Echinochloa; species Echinochloa phyllopogon. Next base: position 38,797,080 of record BTCW01000010.1, on the reverse strand, counting down.
TAACTCCCAACTAAACTATCCTAACTCTACTAGAGAGAAGTGGAAATGAGAGCTCCTTGGCTTGGTGTGTGTGAAACCGGGGCTTGGACACCTCTATTTATAGCTTGGAGTGGCGGTTGAGGAAGAGTATCGGCCAAGGGAGCCAGGGGGATATTCCCTGGATTCGGGTGAATCCTCTGGTTCGGCCGAACTGCCCGGTTCGGCCGAACCAAGGGATGCACCGCCTTTGCTTCCAAGGGCCAGGATTGCTCCTGTGGAGGCGGTTCCAGCTTGGGGGCGGTTCGGCCGAGGGCCTCCATTCGGCTGAATTGGGCTTCTGGCCCTAGGCCGCCCCCTGCACCGCCTCTCCTGCTGGGTTGCCTTGGGATGCCATCTGCTGGTGGACTTTGTGCTAGATTGGCCCAGAGGTGATGTGGTAGTGGTCCAAGTGGCTTCCAAGGTCGTTGCACGGTCATCGCTGACATGGACGTGTCCCGGTGTCTTGTATGGCTAAGGGGGTAACCGGCCGAACGGAGTCGTTCGGCCGAATCGGTTAATTCCGACCCCTATAGCACGTATTTCTCGTTGTTGTATCTGCACAAGTGTAACTCACCAAAACTCGTGGAACTCTGTTAGAAATAAACCTAAGTACATGGAATGTCACATATATCCTCTTTTATTTCTGAGTATTGGTGGTCGAAAATGTGCCGTAGTGACCGCCAACAGGGGGTCCAATTGGCGAGTGGATAGGCTCTACGGCATCAGGGGAACATGGCGAGTCCACCCGGGGTGTTCAAGTCGTGGGTTGGGCAGTGGTGGCGGCGGTCGACGGTGGCCGGCGGCCGTGATGCTCCGGCGATGTGGAGCGTGCTCGCCAGGGTTCGAATTGGGACATGACTCGGCGCTACAGGTGCGGGGGAATACGACAAGAGCACTAGGGAGGTCCTAGGGGGTCGGGGAGGCTGCACAAGCAGTGCTCGACGGCGACCGGCGGTCGGCATGCGCCGGCGAGCGTGGGCAGCGGGCTACAGAGCCTAGGGGGAAGCGGGAAGGGCTCGAGTGGGGGCTTACCTCAGTGCGAAGCTGACCCACCAGTCCAATTGGCCGGAGCGTGGCCACAGGAGCCGATCGACGGCGAGGGGCGGGCTCGGGGAAATGGCGGCGCAGGGAGCTCGTGGGGAGGCTTCTGCGGGCTTGGGTCTTGGTGGAGGGGAGTGGTGTGGGGATGGGGCTCTGGGGGTGGCTTTTATAGGCCGGAGAAGGGCCACATTGGCGTGTGCGCCACTAATTCCGGCTGCGGCGGCGGGATTGTGACTTGCCATGCGGGGGAGCTTCCTACCATGCGGGCTCAGCGCCTAGTAAGGAAGGGTGAATTGGGGAAGTTGCGGGGAACGTTCCAGAGAGGCCCACGGGCGCGGGGAAGGGCTGGGGTGGCCGGCCGGGGCGGCGAGTTGCGCGCCGGAGAAGGGTGAAGCTCGGGCGGAAGGTTGAAGGTGAAGCTGACGGGCGGGGCCCGCTAGTCAGTGGGAGGAAGAGAGGGGAGGCTTTCTAGGCCACGGGAGACCGTGGGCCGAGGGGGCGCGGGGGAGCAGGCTGGCTCGCGGGAGGCTGTGGGCCGGCTCGGAGAAAGAGCCCAGGTGGAGGGAACGAAGGAGGGGAGGGGTGTTGGGCCAAGGGGGAGAAGTAGGAGGTGCAAAAGTGAACCAGGGAAATGTTCAGGGGTGAAAGTGAACTCGGCCTGAATTAACTTTTCTAGGGCTCAAACAAATGCAAATTAAATTCGATTTTAAACAGAATTTAAATTCCAATTTAACTTGCTATCAAACAAAACACAATGCAGCAGCATGAATGCAACAAAAATATTTCTATAACTTATATTTGATTTTAATATTCATAAATAATTCAAATAACCTATATTAATTATGGACAATTAAAATAAAAGCCAATAAATTACTAAAAAAATTTAAATAGGCTAATTTTGGGTGTTACAGTATGATTATGTTTGATAGTATAGATTTTAGAAGCATAAAAACCTTATAATTACTATATTTATTGTGTTTTATATATGCTATGATGGTAATTCTAAACTTACTCCTTTCTTGCGAGTCTAATAAACCAGCTTGGCTTTTAATTTTTTGCTCATTTTTTTAATAAGCCGAGTCGAGCTGGCTCGGCGTCCACCCATAGCTGCTACCATTCAAACAATGCCGCAAGAGCCACAATGTGAGCTTGGGTAAGGGCAGTCTCAATTCATAGTTCTACGGTAGTTTCCATAGGAGAGAGAAATCAATAAACGTGTTTATACAAACTATCATCCTATTGCATAGTTTCTATAGTAGTATTCATATAGAAGAAATCTTAATTATTGTTTGCATGTAATAAAAAACGAGAAAGATCAACTGTGGCCAGCTACGGAAGCAACAACCATGTGGTTCTCCTTGCTGTGGCTTCCTAGCATTCCCACTCCAAGCGCGCATACCAAATTAATCATACAACATTCTGCAAAGCCTTCGTCCAATCCGCAAAGAACACTAAAGATATATGGGTGGCAAAGAACTGGTACAGAATCTCTGGAAGATTGCTTGCATCGGGATAGTTGGCAAATGGATATGGCGGGGGAAATGGCGGGTTGGTTCGCGGCATCCGTAAAGAGTTCACGAACCCACCGGGTGGATACAGCCTGAAAAGGAGAAAAGAACATATTACAAAGAGATTATTTCAAGTATGAAAAGAACTATAGCTGCACCACGTCATGCGTCTGCCTTATCACATACTCTCTTCTCGCGGCTTCACAACCACACACTGAGCTTTAAAAAAAACTCAGGCTCATCCCCAACCTCGCCCAGATCCAGCTCCTGGCCACCCTCCGTTGACTCCTCCAATGGGGACGCGTGGCCGGCGAGCGAGCGGACGGGCGGGCAGCAGCGGAGCAGGCACGCGGTGAGCTCGGGCTACCACGAATCGAGCTGCAGCGAGCTCTGGCGGGGACGCGCGTCCGGTGGGTGAGGATGTGGGTAGGCGGCAGCTAAGTGAGCACGAGGGCACACACGGCCGGCGGGTGAGCGTGCAGGCAAGAGGCAGCTGAGCGAGCACTACACGCGGTGAGCTCGGGCTGCCGTGAATCAAGCTGCAGCGAGCTCTGGCAGGGACGCACTGAAGGAAAATGAGGAGGCTACGCTAGCACATATAAAAACTCGTTTACCCTAAAATAGGAACAACAACAGTTATAGATCACGGATCGTTACCATTAGACGCGCAGATGCAGCAGAAGCCGTCTCGATGTAGATGAATACGTAGTGGCAATGCCGTGCAGTTGCTCACGCCTGTATGGTCATGCACGTGTGGTTCGTCCTTGTGCTCCAAGCACAGCACCTCTGAGGTATCCACACATACAAGGATGGAACGCCAAACGTAGGTGTACTAGGACCTCACGAATGGTCGTGATCTACATGATATGGATGGAGGTGGGGCTGCAGAAATTACTGTAGCGTGTGGCTACTGTTCGCCCGTGGTACTGTAGCAGCGGCTACTGTTCACGTGCGGGTACTCTAGTGAATTAGGTTTTCCCCTCCCTCCACCATGTATATATAGAGGTCACTAATGAGCTTTCAACATTTGTGGCCCATCAAGACTCTAGTACCTTAATGGATCAAATCCATCAAAACCCATTAGTGGATCCAATCCAATTTGGCTCTAGGGCATATATCCAACAGTCTCCCACTTGCACTAGAGACAATCACATAAGCAAGCTTTTCAATATTCCAAACCCCTTAAGTATGTGGCCCTATTGGTTCACGCACACATAGACATGTCCTGAGTACTTAGACTCAGTCCAATAGTTAATAACGGCCTCTAGCAAGACATGTCAACTCCCATGCGCACGTAAAGATCATATCAGACGAACCACCACAACATCACGTACAAGCTATTCCCTTGGCCTCACGATATTTGGTCTAACTCCAAGTCAACCTCTCTTTCTCGTACCTGTGAGTCGGATCCTTCAAGAATTAACCTAGCACGGCCATACATTTCTTGATCCGATCACTCGAGGGGCCTAGAGATATCTCTCTCGTATAGAGAGGGGCAAATCCCATCTTGATTGACCATGCCTCTCAGCATGCTTCATGACAAACCCGAAAACTACCTTTATGGCTACCAAGTTACGGAGTAGCGTTTGGTAGTCCCTAAGTAGGTCAATTCACATCTTGAGCACATGCGATAATCTCAGGTCTTAGGACAAAGCATACGCGTTGTGTAAAGAGAGAACTATATAACAAAATCTAATGTTGGGTCAGTCCAGCCCCATGTCATACATGTGCCCACATTATTAGTTTGACATCTCCATGTCCATGACTTGTGAAACATAGTCATCATCTAATACATGTGCTAATCAGATTAGGGACAATCATTAGAATAACCATACAAATAAAGAGTTTCACAAACAATTCACATAATTGTCAATCATATACAAGTTGCCTTTTATGGATATTCAATAAATAAATGATATGTCGTAAATACATTACAATCATCCACTCACACTAGACCTAATCTAGATGATATCTAATACCCATAGCTCTCATGTGTGACTCATGCTTAGGCTGTGGAAGAGTCTTTGTCAAGGGATAAACAACATTCAAATCCATGTGTATTTTGTATATCTTTATCTCACCCCGTTTAACGAACTCTCAAATGAGGTGAAACTTCCGCAGTGCGTGTTTGTTTTTCTGGTGATTCCTAGGCTCCTTAGCCCGCGCAATTGCCCCATTGTTGTCACATTAGAGTTCCAATGGGCTAGATGCATTAGGAAACACAACAAGCTCAACGAGGAAATTTCTCATCCAAACACCTTCCTTCGCCGCTTCAGAAGCTGCGATGTACTTGGCTTCCGTCGTAGAATCAGCCACCGTATCCTGCTTAGAACTTTTCTAGCTAACAACACCACCGTTTATTGTGAACACAAATCCTGATTGCGACTTTGAATCATCTGGATCAGTTTGGAAACTAGCATCAGTGTGACCTGTTACAATGAGCTCCTCCTCACCTCCATAGACTAGGAACACATCTTTAGTCCTTCTAAAGTACTGAAGAATGTTTTTCACCGTTGTCCAGTGACTTTCACCTGGATCAGACTGGTGTCTACTCGTAACACTTAAAGCATATGAGACATCTGGACGAGTACTTATCATGGCGTACATGATAGACCCAATTGCCGAAGCATAGGGGATTTTACTCATTCGCTCCCGCTCATAAGCCGTCAAAAGACATTGAGTCTTGCTGAGGTGTACGCCATGTGACATAGGAAAGAACCCTTTCTTGGACTGTTCCATGTTGAACCGTTTCAACACCTTGTTAATGTAAGTATCTTAACTTAATCCTTTAAGACTCATTGATCTATCTCTATAGATCCTTATGCCCAGAATGTATGCAACTTCCCCTAAGTCTTTCATAGAAAAACTATTTTTCAGTGAAGTCTTAACGGATTCCAGCATAGGAATATCATTCTCAATCAACAATATGTCATCGACATACAAGATTAGAAATGCAACAGAGCTCCCACTTTCTTTCTTGTAAACACAAGCCTCTTCCTCATTCTGACGGAAGCCAAATCCTTTGACTACCTCATCAAAATGAAGGTTCCAACTCCGAGATGCTTGCTTTAACCCATATATGGATTTCTGAAGCTTGCATATTTTTCCAGCATTAGTTGGATCAACAAAACCTTCGGGTTGTATCATATATACATCCTCATCTAGGTTCTCATTTAGGAAAGTTGTTTTGACATCCATCTACCATATCTCATAATCGAAATATGTAGCTATTGCTAGAATGATCCGAATAGATTTAAGCATCGCTACCGGCGAGAATGTCTCGTCGTAGTCAACTCCTTGAACTTGTCGAAAACTTTTTGCAACAAGTCGTGCTTTGTGGACGTGAACATTTTCGTCCATGTTTCTCTTTCTCTTAAAGATCCATTTACACTCGATGGGTCTCACACCATTAGGCGGGTCAACCAAGTTCCAAACTTGATTGTGTCACATGGAATCTATCTCGGATCTCATGGCACTTTGCCATTTCTCAGAATCTGGGTCCATCATTGCTTCCGCATAGGTCCTAGGCTCATCATTGTCCATCAACAATATGTCACGCTCTCCCGTAACTAGGAGATCCATTCTATTAGTTGTGCGACGTGGTCTTTCCGACCTTCGTGGTTGTGGCGGTTCTTCTCTTGCCACAGGTGCCTCAACTTGTTCTGCTACATTACCATCACTCGTAAAGTCTTGCCTCATAGGCTTATCTCGAACTTCTTCAAGATACACCTTCTGTCCACTTTTCTCGCTTTTGAGAAACTCTTTCTCCAAGAAAATATCGTTCCTAGTGACAAACACTTTGCCCTCTGATCGGTTGTAGAAATAATACCCAGTTGTTTACATTGGATATCCCACGTTTGCACTTGTCCACGGTAACAGGTTCACCCCTCTCACAGCCAGTCTGGCTATACATACATTGGAGCCACTTTTTACGGTTTCTGCAAGGAGAATTTGCTAGAAAATAGTGTAGTATAACAAGAAATATTTTGCCATATTATTTTTAAGCATATCTAGCAGAGGTTAAGATCCCAAAAAATGGAAGATCAATGCCTATCTGCTAATTGAATGGATCATTTAAATCAAATGGATGGCAAGTGTTGTCACGTGGTACAGAAGCAAGCTGATGATTTTGAGAATTCATTGTCACCCATACATGTGAGTTATTCTCCCCTCTCACTCCAATTTAATATAGAACCGGAAGTAAAAAATGAGGATATTGCTAGCCATTTTAGTAGAGAGGAAATAAACCAGTTGATATTAATTTTAGCATAGAGAGGATACAAAAGAGTCGTGCTGAGTTTCAGGTGAGAGATACACACTAAAAATTCCTAGATATTGCTAGTCATTTTAGTAGAGAGGAACTAAAGCAGCATGTACTAATTTTGGGGGGGAGAGAGGCTATAGAAAAGATAAATAGTAGCAACAACTAAATACGAAGTACTGTAGTTTGCTTGTGAGAAAATAGTAACTAGATAGTCCTACTACAAGAGAGAGAGGCTACAGAAAAGATAAATAGTAGCGGCAACTAAATATAGAGTACTGTAGTTTGCTTGTGAGAAAATAGTTCTGCTACAGGAGAGAGAGAGGTTACCGTAAAGATAAATAGTAGCAGCAACTAAATACGAAGTACTATACTGTGATGCCCCTGGTGGAGATAGCCAAGCCTGATGAGAAGACGGAGACAGAGAAAGAC